>JAKSZU010000001.1:103939781-105229781 GCA_026018925.1 Tupaia tana
GTCATAAATATTTCTCCCTATATTTTCTTCAAGTAGTTTTCAGGTCTGATATAAGTTGCTAATTTATTTTGAGCTTTTTTTTTCTATATGATATGAGTTGAGGGTTTAATTTCATTCTTCAGCACGTGAATTTCCAACTTTCCCATCCACATTTACTAAGGAGACTGCTCTTTCCCCATTGGGTGCTCTTGGCATCTTCATCTAAGGTCAATTGACCTTAAATGTGTGGATTTGCTTCTGTGCTCTTTATTCAGTTTCACTGGTCTGTGTGTCTTTTTTGACAGTAACATGTTGTTTGGATTACTACAGCTTTGTAGTACATTTCGAAATCAGTTAGTGTAATGCCTCTGGCTTGTGTTCTTTTTGCCCAAGATTACTTTGACTATTCAGGGTCTTTTGCAATTCCAACAGCGAATTTTTGAATTTTGTATTTATTCTATAAAAGTTGACATAAGGATTTAGGTGGAAATTGTATTGAATCCATAGATTGCTTTGGGTCATATGGGCCTTTTTTTTTTTATTGCTAGAGTGTACATGTGCTTGCCAGAGAGAGAGAGAAAGTTTCCCTTCTAAAATGTGGTCACACCACAATCTGTTTTCCTCCGTTTCTTTTTTTTTTTTTTTTTTTTTGGAGAGGTTTTTTGCTATAGGGCACGTGCGCTCGCCAGACAGACAGAGAGAGACAGAGAGATAGAAAGCAGGAAATCACCCCCCAGGGGGGATGGCCACGCCGCAATCCCTTCTCCTCCATTCTCCTCTCGGGATCTTGGGCACGCATGCACACGCGCCCGGCGTGAGTTTAAGCCGCCGGGTCCGGGACTCGAACCGTGGTCGACTACGTGGGAGTCCAGCGACATAGCCATTACGCTAACTGCTGGTCCTGTCCTCTGTTTCTTAATCTTATCAAGATTTTGGACATGTATACCACGTACCTGGCTTATTTCTCAAGCCACAGGCACTGGAATGTGAACAGTGGTTGAAATGTGGGAACTGGCTTACTATATACAGAGCTAAACCACTGCTCTACAGGGCCAGCTGAGGAGTATGAGCATTTTAGCTATATTTGTGCATCTAATCCATGAACACATGTTATTTTTCCATTTATTAGTGTCTTCTTCAATTTTTTTCATCAGTATTTTATGATTTTTGGTGTAGAGATCTTTCACTTGGTTAAATTTATTGTTAAGTATTTATTTATAGTTACTGTAAATGGGATTATTTTCTTGATTCCTTTTTCAGATAGTTTATTGTTAGAACTTTTTTAAAGCTGATTTTATAACCTATAACTTATCTGAATTCATTTATTAGTTCTAACATGATAACATCTTTAAGGTTTTGAAATCTTTAACATCATATAAATAGCATCTATAAATAGCAATGACTTGTTGCTTTATGATTTTAATGACTTTCATTTCTTTGTCTAGCCTGAATATTCTTGCTAGGACTTCTAGTACTATGTTACATAAAATTGGTAAGAGTGAGCATCTGGGTCTTATTCCTGATTATAAGAACAAAATTTTAACTTTTCAATGGTTTTTTTTTTTTTTTTTTTTTTTTTGAGAGGTATTTGCTATAGGGCACCTGTGCTCGCCAGAGAGACAGAGAGAGATAGAGAGACAGAAAGCAAGAGACCGTCCCCCAGGAGGGATGGCCATGCCACAATCTCTTCTCCTCCATTCTCCTCTCGGGATCTTGAGTAGGCACACACATGTACCCGGTGTGAGTTTAAGCCACCGAGTCCTGGACTTGAACCCCAGTGGACTACATGGGAGTCCAGCGACATAGCCATTACACCGACTGCTGGTCTCTAACTTTCCACTGTTAAGTATGATGATAGCGAGGAGGTCGTTGTGTATGACATTTATTGTGTTGAGGTATGTTCTTTCTATACTTAACTTATTGAGAAGTTTAATCATGAAGGGATGTTGAAATTATAAAATGTTTTTTCTACATGGAAAAGTTGTATTCGGTATGAAAACACACAGACGTAGCATAGTATTGCAAAAATGCTAGTTGAAACTGCTATGGCTCCTGCTGGCAGGCAATCCTTCATTGGTCTCTTGTATTTCTGGTCATTGATGAGCTGGAGATTTTTGCTTTTTTTGAGAAAGATTTTTACTATAGGGCCTGTCTGCTTACCAGAGAGACAGAAAGAGAGAAATCACCTCCTTCAGGAAGGATGGCCACACCTCAATCTCTTCTCCTCCATTCTCCAGTTGGGATTTTGGACATGCACTCACATGCACCTGACATGAGTTTTAACCCACTGGGTCTGGGACTTGAACCACAGGGGGACATATGGGAGCCCAGCGACATAACTACTACACCACCTGGACTGGAGGTTTTAACGGCTCAGTCCTAGAACACCTCTACAAGAATTTTGTATAAAAAACAGATTTGGAAGGTACCGTATCGTTTTCTGTAGTGGAGAAGAGGTTTGCTCCTTGTTGGGGATAGTACAGATTCTATCTCCTTTTATTTTGAAAGTTGATTGGATAGGTTTGCCTTTATACATGATTAGAGATTTTTTCATTTCAAGCTTTCTAATCTGCAACACGAACTTCACTATGTGAACATTATTCATCTGAGCCCATCTCCTCATGCCTCCATAGGACCTATGAAAGAAGGGAAACAGATATAAACGTGAGGCACACAGAGCCTGCCTGCTGTGCTATGAGTAGAAGTCCTTTGTCTTTCCTGTCTCCTATTGTCATCTTGCACACTTTGGCAGACTGACTTGTTAGTTTATCAGTAGGGCAAGATCCCGAATACTTCATAGGTCTCAACATATCCAATCCTTCCTTAAAAAAAATAATGCCAAAGTATATATGTACGTACCTAAGGGAGAGAGGGAGAGAAAGGGAGAGACAGACAGAGAATGAGTGCACTCCCCACTCCACCCCCACAACAGGGCTTGTTCAAACTATAATACTTTTTCCTCAATTCTTTATCTCAATGGAGTTCTGGGAATGTACATACAGCACACCCGGTGATTTTTCAAACCACTGGGACTGGGGCTCAAACTCTGGTTAACTATGTGGAACCCAGCTTCCTCTATGTAGTATTTATTCAATGCACAATGGAGCCATCTCCAACCTTTCCAGTTTTGACTTTTCTATACTTTTCATCACTCCAATCACTGGTTATTTTTCCTCCCTTTTTCCTATTTTTACTTTATATTCCCTTATTTCTCATTCTTTTGTATTTCACCTAATATCAATCTTTGTGTATGGATGGAGTATCACATACAAACTTCAGACATAATCTTTCTTTGTGTGTAGAACCAACGTATTAAAAAGTTTCTATCTCAAAAGAGCATTTCTCTCTGAGTTTATCATTGACAAGTTGAACTAGACATGAATAATGTTAGTTAATTCAGTGTCGGATTTCAATTGTTCATTTCCTTTTAAATTATAGGATATAGAATTGATTATAACAATTTTATGAACTATATCTTTCAAGGGTTTGCTAAACCATTCCTTCTTTCTAAGGGATTTTTTCCTCTATCTTTTCTTCCTTTTGATGTGCAGGGCCATTTAGTCCTCCATGCATTTCTGGAAAACTAAAACTCCAAATCTAAGCCTGTTGAACCTCTTGTCACACAAGTATTTGAAAGAATGATACTTAAGGGAAATAGAAAATGACACTTTTCCCCTCATCTTTTGAAGACGAAATGATCCACCTCCCCTTCAATTCTACCAAAGAGATTCCCAGCTCATTTTCCTTAGCAAGAGCTTTAAAGTGTAAAAAACTCATCAAACATCTTTTCCTCTGAGACAATGTCATCTGAGTTCAAAGGATGTACACAGCTCTGCAAAACTGCTGTCTTGTTTCAGTGATAAGGCTTTGGCTTTCATTTTGTGTTTGATTCCAAGAAAATCAAATATGTTTTTATGTACACTATGACTATAACTAAATCAGGAAATTAGGAGAAATAATCTATTTCTGCAGACAGCTGGGAGGGCAAACATTCCAGCTTTTTTTTTTTTTTTAATCTTACAATGACTTTTCAGCTAGGTTACATTTTTACTCTCCAAGATATGATTGATTATTTAAACTGAAACATATTTATCCTTTCAAACAATGAAGAAAACCTTTACTGTGGCACTTTGGGAGCAATACTGTATTCTGTGGTTGACTGAAAAATCTTTACTGCTAACCAGAAAACCGAGGTCAATGGTTGCTTGTTTTCTTCTTTATCCACAAATCTGGCCAACATTTCTACAGCGTGAAGACAACAATTTATTTGTATGTGTGTGGGGGGAGGGTGTATACAGAAATTTCAGTAGAAATGACCTACTGAATCAGAATTTCAGAGCATAGAGTACACAAATAAATTATTAGAAAAAAAATCCTAGGGCCTGAAATTTTATCCCCAAATAGTCTAATCCACTAGATATAATACCCAATATGTTAGAGCTATAATATTTAATTTTTTGAACTTTCAGAAGTAATCTTCAGGTTTTAGGAAATAAAACATGTTTCATTCATATTGAAAAGATAAAGAATTAACAACCCCCTTATTTAAATTCAGTTATAGGACTTGGGCTGATTATTTTACTGCTTTCATATTAAAAAGTTAATTGTATAGGATAATTTAAAACCTTCATATAATAATCAGCAAAACAATGTATTACAGGTAACTTTATTTTGTATTAAAGATTTTGTTTATTTTTTAACCTTCATATAATATTATATAAATCTTTAGAAAGATTTGTTTATGTCATGATCAGTAAGTATTGGGTTGTCAGAAAAGCCATGATGTATTTTTTTTCTGTTTTACTACGCAAAATTGTGTCATAACTTTTCTAACAGCTCAATACTTTGGAAATGAAGAAAGTTGACTCTTGGATTTCTCAAGAAAGGACCCCCGTGCTCTTCACCAAGCTTTACTGAAAGCCTTTTACTGTCCTGTAGTCCTGACCACAGAGAGCAGAGAGGAGACAACGTAGGCAATGGAATTGGTTACTACTGTCATTTTTGGTGCCTTTCGATCTGATTTATAGATTTGGACAAGTTTTATGAACACTCTAAGCAATGGATTTAAATGAACAATCGTTGACCAGTCACAGTGACACGGCAGTGTATGCAATGCTCAGCTGTGTGGGGCCCATGTGGAAAGGTCCTGGGTTCACACCCTGAGTCTCCCTGTGGATGCTGGCTACGAGCCTGTGCCCATGGTTCCAGCTGCCTGACGGTGGGCTGGATTGCCGCATGTAGACTCTCTTGGAACTGCCTCTATCTCTCTAAAGAAATAAACTTTAAAAAAAATTAACAATACTCAAAAGCAGAATTATACTCTGAAAAACATCGCAAGTTTAAGACTCTATCAGTTACCTGGCCACATGGTCAATTGTGTGGTACCAGTTCCTGACCTGATGGCTTGAGAAGCACACTGGGCATTTGGGCAGGTTTGTTTAAAATCCCAAAAGGAGAGAAAGAGGGAGGAGAGAAGATTGTGGTGTGACCATCCTCCACAGGGTTGCTTTCTCAGGTTCCCTCTCAGTCTCTCTCTACTCAGACTCTCTCTGGTGAGAGGATATGCCCTCTGGCAAAAATTTAAAATAAAAAACAAAACAACGATCAGTTAACAACAAACTCTTCTATTGCTATGTAACTATTATGCTTTAATTCACATTAAATTATGAATTTAATTTCACAAATTAAATTAAAGTTTTTAAATTAACCTATTTTAGCATGTTTTAGATTTTAGTTCTGTCTTAATTACTGTTGATCAAGTACACAGATAGAATTATTCACAGTAGTTATGATATTTATTTGTTTATTCAGCAGGAATTTCTTGGACATTTACTACATATTAAGCGCTCTGCGTGTTGCTCTATCCCCACTCTGTTTGTTTGTCCAGTTCCTAAAATGTGCCAAGTTCTTCCCTCTAAAGGAGTTTATTCTAGATTTTGGTTCTGCCTCAGAGGTTCTATACTCCCTTTTCATGACCAGCTACCACATTTTCTATAATTAATTCTTACAAATCTCAGCTTAAATGTCATCTCTCTATCCACCTTATATATGTAACATTTTCTCCTGTCCCACAATTTTATGTTGCCCACCTATTTCTTTTTGGTGGTACTGAAGTATTTCATTTCTTTTTCTATTTATTTATCTAATATCTTTGTAAATATGAGCCCCATTAGGTTGAATGTATTTTCTTACAGCTTGAAATATATATCTCCAGGGGCCAGCAGATGGCGTGATGACTAAAGCACTGAACTCCCACATGATTGACCATGGTTTAAATCCCAGATCCAGAAGCTTGAAAATCATGCCGGGTGTGTAAGTGCATGCCCAAAGTCCTGAGAAGAGAATGGAGGAAAACAAATTGCAACATGGCCATCTCCCCTGGAGAGAGATTTTTCACTTTCCCTCTCTCTGTCCTCTACAGTGAGTGCATATGCCCAGTGGCATAATATAATTAAAACTAAATCTATCTCCATCACCTGATTTAGTGCCTGGCATCTTGTAAGCACCAGGTAAATAATGACTGAATTAATTGCAGTTTTGCAATGTTTAATGAAATAATATTTACAAACTCAGTTTGTAAATAGTAAAAAAGTTATGCAAGACAATTCAATTTATATCATTTAATATTTATTAAGTATCTATCTTTTTAAAAAGTTTACTTTATTGCTTCCATGAGTGAGAGAGACAGAGAAGAAGAGAATACCTCCAACAGAGTCTTGATGCCGTGATCCATCCCCAGTGAGTCCAGATCACTTGAGCATACGTGCCTGGTGTACCCAAGGATGTCTATGAATATGAATCTGGAACCACTCTATGTGGATTAAGATCACAGAGCTCTCCGTTTTATCTTCATGTAATTGTCTGGCCCCAAAATATCTATTTTATGCTGATGAATTCTTTAGGAGTATATTGTTACATGTAAAGAGAAAACCCAAAATATCATTGACTTAGACACATAAGGATTCATTCTTAAATAATGAAAAATCTAAAACTAAGTACTTGCTTGCACTGATTTAGTGGCTCAGAATGGCACAGGTCTAGGTACCTGTGACTCCTTTATCCTTAGCCTTTATGATCTCAAGATGACTACCTTAGCTCCTGCTTTTGCATCTGAGCTCTTTGCAGGTAAAAAGGCAGATGATAAAAACAAAAACAAAACAAAAACCAAAAAGCTTACACATTCTCCCAAAGGTTCTGCTTAACAATTTTTCCTTCATCTTATTGACCACTACTAGCTGGGAGGGGGTGGGGAAGATGTATATATACTTTTTTAATCTGGGAAATCTGTTTCATAAGAAGAAAGAGCAAATGACCATTGTGTAGGCCACTGTTTCTGATCGACAAAACAAAAGACTTAGGAAAAAAAAAAAAAAGACTTAGCTAAAGATTTTGATTAGTCTACTAAGTTGTATTAATTTTTAACTATTAGTTCTCATTTGATTTTACATATTATAATTCTAGAAAGACAAAAAATGTAAGAAGATACTCTATCTTAAATCAGTAGATATTCTTTCACATATAGACAAGTAAAATCTACATAATGAATAAAAGATAGTCTGTGTGTGGGGGGTCAACAGGTGGCCTAGTAGTTAAGGCACTGGACTGCCACATGGTCTATCTCAGTTCAAGTGTGGGACCCAGCAGTTTAAAACTCACACTGGGCATGCACATGTGCATACCCAAAATCTCAGGAGGAGAATGGAGGAGAAAGGGTTTTGGTATAGCCATCTCCCCTGGGGGGTGATTTGTCACTTCCCCTCTCTCTGTCTCTGCCTGTCTCTCATGCGAGCACACACACCTTATAGCAAAAATCTCTCTTAAAAAAAATCTTTGAGTCTAGAATTGACACACACACACACAAACACACACACACATACATATATGTACACACACATACATCATGGAGTCAAAGATAGTGAATCCTGTGATAAAGTCAAGGTCCATTTTGAGATCCTATGATTCTGAGTATTTATCATTTATTCCTAAATCAATGGAAATCTATCAAAATTATATGACATATGGGAACCAGCAGTTAGCCTAATGGCTATGTCACTGGACTCCCATGTAATCGACCGCGGTTCATGTCCTGGACCCAGTGGCTTAAAACTCACGCTGGGCGCGTGTGCGTGCGTGCCCAAGATCCCGAGAGGAGAATGGAGGAGAAGGGATTGCAGCGTGACCATCCCCCCTGGGGGGTGATTTCTCGCTTTCTGTCTCTATGTCTCTCTCTGTCTGTCTGTCTGGCGAAAACACGCGCCCTATAGCGAAAACTTCTACAAAAAAAAAAAAAAAAATATATATATATATATATATATATATATATATATATATATATATGACAGTCTGTGTTAACAACCTTCATTCTGGTGTATGGACTATAGCTACTTTTATTATTCTACTTAATTCAGGGGAATATTTCTGGAAATATTGGCTGATATTGAGCAATGTAACACAGGAAGATGAAGCTGCAAGCATGAGAAGACATAACAGGCCTCTTCTAGTGTGTAGAATTGCATATAGGCATCTTTAGCAGTTGGGAGACATTCTGTTGTCCATCCAAATTCAAACTTGTTATATCTGTTCCATATCTTATTATAGAAACATTCCTATTTGACTTTGTTGATTGATTGGTGTCTCTATCTCTTCTTCCTCTGTTTCATTAATTGGAGAATAAAATTGCTCTAAGACAAGATAAGCAAGATACAATCAATAGTAAATCATGCAAGACCTAGGATTGTATTATGAAGTTAATAAAATGACAGGGTCTATCTTGTTATCTAGCCAGCTGTTAAGTTCTGGGAGATCATCTACCTAAAGAATCCAAATTGGTGTTGGTTTCATTTATGATTTGGTGCCATCTTGTGGCATATGTTTTCTTCTGCTTAAAGGTAGATGGGGACCTTTGTGGGGTTTTTGGCTACTCGGGACTTCTGTACAGAGAAGTATATTCTGTATATTCAGAAATCTCACAGTTACATGGCTATCATAGTCTTCATTATTGCAAGATTTTAGCATATTTAAAATATATTTCCTGGTATACAGCTTGTTGAAGTTATTTTGTAGGTAATGCTCATTGCCCTATTTGTGATCATCACCTAGATTCAACAAATAAGAATGATAGCCTTAATATTTTAATACTGGTAAGGCATACACATAGACAAATAATTAATAGGCATTTTCCATAAATAACTAATAAGCAAATGTAGGCTTAGTGCCATCCCTATCCACAGGTGGTGCTGGAGGTTCAAACTGACAGAAAAACAGAGGCCCAACATCTTTCTCTCCAGGCTCTCTTGAATTAATTACACTGTTCCTTAAGTTAAGAAGATATTAATCTAAATAGTTTCTGGACATTAATATATATAGTCATGATGAAAATATAATACTAAGACAGTTTTAATTTTTGGAGAATTATAGGAAACAGAAAGAAATCTGTATTTTCTATCTTTTTATGTTTCTACGTGTAATTTAATTACTATTGCAAGACTAGTTATTATCTCTCATTTTCTTTTCAGTAGTATTTCATTAAAACCTAAGCAAATTTCTGTTTTGTCTGATAAAACAGTTGCCACTTTTTATCTTTCAAGTTCCAAACAATGACATTACAAATGGATCTTTAAAACGCAAAGTCAGATTACTTTGTTTTGCTAACAATAAATTAATTAAATAAATAAAATACGGAATTAGTGACTTCATTTATTTTGAAAGTGGGGGCCATTTCAACTTTACTGTAGTATTAGTGTCATTGGCTGTCCACAAGTTAATATGACTAAACTTAGGTTGTTTCTTCTCTATTTGTGACAGAGACAAGAGTCCCTCCCTTGAGATTAACCACCATTTTAGAAGGCCTCATTCTGGTTCTCTTTGAGCTGTTCTTATTCTTATCGGATGAGGAGTCTAAAGAGCCAGGAACATATGCCCAGCTGGAATCTATACCTTTGTCTCCCTAGACATCTACAGGTACTGAAGATTTGGAAATTTTCTGCTCAAAGAGCTGTACACCTACTTTCAGTTTTTATGAAGTCCTCTTGCCTGCATTCATCTTCCGAGGGCAGGCTACACTGCCAGGTGCATATATCAGTAGACCTCAGGATTGGCTAAGGAAAAGCTGTTTTCAGGGGGAAGATTAGATAAAACTTGGACATGCATTCCTGTGAGATTCCTGGAATTATTGAAAGGGGTGCAGGGTGAAAAGAGAGGTCAGGGTTCAAACTGATAAATATAGCAGGGCCCATCTCTCTTGCATCCTCATTTTGGAGTGAACTTCAAGAAACATGAGAATTCTAACTTTGAATCTAGTTTTCCGAGTTACATCAAAGAATCTATGCTGAAGTAGGAAGATAGAATTGCTTTATTTAATACATTTACTTATTTAGTGTGGGGGGGTATAGTGCAATTTGTCATAGCATGCAGACAGTATGTAATTTTCAAAGCACAGGTACAGATATATTTATCTCCTTTGACATTCAATATTACACTATTTTGTACATATTCAATAATAGTTTTTCCAGTTTGTTTTAGTGTATATGGAGTTTTCAATGCCATTTTTCACTCTCATGGTATATCATTCTATGAACTATTTTCCATGTCTACATGTATGCTTGTGTCTTTAATGATTTTCTCCTGAACTTCTTCAGCCCCACTCCATATCTACTATTACTACAGTATGGACATTTAGTATGTGTTTACTGGGGACAAGTAGTATATTTCTTTCATAGCTTGCTTTATTTCACTTAGCATTTTATCTTCTAGGTTTCTCTACTTTGTGTCAAGAAGGCTGTAACTGTTCTTTATGACTGAGTAGTATTTTACTGTGTACATGTGTTTTTTTTATTTTTATTTTTTTTTTTAGATTTTTGCTACACGATGAGTGCACTGTCCAGAAGGAGAGAGAGGCAAAGTGAGAAATCACTCCCCAAAAAGGACAGTCATGCCATAATTCCTTCTCATCCATTCTCCTCTTGGGATTTTGGGCATACATACTAACATGCCCAGCATATTTCTCTTGCTTCTGGGTTTGGGACTTGAACTGCAGAGACGGCCATCTGGATCCAGTTCTTTAACTACACCACCTGCTGGAACCATGTCACATTTTGGAAAATCCATTCATTGGTTTATAGACACTTAAGTTAATTCCATGTCTTAGCTATTGTGAATAACAAAGCAATACACATGGATATGTAAATGTCTCCCTGACAGAGTGATTTTCTGTCCTTTGTGTAAATACTCAAGAGTGGGATTACTGGGTCTATGAGGTTCTATCCCTACCTACATTTTTAAGAACTTCCATTCTGTTTTCCACAGGGTCTGTATTAATTTTGATTCCCTCCCACAGTACATGAGGGTTCCCTTTTCTTCACAACCTCACCAGCATTTGTTATTCTCTCTGTTGTTGCTTTTTTTTTTTTTTTTTTAATCATAGCCATTCTGATTTGGGTTAGGTGATAGTTCACTGTGATTTTGATGTTCACTTCTTTTATAAAAGTTTTTGAACTTTTTTTATATGCTGTTTAGTCATTCATATATCTTCTATTGAAAGCTGTCTGTTTAGATCAAATTGTTCATTTTGACTAAATTATGTTTTTGTGTAGTGAGTTGTTCAACTTACTTATGTATTCTGGTTATCAATCCTTCATATAAAGTATAGTATACAAATCCTGTCTCCCATTCTATAGGTTGTCTATTTACGTTGTTCATTGTGCCCTTCATTGTGCAGAGTCTTTTTAGCTTGATAAAATTCCACTTGTATTTTTTTGGTATTGTTGCTCCTACTTCTGAAGTTTTATTCAGGAAATCTTTGCCTACTCCAATACCTTGAAATGTGTCCTCTGTGTTTTCCTCAAGTAGTTTTATAGTATTTGCCTTTACATTTAAGTTTAATCCATTTTTAGTTAATTTTTATTTTTTTGAGAAATTTTTGCTATAAGATGTGTGCATTTGCTGGAGAGACAGAGAGACAGAAAAGCAAGAAATTATCCCCTCTGACAATGGTCGCACCACAATCTCTTCTTCTCTACTCTCCTCTCAGGACTTTAGGTATACAAACATGCACATGCACACACACACACCCAGTGTGAGTTTCAAACCGCCAGGTCTGAGACTTGAACAGCAGTTAGCCATGTGGGATTCCAGCATTGTAAACACTGCATCATCTTTTGGTCACAGTTTTCAGTTAATTTTTATAAATAGTGAGAGATGAGGATCTAGTCGCATTTTTCTACAAGTAGATATTCAGTTTTCCCAGCACATTTACTGAAAAGACTTTTTTCTCCAATGAACTGTCCTGTGACTTGACAAAAATCAATTTATTCTGTTCCATTGGCCTATGTGTCTGTTTTTGTGTCACTACCATGCATTTTTAGTTATTAATGCTTTGTAATACATTTTAAAGTCAGGTAGCAAGATGCCTCTACCTTTATTTTTTAGGCACTGTATTGCTTTGGCAATATGAAATCTTTTATGATTCCAGACAAATTATATTGTTGTTTTTTTCCTACTTCTGTAAAGAGTTTTGCTGGTTTTTTTTTTTTTTTTTTTTTTTTTTTTGAGAGGTTTTTGCTATAGGGTGCGTGCGCTCGCCAGACAGACAGAGAGAGACAGAGAGACAGAAAGTGAGAAATCATCCCCCGGGAGGATGGTCACGCCGCAATCCCTTCTCCTCCATTCTCCTCTCGGCATCTTGGGCACGCACGCACACGTGCTCGGCATGAGTTTTAAGCCACCGGGTCCAGGACGTGAACCGCGGTTGACTACGTGGGGGTCCAGCAACATAGCCATTACGCTAACTGCTGGTTCCCAAGTTTTGCTGGTATTTTAACAGAAATTGAATTGATTCTGTAGCTCACTTTAAATAATATTGACATTTTAGCTATGGATTCTTCTAGTCCATGAACAAGGTGTGTATTTCTTTCTTTTCTTTTCTTTTCCTTTTTTTTTCTTTTCTTTTCTTTTTTTTTTTTTATCTTTTAAAAGTTCTTAGTTTAGCTTTTGTAATTTTTATGTTAGGACTCTCACTTTTAAATATCTAGTAATATGATATAAGTGTATCTACTTGAACTCCTACCTTGCACTCTGCCAATGGCAAGTATGGATCTAGGAAGTAAATAGAAAAAAAGAAGCATTATTTTTTTCTAAATTTGTAATTCCAGATCCTATCTTGTACAGTCGGGCACAGAAAGGCAATTAGGCTTTGATACATTTCTATATAGTTCTGCTTCATCTTCCTTCTTGCACATCTCTAGATGCTATCAATTGCTACTGACTTCTACTACAATGTCCTTTATTTAAAAAAAAAAAAAAAAAAAAAAAAACTTGAGAGAAAGTGACAAATAAAATTTTGAATCATAGTATCAGACATACATAATATGGACATAATCAAATTGATGAGCCTTGATTAAATTGAGTTCAAAGATAAAGTATGGCAATCAAAACTCTCCTCAATACAGCAAGAATCTAAAACTATTAAAGAAAAATAGGATGAGAAAGAATAAAAAGAAACAAAAGCATAAGAGTATTTCAAAAAGTTAGTGGTAAAATGAAATCAAACAGCAAATTTATTCTGGTGTAATAAAAAAAGAAATCTGCATAGTTTAACACACATTTCCATGAATTTTTGAAGATGTTTTCAATGTTACAATGTTTTTCTTAACTTATACATTCATCCTTAAGATCTGCAAGACCCTATAATGGTTTTGTTAATAGTCTACAACATACCGAGAAGTTGACTGGTGCTTAAGTTGAATAATCAAATATCATTTCATATGACATGGGACATCTGAGAAGTATAAAAGCATTAAGATGTAAATATGTGGGGGTCAGATGGTATGACACTGTGCTAGACCGACCCATGTGTGATGGTTGTCAGGTCACATCAAGAAACCTCCCTGAATACACCAGGAACACATGTGCTCATAATCTGAGACTGGCTGATAATAGCTTGGATCGAGGTGTCAAGACCCTCTTGAAGGTGCTGTCTCTCTCTCTCTCTCTCCTTCCCCTTCCTATTCATGAAATTAAAACTTAAAAAGATAAACGAGTAAGAGTTTAGAGTTTAACAGATTCCACTAACATGGAGATCACAATATATATACAACTAGATAAACAGGTATTTTCCTGGACTCTTGAATGTTTTAGACCTATTGGGCTATGCTACTTTGTAGAAGAAATATTGAATTATATTCTGTTACTAGAATGGAAACTGGGGGCCAGCAGGTGGTGTAGCTGGATTCCCACATATTCGACTGCAATTTGAGTTGGGACCTGGTGGCTTGAAACTCACGATGGGTGAATGTTCATACATGCCCCAAATCCCAAGGAGAGTATGGAAGACAAGGGATTGTGGCATGGCAATCTCCCCGGGGGGTGATTTCTTGCTTTCTGTCTCTGTCTCTCCAGTGAGCGCACATGTCCTATAACAAAAATCTCTACAAACAAAAAAAAAGAAAGAATAGAAAGTGATATTTTGTGTTTTCTCTCTTCAGAAAACTTAGTATTCACACAAAATGCAATATTTCTAACATACATCACTAATTTCATTCATGTAATTTCATTCTTAAAGAAAGTTATTGACCTATCTGAAGTTTTAATGTGCTTGTATCAAAGCACTCCTTCAGAAAGTCACCATTAAAGGAGAATCATTCTAAAACTTTAAATAGAAATTGTTTTCATGTTCATGTAATTCATTGTAATCCTTTAGAAATACTCCCTCTTATGTATGTAATTTTATATGCTCTGAATTATGCTAAGTATGCTTTTCATAGCTTCATTTATTCTTGTTAACTTTGCATCCCATGCTCTAGATATTGAGGTCTTGAAAGGCTTTTGAAGTCACATTTGTAGAGATATTGTGTCTTAGTGAAGAAATAGGTGTGTTAAATGTGTAAATCAACCACCCTCAAACATACCAACTATATTTAATGAAATTTTAAATGCAGGATCTGTGCTTTGCTTTCAGCCTTTGAATATTGTTTCACTCATTACTTAAACTGAGTACAAAGACAAAGAGAACTTTGAAATACATACCTCAGAGTATTAACAAATACTCAGCTCTTGATGTAAATGTCAGAGAAAAAAAGAAAAAGATCTGATGAACTCTGTTGGTGAAATACTGAATTGTTTCTGAATAGAATTTTAAATGCCACTGAGATAATGCTTCATCTTGAAGCAAAATAATTTTGTTGTGATCTACTTGCTATGTGAATTTTGGCTCCATAGTTATAAAATATTACTCTGAAAGTAATTTAGGAAGATAGAACCTCCATGTAACTGTCCAGTTCACTCTTGTGTCACAATGTCTTAGGTTAGAAATTGTCCAAGAAACAATACGTTTTAACCATTGGAGTCTTTTTCCTCCCAGCAAATTATAGCACCATAAGTTTTCATTTTCCCCAATGTCTTTTCTGCTATAATAATGGCTTGAGGATTTAAATCCTATGCTGTTATTGTGACTTCAAAGCCTTAAAACTGCAATTGAATGAGGCAGTTCATCTGTCATTATTCAAATATGAAGCAATTATGATGAAATAAAGATAAAATTCCATTGAGAAATACTCCAATCAATTTTCACTTATATTTAACTAGAAACATAAAACGATGCTTAGAAGAGTAAGTTTAGGTAATAAAATTGAAGAATAAAAAGCATGAATTACTGATCTATAACTGAGTCATTTGTGAAGGTTTCAGGGCGTGTAAATAAAATGTGTCACCAACATGGAGTGAAAGTTTGTTGCATGATAAAAACAGAGCAAAACAAACAAACAACAAACAAACAAAAAGAAGCCTGCTACATTGAAAGAGTGCTGAGCCTGTTACCCACCAGAAGTCTCCTGAAAAATACATATGCTAACACTTATAGCCAACCTGATTGATATAAAACTTGACGAACCTGTGTGACTTTGTGTGTTTTAGGAAAATTGTCAAATGCAGTGATAGACACATGGCATAACAGCACACAAATGAATTTTATATTACCATTGAGCATTTTTCATTCTCTCGCAACAACTGTATTATTTTATAACTATTTCTCTGTTATCTTTAATATTTTCTTTTGTTATCTAAATATAAATTTCTTATTTGTTTAAAGTACTCGAATTTATCCAAAACACAATCCAATGGAATACTTAGCTGTATTATAAAAGCAGCTAAGAATAGGACCCAGACATAGTGGCATAAGCAGGAAAATGATTCTGGGTGGCAGCTCAGGACACATGGGAAGTCAATATCCAGCCCAAATCAAACAGACTTGGCTGTGGTAGCATGCATCTGTGGTACTAGCTAACTAGCAAGTTGGAACATGAGGATTTTTTTTTTTTTTTTGAGAGGTTTTTGCTACAGGGCACGTGCACTCACTAGAAAGACAGAGATAGAAAGCAAGAAATCACCCCCCCAGGGGGGATGGCCACGCTGCAATCCCTTCTCCTCCATTCTCCTCTCAGGATCGTGGGCATGCATGCACACGCACCGGGTATGAATTTAAGTCGATGGGTCCAGGACTTGAACTGTGGTCGACTACATGGGAATCCAGCGACGTAACCATTATGCCATCTGCTGGTCCCAAACATGAGAATCTTGACATGGTGAGACCCTATTAAAAAAAACTATTTTTCTTTCCTCCTTTTTTTTATACTCTTCCTCCCTTATGGGTAAACTCTTTCTCTCATTAAATAAAAAAGTAACTAGAAATAAAAGTAAAATATATAATATGATGTCATGTTAGAATTTTATAAATATGTTTTTATTAGCCATCCTTTCATTCATTTACCTCGATTAATTAATTTTTAATTAATTAATTAATTTTTCTATGTTAATCATATTAAGTTCTCATACTAGTCAAACTCCTATAAGCCTAGAGTTCTACCTTTATTTACCTCAACTTTTTTTTGCTTTATACATATAATTTATAATTAAGGAAGGATTTATTCAAATTTTGTGTTTCAGGGTCTAGGAGGTGGTCTAGTGTTTAAGGTGTTAGACTCCTATGTGGTCAACCGCAGTTTGAGTCCAGGACCTGGCAACTTGAAACTCATGCTAGGTGTGTGTCCGTGCATGCCCAAAATCCTGAGAGGAGAATGGAAGAGAGGGATTGTGGCATCGTCATTCCCCAGGGGATGATTTTATACTTTCTGTCTCTCTGTCTTTCTTTGTCTTTCTGGTGAGCGCACATGCCCTATAACATAAATCTGTTAAAAAAAAAAAAAAAAAAAAAAACAATGGAAACTGATATTCATTGAGTTTTCTATCTTTAGACAATTTAATATTCACCCAAAATGCAATTTTTATAACAAAAACTATAACAAAATGTGTGTTTCAACTATCTTAATTTTCCTAAATAAACTATTTATTAACTAAGAAATATGATGATTTAGTTTAATATTTCAAGCAAATAAACATTTTATGAATACCTACTATGTTCCTAATAGGTCCAATATTTATTAGATGGGGATCAGTACAATGATGGGAATGGAAACAGAGTACAAAATTACAATGCAAACACCAGTAAGGAGTCCTTAATTTTTTATGAGAATACTTACACTGTTCTTATAACCATGCTATAAGAGATAAGGATCATGCCCATCAACAAGGCTTTAATTAACAAGTTATAACAGCTGAGAAAAGTAAGCAGGGGCAAAGCATCGAAACTATCTCTTAGACAGAGCATGGCTAATGCCACAAAGCTAGGGAAAATGGAGTTTATTCTGACTGAGTAGTTTGGAGCAACAAGTGAATGGTGAAATATGAAGCTTGAAAAAATATTGGACTCAGGTAAGGATTTTGATCACTAAATTCTAAAACCAGCTATAGTTTAAAAATGGGACCCATTCAGAACACACATGCCTTTCAGAACATATTTTTGCCTGTATGTGGAAGACTTTAGGGGTAGGATACCCAAGACAGAGAAATATATGAGGTGCATTGTTATTAGTTCAAAGTAAAAAAAAAAAAAAAGAAGAAGAAGAAAAAAGATAGTGACTAAACTATTATCTTTACAATGACAATGGAGAGAAATGAACAAATTTTAATGATGGGAGGAGGTAGATAGAATAAAATTGATGATTGATTACTTGTAAGGACTTGAGGGAAGGGAGCATTAATAAGTGATTTTTGGCTTGGGCAAATGAATGGATGGTATTGTAGTAAATGAGATAGAGAATGAGATAGAAAGAGTAAGAACAAAGGTTATTTGGGCCATTTGGGAAGACAGTAAGTTCCATTTTAATTATGCTGAGGAAGACTGGTCAGTAAATTCTACTGTAGATCGATCTATTTGAGACATACGGAAAGGTTACCTCAGAAAGTTCTTGAGGCCCTATTTGGTAACTGGTGCTTGAGGGGGAAGACTGTATACCAAAAGAAGATTGGGAGGGCAATGAGATCAATTTAACACGTTTTAGATTTTTCAAGTGTCTGATTCAATATGAGGGTATTACATTGAAGTCAGCTTAGTTGTGAAATACAGAAAAGACTTTTCTACATGTCCCAAGAAATGTTAGCATTTGTGTGGGAAATAATATCAACAATAAGTAGCTTTCAGTCCTCATTTTATGATCAAGAGAAAGGCTTTTCCTTGTATTAGTGAAATCAGACACACTTGGCTCCAGAGTCTGGTTCTGAAGCTTACTTGATCTTTATTCTTTGATAAATCCCTTAACTACTTTAGTGTCACAACAGTAATAGTGGGAAGACAACCTATCTTGGTGAGTTATTAAAAGGTTTGAATAAAGTGTGTGTAAATGCCTACGTATTACAGAAATAATGCCTAGGATAGAGAATTTTAAAAATGCCTTGTGCAAATAGCAGAACTATTGGTAAAAATAAAAATAAACAAAATTTAAAGGGTTTATTTTCTTTTCATAAAAGCTCTTTTTCCTTAAGAACTAAATGAGATAAATCTGTGCTCCTTTTTAAACTGTCCCATTCATTCAAAGGCATTCTTAGCACCTAATATTGATATTTGCATAGAATGAGGTGGCATGTCACCAAGGGGTCTCAAATAAAGCAAAACTTGCTCCTTGTCTTGGAACAGCATACTGCAGAGTCAAACAGCAAAACGGCAATAACAAGCCATCCTTGTAGTCCTTCAGAACTGACTTTATAGACTGCTTTTCCCTGTATCAGCTACATAACCATGAGTGTATTACTTAGGCTATCAAAACCCTAGTTCTGAAATAGACCAGAGAGAAAGAGAGAGACAGAGAGAAAGAAAGAAAGTGAGAAAAAAGCCACCAAGTCTGGGACTTGAACAATGACCAGCCACGTGGGAGTGTCCAGCACTTATCCACCACACCACCTGCTGGTCCTTATAATTGCTCTCTTAAAAATATATAGTGATATATAATGTATTATATATACTAATATGTTATATGTAGTATATTATATATTGTTATATATAATATATGACATATTAATTATATCTTTTTATATATATATGTGTGTATATATATATATATATATATATATATCAAGAGAGAAAATATATATAGAGAGAGAGAGAGAGAAAGAGAGAAATTTTCAATTGTTCAATTTAGGATCTTTTTTCTTTCAATGATTTAGAAATAAAATTTTATATATTAATATGCAAAATTATATATATAAGATATCTAACTCTCTCTCTATTTCTGAGAAACAGAGAGAACTTTTTTAGACTCTACAGAAAAAATAAAAGTAAAGATGTCTGGTTAAAGATCGTTGAACTCTTGACTATCATTAAGCTAAGTGAGATGACAACTGGTTTCCCAGAAGAGAGATTAATACTATTAAAGGTTTATCTGAAAATTGCTTAAGCATTTTATCAAGAATGTTAATTTTTTCCCAGAAGGAGATTGTGATTTAAAAGGTATGTCCAAGGATAGGTTAGGAACGATTTTCTCTTTACATATCTTTTAAATTATTACATTTATTATTAAGTTTTTGTAGATTTATACATAAAAATGAATTCTTGAGCTTATTCTAATTCTAGTAGTTCTAAAGAACTAGGTTTTTCATTTTCCTTTTTATTTTTGTATGTATTTCAAGATTTTTGCCATAGTGCACATGTGCTTGCCAGACAGATACAGCAAGACAGAGAAAGTGAGAAAACATCATTCAGGGGAGGGCCACACAACCATCCCTCCTTCTCTGTTTACCTCTCAGGATTTGGGGCATGCATGCACACATGCCCTCTGTGTTTTTTGAGGTGCTGGTTATGGGATTTGAACTGTGGAGTCAGCCATGTGGGATCTAGTTACCAAAAAATACCTGCAAGGACACCACCGCCCCCAAAATACACAAACGTCTATTAAGCAAGATTAACTTTTTTTTGTTTTGCTTTGTTTTTTAAAATTTTTTATTTATTTTTTATTATCATCATAATCTTGTTTATACTACATTGGATTGCATATAACTTTACAGTGTATTACATTGCTATTTCAAAAGGGAATGCCATGCATGTCAGTCAATACACAGACATTAATCTCCCACTTCATCATTCAATATCTTCTCATTGTTTTTTCCAATCATTATTATTATTCCATTTTTTAAAACAGTCAATCACTATTTCTCATTTTGCTTGTAAAAAGACTTTACCCAACGTGAAATACTTCTCAGACCAATCCAGTTGAGAATACTATACACATCATCAACAGGTAATAAGCCATATCTGTTTCCCACTAACGTCCTGCCTTTCTATTTGTTCTCTTGCTATCTTTCTCTATCCTCTTCTCTTCACTCCCCGCCCCATTATGCACTGTCTTATTCTCATTAAGTACTTTCACTGCTTTTATGTCCTCCAATATTTTGCTCTCTACCATAGAATGCGGATAGTCGGTATGTATTAAGTGGATATGTACAATATCTTTCTTTCACAGCCTGGCTTACTTCACTCAGCAATAGATCCTTCATATCTGACCACTTTCTATCAAATGCCAGGGTCTTGTTATTTTTTATGGCTGAGTAGTATTCCATAGAGTATACATGCCACACTTTTCCAATCCATTCATCTGTTTGTGGACATTTAGGTTGGTTCCATGTCTTAGCAATTGTGAATAATGCTGCAATAAACATTGATGTGCAAGCACTTTTCTGACTGAGCGTTTTCCTGTCCTTTGGGTAGATACCCAGAAGTGAGATTGCTGGATCAAATGGTTGTTCTATTTGTAGATCTTTGAGGAACCTCCATATTGTTCTCCACAGTGGCTGAACCAGTTTACATTCCCACCAACAATGTAGGAGGGTTCCTTTTTCACCACATCCCCACCAACACTTATCAATTTTTATATTAATCTTTGCCATTCTGACAGGGATTAGGTGGTATCTCATTGTGGTTTTTATCTGCCTCTCCCTTATGATGAGGGATGTTGAGCATTTCCTCATATGCTTTTTGGCTGTTCGTATGTCTTCCTTAGAGAGATATTTGTTCAGCTCATTTTCCCATGTTTTAATTGCATTAATCATTTTTTTTTTTCACATAAGGCACTTGAGTTCCCTGTGTATTCTGGGAAAATATTTTTGTTAAAGATTAACTGTTTTTACAGATTTCTATATACATGTTTATGCACACCTACACACACAATGGTTCATTTACATTTTATAGTATCTTTTACATTGTGTGATGTGGATGATTTGCTATAAAATACACACATATAAATACATACCCAGGCTCATTAGACTAAAGTTAAAGACCAGCAGTTAGTGTAATGGCTATGTTGCTGGACTCCCATGTAGTCGACTGCGGTTCGCATCCCGGACCCGGTGGCTTAAAATTCATGCTGGCCACATGTGCGTGTGTGCCCAAGATCCTGAGAGAAGAAAGGAGGAGAAGGGATTGCAGCATGGCCATTCTCCCTGGAGGGTGATTTCTCGCTTTCTATCTATTTTTCTCTGTCTTTCCAGCGAGCGCACATGCCCTCTAGCAAAAACCTTTCAAAAAAAAAAAGGAAAAAAAATTTAGAAACCATATGGGAAAAGGGGTAAGTAGCAGGAATGAGATCATTACACCATTCCTTCTCTGATAGTTAAGCTGACACCTAACATAGGACTGTACATACAAACACTATCAAGTTAAAGTGACTGGACTAGAAAACTCTGGGCTAGCCCACCACCATTTGCTCTGGAATCCTTCATCTTATTTTCCTGTCTCAATCTTTTGTCTCTGTTGTCTGACTTTCATGCTTACCCGTAAACCTTCAGGGCTAAAACATTAATTCCTCAAAACATTTATTGTTTGGAGCGTTGGGAACTGATCTCTCCAAGTGAATTTCTGTGCTTACACTGAGGTCACACACTTGCCCAGGAACAACTTGCATGTATGGAGAGGATGCTGGATCCTCTTAGAGAGGACCTCAGTTGGAGGGCAATTCTGAAGGGCCATCTTAGCCCAGAGCTTCCTGTAGGGTTGATTGAAAACACTGTTGTTGCTCTACTGTACTATTACTGCTCTATTACTGTATTAACAATTCATCTCCCACCACCGTAGCCCCAGAAACATGTTAGTCTCAACAGCATTTCCTTCCTGTACATCAACTTCCAGAGTAACGTGGATGAAAAGCCTGTAAGTTTACTTTCCTGGGGAAATTCTGGCTTTGGTTACTGAGAGTAGGAGATGGAGGTAAAGTATTTCAGGGTTAAAAAGGTATCAGGTATTCTATATAAAGAAGCAAAGCTGAATTAGAGAGTGAGAGAGATTAGACCAAAAACAACTATGGTAGGTAATAGAATAACCCACAAAGATGTCCATGCCCTAACCCCAATAACCTGTTAATATGTTACCATATGGGGACAGCCGATTGCATAGTGGTTACATCACTAGACTCCCACAAGAATGACCATGGTTCAAGTCCTGCACCCAGTGACTTGAAACACATGCTAAGCATGTACAAATGTGTGCCCCAGATACTGGCAGGAGAGTGGGGAGAAGGGATTGTGGTGTAACCATTTCCCCAATAAGGTGATTTCCCACTTTCTCTCTCACTGTTTCTGTCTCTCTCTCTGGCAAGCGCATGAACCCTGTAGCAAAAATCTCTGAAAAGAATCTTTACCTTACACAGCAAAAAAAAAAAAAAAAAAAAAAGGAAAGAAAGAAAAAGACTTTTCAGATGTGACTAAGGTTTAGGACCTTTAGATAGGGAAATTATCCTGGATTACCCATATAGGTCCATCTAATCATATGGCTTCTTTCTCAGCTGTGATCAGAGACCCTGAAGCAAAAATTAGACATATGGAATACTACTGCCTTTAAGGTGGGAGGAAGAGGCCAAGAGCCAAGGAATATGGGCAGCCTCTAGAAATTATAAGTCAAGACCAGCCAGTAGTATGGTGGTTAAGGTGGCCATATCCCCACAGGGTTGACCATATGGTTTGAATCTCAGACCTGGCAGCTTGAGGAACACTTCAGGAGTGTGTGCATGTGCCCCAAATCCTGAAAGAATTACAGTGTGACCATACCCCATGTAATGTGATTTCTCACTTACTCTCTCTCTTGCTGTCTCTCTTTGGTGATTACACATGTTCTCTGACCAAAAAGAAAGAAAGAAAGAAAAAGAAACTGTAAGAAGCAAAGATGGGGGTTTCCTGGAAGAGCCTCCAGCAACTAACATAGCCTGTTAATACCCTGAAATTAACATGGTGAGACCTGTGTTAGTCGTCTTCTTCTTTAGATAGAGAGTGCATGATGAGAGAGCGAGAGAGACACCCTTGATAGAGTCTCATAATAGGATAGTCTCCTCCCCCAAGTCCTCAAACTCTTCAGGATCCTAAGCACCCATGTGTGCACCTTGTGTGTTTTCAACCCAATGTGAGCAACTGAACCCATATGGCCTTCAGCCTTTCAGGTCAAGTGCCCCTGTACTGCAGTGGCTGGGCCCTGCGTTGAACTTCAAACTGAAGACAGTAAATGTGTGCAATACAGTCTCCTGTGCTTAGCAATAGGTATATGTTCTGAGAAATCGCTCAGTAGGCGATTTTGTTATTGTGTGAGCATCATGGAGTATATTTACATAAATCGATATGGTACAGCTTATCCTACAACTAGGCTATATAGTGTAGCCCATTGATTGTCACTGGGCTACAACCCTGTACAGCATATTCCCATATTGAATACTGTAGGCCAGTGAAACACAATGGTAACTGTGTTGTCTAGATACATACATATTTCTGTTCTCTAAGTTTTTTCAATTTTTACATTTTTTATTCTTTAATTTTTGTTTGTTTTTGTTAAAAACAAAGACAAACACACATATTTGTCTAGGCCAACATGGAATCAGGATCATCAATATCACTATCTTCCACCTCCACATCATTTCCTAGTAGAAGGGCCATGATGAACAATGAGAAGATATTGAATGATGAAGTGGGAAATTAATGTCTCTGTATTGACTGACATACATGGCACTCCCTTTTGAAAAAGCAATGTAATACACTATAAAGTTATATGCAATTCAATGTAATATAAACAAGATTATGATGATCATAAAAAATAAATAAATAATTTTTTGAATGAGATTAAATTAAGCACAAGAGAAAATGATATAATCAGAAGAAAGGCTGACAATGTCTTTTTACTTCCCAAATGCCTCTCAAGAACTAGCCTGTCTCATTGAATGGGATTCTAGATTTTTTAGAAGCTTTTGCTTTACATTATGTGTACTTTCTGGAGAGAGAGGGAGAGAGAGACAGACAGAGACAGATTTAGTGAGAGGGAGAGTGAGAAATCACCCCCCCTGAGGAGGATCCCCATGCCACAATCCCTTCTTTTCCATCCTCCTCCCAGAATCTTGGGCATGCATAGACATGTGCCCAGCATCAGTTTCAAAACCACTGAGTCTAAGACTTGAACCATGGTTAGCCATGTGAAAGTCCAGCGACCTAACTACTATACATCTGCTGGTCCTGGGGCTGCTACTGTTTAAAGATAGTTTATTCTTAATAACCATTTTCCCCAAAATACAAGTTAAGTACTTTATCTGGAAATCAACCAAAGCATCCCATATGTTTAAAAGGGTAAGGGATAGGGAATCAAGAGGAAGAGGAAAAAAAAAAATAAGAAACAAGAAATGGAAAATTATTTGTTGACAATAACATGTATGATAATCTCGATTAAGGCAATATACAGTGTACTCTGGATAGAAAATCACGTTTTTTTATGCTGTGATGATGTACAGTGAATGTATATAAAATAAATAAGTTTATTAAAAAAAGAATGCTACCAGCATAACATGGCATATGTAGGAGTACAGTCTGAGTCATGATAAAAAGTATAATATAGTAAGTACCTATACCAGAAACAGTCATTTATCATCATTCCCAAGCATCGTGTACTGTACATAAGCACGTGTGCTACACTTTGTATGATTGGCAGCACAGTAGGTTTGTTTACACCAGAATCACCACCACCATGTGAGTAACTCATTATAATACAATGTCATAATGGCTGAGACATTTCCAGGTAATAGATATTTCTCAGCTCCATTTTTTAAAATAATTATTTTATTTTATTTAACTTTATTTAGTTAGTTATTTAATTATTATTATTTTTTATATTTGACCAGAGAGGGACAGAGTGAGAGAGAGAGAGGGAAAGTGAGAAGGAAAGCTGCCAGGTCTGGGACTTAAACCGGTCAGCTATATGGGAGTCCAACACCCTTAACCACCACACCACCTGCCAGGCCCCCATTTTAATCTATGGGGCCACCACTGTATATATTTGCATTGTTGATTTAAATATGATTCTATGGCACATGCCTTTAATTACAATAGCAGCAATAGTAATCCTCCAGTCTAGAGAAGAAGTTGAAGAAATCTAAAATTAATTGAGGAGATGATGAATTGTAGTGACAGAAGCAGAAGGCAACTTTGAGGAAGAAGAAACAATTGGGGGACAGAACAGAAGTTATTCTCATCCCACAGATTAACAACAGTGGTTGCTACTAGATAATAACTTTTTTTCTTCTTCATGACTATCTGCTAATGATAGATATGAGAAAACTGTTTCACGTTTCTGATGCTGACAGGGTATTAAAATATATGACAAGTGCCTAGTTCTTCAATTAGTAAAAAGGGTTTTGTGTGGACAAATAGGCAAGTACGTAACCCAAAGGTACTGAATAATGAGCCCAAGCAAAAGGAAGCTTTGGAACTCTGAAGCCAACCTAGCCTTACTTATGGAGGAGGATTAGGTATTCAAGGGCCATGAAAAAGAGCATTTTTAAAAAGTATTCTTACTATTTAAATTATAATACCTAAAAAGTATGTAGCTATTGAGGAAGAAGTAACATTCTAACTAAAGTAGGCAAGTTCTGTGAGAATGGTCCGTAGAGGTGTGTTACAGGAAAAGGCTTTTTTGCATTTTTAATATAAAGTTAATTGATAATCTACTATTATAGGTTAGATAAAAGGTTTGTGTGGAGTGAGGCTGCTGTGTTTCCTCCAATTCCCATCTATATATTCTTGTCAAAGCTTGTTAGACTAGCAGGAATAAATAAATAAATAAATAAAAAATAAGAAAGCACTTCCCAGTGTGTTCCTAGAGCCTAGAGACATTTGACTTAGAGGGAGTGTTAATATTCAGATAATCTCTCCCATTCTCTGTAGGTTTCAGGAGGTAAGACTGGTTAGAATCAAGTGTCTCGCACAGCAGTGTGTTTGAAATATTCAATATTGTTTTCTTCTCCTTGACGTTAGTGTAAGATCAGTGGAAGCCAACACCGGGAAAGGACGAGGCAAAAGCTCACATAGGCAGACACCCACTTCCTGGCCGTGTTGCATGTTGGCACATGGGCAAGGTTGTTCATGTACCTTCTGCAAATCAATGGATAGATCTGCTCTCCATGCTAAATCTCCCATATGTTAGATAAGTGTGTAGTGATTGAAGCCAGAGAATTCTCTGAGGGACTACCTGTTTTCTGTTAGGAGAGAAGCAGGTTTAAAAGGATGCTTAAGCAGCTAAACAGAATAATCAATAGAGAAATCACCTGGAACGTTGCTATCCCCACTGAAAGGGACTAAGAAGCAACTGAGAATCCTCATAGAAACACAGTATGGATAAGGGCAAGGAATGTAACAGGGAGTCAGAACATAAGAATTCTAGAACTTGAATATTTTACTCTAGTTTCTACACCTGTAAGATGTGAGAATGAAGGATTTCAGGGCCCTAGTATCCATTGGTAAACTGCAGCTCTTCAATGCAGGCAACATATTGGAGTACTATAGTTAAATGAATCCGGTGTGGATAGTTTTTCCCTCCTTTACTGGAAAATAGAATGCTTCAGTTGCTTTCCAGATAAATTAGCTAACATACAGTTTTTTTAAAGTTATTTAAAAATATACTTAATCTTGCAACACTAGAATTGCATTTAGCATGGGGCAGGTTTGTTCCTGAGAGGCATTTGGGAAGCAAAGAGAAATTTGTGTTGACCTTGTCACATTGAATGGAATGGAAGGGCTATATCAGCCACTCACACAATTTGGGCTGTTCTTTATTTTTTTGTCTTTTTTGACTAAGCATATTTATTTTGAGGTTTTATTTGTTTGTTTTGGTAGGGTCTTATGTCATGATCCTGCTGTGTCAAACTCTTGGGTAGTTGTGAATATGTGTCACCGTGCCCACTTCTTTTAGACAACATCTTACTGTGTTGTCCACACAGATCACAACCTCATCATCCTCCTGCTTCAGCCTCTGAGTAACTGACCGATGGCTTTTAGGGTGGGCCAAAAATCAAACCAGAGCCTGCCATGCTGTCTTGGCCTATGGAGTAGGAGTATCTATCAGGGCTCTGTCACAGTTGGACCAGTACATGTTTTTGAGAGTGAAATCTTCTGTATGCAACAGTACCACCATACTTAGGTGGCATCATTCACTCTGACTCAGTTGTTTCTTCTCTTAAGAAAAGCCCATCAAGTTTAGTCTATTGAGGATTTTTAGAAACTGAAAAAGAGAGAAAGTGTTCATTTATCTTGTCAGTTGGGATTAAAATCATTTCATTCACTTTCATAAAAATTGGTAAATGCACCTCTAAGATTTAATTATATCTATGTACATTATTGGTTCTTATTCTTTTTTGGGTAAGGATCTCCATTTCTTTTTTTATTTTAAATTTTGCCAAAGGGTGCATGCACTCACCAGAGAGACAGAGTGGGAAAGTGAGAAAGCACCCCCCTCCTTCATGGTGGATGATCATGTAGCAATCCTCGTATCCCACAATTGGAATTTTGGGCATGCTTGCATACACCTGGCTTGTTTTTAAAGCTCCTGGATCTACAACTCTAACCATTCATTCAGCCATGTGGGATCCGGCAGCCTTAACCTCCACATGACTGACTGGCCTGGGAGCTCTGTTTCTGTGTCTCTTTCCAACATTGAAATGATGCATTCTTAAATGCTAAAAACAGAAGTTATTAATGATGTGAGAAATAAACTAGTCAATCACAGGCATGCATTTGATTTTAGCTTTCTAATTTTATAAATAATATTTGGATAATCTTATCTGGATATACTTTCTTATAAATGTATCAGGATTCTATTGTAGGTCTAAAAATAGTCATAGCCATACATACTATCCCATGTGGTCTTCCATGGTAATATGGCATTTCATCATCAAGTAGAGTCCACTACCAAAATTCTGGGATCTGGTTTAGCCATATCAAACATATTAAGAAGCAACTCTGGCAAATTAGGACCATAGAGTAATTGTCTGAGCCAGTGGCTCACAAATGTTAGTGTACATCATAATAATCTGGATGGTTTATTAAGACACATATTTACAGCCCCCACCTGCAGAGTTTCTGAATCAGTAGATCCGAAGTAGGGCTCAAAATTTACATTTCAGTAAGTACTGCGGTATTACTGTTGCTGTTGGTTTGGGGAACACACTTTGAGTACCACAGCTTTCTTTTTTTTCTTTTTTTTGGAGGGTTTTTTGCTATAGGGTGTGTGTGTTCACCAGAAAGACAGAAACAGAGAGACAGAAAGTGAGAAATCACCCCGCCCCCGGGGGGGGTGGTCACACTGCAATCCCTTCTCCTCTATTCTCCTCTCAGAACGGGCATGCATGCACACGTGCCCTGAGTTTAAGCCATCAGGTCCGGGACTCAAACCCGGTCGACTACATGGGAGTCCAGCCATTACGCCAACTGCTGGTCCTGAGAACCACAGCTTTAAGCCATCATAATAAGGTGATAATTCAGAAGGTACATAGTGAGTAAAGCCTCCACATGACGAAAGCCTAGAAAAATACAAATTAAAAAGGACTATTTCAAACAAAGATTGGGCGGGGAAGAAGGGAAGTGGGAGAAAATCCTTAGTTAGATTGATGAGTCAAAGAAAGGTCTTTTGCCTTGATCCTTTTTTAACACTCTACTTGGAAAGCTTCTTGGCAGAGTGGCCTACACTACCCTGGGGTAGCCACAGAATAATAGAAATACTGATATTTATGCCATGTGCAAGAAATGCTGTGCACAGGAGAAGCTGAGGCAAATGCCCATTTCCACTTCCTATCCAGTCTTGGTTTTCCTATGGAAAATTGACTCAAATATTAACAACTCTGTGTGGAAAGTAGAAGGCAGATGAATATTAAACTGCTACATATCCTTCCCAAGACAGACCTCAGAAATAGTATCTAGGAAGAAAGATATCCAGGTAGAATAAAGGCACATCTTTACAAAGAACACATACATAGTTAAGAAATATACATCCCCAGGTACCATAAGGACATTTAATTTCCCCTTCCTCATACTCTTTATTTATGGATATGTCTGAAAAAATAATGATAGTAATATCAATAAGTAACTTACTTTTTAGCATTTAAAATATCTAGTTTTTTTTTTTAAATTACTTAGTTCATTTAAATAACATTGACAAAATAAATGTCAGTTGCAAAGCTACAATTTCATAAAAGGTTGCAAATATTTTGCACACTAGTCAGAACTTTCACACAAAGTGCTGTCTTAATGACAGATAAATTAAGATATACACACTATTTTGAACTATTTCAAACAGTACAAAAAGGTTTTTGGTTTTTATCTCTTATAAAAAAAACATTTATAATTTTTTCTTTCTTTTTCTTTTTCTTAGTCTCACACCCACCATTCAGCAATTATGCTCTACCAACTACTTTCTCCCCTCTCTGTCACTAGCAACCACTCTCATCTTCTCCACCATTACACCTTCAGATCTCTCAACCTCTGCCATGAAGTGCATTCAGTACAAATTGAATGTGTATATGCAATGTGTATCTTTTAAAGTATGGGTCACTTTGCTCAACATTAAATCTTTTATATTCATCCATTTTGAGTTGAACAATAATATCTCATTGTTTCTTATAGCTGTGTAATATTACATATTACGTATGTGTGTATGTATGTATGTATGTGTGTGTGTGTGTGTGTATATATATATATATATATATATATATATATATATATAGTTTTTTTAACCCAACCATCAGACTTTGGACACTCAGGTTTGTTCCATATTTTAGCCATTATAAATAATGTTTCAATGAACATGGATGTGGAGATGTCTTTCTGACTGACTATTTCCTTATCCTTTGAGTAGATGCCAATAAGTGAGATATCTGGGTAATATGGAAGTACTATTTGTAGGTTTTTGAGAATATTGTTTTCCACAGAGTTTGGAATAATTTATATTTCCACCAACAATGTAAGAGAGCTCCGTTTTCACCAGAATCTCACCAACAGTTATCGTTCTTTATTTTTAGATTGCTAGCCATTTTGACTGGGGTTAAATGATATATCATTGTAGTTTGAATTTGCATTTCCCTTATGATGAGATAGTTTGAACATTTTTATATGGTTCCTGAACATTTATAAATCTTCTTTAGAGAGTGGTCTCTTCAATTCATTTGCCCATTTTTAAATTGGGTTATTTCATTTTTCTTTTGTGGGTGAGAGTGCTTGAGTTCCGTATATATTCTATATATCAATCTCCTGCAATGATTTGCAAATATTTTCTCCCATTCTAAGGGTTGTATTTTCACTTTAATTATAGTTTTTTTGCTGTGAGAAAGCATTTTAGCTTGATGCAATCCCACTTTATTTCAGGGACTATTGCCTATGCTTTAGGGAACTTATGTAAGAAATCTTTGCCTACTCTAACGTCTTCAAAAGTTTCCCCATAAAATAAAAACTGAGAAAATAATATCAAAAAAATTTTCCCCTACATTTTATACAAATAGTTTTGTGGTTAAAGACTCTATGTTTAAGTCTTTGATCCATTTTAAGTTAATTTTAGTTAATGGTGAGAGATAGGGATCCAGTTTCATTTGCAGGTGAATATCCAATTCTTCCAATACCATTTGCCAAAGAGAATTTCTTTTCTCTACTGCATTGTCTTATTCCCTTTATCAAAGATCAGTTGAGTACACAATTTGGTGTTTATTTCTGGATCTCTACTCTGTTCCATTGGTCTATGCATCTATTTTTGTGCCTGTATAATACTGCCTTAATTATCACTGCTTTGTAGTATATTTCAAAGTTGGGTAGTGAGATGCCTTCTAGTTAATTATTTTGATACAAAATTGCCTTCTCACACATGCCAGGCTTGGCAGGAGGCCCTCGATGGAGAGGTAGAATCTAGGTGGCCCTATTTGCCTTCTTCTCTTAGATAAGTGAAGGTTGGAATAATGTCAATACCAGAAAGGTTGCTCCTCTTATCCACTCCAAATGTTGAGGAAGCTGCTCTTCTAGTATCAATAAGTAATCATTTACTTTGTGCAAAGTGCTTTTTAACTGATCTACATATACTAATCAAATCTTAACAGTAGTCTTGTAAGGTAGTACCATTTATCCCCCTTTGTACAGATGTGTAGAGTTGAACCAAGCTATCTGGCTCCTTAGATCAAATGCCTAACTGCTATATAACATAATATAATCTCCAAACCCTTCTTGTGAAACTTTTGGGTCTACTTGTAATTTGGTTTTTGTTTTGTTTTGTTTTTAGTTTACAAAGTAATATGGTATATATATATATATATATATATATATATATATATATATATATATATTATGATGTGTAACACCTTTAATGAGGTTAGGTCCCGCCACTACATTAATCTATCTGCAGCGACATGAATCAAACATTCACATTAAGTGTAATAAATAAAAGCAGTGAATAGTCACATATTTATATAAAATGAGAGTAAGAATATATTTTGCCACCAAAACAATTAAAGATAACTTTTATTTTTTTTAAAGAGGGATTTTATGCCATACGGCATTTACACTCACTAGAGAAACAAAGAGACAGAAAGTGAGAAATCACCCTACAGGGAGGATGGCCACAGCACAATCTCTACTTCTCCATTCTTCTCCTGAGGTCTGGGGTATGCATATACATGCCCCCAGCATGAGGTTTTTTTTTTTTTTTTTTTTTGAGAGGTTTTTTTTTTTTTTGCTGTAGGGCACGTGCACTCGTCAGACAGACAGAGAGAGACAGAAAGCGAGAAATCACTCCCCAGGGGGGAAGGCCATGCCGCAATCCCTTTTCCTCCATTCTCCTCTCGGGATCTTGGGCACGCACGCACACGCGCCTGGCGTGAGTTTAAGCCACTGGGTCCGGGACTCGAACCGCGGTCAACTACGTGGGAGTCCAGCGACATAGCCATTACGCTAACTGCTGGCCCCCGCATGAGTTTTTTAAGATGCTGGGTCTGGAATTCAAATCACTGTCGGCCACATGGGAGTTCAGCACTTCAACCAGTATGTCACTTATTGGTCCCAAGAATACTTTTAATTAGGAAATTTGAGTCCCCTCCCAACCCACTCCCAGTTGCTTTATTGGAATTTGGTATAACAGAGATTTACTGGAAGCTGTGGGTGAGGATGATATAATTTTTTTTCATAATTCAGTTGTAATGTTCACTTCATTACTTTGTCATCTAGTCATAAGTTATATGGCAATTTAAAGTTTTTCCTCCCAGTTCTCTATGCAGTTTACCAACATTGGGTATTATCATTGTTCTAATTATCTCATTTTTTTTTTTTTCGGAGAGGTTTTTATGCTATAGGGCGCGTGCGCTCGCCAGACAGAGAGAGACAGAGAGATAGAAAGCAGGAAATCACCCCCCCAGGGGGGATGGCCACTCCGCAATCCCTTCTCCTCCATTCTCCTCTCGGGATCTTGGGCAAGCACGCACACATGCCTGGCGTGAGTTTAAGCCGCCGGGTCTGGGACTCGAACCGCGGTCGACTACATGGGAGTCCAGCGACATAGCCATTACGCTAACTGCTGGTCCGCCTAATTATCTCTTAATGTTTAACAAATCATGTCAAAATGTAGAGGATAAAATGAACTAACCCTTAGGATTTTTGGTACAGAATTTGAATAGGACTTAAGTTTGTGATTTTTCTGTTCTCTTTGACATCAGCTGAGGACACGTAGTTACATTCAGCTGGCGTACCGACTGGTCTGTAGGGACCAACATATCTTTACTCACATATCTGGCAATTTAGTAGGCTGGTTAGGTGGCTGGGTGCAACTGGGCCTGGTGATGGAAAGGCCTCCAAGTGCCTCTAGCACGACAGTCTTAGGGAAGTGAGACTTCTGGGTAAAATATTACATTAAGTACTTATTGATCCTGTGTAATGCTTATATGTGTATGTGTTTATTGTCTATTTATTGTTTTCTGTTCTTTATTTAACTGGGTGTTTATTCTTCCGTTACCATTTTATAAGGGCTCAATAGATATTTTTTATCCTCAGGAATCCTTTTTCGCTTTTATGGTGTGTATAAATATGGAAGCACTAAAACGAACTCAGACCAAATAATTTTTAGAAAACTGTAAAGTTGCAGAATAGATTTGATCTTCTTTAACTCTCAACTCTTCACAAAATTTTTTTGGGCTTGGTGATGTGAACAAAAATAACAGGACTTTGAGACATATACAACACAAACAATAGGAAGTATAAGAATTTGCATGGTTAATAAGAAAATTCCTCTTTCTTAGTGATCATATGTCAATCTCTTTCGGATGCAATATTTAATATAGTGGAATGTTAAATTATCCTATTTTTTTGAAATAGTTTAAATATAAAGGAAACGTAAGAAATAGCAGAAAAGGTGCTAACACTTATGTGGCATCCTTCAGGCAGCCAAAACTTTGAGTGACTTATGAAAATACTGTTAGGATATTTATCCTCACAGTAACCCTGCAGAGTAGAAACTAGATGATTCCTTGCCTTACCCACAAAAATACAAGTTAGAAAATTAAGACATACATAAGATAAGGAAATTGTTCTCTATCATAAAGACACTAAACCTTATAAGTATTCAAATGTAGAATCCTTCCCACTCCCCTATGCCTCCCTACTGTTCTCCCTACAAAACTACTTTGCACAAAATGTCTCTTCTTTGGAACCTTATTCAGCTCTTTATGTCAAACATTTAGAAGACATTTGTTAGTGCTCTTAGTGTCTATTCCTACTCACAGATGTATTATAGCAATTTAATGGCATACACCAAAAAACTGAAGAGTTCAAAGAATTTGTTTTGTAGTGATTATAAAGAATATTTCAGTAACACATTTTAAAAAATGGCAAAGCAAGCTGTGTACTTAGATTTGAAATTTTTCAGTGAAAATGCTGTTTGCAATAATGCACTACATTTTTTTCAATGATGCATACTTACTAAATAATATGTAAAATACTGACACCTAATGTTAACTTTTTGAATTATAATTTCAGAGAATATTTCAATAGCCCAAAATAAAATTTAAGAAAATATTAAAAGAATTAAGGTAAAAAGAGGTCATAGATGTTTTTCTAAATAAAGGTATTGAATTGTTCTATGTATTAATGAGATAATATCACCAAAAATTAAAGATAGAGATCCAGCTCATATATATTTATAACTTACAATAAAAGCCATAAACACACAACTGAATTGAATTTTAGTAGCATAGGTTTGTTATTGATTTTACTACAACAAACTAATTTCTTAAAGAAGATGTCAGTAAATGTTTTCTGTAAAGAAAATAATTTAGGCTTTGTGGATGATAAAGTTTGTTGGTCACACAGCTCTGACATTATAGCGAAGAGTTCATAGATAGTACACAAATACCTCAGCATGGCTGCCTTCTAAAGGTTGATAATGAAATTTAAATTCCACATTCTCTTTATGTGTCATGAAATATTATTCCTTCTTTTAATTTAAAAAAAAATCATTTGAAAATATATAAGCCATTCCTAATTTGAGGAGTAAACAGAAACAGACAGTGAACTATCATAGATTCAGCCCTGGGGCCACAGGTTGATAACCCTCTTCTGTAGTGACTTTCAGTTGAACAGTCAGCGTAAGACAAAATGGAACATTTCTCTCCTTTCTGAATGAGGACAGATTAAATTTTTAAAAACTCAAAGATCAACTAGATGTTTTATTTTATAATAATTACTACTCACCTTAGACTGATGGTGTTCAGTAGTCTCTTTTTTTTTTTTTTGCATCAACTGGCTTGTACATACAAGTTAATTAGCTTACTTTTAAAACTAGTCTTATAAATTGATATTTTTGTTTTATCTGATTATGTAATGGTCGAGCTGGTACCATTACCTGGTGATTAAGGCAGCTGGATCTCACATGGCTGACAATGAATTTGAATCCCAGCCACAGTGGCTTGAAAAACATGCTGGATGCATGTCTGTGCGTGTTCAAAATCCCAAAAGGAGGGAGAGATGAAAGAGAAGGAACTGTCACATGACTATTCTCTATGAGGGGATGCTTTCTCCTCTTCCTCTCTGTCTCTGGGGAGTGCATGCATCCATTGGCAAAAGAAAAACAAAAACATATATATTATATATAATACTAATACATAATAATATATAATACATGCATTGTAGAATAATATTTTATGTGTGTATATATAATATATACTCTATATGTAGTATATATCTTATATAATATATATGTATGTATATATATATATACACATATATATACATATATATATATGTGTATATAAAATGATCAAACTAAAAAGACCTTAGAAAGCAATTTTAACTTTGAAACTGAAAATCGTCACTAGTAGATATGTGTTTTGAGAGCACTAAGCTCGTTTCCACACAAAGCACTTTGCACCACTCCATGCTGTACTCTTTGTTTAGAATTCTCTCTCTCCTCTGTTCCTGCTTATCTCCTTCCAGGTTCTGCTAATATATACCCTTCTAAGCTGGACCTTCTCTGACCTCCCCATCTGTGAACATTTCCTGTTGTCGGTATCTTTTGCATCCTTTTACTTTCTTTTTCTTTACAACACTTAACGATTCTTCAATCCTTTAATATCTTCATGTCCTCCAGACTTTGAGGTTCCTGCAGGTGGGACGACAGTTCACTTTTTGCTCATCACTGTATTCCCCATACCTAGTGCAGGGCAGGGTCTGTAGCCAGGTCTCAGTAAACATGCCTGATGGATGAATATGAAAAGCAGATTGTTAGGCTGCAGTGCAGTGATCAGTGGCCTGGGCCTTTACTAGTTCTGATTCTTGCTCTTCCCTCAGTGATCTAAGGAAACTACATAACCACATATCTTTTTTGGATTTTTTTTTTTTTTTTTTTTTTTTTTTTTTTTTTTTTTTTTTTTTTTTGCTATAGGGTGTATGTCTTTGACAGGAAGACAGGGAGACAGAGACCGGGAAAAGGTGAGAAATCATCCCCCATAGAGGATGGCTATGCCACAATCCCTTCTCCTCCATCCTTCCCCTGGGATTTTGGACATGCAGGCACATGTATCTGGCATTGGTCATGTTGTAATCCCTTTGTCTCCTTTCTTCTCTGGGGATCTTGGACATGCACACACATGTACCCAGTGTGATTTTTCAAGCCACTGGTCCGAGACTTAAACTGCTGTCGTCCATGTGGGAGTCCAGTGCCTTAACTACTATGCCTCTTGCTGGTACTCAGAACTTCATTTTAAGATGAAAAGACTGAATCCAATAGGTTAATGTCTATTACTGGCTTGTGGGCTGGCTTGTATGGAGGTTAAGGAAACTGGATCCCACATGACCAACTATGTGATTTGAGTCTTGGATCTGAGAACTTCACTTTGGGTGTGATGTGTACATGCATGCCCAAAATTCCAAAAAGAAGAAAATGAAGGAGAAGGGATTTCAACATGACCATTCCTTATAAAGAATGCTTACTCACTCACTCACTTACTCACTCACTCACTCTCTCTCTTTCATTTTCTGTTCATTTCTCCAGCAAGTGCATGTAACCTCTGGAAAAAAAAAAAAAAAAAAGTTATGCTTGCTTTTCCTATTAGGGAGGCAGAGTATGGAAAACTTAATATATTTTAGACTGATTAACTAAATTAAAGATCATTGAAAATATGCAAGACAGGGAAGTCTTATGATGACTTTAAGACCAAAAAGAACTCTGAAATATCACTAATCTATCAAAAGGCCTCACAATATAACTTTAGAGTGTATAAAATGCTTCCTTGTATATTTTTTTGAAAAATGGAGTAAATAGTCTTTCAGCTTACTTTGCATTTGAGAACATGGATTTGCAAATATGGTATTTTATGAGTGACCTATGCACACCGTGAAATGGGCAGAAAGTTTTGAACAACTAAAATAAACCAGATTTTCAGTTTGATCCAAGAGAATGTAATCTTTGTGACAAAAAGTATTACACATTGGTTAAGCACTTTGGTTTAGGAGCCAGTCTGACTGGTTTGGATCGAAATATTATCACTTTATAGCTATTCGATCTTGAGAACATTACTAAATTATCTTGCTTTGTAATACGAACATAGTAGTATTTGTCTCATAAGATTGTAATAGGGATTAAATATCAAGTGCATAAACAAGTGTCTGGCACACATAAGCACACAATGAACTCTAGCCATTATGGAGCTATTATTTATCATAACAAAATCATGGTAACTATTATAGAAATAATTGTGATTTTAACTTATAAAATCTCAATTAAAATGAATCAGAAAAGAGGTTGGATAAGAGTTTATTTTCACTTGTGGAATTCCAGTTGTTTCAGATATTCTTCATTTCTCAGGGCTTAGTCACCAGTTGTTAGGTGGTTTATACATTCATGTAAATGGTATGCACTGTGTTCATCTTTAGGGATATGAATACAATCAGTGATGATTCAATAGTTAGTTAAGTGAATCAAAATTAGATAGAATGTAGTACAATACAAGCATTAATAAACATATTCCCGATACAAATATAAATACAGTGTAGAAGATATATAACTTGGCCTAGAAGAGTCAGGAATCTTCCATGTAAACGAAGACTATATTGGTTTCTGAAAATTAATTGAAATTTTTAAATTTTATTTTACTTCTTCTTATTACTATTATTTGAAGAGAGGTTTTTGCTATGGGGTGCATGCACTCACCAGATAGAGAGAAAGAGAGAGAGAGAGAGAAAGTGAGAAATCACCCCCCCAGAGGGTATTATAGCCTTGCCACAATCCCTTCTCCTCCATTTTCCTCTCAAGGTCTTGGACACACACATGTGCGTTTAAGCCACTGAATCCGGACTCAAACCGTGGTCAGCTTTATAGAAGTCCAGTGACGTAACCATTCTGTCATCTGCTGGTCCCCATTATTATTATTTTTTAATTTACTAGAGAAAGACAGAAAGAGAGAGAGAAGGAAAGTGAGAAATTAACCACCAGATCTGTGATTAGAATCATAGTCCTCCATGTGGGAGTCAAGTGTCTTAACTACCATTCCATTCCATTGCCAGCCCCTGTAAATGAATTGAAATTAAGTACAGAGACAGAAACAGGAAAATCACAATGATTATGCTTGTTCAAAATGCAGGAGAGATTAAGGAAGGAACATTGCAGTCAGTGGCCCTAACAATAACAATTATTAAATAAAACTGGCATGTGCCACCAGTTCCTTGATTAAGACTCAGCTGTACTCTCTTGGAGTGGTTTTCTATAATTCTTTGTTCTACTTTTTGAGATTTTTAGTCTACATTCTGTCTTTATTCCTTTGTGGGAAATTGAACATATTTGAAGCTGAATAACTTTCTCAACTTGCTTCCTAGTACATAGATAACTTGTGGGTTAAAAGTTACTTTAAAACCTACTGGTTTGGCGTAATGGTTATGTCACTGGACCCTCACATAACTGACCATGGTTCAAGTCTCAGACCTGGTGGCTTAAAACACGCTGGGCATGTGTGTATGCCCAAAATCCCAAGAGGAAAAGTGAGTCTGTGACAGCTATCTGCATTGGGGGTGGGGGTCAGGGGGGCGGTGATTTCTTGCTTTCTGCCTGTATCTCTCTCTGTTTCTCCAGCAAGCACATGTACTCTATAGCAAAAATATCTCCAACCACCCCACCACCAAAAAAAAAAAAAAAAAAAAAAAAAAAAAAAAAAAAAAAACAACTAATACCTTGGAACAATAAGCATTTATTGTCTCATATTCTCTGTGGTTCATGAATTCAGTAACAGCTTAGCTAGGTTCTCTAAATTGGGATTCCTTTTAAGGTTTCAATCAGTGTGTTTGCTGGAGTTGCAGTCACCTCAAGGTTCAAACAGGGCTGGATCTTCTTGTCATCACATGGTTCTCTTTAAATGGCAGGTGAGAGCAAGAGAGAACAAGAAAGGGACCAGCAGTTCGCGTAATGGCTATGTCGCTGGACTCCCACGTGGTCGACCGCGGTTCGCGTCCCAGACCTGGTGGCTTAAAACTCATGCCAGGCGTGTGTGCACACGTGCCCAAGATCCCGAGAGGAGAATGGAGGAGAAGGGATTGCGGCGTGGCCATCCCCCCTGGGAGGTAATTTCTCGCTTTCTGTCTCTCTGTCTCTCTATGTCTGGCAAGCGCACGCGCCCTATAGAAAAAAGAAAAAAAAACTCTCCAAAAAAAGAAAAAGAAAAAAAAGAGAGAGAACAAGAAAGACAAAAGTCAGAGAATCTTTTTGTAACTTAATCTTGTCAGTAGCATCCAATCATTTTTGCCATTATCTATTTATTAGGAGAAAGTCAGTTGAAGTCACACTCAAGAGAAGGGAGTTACATGAAGGAAAGAATAAGAGGAAATGGGAATGATGGGAAAGCATCTTAGAGACGGACTGCAAACTCTTAAAAGGTTGGGAGCCCAGAGCCCTCTTTTCATCTTGAACTTTTTTGTCTCTTTAAAGGCCAACTGATACCATTTTTTAAAAACTGCATGTTTTCTGTGTATCAAATTATAATTCACTCCATTAGACAAAAGTAACACTCACAGAGACCCCATTTCATATTGGGCAGAGAATTATAGTGCTATGGGAAAACTGTTACGAATTTTAGAACCTGCTTTCTAGCTGAGAGTTTCCACAAAATCCTAATAAAAGATCTTACTTACATCTGCGCTTTTTATTCGATATTGATTCTGAAGCCATATTTAATAGAAGGATTTGATCTTTGCTTCCAGGCTTTATTTTACTTTGAGAATCTTTTGCAGGGTGAAGAGGTTGCAATTGAGAAATTATTTTATTTCCTAACTCTGGAAGGCCTAGCTGAAACCATGTCCTCTATTTTCTGACTAATTTTTTTTTTTTTTTTTTTTTGAGAGGTTTTTGCTATAGGGTGCGTGCACTCGCCAGAAAGACAGCAAACAAGAAATCTCTCCCCAGGAGGGATGGCCACACCACAATCCCTTCTCCTCCATTCTCCTCTCGGGATCCTGGGCACACACGCACATGAGCCCAGCATGAGTTTAAGCCTCCAGGTCCAGGACTCAAACTGTGGTCGACTACATGGGAACCCAGTGACATAGGCATTATGCTAACTGCTGGTCCCCTGACTAAATATTAAATAGTAGTTCTTTCTTTATTTCATCTTTTTATAGCTGATTTTAATCATAAGAAACCAATAAAACAAGAAAAACTGTTGGTCCCTTTAACTTTCTGTTTGGAAAATTTAGCCAAGTACATGTTTATCGAATAATTACTTTCTTTCTATTATGCCTTGTCACTAAATAACATGAGTCAACTTTTCTGAAGTCTCCAATGTCACAATTTCTTATCTTGTCAATTTCCATTAAGAGTATCTATTAAAATTCTTTCTACTGGGGCTGGCAGGTGACATGTTGGTTGAGAGAACTGGATTCCTATATGGCTGACTGCAGTTCGAGTCCCGAACCTGGGTGCTTGCTTTCTCACTTTCTCTCTCTCTCTCTCTCCTCTCTCTGTCCCTCTCTGGTCAGACTAAATATATATATATATATATATATATATATATATATATATATATATATATAAAGTTAAACATAAGTAATTCTTAAAAAAAAATCTTTCTACTTACATTTGTTCCTAAGGCCAATGGCAAATATTTTAAGTTTTAGTTATATAAGTACTCCACTATGATAACCAATTTTTTTGTTTCAGTTATCTCTAACTGTAATAGCCACAGAACTTACTGGCTTAAAACAGCAACAACTTACCATTTCTCAAAGCTCTGTGAGTTGAGTAGGTAATACTTTTCTTTAATATGATAGAGATGAAGTGCTGAGATAGTTTAAAAGTTCGAAATAGTCTCACTTACATGACTGGTAATTGTTGGCTGTAGCTAGAATTTAGTCTGAATTTTTGGCTGGGACTACGGTCGTCCTCTGTAAAAACCCACATGTGGCTGCTTTGGTTTCCATGCCAGCCCGTTTCAAGGAGGAACATTCAAGGTGGCAAAATGGAAGATTTCTTAAAATGAACCTTTGAAAATTACACAATGTCACTTCTGCAGCACTCTATAGATTAAAGCAAGTTATAAATGAGGCCATATTCATATGTAGAAAGGACTATCTAAGGCCCTAAACACCAAAGGGCTTGGTTCGTGAGTGGGCGTTTTTGAGGTCTAGCTCCCACAGAAGAGTATTGACAGTGTCATAAAGTCAATTGAGCAGTAGATTGAGGGATTAGAGGAAGTGAGAAAACACCAGAATAAAACACTAGTTCTTACTATGGTAGTTTTACTGCAGTAGCCTCTTGGAGGACAAGTCACCTGGAGGTAGGCTAAGAATTCTCTTTCATGAAATAATAGTTCATATAAATTTTGGCCAGTGTCTCAGCACAAATTTATGGTGAAAAGAACTACATGTGTATAATCTGAATAAAAATAACAATCATTATGCCTACTAGAGATTGTAAATACTTCTAATATGATTTCTATGTGTGGAAATGGCATCAGATTATTGAGACACGATGAGCAACTGCACTTACAGATCCTTTATCTAAAACGCACGGAGTTTGCCTAAATCACATGAGTTTCCTCCACCTCTATATATGGCTCAATCAACTCCCATTTTGGTGTGTATTGAATTCCCAGCATGCTCTTTAGCTATAAAAGTTTAAATTTACAAGATGAGACTGGGATCCTTAGTTTGAATACTTAACATCTGCCCACTTGTGAGTTCTTCCAGAACCAGGGCCAATTAATCATTCTAACTGGTGATGTGCTGGTAAATGTTTAACCTGTAATCACAGTATAGTTCTACATGAATGTTGCCTGATTATTTACACTAATGTGTCTGAGGAAAGTAAAAACAACAAAAATAGACTTAACTCATTCCTCAGTGATGCTAGTGAAATGTTGATGAATACTGGAAAAATATCTGCCCCAGTTTCTTATTCAAAATACAATAGTTATAGACATGGCACACCTTTAAGCTTTATCTAAATTGCTAATATTTTTCCTTAGGTATGGAAAAATCAGTAGAATAATAAATAAAACCTTAATTTTAGTATTTGCCAACTTTCATGATGTGAAATACTCCTACCATAACTGATTTCAAGCTACCAGTTAATGAAAATGAATGCAGAATTGGAAGGAGATATGCTTTGATGAGGTACTTTTGTTTTTCTATTCAGATACAAGAGACATAAATAAGTAAAAGTAGATAATAGAAAATGAATAGGACATGGTAACTGCTGAATATCTACAACTATGATTTCAAAACCCTTCTCACTTTGAAGCAGAGGAAGTTGCCAAGAAATGTTCAGGAAGATCTGGCATGTTTCCTTTCACCTCCTGTCCTCCAATGTTTGTTTCTTGCATGAGTAGACTACAATAAAATCCAGGAAACTGACATTGGTGTAATACAAAGAGCTTATTCCTATTTGACCAATTACACATATTTTCATTTGTGAGTGTACGGTATAGTTCTATACAGTTTGTTGTGTGAGTAGCATCATATAACTGCCACAGCAGTCAAGAGGCAAAGCTCCTCTATCACCACAAGGTTCCCTCAAGTTGTCCTTGTATAGTCCTTTCTCTTTCAATTCCCAATCTTTAACTTCAGGCAACCACTAAAATGTTTTCTGTATCTTTAAATTTGGTATTTTAAGAACTATATAAATGAAGTCATACAGTATGTGACCTTTTAAGAGAGGCTTTTTTTTTTCCCCTCTCAACATAAATCCCTTGCAGTCCATTGAAGTGGTTGAATGTATTAATGGGGGATGCGTTTATGTTTAGGAGTGGCATTTTTGGTACAGATGTACCACACTTTGTTTAACCATTCCAGCACTTAAAGACAAATAAATTGTTTTCAGCTTTTATCTATTGTAAATAAAATTGGCATGAATATTAGTGTACATATTTTTGTGTTAATGTAGATTTTTATTTTTCTAGTATAAATTATTTTTTTAGAGGTTTTTACTGTAGGGTGCTTGCGCTCTCCAGAAAGACAGAGAGAAATAGACAGAAAGCAAGAAATCACCCCCAGGGGAGATGGCCACGCCACAATCCTTTCTCCTCCATTCTCCTCTCAGGATCCTGGGCACGCACGCACACATGCCCAGTGTGAGTTTAAGTCACCAGGTCCAAGACCCAAACCATGGTTGACTACATGGGAGTCCAGCAACATAGCCATTATCCCAACTGTGGGTTCCTCTAGTATAAATTCTTAAGAGTACAGTTGCTGTAGAGGCAAGGGGCAGAACTTGAAAAGAAGACACCTTCATGGCTCCTGAGAACTAGTGATTTCAGGGAAAAAAAGAGAAATAAAGATTTTCTGCTGATAATTCAGCCTCCAGCCCACAAACACAAGTGGTAGGAAGTCACTTAAGCCTTCTTTCTGTCTCTGTCTCTGCCTTTGTCTCTCTCTGCCTCTGTCTCTGTCTTCTCTTTTTTTGTAATTTTTTTCTTTTTAAAATTTTTTAAGGTAAACTATTTTATTGGCTTTCAGCCCCTCCTTTACCTTTATCTTGTTAATAATCCCCTCTCCCCCTCCCACCCAGGAGAGGCAAGGGGCAGGCCTTCAGAAGAAGACACCTGCATAGGTCCTGAGAACTAGTGATTTCTATTTTTTGCTTTTTTTAAAAAAATAATTTATTAGTTGTTTTTAATTTTTTCCTTCTTTTTTTCTCTGTTTCTTGGTTGTCGTCGTTTTCTCTCTCTGTTTCCTTTTCTTTTTCTTTTATCCCATCTCTCTGCTCCTGAATCTCCATTCACTGTGTTTCTAGACAGACCTAAGGGAACTATAGCCAAACACCAAATACTATTAGAGTTAACATATTACTCAATATCTACTAAATCTGCTGTGCAAAGGGTTGGCAAAGAGATTCCAGATCACCTCTTTCTGCACACTCCTAAACACTCAGATTGAACTTCAAGTTTAGGAAAAAATGCACCATCCATCAGATGACTAGAAATCGCCGCAGGGCCACAAGAAATATGGGAAAGCAAGAAAGTACCTCTTCTCCAAGGGAAAAGAATAGTTTCTCTTCCTTCACAGACAGTTCAATGGAAATCGTGGAAATGTCTGATAAAGAATTTGGAATATTCATAATGGCAAAGCTAACAGAGATGGAAGAGAAGAGAGACAATGAACTACAAAAGAGGCAGGAGAAAGGAGATGATGAGTTCCAGGAGGTGAGAAAATTCTTGCAAGATCTAAAAGAAGAGTTACGTACTTTAAAAAAAGAAACAAAAGGACCTGTTAGAGATGAAGGCTATAATAAAGGAAGTTAAAATTTCCATTGAGGGACCAGCAGTTAGCGTAATGGCTATGTCACTGAACTCCCATGTAGTCGACCGCGGTTCGAGTCTCAGACCTGGTGGCTTAAACTCACACCGGGTGTGTGTGCGTGCGTGCCCAATATCCCAAGAGGAGAATGGAGGGGAAGGGATTGTGGCGTGGCCATCCCCCCGGGGGGTTATTTCTCGCTTTCTGTCTCTCTGTCTCTCTGGCAAGTGCATGCACCCTATAGTGAAAAACCTCTCAAAAAAATATCTCTCTTAAAAGTATTAAAAAGCAGACTAGATCATACAGAAAACAGAATCTCAGACTTAGAAGAGAAAATTGCTGGCCTAGATAAATCCACCATGAAGACTGAGAAAATTGCCCAAAAAAATATGAGAATAATACGCAAGAAATACTAGATCCCATCAAACGCCCAAACATCCAGATAATTGTTATCCCAGAAGGCAAAGAGACTCATAAGGGCATTGATAATCTATTCCATGAAATCCTGCAAGAAAACTTTCCAAACCTAGAGAGGCATTCAAAGATCCAGTCCCAAGAAATACAAAGAACCCCAAATAGAATCAACCCAAGAAGATCTCCTCCAAAACACATTATAGCCAGATTGACCAAAACCACAGACAAAGACGAGATACTAAGATTTGCAAGAGAAAAATGGCAAGTTACCTACAAAGGATATCCCATCAGGCTAACAGCAGACCTCTCTCACCAGAAACAATACAAGTGAGGAAAGAATGAGAAAATATATTCAAAGTGCTAAGGGAAAAGCAATTTCAACTAAGAATACTTTACCCAGCAAGATTATCCTTCATATGGGAAGAAAAGACAAGAACATTCTCAGATAAACAAAACCTGAAAGAATTTGCCAACATCAGACCAGATCTCTAAGAAATTTCTCAAGGGAGTGCTACATCAGGAAAATTAAATTTAGACACACAGAAATAAGAAAATTATTTTTTAAAAAATAATTAGAATAATAATAATGATAATGATTGGGAAAAACATAGAAAAGATATTGAATGATGAGGTGGGGAGATTAATGTCTCTGTATTGCCTGACATGCATGGCATTCCCTTTTGAAAAAGCAATGTAATACACTGTAAAGTTATATGTAATCCAATGTAATATAAAGAAGATTATGATGATAATAAAATTTAAAAAATTTTAAAAAACTAAGAAAATGGCCAACTTAATCATAGGGATAAGTCTGGAGTTGAATATTATATCCCAGAATTCAATCGGGAAGATCGAACCACATCAGAAGATAGATTAAGTACATGACACTGAACTGGTGAAATAGCATTTTATGACTTTTGACTAAAATATTGCTGATTTTCTTCTAGGCTTTGTTGTCTGGTTTTAAATATTTTTTTGTCCTGTCTTGAGCTGTTGATAGGTTCACGTACCTACTATTTGAATAGAATCCTTACCTGTTTCCTGGCTTTAAGTTTTAAACAAAGTTCCTTAGCATTTCTTTGATTTTTTTAAAGTTAAAATTGTTTTATTTGAAATTACCAGCTGAACTTGATATTGAAAGTAGTTAGATTATTTAAGAAATTGTGTGATCAATAAAATGGTGGTGGGAAGGAATGGAAGACAACTGTGAACAACAGAGATAGTGTGAGAAGAGGGTGGGAAAGGGCAGAGGGTCAGAAATAAGGATATATATATATATATATAGATATATATATAAATATATATATATCTATATATATATGAAACTAGAAATGGAAAATTATTGATGATAACATGCATGATTAAGCCACTATGCAGTATATCTGGATGGGAAATCACATCTTGTATGTTGTGACGGACAATGCTTAGGGAATGAATGTAAATTAATTAATTTTAAACAGTGTTTTAGGAAAAAAAACACACACACAAAAAAACTTTTTTTAATTAAAAAAATGCATTAAAATATCTATTTGATGACTGAAGTAAGCTATATATCCCCAGCTAGGTGCTACTTTATAGTAGGTTCATTCTACTCATTGAGGTTTATGACTAAAGTCAGACTTGTGTTCGTGGATATGTACAGACAGTTCAATGGAAATCATGGAAATGTCTGATAAAGAATTTGGAATATTCATAATGCCAAAGCTAACAGAGATGGAAGAGAAGAGAGACATGAACTGCAAAATAGGCAGGAGAAAGGAGATGATGAGTTCCAGGAGGTGAGAATATTCTTGCAAGATCTAAAAGAAGAATTACGCACTTTAAATAAAATCAAATGGACCTGTTAGAGATGAAGGCTGTAATAAAGGAAGTCAAAAATCTCCCTTGAGGGAACAGCAGTTAGTGTAATGGCTATGTCACTGAATTCCCATGTAGTCGACCGCGGTTGAAGTCACAGACCTGTGCTTGCTATTGAAAATATTTAGATTAATTAAGATCTTTAGTGAATCAAAATGTGGGGTGAAAAAGGCATAGAAAGCAATCATAGATACCAGAGACAGTACAGGAGGAGAGTGGGAGTTGGCAGAGGGTGAGAGATAGGGAATCAAGGATGTCAAAAAAGCAAAATACACAGGAAACAAGAAATGGAAAATTATTTGTTGACGATAACACATATGTTGATGTGCTTGATTGAGCCAATAAACAGTGTATTCTAGATGGAAAAATCTCATTTTTTATGCTATAATGATGTATAGTAAATGAATGCAAATAAATTAATTAAATTTTTTTTTTTTTGGAGAGGTTTTTCCTATAGGGCGTATGTGCTCGCCAGAAAGACAGAGACAGACAGACAGAAAGCGAGAAATCACCCCCGGGAAGGGGATGGCCACGCCGCAATCCCTTCTCCTCCATTCTCTTCTCAGGATCTTGGGCACACACGCACACACACACCCGGTGTGAGTTTAAGCCACCGAGACTGGAATTCAAACCATGGTTGACTACATGGGAGTCCAGCGACATAGCCATTATGCTAACTGCTGGTCCCAATAAATTTAAATTTTAATAAAAGTACAATTGCTGGATTTTATTATAATCACATTTTTGGCTTTAGAAGACTGCTTTGCAGAGTACATGTATCATGTACTCTGTACATGTAGATTCTAACCAGCAATACATACATAAGTGACCCAACTTCTCTGCATTCCCATTAGTTTTTGGTATTATCACTTAAAAATGTGTGTGTATGTGTATACAAACATACATATATATATATATATATATATATATATATATACACACACACACACACACACATATATATAGCTATATTAATAGTATGAACTGATATCTAGTGTTGATTTTAATTTTCACTTTTTTAGCGACTAAAACGTTGAACATGTTTTCATGTGCTTATGTGTACTATACTTTGTTTTAGGTGAAATACCTCTCTAACATTTTTAACTCATTTGCTATTTAGATTGTTTTAAGATAGTTGAGTTTGGAGAGTGATTTATATATTTTACATAAACGACCTTTGTCTAATATGTGGTTTGAAAATATTCTCTCAAAAGACAGTCCTGCTGTGGCCACAGCTCTTCCCATTGCCCAACCATCTTGTCTCATTTCGTCAAGCCGCCACTGCCCCTGCACAACTGCAAGGAAGGCCAGCAGCCTCTGCCCCTGCCAGCTGGCCTCACCAGTTCCCGCGTGGAGCTCCCCACGAACAGTAGCAACGGCAATGATAATGGCCGTGGGAAGAAAGGGGGGCTGGAGCACACACTGTCATCATCCTCCATGCACAAGGGACACATGGAGAAGATTCTTTTGGATGCACACCATGAGTGAGGACAGAGCATTTCAAGAGGCAGTTCCCACTGTGACAGCCCTTCCCCTCAGGAAGATGGGCAAATCATGTTTGATGTGGAAATGCACACCAGCAGGGACCATAGGTCTTGGTCAGAGGAAGAATTGTAGAAGGAAGAAAAGAAGTTGTTAAAGCCTTAAAGAAAAGTTCAGACTGGGTATCGGACAGGTCCAACAGACCTGGAAACATTCGACCCAAGGAGTTCCACTTCAGACACCCTAAACTCTGTCTCTAAGCATTAAGAAAAGTGGAGCCATGAAGAAAGGGAATATTTTCTCTGCAAAATTTCTCCAAGTATTCATTTCATCCCTCTTCCTTTCTCATGTTTTGTCTTTGGGGCTACACATTTATATTGGAAAAAGATGGAGCACTGCCTTCTGCCAGCACCTACTGAGGGAAAGAGCCCCTGGAAATGTGTGACCTGTGAAGTGGTGTATTGTCACAGCAGTTTATTTGAACTTGAGACAGTTGTAAGCATGACCCAATCTACCACCCTATTTTTACATATATAATTCCAATAATTCTCAGATCCAGTATTTTATCCAAACTCCGTTGAGGCATTTTACTAACTTTATTCCTTTTATTGACATTTACTCCTTTTTTGAACTTCTAACGTGACACTTTAGAAGTTCCTAAGAGAGTTTAGTGTTTTTTAAAAATTTGCAAGGGCTTCTTTTCTGCAAATGCCACCAGTAGATTGTAATTTTGTCAGTGAAGCTATTGTTTAGAACTGTATCATTGATGGTATAAAGTTTACTCTTGCAAAATAACTATCATCTCTCAAAAAAAGATCAGGTTAACAATTATATAAAAGCTTTATTGTTTATATTTTTTTTTTCTCCCCAAGACAGAAAGAAGCTTCCCTAAGCTTAAATTTATAGTTATTAAAAGGAAAATAAAATAACAACAAAAAAATCAAGACACAAGGAGAAAATATCCCGGACAATAAAAAAATATATATTTTAAACCAAAAAAAAAAAAAGAGAGAGAAAAGAAAAGAAAGAAAAATAAAATACTTTTCCCCACAATTTAGGCTATGCTTTCATCTTTTTTTCAGTTCTTCCTTGAAGCAGAAGTTTACAATTTTGATAAGGTCCAACTTATCAACTTTCCCTTTTATGTACTGCTCTTTATATGAAGTTTTCTAATAAGAAACTGACTAAGGATGTTGAACATCTTTACATGTATTTATTTGCAATCAGTGTGACTTCTTTGGGTGAAGTGTCTGTTCAAATATTTTGTTCATTAATTTTTTTTTTCTCATTATTGAGTTCTGAAAATTATGTATTCTTTTTTTTTTTTTTTTGAGAGGTTTTCGCTATAGGGCGTGTGCGCTCGCCAGACAGACAGAGAGAGACATAGAGACAGAAAGCGAGAAATCACCCCCCAGGGGGGATGGTCACGCCGCAATCCCTTCTCCTCCATTCTCCTCTTGGGATCTTGGGCACGCATGCACATGCGCCCAGCGTGAGTTTTAAACCACCAGGTCCAGGATGCGAACCACGGTCGACTACGTGGGAGTCCAGCGACATAGCTATTACGCTAACTGCTGGTTCCCAAAATTATGTATTCTTTAAGTAAGTCCTTTGTTAAATATATGGTTTACAAATAAAAAAAAAAGAAGTTTTCCAATAGTTTATAGTTGTATACTTTACATTAACATTTGTGATTCATTGTTAGCTTTTTTTTGTATGTGCAAAACTTGCGATCTACATCAACATTCATTTTTTTTTTTTAAAAAAAAAGCTTATTCATTTTATTCATTGATTTCTTCAATGAGTGGGACAGAGTGACAGAGAGTCGGAGAGTCAGGCGCCACAATAGGGTCTTCATACCACAAACTATGCCTCGTCTTAGCCACCTGGATCACATGTATATATCTGCCTGCCTGGCCTGCTCAGGATGTGAACCCAGGACCTTTCCTGTATGGGTTCAGTTGCATTACCACTATGTCATGCCAGGCCCCGTTTCGGTTATAGGTGTCCAAATGTTCCCATATTATTTCTTGAAAAGGCAATTTTATTGAATTGCTTTTTCACATCCAACAAAAATCAGTATGATTTTTTTATATTTTGGTTCTCTCTTTTGTTCTATTGCTCTGTGTATCTATCCCTCTGCTGGTACTATACTATCTTAATTATTGTATCTGTTGGGTCATTGGAAAAGTCATGATATATTTTTCAATGTTTTTTATGCAAAAGTTCATATTGGTTTTCTGATGACCCAATGTATAGTAAAGTTTAAGTAAAGTGATCATTCCATATCATTTCTCTTTGTACAATCTAGAATGTTTTTTGCTACTATGGATTCTATGCTATTCCATACAAATTTTAGAAAAGGCTTATTGAGGTCTACAAAAATCTAACTAGGGTTTTGATAGAAATTTTGGAAGAGCTGTTATCTTCATTATGTTGAGTTTTCTAATTCATAAATACAGAACATTTCCCTATTTATTTAGATAGTCTTTGATTTCTTTCATTAACATTTCATAATTTTATGTATACCGATTCTGTGTACACTTTGTAAAAATTTCTTTGGAGCACTTATAAAGGGTATTGTGTTTTAAATTTCAGTTTCCACCAATTTTTCATTGTTTTTATTTATACCCATGTTCATTGCTGAGATGTAGAAAGGCATTTTATTTTTGAGTGTAAATCATGTAACATTGCTAAAACCACTTATTAGTTTTATAATTTTTTTAGGAGATCAGCCCTTGAAATTTTCTTCATAGACGATTAAGTTATCTGTCAGTAGGGATGGTTATATTTCTTCATTTTCAATTTATGTCTTCTTCTTCTTCTTTTGTTAATTTGATATAGGGCACATGTGCTTGTCAGAGAGAGACAGGGAGAGAGAAGAAAAGTGAGAAAGTATCCCCCAGCATGATAACCACTACAGTGGAATTTTTTCTTCTCTATTCTATTTTAGGATTTTGCCTGGCATGTTTTTCAAGCTGCTGGGTCCAGAACACTGTATAGTTGGCTATGTGGGATCTAGCCACTTTGACCACCATGCCACCTGGCTGACCCTCAATCTGTATTTCTTTTATTTTTATTTCTTGCCTCATTGCACAAACAAAAACTTTCAGTAGTGCGCTGAGTAAGAGTAGAGAGAAAAGATATTCTTGCTTTCATCCTGATTTTAGAGGAAAAACATTGTCTTTCACCATTATGTATAATGTTAGCAGTACCTTTTTAGTTGGTAGTTCCTCTTTTTGGGGTCTATATTCATAAAAGATATTGATCTGTAGTTTTGTTTTTGTTTTTAAGGGGGCAGGATTTTTTTATAGGGTGCTTGCACTCACTGGAAGGACAGAGTTAGAAAGCAAGTAATCACCCCCCAGGGGGAAAGACCATGTCTCAATCCCTTCTCCATTCTCTTCTAGGAATTTTGGGCATATCTGCACACATACTTGGCATGAGTTTTAAGCCACCAAGTCTAGGGCTAGAATTGGCATCGACCACATGGGAGTCCAGTGCCCTAGCCACTAATCCACCTGCTGGTGCTGGTCTGTAGTTTTGCTGTGATATTTTTGTCTAGTTTTGTTATGATGATAATTTAAGTCTCATAGGATAATTGGAGAAGTGTTCCCTCTTCTGTTGTTTAGAAGAGCTTATGAAGTATTGATATTAATGCCAACCATTTGGTAGAATTCACCAGTAAATCCATCTGTGGTTGGACATTTCTTTGTTAGAAATTTTTAAGCTACTAACTCAAAATTTTACTTGGTGTAAGTGTACTCATATTTCTCTGTCTTCTTATTTCAGTTTTGGAAGTTTGTTTCTGCTAGGAATTAGTTCATTTAGGCTATATCAATTGTTGATATACAATTGTTCACAGGTTTTTTTTCTAATTCTCTTTATTTCTATACAATGCAACATGATGTCTTCTCTGTGTTTTTTGATTTTAGTAATTTAGTTTTTCTCTTTTTTTTTTTTCTTGATTCATCTACTGACAGATTTGTCAGTTTTGCTGATACCTCAGGGAACCAGTATTGCCTTAATAGATTTGGATGGTCTTTTTTCTATTCTTTATTCTATTTATTTCCATTCTGGCCTTTATTATTTCTGTCCTGTTGTCTTTGAATTAAGTTCACTTACTAGTTTCTTAAAATTAAAGGTAAGTTATTGTTTTAACATTTTTTTTTGATGTGGGTTCTTTCAGCTATAAATTTTCTTTTAAGTTTTGTTTTTATTGTATTCCAAAATTTTTGGTATGTTGCAGTTTTGTTTTCACTCATCTCCAGGTATTTTCCAATACAACTTATGATTTCTTCTTTGACTCATTGGTTATTGAAAAGTGTGCTGTTCAAGTTCCACAGATTTTTGAATTTTAAAAATTTCCTTCTGTTATTGATGTCTGGAAATCCCATGTTTTTAAAGAACATATTTTGTATAATTTCAACTCTGTTAAATTTATTTAAGCTTGTTTTCTGGTTTAACATATGTTCTATTCTCAAGAATATTCCATGTACACTTGACAAGAATTTGTTTTTTGCTGTGATGGGGTGGAGTGCTCTATGGACATCTAATAGGTCTACTTTGCCTAGTGTTTTTAGTCTTATATTTATGTTTTAATCTTCTGCCTCAGTTCTAAAACTGCTAGAAGTATAATATTGAAGTTTTAAGTGATTGTTCTTAAATTTTATATTTTTCCCTTCCATTTTGTGTGTGCTTCATTATTATCAGGCTTTGCTTTTAGATGACTACATGTTTACAATTGTTATGTACTCTTGATTAAACCTTCATACTTCTAAAATGTTCTTTTTTGTCTCAAGTGACAATTTTTGTTTAAAAATCTATTTTTTATAATATAAAAATATCCACTTTGGAGCACTCTACTGGTCGCCATTTGCATAGTATATTTTTTCATATTTTTATTTTCCACCTATTTGTATCTTTGAATTAAAAAATATGTCTTTTGTAGATAATACACAATGAATCATTTTATAGGTGCATTCCTCTAATGTTTCCTACTCATTGGTGTGTTTAGCCCATTTATATTTAGTATAATGTGTGATAAAGTAAGGCTTAAATCATCTGCTGTTTTTATTTTCTATATATCTTATGGCTCTATTAAATATCTTTTTTATATCATATAGATTATGTTCTTTATTTACTCATTAATGCCTCCCTTTGTATTTAGTAGTAAAATATTTTATGATGAATATATACATAGTTTGACATTTTAATTTCCCTTTTTTTAAAACTCTTTTATTTTTTAGAGAGATTTTTGTTATAGAGTGCATGCACTTACTAAGAGACAGAGAGAGACAGAAAGCAAATCACCTCCCAAGTGGGATGGCCACACCACAATCCCTTCTCCTCCATTCTCCTCTCAGGATTTTGTGCACTCACACATACATACCTAGCATGAGTTTAAACTGCTGAGTCTGGTATTCAAACTGGTCAACTACATGGGTGTCCAGTGATGCAACCATTATGCCATCTGCTTGTCCCTTTAAACTATTTTTCAATAGTTATTTCTTAGTAGTTTCACTGGAGAATATAAAATCTTAACCTTAAAATAGCCTTATTTGAGTTAACATCAACCTAATGGCAATAGTACATAAAAACATTGCTTTGGTATAGCACTATTCCCTCCGGCCTTCCTTGTTTTATTACTGCCATATAAATTATACCTTTATACATTTTAAACCCATTAATATGTTTTTATAATTATTGCTTCATGAAGTTGTCTTTTAATTCTGATACTAGTTAAATCAGGGATTTACCAACAAAAATACATTTGCGTTGTATAAATTATAGTTACTTTTATTTCTCTCACATACCTTGCCCTCTAGTTATAAAGTCATTCTTTAAATATATGTAGATTAGAAATAGCATTCTTTTAATTGAAACCACTGCTCTATGCTTATCCATTTTAGGGCAGTGTCTAAGAGAATCTTCAGGCTTACTTTTTTCTTTTTTTTTTTTTTTAAGAAACATAAATAGATGAATTAAAGTTAAATGTTTGAATTTCTTTGAGTGAAGTACTTTTTCCCTTTATAATTATCCAACAACTAAAATTTTATATTTCACAACTTAAACACTCAATATACAAATATTTTTAAATACCTACTATACACAGGACTCTAATGATGTGATTTTCTACTTAATTTCTAAAATTGCAAATTAAATAAATTGAGTTTTCCTTATGACAAATCTCAAAATGAAAGCAGCACTTTACCTTCTCTGTCCTTACAGTAATTTCTTTCTGAGCATCAGGTATTTGAAATAAAAGCATTTCTAGGTTAAAATAAAAGGCATGGCATTGTACATTATAACATGATATCTTTCCTTTTTACAAACTATGTTTGTTAAAATGAATAAAATATTTAATTATTTATTTAACATCAAGAGTCTCTATATCTGCATATAGGAAATGAAGATGATGGTAAGCATTACTACTCAATAGTTCTGTGAGGATTACACATGATATGTGTAACATGTAGTATAGTGTTTTGAATTGATAAGTTCTCAATAAATGCTACCTAAAATTATATCTTCCTCTCCCAGAGAAATTGAAGGATAAGTCAATTTAATAGTGGTTATTTTAAATGTAATTTCTGCCTGACTTATAATATGTCCCAAAAAACACATTGTAAGGTTGAAAAAAGTGTAAGCTGAACCATTGTAGATAAGAGACCAGACCATCTTTAGTTTATTCTTTGTTTCTTGGAAACAGACAATGGTGATAAAAGTTATCTGTCTCTACAAGATTATAAATTTTACCAACATCCATTAAAATATGAATTTCTATGTAAGATTTATTTCTAAATTTATTTTATATTGTCAGAGGGCACAGGTGTTCACCAGACAAGACAAAGAGAAGGTACCCTCCAATGAGGTTTTATAATGCCACAATATTTTTCCCTCCATTCTTTCTTTCAGCCATGTCTTTTGGTATGCAGGCACACAAGTCCAGCATATTTTTCAGGCCACAGGGGCCAAGATTCAAACCTCGGTCAGCCATGTGGGATCTGTCTTCCTTACCCACTGTGTTCTGAGGCCAGTCCCTCTATGTGAGATTAAATCAGGAAAAGTAGACTTTTTCTTCATTTGTAAAATACCTTAATCCATGCGGTAAACTCTCTTTCTGAATTAGTCTGATAAAATCAGGTCATCCACAGAGTACAAACTGAACTCTTGAGGTTGTAGCAATGCGACCTGACAAAATTATTCAAAGAATGGGTGCTTTTGTATTTTTGACTTATTAAAGGTCAATTATTCAATAATCAATCAAATTGGCAATAAAAAGGACAGCCCTATATGGTGGTTAAGGTATGTAATTGACCAGTTTTGGAAAATATGAAGACTTGGCTTAAATTTAAGCATACCATATTTCTTATTAATTAAAATGTCTTAAGGTTGTGTGAGTGTCTTACTGATTACTAACTAAAGTGAACATATATGTTTGTGTTTTGCAACTGTGCTCTTTGAACATAATATGTATGATACAGCTATACTTATCTCTCCAATTGCCTTGTACTTTTACAGAGTGGATTGTGTATGAGGACTTGAGGCAAAGATTTGGCCCATGTATTGAAGAGCAGGTTTCTATTTATACAAAACCATTCCTCCTCAACTCATTGAAGCCTGGATTACAGTATGTTGTCTAGCTTCTCCAGAAATCTTCCTTTTTCATTTACAATAATAAAAATTCAATTTTTTGTCCACATGTTTAAAATGTTTTAAAGCTGCCATTCACTAACAGCCTTGGTTTAGTTACACACAAACTGTTTGAATGCCATCAGAACTTCTTAAGTTACAGCTTTCTCCCTAATTATGAGCCATACATTATTGTCTATATCATCTGTCGAATAAACAGCTTTTGTGCCTGCCAAAAGAATATCTGGAGGAGGTCTTATTTATGTTGTATGTTGGAAATACAAATAAAAACACAAACACAGTTTACTTCATGTTATAATTAATAAAACCATTGCCATCAAAACATTACCTGATTTTTTTTCCTCCCTACTTTCCAGCATCTCTTTAAACGCAGTTGATACTAGGGGGAAAAAAATTCTCTAACAGCTATGGAAGAGAAAAAAAAAACAGTCAATGTTAATTTTGCTGAAATTTGGTTCACTGTGTAAGAAAGAGTACAAACATGATAAAATATATTGAGGGTGAAATGTTCATTATGTGGAATTGAAACATAGAGGAGATATCAGCTATTGTGTAAGCATATCTAAAGCAGATATGATACTAATGGTCAATAGAACAGAAGAAATATTACCGTAAGTATTCATTAGCCTTCTGACAAACATTGATTATTAGCCTTGAAATCAATTGTACTGTCCTTATTCTTTTTAGACAATGAGATTCATAATTTCTAAAAGTCTATTTTCGTCCATATCCTAGGAGCTATATTTACATACTGATAGTTACAATAGACACTAATTTTTCATAATTAAGCATAATTAATGAAATGTTCTTGTTTAGCTATTATGTAGTAAGAAACATACTTTAATAGTTTAAAATAGCTTTACTTTATTATTGAATATTTGTCAACTTTTAGTTTTCAAATGTAATGATCCTTACTATTTATTGATCAATTTTTACGTATCATGCAGTGTTATGCTTTCTTTTTAATTTTTTATCAAACTATTTCATGTAGTTAGCAGCCATGTGGTGTCACTAATTATTGTGTCAGATACTATTTAAATGATTTCATGTATTAATTCAACCTATCAGACAATTCGATTGTATGGTATTATTACCCAATTTTGTAAACACGGGGAAAAAAAGCATTAAGCATTTAAGCCAGAAAATCACAATTAGTAGGTGGTGGAAGAGTATTTGAAATCTGTATTTTGGTTTCAGAGTTTGTAAACTTAAACCCTGCTGGATATTACTTTGTGTCTTCCAATTCTTATGCCCAAAACTGTGGTCCTCTACTCTCCACACCTACTTTTTGTTTTTGCTAACAAAGAGATCATTGCTTTCAACCATTTTAGCTGTTCCTGCTTATATTAGTTTCCTACAAGTAATAAATGTTAATCACTATTTCTTTATTTTCAAATTTGCAAAGCGATTGTATTTCCTGCTGTGGAAATTGAAGCCTCAACTATTACATATCTCCTTCTCCTACCTTGTGCATGTGTGAACACACACACACACACACACACACAGTCTCTCTTTTGCTTCCCTTATCCTTCAAATACAGTGAAATCACAACTTTACATCAATGTTAATTTTTGCATGTCTATGATTACATGATATTAATTACAGTTGGTGTTGTGTATATGCAAAAGAGTATGGGCATATGTTCAAGTATATTAAGAATTTAGCATTTTAAAACACGAATATATTTTGTGCACTACATGGTTTACTCTGCTAATGTGTCTTTTACTATATAATCTTACTGTAAGAGTTACTAATTGCTTTCATTTACATTTTCCCAATATTATTCCTGTGTATATATTTGTATCCTCAAATTACTTCTTACAAAGCTGAAAATTATTCTCAGAGTAGTAAAATATATCATCCGTTATGCATTGCATCTGTTATATGTGAATGGACGTAAGAGAGAGTGAAAGAGGGAGAAAAGAGAGAGATACATTCCCTAGAGCTCAGTGATTGTTGCAATCTGGTGTGGTTCCTCTCTAGGGCTGATAGACTGTGTTGTCATGGGACTTGCCTTTATGCTCATTTTGGGAATGTCATTGATTTATTTTCCTTATTTTTTTTTTCTCACTTCATGACTCACTTTTACAGTAGCTTGCTGAGAATTAGTACATAGAAGGGAAACATTTTGAAACCGTACTTACCTGAAAAAATTTTTAGTCTACCTTCATATTTGACTTGATATAGAACTTAAAATTAGAAATAATTTATTTGTTGACCTCTTATATTGATCTAATGATTCCATCTTTTTTATTTTGAGACAGTTATCAGTTTTTCTTTTAAAAATTTTGCTGATTTTTAGATTTCTCATATTTTGCTTTTAATTTTAAGAGCTTTTTACTTTGTATCCTTTTAAGTATATGGTTGTCTTATTCCATGTTATTTTTCTTTCCTTATAAAGATATTAATTATAGTTTTTTACCTTTTTCTTTGCTTTCTCTTCTCTGTTTTTTATTGAATTGTTTCCTACTTATATATTTGGACTGTTCTGCCTTTTCAATATTACTGTTGAAATCCTGTGATACTTTGTGTCCATTCATTTTTCTTTTATTATGTTTTTTTACATTTTTTTCCACATTTTATTGATTCACAAAATACCTTAAACTAAAACTCTGGACAAAGCTAGAATCTAGATAAAGTGCACTGTCATTTTCTTCTAAAACATTTTTAAATAATTAATTAATTTACATTCATTCTCTGAGCATTATCACAGCATACAAAATGTGATTTCCCATCCAAAATATACTGCATAGTGGCTTAATCAAACATATTATCATCATTAATTTTCCATTTCTAGTTTCATATATATTCATGTATATATAATATGTGTGTGTGTGTGTATATATATATGTATGTACATATATATATCTAAAACCCCTATTTCTCACCCTCTGCCATTTCCCATACTCCTCCCACACTATCTTAGGTGTCTACAGTTGTTTTCCATTCCTTTTTTCCCCCACATTTTACTGATTCACAAAATGTCTTAAGGAATCTAGCTATTTTCAATAGCAAGTTGTGCTGGTATGTACATATCAGTGAATATATATGTCTGACTTTAGGCATGAAACTCTGAGTAGAATGAATACAGCATCAGCTAGATGCTACCTTATAGTATATTCTTTCTACTCAGAGTGTCCATTCATTTTTAACTGGAACTCTAAAAAACAGGTGCAAGCATTCTGTGCAAAGACAAAAATTTTTCAGTGGTGGATGTCATTGTACCACAACAATGTGTAAGATTTGTAGCTCTTATCAATGAGACTGGGCAGTTTTCCCAGAGAGAAATCTATAATCATATTCCTGGAGTGGCTGGAACAGGGATAGGAATGAGTTTGAGTGTATGTATGAGCTAGTTCTTGGTAGCCAAGTGAGGAAAGAAAGTAGGGGCCTTCACTATTTGGAATGCAAAGTATTGCTGCATTGATCTATTTTTCAATCAAATGGTTTATCTGTTTCCTAGGCTGGACTCACGTCCCTAAACCCAGAACTGCGGTACTTTATCCTCTCTACAAACCAGACTTCTGCCATTGAGGATGTGGAGAAGATACAGTGTTTGGTTGCACAGTCTGGAGGGATGGGATTGCAGCTGTGAGTTTTATAGACTGTCCATCACCTGTTTCCCATCCCATTGGTATCCTGAGCTTTAGAGATAATTGGTACCTCCATTACCTAAGGGATCTGGATGGTTCTAGAATGCTCCTCTTTGGCATCTTCCCCTTCAAACCCAGGCAATTATTTGTCATCTTTCCTCACCCTACAAAGTCAGCTCTCTCAACTTTCTGGCTTTGGGAATGTTGACATCTCATATACTCTTATCCCTTTTCCTTTGGGGGGAGGTAACTTTTTTTGTTAATGTCACATTTACACATTTAGTATCACTTTTTAGGGAGTTATGTAAATACTAGTACCTGGAACACACAGTTATGGGATGTTAAACAGCACAGAAGTCCATGAATTTGTCACAATTCATATGCCAGTTCTGGCTGAACTGAAAGTCATTTAAAAAGAAAAAAAGAAAAGAAAAGAAAAATAATAAAAGAGAAGAGAAGAGAAGAATAAAGAAAAGAGAAGAGAAGAAAAGAAAAAAAGAAAAGGAAAGAAGAAAAGAAAAGAAAAAAAGAAGAAGAAGAGAAAAGAAAAATGTTTGGGGGCCAGAAGGTGGCACAGTGGTAACCCAACTGGATAACATGGAAAAGTCTCTGGCTTGCGTCTCAGATGTGTGCCCATGTGAATCAGGCTATCTAAGGCTGGTGTGGGTAGGGGTGCGAAGATCTCGTTAGGTGTTCCGTTCTCTCTCTGCTTCCCTCTCTGTCCCTTTCATGGAAAAAAATAAATAAACTTAAAAAAATGTTTCCTAACTTTGAACCTACTTCTCTTCAATCTTCCCAAATATTGTTGAGACAGACATAAGAAAAAGATAACAAACATAGTATATAAAAATATATTGGAACAGTTTCATGTCCAAGTGGTTAGCACAGCTGGACCTCACATGGTTAGTTGCAATTCAAGTCCTCGCCCAGGTGGCTGAAAAAAACATGCAGGTCACATGTGTGTGTTTATCCCTAATCCTTAGAGGTATAGAAGTCAGGGTGCCCAAAATGCCAACAGGATGTAGAAGTGGAGGAGGGGGATTGCAGCATGGACCCTGCCCCATTGGGAGGGAGGTGCTTTCTGCTCTCTGTCTCTCTTGTTCTCTTTAGTGAGAATATGTGCTCTCTTACTATACCCATATCTATCTACCGACCTATGATAAGTTTGTTGTGAAATAAGTTAACATGGCTACAAATATAACTAAGTAACAGTTATAAAAAATAATATTATTCAGCATTTGGTAGAAAATGTGACATTTGGAGTCAGTTACTAGTTTTAAGCAGTCTGGTTCTGTTGTTGCCACCTAAAAAAAAAAAAGACTGTGATTTTCTTCTGTTCTCTTTTCTCCCTTAATTGCCATTTTCTACCAGACCAGCTGTAGCAGCTACATCCTGACTTTGATCCAACTACTTACTTTAACCCGTGGAGGAAATGTCTCCCCTAGACTGGATATATCTCTGTAATGTCTCCATTCTTAACAAGCTAGCTGTTTAACATAATTTAATGCAAGGAGAATTGCGTGATGTGAAGCTCCCACACACTGGGAAAGGAAAAATTACAACCTGTATTTAGTAAATATTGGCATAAAAATGCAGGGTTTTTTTTTTTTCACCTAAAATAACGTTGTTGATATATGAGACTGAAATTTCAACCGAGACCAAGGAATCCACTGTTAGGTTTGTTTGTTTGTTTTTGTCTTTCATGAGAAATAGTACTTTAAAACATTATTCTCATTAGATTTAGGACAATGATGTCATTCTCAGCCTTGGTCCAAGATGGGGTACTGGGAGAGGGTCTTTGAGGCCCTTCTAGACCAAAAGAGGTTGCAATATGAAAGTACATAAGGTATAACCAGAGCATTTAGATATCCTCAAATCTGGAGATTTCAGAACTATAGCAGACATTAAATTTCTACATGCAGAAACTTAGTTTTATATAAGGTTTTCTGACATCTAAGCTACCTCTGACATCTTCTTGAACAGTGACCTCAGGTCTAAGATAGATTCAATAATAAAGGACTTTTCTATAAGCTGCACTTTTAAGGCAAGACCCTTTTGGTAGTCTCCCAATAAATGTGAACAGCCGATACGACTTGTTAGAACTGCGTGTTTCTCATTAATTACCTGCTCAGAGGGTCTGACTATATGTGTAGCAAGGTGGCAGATATGGAAAACAAACCAAGAACGCCAAAATATTAACCACATAATTGAGTGGGTTATATTAAGGGAAGGATAAAACATCTGTACACAAATGTAGAATAGTCAAAGTCCATCATAATAGAATTACAGGTAATTTTTCAAGTTTATTTATTGAGAAAGAGAAAAAAGCCCTTAACAGTCCTCCCCACCTTCCCCGTTAGCCAGGATCATGGGTATAAGTGCATGTGAAAATTGACTCAGAACTGAGTCCTGACATTGCATATGGCTTCCAGCATTGCAGAGCACTGTACAACTGCTGTGCTGCTGCAACTGTACCCAGATAAACATTTTGACAAATGAGGATAGATGGGATGGCTTCTGTCTTAATAACAAATGATGAAAAAGTTTACGTATGTGATTTTAATGAAGTCACAAAATCTGAGGAATCATCATGGATTCTCATTTAAAACAACAGTACATAGCTTTTTTCTTAATTTTCAAACAATAATAAAATAGAATCCTAAATATTATTTCCTAGCTTTGAAACTTATCAATAGTTTGTCATATCTTTTCTTCTTTCCTTCATTTTACTCCCCCTTACTTTGCTTCTTTCCTTTCTCCCTTTTTTATTTTTTCCTCCCTGTGGTGAAAAGAATAATGACCTTCCTATCGAAGATGTCCATGTCTTAATCCTTAGATATGCAAATATTTTTGCATTGTTTGGAAAAGGGGAATTATGATTTAGACTGAATTCTAGTTACTAATCAATTTACTTCAGATAGGGAGATAATCATAGATTATCCACTTGGGTTCAGTGCCATCACAAAGGCTTTTTAAATTGCAAGGGGGGGACAAAGAATAGAGTTAGAGGGTGATGTGACTATGAAAGAGTGGTTAGAGTGACATAACATTGCTTTCTTTGAAGTTGGGGGAGGGGAATCACGGCCAAGGATTGTGGGTTGTGGGTAACCTCTAAAATCTACAAAAACTAAAAAAAAAAAAAAAAAAAAAGGACTTTCCCTTCGGAACTTCCAAAAAACAATGTAACCCTTCTAAGACTTTTCTTTTGGTCTAGTGAGACAGATGTTGAATTTTTGAACCATAAAACTGTAAGATAAAAAATGTGTGTTGCTCTAAGTCACTATGTTATTGGTATTTTTAAAAGCAGTCATAGAACACTAGTAGGGTTCCTTAGTTTTGTCATCATTCTTTTTTATATTTTTGCAGAAGAATTTTAAAGGAAATTTCAGTCTTCATATTATTTCACTCCTAGTTTCTTAATGTATATTAACTAGAAATAGGAATATATTCTTATCTCATAATACTATTATGCCTATGGTTAATGAATTAAATTGCAATTCTCATTCAGATTCCCTCAATTCTCTCAACAATTTTGTTATCACTGGTCTTTGAATAAAGATCCAAACCAAGTTCACACTTTGCATTTACTCATTATGTCTCCTCAGTCTCACAATCCAGGATGGTCCCTTTCTCCTATCTTTTATTATGCCTTAGGCATGCTGAATAAACTCAAGTAGCTGCCGTGTTGAATGCCCCAAATTTTCTTCCTTGTGATAACAGTTATCTTGTTCCTCTCTTCATAGTTTTTATAAAGTGAAAGCCCTAGAGATTTTGTAAATTTAATTTTATTTATTATTATAACAATTTTTATATTACATTTAATCACATACACCCTTACAGTGTATCACAGTTCTTTTTCCAGCATGATTACCATGCTCATCAGTCAAGACAAAGAGACTATTATCCACATCATCATCAAACAGGTTTTCATCATTTTTTTCATATTATTAGTATTATTATTTATTCTCTTTTTTAACATTCGATTACCATATATCATTTGGCTTGTAAAGAGAATTTATCTAACATGAAATACTTCTCAGACCAGTCCAGTTGAAAATACTATGCATGTCATCATCAACAGGTAATAAATCATCTCTGTGTCCTACCAATGTCATGCCTCTATTTGTTCTATTGCTATCCTTCTCTATACTCTTCCCTTCTCCCTCAACCCCATTCCACACTGTCTTCAGCATTCATAAATATTTTCACTGCTTTTATGCTCTCCAATATTTCAATCTCTACCATAAAGTGAGGATAGTTGGAATATATTAAGTGGATATATACGATAACTTTCTTTCATATCCTGGCTTGCTTCACTCAGCAATAGATCTTCCATATTCGACCACTTTCTGTCAACTATCATGATCTTATTTTTTATGGCTGAATAGTATTCCAAACAGTATATGTGCTACACTTTTTCCATCCATTCATCTGATTCTGGACATTTGAGTTGGTTCCATGTCTTAATGATCATGAATTATGCTGTAATAAACATTGATGTGCAAGCACTTTTCCAACTGAGCATTCTGCTGTCCTTTGAGTAGATATCCAGAAATGGAATTGCTGGATCAAATGGTAGTTCTATTTGTAGATCTTTGAGGAACCTCCATATTGTTTTCCACAGTGGCTGGACCAATTTACATTCTCATCATGTTTTGATATCCCCACCAACTCTTATCACTTTTTGTATTTTTAATCTTCGCCATTCTGACAGAAGTTAGGTGGTATCTTATTGTGGTTTTAATCTGCCTCTCTTTTATGATGAGGGATGTTGAACATTTCCTCATATGCTTTTTGGCTGTTCATATGTCTTCCTTAGAGACACATCTGTTCAGATCATTTTCCCATCTTTAATTGGGTTAATCATGTGTTTTCATGTAAGACACTTGAGTTCCCTGTGTATTCTGGCTATCAGTCCCTTGTCTGAGGCATATTTTACAAAAATATTATCCCATTCTGAGAGTTGTCAATTCACACTTGTTACTGTGTCCTTTGCTGTGCAGAAACTTCTTAATATAGTCCCACTTGTCTATTTTAGGGATTATTGTCCATGCTTTGGGAGTCTTATTTAAGAAGTCTTTGCCTATCCCAATATCTCCCAGAGTTTCCTCTGGTTTTTCCAACAGTAGTTTTATAGTTTGAGGTCTTAGGTTCAGATCCTTGATCCATTTTGAGTTGATATTTGTTAATGGTGAAAGATGGGTATTCAGCTTCATCTTTCTGCAGATGGATACCCAGTTTTTCCAGCATCATTTGCTAAAAAGGTTTTCTTTTTCCCAATGGATTAACTGGTATCCTTTGTCAAAAATCAGTCTTCCGTAATATGTGGAGTTTATTTCTGGGCTCTCTATTCCATTGGTCCACCTGTTTTTTGGTGCCAATACCATGATGTTTTGATTTTCACAGCTTTATAGTATTTTGGGGTCAGGGAATGATACACTACCCACTCCACTCTTCTTGTGCAGGACTGCTTTTTGCAGTACAAGATCTTTCATCATTCCAGACAAATTCTATGATTGTCTCCTCTATATCTGTGAAGAATGTCTCTGGTATTTTGATTGGAATTGCATTAAATATGTAGATTAATTTGGGCATAATTGCCATTTTGATTATGTTAATTCTTCCAATCCAGGAACATGGGATATCCTTTCACTATTTTTATATAATTTTCAGTATCTTTTTAAAGATTTTTCATAGTTTTCTTTGTAATGGTCTTTGACTTCCTTAAGTTCAACCCTAGGTATCTTATACATTTTGTGGCTATGTCAAAAGGGATAACTTTCTTCACTTCTACCTTGTTCAACTTTTTGTTCATATATAAAAAGACTATAGATTTTTGGATGTTAATTTTGTTTCCTGACACTTTAGTGTATTCATTTATTATTTCAAGAGTTTTTTCATGGAAACCTTTGGGTCTTCTAAGTATACCAACATGTTATCTGCAAATAAAGATATTTTCAACACTTCTTTGCCTAGTTGAATGCCTTTTATATTATTCTCTTTTCTGATTGCATTGGCTAAGACTTACAGCACTATATCAAAAAGCAGTAGAGAAAGTGGACAGTCTTGTCTAGTACCAATTTTACCACATTTAGTTTAATGTTAGCTATAGGTTTTTTATATATGGCTTTTATTGTGTTGAGAAATGACCCTCCTATACCAATCTTACTGAGAGTCTTAATCATGAAAGGATGTTGTATTTTATCTAATGCTTCCTCTGCATCAGTTGAAATGATCATATGGTTTTTATCTTTCTTTCTGTTAATATGGTGTATTATATTTATGGTCTTGTGTATGTTGAACCACCCTTGCATCCCTGAAATAAAGCCTACCTGGTCGTGATGAATAATCTTTGTTATATGTTGTTGGATAGATTTGCGAGTATCTTCTTGAGAATTTTTGCATCTATATTCATCAGAGATATTGGCCTGAAGTCTTCCTTTTTTGTCATGTCTTTATCTGTTTTGGAAGTGAGGATGATGGAGGCTTCATAAAATGAATTTGGAAGGTTTCCTTCCTTTTGAATCTTTAGAAATAATTTGAGTAGGGGACCAGCAGTTAGAGTAATGGCTATGTCGCTGGACTCCCACATAGTCTACCGCGGTTCGAGTCCCGGACCCGGCGGCTTAAACTCACGCCGGGCGCGTGTGCGTGCGTGCCCAAGATCCCAAGAGGAGAATGGAGGAGAAGGGATTGCGGCGTGGCCATCCCCCCTGGGGGGTGATTTCCTGCTTTCTATCTCTCTGTCTCTCTCTGTCTGTCTGGCGAGCGCACGCGCCCTATAGCGAAAACCTCTCCAAAAAAAGAAAAAAAAAAAATTTGAGTAGGATAGGGGCTAACTTTTCCTTAAAAGTTTTGTAGAATTCAGAAGTGAAGCCATCCAGACCTGGGCTTTTCATTGTCAGGAGGTTATTTATTACTGATTCAATCTCATGGTTTGTTATGGGTCTATTCAGGTTTTTTATGTCCTCCTGATTCAATCTTGGTAGATTACGTGCATCCAGAAATTTGTCCATGTCCTCTGTGCTCTCCTGTTTGTTGGCATATAGTCACTCATAGTATCTTCTAATGATGTTTTGTATTTATATTGTGTCTATTGAAATGTTCCCTGTTTCATTACATATTTGATTTGTCTGGTTTCTTTCTTTCTTCTTCTTTATCAATCTAACTAATGGTGTGTTGATCTTGTTAATCTTTTCAAAGAACCAGCTTTTGCTTTCATTTATTTTCTGTATGGTTCATTTTTCTATTTCATTTATTTCTGCTTGAACCTTTATGATTTCTTTTTTCCTGACATTTTGTTGTTGTTGTTGTTTTTCCAGTTCCCTGAGGCATGATGTTATTTTGTCTATTTCTCACCTTTCCATCTTTTATGGACCTTAATTGCTATGAATTTCCTTCTTATGATTGTTTTTGCCATGTCCTATGGATTATGGAAATTCATGTACTCATTATCATCTGTTTTCATAATTTTTTGTTCATTTCAGACTTAATTTCTTCAGTAATTAATAAGTCATTCAGAAGTAGGTCGTTTAGTTTCCATGCGTTTATGTATTTTCAAGGGTATTTCTTGACATTAATATCGAGTTCAATTCCATAATGGTCAGAGAAAATGCTGGATATAGTTTCTATGCCTTTGAATCTGTGAAGGCTTGATTTATGTCCTATCATATGGTCAATCTTTGAAAAGGTTCCATGCCACCCCAGATGTTTAATAGGTTTATTCTTTTCTTTTTCTAAAAAGAATCATTTCATTTCATTTATTTATTATTATTATTTTAAAATGCTCTAAGGCACATGTGCTCACCAGAGAGAGAGAGAGAGACAGTGAGAGGGAGACAGAAAGCAAGCCACCAGGTCTGGGAATCCAGTGGGCCATGCCGAAATCCACTGCCTTAACCACTATGCCACCTGCTACCCCATGTTTATTATTTTCTGAGTATATTGCATAGTGGTGCTACGTCATATTCATCACATCAAGCATATAATTACAGGTTGTTCCATTTTTCATAGCACTAGTGTTGATCAATGAGTTTAGGTAGTAACACCTGATGCTCATTCACACTGACCATTGCTTAATATTTTAGCAAATTGTGAGGAATTAGAGAGCAGGAGGAAAAAATAAAAGTTAAAGCACTAGAAAATGAGATGCAACCAAAGCAAGAAATTCTTAGAATCCCAAAGTGAAATAAAAACAGAAACCTGGGAAATAAGCAAGGATCTATGCTGGCTCATATGAAGAGTTTCTGCCAAAACCTACAGACATTTGGCTTTGGTGGTGATAACTAGGCCATAAGTAGGCCATAGAAACAGCATAGAACTGTCCAGGGTAAATAGTCTAATAGGAAGTCCCTGCATGATACTTACAACTAAAAATAATATGTAAAGCGTCAACAAGGAAATAGTACCTTCCGGTAATTTGTAACTGCATCTTGGCACTTAATCAATATATCCAGCTCACACTATTCATGTGATCCAAGAAACCTAAGTATAAGAATTTAAAGTGTTCTTGCCAGTCTGGACAATTGGCAGATGCACAAAAAAAACACTTTTTGGGAAAGCAAACTTGAGGAAGCACTCAAAGAATTTGAAAAGGTTAGGGTAAACCAGCACTTCAGAGTTAATAATGAAATACACAGAAACAGTTTATGTGTGAAAACCAACAGAAGAGGAACAGTAGTTCATCATACATTAGGTGGAGAATATGAAATACGGTTATTAAGAGTGGATAAAGAAAATGCTGTCTGGGATTGAGTACCCAAGACACAAAACTTGAAACAAGGATTTGAATGAGTGTGTTTTACTGGAGGAGTTCTCATCAGGAAAACCTGTGAAGGAGGGAATGAAGGACAATAGGGATAGGGAAAGATCAGAAAAAGGGTATGGTCTCAGGTGAACTCCTAGTCCTGGATTTTTCCATAGACTACACACAGTTTCTGAAGCATAAACTTCACTGTGAAGTACCCCAACCCATAACTGATGCAAACAGTAAATGAAAAAATACAAAAACTTTCCAATCTATCAATCATAGAGTGTAGCTTGACCCCAGAGTAAGAAAGGAGAGGTAGCTATAGGCTCTTGAATGTCACCATGCAGCGCAGAAGGAGAAGGGAATCTAGGCAGACCACCCAAATATCCATTACTAGTATTTGAAATCATAAGCAGGTTCAAGAAATCAAGACTGTCTAAGCATTTTGGAAAGAATCCAATTAATTCTAGAAATAGAAAACTACATTTAAAATTCTTATAATAAAAACAAAGTGTAAGAGCCAATGCTATAGCCTAGTGGTTAAGAGAACTGGATCTCACGTGACCAACCATGGTCCAAATGGCCACTCAGGGACTTGGAAAGCATGCTGGGTGAACGTGTGTGTGCATGCCCAAATTCTGACAGAATGTGAAATTGGGGAAGAACTGTGCGGCCACACCCAGTGGTGTTTTCTCTAGCTGTCCCAAACTCCCTCCTTCTCTCTGCATTGCTCTCTGTCACTTAAGAAAAAATGAAGTCCAGAAATACAAAGAAATAGAAAATAGGAGAAAAAGGTTAAAGATAGGAATGAGGGGGAAAGTTTCATCTAAATTGTATTGGAGTTTCAACAAAGAAATTGTGAATAAGAGGCAATATTTGAATAAATGCTACCTTAAGATTTCCCAGAACTTAAGAAAATACATAGATTCTTTTCAGATTTTGGAAACACAGTAAAAACAAAACACAGAATAAAAATAATAGCCAGCTAGGCGTGTCACATTAACTAAGATAAATAACCATGGATAATTACAGACCCAAGCTCCTAAGAGCGAATGACTGAAGGTGGCTGAGTGTAATAATGAGAATGGCCACCAGAGGCACTGACTTTCCACTTTCCAAGAGAAAACAAAAAACTGTCAGCACAGAATTCTATTAAGTGACTTGTTTTTTGGGACAAGAAAAAAGTTAAAGCATCATTCCCTGAAGGCTAATAAAGTTTACCACTAACAAAGTCTCACTGAAATAGAAATTCTAATCAATTCTAAAATGGAACCCTGAGTGGCAGAGCAAACGAGTGGGCAAGTGTTTTGGTTTCTGTGCGGTGGGGCTGGTGAGCTGGACCACATCTGCTACCTGATAACAGTGATGCGTAAATAGAAAGGGGTCTGTCTGATACCAAAGCATTCATATTTCTACGGCTAGTCAGCAGAAAGGTTTATAAATGGCTGATTTAAAACTTTTCCATGTATGAATTTAACATAATAAAAGTGATTATTAAAAATAACAAAGAATAAGTATATAACTTCACAAGTATAAGGAAAACACCTACAAACACACATATGTATGGAAATATTCCTAGATCCAAAAGGAAAATAGAGAAAAAAGTTACAAGAACTAGAAAGAAGGCAAGTTATGCTTATTTGCAGATCATTCTATTCTACATAAAAAGCTATAAATAAATCATTAATGAGATATAGAAATAATTCTGAATATAAAATAACAGTATGTATCAGTCAATTATGTGCCTACATTGTGACAGCTATAGGTGAAGCCTTAAAGATTATAAAAGAAGGACCAGGAGGTGGCCTAGTGGTTAAGGTACATGACTCCCAAATGACTGATCACAGTTCTAGTCTTGGACCTGGAGGCTTGAAACTAATGCTGGGCACATGTGCGTGCATACTCAAAATCCCAAGAGGAGAATGAAGGAAAAGAGATTGTGGTGTGACCATCCTTCTCTCTGTACCTCTCGTGAGCAAATGCACCCGATAGCAAAAATCTCTCAAAAATTTTTATAAAAGATAATACGTGGAATAGCAGTAAAATTACTTACAGATAAATTGAACTACAAATATGCAATCTTTTAACGAAGAAAACAAAACTTTAAAGAAGTCATACATAACTAGAGATATATGTCAAGATCTTGGGCTCCCTCAATATTGAAGGGAGCTGAAAACTGATCTAAAATGTATTGCAATTCAATTGAAAGCTCAACAGGGATTTTTATGGAGCACAATAGATGTATTACAAATGTATAAAGGGAAAAATAGGAGGGTGGGTACAACCAAGGCAATTCTTACAAAAAGAAGCTAAAAGTTTTCATCAAGAAGATGTCAGTCTCCATTATGTCACAGTAATGAACACAAAGTTGTACTGATGAAAGAATAAGAAAATTACCCAATGAGAAGACAGCCTAGAAAGAAACATACACACGTTAACTTGATTTGTGAGAGACAAGGAATTACAGGTCATATAAATAACCTATATGAGAAAAAATAAACTGGAATCATATCATTCACAAAAATTAATTCTAGGTGTATAAGAACTTCAAGGTCAGTTTTAACTCTTCTCTAAAATGTTTTCAAAATGTGTAATGGAATACTATGCAGCAGTCAAAATAAATGAAAACCTACGTGCAACAGACAGATGAATTCCCCCAAAATATTATGTTGAACAAAAACAGCAGAGAGATACATAAAAATTCCCATTTGTACAATGTTTACACACTGGCAACTTAGTTAATAAATCTTTATGGACATGTACATATGTAAACTGGTTCCTACCGATTTTGAGAGGTTACACTGGTTCATACCAGGTCAGACTCATTCCGTCTGGTTCAGACTGATAACGGTTCATACGGGTTCTGACCTGTTTACACTGGTTCAGACCAGCTCAGACTGATTCATACTGGTTCTCAGTAATTTATGCTGTTTTATACCGGTTCTGACTAGTTTACACTGGTCCAGACTGGTCTGACTGCCACATATGGTTGAATTTTTAGGTTTTGGGAACTCTTTCATCTCTGAAGATAAATTTCACCAAAGATTGGAAGGTAAAGCTTTGCTAAAGGTAATTATGTAACCACTCAGTTAAATGAGATACTGTATACATTGTGTATCACTGATACGTGGTAAGTAAGTACATGATAAATTTCAGCAGTTGCCAATTAGTAGGTGTTCCTGTTAGAGTTCCACATCTTATTACAACTATCCCACAGCCTCCATGTGTTTGGTTCCAGGATGCTATAGAGATGAAAATCCAAACGTGCTCAAGTCCTCATGTAAAATGGCATAGTGTTTGCATAAAACCTATGTACCCCTTCCATATTTCTTAAATAATCTCTAGGTCATTTATAATACTGAATACAATGTAAAGACCATATAATATAAATGGGCATTACACTGTACAGTATTATTGCCCTTTTTAATTTGTATTTTATTTTTCCCAAATATTTTATTTATTTATTTATTTAGAGAAGTTTTTGCTATAGGTTGCGTGTGCTCGCCAGAAAGACAGAACGAGACAGAGAGACAGAAAGTGAGAAATCACCCCCTAGGGGAGATGGCCACGCCGCAATCCCTTCTCCTCCATTCTCTTCTCGGGATCTTGGGCATGCATGCACATGTGCCTGGTGTGAGTTTAAGCCGGGACTCAAACCGTGGTCAACTGCATGGGAGTCCAGCAACATAGCCATTAAGCCACCAGGTCCAGGACTCGAACTGCGGTCGACTATATGGGAGTCCAGTGACATAGCCATTACGCTAACTCCTGGTCCCCCAGCATACAGTTTTTGACCTAAAAACTGAGAAAGCTATTAAATGATTAATAGGTGGGTAATATATAGTGTGAATATTCGGGACAAAGAGATGACACGCATCCCCGGCAGGGTGGAGTGAGACGGCACAAGATTGTAGACCTTTTGTGAATTGTCCATTGATATTTTTGGTTTGTGTTTGTGAATAAAACCAAGGAAAATGAAACTGTGTATGAGGGAGACTACTATAATGAGTTTCAACCAGCATTTATTATACCGCTGTAAATACAGTTAAAAATCGGGACACAAAAATAATTTATGAAAATTTATTTTTGTTAAGTACACCATTTCAAAATCAAATCTGGGATCAGCAGTTAGCATAATGGCTATGTCGCTGGACTCCCACGTAGTCGACCGCGGTTCGAGTCCCGGACCCAGTGGCTTAAACTCACGCCGGGCGCGTGTGCGTGCGTGCCCAAGATCCCGAGAGGAGAATGGAGGAGAAGGGATTGCGGCGTGGCCATCCCCCCTGGGGGGTGATTTCCTGCTTTCTATCTCTCTGTCTCTCTCTGTCTGTCTGGCGAGCGCACGCGCCCTATAGCAAAAACCTCTCCAAAAAAAAAAGAAAAAAAAAAAATCAAATCTAACACGCTCCTTGTTCATTGTGAGAAGCATGCAGTTCTAGAGATGATAATGTGAAAGAATGACCAATGGTGATTGTATGAAGCTATTGATCAAAAATTGAAAGACATGTCCTCTTTCAGAGATGCTAAAATATGACAAAAAATGTCTAAGAATCAATTAAATATGGCATGTGTACACATAAGTACTGGTCTCATGGACTGGGCCAAAAATATTTGAAAGACACTTTCCCAGAAAATGTCCTTTTTTCCCACTTAAGACTGGCGCTGGATGGAAGGTGGTAAAATCACACGTACAGGCCAGCTCCAGGGCCTCCTGGCTAAGGGAGCTGGATTCTACATGGTTGACCATAGGGCCTGAATTCTGATCCTGGCAGCTTGAAATATTGTGTGTGTGGTTGTTCAGAATCTTGACAGGATGAAGAAGTGGAGAGGTGACCACGGGGTGACTATGCCCTATGTGGGGGTGCTTTCTTCCTCTCCTGCTCGCTCAGTCTCTCTGCGTCTCTCTGTTGAGCAGATACACACTCTGAGAAAATAAAAAAAGTACATCAGACTGTTCATCTGCAGTGCTCAGAAAGCTCCTTAGTAAATTATAACTAAGGTTTATTTCTAAAACTGACATAACATCCAATATGAATTTGTCAGCCAAATTATAATTAAATCAACATAAATCACTTTGATGATCATAAAATGTGATGGATAATTGAGATTATGTAGATAATACTTGGACCAATATAACTTTTGAGCCTCAAAACACCAAGAACCTGGACATCTATGTATATTCCTCAGGGTCATAGGCTGAAAATCATATCAGATTTTTCTGAAAAATATATGATTTATTGCACATTACATACAATCAATTTTGAAATGCTTTTAATAATTAAAATTGAATAATAGCACAACTACATCATTTTCAGTATAATTAAGTTAAAAAAAAACTAGTAACTTTTTTTTTCTACAGATCCAATCACAGAAATAAGCACATTGATAAACTTATAAACATCATGGAAGGAATTATAAAGAGGAACCGGAGCTACTCGAATGCCATTTGGATCCCTCTTGTCACACTGTGGGGGGAAGAAATAGAGTCACAATGTTAGCATTATTCACACTTTGAAAACTTATATTCAAAATAAACTCAAGACAAAAATTCATGCAATTTTCCTAAAACTTAATATGTAAGAAAATTTTTTCCCATTTTAAGTATAACATAGTTTTCCCATGTTATTTGAAAGTTTCCTCTTTTTATTTGTATTTATTTTGGTTTTTGGCCATAGGGCATGTGCACATGTGACTTGAGAGAGACAGAAACAGAGAGAGGGAAAGTGAGAACTCACTCCCTAGGGGGGATGGCCACACTGCAATCCTTTCTCCTCCATTCTCCTCAAGGGATTTTGGGCACGCAGGCACATGTGCCCAGTGTGACTTCCAGACCACCAGGTCTGGGACTCAAACAGTTATAGGCTATGTGGGAGTCCAGGACCTTAACCATTACACCACCTGCTGGCCTCTGAAATTTTTTTCTTAATAATAAATAAAATAATAATGTGTTGCTAAATAAATGTCCAAAATATTTTTCTGAAATTGACTCAGCAAGTGTCTTCTTTAAATATCGAATAGACCATACACATAATTTTTCTGTGGGGAAAACTTGATAGGACTGAAATCCTGGGCAAATGTAAAGGGATGAGAATCTCACTGGTATCTGGAAAACTTTAGGGGAACGCACATAGGTCCTGAGGCAAGACCAGATCACTTCACTTGGCCCAAGATTACTACGGCCAAATATTAGAAATAGTCCCTCTAGGCTAGACAATATGGTAGATGGTTTATGTGTGCTGTCTGACTTAATTCTCATAACAATTCTTTGAGGTATGTATTTTTACAATTAAAATACAGATATGAAATCTCAAGCAAATAGATATTAATAGCCTTTCCCACCTTTTCCAAGCACATCGCTTGGAAATGGTGAAGCTTGGTTTGCAATTTTGATGTTCTTTTTTCTTCTTCTTCTTTTGGAGAGGTTTTTGCTATAGGACGCATGTGCTCACTAGAAAGACAGAGAGAAACAGAAAGCAAGAAATCACCCCCTGGGGGGAATGGCCACATCGCAATCCCTCCTCCATTCTCCTCTCGGGATCTTGGGCACACACGCACACGTGCCTGGCGTGAGTTTAAGCTTCTGGGTCCAGGACTTGAACTGCGGTTGGCTACATGGGAGTCCAGCGACATAACCATTATGCAAACTGCTGGTCCCGCAATTTTGATATTCTTACTGGTGCCCTGGAGTCTGGGGTGAATTCACCTAAAAATATAAATGACCACACAAGTACAGCAGTGCCTAAATCACAATATCATGAAGTATGAGCAAGCTTCAAATAGTACAGGAAAAATGAAATGAAATCAAGAGTTTATTTTAGTGCAAATTTTTGTTTAGATCCATGCATAGTTTTTCATAATACACAATTTTCTGTGAACTTTCAGAGGACTCTCATGGATATGAGATCATAAGATCTTCTTTCTCTGAAATTATTCAGGTAACATTCATTAGTTCTACTCAAGAGAGTAATAAGGCTACATAAGCCTAAGGGTTAAACATATTTCTTGCAATGCTGCAACTCTTGAGAAGAGTCTACATATTTTTCTGACCAAAGTGACAAGGTTGAAAATATCTTAGTTTAATCAAGCAACTAAATAAAACTGATTTATTTTTCCCCTTCACTAAATTGATATATTATTTTATTCCATTTATTCAATAAATACATATTGGAGTTTTTACTATTGAAAACATCATAGGGACCAGCAGTTAGCGTAATGGCTATGTCGCTGGACTCCCATGTAGTTGACCGCGGTTCATGTCCCTGACCCAGTGACTTAAACTCACGCCGGGCGCATGTGCTTGCGTGCCCAAGATCCCGAGAGGAGAATGGAGGAGAAGGGATTGTGGCATGGCCATCCCCCCTGGGGGGTGATTGCTCACTTTCTGTCTCTCTGTCTCTCTCTGTCTGTCTGGCAAGCACACGTGCCCTATAGCAAAAAAAAAAAAAAAAAAAAAAAAAAAAACACCTCTCCAAAAAAAGTCATAATTGATTATGATGAATTCTTTTTTCTGTCTAAACCGTTATAAAAAGAAAATGTTATATCAAACTATCCCCTACAACCCAAATTTGTGATTTCTTCTCTTTTCCCAGAAATGCTGGTTATGTATGCCCTTCAATTAGCACAGTGCTTGAATGCCCAGCTGGCACTAAATTTACACTAACTGAATGTTTTATAGGAAATCACATGCAAAAGTGAATAAACCAAAGAACCAAAATATTATCCCCAATGTTTGGCCTATGCTACTGGAGAAAATATGGTAGCAAAGCAAGAGATATACTTACAACTATTCCTCTTTTCTGTAATTCTTGGAAAATATCCTTGTTTGGAACAGAAAATGCTAATGTTAGCTGGCAGCCGCGGTCCTCTATGCAGGATGGAGTAATTATGTCCACAACTGGTTTCCCGGGTTCTGTCTCATCTTTGCTGTAGTAGTACTTGATCATGTATTCCAGGTAACCAGTCAGTAAAATGGACTTTCTCCTCAGTGCTTTCAGAGTTGCTTCCTTAAAGATCTGCAGAATGAGAAACAATCACATTAGCAGAGTATTACTGATTCACGAAGAAGTAAAAATTAAGTGCAAGTCATGCATAAAAAGGGAAATGCTCACTTTAAATCTTTCCAATAGATCTCATTTCAGACCACCTTTAAAAAAAAAAAATGCCATTTTTAAGGGCATTGCCCTTAAAAATTGAAAGTGAAGTTTCCATGACAGAAAAAATTTGTTGTTTAAACAATACTCATCAAAGAAGGAAAAAAATTAAGCCAATATTAAGTCTTTTCATAGTTATTTTAAATTAGTGTGTGCAAATACAGTTAAGTATCATAAAACTTTAAAATTTCCCAAAAAAAAACATTTTAAGAGGTTTTTGCCTTAGGGTGTGTGCACTTTCTAGAGAGAGAGAGAGAGAGATACAGTGAGAGAAACTGAGACATCATTCCGCAGGGAGCATGGCCAGGCCACAATCCCTTCTCCTCCATCTCCTTCCAAGATCTTGGACACACACACACACACACACACACACACACACACACACACATTCCCAGAATGATTTTCAAGGCACTGGGTCCAGGACTCAAACTGTAGTTGGCCCCATGTGGGAGTCCAGCAACATAACTGCCGTGACATCGGCTACCTCCCACCCACCCCCTCCAAAAAAAAAAAAATATATATATATATATGAAATTGTAGTCAGGATCCTTCTATTCTGATGCAAAATTTGTTTGGTCCACAAAAAGTGCGATATGAACTAAATATATATACATATGTGAGAGGCAATGTTATTAATATTATTTATAAGTGTTTTGCAGATTCCAAATCTCTCCTAGTTTCATGGTAAGTAAACAAGCTGCTAAACAATTAAGCTAAATTTCTCAGAAAAGGAAGCAAATATTAGGTGATACACTTACTATTACTGAAGCATGTGAGTCTGCTTTCTTTCATTCTGTCTTTCTTGCTTTCTATATTTTTTTTCCCTGCTAAACTCTAGCACTAGTGTGAAAATGCTGTCATTTGCTGTCTGAGATGTCTTATATTAAGATGAGTGACAAGGCCACACACTAACTGGTGTTGCACCATTACAGGTCAGAGCAGACATGCTTTTCTGGCTTATCACTTAAGGTCAAGTAGAGTTTAAAAGTATATCCTGCCTATACAAACTGAACGAACTGCAAGCAGAGCACGACGCACTGGCATGCCACTCGATGTCTCTTTTCTGTATCAACAGCAAAAACATCAAGAGCAAAACTAGGGTCGTGGGTGGCATCTAGACTTTAGCAAGTCTACGAAAACAGTTATTTTTTGTGTTACATGTGGCAAGTCTGAACAGGCAATTCTAACAGCACTCAAGACATCCGGGTATAGACAGTTCTGGAACTATACTGTGCGGAAGCTATGGATTTGGCTGAAGGAGAAGATGGGAATTGTATTGAAGAAATGCTATCTAAGGAAAAGAGAAACAGAGGATAGAGTAATATGCGTTTCTCTCTTTAATCAGACCTCACCGACTCTGTCTGAAGCCTGAGAAGGTATCAGCTGCAACCGGAGGCTGGTTGTTTCAGAAGCACCTGAGATCTGGGGGGCAAACAATCACTGCTTCAGGACTCAGGTGACCCGAGTCACAAAGAGTTTGAAAGAAGGGTCTCCTCTTTTTTATAGTGTTAAAAAAAGAAATGTAGGCAGACCTGGTGGAATGAGGACTCCAAACACAGCCAAGTTTGGGGGCAAAAGCCCATAGTCAGTATTCACAGAGAACAGGAGGAGGGGAGCAAGGTATGGCTCACAAGTGTTTGATGGGAGATTTGGAATAAAAAGCTGTGAGATGAATCGTTTCAAGTTTATCTCTGGAGATGAATAACATTCGTGGAAATTCAAATTAATATGTTAAATCTAGGCAAATTTCTGGTTCTGCTATGGGTGACACAAAATGCAGGTAAGGCAATGTGGGAAGTACTCCTGTTAATGTGTTTTGATAGTTCATTTTTATTCATAGCTTAATAAGACTTTGGGAGAATATTACTTAGGTTTACAGTTTTTAAAAGGTTGGAGGGGTTGTTCTTTCAGGTTACTTTTGATAACTAACAAACCTTTGTTTCTGTTTACAAATAGCCTCTCTCTCTCTCTCTCTCTCTCTCCCCTCTCTCTCTATTTTTTGTACAAGTTTTTGCCATAGAATGTGTGTGCCTGCCAGTGACAGAGACAAATTGTTAGAAGGAAAGTGAGAAATCACCCCCTAGGTTTTGGCCACACCACAGTTCCTTCTCTTCCATTCTCTTCCTAGGATCTTGGACTTGCACTCACACACACTCAGCATGATTTTCAAGCCACTGGGTCCAGGACTTGAGCAGCAGTTGACTATGTGGGAGTCCTGTGATGTAACTTCTAAGCCATCTGCTGGCCCCAATAGTCCCACTTTAATATAATGTGGAATGCTATTACTTTTTAATAAGAAACTAACTTTAAAAAAATTATATTGTATAACTATTTCCCACATTAAAATGACAAGGGCAGCTGTATTCCGAGGTACTCTTAAATTCTTACACGGTAGAAAAGTCTATTGTGAGGCTTCACATAAAAATATTAAGAGGAGCTAATAAGAGTTAACAAGGAAACAGGATAAATATCTTCTTTTTTACTTATTATTCCTTTGCTTTCAGAATTCAGAAAAAATAATTTTTTAATTAGATAAAAATGAGAAGTGTAGTTTGAAAAATATTCCACTTATAACAGAATTCTTGGCAAAGGTTCAAATACTTGGTTATTTTCTCTTACTGAGTAAAGTGAACCCAAAGTTATAAAAGTTAGAGAAGTTTAAATAAGAAATATAAGTACAGTTTGATGTTTCCATTTGTCATATTTTTTCATTGAATTCTTGAAACTGGCTCCCTCATAACTTTGTGCAGAAACATGTAGTACATTTTTATTTGCTTGAGATCTTTTGACCTGGCGTGTATTTTAGTGGACTCCTCTAAATTTGTATTTTGAAGCAAGTTGCTTCATTGTAAATTTATACAAAAAGGATCTAAAAATTGTCTACCTATTGCTACATATGACTAGGACATATTGTTTAATTTCAAATGACTGGAAGATTAAGCAGACTTCGAAAGTACTCTGTTCCAAACATCTTCATTTAAGAAGGGCAGATGAAATCAAGGGTAACTGCTGTTTGTGTAAGTTGGCACTAAAGTGTCCAGTGACGGATAGACTTGCCTCCTGCTTCCGAGCCTCAGCCTTCCCTTGATCCACAATATTTTAAAGTTACTATGGGAACCAGCAGTTAGCGTAATGGCTATGTCGCTGGACTCCCACGTAGTTGACCGCGGTTCATGTCCCGGACCCGGTGGCTTAAAACTCACGCCAGGTGCGTGTGCGTGCGTGCCCAAGATCCCGAGAGGAGAATGGAGGAGAAAGGATTGCGGCGTGACCATGCCCCCTGGGGGGGTGATTTCTCACTTTCTGTCTCTATGTCTCTCTCTGTCTGTCTGGCGAGCGCACGCGCCCTATAGCAAAAACCTCTCCAAAAAAAAAAAAAAAAAAAAAAAGTTACTATACAAATTATTAAGCACCAAAAATACAAAGAACAGTTTGAAACTGATTATAGGTGCTGTTTTTAATGATCTCAAATCAATGATATGTGCAAGTGATTGTAAATAAAGCCATGTTAATATCATTTTATTAGTCATTATATTGAAAATCTGAGGTCACAATCAGATGCAATTGATCCTTTTTTAAAAATAAATTTTCAGAGGGTCCACGCACTCACCAGAGAGAAAGCTGGAAAATGAGAAAGCACCCCCATTGGTAGCAGTGACACCGCAATCCCTTCTCCATTTCTCACTTCTGGTGAGATTTTTTTCATACACACCCAAATCCCCAGCATCATTTTCAAGCCCCAGAGTCTGAGCCTCAAACCACTTGATTGACCATGTGGGCTCCAGCCACTAACCACCATACCGCCAGCTAGCCCAATAATTGATTCTTGTCCTTGAGTTGATACTGAACTATAAAAATATGTTTCCCAAGGAAAATAGAGATAATGAAAAAAGGCATGTGTTTATATCTTTTATTTACACACTTCAAGAATCCCTGCATTGTGTCTCCTATAATGCAATAAGTTTCTAAACAGATAGGGAAAGTACTAACAGGGTTAATTCACTGGTACTCACAAAGCGAGCTCATAAATTAGCAGGACATTTTCACATTTATAGACCAGAAAACGTTTAAGGACAAAATTCTGTAATTCTTACAATTTTGCAGTGTATAATTAGAGGATCATTTTGAGAGATGCTTTCTCTAACATAAGGCTTGGTTAACTAAAGATAACATGGTCAGAAAAGAACCTCAGCAGCGAATGACTTCAATAAGAGGCTCTAGAAAAATACTGGAGCACTACAGAGCTCCAGAGACATGTACACTCCTCTCCTTGTGCTCTCAGGGTCCTTTAACTGAGGTTCACGTTTAGGTATTAAAGGGAGAACATAAATTAGAGTATAACTGAGAATAAAGAATTTGTGTTGGCTACTCTAATACAATGTGGTAAAAAAACTAGTGGTGATAGGAAACTGCTTTCTTTCCTTCTGCAGCAGAGTGCATATTGGAAGGAAAGCTAGCCCAGTGCAGAGAACAGCTCCAAATGGGAGCATCTAAAAGAGAATTTCTAGATATGACTGAGGAATTATTTACAAAGATAAGGACAATCAGAGGAAACTACTTTAAGTACTAGTTCTTCTTGAAGTATTTGTTGGTCACTTTCATTTTTGTAACTCATCCTTGATATAAAATTGCAAAGAAAGCAGAAACCTTATTGTGTTTTAAAATGTTTAAATGTTTCTCTGATAGACCTCCTACGAACAACTCAAATTTCATTATCTGATTTATTAATCAGAAAAATATTCCCAAAATATATCGTTGCCAAAAAAATCTTGTTACTGGGTCTATCTTCCAATTTTAAGAGTTCTGCCAAAAACTCAAAACAGCACAAGCTCCATCTACTGGTAAAACTGAGTAAGATGCTCTTTAAACTGGAATCAAATGAAATAGTGATTATCACTGTCCAATCTTTAAGTTATGTAAGAACAGAGGAACTTGACAGTGCCCTCCTGTGGCCAGAATGAGAAACTGCTAAAAGTATACAAAGACTTGTAGAATCTATATTTGAAAGGGATTTTGAAAGCCTTTGTCACTGATTCCATGCTAAAATTCTCTACAACTACATTTTCTAAAATATATGCTAGAAGACTTTAGGCGGTATTAAAGAAAATAATTCAAATTCTTGTTCAATTAACATATGTAACGCCATTATTTGAAATATAAATGTACGTATATTTACTTTAATTATATTTTACTTTACATGTAATATATATTCACTTAACATGTATTAATATTATGACTAACTATCTGGCATATAATTATTAACAAAATATATTTACTAGAATAGAGTTGATCTAACCCTAAATAATATCTAAAGAATCATAGTTTGGTTTTTGGAATATGTATATTTATCTATCTATCTGTATGTACATACCTGTCTATCATCATCATACATATGTATATATAGCCTAACATATAGATATTAATTTCACGGTGACACTAAGTTTTTCTAATGAAAAATATGAATATTTTTAATTGAGTCAATAATAGTAGAGATTTTACATAGCTATAGATAATCCAGTAAAAATAAAAATCTAACCTACCTCATTAGGCAACCTTACTCAGTCTTTGATCTACTCTGATCACTTACAGTTTTTTGTTTGTTTGGGGGACTTTTTAAAATCCTAACTTTGTTACGTGGTACTTCATAGAAGTGCACTGACTCATAGAACAGAGAAGAGTCCATAGTATCTGCCATGCAATATTTTCTCAACAACTACATTTTCCATGATGAATTAACATAGATCAAGAGAAGGTTAAATAACTTATTTAAGCTCATACATATTCTCAGTGTAACAAAAAATACATCTCCCCAGGTCAGTTCCACTTAATGTTTAGTATGTCCCAATAATGTGGCAAGCATTGTGCTTGGGGCTGGAGAGGTAAACGTGAGGTTTAATCGCCACGCCTCTACCATCCTCCAGGAGAACACTGCCGTTTGCCCATCGTCTATTCAAGCAAATTACACATTTCTAATCTTGCTGACTAGCAGAGGAAGTACTACAAGCTGTCACAATCAGGTAAATAAAAAAGGTGAAAGACTTTTTCCATCTCTTCACTTGCAGTCTACAAATACCTTTGTCAATGAAGTGTGTATCTTGTACACATTGTGTAGAAAGTTTCTGTTTTTTCACCAGTTGAGCTTCCTATGTTTTTACTTTCCCATGATCCTTAGGAAGGATGCCCTCCCCCAGCTAAAACAGTATCTTTGTATCTCTGTTATATGAATATAAATATGAATTTAAAAAAATAATTATTTAATTGTATTTATTATTATTATTTTGAATTTGCTAAAGGGCATGTGTACTCACCAGAGAGAGACAGCAAGAGAGAGAGAGAGTGAAAAATAAGAAAGCAAGCCACCAGGTTCAAGACTCGAGCTGTGGTTGACCATGTGGGAGCCCAGTGACTCCACCATGCGATCTGCTGGCCCCAAGAATCTTTGTTTTACATAGTATCTTTTTAGACACATATTTTGTTTAAGCAAAAAGGGTCCTGACAATAACTGAATTTTACAGTGACACAACTTTGGTTAATTTGTGTATATTCTTACATCGTGGTGAAATTTGACAGCAAATACAAGTTTAATTAAAATGGGAAAAAAAAAAAAAAGAAAGAAAAGGAAAACATTGTGGTATGGTGGACACATAGAGCACTCACCTCCAAGCTGGCTTGTAAAGAACAGACCAGTAACATGGGAGGATTTGAAATTCGGAATCCACTGACTCCAGGGCTTAATTGCAGTTCTGCAAAAGTAATACATGTCAGTTTTATAGGATGTCTTCAAAATTGTCCACATAGACGTTAAAGAAGTACCCAGTAGGAGGGTAAGACTTAAACTCTTTTATTCTGTATAGTGTTTCTATACAGGAATAAAGAGGAACTCCACAGAGCTCAAATCCTGGCATATTTCCCCCGTCACTGGCAGTTTCCATCGCCCTTGTCCGAATCTTCTTGGAAGCTCACTAAGAACTAGAACACTAGAACCATTAGACACAGATGAAAATGGCTTCTTGCAAAAGTTTTTCTGGAACCCATCCTTTCTGTTCCCATTCCCAAGCCAGCATTCCATATTCTGTCCCATGTTTTGCTTTTCTGTTATGAAAACCATGTCAATGTGAGAGAGCATTAAGATGTGAAGGGCATGTCATTGTCATGTCACCCGAAGGCAGAAAAACAAATTAAATGACCTATGAAGGTGTCTTTTAGATCTAAGATTATTAAGTCAAGTGGCTTACTTTGGAGAGAAGGCTTTAAAAAAAAAGATATGCTTAAGTATGGTATATTTAAAAATGTAAATTAATAGCAGATACTTTCTTTGAACTAAGTAGATTAAATTCTTGCAAGTTAAATCCAGTAAGATTAAGGTGGCTAGTTAGAGATAAAATTAAGACTAAGATTGACTAAAAGAATGTCAAAACATTATGGCTCCGGGGTCAGCAGGTGCTATTGTGGCTGAGGCATTGGACACCCACATGGTCGACTGCAGTTCAAGTCCCAAACCTGGCACCTTGCTATCTCTCTTTCTATCTCTCTAGTGAATTGAATTAATTAATTAAATAATTAAATAATTCTTTAAAAACATTCAAAAAAATTATGTACCTTCATCTAATGCAAGACCAGTCAAACTATGGTCTATGGACCAAATCCAATCCATTTACTTTTTTTTTATTGGTTTTTGCTATAGGGCGTGTGTGCTCACTAGAAAGACAGACAGAGATAGACAGACAGAAAACAAGAAATCACCCCTCAGGGGGAATGGCCATGCCACAATTTCTTCTCCTTTTGGGATCTTGGGCACGCACACACAGCACCCGGTGTGAGTTTAAGCCACTGGGTATAGATAGGACTTGATCTGCGGTCGATTACATGGGAGTCCAATGACATAGCCATTAAGCCAACTGCTGGTCCCAGATCCACTTACTTTTTTAAAAATAGTTTTAGGAGAACATAACCACAATTGCTCAATATGTATCAATGACGGTGTGATTGCACCATGATTACAGGGAGAAGTATTTTCCATTTCTATAGTATAAAAAGCAATTTCCTTTTTGTCCCTCACAGAAATAAATTTCTCATCCTTGATCTAGTCTACTACTTCTGTTTATAGATAAGGAAGTTTACCTTAAAGAATTTAAGTAATTGGCACAATCACAGAGCTTTTATTTCAGCACCCAAGATAAAATGCAGGTTTTCTGATTTGTCTGGCATAGTCTCTCCAGCCCCTTTCAACCTTTTTTTTTGAAAGGGACTTTTGCTATTGGGTGCATGTGCTCACCAGAGACACAGAGAGAGACAAAGAGACAGAAAGTGAGAAATCAGCACCCCCTCCCCCAGGAGTGATAGGCACACCACAGTTCCTTCTCCTCCATTCTCCTCTTGGATTCTGGGCATGCACGCACTTGAGCCAGGTGTGAATTTCAAGTCACCAGATTGGTCAGCCATGTAGGAGTCCAGTGATGTAACCATTATACCGTATGCTGGTCCCTCATCTTGATTATTGTAAATACAAATATATATATAAAGAATCTCAGGGTTAGAAGCAATCTGGAATATCAGGTTTACATTGAGCACTCATATCATTTTTGATGCTTTCTGTGTCCTTTGTGACTGAAGGATAGAGTCAGTTGGGAAAAAGCAGGGCATCTGAGAGCCATTCACATGATATAGTTCCGTTCCTACCCACTGGGGTTTAACTGTTCATAGAGATTGCTACATTCTTTGTTAGTGGCAGAAACCACAAAGGGGAAATTTGGAGAGAGAGGGAAAATAAATATTTATTAAAGTACTTCTTTGTGCTACTTAAAGTTTTGAATTTGACTTTTTTTTTTTTTTTTGAGACGTTTTTGCTATAGGGCGCATGCGCTCGCCAGAAAGACAGAGAGAGACAGAGAGACAAAAAGCAAGAAATCACCCCCCAGGAGGGATGGCCACGCTGCAATCCCTTCTCCTCCATTCTCCTCTCGGGATCTTGGGCACACACACACACACGTGTCCGGCGTGAGTTTAAGCCACCAGGTCCGGGACTCGAATCACGGTCGACTACGTGGGAGTCCAGCAACATAGCCATTACACTGACTGCTGGTCCCCGGTTTATAGTTTTGACTTATCCTTAAACTATACTGTGAAATATCAATAGATACTATTATTCATATTCAATATAGGGTAAAGTAAAATAGCCTAAGATGATATAACTTGTGCAGAATCACAAAACTGTTAAGCAGCAAAGTGAGAATAACATCCAAGTTTCTCTGAGCCTGATCGCAAGTCCCAAATTCCCTCCTGTCCTGACTGCCTGATGTTTAAGGCACGCTGTTGATAGGATCTGACCAGGTCACATGAACCGTGTGTTAGATGTTATTTCCTCTTATCTTTCAACAAAAGAATAGACTCAAAATTACACTAACATCTATAAACACCTAATTTTATATTCTGGAAATGTCATTACTTATTTCAAGGTTTCACAGTGATATTTCAAAAGTGTATCCTCCATGGGACATATATATTAAATATAATCCAAAGACATGAAAATTAAAATAAAAGTGAAAATAAAATACCCTGTGAAGTAAAATAGAATATACTTACTGTTATCCATTTTAAATCTGGTGCTCAGTTCATGGCCAAACCATCCCACCAACCTAAAATATAAATAGCAACGTTAAGTGTTTGAGTTACAAAATAACCAAGATTAATTTAAGAATTTGGGAGCTGCATATTAAAACCATTTGTGATATGTTATCAAACACATAAGCAGATAAATGCTACAGGACAATTAGTGTTTATAACATCACTAAGAATGAGAATAAAATTGGTTTACCCATATTAGTAATCATTTTATTTTTCTAATGTAAAATTATTGGAAATATATTTACTAACATTTTTCTTATTTAAAATATAATGAACAGAAATATTAAAAAAAAATTATTTTAGATAAAACTAAATGTTCAATAGAGTAGAATAATTAATATAATAATACTTTCATAATAGAATCTCTCAGAAAAAAGTTTTTAAAATTTCCATATAATAGTTAAAAATTTGTAATACTTTCTTAAAGGAATAAGTTAATTTCATATTCTTACTAAATATGTGAATTAGTCAGATATAAAATACAAGATTGATACAAAAAGATTATACACATGTGTGTGTGCATATTACATGGAAAAAAACTACAAAACAATTTAAACATAAATATATACAATTTGGGAGAGAAATACAATTATCTTGGTAATAAATTCTTTGTAAATAATTTATTAGTCTTAATGCTGTCACAATTAAAATTCCAAAGCATTTTATTTTGGAACCTGGAAAAAATGTTCAAGTATGTATAGAATACATGGATGAGAGTAATACATTTTGAAATGGAAAACTAGAGAGGTGTACAGTATGTATATTATCTTATAAATAATATCTTGCCAGCTTTACAAGACAATATAGCATATTATAAAGTGTATTAAAAGAACGAACAGCCTTAGTAAAAGAAGCATCAGCAAGACAAATGGAACATTATAGAAAAGGCAACCCTCAAATCATACAAGTAATAATAGTGACATTTCAATAAATGCAAAAATGAAGCAAATGCAGTTATATATTTACGTATTTTTTGAAAGAGAAATGTCTTTACAACCATAGGACAAAAGAAGAAAATATAAAGGAACATACTAATAAATTCATAAATACTAAAAATTCTGTGATAAAAAGACAAAATTATAAGTCAAACTAATGATAGGGAGGGGATAATACTTGTCACATTTGAAAGAATTTTCATCGTGATACCCCGAAGTACTGATCTTGGAAAATTCCATTTATTTAAGAATGAGTAATGAAAAAACAACCAACACAGAAATGCCAGCTAAAATGTAGGAATGGGATTGACAATAGGAGGGATGAAAATGAGCTTATAGAAATCAAGAAGGAATTAGGAGGAAAAGAGCACACATAAGAGTAATAAAGACAGGGATGCTGGACTCCCACATGGCCAGTCATGGTTTGAGTCCCAGACCTGGCAGCTTGCTTTTTATGTTCCTTCTCTCTCTCTCTGTCTCTCTCTGGTCAAATTAAAATAATAATAATATATAAAATTAAAGTTAAAAAGTATTTTAAAAAGAAAGAAATGAAGAAAGATTTGAAAGTACTGTAAGGAAAACAGAATATTACGCAATAGTCTCCAAAGGACAGAAGCTGTTTGTGAGGGAAAAATAAACAAAAACATAAAGTCTTACATCACTTATGCTTAAGATTGCTCCAAGTATTAAAGTCTTGATTTGAGAAAAATAAGTTTTGGATGGTCTTATTATTTATATACCCCAAAATCTGTGACTTCTTTTCACTGATCTTACACAGCTGACGTTCTGCCCGGGATTGGTGGTGGGAGTACCTCCCTAGCAAATAAGAAGTAATATTTCTTCTTCAAACCTAAATAAATATTTATGTTTACTTCTTGTAAATCTTATGACTGCAGAGAACATGAAAAAATGTAAGGGCATTAAAACATTATTACTTATTTAATCACTAACTAGGAAATATCTAGCATTTGAAAACTGATCAGATTTTCAGCTATAAGCATTGACACTATGGTCTAATCAACTTTTCTGCCACTAATAACTAAATGGAATGGTGGGTGATTTATAAAGAAAAGAACTGTATAGTATTTATATCATAATTTCAGAGGCCCAAGATCATGGGACCACATCTGGAGAGGTTCTTCTTATGGGAGTGAATTCTATAGAGTCCTTTTTCCCTTAGCAATTGGCTGTGTGCGAGTTTTGCTCAGTCATGGCTTTTGAACAGGATTTTCTGCTGTCATGAGAACCAATAATTTAATTAACTAGCCTATTCTTACATGTAATAGGTAGCATTTTGGATCTCAAATCATCATGTGTTAAAGCCCGGCCTATGTTACAAACAGCAACTTAGAAGAGAATAGAGGAAACAATGATGCTAACCCACAAATTCAATAGACTGTCTCATGTCATGTGAGGAGAAGCTTCAGAAAAGTTGAGAAAGACTGGATTTAGGTTACACTCCTTGCCCCCCAGGAAAGCTCTAGGAAATAGGGTTGGGATGGTTGAAAGGTCAGTGGGAATTCCAGATACGTTTGGGAGGACCAGCTGATGGAACCAGAGTGGTTGCAGAGAATTTATCCATGTCCAGTTGGTGTCATTGCATTAGTACAAAAATGTTAGCAGAGGGACCAGCAGATAGCAAAGTGGTTACATCACAGACTCCCACATGGTGGATCACAGTTGGAGTCACGGACCCGGTGGCTTAAAACTTACATGGGACGCATGTGCGTGCATGCCTAATATCTTGAGAGGAGAATGGAGGAGAAAGGATTGCAGCGTAGCCATCCCCCCTGGGGGGTGATTTCTCATTTTCTGTCTCTCTGTCTCTCTCTGTCTCCATGGCACTCTGGCAAGTGCACACACCTGATAGTAGAAATGTCTCTCTTTCTAAGGAAAAAAAAAATGTTAGCAGAATGGACCTGCTATAGTACCTCTATTTACAACTTAGATTTATACTACCCGAAAAAGACCCAGCAGAACATACTGAAATTCTTATACTCCCAGAAAGGATATAGATTGACAGAGAGATCCAGTGTCTCTAGTGGAGGAGGTTGGTCAGTTGGGATGAAAGGCCAGGGACCGTGGTAGTTTGAGGTAGCTTAAAGAATGCACAGTAATGGGGGACCAGCAGTTAGTGTAATGGCTATGTCACTGGACTCCCACGTAGTCGACCACGGTTCGAGTCCCAGACCCGGTGGCTTAAACTCACGCCAGGCGCATGTGCGTGCATGCCCAAGATCCCGAGAGGAGAATGGAGGAGAAGGGATTGCAGCGTGGCCATCCCCCCTGGGGGGTGATTTCTCGCTTTCTGTCTCTCTGTCTCTCTCTGTCTGGCGAGTGCACGCAAAAACCTCTCAAAAAAAAAAAAAAAAAAAAAAAAAAAAAGAATGCACAGTAATGGGAACAGATGACCAAAGGGGTACAGGTATTTCTCAACAGACTTTAGGAGGTGCCGCTCCTTTTTTATGCCTGGGTGCTCTCCATAGCACTCTTCTACAACCTTAGATATCCTCTTTAGGAGGAAAGGAAAGGAAAGAAATCAGAACTGACAAAGCTCAAACTCTGAGTTTTCTGAGTAAAATAACAAAAAAAAAAATCTCTAAGCTTAACCTAAAGTGACAAGACTGAATTTTTTATATCACATGCGTTAATTTCAAATAGATAAAAACAAAGAAAATAAAATAATTTGTCCCCCAAGTTGATAGACTGACATTAAATATTTAACCTTTTTTCATGATCAAAGTTCTGACAAGTAGAATCAGCAATAAAACTTTAAAATTTGATTATATAAATTCTGAAAAAAAAAACCTTTTTGTATTAAATATAAGAATCGGGATCAGAACCTAACTTCAGTTCATTTAAACACACAACTACGTCAATGAGTTAAATTGAGTGGAAAGACAAAGCCATCTTCGAAAGTGATTGCTTAGTTGAGATATTGCTGTTTATCATGATGTATATTCAAAGCGATTCTTTCAGTAAGCATGACACTGCTGGGCATTATAGGGAACTTATTATGACCCTGTTCTATTGAGGCTAATAAAATTATATTTGCATTAAAAGGAGATATTAAATAAGTATTCTAACTTAAATGAATTAGATCCCTTCATCATAGTTTAGAGCTGGGTCATTTACTATTATTTTATTCCAATTTTTATCTTTTGGAAAAAAGATACTATAATATGTCAAGAAGAATGATTTCTCCTGTAATTAACATAAAAAAAATGAGTCCTTACACAGACCACACTCTCTGGGAAACCAATTTAAAATTTTCCCCCTGGGAATTTTTTCCCAAAAGTCTGAGACTAGCGCAGTGAGGTAGGACAATGGAAAAATAAGACAAAAAGTAAAAAAAACAGCAACAGGTTTTATTTTCCATTTCTTTTTAGTGAGATTAAAAAATAATTCAGGAGCAATATTTCAATCTTTTTTCTTATTTAACAAATTTCTTCATTTTTCTGTATTCACCAAAGAATACATATTCTTGTCATTTTTGTTTGTGGAGTGATATTAAAAATTCCAGAGTATGAGTTATACTGATTGCTGGATACGTCTGACAGAAACATCAAAGACCCAGTGTTTGAACACAGTATCACAGGAGGAAACGGTATAATGTGATTGAAAATACTGATGACATTTCACAACACAAATATGAAAGAATCCAGGGACTACAGAAAGGGTAAAATGTGTTCTTTTTAAAGAAAAAAATCAGAACTGGTTTTATAACTGAGGTCAAGGCATCCTTTTTTTTATGCTGTATTTACTAAAGCTACAAAAGTACTTTAAGTTTGAAAAACATATAAATGCAATATGATTATTTAAAAAGGATGAATTTCCAGGTTGACTACCTCAGTTTTTGATGGTGACATGCCTCTTCTGCATTTATTCACTGAAGGAATTGTTACTTGCTCTGTAACAGCTTAGTATGGAGGACACGAGGAGACTACCTGGAGTCTGGACAAGCGTCATCGAGGATTCTGAGTGTTTCCATCCATTATCTTTCCCCACACCCACAACTTTGGATCTTTCACCCCGGATAAGATCCCCGGCAAAGCAACTATGTAGAAGTGACAGTGGTGCTACTGAATTCAGTGATCAAAGCAATTACTTAAGGAAAATATTCTTCAACATGATCAACCTATCACAAATAGAAACTTTTACAGTTTTCTGGCATGTAGCGATCAAAAAAGCAAAAGAGGAAAAGGTGTAGTTCACACCACATGTGCTATAAAGTCCCAAGGCCAGTGGCAATGAATAATTTAATACTGCCCCTGATTTTTCATGATGTTTTTTTCTTCCTTTACATCTTTATTCTAATATAAAATATTAATAATTACTTTGTTATTATAATCATTGATGGTTTCTATCTTCAATCCTAATGAAATTCTAAATGTTATTTCTTCTGGAAAAACTTGCAACTTTCTGAGATTAATTCCTCTACACTTTTTCTTGATAAAAAGAAATTTGCTCATTTAAGTGGGATATTATAACAAGATGACATCTCTATCTCATTAAAATTTATTTTTACCCGTATTATCTTATGAAATAAAGAAGTCTTAACTCTCCTCTTTGATGTGTAGCATATTTTTCAGATTATTCTGAGTATTTTCAAAAAGAATATCAATGATATCATAATGTAAATAGAAGAGCCAATACTAGTGTATGGTTAACTAACTTTTAAGTTGTGAAAAACATTACTAATTTAAATAAGAAAGGAAAAAGGAATTATTTAATAATGCTACATATTAGAGACAAAGTCTGTCCCCCATATTACCTTCCAGTTGACTGAAAGGAAGCAACTTGAACCAAGATGATTAGTAACTCCCCAAACATTTGAATAAGGCTTGTAAAAATAGACGGACAAGTTTAACTTAGAGATTGAATAGGTCTTTCCTGACTTCGCTTCTTACAGTTTTTTTAATAGTTTTGAGGGCAATAATAACAGATGTTCATTGAACTTTCATAATGAACTAGTTCTAACCAATCACTTTATCTGCAAAATAATCCTATGAAGTAGATTCCACTACTATTAACATACAAATTGACAAAAAAATGTTTGACAAATAGGCTAAGATCCCACAATTTTTTTAAAGAATTATTTTATTTATTTATTTATTTATTTATTTATTTATTTATTTTGATTTGACCAGAGAAGGACAGAGAAAGTGAGAGAGAGAGAGAGTAAATGAGAAAGAAAGCCAGCAGGTCCGGGACTCAAATCACGGTCGGCCACGTGGGGGTACAGCGTCCTTAACCACCACGCTACCTGCCAGCCTGGAATCCCACTATTTTTCATTGTTAAAGCCCAAATATAGATATAGACCATTATGATCAAGTATATTCACAAAACAAGGCAAAATAATCTGGGTCAGGTTTTTAAAAATTAATCAGTGATGCTACAAAAGCAATTTTTCTCAAGTTACTTTAATACTCTCCTAAAGGTTTTGAGCTGGCAGAATGGTAGGCTCCACGTCAGACTAGGGTGGCCACAGACTAGGAACTGCCACGCTGTTTTGGTACAATGTTCTGCCCCCCTCTAAAAAATCATCTTTTAGAATTTGTGTGTTGTTTTAGAATCTCTGTAGTCAGTACTTCTTCGAAATGCGTGGTCCTAAACCTCTGATTTAGTGAACTTCAATGAGCGTGTCACTTCTAGAAGAGGTCATCAAAAGTTTATGGTAAATGTATATTATGAAAAAATTAAGCATGCATTTTAAAAATTGTACAAAATAAACTTGTACATTAATTTCGTTTTCTGTGAACATTTGAAGTTCTTTTGTATCATATACCTCAAAGTCTTTAAAACAGGAAACAGGAACTGTTTGAAGTTTTTTAAGAGAAAAAAAATAGTCTTAATATTTAAACTCAAAACACATCATACAGAATCTAGGAGATAGTTAAAACCATTTTAAGAGCCCATAACTTTTAATGTAGGAAAGGTAAAATCAGAATACAAAAGAAATACAATCTAAATGCAACCTTGGCATGGCTATGGAAAAAAGAAACAAAATTCTAAATCTAATAAAGTAAAATTAAAAACCATCATATTAACTTATAAGTAGCTATTATCAGAGCAAGCTCATAAATCATTTCTAAACACGGAATTCGAACGGATAGCAATTAAGATACAATCTCATTGTACTTGGACTAGAACTTCAAATCTTTTCCCATCAAAAATTTAAAATCAAGCAGGGATTTAATTTACCAAGAATGGAGATATTAACAGAATTTTGAAGAAGTAGGTGATGGAAGAAATCCAATAAATAATAAAAAGTAAAGATTTTAATATGCTTTGTGATTTTGAACATTATAACTTTCCTAAAAGGAGTTTCAGATAAATGTTATCAAATGGAAAGCATCATTTATTATAAAGGCATCTTTGAGGCATGATATTCAGATTTAGTAAGAGGAAGTCACTGGGGATCCACTGAATATGATTTTGGATGCCAGGAATTACGAAATGAAATATCCAAACTCTCCTTGATCTCTTTAACAAGTCTTTAATAGCAGAACTTTCAGTATGAATTCCTAAATATTTTATGTACTGAATTAATTTAACTTATCCTTTAAACCCCTTACCTCTTCTCACCCAAACCTCATCAAAATTAAACTATCCCAGTTTTCTTAGCTTAAGCTAAATACTTATTTTGGCTTTGAAGCAAAATCCAAAATACCATATGACAAAACCAGATCACAGTATTTTAAGATATATTTTCATAAAAGACCACTTTCAAAGGTCTTTTAATTTGATAACTTATTATCACACATTTAATCATTTAAGTCTGTGTTTAAGGATGTGAACATGTGAACATTTCCCTTTTCTTTCCTCTTCGCTCTCTTTCCGTAGCTCCAAACCTAGAACTAAAGGCAATTGTCTTCGTGCTTTTACGGTTTTGAAAAATGTGCTGAATCAGCAAAATTGATACAGCCTTGCAAAAACAAGGAACATGTGGGGTACAACATGATCGTTTATTCTTAAACAAACTCTGGAACAGCAATTGGGTGTATGAAATAATGTCTGGCATCCTAGCATTTTCAATAACCTAATCTCAAGTAAATCACTTATTTTCTTTATCAGATAATTATGTTTCATGGAGTCCAAAGCTTCCTAAGGGTTATTTTCTCCAGAGAGTAATCAGAAATGTATTCTTTTAAATAACTTATACTAATTAATTAATTTAAACTTTCTATAAGGCATGTACATTCATCAGGGAGAAAGAATAAGAGAGAAAGTGAGAAAGCACTCCCAGGGGGATTAACTATGAACAATTCCTTCACTTCCATTCTACACTTAGGGTTTTGGGTGTGTACAAACACATATGCAGCACGTCTCTCAAGCGACTGGTCTGACACTTGAACCATACAGTTGGCCATGTGGGATCCAGCTGTTTTTTTTTTTTTTTTTTCTTTTTTTGGAGAGGTTTTTGCTATAGGGCGCGTGCGCTCGCCAGACAGACAGAGAGAGACAGAGAGACAGAAAGCGAGAAATCACCCCCCCAGGGGGGATGGCCACGCCGCAATCCCTTCTCCTCCATTCTCCTCCCAGGATCTTGGGCACGCACGCACACGCGCCCGGCGTGAGTTTAAGCCACCGGGTCCAGGACTCGAACCGCGGTCGACTACGTGGGAGTCCAGCGACATAGCCATTACGCTAACTGCTGGTCCCAAGGGATCCAGCTGTTTTAATCACCACACCACCTGGCTAGCCTGATAGCTTTTCATATTCTTAATCTTCATAGTAAAAACATTGGCAGCTGGACTTTAAGAAATATACATAATATATAGTATGTATATGAAAGCATATTGTAGTATTTATATATTTCCTTTAGAAAGGGAAAAAGATGAGATGGTTAGGTTCAAGTTTGTGTGAAAGTTATGTGAACTTATTGTGCTAAGGCACCCACCTATTTGGAAGGAGGAGAAACAAGGTCATTAATAAAGCAGTGAAACCGATTTCCTTCCAGTTGGCTGTAGTTTCTGAACTAGTACTACCAACAGTTTACCTTATACGAATGCTTCATTTTCATCATTTGAGAATCAGAGAATTCAAAAGTTAGAAGAGAACCTTCCAGGGATCTCCTGGGGCTATTTCTTTTTCCCATGAGCAAGACCTAAAACCTAGAGTGGTAAAGAAACTTGAATTTGTAATCTTGTTCTACATGAATAGTCAGTGGCTCTCCTTTGTCTTAAAGATAAAATTTAAAAATCCCTTACTTGAGGGACCAGTAGATGGCATAATGGTTACCTCACTGGACGCACATGTAGTCAACAGCGGTTTGAGTCCCAGACCCAGCATATGTGTGTATACCCGGAATCCCGAGAAGAAAATGGAAGAGAAGGGATTGCATCATGGCCATCCCCACTTGGAGGTGATTACTCACTTTTTCTGTCTCTCTGTCTCTCTGGCGAGCACGCGCACCCTATAGCAAAAAAAATCTCTCTCCAAAAAAAAGAAAAAAAAATCTTGAAACGCAAGGACCTCAGTGTTCTGGCACTTGATTGAGATATACATAAAACCACCCTGCCTTGAAAACCCTACTGTAACTGTTCTCCTTTGTGTGATACAGTGCTTTACCTATAGTAGATTCTCAAGAAATATATATTTTTTAAAGTTCATCTACCTAGTCCTTCTGAGAAACAGAAAGAGGGAGAGGAACCCCCACACCACAATAGGACTTGATGCTGCAGTCTAACCCCAGTCTGGCCCAGATCGTGGGCACATATGTCTGATGTACCCAGAAAGGTCCTGGAATATGGATGCAGGACCTTCTCATGTGTTTCCAGTTACATTACCAGTGTGTCAACACATGCCCTGTCCAATAATTTTTTTTTACTTGATAAACAAAATTGCCATGTGACATTGCTCTAATGACAGCATCTCTTTGCTCGAACATTATATTTATCTTGAATCTTTCTTTGTTCTTGCCCTTCTATTCAAAATGTTCTGCCTTCTTGATTCAATTTTCTCATAATTCTTAACTTTGTCCTGCTTTCTGTACCTCATCTGTCATCACCATATTTCAGACAGTGAGTGTCTCACTTTTACAGCACTGTAAAATCCAGCACTTCAGTGACATACACATTTCTATTCTTTTTTCTATTTTTAATATTTTCTTTCTTTTTTAATTGTGGAAAGAATGTTTAACCCTACCCCCTGACAGATTATTAAGTGTACAATACTGTGCAGTTAGCTAAAAGCACAATGTTGTACAGCAGACCTCTAGGATTGAAAGCTACATCAATTTTATCACATCCCTAATCTAAACTTTTTTCAGAGTGCTGCCATCCATCTCTCAGAATAGATACTGAATCCTACTCCTCCTCATCACCTCCTCTGCTACTCCCTGCTTTGAATCATATCCACTCTGCCTGCTTACCATAACAGTTCCCCAGCAGATCTCTCAAAGTCCATCCTTACCTACTTACAGCCAATGCCCGATAGAACCACCAGAGTGACCATGTAAAAGGTCTATGCCACGGTCATTGCCTTACATGGCATGCATTCTCTGCATACCTTTACCTCTCTGATTTTATCAGCTAATCTCCAGGTCACTGAATCTCTTCTAGCCATGCTGGGGTGCTGATTGTTCTGCATACATCCTAGGTACATCTGTCTTACAACCCCTGATAAAACTCCTCCTGGAACTCCTTTCACCAGATCACTACTCGATCTACTTTCCACTTCTTTCAGCCCTTCATCCAAATTGTACTTTTCTAAGGTGGATTTTTGTGATTTGTGAATGACTTCACACTGCTAAGGATCTCACATAGGGTACTCCTATATCTCCTTTTCCTTCTGTACTTTTTTAGTCATACCTAAAATGTACCAATTTCTGACATATTGTGTAAGTGTTCTTTATTGCGTGTGTAGTCTATCTTCCCCAATGGAATACAAGCTCAGTGAAGGTGGGGATCTTTGCTCTGCTCATTTATCTCAAGTACTATAAAAACTGCCTGGAATATAGTAGGGATTCAATCAACATTTCCTTAAGAAGATTAACAACAGAGGGACAAACAAATGGCATAATGGTTACATCGCTGGACTCTCACATACTGGACCACTGTCTAAGTCTCGGACCGGGCAGCTTAAACTCATGCCAGGCATGTGTGCATGCATGCCCAAAATCCTGAGAGGAGAATGGAAGAGAAGGGATTGCAGTGTGGCCAACCCTCTAGAGTGTGATTTCTCACTTTCTGGCTCTCTGTCTCTCCAGAAAGCACACGCGCCCAATAGCAAAAAATCTCGCTAAAGAAAAAAAAGAGAGATTAGCAATATAGCATATATTACCAATTAGCATATTATACTTACTAATAGCATATATTCCCCTGTGCAAATACGCATATACTAAATTCCCCGGTGCAAATGTAGCATAAGCCTATGAATCTTAATCCACTACTGTGTTACCTGAGACCGGATGATTTATAAAGAACAAAGATGTATTTGTCTCATGATTGCGGTGAATGGAAAGGCCAAACATGCTCGCTGGCATGACAACAGGGCCCACAGAAATGGAGGGGAGAGCAGGTGTGCACAGAGAAGAAGGCCCGGGCTAGCCATTTTCCTTTAATAACAATACACTCATAAGAACTGAGCCTTTTTAATATGAGCTAGAACTCACTGAGTTGTGTAAGAAATCACTAATCCATTCATGAGAGTGAGACCTCCATGATCTAATCACTCACTGAGGCTTGTCTTTTAAAGTTCTCACCACTTCCCACACCATTACATTAGGGACCAAATTCTAGAATATAAAACTTTGGGTGACAAAGCATTATCTACACTGTAATACTGGGACTTCAAGTACTGTAAGTCAAAATCCTTCCACAATGTTCAGTGAACATATTAACTTCTTTTCACAAACAATTATAGACTTTTTTGCTCTTCTCTTTTGTTTTCTCCAATCTCTCTCTCTCTCTCTCTCTCTCTCTCTCTCTCTCTTCAGAGCTCCAGGGCTTTATTACAAATGGAGTTGACTACTGCAGTGATCCCTCTCCAATCTTTCTTTTGACCTCTTCTCTCCTTCTCATCCCTCTCCAGGGGAGGTCAGGAGTCCGTTATGGAAGAGGGGTTAGGGAGAGTGAAAAAAGGCAATACTTTCTCCAAAGTCCTCTGCATCAACCACTGAGTCCTTCTCATTCTAATTGCAATTCTTACTTAAGAAGTAAGAATTTCAGCTTTTATTTTTGAGGTCCTCCATGTCTGCACTTGGGAGGGGGGTGTGGGGGAGGCTTTGCTTTCTTTTGCCATTTGGGCTGTGGTTCACCAATCCTTGCTGGCTTTGAGGGGGCTTCTGTCTCCATGGCTGCCTCCTCTTTATGGACAAGTCAGATCTGGTGGAGGAGTTTTCTGCACTTCTTTTCTGACAAAGTAATGTTGTTATGTGCACTGGATGCCTGCTTCTTGAGGTGGTGGTGTGTGATCATCCCTTGGTCTACCATAGCCTCCACCACTGGAAGCCTCAGTCGCCACTCCCGGTTCAATACCCACTTATGCTTGAATAACTTCTTCAGTTGTATTCTAAGCTGGTTGCTCTTTCTCCCTGGAGGACCCACGGTTACCCCCAATCTCTAGTTTTTTGTTTGTTTGTTTGTTTTGCCATGAGTGAGAGAGAGAGAGAGAGCGAGCAAGAGCGAGCATTCTCAACACCATGATCCTCCCTCATTTTCAGCCAACTCTATCACAGACAGGTTCATGCTGGGCATTCTCTGGAAGATCTCTGGACTCAAACCAGGAACCTTCATATGTGATTTTGCCTCCAAGAGCATCATGTTTTACTCCTGCACCACCATCTGGCGTCATCTCCAAGTTCTATTCATCTGTCATGTGCCAAAGTATTTCTTCCAGCCTCCACTGACGATCTGTTCTAGCCAATCAATCCAGTTGGGATGACCACATGCAAACAAGCATGGGTTTTGAACATACTAAAACTATGTCTTTAGAGAAGTACGATAAGTTTTGTAGAATTAGGGAATGATCAAAGGTACATATGTTCCGTGATCAAGTTCTTCAACTGTGTCCTAGCATTAGCATTTTTTTTTTTTTTTTGGAGAGGTTTTTCGCTATAGGGCGCGTGCGCTCGCCAGACAGAGAGAGAGAGAGACATAGAGACAGAAAGCGAGAAATCACCCCCCAGAGGGGATGGTCACGCCGCAATCCCTTCTCCTCCATTCTCCTCTCGGGATCTTGGGCACGCACGCACACGTGCCCGGCGTGAGTTTTAAGCCACTGGGTCCGGAACGTGAACTGCGGTCGACTACATGGGAGTCCAGCGACATAGCCATTACGCTAACTGCTGGTTCCCAGCATTAGCATTTTAATGTTGCTAAACTACATGGCATGAAGCAAAGACTTGGGAAACAGGGACACACTTGTTACTGTTCAGGTAGACCGTGGAGGTCAGAAATCAAAGCAGTGAAGTAGCTAAGGTGCACATATAGAAGGTAGAACTAGTGCAAAGGAAGAAGGATTGGAAAAAGCAGTAGATACAAACTGAAACAGGTCAGAACAAAACAAAGCAAAAAATCTAGGCATGAGAAAAAGAGCAAGGCTGGTCTAAATCTGGGCAGATAATAACCACATTGGGAGGAAAACTAAACCATGGTTAAGTAAAGGTCCTACTGACAAAGAGACACATTGTTAAAGTTGACAAAATATGTTACTGCAGCCCATGAATGGTACCCTCATCCCTTGATGCGTGCAGAGGCATGCAGCCAGTCCCTGAGCATGCTGATATAAGGTGTGAGACAGCATGGCATTCCCAGGCACCCGTGCTGCTCACTCACTCTTAGCAAAGATCTTTATCAATTCCTACTTGCTACAAAATATTCATCTATTCACAATTGTTCTGCTCTGTTCTAAGTCTGCTGATTTAACGCTACTCTACTAAGTCATTTGAGAAGGTATCTTGAAGTTCAATTCCTTTCTTTCTCATTTGCCCACCCATCTGTAAATATTGGCACTTTACTGGGTACTGTTACATATTCAATTACTTCTTCAAATCTCGCTCTACAGGATGCTTATTCAAATATGTCCAGTGAGCTAACAGTATGATAAGAATAACCATAAAAAAAACACCTTCCAAAATGAGGAATTTATTTAATGAAAATTGTTTCTGAAGTTTCAGAAAATAAGTTTCTTCAAATAACTGTCAGTTGTTTTTAATGTGAAAGTATTATTAATTAAAAAAGCCTTTGAAATTTTATATTATTATTTTGAAATATTGACTTATAATCCTTTGACATAATATTGATATTCTAAGCACAAGAACAGAGAGAAAATGTCTGGATCTAGGACTTTAAAAGTACAACTTGAATTTTGTTCACCGATGTTAATTAAAAGTTCATGAAGAATTTTTAAGTACTCTGTAGCTAGCTTTCATGGATATATTTGGTCTTCATAGAAGCATATGGAAATGCATATTTAATTTGACAGTGTTTTGCAAATCATACCCCCTTCAGAATAATTTGCAAAGTAGAAATTCTTCCATATGCTAGAAGATGGTTTGCCTATTATGCTGAAAGTAAAGAAAGAAGCATATATTCAACAACAAAAAAAATTTAAAAATATTTTCTTGGGCACTGTGGACTATGAAAATAAAGGCTAATAGGGCAGTGTTCCTATGCTCAAAAAAATTACAATGAAGAAACTTTCAATTTATAATCCATTTACAATTTCTTTTATTCTTTAATGAGAGTGAGAGAACAAGGAGAAGAGAGAAAGACCAGTATCCTCAACAGGTGTAATCCACCCTCCACCCTCTCCAGCAAGCGAGGATCACAGCATTCTTGAAATCTGCAGACCCATCAGAGGACTGAACCCATAATCATCCACTGGGATCCAGCATTGCTTAAGCAGCATGTTACCGTTGTGCTACTGAGATGACCCTACAATCAGTTATTCACACAATCATATTGGACATGCTATGATAAAGTCTTACGAGAATCACAGACCCCTTAAAAAATGTCCACATGCTTTTTGCTGCCTTATTTACCATGGCTTGTGCCAGATCTTCTGAGACACTGACCAAGCTGACTGAAGGGATTGATAGGGGAACAAAGGCAAGGTATCTATGCATGTGCTGGTCATGAGGGCAACAGATCCCAGCTCTAGACAAAAGTATAGCTCCCTCCTATGAAATTCCTTCCTCAGGGACCAGCAGTTGGCAAAATGTCTATGTCGCTGGACTCCCATGTAGTTGACCACAGTTTGAGTGCTGGACCCAGTGGCTTAAACTCAACGCCGGGCGTGTGTGCCCAAGATCTCAAGAGGAGAATGGAGAAGGAATTGTGGCATGGCCATCCCCCCTGGGGGGTGATTTCTCACTTTCTGTCTCTCTATCTTTCTGGTGAGCGCACGTGCCCTATAGCAGAAACCTCCAAAAAAGGAAAACAAAATTCCTTCGTCTGGAAGAGTGAAAGCAGGTAAACAAAGAGAAGCTGGATCAAATAGCTCAGTCATTTGTTCTGTGCCATAGAGTCCAAGTGTTCTTTCAGTCCTGAAGTTAGCCTGCCCAGCCTTGGAAATGTCAGAGCCCACTGATGCTGTGTGTAATGAGGCATTTCCATTGGGTGCACCGTGCGTACGTATCAACACAAGAAACTGCTACCCTGTCTGTTCTGGCTACCACAAGGAGTCAGGTGGATACATATATTTTCTAAACAAGAACATAAAAAAAGTATTTAGCAATAGCTCTTCATAGTTAATGGTGATAAAATCTCTACGGATTTCAAAGGTCATTTTAGGAACAAAACTTAAAGTAATTAAAACAAGAGTTGATGATCTTAACAAGTTTTACTTTTTATGTCTGAAAGGTTCATTGCCCCTATATATCTTCAGAGACACTAGACTGGATTTCAGAATAGAAAATAAATTTTGAGATTTCAAAGGACTTCAGTGTTCCCAAATTAATGATTTTTGTCATCAGCTGAGAGTAATGATTTGTGAGCAAGAATGACTTAATGTATCTTTTTATACTGATAATTGCTACTTCTACTTTCTTTAAGAACTGGGATTACTTTATTTCCTGAGATGAGAAAAAATAGATTATTTACTAAATTTATTTTTAACTATGATCACACCTCACTGCATGTGAGTTATTTTTATGATCACAGCTTAAATTTATCTCATGGGAAAATTATCTGGAGAATTTCACACAGTAAAAATGTTTATGTCAAGAAAATACGAATCATTTTAATAGTATTGATCTAAAATGGTTTCTAAATGAAAACAGGTTTATGTTACATATCAAGATTTCATTTATGAGTTTTATTCAAGTAATGTGTCTACCTTCAGATCCTTAACAGTGATAATTTGTGGTTTAAAAAGTGTAACCCACTCCATGAGAGTGGCTCTAGAACTAAGCAGGAATTTGAAATCATCATTATATTACCACTGTTTATAATTTCTAAAATATGGTAGAATAGGGATAAAGACCAATTTTATGATAATAAGGTGGGTTTGAAAATGTTAAGTCAATAACTCAGATTCTATAACAATTCTAGTGAAGACAATAAAAAGGAAAAGATCACTTGAAGAATCCTTTTTAGAAATGCCATTTAAGTAATTCTTTCTTCTTTTTATTCCTCCTTAAATTTATGAAACTTATGAAGTGAATCTCTCTCATAGGCAACAATTTTAGCTTTCAAAGTAACAGATAGTAAATGAATTCCGTTAGCTAACTTGGCATTCTCTTTCACAAAGGATTCTTATCCGTAAGTTTGCCGACCTTCTTGCTCATGCCTTTCCAAGTAGTTGTGAGTCATCTATTCCACTACTGCTGCTATGGCAAAATCAGTCTGAGAATTCACCCAGTAATTGATCAGATTGCCTTCTTACATATATTCTATTTTTTGTTTGCTTAATTGTCAAAAGTGTGTGCATTTCCCAGAAAGAGGGAGAGGGAGAGGGAGAGGGAGAGGGAGAGGGAGAGGGAGAGAGAGAGAGAGAGAGAGAGAGAGAGAGTCAGGAAGCACCTTCCAGTGGAGTATAGTCATTCTGTAATCCCTTTTCCTTCATTTCTCCATCCTGTTGGGACTGGGGTCATGCACACACAAGCACCCCGAGTGTGTTTTAGGCTGTGAAGACAAAGACTTGAACCATGTTTGGCCATGTAGGATCCAGTTTCCTTAACCACTAGATTATGAAGCTGGGCATATACATATATTCTAATCATGTTGCCTGTAATTTAAGTCACTTATTCTACTAAATCATATCATTCTATTTGGATTGTAAGGTTTTAAAGCCTTAATATAGATAATAGCCTATATTTATTTTCATCTATGAAAGTTTTTTGCACAAAAATATTTGTTGTGTGTATTTATTCATATCTCTCTAATTTCCTCAAGATCATTCTATGTACAAGATCATTCTATGTACATATCTCTTTAATCTCCTCAAGATCATTCTATGTACAAGATACCTGCTATGGAACAGATAAAGTGTGAGTTTTACCATATTTAATTTCTGAAACAGAAAAATATATATGTGTGTCTATACACACACATGCATACATACAAACATATTGGAAGTCTAATTAATGACAAATATAATACATATAAAAGATCCCTTAATTTTAAATCTAATAAGGGGGGATAAAATGTTTGGTTGATATGGTATCTTAAAATATAAAAGTTGTAAAGAAATTTCAATTTTTACTCTGACAATGCTTATACCAAAATTATATTATCCCAATTCTGGCCCAGTCATGGTGGCACAAACAGGAGGGTGCTGCTGTTCTGTGGCCAGAACCACATGAGAAACCTGGGTTGAGTTCAGGCCAGGTCTGGTGGCATGTGCTTATGATCCTAACTAACTGGGAGGCTAGGGCAAGAGACTCACAAGGCAAAACGCTCCAAAATATCTCTATCTCTTTCCTGCACTCTGTCACTGAAAAATAAAATCACACTGGGGCCAGATAACGTCCCAATGGTAAAATGTGATATTCTGCAAGGATGACCCACATGGGAAGTTTCTAGGTTGAATATGGAGACCAACCTGAATACGCCAGGCATGTACATGCCCACAGTCTGAGTCTAACTTGAAGCTGGAAGTGGATTACAGAATCAAGATCCTGTTGTGGGTGCAGTGTATGTGTGTGTGAGTGTGTGTGTGTGTGTATGTTTCTCATAGAAAAAGAAAAAAAAGAATTTAAAAAATTTTGAAATCCTAATTCATAAAAAAAAATAAATGATGGATTAAGTGTTAATTTTTTGTGAAATTTTTTGCAATTATTTAATACTTAACTGTTTCAGCATGATTTTAAAGATAATTTTTACAAATATTTTGATGCATTCATATTTTTCTTTAATCCTTGATAATCAAGTAATTTGTTTTTGAAGTACTTTGTCAAATTCCTTTTTTCATCTTTTAAAAATTCTAATTCTGACATTTTTTTTCTTTGTCGATGATTTTTTGCCATAGAATGTGTGTGCTTGTTGGAGACAGAAACAGAGAGAGGGAAAGTGAAAAATCATCCCCCAGAGGGTTGACTACACTGCAATCCCTTCTCCTCCATTCTCCTCTTGGAATTTTTGGCACATACACTCATGTTGCTGACATGATTTTCAAGTCTCTGGGTCCGAGACTCGAACAGTAGTTGGCCATGCGGGAGTCCAGTGCCTTAACTACCATGCCATCTGCTGGCCCTCACTGTCTATGATTTTGAGATTCAGCAGTTTTTCAGCTTTACTTACATCATGAAATCTGATCTCTTGCAAAATCTTATTTACACTCCATTTTCATTATCTTTTCATTCTATGATCTGATATCTATAAAATTGTATAGTCGGGACCAGCAGGTGGCATGGTAGTTAAGGCGCTGGACACTCCCACATGGCCGACAGGGATTCAAGTCCTGAATCTGGTGGCTTGCTTCCTCACTTCCTCTCTCTCTCATTCCCACCCTCTGTCTCTCTCTGCTCAAACTAAAAATAAATAAATAACTAAATAAATGAATAAATAAAATAAAATAAATAATTATAAAAAATTGTATAGTCATCAAGAGACTTTTTAAGTAATTCATAGAGATAGATGCAATGCTAATTGGGTAAGGGTGTTCAGGTAGACTAATTTTGTAAGTGGGTAGTTCATTAGTGAATATTTTCCTGTTAAGACAATCTTTGCTTTCCTAGATTACCATATGTCTTTGGGGACTGGGATAGTATTTGGATAATGAGGAACCCTTGCAATTTGCAATCATATGAAAATAAAGCTAACAACTAGACAAGAAACAAAGTGGAAATAGAAATTTGTGTCTTCATCAAATGTGTATTGTTGAAATCATAATTGCAGGTGAGATACTCCTGCACAAGAGGACTAAGGGCTGAGACTTTGTGAGAATCAATAGAAAGGTGTTACGTATAAAGTAAAGGTGAAGAGTAATCACACTAATTGGAACAAGAGCAAGAGAAAAATGCTACTACAGAAGCATAGAGGAATGGGAGGTAAATATTAAAGGGAAAAGGAATGACCATTTATTACTGGTCTCATAACTGAGAGGTCAAGAAGTGTGGCTGAGAAGTCATTCATATTAATACTGAGCACCTAAGTCCAGAAACAAGCAACATAACTAGTACAGAGGCCTCCAAAAGCCTAAATTATTTTTCAGCTGGTGGTTCTGCAAAGTTAACCCTGAAAAATCCATCGCATTGGTCTTTCCCATTTTAAAGAAGCAAGAGTCCTGTAAATACACACACATTACTACTGTCTGCTACACTTCCTTCTTCCCTCAACCTTAACACAGAGTCCTCCTAATTCAGGTAGTAGGCAAGGATTTCATAATTAGTAGCCTAGAATGGATTACTAAGAAATTGAAACAAGGTTTAAATTATGGGTAAATTTGGGGTTATGACATGCTCAACCACTGACACAGAAGTATGTGGAATTAAAATATGTCATAAGCACTCCTAAGAACAAAAGGCCATGACGTGAGCTTTAACTGTACAATTGAGACATAGCTTTAACTGTATAATTGAGACAACCACGGCACAAGCTCATGAATTGTGTGTGCATAAGTGTGCATGTGTGTTGTGATCCTTCCACCTCATCTTTGTGGTCCCAGGTGCATACCAATGTGTCCGGCTTTTCAGGGTAGGCTGGGGATCTGACCTGGGCCTCCCATGTGGACTCAGCCTGTCCAGCAAGTGCTACAACAGCTGGGTCATAAACTTCTAATTTTTTCCCCCAGGTTTTGGTCATAGGGCATGTGTGCTTGCCAGACAGAGACAAAGAGAGGGACAGTGAAAAATCACACCCCAGAGGGGATGGCCATGCCACAATCCCTTCTCCATTTTCCTCTTGGGATCTTGGGCATGTGAACACATGTGCCTGGCGTGATCTTTAAGCCACTGGGTCTGGGACATGAACTGCAGTTGGTCATGTGGGAACCCAGCATCTTAACAACTTGCTACCTGCTGTTCCCAGCTTTAAGTTTTAAATGTCTTTTTGCTAGACTTTCTTGATGAGCACTTTTATCTTTTCTTGGACTTTTCTGAAAAATAATTGATGTGTATTATTTTCTTAATTACCAAATCATAATAATCCACATTTCTAAGTGCTAAACTTTGTCTTAACTATACCCTGAGGTCAGCTAGTCTCTTCAACTGATTCTGTTTAACGGATAACAGACTTGTAACAATAAAGATGACGTAAGTCTTTTTTAAAAAAAACCTTAAAAATATTATCTGTACTTAAAGCGTTCAATCAAATCCTCCAACTGATTATAGAAATGTGTGATATGATTTAAAATTCAAATATTTTCATAAAAATTATCAGTGAGCCCCATTCTTGACCAGTTAAAGAAAAGTTCAAACAAGTATTCCAGAGGAAATGAGCTTTTTTTTTTTTTTTTTTTTTTTTTTTTTTTTTTTTTTTTAATAGGGCACGTGCTCTCACCAGAAAGGCAGAGACAGAGAGACAGAAAGCGAGAAATCACCCCCCAGAGGGGATGGCCATACTGCAATCCCTTCTCTTCCATTCTCATCTCAGGATCTTGGGCACGCACGCACATGTGTCCGGCGTGAGTTTAAGCCACCAGGTCCAAGACTCGAACTGCGGTCAACTACATGGGAGTCCAACGACATAGCCATTACGCTATCTGCTAGTCCCAGAAATGAGCTTTTCAAGAGACCTAATAGGATGGGAGGATTTGAAAATATATTATGTCAGTATGGAAAGTGAGGCATAGCAGTTTTTCAGTATGTACAATTTCACTGTATAGGGTAAAAAAAGTAAGTGAAAGAACTTTTAATAGCTTATGTGATACACTCCTGTTTTCACAGTACAGTCCCTCCTTAAGTTAAAAACAGAGAGTTGGGTCAGCAAGTGGCATGGTGGTTAAGGTGTTGTACTCCCACATGGCAGACTGCAGTTTGAGGTCCAGACCCGAAAGTTTGAAAATTACTCTGGGTGCATGTGTGTGTGTGTGTGTGTGTGTGTGTGTGTGTCCTCAAAATCCTGGAAGGAGAATAGAGGAGAAGGTATTACAACATGGCCATACCCACTGGGGGGGGGGGGGGTGATCACCTTCCCTCCCTCTGCCTCTGTTTCTCCCTAGGGATCCTATGGTATGCACCCTATGGCAAAGACATTTTTTAAAAAAGGAAAAAAGAAGTAGAAGAAAAAAAGAGGGCGCATTTTTTAATTGTACCCTATGGGGTCTGACAAAAAGTATTTTTGTGTTTTTTTTGTTTTTTCTTTTTGGTTTTTTAGAGATTTTTTTGATCCAGGGTACATGTGCTCACTAGAGAGACAGAGAAGAACAGAGAGACAAAAAGAAAGAGAGAAATCACCTCCCAGTGGGGAGTGCCATACTATAATCCCTTTTCCTCCATTCTCCTCTCAGGATTTTGGGTGTGCATTCACATGTGCCCAGCATGAATTTAAGCCGCCAGGCCTGGGACTTGAACCATGGTCGGCTACATGGAAGTCCAGTGACATAACCATTATGCCATCTGCTGGTCCTTGGATTTTCATATCTTTAAATACCTTAAAATGAAAAGTTAAATATTTATTTAAAATGAACCAAAATGGTTGATATTTGAATTTTTTAAAAATTAACCATTTTTTAGTGGTAACTTACTGATTGTCAAACTCTTATGATTAAGAGTTTCTTGGTTTCTGTCTCTCCAGCAAGCACATGTGCCATAGAGCAAAAATCTCTCTCCCTTCCTATCTCAGAACTCTGCCCTAGAGGTGGGGTGGGAAGGAAGAAGTCATTTATTCATAACCAGTCCTACTTTGTCATAATTCTTAAAAACAAATAAGGTTTGGAATATGAATGACACTGCAATGAGAAAAGATGATGATGAACTAGGAGAAGGTTAAATTCTAGTTAAGAATAACAACTTGAATTATGATGTTTAATGCAATGGATGGCCTGGCCTCTCATTTATTCATTGTCTTTATGGGCAAAGGGCTCATGGGAAGTCTTAGGTCATCAGCTTGGAACAATGGCCAAAATGCCTATTTAAACAAACAAAAAAGGAAATAAAATGTCTTGATACAGATGTAATTTACTAGTTGCTAATGGAAGCATCACATACAAGTTTGTTTCAAATTTCTATAACAAATGCAAAACTTCTAGAACACAGTGTGATATATTCTGGGATCCACTCTCTGCCCTAGGTGGGCCTTCCGTTTCCATAAGACTTTTCTTATCCCAGCCTTGATGTACAGGTTGAGCATTCGATTTAATCATATAAATACCCCCTCACCTTTACTCCTATGTTCATCCTGTCCCACTTCTTTGGGTTATGCGCTAATTACACAATTATTACGCTAAAATAGGTATTCAAGATGGGGGGGAATCAGTTAAATATGCATACTCTTAATATATGCTAAAGACTGTTGGAAAAGAAGTTATTTGGCTATTACTTATTTGAAATAATATGGTTAGCCACTAGATGTCACCCTTTCTTAAGCAACAAAGACTGTTTCACTAGTATGCTACATCGATAGCAGTTACCTTCACTCTGTTGAATCTGATGTTCTCCATATGGTTCTCAGCCACATACTAAATACCTTCCCAGCAAAAAACTCTGTAGTCTCTAAAGTTCAAAGAAAACTAAAAACCATAGGTGACAGAGGTTTATTAGGCACAATTAAAGCAGCTGATGCTGGAGCCTAGCAACTGAAATGTAATTACTAATTGGCAGTAAAGTCAGTACTCACGTTAGGAATTTTGAACTTTACATTAGATTTGACCTTTATACTAGAAATAGTCACAAAAAACTTCCTTCCCCTATCTTCCAAAAATTATTTATTTATTGCACATCATTTTAATTTCTATGCAATTATCCTTATTCAGACAGTGTGATATTTAGCCTTTCATGCCCTCATTGTTTACCACTCTTCCTGCAGGAGGTGTTCCCTGTGTAGAGACATCGAGAAGTAAGGAACATGATCTCAGTTATGGAAAAGCATTCCTTTTTCTATCAAGGACACTGAACAGATTATGTGAAAAAAAGCTTGTCTTTGTCTTCTACAAATCTTAGCATCTGCATCTGCTCTTAAAGAACTCCAATTCCCAGGACAAATTAAATGCAATACATGATACTTGTTACAGAATAGACTTAAGGTTAGAAGTTGGCAGTACTGGAATTAGCCGCTCTGACACTGAATAACAAGAACTTTTCAGAGTAAAGAAAGCCAATAAATAGCAAATAGAATAGCAAGGTTTCCTATATGGTGGCCTTCTTGGGTCAAGCCTGACTTGACTTCTGTCAGTCTCCAAAGCTAGTAAAAAGACAATGTGGTCAATGACCTATAACTTTCAAAACAAATTAAAAACACAGTATTCTATGAACAGAAAATGAGCAAAAATAAAAGATAATATTCAAATCACTAATGACTGGGGAACCAGTAAAATAGTAAGGCTACTACAAGAGACAATTCAAAGAATAGAAACAGCCAGTCTGTTCAGAGTATGCTGAATGAACTTGGTGATAGATACAAAACTATTTAATGGCCTAAACATTCATAGACCATATCCTTGGGGAGTAACTTTCCTGCTTGAAAGAAATGATCTTCACTGGGCAAAAGTTTACCTATTAACATGCAAATTTACGATGAATCAACAGGTACTTTGAGGTAGGTACTAAATATTGGGTCATTGGAAAAGTCATGAAACATGTTTGCAGAGTAAAGCATGCCATGACTTTTCCAACAACTAAATAATTACCAAATAATTTGGGTAACGCTATAAAAGAATGCTCCAATGGCATGTGGTTTTTTTTGTTGTAATTTTTTAGTGTATTAATTTATTTTTTCTGTATACAGATAAGATAGAAAGATAGAGACTGAGAAAGAGAGAGGTACTTTCAACAGGTTCATCATTCCACCATCCACCCCAGTCTCAGTCATACCAGATCATGGGCACATGTATGTACCCTGGATGCTTAGGGAGGCACCAGGATGCGAACCCAGGACCTTTCTCATGTGAGTATGGTTGTGTTACTGCCCCACCACTGCCTGCAACCCTCCTCTTTACCAAGGACATATTTTAAATACCATATTCTTTTTCTTTATTGCTAAAATTTTAAATAATGTTTCTCTATATAGCTCACAGGTATTGATCACATACTGCTTAAGTGGCTACACTTAGTATTTCACAGGCATCATCTCATTTTATTCTCATTATTAATTGTCTATTAAGTAGAGGCTGATGTTTTCTGCATTCAGAAGCCAGGACAATGTAAAGTCAAGGTACATTCATCAGGGGACCGTCCAGCAAGTGACCACGCTGGAATGAGAACCTGGTTTGCCTAGATGGTCTTTCTTCTGAGAGTAGACTTACCTATGTAAACCATGTCTGGGAGATTTGGGGATTTCGCAGAATGGGGAACACATGAGCATGCTACCATTCCTTAGCCCTCTCCTGTTTCTCGTCCATTAAGGGTAGATAATGGTGAGAGAAATCTCAAGTGCTAAGCCTATACTGAAAGGTCAGAGGTCAAACTCCTAACATGGGCCTTCTGTAGAATGTGTGCAGGTTACCCCTACTGCCTGTCCTATAATTTGCCCTTGGGCTGATATTATATATCAGATCTCCTATTACAATTCAAGTAAATGGAGAATGAGAAATGGCCGGGGCAGTTATCACACGAAAGCGAAAGTATATCTTGTATACTGTCTATGTGGAAAACGTTTAAGCCAGTAAAAAGTTATCAATGGAATTTGGTAAAAATGAAAGAGAGGAGTTTTTAAATATCCATGAAATTATATAATACTCTATATGCTTTATATTCTTCTCGGAAGGTTTAGGATATGGAAAGAAATCAAATGCACTGACAACAATATATTTGAGGATCATATCTACCTGTCTAAAGAAAATGCTCTTTATTTTTAAAACCTTAAAGTCTTGAAGAAATTTTAGACACAATTAAATACACCAGAGAAAATCATTTTAAATTCCTAGGTTTTATATGCATAGAACTTAGAAATGTGATGTGCTTCAAGCTCTATTACTAATTCAGCTTCAATTCTTGTAAAGATTATACCACTCAGCCAGTGTCTGAGAAAATTCAGAAAACTAATCAAACATTATTATATTATCTATTAGGAGTCTAGACAGTCTGCTCATCACACATACTCCAATACAACAACGATGAAAAGGGTTTTTTTCTTCCTAGAATATTATTTCTTTATCTCCATATGAGATAAAAACACTTACATGTTCCCTAGTCAAATAAAAATGTATAAATTTGTTGGTGTATTACATTTGCATTTATACTTGCTCTAAAAGTGGAGAGACACATAAAATAGAAAAGTATTGCCTTTTATGTAGTCAGTCTGTTGTTCAGTGTTCAGCTTCTTTAGGTTTCATGGATAATAAAGTCTTTCAGTACAGAAGGTATCTCCTACCAGCCATCATGTAACTTTATAGCTTTAGAGGTAGGTGTAATTTTAATAATAACATGCCACATTTAAGGCTCTATTAGGCACGGCTCTGGTTCTCTTTGATTTGTTCATCATTGTGAGAAATCTAAAATTTTTTACCGTCTAATTTTTGGAAAAAAATTCAAGTGGTCTCTTTACATTAAACCATCTGCTCTATGTGATTGCAGTGACCCATTTTTATCAGTGAATCTTCCCTTTTCTGATTGAATTTCTTGTTCAACCAATCGAGCTCTTTGGAAAGCATTTGTTCGTATAACGTATGTCATTGTTAACCGTAATAAATCATTATATTTCAATCTAGATTCCTATTGGACAACATCTTTAACAATGTACATAAACTTAACGTATTATTAATCTGAAGTTGATACTCACGCAGGTTTAATTGTATGGGCATGTTTCTCATGGACAAAGGCACCAGCAAGACCTCCTGCCCCTGCATTTAAATACTGGATAGAAAATAATTAGATTGTATGGGTTTACCTGCATATATAAAAAAGATGAACAATGTGATCATTTCATTTTTATGGGGTAAAACCTCAACTTTTCGTCAGTTTAAAATGCGTGACTGTTTAAAATGTGAATATAAATATATTTACATTGATATCTTTACAATCTAGTTTCTTCTTAGCATGAATTCAGTGCATATTAATCAGTCAAAGACATTACCCTATACATTATCATCAGAAGATAACTTTTCAATTTTGTGCCTATTAAACGTGCTGTTTTTTTCCCTGACCCCCTCCCTCTTACCCCTTATTACCCACCCCCTATTATTAAAGAAAAAGAAAGAAGAAAGAAAGAAAGAAAGAAAGAAAGAAAGAAAGAAAGAAAGAAAGAAAGAAAGAAAGAAGGAAAGAAAGGGAGGAAGGGAGGAAGGGAGGAAGGGAGGAAGGGAGGAAGGGAGGAAGGAAGGAAGGAAGGACGGACGGACAACAGGCACTCTGTGGTGCTGTACACAGTAGAGCAATCCTGCACGGTATTGGAACACTAGCGGAGGGTTTGAGGCTCAGCTCCCAGGTCGACCTGGACACATCAAGCGTGCGTGTGCCCTGACTGGCTGAAAGGCTGGGCTGGGGAACTGCAGTGAGATGAGGCCATTTCGAAGATACCAGTGTCTGTCTAACTCTCTCACTCTTCTTCTTCATTGAATAATTTTTTTTTTTTTTCCAAGATTTTTGCCATGAGGTTCATGCACCCGCCAGAGAGAGACAGAAAGAGGAAAAGTGAGAAATCACCCTCACCCCTAGCAGGAGTGGCCACACCCTTCTCTTCCATTCTCCTCTCAGGATTTTAGATGCACACACATACGTTTCTCTTTTTCTTTCTTTTTTTTTTTTTTAAGAAGTTTTTGCCTTAGGGTGCATGTGCTCTCCTGAGAGACAGAGACGTGAGAGGAAAGTGAGAAATCATCCCTCCGGGTGACGTCCACGCTGCAGTCCTTTCTCTTCGTTCTCCTCCTGGGATCTTGGACACACACGCGCATGCGCCCAGCATGGTTTTCAAGCCACTTGGTCTGGGATGTAAACCACAGTTGGCCATGTGGGAGTCGAGCAACATAACCACTACACCATCTGCTGGCACTACCTGGCGTGTTTTTGAAGCCACCAGGCCCAGGACATGAACCGCAGAGTTGGCCATGACATTCTTCCAAGAAAAACAAATGAAATTGAGAATAAGGAGCTATTCCTCTATTGATTTAATTTTGCCCCAGTTAGAAGATGGCAGTTCCACTAAAATCTGTGTAATTTCAAAGCTCTTATATTTAAATTATTTTATCATAGCCTATTTAAATAGAAACAAAACTATATTTCATAAATGCTTAAATTAAAATTATTTTTAAATTCATGCTCCCTATAAATTAAATTGTCTTAAAATACCCATACCAAGGTGATTTTCTAAGCATTACTTTTACATATGTTGAAAATTTACAACTTATCAATAAAACACCTAAGAACCTACTTAATTTGAATTAAACTCTACATGTGGAGCTTTTTTTCTCCAGAATCTCCAGAGTTTTTTATAGAAGTCTAGGAATCAAAGTTCTCTATTGTGAAGGAAAAACTAGAATTATATTATTTATAGTAGTAGTCGATCATATGTGATAATTGGATAACATCAAAAAATAGGGACCAGCAGTTAACGTCATGGCTATGTCACTGGACTCCCATGTAGCTGACCGCGGTTTGAGTCCCGGACCCGATGGCTTAAACTGACACCGGGCACGTGTGCGTGTGTGCCCAGGATCCCAAGAGGAGAACGGAGGAGAAGGGATTGTGGCATGGCCATCCCCCCTGGGGGTGATTTCTCACTTTCTATCTCTGTCTCTCTCTGTCTTTCTGGCGAGCACAAGTGAAAAACCTCTCCAAAAAAAAAAAAAAAAAAAAAAAAAAAAAAAATAGAATAATGAAAGAATAAGGGAAAGTAACCCAAATGCTTAAAATTGGACCTTGAAACCAGATTTTCTTTTTGATTAATGTCAATGTGAAGGAAAAGAATGCAAACCTATTACTTGTCTGTACCTTGTAGGAACACCAGCAGGCAAAATCCACTCCCCAGTCATGTAAATGGAGTTCAACATTTCCAACTGCATGTGCTAGATCAAAGCCAACAAAGCAACCCTAGGGAAGGATATAATAGCAGGTTTTGAATTTATTCAATGATTAGAAATGGTATGTACAAGTATCTCAAAGAAAGTTTTTGGTAGGAGCCATCCTCCTCCCCCAGTACAGTGGTTAAACGTTGTGTATGGGATGCTGGATCTCACATGGTCCACCATGGTTCGAATTCCAGCACCAGTGGCTTGGAAATATGCCAGCACCTTTGTGTTCTGCCCCACGTCCTAATGGGATGGAGAAATGGAGGGGAAGGATTACAGTAGGACCACATATACAGAGGGATGCTTTCTCTCTGTTTTGCCCTCTCTCTCTCTAGGGAACACATGCCCTCTGACAATAAAAGAAAAGGGAAAAGAACATTTGGGGCAAATGTTTGTACCATAAATAGTAGTTCGTCCTTGGATGCTGTGGTTCACAGTGGGTGATCCACAATCCCTAAGACCCTTTCAAGAAGTCCACCAGATCAAACCGGTTTTTGCAGTACTAAAACATTCTTACCCTAACATTCTCTGCCTCCTTCACTAGGTCAGAATTTCACTGCTAATGCAAAAGTAATTGATGATGGGTAAAACTGTTGGCAACTTAGCAGAACCGCAGCAGTGGCACCAAAATGTAGTAGCGGTCACTGCATTTGTCCCACCATTCAGTAATGGAGAGGTATGTGTGCGGGTGGTGAGGGAAAGAGGGGTCACTTAAAAATCCCTTTGTTCAAGCTGAAAGAATTATCAACTTTTATTAAATCTCAAAACTTTAATTCTCATAATTTAATGTTTAACATGAAAAGTATGCATAAAATATTTGCCCACAATCTGAACTAGAATGGTTGTCTCAAAGTAATTCACGCAGTTATTTGAGTTGTGAACTGAAGTAGTGCCTTCTATTTCATAAGGTGTATTTTTGCATGAAATAGCCACTGACAGACAAGTAATTCATGCTGGAGTGTTTGACAGACATTCTTTTGAAAAATGAAGAAAATGTCACTGTCAGGAAAATAACCTGTAGTAGTTGCTCCCAATGATAAAATTAGTTTCCAAGAGAAATAAAAATTTGGAAAATGCATTCACTTTTATGAATATGACTACTTCCCAGCATTAAGAGATATTTCTGGTGAGTCTAGAAATATATATTTTTTTAAACATTGTATAATTAAATAAACCAACATTTGGAAAATATACATTTTCCAATGAACCAGTATTTTCCAAATGATCAGTGCTTTATGTTACATATTATGAGTGTATGAAAGATAAATTCAAAATGCAAGATTAACCAATAGATTTTAATGTAATGAAGTACAGAAAATTCAATGATTTGGCTTCACATTCCACATCACAACTCCTAAGAATTTACCCCTTCTCAAATTTGGGATCAATATCAAAGATTATCTATAATTAACTGAAAAGACAGGTAAATTACTTTTACATTTTCTGATTTTATATCTGCAGAAGTATTTATTTATTTATTTTTCATAGGCTTCATCAAGGGAAAAGAAAGAGAATGAAAGCAGAGTAGGTATTAAAAACGACAACAACAGAAACGGCTGTCTTGGGACCAGCAGATGGCGGAATGGTTACATCACTGGATTTTCATGTAGCCGGTGGTGGTTGGAGTCCCAGACCCAGTGGATTAAGCTTCATGCCAGAAGTGTGTGCGTGCATGCCCAAGATCCTGAGAGGAGAATGGAAGAGAAGGGATTGTGGCATGGCCATCCCTCCTGGGGGGTGATCTCTAGCTTTCTGTCTCTCTGTCTTTCCAGCCAGCAGACATACTCTACAGCAAAAATCTCTCTCTCAAAAAAAATAAATAAATAAACTGTCTTCTAGGAAGTCAGATATTAATGAGATTTGTCAAATACAAAATTAACATCATGTTTTGGGTTGTTTTGGCAAATAGAGCCTTTTCATACATGTAGCATATATGTTATATGTAATGAGTGTGTTATTGTAAAATATTGGGTCATCAGGAAAGTCTTAACTTATTTTTCTATGTTTCCTTATGCAAAATGCATCATGACTTTCCCCACAACCCAATAATACATCCTAAAATTCTATTTTCATTACAAATACAATAAATACACATAGATAAAAATACAATACCACATTCTCTTTAAATTCCTCTATGATTTTTTGGGACCAGCAGATGGTGTAATGGCTATGTAGCTGGACTCCCATGTAGTCGACAACGGTTTGAGTCCCAGACCTGGTGGCTTAAATTCACACCAGGCACACATGTATGTGTGCCCAAGATCCTGGGGGGTGATTTCTCGTTTTCTGTCTCTCTGTCTCTGTCTTTCTGGTGAGTATACGTGCCCTATAGCAAAAGCCTCTCAAAAAAAAATCCTCTACAATTTTTAATACTGTAACGAATTTCTGTTTCTGGAAAGTTCCAGAACTGCTGCTTTAGTGTGTCCTAGTAACCTGAAGGAATTAATCGAATTTTTCATGTCCATATTTAATTGAATGAGTTTAAGTATACACACTGTAGTAAGTTGCACTAATGGCTTTGATCATTTGCTCCTTTTTGTATCCAAGTCCTTTACCATGAATTTTTAGTCTTTTCCAAGAGGGCAAGGTGTGATTCTCTGCCAGTGGACTCAGCCATGTGACTCAATTTAACCAATGGACTATTAACACATCTAGTAAAAGCAGAGTCTCAAAAGACACTTGTGTGAATAGACTTGCTCTAGCTCTTACTCTGCCTTCTCTATGAGAATGACTTGCTTGGACCAACTTGCTGGTCCAGATGGAATATGAGAGAAGTGTGGGTCAGAGTCATCATCACCTGGGCTGGTCTGGATCAGCTCCTTCGCCTCCTCCTCAGTTAGCCAGAGATGCATGACTGAGTGCAGCGGAGCCTCACAGGACCCCCTAGACAAGTCCTGCCTAGATCAGCTGATACCACAGTGAGATATTACTAAACAACTATTGTTTCAAGCCAATAAGTTATGAGAGTTTGTTCCATAGTGCTTTTATACCAAAAACTAACTGATACACTCTCAGTCCAAAAAGAGCAAGACATCATTTGCATGGTCTTAGGAACTACAGCTACTCTCAGACTGCAAGCTACAGAAGGATCACAGAAGGAGGTTTGGATCAGTTACTGCCTGAGTTCCTTTCACATCTCAGTTCAGAGTATTAGTATCTATCTGTGTTCAGTGCTGTTCTGTCAGTAAAGGTGTATACTTTTGTGCTTCTGATACAGTATAGACCCTTAATGTGAGCTAGCTTTTTTTTTAGACTTTTTGCTGTAAGGCACAAGTGCTAGCTGGAGAGAGAGACAGACAGAGACACAGAGAGGGAAGTGACATAGCACCCTTCAGGGGAGAGGGTCATGCCACAGTCGCTTCCTACCTTAGGATTTTGGGCATGCTTGCAAACACACTTTGTGTGATTTTCAAACCACCAGGTTTCGGCCTTAAACCATGGACGGCCACATGGGAGTCCGGTGCCTTAGTCACCACACCGTCTGTGGCCCCGTGAGCCCACTGTTTGGTCTGGTGCCCACTTAAAAACAAAAGTGTCATTATTCAAAGACAGGGGGAATGATGCTGTTTGGGAGGGATTTCAGAGTTTACGCTGACTCTGCAGTGCTCTCCGTATATGATGCATTGACTTTAGGCCTAACCACTGCTTATGATGGACTGTTCTGTGCTGTTTATTTTTCAGGTGATTTCAAGTGTTCTGTGTCTGTAGAATTTATAAGCTTGTAGAGTAGAAACCAAGCCTCTGTTTCTACTAAATTCTCAGAAAGAAAAATTGAAGTAATGAATACATAATATCCTCACTGTACCAAAGTAGTACCTTTCTTTAAAAAGAAAAAATGCCAGAGGGTGTGTGCACTCACCTGAGAGAGACAGAGAGAGAACTAGAGAGAGAAAGTATGCATATAAAAATTATATGCCCCAAACTTCAGATATTCTGCAACATTGGAGGAACATATTTATGAGCTGAAGCAAGGTTTTTGAAGTAATAATTTCAGTAGGACCAATTTTTTTTTTGAGAGGTTTTTGCTATAGGGTGCGTGCACTCACCAGACAGACAGAGAGAGACAGAAAGCGAGAAATCACCCCCCAGGGGGTATGGTCACGCTGCAATCCCTTCTCCTCCATTCTCCTCTGGGATCTTGGGCACACACGCACACGTGCCCGGCGTGAGTTTTAAGCCACTGGGTCTGGAACTCTAACCACAGTCGACTACACGGGAGTCCAGCGACATAATCATTACGCCAACTGCTAGTCCCTAGCAGGACCAATTATTAAATTGCTTGAACACCTCTTAAAAATAACCCCAAATTTCTATTATAGATATTTTCCTTACAGCAGAGAGATGCAAAGTATGACTTGTTTTAAAAATGAGTTCACTTGGGAACACAATGAGTCTCACTTGTTTAAATATCACATTGACATGTGGCTGCTTTTGCCCCAGAGCAACAGAATTAAGCAGTTGTAACAGAGACCATGTGGTCGACAGTCCTAAATGTTTACTACCTGGCCCATTTCTGGAAAAAAAGAAAACATTTGTTTACTCCTTCCCTATCACATTAGTTTCCATAAAGGAAATTTAATATATTAAAATTAATTAATTAAAAATATTTACATACTATGGGGCTGAAACCAATGTCTCACTACACAACTGATTTTTGGGGGAGCATGGGGTGGATTTGCTATCTCACCAAAAAATAATCAATATTTGTTACATGAATAAGCAGATATTTCATGCTAACACAAGTTTTTGGGTGATTAGAAAAAAATACAATTAATCTTTATCAAGACATAAGTTATGAAAATTTGGGTTTACATTTTAACACTTAAATTTAAAAGACACCCACACATGCACATTTCTTTGTATTTTAAGATACTTATAATACTGAAATTCCATTTGGAAAAAAGTAAAAGTTACTCCTTCTGAATTTAAAACATTTTCTTCTCACCAACATTTCTAATGAAGCAATATTTTTTTAAAGTAATCTTTACAACTCAACTTTTTATAGATGTCTTTTATAAGCCAACTTTTCTTAGGAAACTCAAAGAGTAGAAAAGGTATTTCTATTTTATTATCAATTATTTATAAGAATAGCACATTGAAGAACCACAAAACTTCACCTACTGTATCCTGTTATTAAAAGCCCCGTGGCCACATATGTGGCACCACATCGAAAAATCACCTACAGCTTCTACAACATGTTTTAATGCATGAACAATTCTTTCCCCATGGATAGCAGAAAACATAAATTATTAAAATGTGACTGTTTTGAGAAAAAGACTGGAAGATATAACCTTGAATAAGATGGCCACAAAGTGATTTTATGAAAGTGCCACTAGATGGCAGCATCTTAAAAATAAAGAAAAATGAATAATTATTCAAAACCTCCCTATAGCCATCTAGTTAGCTATTGTCATTGGTTTACCTCTAAGAATAGGTGGCATAACATGGACAGTCCAAAACATATACTTTGCACTCGAGTCCCTCACTTATTCCATTTTTAAATAAAAGTCAAATACTTTTCAGCACGTTTTCATTCAAAATTAGTGACAGGTTCTCACGCTGGTATTCATACAACCACATACCAGCACAGCAATGTTCGGTCATCAAGTCACCGCACCTTATAGGACACCCCCAAACTACTGCGCTTGTTTTCTAACCACCCTCAATACTTCCAGTCTGGCTTCCTCCAATGAAAGTTCTAAATCACAGGTTTGCTTTTCTTCATGGGATGCCAGCTGACTTCAGCACTTAACTCATACTCCTTGGCATGGTTCCTAAAGACCTTATGACCGGGTCCCTCCTAGTCCTCCTGGTTTAGCTGCTCATTCCGCCCTCTTCCTAGTTACATAAACTTTTCCTTTCTTCCGGGATATTTTTTCTTACCTCATTTGCCTGGCTAGCTTGGATTTTGATCATAGGGTAAAATCTATGAGAAGCTTATTTTTCCAACTCTCCTCTCTCAGCCTACGTCCCTGTTTGCATGTCTCTCCTGTAGCAACTTTCCAGTCTCTCATATGATATGAACCCCAACAATTGTTGAATAAATAAGAACGGGGACTGGACAGTAGGGCAGCAATAAAATAAAATCACACACTGTGAGACTGACCCACTTAAAAAGGTTTCCAGTTCAAGTCCAAAGACTTCCCTGAGTATGCCAGACATGCTAGTGCTGTGACAGGGCTGGTTGAGACCCGAGTGGGCTGCAGTGTCAAGACCATGTTGGACGTTCTCGCTCCCTCTGTTTCTTTTACTCAAGGAAGAAAAAAAGATTTTTTAGAACAAAGACAAAACCCAAAAGAGCAATTTAAAAAATAAGTAAATGAATGAACAAATCATAAAATCAAATCGTTGTCAATAGATATTACCTAAATTAACATTAAATTTTTTAAAATTATTTGAGGTCTTCTATTTCTGATGTAAGTTAATTACACAAACTATTACTAAAACATGGCATTATTTAAAATGGAACATATTTGATGAAATTGCAGTTAAATTGTAGTTAAATGTTGAAATTGTAGTTTAATTCCTAGTTAAACAAGAAATTTCAAGTGTGTCTTGTTTTGTCGTCTTCACTAACACGATACTAAGATTTTTTTCTAATTAGTGAAGTACTGTGATATACTAGACCAGTACTAAAGATTTCAGCATAATAGCTAGCTTATTCTCTTTCAACTTTGATTTATTATGTGCCTATTTGTTCAAATTAAATATGAAATGGTACAATTGCACTTCGTTCTAGTACCATGAAAGTCCTAATAATTTCATTAAGTTATCCTGTAACACTGACTTTAGAGTGTTTTTCTTTTCAGTTTGTTCCTTATATGCACACTACGCAGACATACACACACCACAGTCCTATGAACTATGAAGACTATTACCATGTAGCAAATAGCAAATTTGGTGTAAAAAAAATAGTAATTATTCAAGATAAGAAATTTGAGGCTATATCCAGGTCTGATACTCAGCTGATATGAATAGATATACTCATAGAGATGGTTAAGCCATTTGAATAGCCACCCATCCTTGTAGCCCTCTGGTTCCTGTAAGGTATTTGCAAAAAGTGTTTACAGCCATTCATAAACATCAGCCTTTGCTCCTGTTGGGCACTGGCCCTGCCTCCAGTGTACCAGGCAATGTTGACCTTGCCAGTGTGTAAGTACTATGGAGGGGAAACTGCAGTAGCACAGCCAATGCTGCAAAGCTAAGGACGGCTACTAGCTGGTGCTCCAGTGCATGATGTGACTGTGGTAATCGCAGCTTCCACACCGTTTAGTATTCAAGAGTTTAATGTCATCTTCTGCTTAATACAAAAAAGTATTAGGAAACAGTGCTACAGATTTGACGATATTACCTCAAGAAGAAAAATTATAATGAAAAATTTGAGAAAACTGAACAAAAAAAGAAAGAATTATAGGGCTATCTAAGGGTTGACTAGTTAACTCTGATCCTGGAATTTCTCAAAGAAGTTCCTAATTGAATGGTTGAATAGTAACAGAGAACAGTGGGAATGGAGAGGAGGAGGCTGAAAGCTGACAGGTTTTTCTTGTCACACTCTTGGGGTATTTTACTTTTTAACTTCATTCAGATGCTATAATTCAAAAGAATACATAGATGCTCAGTTAAAAACAACAGTAAAGATCTCTAAATTTACCATGGTGTTCAAAAATCCTCCCCTCTATTTTTCTTTCTTTTTCTTTTTCCCTTTGCTTCCGACTCTGGTAATAAGCAGCAACTAAGCACTATTTTTTACATTATGCTCACCTCCTATTAAAGTTGATAAATTACACATGCCACCATTTCTTCTCGCAGATCATTTAATACTAAAAATCTATAATTTTTTCTCAGAATACATCTTCTTTACTTATTTATACCAATAGCTCATTGAGAATAGCAAATTTTCACTACTAAAACATAGAGAAATACAAAATAAATAGAAGCACAAATAATAAGGGAACAGACACAGTATTCCAAGTGCAGCTATAGAGAAACTTTTCAAAAACCAAGCAGCATGGCAGCTAGAATCGAAGCTTACGCTTTCCACAGTGCAGAACCTGAATGCTATTCCAAGTTACAATTAGACCTGCAGTACCCATGGGGGATTTTTTAAAAAGAATTATTTTATTTAACTTTATTTATTTTTAATTTGACCAGATAAGGACAGAAAGAGAGAGAAAGTAAGCCACTAGGTTCTGGACTCGAACTAAAGTCAACTATGTGGGAGTACAGTGCCCTTAACTACCATGCCACCTGCTGGCCCCACCGTTGAGGGGATTAATTCAAGGAAAATTTGAGAATGCCCACATCTATGGATGCTGGTGTCCAATATATAAAATGGCATAGCATTTAAATATGACCTATGCACATCCTCTTGTGTACTTTAAATAATCTCTAGATTAATTATATGTAATCTTAGCATCAAACATAAAGGAAAAAAGGTATAGAAAACTTTGTCAGCAGCTCTCTTTTAGAGAGTCACTTCTCTCCCCACCTCACACCACCATTTCATAACAGTTGGTATGATCTAGTGTCATCTGATCTTAGTTCAATCACTGGACTCAGAACACATAGATATGGCCAACTGTATTTTCATCTCAAGGCACTATTAAATAATATGTCCATTTTAAAAAAATGAATAGTCAACACATATATTTCAGGAAAAAATACAATTATTTCATATAGGAAAGAAATTATCCACCTATTAATCAATTCTAAATGCCATGTAGAAGTTTAACAGCAAACAGGAATAGAAACAAGAAAAAGTAAATGGTATGATAGAAAAGATTTCACCCTAGTTCTTATGATAAATTACCTCAAGATTAAGGTCCAGTAATTTCAAATGTATAACTTACCAAATATCTTTTTTTTTTTTTTTTTGAGAGGTCTTTGCTATAGGGCACATGCACTCGCCAGAAAGACAGAGAGACAGAGAGACAGAAAGTGAGAAATCACCCCCCAGGGGAAATGGCCACGTCACAATCCCTTCTCCTCCATTCCCGTGCCCAGGATCTTGGGCATGTATGCACATGTGCCCGGCGTGAGTTTAAGCCACTGGGTCCAGGACTCGAACCAGGGTCAACTACGTGGGAGTCCAGCAGCATAGCTATTAGGCCAACTGCTGGTCCTCTTATCAAATATCTTTTAAAAATATGTGTACAGGGCTGGCCTTGTGGCCTTTGTGGCAAAGGGAGCCAGATCTCACATAGCAGTTTTCATCTCAGCCCCAGAGGCTTGAAAAATGTACCAATACATGTTCATGTGTGCCCCACAGCCCAACACAACACTATCTCCCTCCATCTGTCTCTATTTCTCTGTCACTGATGGGAACATGTGCCCTCTGACAATTTAAATGAATAAATGTATATATATATATATATATATATATATATATATACATACATATATATGTATGTATATACATATATATGTATATATACACACACACACACACACACACACACACGTGTGTGCAGAGAAAGGTGGTAATTATAAACAATCTTTACTTTACACAATAAGTGAATTAGAAAATCCCCATCATCCTGGAGCTATCCACTGACTGGTAGTTGGGCCAATATGTGTATACAGAGGAGGCAACAGGCCCTGATAAAGCAAACACACTCTGTACACTCATGTGCACTCACGCCAGGGAGCTGAAATCTGTAAATATACTTGGGAATGTCCAGAGCTTAATTCTGAAGACAAAAAATCCAGTAAGGAAGTATTTTGAATCAAAAAGAGTTTGTCTTGGGAAAGAAATAGTATATGCAGATATTAAGGAACTTAATACATTTAAAATGAGTACTTTTAACTTGGAATCCAAATAAAAATCAGAATTAATATTTTTAACTCGTGATTTTAAAACATGGTTTGGGGACCAGCAGTTAGCGTAATGTCTATTTCGCTGAATTCCCATGTAGTCAACCGTGGCTCGAGTCCCTGACCTGGTGGCTTAAACTCACACTGGGCGCGTGTGCATGCATGCCCAAGATCCCGAGAGGAGAATAGAGGAGGAGGGATTAAGGTGTGGCCATCCCCCTGCGGGGGGTGATTTCTCGCTTTCCAGCTTTCTGTCTCTTTCTGTCTTTCTGGTGAGCTCATGTGCCCTATAGCAAAAACCTCTCCAAAAAAAAAAAAACATGATTTGGATTCAAATATATACCAAAAAGTGAAGACAGATTCATTCTGAAATACTCATTTTTTTGTTGTTGTCATTCTGTGCAAATGAAGAATAACACAGTATTCAAATATTATTTTTATTAGTCATTTATATCAAGAATACCATGATCCTTTTTTTTTTTTTTTTTGAGAGGTTTTGCTATAGGGCACGTGTGTTTGCCAGAAAGACAGAGAGACAAAAAGCAAGAAATCACCCCCCAGGAGGGATAGTCAGGCTGCAATCCCTTCTCCATTCTCCTCTTGAGATCTTGGGCACGCACATGCACACACGCACCTAGTGCGAGTTCAAGCCAGTGGGTTCGGTACTCAAACTGCGGTCGACCACATGGGAGTCCATTGACATAGCCATTACACCAACTGCTGGTCCCCCCATGATCTTTTGAATAAGTGTAGTAGCTTAAAACTATAGTTGTTGAAAAGGCAAATATGAAGGAAGCATCCTTTTGGAATAGTAAAACCAGAGGGGATGGGATGTTAAAAAGGAGGTAGACGTGAGCACGTTGAGATACGTGACTTTGGATGAAAAGGAACTCTGGATTTCTCAATGGCGACAGTAAAACTTCACTCAGGTGCTGACAATGGCCAACCTATCAGTTTTTAGAGTTCTTCCTGATTTCATTTATTTCTTAGGCAAGAAAGCCTTTACTGTTTTTGAAATTAATATGTAAAGCAAATTATTCTTTAAGTTTCAGAAGTCTTTCAGTAAGGTAATTTATATAGCTAGCCAGTTATTCCATGCAGAAAACTGATAAGGAAGAATCTGGCCCCAGATTATACCCTCTGGTTATGTGAATGAATGCCAAAGAAGGCAAAGCTTCTGAGCAGCATTGGGAATGCATATATAACACTGTCTGAATGCTCCTCACTTAAGCCCACTTACATTATGTGGGTTTGTACCACCTTAGGTAAAATGAATATGTTGTTATGCAATGCATGGTTTTTTTCTTAGACACCTTAGCAAATTTGTCTTGTCCTTTGCCAAGCACTAACACAGTCTAAAGCAATTTTCTATTGGTATATCTCTATGCACCATCTGGTTGTGAGTTTTAATAAAAAGAGATGATATGTTTCTTCCTAATTTCTTTTTTTTTCCCCCTTGTTTTCTCAAGTCAGACCTAACATAAAGTGAGAGGTCAATACACATATGGAAGAAAAAAGTTTCTTGAGAGTACTGCATACTTTAGCTGCTATTAGAGGGTCCAGTAGATTTCTCCCCAGTGTCATGTAGATTAATTTACCAGTTACGCAGAGGCTTGCAAACTCTTTCGATTAGAGGTAGGGCTCTTAGAAATACTCCAAAAGTCACGGAAGAGATGTTAATTACCAGGAGTGATAGTGGGGCCATCATTCCCTGACTATCAGTTTAGCAACTGAGAGCCCACCAGAATGATGGATGGCTCAATAGATGAGAGCAGTTGAGGAGAGCGGGTTTAAGGATCTGAAAAGGGATACAGCCCAATGTTGACACTGAGCTAACATTCTTACCAGAAAAATTTCCAGTTCCTTAACACCCAGGTGCAATGTAAAAATTGCAGATTTTCAAAATTGTCATAAGGTATGATTACATCAGCCATGATGTAATCAAGAAAAGAATATGATTATATAGGAACCAGCAGATGGCATAATGGTTATGTCACTGGACTCCCATGTAGTTGGCTGCGGTTTGAGTTCCAGACCTAACAACTTAAAACTCATGCCAGATGCCATGTGCATTCATGCCCCAAATTCCAAGAGGAGAATGGAAGAAAAGGGATTGTGCCATGGCCATCCCCTGATGGGGGTGGGGGGTTGATTCTTCACTTTATGTCTTTCTCTGTCTCTCTGGTGAGTGTGTGTGCCCTATAGCAAAAATTTCTGTCTCAAAAAAATATGTATATGGGGACCAGCAGTTGGCATAATGGCTATGTCGTTGGACTCCCATGTAATCAACTGCGGTTCGAGTCCCAGACCTGGTGGCTGAAACTCACGCCGTGCACATATGCATGCATGCCCAAGATCCCGAGAGGAGAATGGAAGAGAAGGTATTGCGGCGTGGCCATCCCCCTGCCCCTGGGGGTGATTTCTCGCTTTTAGTCTTTCTGTCTCTCTCTGTCTTTCTGTCAAGTGCACACACCTATAACAAAAACCTATAAATAAATAAATATATATATATATATATATATATATATATATATATATATATATGATACACACACTCTTTTTTTTTAAAAAAAAAAAAAAAAAAGAGGTTTTTGCCTTAGGATGTGTGCGCTCACCTGGAGAGAGACAGAGACAGAAAGAGGGAAGGTGAGAAATCACCCCTCGGGGGAGATAGCCACATAGCAATCCCTTTCTTCCATTCTTTTCCTGAGATCTTGGACAGGCATGCACATGCACCCAACATGCTTTTCAAGCCACCAGGTCCAGGACTCAAACTGTGGTGGGCCATGTGGGAGTCTAGCGATGTAACTGCTATGCCATTTGTTGGCCCCTCCACACTTTTTTATGCCAGAGGGTGTTTGGATGTGTGCACATATATGAGAGAGAGAGAAACACCAAGGGGCTTGGTCAGGCAGCAATCCTTTTTCTTCCATCTTGTCCACTTAATCCTAACTGGCCATGTGGTATTCAGCTTCCTTTGCAAAGTACTTAATTGCCATGCTACTGAGCAAGCCTGGCTCCTAAGAAATATTTTTTTCCTTTGACTTTTCTAAATGCCAAAACATATTTGCTTTACATGATTTATTTACATATATACAAGGAGTGCAATTAATAGAAAATGAGCATTGGTATCAGCTATAGTTAGACTCCAGTTCTTGCCTTTACTGGCTGGTTAAGTTGCCTTAGACAACTTAAATCTTGCTCATATTCACTTTTCTTGACTGAGCCATGGGGAAAGCTTACTGTTAATTAGAGTTGCTAGTGAATTTGGGAACGTAATGTTACATGTCAGGTGCCTGAAGCACAGTAGGCTATCAATGTAGCTATTATTGACATTTGTGATGGGCACTATTTCAGACTAGAGTTTCCATTTTAGCCCTGCTTTCTTAAAGTAGACAGTAACGAGACCGGCAAACCAGAGATGAGAAATAAAAGGAAGAAAGAAAGGAAGCATTTACTAATGAAATTTAAGGGAAATATATGAACTGAGAAGGTATGAGGCAGGGGTAACTGCTGCATGAAGAGGAAGAGTAAAGAATTTAGTAGAAAGAAAAAGAAAATCAATTTTTTAAAATTATTTTCCTTTGTTTTTAGTTTATAAAATGTATTGATTTCTTCTGAGAGAGAGAAAAAAAAAAGAAAGCATTCCAACAACATCCCCACACCTTGTTCCCCTCCTACCCTCAGTCAACCTGGATCACAGGCAGGTGTGCTCAGTTTGCACAGGGAGACCTCAGGACACAAACCTGGAACCTTCCGATGCAAGTCCAGCATCACAGAGCATTGGACCACTGCTGCGGTGGTTCTGCTGTTCTGTAGACAATCTTGCTATCATAAAGCATTGTGTAATTTGCAGGTGAAAAATTCTTAACACCTAACAACAATTTATGCTTTAAACAGAAAATTCAAACTATTTCTTTGACTAGGAAAGTAGAAATGATGATCACATTTCTCTATTTTCAGAAGTATAAAACTGAAAAATAAAACAAATTCAGTGGTACTGCTGTCTTCTACAGTCTTTTTTCAGCTGACAAGACCTTATACAAAATATAGTTTGTTCAATTTATTTCAGAAACCCAAAATGGGAAAAATAGCTTAAAGTAATTTTTCAAGCTTAATTTAGCTCATTAAATATTTAATGACTTAATGGAGCAGTCTGCATGTCCTAAGTGTGTCAAAGAATAGAAATGGAATTGGAAAAAGAACTCAAAATTTATAAAAAGTATTTTAATTTTTAGAGTAATTAACCTTTATAAGTAATTTGGCAGAAATTTCTGATTCTATTTAAATGGGAATATAGTTTTGCTTTTTATGCAAAATTGTGATCCATCAATTAGCCTGATCCATTGTATTGTTGATGTGCACACACTTACCCTTCACTGACCTAACAGGTATGTATTTAAAGATAAATGACTGTGGAAGTACCATTGGGAGTCTGTAAGGTGTATAGGGGCCACCCTCTCTCATTCAGTGAACATCCTACTCATGTAGCTTTCTAAATTTAAGGGTTAAAATAGGCATAGCAATAATTACAAGGCAGTACAATAGGTGGCCAATGATACATTTTCCATCAAGTGATGCAAGTACTATAAGATAGATAGATCTTGATGCTGAAGAGGAAGGAAATTTTGATGATAAAAGTCAAAGATTTCACACTCAGTTTTTTACAAGAGTTTAAGTAATATATGATTTGGGTCTGTAAGAAATCCTTCACTTTAGAAGATGGCCTTGTAGTGCAACAGTTAAACAGTGCATTGGGAGGCAGGTCCAGTAAGGCCAACTGTGTTTCAAATCCTGGCCCCAGCAGTTTGAATTATTGCTGGGTGCATGCGCATGTGTGCCTGAATTCCCGATGAGAAGGAGAAATGGAAGAAAAAGGATTGTGGCATAATCATTCCCCACTGGGAGGTGCATTCTCTCTCACACTCACACACTCATCAGTACATAATTGGCAATTAAAAATGAAGAACTATTTCATTCTGCACTTTAGCGTAAGAATCCTACAATGTAAGCCTGAATATATGCACCTAGCTGTGATTCTGCTTCAGTGCCGAGGGGCTGAGTTCAGCATAATTGCCGTCCAAGGGCCAGAGTTGTGACTCCTCCTCATACGTGTGACCTTGCAGTACTGGTCTGGTGAGACCAAACCTCAACATTTTGAAAATATATTTGAAATTTAGAACTCTTATATGAAATCTTTTGATTTTTAATTGTTGGGATTGGAAATTCAAACATTTTTAAATTAGTTATGTTTACTGATATTATGAAGGCTAAAAAAAAAATCCCAAATCTCTATGAAGGATTATAGCCTATAAAGCAGGTAGCAGCTAAGCAGGTGCGCAGAAACAAAGAACCATCACATGACAGAATTTTAGATGGAAAACTAAGAAAGTTATGGAGGCAAAAAGTATGAAATCTGGTCAAGGAGTATATATGTTTGGTGTGGTTGATACATAAGTCATGTGAAGAAGAGCTGGGGAAAATACAATATTGATAATTAAGGTATATGCAAAGTTATATAAAGCTAAAGTAATTCGTATTCTATCTCACAAATGGTAGAAGAATGATGATGTCATCACATGGGAGAAACATGACTCAGGGGATTTAAGGAGATACATCAGCCCAATCACAAACCTGTCAACAAAGTGCAGCTAACTTTTCAGAAACATGGTGACTTTCAACCTCACTTATTGATTTATCTACCTGTCTTGTTATAAAGTAGATTTAAAACACTTTTAAACACCTATCTCATGGTAATAAGTATATGTAGAGACATCCTCATTTAGATATGACATTAAAGAGCACTCTCCAATAAGATAGTTTTCTAGTGATTACTGTGTCAGTTTAAATGGTCAGCTTCTCAACCAAATTTGCTTTTCTTTTCTTATTTATTTACTCACATATTAAACCTGATAATATCGCATAGAAGTCTATGGAATGATCCATGGCACAACTGCAGTGGCACAGTGGTGACACTGCAATGCTAGAAGCAATATAGAAGACCAGGGTCCAGTTCCCAGGCTGACTTGTGTACACTAGGCTGACATGCATGTGTATACTCAAAATCTGATTGGCTGGGAGAGACTAAGGAGGGATTGTGGTGTAAGACCATGCAGAGGGTACTTTTCTTTTTTTTTCTCTCTCTCTTAAATAAATAGATAGATAAATGAATAAATAAAGTAAGTAAGTAAATAAATTCTATGGGAATAATTTGTAAAACACCATTCTTAAATTTCTTCCCTTGGTGCCAGTTTTAGACAATATGATAGTTCGCTTGTTTGTTTACCACCCTGCTCAAGATGATTATCTGCTGGGAAAATGAAGATTTTTCTCTTCACATAAACTAACCATTGATATTGACATTCCTAATCTTGTTTGCATAAATAGTTTATTGATAAAAGAAGTCAATAGTGAAAACTGACATAGGACAAAGATTGCTAATTTTTTTGTTCATTTTATTTTTTATTATTTAAAAAAATTTACCTTACATATATTCAATCACTGTACATCATCACATGATGAGTTTTTCCACTTAAGAATTTTTTGCAATTTTACTATGCAACGAGACGCAGCCTTCCTCTTTTTTTTTTGCACCTTCCCTCATTGATGAGGTTGGTCTACTTCTGTGCTGCTCAAGCCATCACCTTCAACAATGCCTTGTCCCTTGTTTTTTTGTTTTTGCTTTTACTGTGAGAGGGTACATGTGCTCCCCATAGAAAGAGAGAGAGAAAAAAAAAAGAGAGAGAGAGAGAGAGAGAGAGAGAGAGAGAGAGAGAAACAACCCCCAATGGGGGTAGTCACATTGTAATCTTTTCCCTCCGTTTCTCAATCTGGTAGGGATAATGGGCATGCACACACATATGCCTAGAATGTTTCTCAAGCATCAGAGCTAGGATTCGAACTCAGCCATGTGGAATATGGTTCCCAATGTATAGCCTTAACCACTGTGCTATGGGGCCAGCCTTCCCTTTATGTCCTTATGGAGGAGAGAAAAATTTGCATTGACATATATATATATATATATATATATATATATATATATACACACACACACACACACACACACACACTACATATATGTGTGTGTGTATAGATTAGACATTAGAATTGATATCTTTATATAGTATATATATATATATATATATATATATGTATACATATATACATACACTCACACACATACAAGCACACTTTATGTTGGAACACTTTCATTTTTCACCTTAACAAAAACCTAAATCAGTGTTCCTTGACTAATTAGGCAAAAGGCATGAAAAATATAATATTGGAGAAAATATCCTGGACCTTAGACAATATATATAGGCGACAAAATGCCTATTACCTACTAAAAACCCTAGTGTAATATTTCCTTTGGAAGTTCTGTGTTTAGTGTCATGTGAACGAATAAGACTAGATCAGGAGAAATAGTTATCCCTCACGGCTTTGATGAAAGTAGTTACAGAAGTGCAGATACTGACTGACAACCAGCTGGCTTGCTTTCCCCACATCGGCAAACCTAAAACAACATCTGGAGTCCAGAATCCTCTTCCACTGAGAATTAATCATTTTTTTTTCTTACATAGTGCATTTAATTAAAAACTTAAATTAAGTAAAACACCTGGTGAAGTCTTTTTAGAAACAATCTCTAGTTTTTAGATTTCTTGGCACTTATCCTAACCAACCTATTAAAACTTGTTGAATTTAGGGTCCCAAAGGGATGAATGCAAGCCTACAAATAGTATGTATGTGTATACATATATGCCACAATTTCTACTCTATTCTCTTCCTGGGATCAGTGTGAGTTTCCAGCTGACAGGTCCAGGACTTGAACTGCAGTTGGCCATGTGGGTGTCGAGCACTTTAACCACTACACCACCTGCTGGCCCCCACTCTATATATCTTAACAGAACAATTCTCCACTGTTCCCAAGGAAAAGGTTAATTAGTTACTGGGACATTCTGGCTAAACTTTAATTTATTTTCTCCTTTATTAAACCATAGGTTCAAGTTCCTCTGTCAATAATTTTTCATGACTAGAGGTGGTACATCTTTTGCTATTTTATCATTCACACACAATACAGTCAAATGTATACACACACACACGCACGAATATGTAATATATATGCGATAACCTCAAAAATGTCATGGAAAAACAGAACTGAAGTACAACCTTATTTATTTTTAGATTTTTATGCTTGCCAGAGAGAGAAGAAGTGAGAAATCATCCCCTAGGGGAGGATGACTATGCTGCAATCCCTTATCCTCCATTCTCCTTTTGGGACTTTGGACATGCAAGCACATGTGCCTCGCATGATTTTGAAGCTGCTGAGTCCAAGACTCAAACTGCAGTCAGCCATGTGGGAATCCAGTGCCTCAACCACCATGCTGTCTGCTGGCCCCATGATTTATCTGATGCAAAAAAAACCTTGAAACCTCTGCACAGTGTTTTCATAATATGTTCTTTACATTAAAATTTTTCAAGACTGTATGCGTGTGTGTGTGTGTGTGTGTGTGTGTGTGTGTAGTGAATCTGTCCTCTCTTTGGATTTTATTTAGAACAAAATCAGTTAAACCATAGCTCAGGTCTCTCCCCATTGCACAGCAGTTAAGCATTATGCTGAGGAATCCAGATCCTACATGGCCAAGCAGGGGCTTGAAAACATGCTCAGTGTAAGCTTACATGCCCAAGATCCTCGTGGGATGAAGAATTGGAGAAAACAGAATTGGAGCATGAGCAGATTTCATTGAGGGATGCTTTATCTTTTTCTTTTCTTCTCATGTGCATGCATAGGCCCGCTGGCATACAAAATAAATACAAATAAAATATAAAATGAAGTAAAACCTACAGGAGCTTGGGCCAGCAGGTGGCGAAGTGAATGGGGCACTGGACTCACAGTTGACTAAACACGGTTTGAGTCTTGGACCTGGCGGCTTACTTTCTCACTTTCCCTCTCTCTTTATCTCTCTCTCTCTATGTGTGTATCTCTTTATGGTGAGCACACATGCCCTATAGCATATTTAAAAATAATAATACTAGTCACAAACAAAATAATTTTAAAAAACCCTACAGGAGCTCAATATAGACACTTGGTTTCTGATGCTTATACAAAACCTGTTCTTCATGATCACTGAGGTAATGACAATAAATAAGAATGCTCTCTTAAGAGATTTTATATATATATATATACACACACACATACACACACACACACACACACACACACACATATATATATATATCCTATAGTATGAAATGGATCTGTTCTCTGGTACCCTCATTTTTTTCAACCAGATAAAATATAGAGAGTTTTTAAATTCTTACAAAGAGACTGCAGTTGTTTCCTTACCTATGCCCATTGACATCTTAGTCCAACTCATTCTCATCACTGTGGGCAGGAAATTTTTCCTAAAAACACGTGTGGTTCCTTTAAGGTCGTAAACCCATTCAATGACTCTCCATGAGTCTTCTAGGAGAAGCTCAAGATCTGTAATATGAATTTAGTGGTTCCTTCTTTACCTTTTCCTGCCGTAAACACTCATTTCTTGTCATCTCCTTTCCTTATATTCTACAATCAAATTATACTGAAATACTTGCTTTTTTTGGAGAGGTTTTTGCCATTTTTTAAACTATCAATATTTTTCCAGCGACAACTTTCTCAAATGGTCCCCACCATGCAGCTACCTCCTGTAGAAGATTATTACCCTAATTGACTTTAACTTGTATTTGAAGAATTAAATCAGGTCACATCTTCTCTAAGGTCACCTTGGTACTCTGAGCTAAACTATAATAGATGATCCTGTTTGGAACTTCATTATTACATTTACTGTTCAAATGTAATAATGAATAATACAAATATATAAAAATAATATAAAATTATTTGTATAAATAATAATACAAAGCTAAATGCATCTCACTCTACTACACTAAAGAGAATATGGAGATGATATTCTTCTTGTGCTATAATGATGTGATCCTATTAGATAAATGGGTAGGGACCTTAATAAAAGAATGACTAATTTCTACGATTTCTAGTAAAAATGGCTTAATGTTGAAGATCCCAATACTAAACCTTTTGAAAAACTTCAATGTTTTATTCACAAAAATTCCATACATCAAGCAACTTTATGTTATAGTTATATATTTTTAAAAGTATTTGGTAATAGATTTTCCTAGCTAATTCATTTCTCAAATTCTAATAGCTCATGAAAATATTACTGATATTATTCTAATGTAGTAGTTTGTGAGAGTTTACTCCCAATTTTTAGAATGGAAAGTAACTTCAGGTAAAGTTTCTGAAGAAATCTGAGACTTGCTCATTTCTTTTGTTCTAGAAGAATCTCAAAATTATTTTTAAGAAAAATATGGGCCTTTCCTAAAAATAAATGGATGGTTCATTGAGGTGATTATTCATACGTGAGTGTTGTTTAGGTAACCCTGATTTTGCTGAATGATTTTTACCATTGATATCTTTAGCCATTTCTTTGTTTTTATCTTAAATTATTCTGGGTTGATAATTAACTCATTTTTATTTAAACTGCCTGTGCTACAATTTGTGATTATTATTTATTAAGAATTAATTCATTTTTATTTAAACTGCTTGGGTTATTATTGTGATTATTATTTATTAATAATTCAAGCATATTATGTCTGAGTCTAAGAGATGCTTGAACTCAAGGTAAAGAGTGTCACATGACAAGGTAGAGACTAATGCAGCAATGTGTGAGTTTGCAGTATTTGGTCTTACTTTTAGCCCTCAGTTGCTTTTCAATATTCATTAGTCTAACAGAAAACAAACATGCCAGCATCCTTAGGGGTACACCACAATGTGTAAAAGATGTGAGAAATTCATTTATTCATTTGACAAATATTTATTTAGCACTCATTGTCTGCCAGGTACTTTATAAGTTTCTGTGTGCTGTAGGCCCACACTGGATTTGACAGAGATAGAAAGTATAATCAGTTAGCACTGAGGGTTTTTTTTTTTTTTTTTAAGAGTTTTTTGCTATAGGGCACGTGCACTCGCCAGAAAGACAAGAGAGATAGAGGGACAGAAAGTGAGAAATCACTCCCCAGAGGAAATGGCCACACCGCAATCCCTTCTCCTCCATTCTCGTCTCGGGATCTTGGGCACACATGCACAAGCACATGCACCTGGCATGAGTTTAAGCCACCGGGTTCACGACTCGAACCACGGTCGACTACATGGGAGTCCAGCAATGGCAGCCATTACACCAACTGCTGATCCTGACCTCTGTGGTTTTTTTTTTTATATTTTAGTGTGGAAGTGTTCAATGACAATCTCTAGTAAAAATTTCTGAATATTTTACTTTCTAAAGTCATTGTTTCCAGAATTTTACTTGTCTAAAATTCTCATTTGTTCATACTTGTTCATTATTTTATTTTATTTTTAGAAATTTTTTCTATAGGTTGTGTATGCTCACTGGAGAGACAGAGAGAGACAGAGAGACAGAAAGCAAGAAGTCACCCCCTCCTTCGGGGGAAGATGACCAGGCTACAATCCCTTCTCCATTTTCCTCTTGGGATTTTGAGCATGTGCTCGCCAAGAGTTTCAAGCTGCCAGGTCTGGGACTCGGACCACTGTCAACCATGTAGGAGTCTAGCACCTTAATCACTATGCTACCTGCTAGCCCTTGTTCATTAATTTTCAATGAGACTGTCTATTCCAATATATCTTGTTTTTAACATGGTTACAATTGCTAACATGTATGGAGAAACTGTGCTAAATATTTTTGAAAATGATCTTTTAATCTTCCTTAGAATGAATCTATAACCTAGTCCTTATAGCTTCCCTGTTGTCTAAGTAGGCAAATTAAATCACACTTGGTAAGTAACTTAAGCCAGTTAAACGGTTTGAAAGTAATGCAGAGACCTGGGTTCAAGTCTACGTCTGACTCTGTTTCCACTATTTATACGTTTAATTAATGCAAATGCTATACTTCATTATAGAATCAATATCCTATTCCAGCAGCAACACAAAAGACCTGAGTTCCAGGCACAGCAAAACTAACTGTTGTTATACAACTATTAGTTCACTACACCGCTAGGCTTCATTTCCCATGAGGGGCCACAGGCTGTTATTCAGTGGAATATAAGTGGAGATAGATTTTTCACTTCTATGCTAAGGCTTTTAAGAAGTCACTATTCTCTTCATTCTCCTTCTTTTTTAAATCCTAAATCCTATTCCTTTTTTTTTTTTTTTTTTTGGAGAGGTTTTTTCACTATAGGGCACGTGCGCTCGCCAGACAGACAGAGAGGGACAGAGAGACAGAAAGCGAGAAATCACTCCCCAGGGGGGATAGTCACGCCGCAATCCCCTCTCCTCCATTCTCCTCTTGGGATCTTGGGCACGCACGCACACGCGCCCAGCATGAGTTTTAAGCCACCGGGTCCGGGACGCGAACTGTGGTCGACTACGTGGGAGTCCAGCGACATAGCCATTACACTAACTGCTGGTTCCCTAAATCCTATTCCTTTGACTAAACCTGGAGGCCCTAGGACATGAAGGCCATAGATACAGCACTGAGTCACTGGGAACCTGAATCACTGCATGGAGAGAAACTTGGTTCCTGGCTGTTCCACAAACAACAAATAAACGTCTATCATGGTGAAAGCACTTTCAGCTCGATTTATTTATACCCAAGAGCTAGTCTACATAGCTAAAGCTGTTAGAGAGGTTTCCAATGAGAACAATGATATGTTACCTGCTTATTATATAATCCAAATTGAGAAATTAAAATAATTTGTGGGAGAATCTACTCATTGAGTAAAATGAACCAGAAGTGTTTTCTTTATTTCTTTTTCTTTATATTATTATGTCGTCTCCCCATTTTTCATAAATTATTTTCTAGTGCTTTGTGAAATTAGGTGAGAAAGGGAAAGACAAAAGGGAAGGACGAAGAAAAGAAGGAAGGAGCAAATCGAGTGAGGGAACAGAGAAGAGGGAAACAGGTTAGAAAGAATGGGAGCCCACTGGACTCTATCTGAGAAATGCTAAGAAATAGTTTGGATTGGCTAACCCAAACCGAATTCCTAACCCTTCTTAGTCTTTCTCTACTCGTGGGCCATAAATGCAAATTGTTTCCCTACTCTTGCTCTTTTTCAGCTGCTTCTTCAGAAAGCAATGAGTCATAACCAGGACTTGGTTAGGCTTTTCTGGGAAAGATTTAACACTTTAGACGAAAGGGACAGATGAAGATGCACTGCCGCTTCTCCCTTCTTCTTTCTCTTTGCCTTAAATAGAAAAGAGATTTCTGGATTTAGGACATCTGTCTTGTGACCATGATGTGAGAAGTCCAAGAAAACTCACAATGAACTCAGGAGATGCCAGTCAGACAAAACTGAGCTGCTCCCTCCCAGCGTCTTCCTGTCACAAGTCTCACGTGGTGAAAAAAAAAAATCTCCCTTTTCCAGCTGATTTTCGAGAGACTCTGTTTCTTGTCTCTGAAAACTTATATTTGATTCAGAAATATTAAAGGAGAGACAGACCTTGAGAGGGTAAAATTAATGAGTGACTGGTTAAAAAGATGAAAAACAGCAACATTGAGTGTTAATGGTCCAGCATGAAACTGTGGGGCCTATGGGGGAGAGGTCAGTCTGTTTGGAACATGCTAATGTCGAGGTGCCTATAGGACATCAGGTGTTAGGCAGGTGGGCATAAAGAACAACTTTCTACTGTAGGAGTAGCCTGGAGCTTTCACTGGGCAGTGAACGCTGAGTCAAACAATGGTTATAAATCACTAAAGATAGTAATGCAAAGGACAATGGGGAGCATCTACACTCAGCAGTTGTAGAGAAGAGGAAATTCTTGGTAGGCATAATAGAAGAAAACAAGAAGTATGGAAATAGAGAAGTAAGGCCATAGCTCCAAAAAGATGAATTGGCTAATAACATAAAAACTCTCTCAAGAGACATCTGTTTAAAGATATATTCTCATGGACCTTTAACCTGACCCTATGTTTCATTTTCCTCAACCTTCCCTACTGGCTATCATCTCAGGCTTTCTCCTCAGTGAAGAAAAGCTTCAACATCCTAAATTCATTATTTGAGTCAAAGTCACATGATTGATTATTCTTTCTTTTATTTAATTTTTTTCTCTTTGATGACCATTGGAAATCTAGTACATTCTTTCTCCTCTGTAATCAATTTCTATTCCATCTACAACCAATCAGTAAATGCAGATAATCCATTAGAAAAATGGGCAACATGCTTAAATAAGCATTTCATAAAAGAAGATATCTAGAGAGCTAATAAACATCTTAAATAGTCTCTCCCTCATCTATAATCAGAGAAGTCCAAATTAAAACTATAATATATTATCACTAGAAAGTAGGAAGAATGGTTTAAATTACAGACAGATAATAGCAACTATTAGTGAGGATGAAAAGCAAAAGAAACTGCATGCTGATGTGTGAATATGCCAAATTGATACAACTTCTTTGGAAACTGGCATTATTGATTAGGAATAAATATATATGGACCTTGTAATGTAAGAGCTCTACTTGTAGTAGATATACTTAACAGAAATGTATATAAATGCTCACCAAAGAGATATATAAGAATATTCAGAGTAGTATTTATTGTAATAGCCATCAAATGAAAATTTAACCCAAATAGTTATGATCTAATTCTTCATAAAATGTAATAATGTGCTGAAATGAAAAGAAACCCCTCCCCCCAAAAAACAATAGATATAGTATAGGTGACTCTCATGCACGTTTTAAGCTAAACATACCAAAATGTTTATATAGGCATTCATATGAACTTCAAAATTAGACAAAACTAATTGATAGGTTCAGAAGTCACAAGAGTGGTAATTTTGTAAAGAAAATACTGTGGTCTAAAAGTTGGTATCCACTCACAATTCTTATGTTGGAAGCAAGTACCCAATGTGATAGTAGTAAGAGGTGGAGCCTTTAAGAAGAGATTACAGTGTAATGAGAGCTCTACCCTCCTGAATAGAATTAGTGCCCCCCAAAAAGAGGCACTGGCACCCTTGGTTCTTTTCAGCAATGAAAGGTCACAGCAACAAGATGTGATCAACAAAGCAGACAGATACTGAATCATAAGGTAATGAACTTTCTGGCACCTTGACCTTGAACTTCACTACCTTCAGAACTGTAAGCAATATAATCCTGTGTTTTTAAATCACACTGTATATATTTTGTTCTAGCAGAACAAATGAACTAAGATGGGAGTAATAGGCAATATTTGAAAGAAGGATCATTAAAGTTTCTGAGCATTCAAAATGTTCTCTTGATAGAGATGATGGTACAAGGGTCTAAGATAACATGTGAAGCCACTTATGCTTTGTGCTGGTTCTCATGTACATACATTTCTTTTACTAAAATGTTTTTCAAGGCCCAGTCAAGGTGGTGGAGTCCATAGTATACTGGACTGTAGTGATGGAAACCATATGCCCTCTTGTGGGTTTGGATCCCCAGGTTGGCCTGAAAACACACCAGGCTCACGTATAGATGCACAAGATCCCAAAGGATTAGAGGGTTCAGAAAAGGGGTCACTCCATAGACTCACGGAGTACACCACAGCCCCATTGAGGATGCTTTCTCCTCCTCTCTCTCTTAATCCTTAATTTAGTGTGCGCACGTACACTCACTATCTATCATATATATATATATATATATATATATATATATATATATGTATATATATATATATACATGTATACACACGTATAAGATTACACACACATACGCACGAACACGTGCATTATTTTTTAAACTCCTGTCCCTACTTCTCTACTTCCCTATTACCTGATTTTGCGGTTTTTACTTCAGAATTTACCTATCGATTCTCATTGCTCTATTCCACCACCATTTTCGGACCCTACCATGTTTAGTTTCTAGGAACTTTCCTCTCTTTCGCCTCACTTGACTAGTCCTAACAGGGACTGCTTTATGCTTTCTGGTCCTAGAATTCCTTATCTCCTTTGTGACTGACACCTTTAATTTTCTTTCTGTCTCTCTTCAGCTTTATCTTCATAGACCACCCAAGAGAGCCATGTAAGTCTACATTTTAAAGACCTTTTCCCCACTCCAGTTGAGAGTGGAAGGGATAACCTAGCAAGAAGATAAATACTTGTTAAAATGATTTTGATAATAGATAAATCTAAGTCTGCTGTATCACCATTTCGTCCCATTGTATCTTTTTTTTTTCTTTCAGTTACATTTAGATTGATACTTCTCATTCTTGCCATCATTTATTTTAATGAAAGTTCCACGAGAATTTGACTTGGATAGCACTTACATTTTTAAGTGAAAGAAAGCCTATAAAACATTTAGAGGATGATTTTAGCAACCAAAGTATTTTAAAATATTATATATAAAACTAAAGCAAATAAATTTATTTTTCTTAATAAGAAATTTTTAAAAAGCTTATCTCTAAACTTCACATTACTTCATCTTTACTGAAGACAATAGAAATGGAAGAGACCTTTTTTTCTCTCTCTCTCTCTCTCTCTTTTTTGGAGAGGTTTTTGCTATAGGGCACGTGCGCTCGCCAGACAGAGGGAGACAGAGAGACAGAAAGCGAGAAATAACCCTCCAGGGGGGATGGTCACCCTGTAATCCCCTCCTCCATTCTCCACTTGGGATCTTGGGCACGCATGTACATGTGCCCGGCGTGAGTTTAAGCTACCGGGTCCAGGACTCGAACTGTGGTCGACTACGTGGGAGTCCAGCGACATAGCCATTATGCTAACTGCTGGTCCTGGGAAAAGACCTTTATTTGATGGCAGAGTGTATGCCAATCCAATGGATGTTTTGTACTTTTTATTTCACACTGAATGTGTATAAGGCGGGTGTGGTTATTCCACATTAGTACTTTCTTTCTTTTTTTTTTGGGGGGGAGGGAGGTTTTCGCTATAGGGCACGTGCGCTCGCCAGACAGACAGAGAGAGACATAGAGACAGAAAGTGAGAAATCACCCCCCGGGGGGATAGTCACGCCGCAATCCCTTCTCCTCCATTCTCCTCTCGGGATCTTGGGCACGCACGCACACGCGCCCGGCGTGAGTTTTAAGTCACCGGGTCCGGGACACGAACCGCGGTCGACTACATGGGAGTCCAGCGACATAGCCATTACGCTAACTGCTGGTTCCCACACATTAGTACTTTCAAAAAGACTCAGAAAAGTCAAGTAACTAGCCCAGGATCATTTAACTATTAAATGACCTAGCCAAGATTTGAACCTCAGACCTGTGTGGTTCTAAAAACTGTAGTTCCCTGTCTTCCTGTCTCAGATCTATGAAAGTTAATGAAACATGCCTGATTACAAAGAGAACAGGGACTGCTGATTATTTGCATAACATTTTAAAATATGAGTTTTTATTGGTTTCTCTTTATTTTGGTGCTTAACACTTAACATCTAAATTAAGAGGTCATTATCTTTTTATCTTTGTAATGCACCACTTTCACACTTATTCATCAAACCAGTTGGAAGTCGTGGTTGGAAATTCCTAGAGACTGCAGATAACGGTACTAAATTTCTTTTCATTAGTTCCATTCATTAGCTTCAATAACTGAATATATTAACTAGGCCTCACACATATATTAATCCCATAACTGACTAATGTTCAGAATAAAGTTTGATTGTCACCTTTTAAAGTACATGACTTGATTACTGAATCAAACGGAATTGTTATTAAAAGGATTTTAAATATAAATTGTTACCATTGAGTATTGCTCCCCTGATTTCTTTTTTAAGCAAATGAGTACTAAGAACACCTTTTACAAGCACTTGATTATATGCAAAGAGACCATTTCAAAATGGTAAGCATTTTAAGTGTCACTTAGTCACGTGGAGAAAAAAGTTTTCATAAGCAGAATAATAATTTCTAAAAGTTCTTAGCAATAAAATGGCTCCTTAAAGTAACCTGTGTAGGGCTGGGTCTGGATGGCATAGAGACAACACGGTTGGACTCGCAGGGAAAGGGTCCTGGTTCATGTCCAGGAACCTCCCAGAGTACGATGGAGTGTCTTTTTTTTTTTTTTTTTTGGAGAGGTTTTTCGCTATAGGGCGCGTGCGCTCGCCAGACGGACAGAGACAGACAGAGAGACAGAAAGCGACAAATCACTCCCCAGGGCGGATGGTCACGCCGCAATCCCTTCTCCAACATTCTCCTCTTGGGATCCTGGGCACGCACACACACACGTCCGGCATGAGTTTTAAGCCACCGGGTCCAGGATGAACCGCGGTCGACTACGTGAGAGTCCAGCGACATAGCCATTATGCCAAATGCTGGTTCCCACGATCGAGTGTCTTTGATTCAAGCTGAGGACCATGTGTGGATCAAGGTATGAAGACTTTATTGGGGTGCCTGTTTCTCTGTCTCTCTGTCTCTGTTTCTTTCTCTTTCAGAAGAAATAAATGTATAAACTTTTTTTTTCTTATTTTTTAAAAGATAACTTGGACCAGCCTGCGGCCTAGTGGCTAAGTGAGGTAGATTCCACATGGTCGACCATTTGGTTCAAATCCTGGACCTGGCAGTGTGAAAAACATGATGGGTACATATATATGCATGTCTGAAATTCTGACAGGATGGTGAACTAGAGGAGAAAGATAGCAATTTGACCATGTCCCGTAGGAGTACTTTCTCTCTCCCCTCTATCTCTGTCTCTCTCTCTCTGGCAAGCACATGCTTCCTTTGGCAAATAAAAAAATGAATGTAATGTGTAAAACTAGGTCTATTGATAAAATTTAATGGTACATCGTTTTTCCTTTTTTACGTACTTAGGGTAACATGAAACTGATTTATATTTAGAATGACTTATAGTATTACAAGGTATGAGGTCAAGTTTCTATCAGAGCTAGCATGCAGTTGCTGTCCTAAGTACTGCGGCTGCTTCCTGCTGACTTGGCAGCAGAGTGCCAACGACATGCCAGCAGGGAGATTCCCTTTCCTGCTGACTAGAGGCCAACACTGGAATACCAGCTCCTAATAAGGCAGTGAGAACACAGAAGCAGCAAAAAGTCATTTAAATAGGGATGCCTAATGCAAAAGAATATCGATTTTCTTTATATGTAAGGGTTACTCATACTTAACATATTAAAATAATTTTACACAGACACAAACAAAAGCACTTCACTTGATTTATAGTTATATTCTGTAGCAAGGGCCAGACAGTGGCTGGAGGGGAATAGACAACACTCTCCAAGGCTGATCTGCACTGGAAGGTTTTGGGTTTGTGTCTGGAGTATATGTATACCCATGATCTGGAGTTAGCTGAAGTTGGGGGCAGACCACAGTGTCAAGACCCCATTACGTGTGCTGTCTTTCTGTCTTTTTCTCTCCCCCCTCTCTTATTCTGTGTGTCTCTTGCCCATGGAAGAAATAAATAAACTTTAAACAAATAAAGAAGCACAAGAATCATCTTCAGCAGTGGTGTTTGGGGAGGTGAAGATGAAATGGCACACATACCTTGGCTTGTCCAGCTTTGGTGATGGCAGGCATATTAAAACGCTGTCCAGTATAAAAATTCAGCCCACTGAACATGATCACTGCAATTGAGTCTCCTTCCTTCTCAATTACGTCAAGGATATCCTCTGTTCTTAAGATTTCTTCCCCCTGAGTCAAGTTAGGCACAGGTTATGTCATATCATTAACCATAAACTTAAACATACGTCATATCATTAACCGTAACCATAAACATGGCATGAATGTTTATCAACATGCTTATCAATCTAAATTTCATCATGAGCTCTTTCTCCATCATAAGGAAAATAAAGGTAAAGTTTTTGGAGGAATAATACTCTTCAAAAATCTAGCCGAAGAGCAACATTTGAGTATTTTTTTTTTCTATTAAGAAATAATAATAAAATTGTAAAAAAAAAAAAATGGAGAAGCAGCAGGTGGCATGGAACTGGAGAGCCACATGGCCAATCATGGTTCAAGTCCCAGACTTGATACCTTGAAACTCATGCAGGTCATGTGCATTTACATGCTCAAAATCTCAAAAGGAGAATGGAGGAGAAAAGATGGGGTAGCCATCCCCCTGGGGGTTGATTTCTCGCTTTCCTTTTCTTTATCTCTCTCCCTGTCTCTTACTCTACGGCAAAAACCTAAATAAATAAATAAATAAATACTTGTATAAAAGGTTTTTAAAGTGAAAGTCTGCAATAGCCTGATTGTTTGGTTAGTCCTCCAGTTTTTCAATTAATTTTTACTAATTGCACACCTATATATTATTTTTTTCCTTATTCACAGCCAATAAAGATCACAAAGTGTGAGGTATATGAAATAGATAGCAAGACAAATTTGTTGGAAATTAGTATTTAACTTATAAATCAAATGTTATGATTCCTTCCCATCCCCTCAAATAACCTATATATTTCATCTTGATATCTTTTTTCTTTTTAATTTTTGCCATAGGACACATGCACTTGCCAAAGAGAGACAGAAAAAGTGAGAAATTATCCCCAAAAGGGGATAGCCACGTGGCAATCCCTTCTCCTCTGTTCCCATCTTGGGAATTTGAGCATGCTTACATATGCACCTGGTGTGATTTTCAAATTGCTGGGTCCAAGTCTCAAATCATGAATGACCATGTGGGAAACCAGCATCTTAATCACCTCTTGGCTCCCATCTGAATATTCTTAGCAAAAATCTTCTTTTATTTTGAATGTACAATCTCCTCGGGTCGAGCAGATTGCATAGTGGTTACATCACTGGACTCCTACATGACCAATTGCGGTTGGAGTCCCGGACCAAGTGGCTTGAAACCATGCCGGGTGTGCGTGCACGCATGCCTCAAGATTCAAGGAGGAGAATAAAAGAGAAAGGATTGCAGCCTGGCCATCCCCTGATGGGGTGATTTTTCACTTTCTCTCTCACTGTCTCTGTCTCTATCTCCAGCAAGTGCACATGCCCTTTGGCAAAAACATCTAGAAAATAAAAGTTACAATCTCCTCAAAACTAATCAATTAAAAATGAAGATACTCCCCAAAAACGTACCAAATATGAATAAAATAACAATAAAATTGACTGTCAGTGAGGTTCCCCCATATCTCCTAACTACAAGTGATTGATTACATTGTAAAAATTTTGAACAAATTTAGAATCTATCTTGCGAATAACTTAAGCTGAAAGAAATCAGTAAAATAAAAAGTATCTATGTGTATCCTAGCAATTCTGATCTACTGATAAAGTCTTTATTAATTTTCTTTAGTGCTAAGTCAGACATGTTTTTGAGATCAGTTCATCATTAATTGCATTACTATTTGTAAGAAGATCATTAAGATATTTATAATTATCTTCAGTTTGCTTTTCATAATTCTTTCTGTTTGGAAATTGCTATACTCTACTAGGGTTTGTGAGTATATATACAGTAACACTTTCTACTAAAAGAAGACTGGAATTTGTTTAAAACATTGGAGCCATCAGGTGGCATGGTGGTTAAGGTGCTGGACTCCCACATGGCTGACTGCAGTTTAAGCCCCGGTCTTGGTGGCTTTCTCTCTCTCCTCCACCCCCTCTGGTGAATGCACATGTCCTGTAGCAAGTTAAAGAAAAAAAGATAAGAAGAAGAAATTAAATTTTAAAATAGGCATCTATAAAAGCATATTGTATTAAAGTTTTTAAATTATTCAGTGTGATATATATATATATATATATATATATATATATATATATATAAAATTTTAGTAATTGTAAGAAAAATTCTAAGCATAATTAATAATGTGGCAATCTAAAATGCTTTATTTATTTTTAAAGAATTATTCATTTAATTTTATTTATTGTTATTATTATTATTTAATTTGCTATATGGCGCATGCACTCACCAGAGACAGAGAGAGAGGGAAAAGAAAAGTGAGAAAGCAAGTTTCCAGGTCACCAGGTTTGGGACTCAAGTTGTGGTCAGCCATGTGGGATTCCCATGCTTTAACCACCACATGACCTGCTGGTCCCAAACAGTTTATTTTTAAAAGAATCTGCAAAAGTTTGCCTACCATAACATTTTTAAAAGGGTAAGGAAGGTGTTACATATACTAATATTTCATTTGTTTCTTTAAAGAATGCATATTAAGCAAATAATAGACTTCTCAGTAATACAGGATATGGCAATTTCTCATGCTGACTTGATCTAGTCTAGTCTAGTAAAAAATGACCCCCAAATTTTGATTAACTCATGAGACTACACAACACTGGGCACTTACAATGTTAAAACTGGTGATTATTAATGGTTATACTTATATACTGAAAATTAGCAATTTATATATGACAATGACATATGTAAGTGATATCTACTCACAGGTGGAAGAAATTTTTATTTCATTGACTTATTGTATGTTGGCAAATAAAAGTAAATAGAGAAGGTCTTTAATTCCTTCAATGTAATAGCGGGTTGAAAAAGCAGTTGCTCAAATATTAACTTAAAAGCCTGGAAGCATCACATATGAAACCTAAAACTTGTTCCATAACATTCTGCTAGTCCCGAATTACACAAGCTGCAGGGTTTATATGTCAAAATCTATTCAACTTAGTCTTATATGTCTACTAATGAAAAGTGTACTGTTTTAAATCTTGCTCGTCTTGATCCTATGCTGAATCCTGACTAGGTATATCCTGCTACCTGTTTAAATATAAAGGAAACATAGAAAGTAAGATGCTGAGTAAACTGGAGACTCTGGGATTTCACTGCAGTATATTAGCCAGGCTATCAAGACCACACTCTTGTCACTAGCGTACGTCCCTTTCTCCAACCTTGTGTGAGGAAAATGTTCAATGCTTAGATTAAGAAGGAAAGATAGTTATCATTTAATTTCAACATATATCATTGGTCTTTGGCATCCATCGGCAATAACATTTGATATTGAAAATGATATACCCAATTTTCTATGCTCGTTCCCAAATAGTTTGTTTGCCAAATGGCTAGCGCTTAGAATATGAAAAGAACTATTTTCTGCTTTAAGCAAAATAATCTAACAGTTGCAGAACTACAGGTCTTTTTATACTTTCTTGAAAGAACCATTAAAGTAATAAAGATAATAAACTTTTGAGAAAAATAAAGGAAAACTAAATTCTAAATAGAAGCATAATAAATAATTATTTATTTCTCATATACCTCTCTTGGCTTTATCATCCGCATACTTTTCTCAACATTAAGTCCATGAAGTTGAAGCTGTGACTCAATAGCATACTGGAAAAGAAATGCAGTTTATTTATTAAATCAAGCCCAAAGCACAGAAATACACTGGAATAACAACTGTGAAAACCAATAATCCAATAACAATAAAAATCATCATACTATATTAAATCCCAAGTCAAGGTTAAAAGTGACCGAGCAGAATACATCAAAGAATAGCTTAACATAATTTATATGCAGGAATCCGAACATTCTTTGAAATACTATATATTAAGATGAATGAAACATAGGGAGTTTAGACTTTAGGAAGTAACAAGACAGTTTTAGAATGAAATATTAAATCACCTAATGTAAATCAAAACCAGAATTTACAAAATAAGTTGTACAGACTAACTATGCTTGAACTCAATATATATAGAAATAGATTACCTGAGAAAAGGTAACTTAGTGAAAGGAAAGGGCATTAAAAAGTATATTAAGAATGTAAGATAGGTGCAACAAAGAATTACAAATATCCTAAATTGCTTTTCATTTTATTATGGTTTGGTCCTTTTACTAAAAATGTAATGACTGTTAATTTTGACTTAATTACATGCTCTGAAACTGTAAGAAGTGAGCTAGAACATTTATTAACAACAATATAATGAAGAAATCAGGTTTCTCTATCACTAAAATGGAACTATGTGTTATATACGTTCATCTGTTTGTATCTGGTAAAAAATTCTTTCTTCTCTTTTTTGAGAGAGATTTTTGCATAAGGCGTGTGTGCTCGCCAGAGAGACAGAAAGCAAAACATCACCCCCCAGGGGTTATGGCCATGCCACTGTCCCTTCTCTATTCTCATCTTGAGACTTTAGGCATGCACGACATGCACCCTGTGTGAGTTTTAAGCTGTTGGGTCTGGGACTTAAACCTTGGTTGACTTAAAGAGAGTCCAGTAATGTAGTTATCACGCCATCTGCTGGTCCCATGAAAAGAATTTCTTACCAACTGAATTGCTGAAAAAGTAGCATGATTGTTTTAGTGAGCCACAGGAAATAATTTTATCCTTCAATAAGTAATTATTTTTCTCTAATAAAGCACCAATAAGTAGTGTGCTATGAAAACAGAAGGACAAATAAAAGTTTATAATCCTGTTCCATGTGGCTAAAGGGTTAAGCACTGGGGTTTGTATCGATTTGGTTTCATAAACTAAACCAGCAACAAGAATTAATAAAACATTTATAACTGCACTTGATTTAGACTAGCAGTTTGCTCGATTTCTTTAAAAAGAGTAATAAATCAATGTTCCTATTCAATCTTTCCCTCCCTTAGCACATGTTTTACTTGAACAAAAGAAATAAAGCTACAATCTATAAAAAAAAACCTAAGTCAAAAGTACTTGACAGATCTTTTTATTGTAAGGTTACTTGGAAAAGACTAGTGAATAAACATTCAAGTCAGGCAAATGATATGCTCCTCCAGGAAGAATGGAAAGAACATAAATATAATTTGAAGAAATCCTTACATGATCAGAAGGGAAGGCTCTGGCTTCTAGAAGAATTTTATATCGTTTTGGTGTAGGTTTAAAAAATGATAACTGCAATGAAATGGATTATTGAGAAAGCATTAATACAACATGATTTATACATTTGTTCATTTTATGTCATACTTCCATTTTATAATCTCCAATTCCTTAAGGATATTAATTAATTAAACATCTATGGTACTTTTTCAATCAACCAATGAATAATAGACAGGAAGAAAATATTTACTTATGTTTATCAATGCAAAGCAAACTTGGGGGAAATGTGAATCAAATAAAAACAAATTCTCACACTTTACTTAAATATTAATTGAAAAATTATCTTCCCAGAACATCAAATAGTAATTTCTCTAGTATGGGATTGAACGAGCACATTCTATGTGTGTTTTATTTATATTGACTTACCTCACACTGCCAATTTGGTTTCCATTACACATTTCTACTGTTTTATTATTTTATGAGATTTTATTTTAGGCCTAACTAAAAGTCCCTCAGCTTGAACATGAAACATTTGCTTTTCATAGAGACACCAACAAAAATAAGCGAGTTGCAGTTGTTGAGCGGCTAGACCGCCCACATGGCCTTCCCTGATTCAAGTCTAGGACCTGGCAGTTTGAAAATCACGCTAGCCATGTGGGCATGCATGTTCAAAATCCCAGTAAGAGAATGGAGAAGGAATTGTGGAGTGGCCATCCACCCTGGGAGTTTATTACTCACTTTCTCTCTCGCTGTCTGTGTCTCTCTGGCAAGTGCACACACCCTATGACAAAAACCGTTATAAAAAAGAAAAAGAAAAAGAATTAGCTCACTGTTTCAAGGACCCTTTCATCTCTTCACACCATTCCTGAAAACAAGACTTATAAGATTAACAATGCTGTTGATAACTGCCGTTAACTGGGTGTTGATCACATATTGTCATATTTAACAGTTACACGGGTCTATGTGGTAAGCAATATTACCTTTTATTTTTTTCAACAAAGTAGAATATTAAGATTTAGATATGCCAAAAGCCTTTTCCAATGTCAAATAAGTTAAATTAACTTAACTGAGAGTCAAATCTAAGATGTTTGAACTTATGGGCATGTTCTCAAGATATATTTTTAAAATTCCGTCAACATTTGTTCAAAGCATCAACTAATTATCATAGATATTATATCCCAAATTGAAAATTTGACACTTTAAGGTAAAACTATCCACTGAGTATTTAAAATATAAGAATTACCTTAACCATGGTAACATATGTAAGGCACTAGTTCCCTATTCTCCAATTTAATAATATTCCCCAAGCCTTTTTAAACCTACACCCCCAAAATTAATTTATAAAAGCATGCTGGTCCATAATCACATTCTTATAAAGTTCAGCATGTTGAAAAATTGTCTTTTTGTAAAGCTCAATGCTTGGCCAGCATTTGTACCTCATTGTTTTGTCGGCTTGCAAGCGGCTTTCCTTTTCACCCAATGTGACTGTTACTCCTTACGTTCTGAGATAAGAACTGTTTGTTATTCTAAAGCTCTTTGCAAGAGTCAACTCATCCATGATTATGAAAAAGGCATCATATCATAGTCCAGCATTTTCTGGTAAAAATGAAAATAACCTCGCAACCTGCTTTTAAATAAGCAAACACCAGATGCTCATAAATTAAGGATAGGAAAAACATCAGATTCTGTAAATGTATGCATTCTAAACATTGGTGGGAAAGAAAATTTACCAGTAGGAGATGTAAATTAACAGTCAAAGCATTCATTAGGGCTATTTCTTTCTCATTGGCTCCTGCAAAATAAACATATCATAATTTAGATTTTTCTATTAGTTCCGAAGATACTGAGAAAAACAAAATAGGCTGGCTTCACTCCATCATTCTTAATGTTTTTAGAGAAAACAGCAAATTTCATGTGTCATCACAAAGAAATGGAGGTTCTCCCACTCGACTCATTTTATCAAGTGATATCTGGACTCACATGCACACAGATAACTAAAAATTGTATTTCTTTTTTGATATAGTAAATAAAAACAAGGAAATAATGATACTTTTCCTGTGAACTACAAATGACTTATCTCATTATCAGCTTGTTTGCCAAATTCCCAGGGAGTACATTTTTGTGGCAAATGTGTCTTCAAAAGGAATCTAAAATAATATTTAGGACAATCACGTTTTTAAAGCTGTTTGTTTGTAACATAAAATTAAAATTCACCTTTTGTAAAAGAAAGAGTTTGCCAAACATAATTCACTATTATAGTGAGATAAATAACAGTTTACAAGACAAAAAGCTACACAGCAAAATACAATAACCTAAATAGCTCTGGGGCTTATTCATACATGCTGAGAGAAAAGAAAATATAGGTGTATGTCGCTGGCAAGAAAACACAGAAAATTAAAATATTTACCACATGATTACAATATGGCCAATTCTTACAATCAAGTGTTTGGCACCATAAACACCCAGAGACAGAGACTATGTTGGTTACTTAAGAACTCATTCTAGGGAACCAGCAGTTAGTGTAATGGCTATGTCGCTGGACTCCCACGTAGTCGACCGCAGTTCGCATCCTGGACCCGGTGGCTTAAAACTCACGCCGGGCACGTGTGCGTGTGTGCCCAAGATCCCGAGAGGAGAATGGAGGAGAAGGGATTGCAGCGTGCCCAGTGACCATCCCCCCTGGGGTGACCATCCCCCTGGGGGGTGATTTCTCACTTTCTGTCTCTCTGTCTCTGTCTGTCTGTCTGGTGAGTGCACACGCCCTATAGCAAAAAAACTCTCCAAAAAAAAAAAAAAAAAAAAAAAAAAAAAGAACTCATTCTACATTCTTAGCACTAAATAAAATTTCTTCCAAATATAATAGATAAAATGTGATAAGCGCATCTTGTACACTGTCAGTATGTACAGTGATTAATGTCAATTTTAAAATGTAAAAGAATAAACTTTTTAAAAATCCTTGAACTATGGTTAAAAACTGCTGCCAACTTTCTTATATTTGTTTTTCTACACTATGGTGTACATTGTTTTTGTTATTTCTACACAAAACATTGTCTAAAATTTCTAACCTGATCTTATCTTTGACTTCCTGTTAGTTACTTATATATATATTTTTTTCTGAAAACGATTTATAAAAATTGGCACGGAGAGTGAAAGGAGGAGAAGAAAGAAAAGTAAGATAAAGAAAGAGAAGAACTAGTAGACAGAGAAGCATTTGTTTATTTATTTATCCTTTTGTTGTTGTTAGCGATAGCATGCGTGAACTTGTCAGAGAGAGAAAGAGAAAGGGGGGAGAGTGAGAGATAACCCCTCCTCAGGAGGATGGTCATGTCATAATCCTTTCTCCTCCATTCTCATCTCAGGGCTTTGGGCACCCGTGTACACATGCCCAGCATAATTTTCCAGATTCCAAGTCCAGGACTGGAAGAACTCATTTGGCCATGTGTGTTTCAGAAATTCAGCTGCCTTAACCTCCAGGCCATCTGCTGGCTTCAGAGAAATAATGAAAAGAATGGAGTGAGTCTCCAGGCGCGTGTATGTTCAAGATCCCAGGAGGAGAATGGAGGAGAAGGGATTGAGGGGTGGCCATTCCCTTGCAGGGGGGATTTCTCACTTTCTTGTCTTTCTGTCTCTCTGGCAAGCTCACTCACCCTACAGCAAAAATCTCTCTCAAAAAAAAAAAAAAAAAAATAGAGTGAGAAGAAGAAAAAGAAAGAAGAAAACATGGTAGTTACCACAAAATGTAATCATAAAATGCAAACGAAATGGAAGAGGCAGGAAGTGAGGAGATAACTCTATAGAGGCTCATACATTCCGTTTGCTCAAACATTACATTCGGATTAAAGTGATGAGAGATTCTTGGGAAATTTTGATTTTATAAACAGTACAGTGTTTATTTGGGGTCATCTAAAATTTTTCTGGCATGGAAATTTGTCATTTCAATTTTGTCAGAGGGTGCCCGCACTCATCAGAGAGAGACAGAGACAAACATCCCTCATGGGGAATTGTCATGTTGCAATCCCTTCTCCGTTTCTCCCTCCTTTCAGGATTTTGGGCATACATGCCTATACCCCTGGTGTGTTTTTCAAACCCCATCTGTGACTCTAATCGGCCATGTGGGATCCAGTCACTTTAACCACTGCCATGAACTGGCCCCTGGCATGAGAATTTGATGAGCCTACATATACATCCATCCCCAGGTATACTGCCCTGAAGTAGTCTATACTCACACTTGGCACTGAGCTGTCCTCACCTCAGTTTCAATAGTATGCTCACAGTGGACCAATAGTTATTAATAACCCTTACTGATCTGAATAAATCAAACAGAAAAATGATCAAGCTTTTAAATTTAAAGGAGCACTTCACAAAATGCTATCCTTCTCTGCTATTAAACTTTGTCCAAAGATAGGGTCATTCTATTTACCATGCTTACATGTGCAGACATATACAAGGAGACCTCAGAAAGTTCATGTAAAATTGGAATAAAAATACAGGTCTATTTTGGTGTAAAAATTAAAAAGTTCAAAATTTATGCACAGCTATTTCATAAAAGGCATTTTCCAGGAATACTTTGAAGACCACTTGTTTACTGGAGGTGATGCTAATATTACAGTTTCAAAACATTAATCAAATATTTACTTAAAATACAACCTAAAGTCACTGAAGAATCAAGCCTTCTTAATACCAAAGAACCACAAATCAAAACGAATTTTAGTGTATTTTCAAAAACTGGGCATAGTGGTACATGCCTGTAGTCCCAGTGACAAGAGAAATTGAGGCAGGAGAGGCACAAGGTAGGGAGGCTGTATCCAAAAAAAAAAAAAAATCCTTTCAGAAGAAAATATCATTTTAGTGTATTTTCAAAAGAAAATTTGCCTAATTAACCTATTTCTTTTGATTCAGATAGTATTTCTGAAACTAATTGTTCTTCTAAGATATTTCAGTATCATCAACATTCTTAAAGAAAAGAATCTTTTCTTCAAAAACTGAAATTCTTTCAAGTAGCTTTCCTTTGTTCTTTTTCTTTATTTCTAAGAGCCTTCTTTGAGCTTATGTGGAAATATAAAGAACTACAAGTACTTGAGCGCAAAAACATTTAAAAGCTTCTAGGAAAGTTACCAGGATTTGAAGCGATCTTTACATTAGCAGATCATCTACGACTCCCTGCAAGACATGTGAAGATTTGAGTCACTTTATCTGCAATGGAGGTTAGCCACGGCTGTCATTTGAAGAGTACTTTCCTGCTTGTTTATTACATGTTTATTTATTTATTGAACATCATTTTTGGTTTACCAGATGGTAAAGCTTAGCTAAATGCAAGCACTGCCTTTTTATATCAAAGCCTGGCAAGCTGATGTTTACTAAGCTCTTCCTTATTAGTTGCCAGCTCTTCTGAATACATGACATTTATTATCTCTCACCATCTTTTCAGCAGTCCCATGAGGTATCTACTTTGATTTTCTTCATTTTATCAATGGGGAAACTAATATTACAAGAGGTGAACTAATTTACCCCGTCTCTAAGGAAAAGAAAAGAAAAATCATAATCTTTGTGCAGGATTAGTTTTAGAAGCATCATTCACACAACATACTCCCTGTAAATTAAATATAGGATACTCGGGCTTATAACCAACTTTCCTGTTTCCAATTCTAATATATCTTCAACTCTGTAAAGTGAGGGTGACCAAGCAACCAACTGCTTACCATTTGATAAGAGAAAGTTCACCGGATCTTGTAACTGTTATACCACGGTCTGTATATTTTATTAAGCAGATGCAAATGTTATTATGGATTTGAATGTCATGTTTGTAATACGACTAAGTCTAAGAATTTATACTCTATTTTGCAAGCAGCAAATGTCCATGGCCTCCAAGATGGGTAGTGGTCCTTAATTGTTACGTGAGAGTGCCTAAGAATTACTGCTTCTCTGAGAGTCAACCTCGAGTTTCATAAAGCAAATTTATGTTCACATTAGAACATTTTATAAGTCTAAATGCATGTATCTAGCCCTTTGTGATTTTTAATGTGCCCGGGGAGAGAAGTAGGTTTAATAATACTACTACTAATATTCTTCAGTAATTCTATTTCTAGCATCTTGATAATTTGACATTAATTACAAGGGAAAGCTATTCCATATTTTGCAGAATTGTTGGCTCTATATAAAATGTTTTATTAATAGTTTTTCTTCTCATCTGAAATTGAAATTTTTTTCTATGTCTATGAATAAATACGGTTGCCCTAGTCTCTTTTCTTTACCCATGCTATCCATTTGTAGTCATGATAACTTTTTAATCCTCCTGTTACTTCTTTTGATCATTTTTGTGGTGAAATGAAGGCTATGTTTTATTGTTCATTTGGTTTTACATTTTTTTAATCTGACAAAGGGCAAAGGAGTTCATCAGAGAGAGGGAAGAAGAGAGGGAATGTAAGAAAGCAGCATGGTAATACCTAGTCCCTTTTCCTCCATTTCTCCCTCCTGTGGGGATTTGGGCACACATGCACACATGCCAGCATGGCTTTTAAGTCACTGGGTCTGGAATTCCAACCACATAGTTGGCCATGTGAAATCCAGCTGCCTTAACTGCCAGGTCAAGGACTGGTGCAAGGCTGTGGTTTTAAGAAACTGGAAGATTCGGGACCAGCAGTTAGCGTAATGGCTATGTTGCTGGACTCCCATGCAGTTGATTGCGGTTCACATCCAGGACCCGGTAGCTTAAAACTCACGCCGGGCGCGTGTGCGTGCGTGCCCAAGATCCTGAGAGGAGAATGGAGGAGAAGGGATTATGGCATGGCCACCCTCCTTGGGGGCTGATTTCTCACTTTCTGTCTCTCTGTCTCTCTCTGTCTGTCTGGAGAGCGCATGCACCCTGTAGTAAAAACCTCTTCAAAAAAAAAAAGAAAAAAGAAACTGGAAGATTCAATTATGAACCAAAATATATAGTTTGTTTGCTCATGACATATTTAGATAGCCTACCAAGCAGGACAAATAAATTTGACTTTTGCTATATTTTTATTGTAGTTACATGCAATTATACTTATTTTATTATTTAAATAATATCTACTTCCAAAGAACGTTTTCATATTACATTGTGAGGAAGGATTATATTTTAAAAAATTAGTAATAGCATACAATATGTTGCAGAGGGAAAAAAATTAGGCTCTATTAAATGTATTTATTTCTTCAAACTTGACCACATTTTTCTCAGAACTTCCTAGCAACTAAGGGAAAAAGGGGGCATGCATAGGCTTTGCAACAAACAAAATGAACACACATACGTAAGTCACTTTGAAAATAATCTATGCTTTTAAAAAGAAACACAGTAAATTAATTTTTTTTCCAATTTAACTTAGGACCATTTCTCTAATATATAAAATTTTAAAAATAAAAATATTTGGGACATATAGATATATCTTAAAATTGTAAATACATATACACACACACACATATACGCATGTGTATGTGTGTGTGTGTGTGTGTGTGTGTATGTGTGTATAGAGAGAGAGACATCAAGCTTTTAAACACTGCTTATGAGTGTTAGCAGGTGGTGTGGTGGTTAAGGTGCTGGACTCCTACATGACTGACTGTGGTTGAAGTCCTGGACCTAATGGCTTGCTTTCTCACTCACTCTCTCTTTTCTCTCTCTCCTTCCCTTTCTCTTTCTGGTTAAGTAAAATAAAATAAATAAATATTTTTTTTAAAATTGCTTATGATTTACTTTTGCAGGCACTGTAAATTCGTATTGCATTAGTCAATGAAAACATAGTGGAAGTATCAACTCATGATAAATTCTGTATTATAGAGACCAAAATAAATACGAAACAAAATAATCATTAAACTAAAGATTACTTTTATTCACTAAATATATTTCAAATGAAATGTGGCAGTGAATTTGTCATGTAAGGTTGAGACTGGGAAACTATATAAATTGTCTTTATTTGGTCTTTCTATAACTGACTATGCTTGTCTCATGAAACAATGATTAATACTATTTTTATATCCTAAATTATATTTTGAGACCAAATATCTCTAAATTAATTAATATAGCATTCAAAGACAAAAATAAAGACTACTAAAAGGGGCCAGCAGGTGACATGTTCGTTAAAGATGCTGGACTCCCACATGACCGACCACAGTTCGAGTCCTGGACCTGGCAGCTTGCTTTCTCTCTCTCTCTCCCTTTCTGATCAAATTAAAAATAACTAAATAAAATAAAGCTAAAACAAAATAATAATTCTTAAAAAAAAAAAAAAACTAAATGAAGTTTGTCCCACAAGTGCAACATGATAAAAAAAAAAAAATACATTTCTTTATTTCCAGTTACTAATACAGAGTTTCCGAAACCCAAGGATTTTTTTGCTTGTTTGTTATAAAGTGCCTTGTGTTATTCATACAAGCTCCTGTAGTTTATGCTGATCAGATTATTTAGAGTGAAACTCCAAGAGAATCTCAAGATGGGGCTAGTTACTAGGAAGACCAAGGGTGATTAGACTAGACTTGGAACTTTCAGCCTCGACTCCTTCCCTCCAGGGAAAGAAGAGAATCTGGAAAGTGAGTTTCAGACAGACTTGAACAATGAGATGCAGCACGTCTCCGAGGTGATGACCATGTCTAAGTGCTGTGAGTGTGGCAAGCCCAGAGAAGGCGTAGGTCTCTGTGCCTGCTGCCCGTTCTCCATTACCTGGACCTAGTCATCTCTTCCACTGGGTCTTCCTGAACTGGGCTCTTAACATAGTTAAAGTCTTTTTCTGAGTTTTGTTAGCTGTTCTAGAAACTTATTAGACTTGAGGAGGGGGTTGTAGAGATCTCTGATTTAGAGCTGGTTGATTCTGGGATGTGTGACTGGAGTTTCAAGTGGAGGTAGTCTAGTGGGGCTGAACTCTGAAACTATGGCTTATGCACTAACTCCAAATATTAATGGCAGAATAAAGATGAACTGAAATGTTGGACAACAGTTTTGGTGCCAGAGAATTGGTCACGGGTGTTGGAAATATTGTAGTCCATTGCCATTTTTTTAAATCTTTCCTACATTATAATACAGAAACCCTCAGACCTTCTTTGAAAGTAGATGTGATTTAAATCATAAACCTAGAATATGTATTATATTTTTTTACATGGTATTTATTCTTTTCTTTTTTACTCTTTTTTTTTTTTCCTATAAGGCATGTGTACTCACCAGAAAGACAGAGAGAGACAGAGAGAAAATGAGAAATCACCCCCCCATGGGGGATGGCCATGCCGCGATCCCTTCTCCTCCATTCTCCTCTCGGGATCTTGGGCACGCATGCACACGCTCCTGGCATGAGTTTAGGCCACCAGGTCTAGGACTCAAACTGCGATCAACTACAAGGGAGTCCAGTGACATAGCCATTACACCAACTGCTGGTCCCTACATGGTATTTAAAAGACAGTCAAAACCCCCTGAAAGCTAGGATTAATAGATTTTCTTTAAAAATTTTGAAAATAAGTTCAGTCCTGTTATAACAGTGTTCCAATACTGAATAGTTAGTCTTTCTTTTTTTTTCTTTTTCCCTGCTAATGATAATGAAATGTGGCTAGCTTGAAATTTCAGTGCTCTTTATGTATTATACATACATGTATTTACTGGGCAAGAAAACCTTTGCACATTTAATAAATTGGAACAGAGCTATAAACTTTAAAATGGTCACAAAAAATGATTTTGTGGGATTGATTAGCTTCATAAATAAATCTCACTAAATAATAGCACCTTACCACTTCCCTAGTCTGAATATAAATATCTGAACTCCTCTTTAGAAGATAAATATTAAACACAAAATAACAAGAAGAGAATGTAGTTTGTGTTCTAAGAGCAAACCTAATGGACGGGAAAAATAAAAAGTCTACAATTTAGGGCAACATATTTTTGGGTCAAATTAATTCAGTATTTTTTTAAATCTTTTGTTTTAATGTTTTGTTAGACATTTGAATGAATACAATTAGCTTTTCAAATATGAACAACTAATAAAACACACCTTTAAATGCAATCCAGGATTGCTCAAGGGTGAGTTTCCTCCATCAAAAACTAGACCCCTGTAGATAATTCTTACAGCTGGATCAAGTGCTCTGGGTTCTTGAGTGGCAGAGGATGTTTGGTTTTGGCCTTTATTGGACCTGGCTGGCAAAGACTCTGGGCCAGGGTTCTAGACTCAAGCATCAGTGTAGTATAGATTCTCCCTGGAGTTTCTTGTGGAAGTTCATGACTCAAGTCTTACAAAATGAGACTGACTCGGAGGGCACCTGGCCAGCAAGGGGGCAATACTGCCCCCACTGACTCCCATCCAGACCCCCAGTCCAGGATCCACTCAGACCCGTGGGCAGACTGCCCATTTGGTTGTGGCAGCCAGCAGCCTGGTACATCTGAAGGCATCTGGCCAGCAAGGGGGCAATATTGCCCCCACTGACTCCCATCCAGAGCCCAGTCCAGGATCCACCCAGACCCTTAGGCAGGTAGAAAGTTCCTCCATTTTTTTTTCTTTTTCACTGTCCCCCATTCTTCTGTAAATCTTTTTCCTCTCCCTCTCTCCACAGACTGCCCCTTTGGCTGTAGCAGCCAGCAGCCTGGTACATCTGAAGGCATCTGGCCAGCAAGGAACAGAGGCAGGGCAAAACTGCCCCAATCACCTCCCATCCAGACCCACCAGTCGAGGATCCGCCCAGACCCCTTTGTCTATAGCAGCCAGCAGCCTGGTACATCTGAAGTCATCTGGCGAAATCTAATGCACTAAGGCGCTAATGCACTAACGCGATGCTAACCCGCGGCACATCGTGCTAAAGTGCTAATGTGACGAACGCACAGTGAGCCGCGCTAACGCGACGCTAACATATGGCACACCACGCTAAGACGCTAACGCGACGCTAACCTGCGGTGCTAATACGCAGCACGCAACTTTTTCTTTATTCCCCTCTCTTCTCCTTTCTTTTCCCTTATATTATCTTCTCTTCTTCTTCCATCTTGCCAGGGGGATTAGCTAGGTCTAGAATCAGAGATCTGAAATTTTCTAGTCATATGAAGTTCTATGGGTTCCTCCCTTATGCGGAACCAGCTGTGAAAAAGGAGATACTGCTCTTCAGACACGTGAATATAGAATTCTTTCAGAGACCACATTACTAAAAACAACAGAACAGAGACTTCGGCAGACCGTCAATTCCCAACAAAAGGGAAACACACTCCTAGCCAGTGAAACATTTGCCTAACAGGTACTTAAAAGTTAGTATATCTTCCAATGACTAGAAATAGAAGAATCTCAGGTATGAATAAACAAGGAAATATATCTCCATCAAAGGTACAGAGTAACTTCCCTCCATCTTTTGTGCTAATGGAACATGTTACCAAAATGTCAGACAAAGAATTTTGAACATTTATGGTGAACAAATTCTTCGAGATGGAACAGAAAAGAGACAACAAACTACAGGAGATGAGAAAGTCATTCCAAGATATGAAAGAAGAAATGGACACTCTGAGAAAGAACCAGATGGAGCTATTAGAGATAAAGTCTGAAATAGAGGAAATCAAAAACTCCCTTGAAAGTATTAAAAGTCGATTACACCATGCTAAAGATCGAATCTCTGATGTAGAAGATAAAACCTCTGACCTAGAAAGAACCACCAAAAAGATAGAGAAAATAACAAAAAAAAAATCCATGAGGATAATATACAAGAAATACTAGATTCCATAAGACGCCCAAATATCAGAATAATTGGCATTCCAGATGGTGAAGAAACTAATAACAGCATGGAAAATCTATTCCATGAAATCCTGGAAGAAAATTTCTCGAGTCTAGAGAGGCACTCTAGCATCAAGACCCAAGAAATACAAAGGACCCCAGTTTGAATCAACCCCAGAAGATCTTCCCCAAGGTACATCTTAGCCAGACTATCCAAGACCACAGATAAAGACATGATACTAAAACTGGCAAGAGAAATGAGAAGTAATGTACAAAGGTCATCCCATCAGGCTAACACTGGACCTCTCAACGGAAACAATGCAAGCAAGAAAAGAATGGGAAGATGTATTGAAAGTGCTAAGAGAGAAACAATTTCAACCAAGACTATTGTATCCTGCAAGATTATCCTTCATATGAGAAAAAAGATTAAAATCTTCTCAAGACCTGAAAGAATTTGCCAGCACCAGACCAGCTCTTCAAGAAACCCTGAAGAAAGTACTGTTCCAGGAAAACTAAAGAGCTAACAGACAGAAGCAAAGGAATAAAAGGCTGCTGTGACAATGGCCAACTTAAACGTTGGGACAGATCCAGTTACATCAATAATAACATTGAATGTGAATGGATTAAATTCTCCAATCAAGAAACACACACTGGCCAAATGGATATAAAAACAGAGACCCTCTACCTGTTGCCTACAGGAAACCCACCTCATCGATAAAGACATACATAGACTGAAAGTGAAGGGTTGGAAAAAGGTTTTCCATGCAAATGGGAACCAAAAATGAGCTGAAGTTGTGACACTAATTTCTGAAAAAATAGGCTTTAAAACAAAAACTGTTCGAAGAGACAAAGAAGGGCACTATATTGTAGTAAAAGGATCAATAGATCAAGAAGACATAACTCTTATAAATATCTATGCGCCTAACACAGGAGCACCCAAATATGTGAAGGAAAGACTGTTAGATCTAAAAGGGGAGATAGACTACAATCCACTAATTGTTGTAGACCTCAACACTGCACTATCCCTCGGGACAGGTCATCTAGATAAAAAAATAGATAAAGAGATAAAGGACCTGAATGATACCATAAATGAAATGGACTTAACAGACATCTATAGAGCTTTCCATCCAAAAACCACGAGATAAACTTTTCTCTCACCCCCACATGGAACCTTTTCGAAGATTGACCACATCATAGGGCACAAAGCAAGCCTCTACAGATTCAAAGGCATAGAAACTATTTCCAGCATATTCTCTGACCATGATGGAATTAAACTTGAGTTTAATTTCAAGAGAAATCTTCACAAATACTCAAATACATGGAAACTAAATAACTTACTACTGAATGACTCCAAAACTACTGATGAAATAAAGTCCAAAATCAAAAGATTCATGGAAGCTAATGACAAAGAGGACATGAGTTTCCATAATCTTTGGGACACCGCAAAAGCAGTCGTAAGAGGGAAGTTTATAGCCATTAGTGGTCATAAGAGAAAGATGGAAAGAAGGCAAATGTATCACCTAACATCATGCCTCAGAGAATTGGAGAAGCAACAGCAAAATAATCCAAAAAACTCCAGGAGAAAGGAAATAATAAAGATCTGAGCAGAAATAGATGAAATAGAAAATAAGTGAACTATACAGAAAATAAATGAAAGTAAAAGCTGGTTTTTTGAAAAGATAAACAAAATCGAAACATCACTAGTGAGACTTATTAAGAAGAAAAGAGAAAGGAACCAGGTGAATCAAATCTGCAATGAAGCAGGAAATATAACTACAGACAAAGTAGAAATACAGAATATCATTAGAGGATATTATGAACAACTATGTGCTAAGAAACAAGACAATCTGGATGAGATGGACAAATTCCTGGACATGTATAATCTACCAACATTGAGCCAGGAAGATATAGAAAGTCTAAATAGACCCATAACAAGCCAGGAGATTGAAAATAACCTTCCAACAAAGAAAAGCCCTGGCCCTGATGGTTTCAGCTCTGAGTTCTATAAAACTTTCAAAAAAGAGTTAACCCCCATTCCGTTCAAGTTATTTCTAAAGATCCAAAAGGGTGAATCTCTTACTAATTCATTCTATGAAGCCTCTATCACCCTTATTCTCAAAACAGATAAGGACAGGACAAGGAAGGAAAACTATAGACCAGTATCTCTGATGAATATAGATGCAAAGATTCTCAACAAGATACTAGCAAACTGTATCCAACAACTTATAAAAAAGATTATACATCATGATCAGGTAGGCTTTATTCCAGGAATGCAAGATTGGTTCAACATACGCAAAACCATAAATGTAATACACCATATTAACAGGAAAAAAAGACAAAAACCATATGGTCATATCAATTGATGCAGAAAAAGCATTTGATAAGATACAACATCCCTTTATTATCAACACTCTCAGCAAAATCGACATACAAGGGTCATTTCTCAACATGACAAAAGCTATCCAGTTAGCGTAATGGCTATGTCGCTGGACTCCCACGTAGTCGACCGCAGTTTGCGTCCCGGACCCAGTGGCTTAGAATTCACGCCAGGGGCATGTGCGTGCGTGCTTAAGATCCCAAGAGGAGAATGGAGGAGAAGGGATTGCGGTGTGACCATCCCCTCTGGGGGGGTGATTTCTCGCTTTCTGTCTCTATGTCTCTCTCTGTCTGTCTGGTGAGTGCACGCACCCTAAAGCGAAAACCTCTCCAAAAAAAAAAAAAAAAAAGAAAAAGCTATCTATGAAAAACCCATTGCGAACATCATCCTGAATGGAGAAAAGCTGAAAGCTAAGCTTTCCCACTAAAATCAGGAAAATCAGGTACAAGACAAGGATGCCCACTTTCTCCACTCCTTTTCAATATAGTACTGGAAGTCCTCACCAACGCAATCAGAAAAGAGGAAAAAATTAAAGGCATCCAAACAGGAAAAGAAGAGGTGGAACTCTCTCTATTTGCAGATGACATGATTGTGTACAAAGAAGATCCAATGATTTCCATGAAAAAATTTCTGAAAGTAATGCACGAATACAGTAAAGTTGCAGGATACAAAATTAATATACGGAAGTCTATAGCGTTTCTATATACAAACAACAGGCAGATGGAGATAGAACTGAAAAAAGTTATTCCATTTACTATAGCCAGCAAAAGTATAAGATACTTAGGGATAAATTTAACCAAAGAAGCTAAATGCTTCCACAAGGAACACTATGAGAAGCTAAAAAAAGAAATTGAAAATGACACAAAAAAAGTGGAAGGACATCCCGAGTTCCTGGATTGGAAGAATTAATATAACCAAAATGGCAACTCTACCCAAATTAATCTACTTATTTAATGCAATGCCAATCAAAGTACCAGACACATTCTTCACGGATCTAGAAAAGACAATCAGAAAATTCATCTGGAATAATAAAAGACCCCGTATTGCCAAAGCAATTCTATACAAGAAGAGTGGAGTGGGCGGCATCTCACTCCCTGACCCAAAAATACACTACAAAGCTGTAGTAATCAAAACAGCATGGTATTGGCACAGGAACAGACATGTGGACCAATGGAACAGAATTGAGTCCACAGGAACAAATTCCCATTCATTCAGTCAACTGATTTTTGGAAAGGGGTACCAATCAATCCAGTGGGAAAAGGAAAACCTCTTCAGTAAATGGTGCTGGAAAAACTGGATTTCCACCTGTAGAAAGATGAATCTGAACTCGTACCTCTCACCTTTGACAAAAATCAAGTCAAGGTGGATCAAGGATCTAAATCTAAGACCCCAAACTATTAAACTCCTTCTTGAAAACACTGGGGAAACTCTGGGAGACATTGGGGTAGGGAAAGACTTCTTACATAAGACCCCCAAAGCACAGTTGATAATCCCCAAAATAGACAAGTGGGATTACATCAGACTAAGAAGTTTCTGCATGGCAAAAGACACAGTAATTAGTGTGAATCGACAGCCCTCAGAATGGGAAAATATTTTTGTACACAATGCATCAGATAAGAGACTGATAACCAGAATACACAAGGAACTAAAGAAGCTGATTGGAAAAAAGATGATCAACCCTATTAAAATATGGGAGAAGGATTTGGGAAAAAAAAAAAAAAAAACTCTCTAAAGATGACATATAAATAGCCAAAAGGCATATGAAAAAATGCTCAACATCCCTCATTGTAAAGGAAATGCAGATCAAAACAACAATGAGATACCACCAAACCCCAGTCAGAATGTCTAAGATTTAAAAAAAAAAAAAAACAAAAATTGATAAGTGTTGGCAGGGGTATGGTGAAAGGGGAACTCTCGTACACTGCTGGTGGGAACGTAAGTTAGTCCAACCACTGTGGAGAACCATTTGGAGATTCCTCAAAAGTCTACAAATAGAACTACCATATGATCCAACAATCCCATTCGTTGGCATCCACCCAAAGGACAGAAGAATTCTTCATTGGAAAAGTGCTTGCACATCGATGTTTATTGCGGCACTTTTCACTATTGCTAACACATGGAACCAATGCAAATGTCCCCGTACAGATGAATGGATTGAAAAACTGTGGCAAATATACTCTATGGAAAACTATTCAGCCATAAAAAAACAACAAAACCCTGGCATTTGACAGAAAATGGAAGAATATGAAAGATTTACTGCTGAGTGAAGCAAGCCAGGCTATGAAGGAGAGACACTGTATGTCCCCACTTAATATAAACCGAGTGTCCCCACTCTATAGCTGAAACTGATGGGCTAAAGGATGTACAAACACAAGAGAAGGGTGTGAATGCCAGATGTGATGTGTGTGGAGAAGCAGGGCCTGGGGAAAAACATTTGGAGGAGGGATACGGAGACAGCATTGTTGAGACAGGAAGGTAGTATTGTTATATTTTGAATAACTGGACCAGGGAGAAATGTTCACATATTTAAATGATCACCTTATAAGCTAAATAATGTGATTGAATGTATTAAAAAATGTAAAAAAAAAAAGAATTTTTAAAATAATTTAAAAATTAAAACAAAAAAACAAAAAAACAAAATGAGACTGATTCCAAATGCTAACTCCTAAATGCCACATTTACAGTCTTGCAACTGTACCCTTCTTAATTGCTGTATTTAGGTCAATAGAGACTTCTATTTATTTTTTTAATGTTGCTATATATTTCTTAACTTGATTTTTTCTATTCTTTCTCTGTATTTGTCATAGAGGGGAGCATTTTCAGTTTATACTCAATCTGTCAGTTTAAATTAGAAATCAATATTTTGATCCTTTAATGCAACCACAAAACCCAGAAGTTTGTGTTAGCACAATGATTACTAAATAATAACTAGTAAAATGTAGAGCTTGCCTTTGCTTGCAACTCTTCTATTGAATTTTTTTCTTTTTAATTTTTAAAAATGGTTAAAATTGGGCTGGACCCATAGCCTAATGGTTGGCTTATAGCAAATTTAAAAAATAATAATAAGTAAAATTAAATAAATAATTATTAAAAAAAAAAAAAAAAAGCTGGATCTGACATGGCTGATTGTGGTTTGAATCCCAGCCCCAGCCCCAAGAGCTTGAAAAATACATCAGACATTGTGTGTATGCCCCAAATCCTGACAGGATGAAGAAATGGAGAAGGGACTACATCATGATAATGACCAACGGGGGTGCTTTCTCCATCCTTCCAGGATCTCTTGATCTCTACTGAATGCCCACACCCATTGGCAATTTTAAAAATAAAATTTAAATAAAAAAGGCTAACGTTCATATAGGTCATAAACTAAAATCAGATCTTCTCCTCAGTCTTGTAATTTTGGCTTATTTAACACAAGCATGCTCCCCTCTGTGCATGTGGTATGGTTTGTTGTAAGGCATTCTGTATGGGCTGTTCCGAGAAGCTCTCTCATGTCAGACTATTTATGGTGCCCAAATACCACAGTGTGTCAGTGTGCCTGTATATGGGTACTGGCAGCTAATCAGAGCACAAGTGAATAAACATCTATTTAACTTTTATCTTGGGGACCAGCAGTTAACGTAATGGCTTTGTCGCTGGACTTCCACGTAGTCGACCTTGGTTCGCGTCCCGGACCCAGTGGCTTAAAACTCATGCCGGGCGCGTGTGCGTGCGTGCCCAAGATCTCTAGAGGAGAATGGAGGAGAAGGGATTGAGGTGTGACCATCCCATCCCCCCTGGGGGGTGATTTCTCGCTTTCTGTCTCTATGTCTCTCTCTGTCTGTCTGGCGAGCACACGCGCCCTATAGCGAAAAACCTCTCCAAAAAAAAGAGAAAACTTTTATCTTCATTATGGTGTATGTCATGGATTGTGTTATACCTCCCTAAATTCATATTTGAAGCCCTAATCTCCAGTGTGAGTGTATTACTCATAAAATAGTATTTAAGATGAAGTATACAGTTAAGTCCCTAATCCAGAAGGGCTAGTGTCCTTATAAGATACCTTCTATGCACTAATAAAATCCAAGAGGAGAAACAGGGAGAAGACAGCTGTCAACAAGATGGAAAGAGAGCCTTCACTCTTAAACAAACCCTGAAGACACTTTGATCATGGGCTTTCAACCTCCAGAATGGTGAGAAAATATATTTTTATTGTGTAAGTCAACAGTCTGCGATACTTCATTATGGTGGTCCCAAGTAACTTACACAGCATGCACTTTCTCACCTTTGACCTTCTCCCTTCTTCAGAGACAAACTCTCTACTCTTTCCCTTGAGTGGGGTTTTTACTTGACGGCATGGAATGGATAAAGGGATCTGGAACACTAATTACATTTTGGACAGACATTCAAGAAGTCTCCATATTTTTATTCTTATTTGTGTCTCCACTTCTAGAGATGCTTACAAATTAGTGTAAGACCCAAGTCTTTGAAAAATCTGTAGGGTAAATCAGAAGGCTTTTCATTTTTCACCATTGGAGAGATTCAAATTTTGTTTATTCTTTTTTCTTTTTTAGCAGTTGGAGTTACCTGTTAGCCACCTACAAAATATCACTATCACTATTATCATCTCCTTTGCTATTCTATTTTGTTGTTTGGGACTTACACTTTCTTATATTCTAATTCCATTAAGAGTTCTTTAGTGAGATTTCAGAAAAGAGTAGTTAAATGTATGTGTTCAGTTCTCCACCAAGTAAAAATTACATCTCCTTTGTAACATAGATCATAATGATTAATTGTACATTTATTCATATTGTATGTGATTATGTATGTATTGGATTGTCAGAAAAGTCGTGATGCATTTTGCATAGAAAAAATACATCATGACTTTTCTGACAATCCAATATATTAATTTTATACGTTGTGTCTCCTTTTACGAGGAGTCCTTTGAGGATAAACATAATGAGTGCTATGATTTTAATGTATCCCCCTAAATTCATTGGCTGTTATTCAACTTTTGCTGATAGTGTGATATAATTAAGAGAGAAGAAATGTAATGTGACTGTGGGATTAAGAAGTGGGCCTTTGGAAGGCAATGGTATCAGTAATAAGGTAATCAGGATGAGGTGATCTGATTGGATTTTGGTACCTTTATAAAAAGAGGGAAAGAAACCAGAGGTGAAACTCTCACTTCTGACATGTGCTGCCCTGTGCTGCCTCAGCACTCTTCGGAGGACCTCCACCAGCAAAAATCTCCTCACCACATGCAGCCTCTTAGATTTGGACCTCAAGAATAGTGATATGAACACATCTTTGTTCTTTATAAGTTACCCTGTCTGTATAATTCTGTTATTAGCAAACAAGAATGGACTGAAGCAATGAACATTCTTACTAGTCATTTTATTATCAGTGTCTCCCACAACTCTTGACATACATCAGAGATTCAATAATCATTTTTTGAATAAATAAGATATACCCTAGATTCTAATGATTGCCATAATTCTTTCTGTCTGTAAGTCCTGCTTTCTTCATTCTAATTCCATTTCCTCCTAGCCGAAATTGATTTTGAATTTTAATTACTGGCCAAGATTCAAATGGGATAAAGCAAAAAAGTCTCTTTTGTACTTGCTTATAAGGGAATGAAGTTTAACAAAGTATCTTGAAAATTGCTTACATAATATCCTTCAAAAGTTCTCAGATAGCACCACTCCAATTGCTAAATTAGTTTTGCTGTTGTTATTTAGTACTCTAATTTTCACATAAGATTTCAGGCAAAGCTCAATATTCAACTCAATTAAATAAATAATTTTTTTCAAAATGATAACATATTTACCATTTAAAATTACCTTGAATACCAACAATCGTACATAAGAACTTACTTTAGAAAACACATTATAGACCCAAACAGTGTTAGCGATATTATTTTCTACAACACTGCATCTAAGTTTAAATAGGTTACGAAGGATTAAATTGAAATGACCCAGAACACGAGTGGTGTTTTACACTTTCAGCATGTGAAAGTAACTGTTCATTTTTTATCATCTAGTGAAATTATAGAAAATACATTTAGGTTGATATTTACAAAATGTGTTTAATTCTAAATTAATACTATACATGAGTTTTTCATAAGGAGTGGTAAATATTGACAATATAAAAAATTCCTGTATTTTGTTTTTGTGCCAAGTAACTTGGTTCTGTTCATTATAGCAACCCTTGAATAAGCGAGTATAAGTAAAACTTACCCTTTATTGTTATTGGCTAAAATGTAATACGAAGACACTCTTCAATCAGTTATTGACTTTATAATCTACGTTTATAAGTAAATTATTATATCTTTACAATTCTTTTGGGAAAAAAATAATTCAGTGTTTTGTACTTACCTACAATGTCCTTCATAAGGCCTAAAAGAGTCTCATCTCCTGTAATCCAAGGACGTTTCCCTATTTCATGACCATAGAACCCTCTGAAATCGAAAAGGGATATTTTAATTAATGTTTCTCAACTTTGTATGTGTAATTTTTCAAATATCAACTTTTGTAAATAAACACTATTATGGAGGCCTTTACGATGTCTTACTCATTATATAAAAGCATACTTGTTCAACACCAAAAAGAATACTGAACTCTGTTTTTGTTTTTCTTTTTGTTTAAGGATTTCGCCATAGGGTATGTGTGCTTGCCAAAGAAAGACAGAGACAGACAGAGAGAAAGTGAGAAATCACCACCTGGGGGAATGACCACACCACAGTCCTCCTGCATTCACTTCCTGGTATTTTGGACACACGCACACACAGCCAGTATAATTTCCAAGCCACCAAGTCTGGGGCTTGAACTGTGGTGACCATGTGGAAGACCAGCACCTTAACCACCATGTCACCTGCCAGTCCTCTTAACCTGTTTATTTATTTTTTTGGAGAGGTTTTTGCTATAGAGCGTGTGCACTCACCAGAAAGACAGAGAGAGACAGAGAGACAGAAAGCGAGAAATCACACCCCCCCCGGGGGGGGGGGGGATGGCCACACCGCAATCCCTTCTCTCCATTCTCCTCTCAGGATCTTGGGAACCCATGCACAAGTGCCTGGCGTGAGTTTAAATCACTGGGTCTGGGACTTGAACCACAGTCGACTACATGGGAGTCCAGCGACACAGCCATTATGCCAACTGCTGGTTCTTTAACCTGTTTTTTAACTTGCCATTTTTAAATTTCTGTAATTTCCTTTTTCTTGGGGATTGGGGGAGCCCTGCCCATATAGCATTCCATTATTATGCTATAAGTTAGATTTTAAGATGTTATTTTTTTATTATTATTTTGAAAATTTCCTGACTTTCCATCTTAAGCATTTGACCATTACTTGTATGCCTGAGTAGATAGTAAATAGTATACTACTACTTTTTAAGGTAGGAGACAGAAATGATTATCAATAAATTGAGTTTTCTAATACAGTCATGATCAATAAATCTAATAAAAATGCATACAATGTGACTACAGTGAGGACATCATAATTATTTTTTAAATGATTTTTTATTAGTTTCTTCATGAGAGAGAGCAACAGAGAGACAGTCGTCCCATGATACAGGGATTTTCCTCTATGGTACACCCTCAGCCTCACCCAGCCTGGATCACGCACATGTACATGCTGGGTGTGCATAGGGCTGCCTCAGGACAGGAATGTAGGGCCTTCTTCTGTGGGTCCACCATTGCTTTATCACTGAGCCACCAGCTAGTTCCCACAATGACCTTTTAAGTGATATTAAGAAATAGCTACAATCAAATGCAACACTATACTTTGATGCATTTTCTAGTGATTTCAACCATCTTATTCCAGTTCAACTTTATGCAAGGAAACCCCCAGTAGGCATAATGGGATAACAAAAAATACGTAAGAGTACTTCAGTTCTCACGAAGCTTCCACCAAAAGAGGAAGACAAATACACTTGAAAAATACAGAAGAAATTAAAACAAAGGATAAGGGAAAGGGACTGAAGGGCTGTAAGGTACTACAGTTGTACCAGGCTCTGCAGTAGACTGCTGAACAATTTGCCTTCTCACTTGCTTTCATAACCTACCAGAGACTGAGTACTTCCTATGCAAAATGCTCAGTACCTGAAGTGTTTCAGACTTCAGAGTCCTTAGGAATATTTGCAAACAGATAATAATGAGATATCTTGGTGATGGGACCCAAGTCTGAACACGAAATTTATTACCCCCCATTTTCTTTACTTGGTACCTTGCAAAAAAGCCTTTCCTTTTCTTCCCTGCAAATTCATTTAGGTTCAGTAACGTAACTCATCACATGAGGTCAGGTGTGAGGTCGGGTGTGATATTTTCCACTTGTGGTGTCATGTTGGTACTCAAAAAGTTTCTGATTTGGGGACATTTAAGATTTTGCAGCATGTTTTTATTTTTGCATTAGGAATGCTCAACCTGTATGAGCTAGCAGTAGGTAACAACTATGTGATTGTGAGGCTATATTTATTACGAGCTTATCAGGCCTAGTCTTCCACTTTTGTCAAAGCAAATGGGAAACAATATGTACCGTAAAAAGTTGCCCTAAAAAAAGAAAAAAAAAAGGAAAAAAAGTTGCCCTAAGTGAGAGGATATGTAAGCAACTGACTCCTAGTACCTTTCTGCTGAATCTTCTTTCCTGGTATAAATCCGGTGCTAAGGCACCGGATTCACTGGCTTGTAGTACGCAGCACATTAGTTTTTAAACTAACATTTTGATTACCATATAAACTAAGATGAGAGAGAGGACTTTCTTTAAGAATAAACATAGACTACTAAGAACTAAGGAGGAAGAGCAAGGCAATTGTTAGCTATTATCATTCATATTATTATCTGATAGCCTGCAGCTTGCCTCTTTCTTGACTTCCAATATAAATGCTAAAGACAAAAATCATTATCATTAAATGGTAGTTAAAGGCAGATATTTGGATCCTTTTTTATTTTAATCACATAGAGCTCCATGGCCTTTGCTGATAGCACAATACATCTTATTACATTTAAGTAGTAAAATTCTATGTTCTGCCTCAGAGAATTTATATCTGAGAATATTACACCACCTACTCCTCACTCGGGTAGACACGGTGGTAATAATCTTTAAGGATACATTTTTTTTTTTCCTGCAATGCTTTAGAGTATCCTAGATAGGATCTACTTCCTCTTTTTGTCAGCCTACTAGCCCAAGGTAGTGAAATGTACTTAGAAAGTGTTATTCAAATAAACCCCAAATAATGTGGTCTGTCATTAGAAAGAGTTGATGGAGATAAAAGTGCAGTTATAAACATATGCATTAGAGTTAAGAAAAATATATTATTGCTCTCCTTCTAAATTGCTTAAAATAGATCCCACATAGCTGCAATCTCCTTGTGCAAATGCTGGAAAAGAAACTGGGGCAGGATTGGAAGGAGTTGACTCTTTACCATGGCATAAACCATTGCCATGAACTGGGTGTTTTCTAAGATGTGTACAAACAGTATTTGCTCATGAAATTAGATTGAGGAATATAAAATCTAATTAGCCAGTTAACAGAAACTTGAATTCTTTTTCAAATAAGACCTTGCCTTTTTTTTTTTAAAGACTTATTTATTTAATTTATTAGTATTATTATTTTTTTTTCTTTATTTTGGCCAGAGAGGGAGAGAGAAAAAGAAAATGAGAAAGCAAGCCTCCAAGTCCAGGACTCTAACGGTGGTTAGCCATATGGGAGTCCAGTGCCTCGCCACTATGCTACCTGCTGGCCCCTGACCTTGCTTTTAAAAAGAATTTTTTTTTTTAAAGGTTTTTGCCATAGAAGCATGTGCTTTGCCAGAGAGAGAGAGAAGGAAAGTGAGAGGGAAAGTAAACTATCACCCTACAGGAGAGAGGGTCACGCAACAGTCCCTTCTCTACTCTCCTCTTAGGATTTCGGGCACTCATGCACATGCATCCAGAATGATTTTCAAGCCATCAGGTCCTGGGCTCCAACTATAGTTGGCCCTGTGATAGTCCAGCGCCTTAACTACTGTGGCACCTCCAGTCCCAGACCTTGCTTAAATTATCCTGTAAAGGGACCAGCAGTTAGCGTAATGGCTATGTCTCTGGACTCCCACGTAGCCAACAGCGGTACGAGTCCCGGACCTGGTGGCTTAAACTCACGCCGGGCGCGTGTGCGTGCGTGCCCAAGATCCCGAGAGGAAAATGGAGGAGAAGGGATTGCAGCGTGGCCATCCCCCCTGGGGGGTGATTTCTCGCTTTCTATCTCTCTGTCTCTCTCTGTCTGTCTGGCAAGCGCACGCACCCTATAGCAAAAACCTCTCAAAAAAAAAAAATTATCCTGTAAAATGTAAAGTGGTTCTACTGTTTGAAACATTTCCCCATAAGTAAATAAATAAGACTTTACGATCTCCCTTAATAATAACCACAATTTTTTTTTCCATGATGCACTTGATGATTAGCCAACTAAGATGTTGGGCAAATCTTTGTAACATGCCATATGATGTATTTTCTTTTACTTTCTTATTCATACACCAAGTGGCATTTCCACAGGGCCCAGATGACTAGGGACATGATATCTATTGGGTTGTCGGAAAAGTCACTGCATGTTTTTTCTATACAAAAATGCGTCATGACTTTTCTGACAACCCAATATATTCCTAATGTTTCACATTGTCAAAACACTCTAATCCTTATGTTTTTGTTGAAATTACACATTTTTTAAAGGTTTTTGCCATAGGGCACATGTGCTTGCCAGCAAGACTGTGAGAAGGAAAGCAGAAATCACTCCCCAGGAGAGATGGCCAGGCTGCAATCCCTTCTCCTTCATCCTCCTCCTGAGATGTTGGGCATGTGCACACACGCACCTGGTATGAATTTCAAGCCATCGTGTCAGGGGCTCGAACCACAGCTAGCCATATGGGAATCCAGTGCCTTAACCACTATGCTACCTGCTGGCCCCAGGATTATAAATTTGTAATGCTATTTGTTCCAACTAATTAATGAGTTTTAATGTGCATTAGCGTATTCTCTCTTTGATTCATTCCTTCCTATAATTTTTTATTGGTCAAAAGAAGTAGACAGTGACCTGGCTTGACTATCAGCCAAGAAGTAGAACAGAGGTGGGATTAAAGTTAGCAGAGGACCAGGTGACCAGGTAAAACTTATTGTCATAATAGGAGCCCCTGAATCTAGAGGCAAACTGAACACACATAGGAGAAATTTAATATACAAACCAAAACAATAGTTGAAAAAAGAACTAAAGTGACCAAGAGTCTACTGAAGTGGTATGAACATTAAACTGAAAACATCTGACCAAAAAGCAGCCACAGAAAGAATTATTATGTGAAGCTAAATCCTAAAAATACAGCTTCCACTCACCAACTCTCAGAAGGGGGGTGGTGAACCTTGGCACTGGGAGGTGTAAATGCAGCTGCCATTAATCTCCCTCCACAAGAACTTCCAGCCAGAGATACTGTCTGAGAGTCAGGATGCCATTTTCTTATATTCCCACCGAAGTCCTACCTCTCCTCTCTCTAGTTAAGCTGGTATATAACCCTTAGCCCTGGCTGTCCAGTGGGGCGTTCCTAGAAGAGTGCTTCCACAGGTGTGTAAAATAGACTCTACTGTTAACCTGTGTGTTGTATGTTATTTCACAGGCCCTGATACCTGAAACTAAGTTCTATGTCAGTAAAATTTTTCTCCTCGAAGAACCTTAGCTGGAAAAGGCCAGAGTAGGATTTTTAAGCTAAATTGTGAGAGTAAAAAAATAAAAGTGAACAGACACTTTGGGGCTCAAACAAAGGGGTGTGGTGGAAGGGAGCAAGAAAATGTGCTCATGCACTTCAAACACCTGGCATTTATGGGTGTGCAGGGCGATGATGTTGACTTGACTCACTTCAACCAGAGCAAGAAACCTAAGTAAAACAAAGAGCAAGGATGGGATGGTATCTTTTGCTCAGAATTCCTTAATTCACTTTACATGGCCTGAAGCATAAAATGCACCTTCTTTCTGAAGCACTTGTCTAATGAAAATTAGACAGGAAAACTTTAATTAAGATTATGAAATTTTCTATCATCACAAAGTGAATTATAGTAGAAATGTGCATTGCAGCAACAATACCAGGTAAGTCTTATGTTATCGAGGCATTTTCCTGAAATATAACTTTAAAGTCTTGAAAAGAATCACCCCCAGTCCTTTAATAAAGTAAGATGCCTATAAGGATACGAACAGAAGAGCAGGGCAGCATCTTTTAAAATGCCTAGAGGATAAAAATGCACAACCTTGATCAGTGAATATCCAAGATGCAAGGACACTCTCTAAAGTTCAAATTCATTCAATCTAATTCTATGCTCTCTCTTACATTAAGGCCAAAAATGAGTATTAACCATTTTTATTAACTATGACCCTCGTTTATTAAATACTAAAACCTGCTAGTACAAAATGCTTCTGAATGTGGTGATAGGTATTTTTGCAATTTATGCACAAAAGTTATGTGAGTAAAGTTATAATAGGCTTAATAAATTATATAAATTTCTATCCTTCTTACATTAAATTGAAAACTTACGTTAACTACTAAAATGAAGCATTTTTTGCATTTATCTGATAGTCATGGTAGTAATTAGTAGCACAGTCAATGTAAACTAAACTTTGAATAACATATACTGCCCCAATATAAAATGAAGAAAAATAAGAAAAATATTTTGAGTTTCTATGGAAACCAAATATCTTGACTCCATATTTCTTATTTGGTTTGCTTTAATCTTTTTGAAAAATGTTTTTGCAAACCTATAAGTTTAGCTTGCCTCCTTACATATTTTTCAATTTTAAAATATTCAGAAAATATTTTTAAATTAGTTCTAGTTATTTCAAACATTTTAGCTTTTCAAAGACATTTGAAAGTTTAAAGATAAAATAATTAAAATATTTCCAGTTGCAGCTTCATTGAAAAGGATAAAATATATATAAGATTGTATTTTTCTTAAAGGGTTTAATAATATGGCTAAAAATATTAAACTAATGAAAATAAATATGTATAAACTTCCTACCCAAGAACAGTGACTGTAAATGCCATAAACATTCAAAGGGGATTATCAATATGGCCAAGTGGTTGGGCTTACAGAGGATAAAGGTTCAAGTTGGGAGAGAGTGTGAAGGTTTTCACAACTCCTTACCTGAAAAAAAATTCAATCCAATTAAAAGATTCATAAATCAGCTGAACAGACAACTCTCCAAGGAATATATAGGAACAGCCAAAAAGCATTTGAAATAATGCTCATCCTCCCTTACCATACAAGAGAAATGCAAATCAAAATCACAATAAGATACTACTTAAGAATGGGTAAGACTTAAAAAAAAAAAGAATGATAATGCTAGTGAGGTAGCAGTGAAAGAGAGCTCTCCTACACTGTTGATGGCAATGTACATTGGCCCAGTCACTGTGGAGAACAACATGGTGGTTCCTCAAAGACCTGCAAATAGAACTACCACATGATCTAGCAATTCCACTCCTTAGTATCCACACAAAGGACAGGGGAACACTCAGTTGGAAAAGTACTTGCACATCTATGTTTACTGTAGCATTATTCATAACTGCTAAAACATGGAATCGACACAAATGTCCACAAACAGATGAATGGATTGAAAAAGTGTGCATTTATACACTATGGAATACTGTTCTGTCATAAAAACAATGAAACCTTGGCATTTGATAGAAAGTGGATGGATATAGAAGGTTTAATGCTAAGTGAAACAAGCCAGCTATGAAGGAGAGAGACATTATATGTTCCCACATAATATAAACTAAATGTCTGCATATATTCAGTTTCTATGGCAGAAACTTAAAGATTGGAAAGTATAAAATCATGAAGAGCAACTGTGGATGCTAGAAGGTGTGGGAGAAAAGTAGGGGAGGGACGGAATCAAGGGGAAAAAAAGGCAAAATACTGAAGGGACACAAAAAATTAAAAGTTATCTGTTGATGATTATTTCTATGGCAATATTTCTGACTGGTCTAATATGCAGTGTATTCATGCTGGGAAAATTCACTTTGCATGCTGTAAAGATATACGCTGTTTTAATGTAAAATAAATTAAAAATTAAAAAAAGAAGAGGTAGAGAAAAAATGACTGATTTAAGACTCCTTTTGTTGGCACGAATCCATTTATTTATTTATTTACTTACTTATTTATTTTGAGAGAGAGATTTTTGTTATAGGATGCATGTGCTTGCTGGAGAGACAGAGATAGTGAGACAGAACATGAGAAATCCACTCCCCCAGGGGAATGGTCACGAGGCAACCCATTCTCTTCCATTTACCTCAGGATTTTTGGCATGTACACACATGCATCTAGTATGAGTTCTAAACCACTGGGTCTGGGACTTGAACTGCAGTCAACTATGTCGGAGTCTGGCAATGTAACCATTATGCCATCTGGGGGTCCTGGCACATATTCTTTTAGCTAAGCTCAAATGAAGCATCTTTCTCAACTAATCATCCTCCATATGGAAAGAGATTGATACTGCTTCACCTTACTTCTTATCTTTCTCATTTTTTTTATTTATAAAAATAAATATTGATATTTTAGTCAAGAATTAATCACAAAAAAATCTAAAATTCTAAACATTAACTTCTTTTTTAATCATTAAAGAAATAAAATGAGGGAACCAGCAGTTAGCATAATGGCTATGTCGCTGGACTCCTACGTAGTCGACCGCGGTTCGCGTCCCGGACCCGGTGGCTTAAAGCTCACGCCGGGCATGTGTGCGTGCGTACCCAAGATCCTGATAGGAGAATGGAGGAGAAGGGATTGTGGCATGACTATCCCCCCTGGGGGGTGATTTCTCGCTTTCTGTCTCTATGTCTCTCTCTGTCTGTCTGGCGAGCACACACGCCCTATAGCAAAAACCTCTCAAAAAAAAAAAAAAAGAAAGAAAGAAAGAAAATGATTACATATGATTGAGATACATCAGCACAGGAGGACTTAGGTGCTTATCAATTAAAAGTTTTCCTCTTGACTCTTCTGTTAGTCATGTGACCTTTTGCTGATCTTGAATATTTCATTAATAAAATTATAGTATTGTGAGCCAGCAGGCGGTGTAGTGGCTAAGGTGCTGGACTCCCACTGGTTGATCCAGGTTCAAGTCCCACACCTGGTGGCTTGAAATTCACCCCAAGCATGTGTGCGTGCATGCCCAAAATCCTAAGTGAAGAATGGAGGAAAAGGTATTATGGTATGGCCACGCCCTAGGAGATTATTTCTCATTTTCTCTTTCTCTCTGTCTGTCTGGTGAGTACACAAGCCCTATAGCAAAAATCTCTCAAAAAAATAAATAAGTGAATAAATAAATAAAATTAGAAAATTGACTGTCCTGATCCCTAAGGTTTCCCTCTGCCTTAAAATATTAGGATTTTATCATATGTTTTTTCTGAATATTAGACAATCTTGCAATATTTTTAGAATTTTATATAAGATGTAGAAAGTAGCTCTTAAAATAATACTCACATTTTGGCCCACTTATCTAGTTCTTCTTCAAGATACGTTTTAACCATTTTTGGTTGCAGGCCAAGAGAATTTCCCAATAAATAGATGGCATTTTCATCCTTATTCACTAAAGATATATCAACTAAAACGGAAGAAAATGGTTAAAAAAATTAATCAATTAACATTTTTCAGTCCGGTATTGTTAATCTAGTACAAGCAATTAATTTAATTAACTCCAAGAAAAACAGTAAGTAATTTACAGTTACTCTGAAGAATAACAGCAGGTTCTCTGAAAAACAATTAACCTTTGCATTTATATTTTAAAGTATAATTTAAACCTATAGAAATTATTGTGGAGATCTCTCATATTTATTGGGTTATTGTGCTACATGAGAAAATCTGAATCACCAACTAGTCCCAATCGTAAACAGCCAAAGGAGATAGAAAAGATCTAAAACAATTTTTATAGGAATGATATCAATCTATTTAAATGTATTAGAAGATTACAAAAATTTAGACAATTACTAACTCTCCACATTAGTCATAGCTACAGATATGGCAAATTGAATAAATCTAAGATTGTTTATATATTATACTTAGATATATTGGATTTATAACTTTTCTTATTCTTTATACTCATATGTATAGTTTATATATATATATATACACACACACACACACATATACACACACATACACACACACATATATGCATAGGCAGAGATTGTTCTGTATATCTACTTCTAACGCAAATAAATCAGAACTTTGCTGATTTGTCTTACAATTCACCCACGACTGCAAACAAAAGCAGTTTCATTAATAAACTAATCTAAGGGCTTAAAATACAGTCCAGAAATGCACGTTTACAATCATAATTGTAAACCACTGACTTTGCTCTAATTCCATGGGGGGAGAAAAACAAGCTTCTTGCTCATATTTCATTGGAATTAGTCAGTACTATACTTGTCTACTTCAGACTCCTTAACTAAACCTTTAAAGACTTTTTAAAAGCACACCATATGTTTCAACCTAATCACTTTTCTTTCTTTTTTTTTTTTTTTGGAGACGTTTTTGTTATAGGGCACGTGCACTTGCCAGAAAGACAGAGAGAGACAGAGAGAAAGAGAGAAATCACCCCCCCCCCCCAGGGGGGATGGCCACGCCGCAATCCCTTCTCCTCCATTCTCCTCTTGGGATCTTGGGCACACATGCACACACGCCCAGCGTGAGTTTAAGCCACCAGGTCCAGTACTCAAACCACTGTTGACTACATGGGAGTCCAGAGACATAGCCATTACGCTAACTGCTGGTCTCCAACCTGATCACGTTTATAGATATTGTTCCTCTTTTTTCTTGCCATTTTTTAAATCCATCCCAATGAAAGACATGTAAATACTGTTCACACGTTTAAATTGAATTCATTAACAGTCTCTTTGTTGACCTAGAGGACAAATATTGAAGGATCTTATTTAAAGTGTAGAACTCTTAATTGGTTTACCATGACTCAAATTTCAATGTAATATTTAAGTAAGTACAGTTTGAAGGCTAAAGTTGTTTTACATGTGTCAGACCCATCAATGACCCAAGAAAATGAGGTGACTATGCTAATCCCATTGTCTTGTCTTTTTTTTTTTTTTTTTTTTTTTTTTTTTTCCTTCATGGCTGATGCTTTTACTAACAAAAGGATTGTGGTCTGCTTTCATTCAGAAAGCAATTTTTAAAGTGTATTCAATGTAAAAGAAAAGCAGAATTGCAAACCAAACTTTTTAGCCCCATGCCAGCCAAAAATACAATTCCTGTTTCCTTTCACTATGTCTCTTTTTCTACATTGAACTGTTTGTTTAATAAATCTAGTTGTGGTGGCTGGCAAGTGGCATGGTGGTTAAGGTGTTGGACTCCCATGTAGTTGACCAAGGTTCAAGTCTTGGACCCTGATGGCTTGCTTTCTCACCTTCTCTCTCTTTCTCTGTCTCTCTGTGATCAAATTAAAAAGTAATAAATAGAATTAAATAAATCATTTAATAAATATCTGGTTGTGATCATCTACTTATAAAATGATAATAATAAAAAAAAAAAAACACTATGAGTAGGAACCAGAAGGTGCTATAGTGGTAAAGAGCTGGTCTCCCATGTAGTCGACTATGGTTCAAGTTCCAGACCTGGCAGCTTGAAACTCATTCCAGGCATGTGTGTGTGTGTATGCCCAAAAATCCTGAGGGGAGAATGGAGGAAAAGGGATTACGGCATGGCCATCACCGCTGAGGGGTGAATTCTTGCTTTCCGTCTCTCCAGTGAGAACATGTACCCTATAGTAAAAATCTCCACCATCACTCCCCAAAAATACTATGTATAGACAATAGATCCTTTAGGAAGGTCAAGTGGTGATGCTGTGGTAAGAGCTGGATCCATGTGGGGAAGGTCCTGGGTTTCTGTCCCTTGTACTTCTCAAGTTTTCTGGGCTCTCGTGCAACTGCTCACAATCCAGACAAGCAGGCCTGGAAAATGGATAGCAGTGTGAAGAACCTGTTAAGAGTGTGTCTTTATCTTTTTGTGGAAGAAAAAAAATAAACTCTAAAGATGTATTTAAATAACAAAAATGATTTTTATTTTCATTGTTCATCAGTGAAACAGGGCAGGGAATCAAGCACCTTTGACAGGGTCCTTCTGCATCACCATCCCCTTCGCTTAGGCCTCCAGCCAGTCCGGATGTCATAGATACACCTTTGCTTACACCTCCTACATTTCAAGTAGACTGGGGATCCAAACCTAAGTTTAGCAATGTGATTTCCAGCACTGAAGACCAACTTGCTATGCTGCCTGGACCAGAAAATAAAATAAATCTTTATATATTTCATTTGGATTTATCTAGTGATTCATCACATCGGGAGCTTGGGCAAAAACAAAAAATATCAATATCCAAACTTGACTGTAGGATTCTAATTTAATTTGCCTGGTACAAGGCCTTAGTTAGACTTTTTAGTTCTTTCTTTTTTCTTTTCTTTTCTTTTTTTCTTTCTTTTTTTTTTTTAGTTTCTGTTGTTATAGGGGACATGCTCTTGTCAGAGACAGAAGCAGAGAGAGACAGGGAAAGTGAGAAATCATCTCCTGAGGGGATAGCCATGCCTCAATCCCTTCTTATCCATTCTCCACTAGCGATTTTGGGAATGCATAAGCACATGCCCGGTATGATTTTCACATCACAGTGCCCAGGACTAGATCTGTGCAGTTGACCATGTGGGATACAGCCACCTAAACCACCACACCACCTGCTGGCCCAACTCTAGACATTGGAAAAAACTTCCCTCAACAAAATTTTTGTAAGGCTTTACTTCAGAAGGCCTAGCACTTGTCCCCTCATTTAAAAACAAAACAAAATAAAGAAGCAAACAAAAACTGTGAATTCTCTAGTTTAATTCAATTATGCAAGGTCACAGAAGGCCATTTACCTTTAACTTAATATAGCATGTTTTTATTGTAATTTATGTTTAGCTAAGTTAATGTTAAATATTTTAAGATTCAATAATAAAACACATGTGAAAGTTTTCTAACCCTTTTTACATAATGAAGCACATAAAAAATTAAATTGTGCAGCATATTATAATAAATCAAAAATGCTACTTTAGGACAAAGGTAAAAGACACAGTCCAGTTGCCCCATGAGCTGAAAGAATAAAAATATTGGTATACTTCTAATTCCCAAATACATGCACATAAACACACTCAATAAACTTATAATGAAAATCAAATTTAAGTTTATACAGAAACAATGAAGTAACTGAAATAACTCTACTTTTTAAATTTTTACAAATTAAAAAGAAAACTTACGGTCATCAGTAATGTCATGGTAGTAAAGCAATGCTCTGTGATGCTAAAGACTCATGAGAAAGATTTACATTTGTGCCCCCCAGGTCTCCTTGTACATGCACTGTGCACACATGTGTACCAGTGATCTGGGCTGGCTTAGGCTAGGGAGCAGATCACAGCTTTAAGACCCCATTAAGAGTCATTTTCTCCCCATCCCCACTCAAGAAATAAGTAAACAAATTTAAAATTAAAATAAAATAGGGCCAGATGGTGATGTGGTGGTTAAGGTAGCTGGATCCCACATGGTGAACTGTACTGTTCAAGTCTCACCCAACAGCTTGAAAGATGCATCAGGCATGTATGAGTGCATGCTCAAAATCCTGAGAGGAGCATGGAGGAAAAGGGGTTGTGGAGTGACCACCCATTCTGAAAGGTGATTTCCCACTTCCTCTTACTCCAGAAAGCACATACACTCTATGGCTAAACTAAACTAAAGAAGAAATCTAGGCACCAGCAGTTGGTGTAATGGCTATGTCGCTGGACTCCCATGTAGTCGACTGTGGTTTGAGTCCCAGACCCGGTGGCTTAAACTCATGCCAGGCACGTGTGCGTGCATGCCCAAGATCCCGACAGAAGAATGGAGGAGAAGGGATTGCGGTGTGGCCATCCCCCCTGGAGGGTGATTTCTCGCTGTCTCTCTGTCTTTCTCTGTCTTTCTGGCAAGCACATGTGCCCTATAAAAAAAAAAAACTCTCCAAAAAAAGAAAAAGAAAAAGAAAAGAAAAGAAATTTCAGCCTAAAATGTCAACATACTGTAACGGCTTAATTGTAAAATATGAACTAATTTTTTTTTAAAATCCAGAATTCCTTTTTCAAATCTAGAAGTAAAAGGAAAGACAGATAAGACCTTCTTTAAAGTTGTACAACATTTCTCAACATCATAAAAATGGCATTGTAGTTCATCGCATTACAATTAGTAATAAAACACATAGAGATTCGAGCTATTTGTTTCATTTGTGTTTTTATTACTTGGAGTTCCATATTACCAAGATGTATACAAACACCTAAAATGAATGTGATGGGTAAGAACTGCTTAATTTAAAAATTGTCCCGGGAACCAGCAGTTAGCGTAATGGCTATGTCACTGGACTCCCACGTAGTCGACCGTGGTTCGCGTCCTGGACCCAGTGGCTTAAAACTCACGCTGGGGGTGTGTGTGTGCGTGCCCAAGATCCCGAGAGGAGAATGGAGGAGAATGGATTGTGGCGTGACCATCCCATCCCCCCTGGGGGGTGATTTCTCACTTTCTGTCTCTATGTCTCTGTCTGTCTGGCGAGCGCACGTGCCCTGTAGCAAAAACCTCTCAAAAAAATAAATTAAATAAATAAATAAATAAATAAATAAATAAATATTGTCCCAATCCTAACAACTGGGATACTAATGTGATTGGTGTTTTCATTGTTGTTATTGTTACTGGCAACGCTGAATAGAATTTTGCCAGTTCATCACTTACCTGGAATTTAGCATGCCCATAAATCTTAGACCATAGTCCTCTAAGGAACTGGGTCAAAATTTTATCTTTTGATAAATAAATTGCAGAAGAAAACCAATAGAGCAAGGACTTCTTTACTTTCATTATACAACTCAACATGTAGACCCCTGCATGTCAAAATTCCTAAGGAATTTTTCTGTTTTTACCCATCAGAATGAAAGAACACTTTGATAACATATTTTGCTTTAAAATGTTTTTCAACTCAATGTTCTTTCTTTTTAAGTGCAGTGTAGATTTAATAGGTATCTCTTATTTTTTTCTTGAAATACGGAAAATGATTCTTTGCCTTTTATTCTTTAATAGAAATTTAGACACAGCTTGACATAATGAAGAACACTCTGTTTTGCTGATTGTAACTAAAATACATTGACTGGTTATGTAAAGATTATGAAAAAAAAGGAGCAGGTATATTATTGGTGAAGAAAAGCAATACTTAATACAGTCAAACTAGGATTGAATGTCTCATTTTCTTTCTACCTCAGAAACTCAAAGACAACCAGAAACCCCAAGCTATGTACTAGGTGTGGTCTGTAAGAGCATCAACAGAATCCCATAATTCTTATTTCTGGTTAGAGTGGGAGTAGGTCCCTAAAGTTTAGAGAGAAAAGCGGAAGACATTTTATAACGCTTTTTTCCTCTCATTTTTTTCTGTTCTCTTTCATGATTGCCATCAGTCAATCTTGTGGCAGTACCAGTGGTTACAGTGGCAGTAGCTGCACAGATGCACATATCTCTGAAGTAGAAAATGTTTCTTTCTAACCCCAAATATGGCGGCTCCAAGAATATGGGATAACTGTTTGTTGTTGTTCATTTTCTGTGTTTTTGCCTCTGGGCCCAAAAACAGGTATAGTCTTAGGAAGTATATAACAAAATGAACAAATGAAAAATCTCTTTTCTAGCAAGAAGATAATAAAGGTGGTCTTCTGAGAGTAGCAAAGTGTTAGGCCTATTTCAGAGAAAATAGAGTCAAGGGAATGGTGACATAGTATAAAAAAATACCTGAACACCTGAGCTTGAATGAGTCCTACCCTAAACAGTATTAAGAGAAACTTTGAGAATAAAACAATTCCTAAATTGGTGATTGAGTGGCATACACACAGGACAGATCCAAACAGCATTACAAAATCTTTGAAAACTGAATTGACATTGCTAACACTGTCAATAAAAGATGGGTAGGTATTTGCAAATAAACATATCTGAGGACATTACTTACAAAAACAAAGTAAGAGAAATAAAACATATACAGTTGGTTCTATAGTCTAGTGGTTAAAGAATTTTGATCTCATATGGCCGACCATGGATCTCACAAGGCTGACCAGCCCTGGCATCTTGAGAAACACTCTGAGCACACATGTGTGTGTTCCCAGGGTCCCAACATGATGGAGAAATGAAGAGATTTCCAGCATGACTACACCCCATTGGGGGATTCGCTCTGTCTCTCTGTGTTTCTCTGTTGACTGCATACATCATCCTCTAGCAATTAAAGAGAGAGAGAGAGAGAGAGAGAGAGAGAGGAAAGTGGTTGCTGCCTGAGAAGAGAGCAGGGTTGCGACTGCCTCCACAGCCTTCAGGCACTTGGGCCAGTGTTGTCAACTGGGTGCAGATCCTGCAAAGAGATGATCAAAAAGGGAATCTTCTTGCACTGTTGGTGGGCTTGGTAATTAGTAGAACCACTGAGGAAAACAATATGGCAGTTCCTCAAAAATTTACAACTAGACCTTCCACATGACATGACCCAATGAAACCACTCCTTGGTTTTTACCAAAGGACAAGAAAACAGTTTGAAAGACATTTGTACGTCTGTGTTTATTGCAGCAATATTCACAAGTGCCAAGACATGGAATCAACTGAATTGAAAAACTGTGGCACATATACACTATGGAATACTACTCACCCATAAAAAGAAATGACTCTGTCATTTGATACAAGTTGGATGAATACAGAATATTTAACGCTAAGTGAAGTAAGCCAAGCTATGAAAGACCAACATTGTATACCACCACTCAATATAAACTGAATGGTTCCACTCTGTGGCAGAAATCGGAAGATTCAAAGACAGAATAGTGGGGAAAGCAAATAAAGATTCCAGAGACTACATGGGACAAAAGTAGATGCTGGGGTATGTGTACTGGGTATTGGGAGGGGCTCAAGACAAAACATTTAACAGACAAGAGAATGTAAAGCTCTTTGCTGGGAAAGATGTATATGGTAATATCCTTAATTTTATCATCACACACTGCATGTATGCTTTGAAAAAACATATAGTATATCATAAAGATGTACAGAATTACATGTAAATAAGAAATTATAAAATAAAATAATATGGGAAGAAAAAAATACACCTAAAAAAGAAACTTATCTATCCATACATAAAGGAAATAAATGATAAAAAAAAAAGCTTATCACAGATATGTGAATTAACAACACCAAATGTGACCCAAAGGTGTCACATTTTCTTCATTGGAATATCAAAGGGAAAGGATAAAAAGTCAGGTGCAAGAATAAGAAAAAATGGCTAGGGGACCAGCAGTTGGCATAATGGCTATGTCGCTGGACTCCCACGTAGTCGACCGCAGTTCAAATCCCGGAACTGGTGGCTTAAACTCATGCCAGGCGCGTGTGCATGCATGCCCAAGATCCCAAGAGAATGGAGGAGAAGGGATTGCAGCATGGTCATCCTCCCTGGAGGGTGATTTCTTGCTTTCTGCCCCTTTTTCTCTTTTTGTCTTTCTGGTGATTGCAGCCCTATAGCAAAAATAATGGCCAGGGCCAACCCCATGATTTGATGGTTAAAGGGGCTGGATCTCATATGGCTGTCTATGTGGTTAGAATTCCAGCAGTGATGGCTTGAAAAACACACTAGGTACGTGTGTGTCTATCCAAACCCCTACAAGACAGAAAAATGGAAGAGAACAGATTGTAGTGTGACCAGAGTCCCATTGAAGCTGCTTGTTCTTCCTCTCTCTCCCTTTGTCTTCCCTCTCTCTCTCTCTCTCTCTGTCTCTCTCTCTCTCTCTCTCTGTCTCTCTTCTTTTATATCTCATGAGGGCATGTACCCTCTGGCAGTTAAAAGAAATAATGTCCAAAAACATCCCAAATTTTTCAAAATACTTTAATTTACATATACAAACTCTCAGTGAACTCCAAGCAAGATAAAATCAAATACATGCATGATAGTTGGGATACTGGATCCCACATGGCTGACTGCATGGTTCAAGTTCAGGACCTGGTAGCTTGAAAGACTTGCCAGGCACATGAGTATGAATGCCCAGAGTTCTGAGTGGATAATGGAGGAGGAAAGACTGAAGCATGGCCATCCCTCTGGAAAGTGATACCTCACTTCCCTCTGTCCCTCTTTCTTATTTTTGTTCTCTCTGAAAAGCATACAGCCCCCCTAATTTTTTTTTAAAGTAACTAGAGAAGGGAACCAGCAGTTAGCGTAATGGCTATGTCGCTGGACTCCCACATAGTCGACCGCGGTTCGCGTCCTGGACCCGGTGGCTTAAAACTCACACTGGGCATGTGTGCGTGTGTGCCCACGATCCCGAGATAAAATGGAGGAGAAGGGATTGCGGTGTGACCATCCTCCCTAGGGGGTGATTTTTCGCTTTCTGTCTCTATGTCTCTCTCTGTCTGTCTGGCGAGCGCACGTGCCCTATAGTGAAAACCTCTCCAAAAAAAAAAAAAAAAAGTAACTAGAGAAAAATAACATATTACCTATATAACCTATAGAAGACCAACACTTCTAATAATTACACATTTTTCATTGTATATCATGAAAGCCAGAAGGCACATTTCTTTTTCTTTCTTTCTTTTTTTTTTACATTTTTGCCATAGGGCATGTGAGCTCGTGGGAGAGAGACATAGAGAGACAGAGAGGTGGAAAGTGAGAAATCGCTTCCCATGGGGTTGACCACACTGCAATTCATTCTCTTCTCAAGATTTTGGACAGGCATGTACATGCGTCCAATGTGATTTTCAAGTTGCCAGTTCAGGGCTCACAGCAAGGTCAGTCACATGAGAATCCAGCACCACCATGCCACCTGCCGGCCCCAAAAGACAATTTTTTTAAGGAATAAAAGGAAATAAATTTTAATATAGAATTTTATTTCCACCAAAAATATATTTCAAGAATGATGACATAATAAAGATATTGTCAGATTAAGGAAAAATTAAGAGAATTCTATGCCATCATTTTTGTCCAAAAGTGCTGAAGTTCTTTAGGATATAGAGAAATAGTACTAGAGAGAAATTTGGATTTCACCAATAAAGGGGAAGCAATAGATATTCCCTTCCTTCCTTCCTTCCTTCCTTTTCTTTTTCTCTTCTCTTTCTTTCTTTCTTTTTTCTTTCTTTCTCTTTCCTTTTCTTTTATTTCTCTTTCTCTGTCTCTTTCTTTCTCTTTTTTGATCTTTCGTTTCTTCTTTTTCTTCTTCTTTCTTTCTATTTATTTCTTTCTTACTTCTTTCCTATTCTTTCCTTTTTCTTCCTTTTTTCTTTCCTCTTTTTTCCTTCTTTCTTTCTTTCTTTCCTTCTTTCCTTCTTTCCTTCTTTTTCATTATCTTTTTTCTTTCTTTTTCTTTCTCTCTCTATTTCTTTCTCACTTCTTTCCTATTCTACTTTCCTTTCTTTTTCTTCCTTCCCTTTCTTTCTTTCTCTCTCTCTCTCTTTCTTTCTTTCTTTCTTTCTTTCTTTCTTTCTTTCTTTCTTTCTTTCTTCTTTCTTTCCTCTGTATTCTTTTCTCTCATCTTTCTCTCATCTATCTATATCTATCTATCATCTATCTATCTATATCTATCTATTTATCTATCTATCTATATCTATATATCTGTCATCTATATCATCTGTCTGTCTGTGTATCCACCTATTTATACAGCAGAGTACAGAATACACCCAAGTTGTAGCCTTCAGGATGGTTAACTCAAGTCCATATATTTGAGATACTGAATAAATATGATCTTCGATGGATTTTAGATAAAATTTGAAACATTTATATTAAAATACTGGCCACAGAAGTAATGGCCAACCCAAATGCAATAATACTAGAAGGGGATACAAGGTGGTATTCCTGAGTATAAGTTTCTTTCTTTCTTTCTTTCTTTCTTTCTTTCTTTCTTTCTTTCTTTCTTTCTTTTTGGTTGGTCTCATAATATTTTAATATATGACAGAAATATATCATAAAAATTTGTGAGAGAATTCTTGTTCCTAAACAAAAAAGACTATATAAAGAAAAAATGTCTGCTGGATTTCTATACAACATTGTTTGTGCTAAAAACTAGCAATTTGTTTCTTGACTGGAAGTATATCAAAACATTCTCTAAGAAAGTACACTTAGGAACATACTAACTTCTTTATACCACTTACTTAACTTTAGAAGTTGAACAACATATCAAGACAGTTTAGCTCTAGATCAGTGTTTGTTTGGTAAGCAATTTTACACTGACAGTGTATGGATGTTGTAAAATGAAGCTCTATTTCAGGGGTAAGCATGTAATTTTTCAGTGTAAATCTGAACTTGTGCATGAAATATCAGAAAGTTCTTTGGCAGAAAGACTCCACTTATGGAGCTGCATTTTATACATAAAAATCTTTGTTGTAGCTAAAAGTTGACTTTTGAGCCTTAGAATGCATTACATTTTCTTTTTGGTTTTATTTTTTTTTAATTTTTCAAAATTTCCTTTTCTCTTTTATATTTAGTCACATTATTTAGCTTACAAACTGAATATTTCAACATATGAACATTTCTTTCTAGTCCAGTTGATAGAACTATAAATGTATCTTCAACAGATAATACCCACAAAAAGTATATGATATTAAGGCATATATCTAACCAAAGAAGTTAAAAACCTCCACAAGGGAAACTATGAGAAGCTGAAAAAAGAATTGAGAATGACACAAAAAAGTGGAAAGATATCCCATGTTTCTGGATTGGAAGAATTAATATAATCAAAATGGCAATTCTACCCAAATTAATCTACAGATTTAATGCAATGCCAATCAAAATATCAGACACATTCTTCACAGATCTAGAAAAGACAATCAGAAAATTTGTCTGAAATCATAAGAGACCCTGTATTGCCAAAGAAATTCTGCACAAGAAGAGTGGAGTGGGAGGCATCTCAATCCCTGACCCAAAAATATACTACAAAGCTGTGGTAATCAAAACAGCATGGTACTGGCACAGAAACAGACATGTGGACCAATGGAACAGAATAGAGTTCCCAGAAAAAAATTCCCAAACATACTGTCAACTGACTTTTGACAAGGGTTACCAGTCAATCCAGTGGGAAAAGAAAAACCTCTTCAGCAAATAGTGCTGGAAAAATTGGATTTCCACCTGCCAAAAGATGAATCTGAACCCCTACCTCTCACCTCTGACAAAAATCAAGTCAAGGTGGATCAAAGATCTAAATCTAAGACCTCAAACTATAAAACGTTTCCTGGAAAATATTGGGAAAACTCTGGGAGACATTGGGGTAGGCTAAGACTTCTTGGATAAGACCCCCAAAGCACAGTCAATATCCCCAAAATAGACAAGTGAGATTACATCAGACTAAGAAGTTTGTTCATGGCAAAAGACACAGTTCGTAATGTGAATTGACAGCCTCAGAATGGAAAAATATTTTTGTAAACTATTTGTCAGATAAGGGATTGATAACCAGAATTCACAAGGAACTCAAGCAGCTTCCGAAAAAAGATGATCAACCTTATTAAAAGATAGGAGAATGAGTTGGAAGAAACACTCTCTAAAGATGACATATAAATAGACAAAAGGCATATGAAAACATGCTCAACATCCCTCATTGTAAGGGAAATGCAGATCAAAACAACAATGAGAAACCACCTAACCCCAGTCAGAATGACTAAGATTAAAAAAAAAAAAAAATGGCAAGTGCTGGTAAGGGTGTGGTGAAAGGGGAACTCTCTTACACTGCTGGTGGGAATGTAAATTTGTCCAGTCACTGCGGAGAACAACTTGGAGATTTCTCAAAAATCTACAAATAGAACTACCATATGATCCAGCAATCCCACTCCTTGGAATCTACCCAAAGGACACAAGAATTCTTAAATGGAAAAGTGCTTGAACATCGATGTTTTTTTGCAACACTATTCACAATTGCTAAGACATGGAACTAACCCAAATGCCAAGGAAGAGATGAATGGATAGAGAAATTGTGGCACATATACTCTATGGAATATTATTCAGCCATTAAAACAAACAAACAAATACACAACAACAAAAAAAACCTTGGCTTTTGACAGAAAGTGGAAGAATATGGAAGATTTACTGCTGAGTGAAGCAAGCCAGACCATGAAGGAGAGACATTGTATGTCCCCACTTAATATATACTGAGTGTCTTCACTCTATGACTGATGTAAATACCAGATATAGTGTGTGTCAAAGAGTAGAGTCTGAGTTAGGACATTTAGAAGAAAAATAGAGAGGCAAAGCATTAATGGGACAAAGAGTATCAGTTTCTTGAACTTGTTACACAAATGCTCTCATGTTGCAAAATCCATAGAGCTACATAACTTTCACATTTTATGAAGTAAAATACTATATTTTTCTCTACTATTATTCACAATGCAATGAGAGAACAATTTTTGTGTTCTAACATGCTTTAAAATATTACTTTTCATTTCTGCCATAGAGTTCAGATATTCGGTATTAATAACATCTCTCTTTTTTTTACATCAAATCACTGTATGTTCTAATGATATACCGTGATTGAATATAAAGATATTTTGTTAAAACCAAAATGTTAAGTTTCCTGGTCTTGTCCTGAGGGAATATTGTGTATTTTTTTTCTTTATGGGGATGCAAGGCTATTTTTCAACAAACTCTTTGGACTTTGGATATAATTCCAGGAGTTAAGATTGAGAAAAAATATGTATGATCACTACAGTCCTCTTGTACATACTCATGATATATTCATTGTCTAATTTTTAAACCAATTTGTTTTTTCTGAAGTCTGGAGCAGTGACATGGCATCCTCTGTATTATTAAGATTTCAAAAGAAATTCTCCACACTTTTGCATATAAAATCCCCTAAGGAGAAAGAGTTCACAAGGTCAGAAAGTGCCCCTGGAGAAGACGAAAGTCTAAATTCTCCTGATCAAAATATATTTATTCTCAATTCTTTAGCTGAGGTAGACATGGTAATAAGTTGCTAGAGCACAGGAAGGTTGAGAGGGACTTTGAGCTTTCACGAGATCTCAATCTAAATCATGTTGACTTTGGACATTGAGGCCAACACATCTTTTGAGTTAGGCAAAGGTTGTCTTCAGTAATTTTCTTTAACCTTAAGATCTTAGGTTCCAGGAGCTGAGAAAGTTTGGGGGAAATAATATATTCAGCATGGACTCTGCTTAGCTGAAAATAACATTCCTGTCCATCTGACATTCTTTCTCTCCATAATTTCCTTTTTTTAATACCCAACCATAATCAAACCCCTCTGTTTCTTAAAAGAAAGACATTCGTTTATTTATTTTGCCTCTTATCATTGTTTTCTTCCTTTCACATCATGTGTTCTTTAAAAAGCACTGTAAAAACCTGTTTCCAGGGCTGGCAAGTGGCATGGTGGTTAAGGGCACTAGACTTCCACCTGGCTGACTGCATTTAGAGTCCTAGACCTGACGGCTTGCCTTCTACTTTCCCTCTCTCTCTCTCACTTTGTCCTTCTCTGGTCAAATTTAAATAAATAAATAAATTTAAATAAAATAATTCTTTTAAAAAAAATCTTGCTTCCAGTATTTCTCTCCTTTAGTTACACCTAGAAAAATGGTTTCCCACCCTGTCATTTTAATGGAGCTGTTAAAGTTATGACTACTCAATAATCTTCTAACTTCTAAAATAAAAGGCCCATCATACAGCCTCTGTAAGAGTTGGTAACACTCAGCCCTCCAATTTCCTTGAATGCCTCTCTTCACACAGTTTTACAACACTATATCACTACATTTTCCTTCTTTTTTGGGGGGAGGAGAGGTTTTTATTTATTTATTTTATTATATATATATATATATATATATATATATATATATATATATGTATATATGTGTGTGTGTGTATATATATATATATTTTTTTTTTTTTTTTTGGCTACAGGGCACGTGTGCTCCCCTGAGAGACAGAGAGAAACACAGAGACAGAAAATGAGAAATCACCCCCCAGGGAAGATGGCCACGCCACAATACCTTCTCCTCCATTCCTTCTCTTGGGATCTTGGACACGCACACACATACACCTGGCATGAGTTTAAGCCACCGGGTCCGGGACTCGAACCATGCTCAATGACATGGGAGTCCAGGGACATAGCCATCACGCCAACTGCTGATCCTATCATTTTTCTTCTTATTCAATGTTCTGACTCTATTCTTTCTTTTCCAGTACTTAAAATTGTTTTTCAAACCCACTTTTTCTAACTCTAGGTATGATACCTAGGTAATATTTTCCACACTCAATTTCAACTACTTCCTAAAATTCTGATGACTCTCCAATTTGTATCTTCAAACTAAACCCAAATGGTAGCAGTCCTCAAAGTTCTATTCTATTTTTCTTTATAATAGCAAATTTTTAGTTTTGCATGTGGCTACCAAGAACAAAATTATATGTTACACTCAGTCTTCCTTGTAGGTAGTGGAGCCAACATTGGCCCAGGGGATGTAGGTGGACATATTAGGAGCAGCACCTGAAACCTTCCTCAAGGGATGGACAGGCATTCCTTGTCTTTCCTTCTTTGTTTCCCTCTTCTCCTTACTGCTTGGAATATAGATGTCATCTTCTTGGACTCTAAGGTTGAGGTCACAGAGGGCAGAGCAAATAGAGGAACCAAAATACTATTGTAGCATTTCTAAATGAACTGTTCCCAAAACAAATGAATTGTATCAGTGGATATCAACATTATTATCCTAAACCAGAACGTTTGGCTCATGTTATGTTTCTCCTACTACTCAATCAGGTTAATGTCATGAACATCTTAAATAGTTCTTGAATGTTCTCCTTTTTCTCCACTTCTATTACATTTACTTCTTCACCCTAATTGCCAGTTACCTCCACTCACTTATTTACTATTTACTTCATCTTACCAACTGCTCTTGTATTGCCCTATATATTCTCTTTATAATACGCTTCTATTTCCTGTTTCCTGTTTCCCCACACCCACCTATGTACATGACATACAGTGGTCATATGAAAATACTCTTACAGATTAACACACCCATGCTTTCTTTTGCTTGCATCTTTGCAAATGCTCTTCCATCTGAATGATAAGAACTCACTGGTTACCTCTACCCCAAGGTCTCCCTGAGTGAATTCCACTCTTAGGCAAAAAAATAACACAGTGCTTACATTCAGGGAGCAGATATTACAACAGGAAAAAAAAAGGTAAGATTATAAACAAGTCCACTAAAATGCAAAATTCAAGAGGCATGAGAACTTTAAAACTCCAAACTCTTGGTTTCTTGATAGATACTAGATTTTTAAGTCAGATTATTAAAATCCCATGGTCATAAACATTATGTCCTTTTATAGATGAATAAAACCTTTATTTAACAGTGTTAAATCAAGGATTCTAGTTTATAAGGAAAAGCACACTTTTCCATATTTGATACATTAGTACCACACACCTATTGGAGTCTTCTAAGACTAACAAGGAACTCCATTATGTTATCTGGAACCCTTGCAGACAATTTTAAGCATGACTGCTTTGCTCCGTCAATGTTATCTGAGGCCAAATAATTATATGGGCAATATAATGTAGATTTTGTACTGCTCTTATACAGTAGAAAAGGGGAATGAAGACATTTTCTAACATTGGATTATGATGGTCGTGTAGCCATATACACTTACTATAAAGTATTGAACTGAACGCTTAAAATGGTTGAATTTTATGGTGTGCAAATTATATCTCGCAGTAATTTTTAAAACATGCGACAGCAAGTTGGGGTTGAGAGAACTAGGACAGGAGTCACAATATTTGGAATCTATTTCTTGCTCTGCCATTGGCCAGCTATATGGACTTGATATTTTCATTTAAAACCCCTCAGATATATATGGGAAAGAGCTTATATCCTTAAGACTTAAATAAATAGATAAAATGAATAAACAGAAGGGGTACATTTTATGCATTAAGAGAAAATTAAGACAAAAAGAAAAGCAAATATCCAAGGAATTTATGTAGATTTTTTTAATAAGTGCAATATTGATCCAAGAACTGCAAATTCAAACAAGGAAGTAACACTCTTAGATTGTCTAATAAGCAACAGCTTAAAAACTGTTAATAACAAATGTGAGTGAGGAACTGGTTTTATTTATACAGGGAATATAAATTAACACACTGGTTTCTGGAATGGCTATTTGGGACTCTGAGATAGAGGTCTGAATAAGTTGTGTGCCCCTGCAAAAGCAGTATGTCTTATGGGGTTATCCAGTAGGCACTCAGAGATTTAGGTAAGAGGACAGTCCAAAAAGAATTATTTATAATTTAAAAAAAATTTAGAGGGACAACCCTGAGGCTGAAAGGTTAAGGGAACTGGAGGCAGACAGGCTTGAATCACAGCCTTAACAACTTGGAAAACACTCTGGGCTGAAATGTATGCTTGCCAAAATCCTAACAGGATGGGGAAATGGAAAACCGATTACAGCATGCCCATGTCCTGTTAGGATGTGCTTTATCTCTCTCTTTTTCACTGTCTCCCTCTGGAAAGTACACACACTCTCTGGCAAATTTAAAAAAAAAAAAAAGAAATGTACTTTCTCATATGTATGCCTTGCACTTCTCATTTTTCTTTATTTTCTCTCTCTTTTCCTTTATTTGTTTCATTTCTTTAATAGTTGGAAAAAAAACTATTGAGAATTGTGATCCTTTCATTTTTCCCAATCTTATGGTCATATGAAAATACTCTTACAGATTAACACACCCATGCTTTCTTTTGCTTGCATCTTTGCAAATGCTGTTCTATCTGAATGATAAGAACTCACTGGTTACCTCTACCCCAAGGTCTCCCTGAGTGAATTCCACTCTTAGGCAAAAAAATAACACAGTGCTTGCATTCAGGGAGCAGATATTACAGCAGGAAAAAAAAAAGGTAAGATTATAAACAAGTCCACTAAAATGCAAAATTCAAGAGGCATGAGAAGTTTAAAACTCCAAACTCTTGGTTTCTTGATAGATACTAGATTTTTAAGTCAGATTATTAAAATCCCATGGTCATAAACATTATGTCCTTTTATAGATGAATAAATCCCTGGGGGGGGGGCGTTTTCTCGCTTTATGTTCTTTGTTTTTCAAGTGGCAGAAGAGCATTCATTCTTAGTGGTATGCTTGTCTTTTAAAATAATTTGAGATTATTGGGACCAGCAGTTGGCATAATGGCTATGTCACTGGACTCTCATGTAGTCAACCGCGGTTTGAGTCCCGGACCCAGTGGCTTAAACTTATGCCAGGCATATGTGCGTGCATGCCCAAGATCCCAAGATCCCAAGAGGAGAATGGAGGAGAAGGGATTGCAGTATGGCCATCCCTCCTGGGAGGTGATTTCTCGCTTTTTGTCTCTCTGTCCCTCTCTGTCTTTCTGGCCAGCTCACATGCCCAATAGCAAAAAAAACTCTCCAAAAAAAAATGTTTTTTAAATAATAATAATTTGAGACTCTTTATCATTTTTATATTTCTTGTAATGATTTCTCTGGCTTTTTGGTATTTTTTTATTATTATCATTATCATTATCATTGTCATTATTATTATCATTTTAGCCAGAGAGAGAGTGAAAGCACCCCTCCCCCAGTGGAGTGTGCTCACCCTGCAATTACTTTTCTTCCACTGCTCCATCTCCTTAGGGTTTAGGGCACACATGACTGGTGTGTTTTCTGAGCCGAAGGATTCAAATTAGAGCTGGCAATGTGAGATCTGGCTATCAAAGAACTATTCTACGGGGCTGGCTCCCAGAAGCTATTGATAAGATAGGAGATACTAGTTTCTTGATTAATTCAAATCTTGACAAGCGGAAGGGGGTGGATAATGTAGAGAGGAAGAAGAAAATACCAACACTGTTGGGGTTCAAAACACAATATTCCCAAGTATGCAGTCTTAATATGCTGAGTATTTTGACTGAAGATTGAGAGGTAAGCTACTGCATACCCAGAAGTAAGGATGCTACACAGAAAAAGGTCAGGAAAGGCCTGAAGAAATAGGCTTTGCTAAGTTCTCCCCAGTTTATTACCATTAATCACATCCTTTTGACCCAATCATGTTTGTTTCTCTACAACTATCAGCTCCTTTCACCAGACTTAGCATAAAAACACACATTCTTCAAACAGCATAAAAGCAGTTAAGCATAGATTAATTTGTGTCTTCATTTCTGAAGACTCTGATGTCATGGAAAACTTGGACAAATAAAATTTTCATAGCAATGTAGGCCATGTCTCTCGTGATGGATAGGAAAGAAGGCATTACATTTTTGCCCCTAAACCACCACAGGCTCCAAGCTTGGTGCCTTTGTGCAGCACAAAGTCAAACAACTACCAGGTTTGGCTTCACCTCTGAATCCACAAGGTTACTTTCTCACTTCATTCTCAACTGTCCTCAGACACGAGCTCTTCAACAGTTCCCTCCCAGGTTACCTTAGATAAATGAGCAGTCTCTTCTTCACAGCTCCGTAACTCTTAGAGCACAAGCTGATATCAGAGCACGCATCAAGGTTTATCAGCTTGGTTATTATCTATCTCCTCATACCAGATATAACTCTAAATATGTGATAACCTTGCCCTTCGCTCATGGAACTATTCTGAGAAGTGTCTCTAATAGAGCATAAGAATAATACATATTTTTTAAATGAATGAACATTTAAGAGTGTGAACAGTGAGAATGGGGGGACCAGCAGTTAGCATAATGGCTATGTCGCTGGACTCCCATGTAGCCGACTGTGGTTTGAGTCCTGGACCGGGTGGTTTAAACTCACGCTGGGCGTGTGTGCAAGTGTGCCCAAGATCCCTAGAGGAGAATGAAAGAGAAGAGAAGAAGAGATTGTGGAGTGGCCATACCCCCGGGGGGTGATTTCTGGCTTTCTGTCTCTGTCTCTGTCTTTCTGGCGAGCGTACGTGCCCTATAGCAAAAAAAAAAAAAAAAAAAAAAAAAAAAGTGATAATGGAAATCTATTGATCTAACTGCCTAGAACACCACCTTAACTTGGTCTAGAAGATATTGGATCTTATCCTCAGAGTCTCTAATTCTGGGGTAGGTAATTCTGGGGTAGGACGCAAGAACTTGCATTTCTAATAAGGTCTCTGGTGAAGTTCATGTTTCCAGTCAAGAGATCACACTTTGTTAATTATAGATTTTAAAGAACTCTCGGGACCAACAGTTAGCGTAACGGCTATGTCTTTGGACTCCCATGTAGTCGACCGCGGTTCGCGTCCTGGACCCGGTGGCTTAAAACTCACGGCGGGTGCGTGTGCGTGCGTGCCCAAGATCCCGAGAGGAGAAGGGATTGTGGCATGGCCATCCCCCCTGGGGGATGATTTCTCGCTTTCTGTCTCTCTGTCTCTCTCTGTCTGTCTGGCGAGTGCACACACCCTATAGCAAAAAACTCTCCAAAAAAAAAAAAAGAACTCTTGTGGCTAATAAAGCAAATTTCTCCTTCATTCAAAAGTAGTTTTAAAGCCAATTATTTGAATTCTTTATTAAATCAATACACTGGTCTTTTTATGCCTCTTTAAGAATCAGCAGTTACTTACTTAAGATTATACTTCTTAGTTTCTACTGGAGAGCTAATTGAATATATACAGATTATACACAGTAGCCCTTGTCTGAAATACTTTAGGCCAGAAGTGTTTTGGATTTTAGAGTTTTAGAGATTTTGGAATATTTTCATATATATAATGGGATATCTTAGTGATGGAACTAGAGTCTAAACACAAATTTGTTTATTTTGTATATACCTTATACAGAGTTTGAAGCTAATTTTACTCTCTCTCTCTCTCTCTCTCTCTCTCTCTATATATATATATATATATATATATATATATATGAGAAGTTTTTAAGTTTATTTATTATTTTCTTCCATTAGAGAGAGAGAAAAAGAGAGAAAGGGAAAGATCCTCTCAAGAGGCTCTTACATCATGATTCACCCCTCGCTTTGGTCAGCCCAGATCAGAGGCAAGCATGCCCGGTGTGTTCAGGCAGATCACTGGATGCCAGTCTGGAACTGTCCTATGTGGATCTGCTGCACAGTGTCACATTACTACTGCACCACCATCCAGCTTCCATATAGAATACTTTAAGCAATTTTGTTCATGAAATCCTTTGTGACAATGATTTGGTGGGAGAATCTGAATGTGAATTGAAATGATTTATCACTCTGGGGCCAGCAGATGGCATGGTAGTTAAGGGCACTGGACTCCCACATGGCCAACCATGGTTCAAGTTCCAGAACTGGAGGCTTGTTGTCTCACTTTCTCTCTCTCCTCTCTCTCCGTCTCTCACTCTGTCCCTCTCTGTTAAAATTTAAATAAATAAATAAATAGTTCTTTCCCCCCAAAAAGAAAGATTTATCACAGCTTAATGGCAATGGGGGATTCTTTTTTCCCTTGGAAATGCTACATAAACTGTGAGCTGCGTGTCTCCCTTTTGACTCTGACCTGTCACATGAAGTCAGATGTGAAATTTCCCAATTGTGGCATCAGTCAGCACTCAAGACGTTTCAGATTCTGAATTTTTGGATTAGGGCTGTTCAATCTATACCTACAAACAGGGTGCACAGTCAACTCGTAAGTAGAATAGAAGTGATTATATATACAATGCTTTTTTTTAGTGGAAACTTTTATTTTTTAAGAGAGATTTTTGCTAAAGGGCATGTGTACTCACCAGAAAAACAGAAAAAGAGAGAGAGACAGAGAGACAGAATGTGAGAAATCATCCCCCCCATCAAGGGGACGGCCATGAAACAATCCCTTCTCCATTCTAAGGTCGGGACCTTGGGCATGCAAGTGCATGCATACAGTGAGAGTTTTAAGCCACAGGGTCCAGAGCTCAAACCACAATCAACTCTGTGGGAGTTTAGCAATGTAACCATTATGCCATCTGCTGGTCCCTTAATGGAAATTTAAAATTTTTAAAATAAATATTAAAAACAATGTGATACTATATATAACATAAAATTTACTATCTAAACCATTTCCAAGGATATTTCATTGTAGGTATATGCTATATTTATTTATACATTCATGCTTTTTTTTGGCGGGGGGGAATTGAATATTTTATTATGTCTTTTTTTGCTGCAAAGCTGTTGCTTCAACTGTGTAAAATAGCACCAGCAAATGCAGTACATGGGGAAACTACAATAATACTGCTCTTTAACACTATACAACTAACAAACACTTTTCTCCACTCCCACTTATTTCCAATGGAGAGGAAATGAAGTATTCTGACCCACATCCAGGGATGGTTATACACAGTGTTCTTTAAGGCTTAGGCGAACAGTGTTATCACTAATTACATCATTTTTATAACTAGTTTTTAATCACAGATAATTTCATGAATTCCGAATACTTGTGCATAGACTAAGAATCATAGAATATTGTGAAAAAGATACATTTTGTGTTTATTAAAAATATGATTATTAGAAAGTTAAGGGGTTTTTCTTTCCAGTAGTGGTGTTCAGAGTAGTTTCTTTTTCCGCTGGTATTGTTAAAAGTTGCAATTTAAGTCTTCTATCAACCACTAATTTAAGACAACTATGCCTGGATTAAGTTGTTTCACACTACTTTATTTAAGGGTTCTACTTTTACTCTTCAATAGACTTTACGTATTTCTCATACACATCTTCACTCATTAGTTCATCTAGTTCTGAAGGGTTACTCAGTGTCATCTTGATCAGCCAACCATCTTCATAACAAGATTTGTTGACAAGTCCTGGATTTTCTGCAAGAGCTTCATTAATTTCAGTTACTTCTCCTGACAGAGGAGAATAGAGTTCACTAGCAGCTTTTACACTTTCCAAAGCACCAAACTCATCTTGTTTGTTCGGTTTTGTCCCGACTTCAGGCAGACTACAATAAACAACATCTCCCAAAGCTTCCTGTGCAAAATTGCTGATTCCCACTGTTCCAATACAGTTTTCTGTTGTCATCCACTCATGTTTCTCCGTGAATTTACGCACCGACAGCAGAGCCGGTCCCGTGCGCAGCGTCCGGACGGGGCCCACCTGCAGCCGCCAGGGCCGCGGCGGACAGGGCACGGCGGGCGCCGAGGCCGTGCGCAGGCTGCAGGCCACGGCCCGCAGGCTCCACGCCGCTCGCAGCGCCATGTTCGCAGGGACACCGAGGGTCTCCCAGTTGCGCTGTGCCGCCCAGGCTACATTCATGCTTTGATGGGCTTTTGGGTTGTTCCTTTTTTGGCTATTGTGACTAGAGCTGCCATGAAAACGGGTTTTCATTTCTTTCAGCTATATATCCAAATGGGATTGTTGGATTATATAGCAATTCTGTTATTAATCTTTTGAGAAATTGCCAGACTGTTTCCTAGAGCAGTTGCACTATTTTCCTTTCTCACCAACAGTGCACAAGGGCTCCAATTTCTCTACATCCTTGCCAACGCTTCATCAAAATGAGTGTGAGGTCACATATCATTGTGGTTTTGATTTGCAGTTCCATAATGATTAGCAATGTGCAATGCTTTTTTTTTTTTTTTTTTTTTTTTTTTTTTTCTTTTCCTAGAGGGCATGTGTAACATAAAGAAAGATTAAGGAAGTGAGAAACCAACCCCTAGGGGAGTGGCCATGCTGCAATCCCTTCTCCATTCTCCTCTCAGGATTCTGGACACTCACAGATATGCTCCTGGCACATTTTTCAAGCCACAGGTTCTAAACTTGAACTGCACAGTTGGCCGTATGGAATCCAGTCCCTTAACCACCATGCCACCTGCGGGCCCAATGCAATGCTGTTTTTCAAACTGGATTTTGATTCAGTAAAACAACCTTTATTCAAAGAGCACAGTTACTATTATCCAGACCTGACCTGTTCCAAGTTATTGGGACAATAGCCATAAAAAATAACAATCTGGTTATTTCAGAGGACTCCTAACATTTTGTGGTACACATATCTCCAGAGTCTTCTCTCCCATCCCAGGAAAAATTCTCTTCCTAAATTTGATTTCCTTACAACTTACCCATTAGCTGTTAGAATCCCACCCTTAAGATTCAAATGAACATGCTCTTTCAATTCTAGACTCAAAACTGACCTTGAAAATTTCACGTCTGCGGTTTTTAATCACGTCTCTTATAGTCCCATTTTATTTAGCCTTTTATAGCTGTCATTTGTATCAACGTCTTCTTCAACTATTATGAAACAATTTGAAATTGTATACCAGGATTTCTTATCTTTCATCCCTTTAGAATTCTATAGGGTGCTGGACATATATTTCGAGATGCATTATTTCAGGAGAATGTGTCTCCATATGTTACATTACATTTACAATAAAATAAGAGAGTTATGTGTGGCCAGCTCCAATGCAGCGGTAATGCATTGCTCAAAAGAAGCTGGCTTCCATATGGGGACCAAAATTTGTATCCAGAACCAGGTCAGTCTGAAACCCACTAGACATTCATGCAAGTAAGTGTCCAGGCTATGATAAGCTTAAGGACTGGAGGAAAGGGATTACAACTTGACCAGACCCTCTTTAGGGTGCTCAGTCTCTCTCTCTTTTGTGTACATGCCACACAGGCATTGTATCCTAGAACAAAGGAAAAGAAGAAGAAGAAGAAGAAGAAGAAGAAGAAGAAGAAGAAGAAGAAGAAGAAGAAGAAGAAGAAGAAGAAGAAGAAGAAGAAGAAGAAGAAGAAGAAGGGGGAAGAGGAAGAGGAAGAGGAAGAGGAAGAGGAAGAGGAAGAGGAAGAGGAAGAGGAAGAAGAAGAAGAAATGGCCCCAAAGGGCAGCGCTTAGCCCTGTACATATAGAGCCGTTTCTCATATGGGTAAACACAGTTCAAATTCGGAACTTGGTGCCTTGAATAACATGCCAGGCACATCTGTGGATATGCCTAAAATTTTGATGGGATAGAGAAATGGCAGAAAAAGGAGTGCAGTGCAGACCAAGTGGGGGTGACCTCTCTCTCTCTCTCTCTCTCTCTCTGTCTCTCTCTCTCTCTCTCGTGAGCATATGCACACTCTGTTAAGAGAGAAAGAGAGAGAGTTTTCTTACCTGATCTTAGCCCCAAATCTGATTAACTGACATTGTTGGATTTTTGTCATTTCAAATTGTACCTGCCACATTTAATCTGAAGAAAAAAGGAAATCAAACTATAATAAAGTAATAAATCCCATATTGTGGACTAATTCCATTCAACTTAGCATTCTTGTTCATTAATATAAAATGGAGTAAAGCTAAGTATGATATATTATTTCACATTTTTATACCTGTGCTAGCTTTGCTACAAAAAAAAAAAAAAAAATCAGGTCTTCCTTAAAACCAAGAACAGAGTTAGCTTACTGTATTTCTTTCTTTCTTTCTTTTTTTTTTTTTTTTTTTTTTTTTTTTGAGAGGTTTTTGCTATAGGACGCGTGCGCTTGCCAGAAAGACAGAGAGAGGCAGAGAGACAGAAAGCGAGAAATCACCCCCAGAGGGAATGGCTGCGCTGCAATCCCTTCTCCTCTAGGGATTTTGGGCGCACACACACACACACACACACACACACACGCCAATGTGAGTTTTAAGCCACCGGGTCGATGACTCAAACTGTGGTTGACTACATGGGAGTCCAGCGACATAGCCAATACGCTAACTGCTGGTCCTGCTTACTGTATTATTGTTAAGAATGCAGGAAAAGTTGGGCATTCACTGTTTTATATTGGTTTACTCTTATATATGCTATCTTCACTCACAGTGTGCAAAGATGGCTAGTCACATAACATCTCTCCTACCACTTCCAGATCACAAAATCAGATTCCCTCTAAGACAAACATGCTATCATCAACTGGGTGCCACAAAATAAGAAATATTTTAATATTGTATTGAAAAGAATTGCTTTGAGCTCTAAGTGCTTAGAGAACAAGTAAATGCATCTGTCTATAATTTTTCAATCAGTCACTCTATTGTTCAGAGAAGTAGATGACAGTATAAGCACCCTGTAAGTATTTTATTCAAAGGAGAAGAAACCTAAGGAATCTGAGGCTAAGGTAGGCTGACAGGTTGATTTAGTAGCTCCAGGGACCTGCTATTTTTCAGACACAATTCAGAGACAATTGTAATGACTCTATTACGTAATGGAACAATGATTTTTTTTAAAGATTTATGATAAACACTTTAATGCAGTTGCAAAAATATATTAATAAATTGATTTTTAAAAAAAACCCTTCCCATTATTCTTACTTGGAGGCAGATCCCGCATTTTGGGGATATAAAAGTACTCCCTGAAGTGGCTCAGCTTATCTTCCTCATCAAGGCGGAGAGCAACCTTCTCATCTGCTGGATGACATTTGAGTTCAGCTGCGACGCGTTGCACTGTGTCAGCTGGCAGCTCAAGAGGTAAAGACTCCATCACAAGTTGTCCTCTAAAATGAAGAGAAAATGTTAAGATGTAATCTGGTCACCATCATTTTCTTACATGTTCTGTTTTAACCAAGATTCTTTTTTTTTTTTTGAGAGTTTTTTTTTTTTTTTTTGGTTTTTTTTTTTTTTTTTTTTGCTATAGGGTGCGTGCGCTCGCCCACACCCCGGGGAGATGGTCACGCAGCAATCCCTTCTCCTCCATTCTCCTCTCGGGATCTTGGGCACACACGCACACACGCCCGGCGTGAGTTTTAAGTCACCGGGTCCAGGATGCAAACCACGGTCGACTACATGGGAGTCCAGCGACATAGCCATTACGCTAACTGCTGGTCCCACCAAGATTCTTTTCATCCCAACCTTAGAAATAATATATTTAATCAACCAACATTAAACCCCATGCCTGAGATTTTTTCATAAACAAAACGAAGAAAATAATAATTATGGAGAGTTATTGAAAGGACTAAATTAGGTAATAGTGCTCAGGATAGAGTAAGTTCCCATTAAATATTACCCTTTCTATTCTTCTCTAGAAAAATAGACCACACTCATGACTTTCAAATATTTTACTTCATCGACTTTCCTCTAGTTACTTTACTAAAAAGTAAGTGAAGATGCTTTTGTGAAAACGTAGACCCCAATCCACTAGCTTGTTGTTCTCCCTATCACATCTTCAACAGTTCTTGGATCATAATTTTAAAACTATAGACACATAAACCTTTAGCAAAATTCTTTATTGCAAAAGAATTGCATTGATTAAAAGATTATGATAGGGGCCAGCAGGTGGCATAGTGATTAAGTTGCTGAACTCCCATGACCATGGTTCGAGTCCTGGACCTGACAACTTCAAACAAGCCCAACATGTGCCCAAAATCCTTAGAGGGGAATAGAAGAGAAAGGATTGCTATATGGTCATTTGCCCTGGGACGATGAACTGATTTCTCACCTTCTGTCTTCCTGTCTTTCCAGTGAGCATACTTGCCTTAATAGTAAAAATGTCTAAAATAAGATTATTTAAAATGATGTTACTATTTTTGCCATATTAAGACCAAAGACACCCATCTACCTGCTGCTTATAATGATGAGAAATGAATTTCTTGTTTTTCAACACCAGATGTATCAGCTTAGAACCAAACCCAGTGATGTTTCTTGAAGTCACATTCTACTCTGCTTCATCATATTTAACATTTTCCCTTCCTTTGGAAATAAAGGTTAATTTTTCTGATGGTGATTATTGACAATGAGATTTGATCACATACTTTTAAACTATACTCACATTTGTTCCACTAAGTTAAATTTTTGAAATTGAGCAAAAATTGTATTGGAGAAACATCTTTTTTCCTCAGGCTAGCTGGTTTACATATTACAGTTTTGCTGACCTTATTTATACATTTGCCCATTTATTTGCTCTTTCCACAAATATTTATTAAGCACCTACTATATAGCTCCTGTCACTGTCAGAGTAGCAGGGTATAAGATAGTGTATTAGTACCAATTATTGGGCAGTTTACTTTTTTTTAATTTTAAAAATTTTTCTAGAGGGGGTGAACAGGTGGTAGTTAAGGTAGTAGACTCCCATGTGGCCAACCATGGTTTGAATCCCAGACCTGGCAGCTTCCTTTCTCTTTCCTTCTCTCTCTCTCTCTCTCTCTCTCTCTCCCCCCCCCCCCCGCTCTCGTCATATTTAAAAATAACAACAATAAATAAAATTAAATAACTACTTAATTTTTTTCCCCCAAGCACATGTGTTCACTAGAGAATGACACAGGGAAGGGAGGAAGCAAGAAAACACCCCTCATGCTGCATAGTCACGCCACAATCCCTTTTTCCTCCGCTTTTCCCTCCTTTCAGGATTTTGGGCATTTACACACACAGCAGCTTGGTGGTCCATGTAGGAGTTTTGCTGCCTTAATTACTAGGCCACAGGCTGACCTTGCAGTTTTCTTTTTGGTAGAAAAATATTTTTAAAAATTGTAATTTCAGATAGTTTGAAGAGCTATGAAGAAATAGAGCACTGGGATAGAGGCACTGGAGTGTGGAAGTGCTACCTGGGGGTGGGGGTGGGGCGGTGAAGTGCATTTCTCTGAGGAAGAACTATCTGAGCACTGCTGAGTCATGTTATGGAGTCCGCGGTGTGATGACTTGGACCTGGAGCATGGTGATGGAATGTGCCAAGTCCTGAGAGGAGAAGGGCTTGGCCTGTTGAATGAATGTATTAAGGGATGTAGGAGGGGGGAATGATGACAGACTGTGTTGCGAAAAGGCGGAAGCAGAAGATAATCATAAATACTTTGAACACCAGGAAGGAGTTTGGGTATTGTTTGAAGTTTAATGGGAAGCCATTAAGGATTTCAGATTAAGAAAGTGAGATATTGCCTTATGTGAAAGCCATTTAAATCTGAATGAGTTATAAGAGCTGAAAAAGAGACACAGTAGTTTGACGATAGTGCTGCGGTAAAATGTGACTCTCTGTGAACTTGATCCACTTGAGAAAGTTGTGGTTGGAGTCCAGAGATCTCCCTGAGTGTACTGTGCAGGCACTTGCCCATGGTCTGGGGCTGGCTGAGCTGGGGGCACATCATGACCCCATTGGGGGTTCTCTTGTCTCTCTCTCTCACACACTTACAAAAGAAAGAAACTTTGAGATCTCTCTCTCTCTCTTTCACACTTACAAAAGAAATAAACTTTGAGACAGGCAAATTGAAGCTATTACAGTAGTTTAGGGAAGAATGAATGATGGATTAAATTTATTGTTGAGTGGAAATGTAAAGGAAAGAAGGTGGATTTATGAGATATTGGAAGAAAAACTAGATAGGGTTGGCTGATTATGCCTGATGAGAAACGGTTACTTCCAGCATTGAGACTGAGCGAGGATAGAACAGGTGATATGAAGAGTACTGGGAGCGGGGAGCAGCTACATTACCAAGTGGTTAAGGGAGCTGGGTCTCACACGGCTGACTATGGTTGCAGGCCAGGTGACCTGAAAGCCATACTGGGCACATGTGGGTGTGTGCCCCAAATCCCACAAGAATGGAGAAATAAAGTAGAAGGGATAATTATGGTCCATTATGGGCGAAGGGGCTTTCCCTCTCTCTCTGTCTCTCTCTGATGACTGCAGGCACCCTCTGGAAATTAAAAAAAATAACACCTGGGGAAGAAAAAAAATTTAAGAAACAAGAGGAAATTCAGAGTTAGTTTGGGACATACTAAGTTTCCGGTAAGTACTGAGTCATGCTGTGGAGTCAATTGTGTGATGACTTGGACTTGGAGCAAGATGATGGAAAGCGCCTGGATTTTTACCATCATCCAGGTAGAAATGTCAAGGGGAATCACAAGATATGTTTACATCTTTCAATTCACAAACTGTACTTAAAGCTTAGAGCTCCTAGGGACCAAAAATAACACAGATAAAGCTCTAATATCTAAATTCAAACATTTTTCCAATTCTCCCCTTCTTTCGGTCCAACCAGTACACTCAACGTTAGATAATGAAGAACTGTATTTCTGAGTGCTATGCAACACAGGCATTACTTCTGTACTCTAAGTTTGCATTCTTCTACTTATTTGACCTCTTTATTTTGCAATTGACAATGGTCTTCATGATAAGCCATTCTTTATATTTCTGGATAAGAATACTGAGCTTTATCTTTGCATCCCTTTTAGTTTTTAGTTTTTTTTTGGGGGGGGGTAGGTTTTTGCTATAGGGTGAGTGCAGAGAGAGACAGAGAGATAGAAAGCGAGAAATCACCCCCCAGGGGGATGGCCATGCCACAATCCCTTCTCTTCCATTCTCCTCTCGGGATCTTGGGCACACACTCACACACACCCTGCGTGAGTTTAAGCCACTAGCTCTGGGATTTGAACCATGGTCGACTACATGGGAGCCCAGCAACATAGCCATTACACTAACTGCTGATCCCCACTTTTAGTTTTGATACCTATAGTTGCTCTCAATTGCTCCATTCCATGCTTTTGTACAAAAGCCAATGATTTCAACATCCATATTGATGTTTTTTTTTAATATCCGAACATACTAATTTGTCCTCCTCATGAAACTTTCTATTTCTGTTATTTTTTTTCTTCTGCCATTCTCTTTGCCTGAAATATTCTGATACCCTTTCTACATGTTCAATTCTAGCCACCCTTCAAACATCTAGCCTAAATGACACATTTTTCATGAGGTGTATCATGATGTCTCAGCTGAAAGTAGTCTTTAACGTTCTGAACAACTGTAACACTTACGCATATACCTCTTAGGGTAAGTAACACTACTCTACCAGGTTTATTTTGATATGCATATGTAAAGCAAAGTCCAAACATGCTTGCCATGTCTACAAATTGATTCTAAATGGGTTCTTACCTAAAGCTCTCTGATAAATGAATCTGTCCTTTGAACAGAGGTGGTTGTGTCTCTACAACTTAACATTGTCAGTTGCCTAGGTGGTAGTTGATTAGACCTCTGTTGGACACTTGCCCAGCTAAAGACAAGGCAGTTTGTCAATGGACTGTGAGTGACTTGCTATGAATGCGCTAACTAAACAGTGAGGATGGTGTTTCATTGAGCATACTCCCACGTAGTTGACCGTGGTTCGAGTCGTGGACCCGGTGGCTTAAACTCATGCCAGGTGCATGTGCTTGTGCATGTGTGCCCAAGATCCCGAGAGGAGAATGGAGGAGAAGGGATTGCAGTGTGGCCATCCCCCCTGGGGGGTGATTTCTCGCTTTCTATCTCTCTGTCTGGCGAGCACACGTGCCCTATAGCAAAAACCTCTCAAAAAAATGGGTTATATGGGGGCTAGCAGGTGGCATGGTGGTTAAGGGCGCTAGGCTCCCATATGGCCAACAATGGTTCAAGTCCCAGACCTGGTGGCTTTCTTTCTCACTTTGGCTCCTCCACTTCTCTTTCTCTTGTTCATTAACTCTCCAGTCTAAATAAACAAATAAATAAATTTCAAAAAAAAAATTCTTAAAAAGAAACAAAAGCAGGTTACATGGAAGGCTTTGGGGGCATCTGCTTTGCTGTTCCTAAATTTCCATATGATATTTTTTTGCCCTATTATCAAGTTATCCTTACTCTAATCCTGCCATTTGTAGAAGCTATTTACAGTCTACCTTACTGAACTGCATCCTATCTGGGGGCCTAAAGTATGTCTAATTTGTCTTTATAGCCATCCCATTGCAGAGCCACCCAGATAGACTGCTCCGCGGAAAGGGCCATTAAATAAGAGAATGATCAATAAGATAATGCTAGAGTGACACTCATTCCAATCACATAGAAAAAAATCAGGAACATTTCCAGTGGTGCTCAGAATCACAAGTATTTTTCTTATATCTGGGTTTTTCTTTGGGCAGTTAGCACTATGAGAATTCATTGGGATAACTTTAGACTCTAGGCTACTCAAACAAATATACAGATTAACTTGCTACCATCAAATTCTAAGTAAAGTTCAACTTTCCTCATTACCAAATGAGAACAGGCTCCATATAATGAGCCACCTCTCTCCTCCCTCTTTGCCTTATTTCTCTGAGACCCAGGTGCTGGCCCATCTGGGCCTCCTGAACATCTTGTGAACATGACCTTACCTCATGGAATTGGCCTACAGCTGCATTCCAAAGGTGTGTACACCCCTCCCACATTAACATCACAAGATTAGGGGCACTATGCCCTACACATACTCTGCTGTTTCTATTCGTTGATAAGCTAATCTTTATCTTCAAACCAGACACCTACTTGACAGCAAATCCACTTTAATCTTTAGTCTATTTATAAATTTTTTTTTTTATCAGTATAAAACCTGACCCTATGCTCATGACCAAAGGGACCAACTCCACCCAACCCTTAGCAGAACGTGATTTCCCAGTGTAAGTAAACACATGTCGTCTCCTGCTGACCCTTTGGCTGTGTTCTTTGAAATCAGATCTTATAAGCTAGCCGTCTCAGATTTGAGGCTGAACACCAAAACAATACAAAGCACTCCAAAGTTTATTACCTGTATTTTATCTAGTGCTTATAATTCTCCAATAACATGGCTAATTTTGCAGTTACAATCTCAGTGGCAGTGACTTGAATAACATACCAGGCACATGTACATATGTCTCCAAATCCCAACATGATGGAGAAATGAAGAGATTGCAGTGTAATCACGCACCACTGCTGGCACGCTTTCTCCCACCGCTCTGTGTCAGTTTCTCTATATCTCTCTGATGAGCACATGTGCCTTCTGGCAAATCAAAATCAAAATTATGAAAAATGAGAGAAACAAAAATGAATAGGAGAACCGAGTCTGCTCCATAGTGAACTGTGCCTGAGATCCTGAGTCAACTATGCTTATCTTTGGCAAGGCATGTAGGTACCACGTGGAAACCAGACTTTCTGCTCAGAGACTTGAACCTCTCACTTTACTTTTCCTTGCATTTTACTGCCTGATTTTTTAAAATACATTTCTTTAGCCTGTCCTTTTTATTTTGGCTTCTTTTAACCGTCCTACATGCACTCGGTATGCGATGTCCCACAGGCTATGTATGAATCCATTTATTATTTTTAATCATTCCTTCTAAAGACTGTCCAGGCAGGCTGGGTTAAGGTAGATGATTCCAGGCCAACAGGTGGCATGGTGGTGAAGGCACTGGATCCCACATGGCCAACTGTTCAGCTCAAGTCCCAGGCCTGGCAGCTTGAAGAATATACCAGATGCATGTGCATGTGTACCCAAAACCCCAAGAGGAGAATAGAGGAGGAGTTGCAGCACAGCCATCCCCTGCCAGGGGAGGGGAAGTGATTATTCACATTCCCTTTCTCCCTTATTCTCTCTGTCTCTCTCTGGCAAGGGCACTTCTGGCCCTGCCCAGTTGGAGTGAGGTACAATACCTGACTGGAATGGCATTGCTCAAGTAAATGTATTCTACCTCACCTACTACCATGCACAGTCCCCACAGACTCAAATAAAATCGTTAGTTCCTAGGAAAACGCCATGCCCTCACTATAAGGAAGCAATTTACAAGCTCACACTAATTACTGCTTGATTATCATTCATCCCACCAGCTAAGACAATTAGTGCTTTACAAGCCATAATTTTATGCCTTGTTTAGATCTAACATTTGCGAGTAAATTGACATGCTGACATTTTGAAGTAAAAGAGTTAAATCCAAGTTTTTAAAAAAATATCCAAATTTTATATTTCACATGGTGTTAATTTTATCAAGAAGATGGATATATACACAATTTATTTTCAGGCAAGTCACCAAACTTCTCCGTGTCAATGTTATATAAAATGAAATTAATTTTTACTTCTTCAGGAGCTTATGGTTAGAACTTTTGAAAGAAAAACTTTAGATAAATCTAATTTAGCAGTGATTCATTGAGCAAAAAAATGATTTGTAAATCGGGCAGCCCTCAGAATGACTTCTGAGAAACTTCAGAACCAGCTAATGGCATAATGGTTACATTGCTGGACTCCCACGTAGTCGCTATGGTTTGAGCCCTGGACTCAGCGGGACCTGGTGCCGTAAACTCATGTCAGGTGCATGTGCATGCATGCCCAAAATCCTGAGAGGAGGATGGAGGAGAAGGAATTGTGGCATGACCATTCATTCCCCCCTGGGGGGTGATTTCTCGCTTTCTGACTTTCAGCTCTATAGCAAACATTTCTCTAAATAAAAAAAAAGAAAGAAAGAAGAAAAGAGAGAGAGAGAAAGGAAAGAAAGAAAGGAAAGAAAGAAAGAAAGAAAGAAAAAGAAAGAAAGAAGAAAGAAGGAAAGAAAGAAAGCAAGAGAGAGAGAAAGACAGAGAGAGAGAGAGAGAGAGAGAGAGAGAGAGAGAGAGAGAGAGAAAGAAACAAACAAACAAACTCCAAGGTGCAGTGTGATCCACTATCCTTTATGGGTAGGAGATAGGAAGAGATGTAAGAAAATGGAAGTCAGGGAAATGAGATTGACAAGGAACTGGAATGGTTACAGCCTGGAGTTTGCCTGTGTAAACTCGGTTTACTGGATGGGCTGTCTGTGACTGAAGCATGACTAGGTGATCAACTATGACTCACCAACTGTTAAGCAGCAGACTCTCAAATGAGTTTGTGATTTGTTAACAAAGACTCAAGTATGAGTATGAAGGCCTTCTAAGGCCAATGTAGTTTTAACAATTGCCTTATTTTGGTCAGCCTCTCAATTGTGAAAGATTGACCCAAACTTAATAGTATTGACTCACTCTCTGTCACCATCACCACATCTTTAGTCTGGTCTCAGCATGGAGTTCACAGTTCTCAGCATCAACCCAGTTGAACAGTTCTTTCTTTATATTCCTTCTGATCTGGTTGAGTGAGATTATTTAATGTCTGATACATGGTTACATACAAAACATTTATGACTTGAGATGATACAGCACACCAAGGGGACTAATACAATGTCTATCAAGAGGATAACATCCAAAGATAAAACTGTACTCCTTAACAAAAGTTCCTATGAAACAAACTGAACCAAATTAAATAAGTCAAGATTCAGGCAATATAGGCAATCCAGCAGTATTTGAATCTAGTTGGTCATGGTCCTTGTTCAAGATGTGATGATGATTAAGGACCAAAGCTCTCTATAAAGTGGCTTGATTTATGAAGTTATTCACCTTTGTTATTAACCTAGTAGCACAAGCCATAATTACATGATCTACTGTAACAAATATAAGGATTAAAATACCTTAAAAAACCCAAACTTTCCAGCCACCATTTAGAATGCCTGAAATGAACTGCCAGCTGCTCCTATAAACACATCCCCTGTTCCTTTCTTTTGACTTAACATTTACTTTTGTTCAATGCAAAACATAAACCCCTAACTTGAGCAAAACAGAGGTTGAAAGCTGCATGACATTCCATATAGTGTTTTTTTGTTTGTTTGTTTTGTTTTGTTTTGTTTTGTTTTAAACTTGTATGTTATCTTCTACATTTTGAAGAGTGGCTCCTACTCATTGGAAACCCTGAGAGTTCTGATTGGCTAAAAATATGAAAGTTTTTCCAGCTTATAAATAAGCTTTAAATTTTATACAACTGACACCCCATTACTGCCAAGAGTGAGCCTCTAAGAAACTTACCGGAATCTTTCCTCAGTGTAAACTAGTTTATTATTATTATTATTATTATTATTATTATTATTATTATTTAGAGAGATTTTTGTTATAGGGTATGTGCGTTTACCAGAGAGACAGAAAACAAGAAATCAGCTCCTTGGAGGGCATGGCTACACAGCAATCCCTTCTCCTCCACTCTCTTCTTGGGATCTTGGGCGTGCATGCACACATGCCCGGCATGAATTTCAAGTCTCTGGGTCTGGGAATTGAACCATGGTTGACTATGTGGGAGTCCAGCGATGGAACCATTATGTCATTTGCTGGTTCCATAAACTAGTTTATCTTTTGAAGAATATCAAGGATAGTTTTTCATTCTTCCTTTGAAGTTTCAGGGTGACTCACTTGGAATACAGAGAGGCTCTGATATCCTTGGAAGTGTTTCCTGATCTTTCTGGCATTAGCCCATAAATCCAATAACTTATTTAGTTTTATGCTAACACAAAAGCTCTATTTAAAGCCAATCTTTGATTATGGTAGTGAGGAGGAAAGATTAGGACAGTAGAAAGTACAGAAAAAGGAAAAGGATAAGGTTTTCATGATGCTTGTCTACATGTCACACAGGAATTCTCCAGGATGTTTGACATCTCATTTCCCATTCCGGGCAACAAACTGGTATGGACAAGTCATCCCTATGCAAATGTTCACACCTTCAACATCCACACTGGGCATGCATACTGACTTCCCTTAACCAGGTAATAAAATTCCCTTACCTGGGAACCAGCAGTTAGTGTAATGGCTATGTCGCTGGACTCCCATGTAGTCAACCACGGTTCACGTCCCGGACCCGGTGACTTAAAACTCACGCTGGGCACGTGTGCGTGCATGCCCAAGATCCCAAGAGGAGAATGGAGGAGATGGGATTGTGGCGTGACCATCCCCCCTGGGAGGTGATTTCTCGCTTTCTGTCTCTATGTCTCTCTCTGTCTGTCTGGTGAGCGCATGCGCCCTATAGCAAAAAAAAAAAACCTCTGGAAAAAAAAAATCCCTTACCTGATGAGAAGTAAGCAGATGCAACAAAAGCCTACAAAATCAAACAAAAGAACTGGCTACAGTGACAGACCTCTCCTGCTAAGTGTTCCTGACAAAACTGCACAATAAAAGTAACACCTAAACCCATTCACTGCATAGTTGTTCACCCAAATGCCTTTATGGCATGGGGTGTATTTTTCTGTTAAAAATCTTCACTTTTCTAGTAAAATCTTGTCTTTTCCTACTTTACTCATGGTTATGGCTTCATTCTGCATCTCAGATTGAGTCTCCAACCTTAGAGCCCTGGACTGAAAATAAAATAAAACAAGAACTTCAGACAATGCAATCCAGTTCCCTAGTCAGATAATAAGATAAGATAAAAGCCTAAGTAGGAAATGCTACATACTGGGTTTGGCTCTGAGCTCCCTAGACCAATGTAGCCAATGATCTTTCCTTGACTAAGCATGCAAGAAAAAGAAACTAGGATGATGGACCACAAAATTCTGTGGAAATTTCTAAAAGCAGAATGTCACACCCACCACAGCAATAGCTACTTACTGTCTGTTTCTGTTTGACACAGTCAAACCACTGAACCTAATCCAGTTTGATTAAATTTAATTTGATCCTGGATCCAGTCTAGTTTCTGCTCCAACTCTAATCTAGCTTGGACAAAACTTGCTCAAATAAACTAAGAGAGCTCTAAACACAAGGGTGTGGAGCTCTGAATCTGAGGAAAAACTTATCCCAAATCCCTAGTTGCTGCAAGAGAGCAATGGATATGAGTCAGCAGACATTTCTCCTGGCTACTTGATAGTCTTGGAGACACTGAAAGCTCTACTTCAGGTCCTACTCTGACTCCAAAATTGTTAGAATATAAACTTTAAGCAAGTCTAACTTAGCATAGGTTAATTAAGCAAAAAACAATTCATGAATTGGGTAGGCCCCAGAATGATTTTTGAGGAACTCCAAGGTCCGGTGTGGTCCAATAACTTTGATTGGCAGGACAAGGAAAGTGATGTAAGAAAAATGGTGTCAGCAGGTGGCATGGAGGTTGAAGTGACTGGATCCCACATGACTGGCTTCATAATTTAAGTCCCAGACCCAGCGGTTTAGCAGTCATGAGAGGTTTATGTACCTATGAGGTAGGGACCCAGAAGGACAGTGGGGAGGGGGACTGTGAAGTGGCCATCTTCTCTGGGGGGTGGTTTCTCACTTTCCCTCTCTCTCTCTTTCCTGTGAGTGCATGTGTCCTCCAGTGGACTGAAAAAAAAAAAAAAAGAAAAAAGAAAAAAAAAAGAAACAGAAGTGAGAGAAATGAAATACCAAAGCAGCTGGATTGGTTACAGCTTGGTGTTTGCCTGGATGGACACAGCTTAAAGGGCAAGCTATCTGTGGTTGACTGAAGCATGGTTGCCATAACTGGCTATGACTTACCAATCTGCTTAAAAAACAGGTTTTGTTAATGAATGGTTTTGATTTGTTTATAAGAACTCAAGTATAGATTTGTTTACAAGAACTTAAGTACAGAGATCTTTTCAGGCCAATACAGTTTAACAAGATAAAATGATGTTAAATATGTTCCTTATACAAATACAAAACAGACCAGACCAATGGCGTAGTGGTTCTGGGAAGTGGATTCCACATGGCAGATCATGGTTCAAATCCCCACCCAGTGACTTGTAAAACGTATTGAGTTTGTGTGCATTCATGCCCCAAATCCTGAGGATGAAGATGAAAAAGAAGGGAATGCAGTGTAATCATGCTCTATTAAGGAGTGCTTTCTCATTCTCCTTTTTTCTGTCTCTCTATCTCTATGAAGTATATTTTTAGTAATATTTTTACTTTTTAAGATGTTTTTGCCTTAGAATGCATGTACTTGCCACAGACAGAGAGAGACAGAAAGACAGAGACAGGAAGAGGGAAAGTAAGAAATCACGCCCCTAGGGGATGGCCATTCCACAGTCCCTTCTCCACTCATGCGCAGCATGATTTTAAAGCCACTGTGGCTAGGACTTGATCATGGTCAGTCATGTAAGAATCCAGCAATGTAACCACTATGCCATCCGCCAGTCCCAATGATATTTTTTGTTTTCTTCTATTTATTTATTTTCAATTTGACCAGAGAGAGATAGAACAAGAGAGAGAAAAAAAGAGAGGAAAGTGAGAAAGCAAGCCGCTGGGTCCAGGATTGGAACCTCAGTTGGCCATGTGGGAGTCCCGCACCCTTAACCACCACACAACTTGCTGGCCCCATCAATGATATATTTTAATACCAATATCTCTCAATAGAAATTATAATTTTTGCCCTCAGTCTAGCTTTTGAAATTTTGTAATGCTTTTTTTTTTTCCCAACTTTACCTAGATAGCTAGAACTTTAAAGCTTTTTATAATCATTGAAAGCTGAGTGGGTTTTTTTTTTTTTTTTTTGGAAAGGGTTTTTTTTGTTGTTGTTGTTGTTTTTTTTTTTTTTTTTTTTTTTTTTGCTACAGGGCACATGCGCTTGCGTGAAAGACAGAGAGAGACAGAGAGACAGAAAGCGAGAAATCACCCCCCCAGGGGGAATGGCCACGCCACAATCCCTTCTCCTCCATTCTCCTCTCGGGATATTGGGCATGCATGCACACGTGCCCGGCGTGAGTTTAAGCCACCCGGTCTGGGATTTGAACCACGGTTGGCTACGTAGGAGTCCAGCGACATAGCCATTACGCTAACTGCTGGTCCAGAAAGCTGATTGGTTTTGAGAAGCCATACAATTCAGGTTTTCCTATTCACTTGCTGGTCTAAGATTAAATAGTTAAATGACAAAGAATACACAATAGTTAATCTTTACACGGCTTGGGGTTTCATGCCTGAAATGAGCAAATTGTATCCATGAGTTCAAAGTTTAGATCTTGAAAAAAAAAAAAAAAACTGTGTACTTTTTAAATGAGAAAGAAAATAGAAAATTATATTTAAAATTTGTACAGAGCGAACTTCTTAAGTATTTCACTATTTCACATCTCTCTGTTAATCTCTCTCCATTAACACTGTATATTTCATGTTTAGTAGTTATATTACTTGACAAGCTTCACATATTCAAAAAATCAATGTTTTTACTTCAGAGTTACCAAATACCACCCCACCATCTGCAAACACAAGTAGGAAAGAAAAAAGTACACGGACTTTCCATTCTTTTGCAAATGTCTCACAAAATGAAAGGAGTAGAAACCCCCACTCAAGAAAGGAACACTTTCACTTCTCTAAATAAATATTTAAAATAACTCATACAGTGTAACAGAACTAGAGTTACCAGAAAATGAAAGACTTAATGTTTATTTAAAAATATCTTTTCTTCATCTGGGTTTTGACCTAATTGGACCATTCAAACTCAAATAGTGACAGGATTAACTTTAATTTGTCAAAGATAACCAGCAGTGCAGTGTTCTTTTGACATCAATTCTTCATCTACATGGGTAAATATATTTTCATTGATCTACTTTTAAAAGGAAGGGCCATTTTCATTTATGAAGATAATTTGAAAAAGAAACTGGCAGAGAAACCCCCTAAAGCACTCTGCCAATGATTCTAGCAGAGAGAACATTCACTTGGAAAAATTACTGAGTGTCTGAAAGTGTGCAGAGTATGTCGGTGCCTTGTCCTTACCAGCTAGGATTCCGAGATCAGCAGCTCCCAGAGCTTCTCAATGAACCTCTCTCTGGAGAAATCCTTATAAATTTGTGTGCCAGATTTTGGTTAAGAAATTCAAATGTCTGCTGAGACTCCACCCTGTGGGGAATTCATTAGCCAATCTTAGTTCCTCTTACCATTTCTAACTTAATTGTAAATCTCTGATAAGAAATCTAAAGAAAATATTACTCTTGCTTACCTTTTCCAAGGCTAGTGGCTCTGCTGAGGAGGCTTCTTCTTACTCTAAGCAGAGCTGCTCTTTAGACTCAGGCAAACACTTCTTTGCCCTCTAACTCTTTAGCTCTTTGGCAAGTGAGTTGATGAGGTTTTCCTGGGACTAAGTTCTTTCTGTGTTTTTGTAGATTACCAGAGAGCCCATGTGCTTGCCAGAGAGACTGAGAGACAGAAAAAGGGAGAGAAAGAAAGCACCCCCAAATGGGGAGTTGTCATACAGCAATCTCTTCTCTGTTTCTCCATCCTCTGGATTTTGTGCAAATGCGCACATGCACCAGTGTTTTTCCAGCCACCAATACCAGGATTCAAACTGTGTTTGGCCATTTAGGATGTAGCTCCCCTAATCACTAAGCCAAAGGTCTGGCCCTGGAGTTGAATTCCAAAATTTTTACATTTCTTCTTTACTCTGACCACTGGTCAGACCACTAGTCGACCGTGGTTCAAGTACCAGACCCGATGACTTAAAACTCATCAGGTGTGTTGGGACCAGCAGTTAGAGTAATGGCTATGTCGCTGGACTCCCACGTAGTCGACCGTGGTTCAAGTCCCAGACCCGGTGGCTTAAACTCACACCAGGTGCGTGTGCGTGCATGCCCAAGATCCCGAGAGGAGAATGGAGGAGAAGGGCGGCAGGGCCATCCCCTCTGGGGGGTGATTTCTCGCTTTCTGTCTCTCTGTCTCTCTCTGTCTGTCTGGCAAGCGCACATGCCCTATAGCAAAAACCTCTCAAAAAAAATAAAAATAAAAAAACTCATCAGGTGTGAGGTGTGTCTGTGTGCACGTCCCAATTCCTGAGAGGAGCATGAAGCAGAAGGGATTGCAGTGTGGCCAACTCCCCAGGGAATGATTTCTCGCTTTGTGTCTCTCTCTTTTTGTCTCTCTGGTGAGCACACACGCTCTATAACAAAAACCTCTCTAAAAATAAAAAATAGGGGCCAGCGGATGGTGTAATGGATATGTCACTGGATTCCCATGTAGTCAACTGCAGTTTGAGTCCTGGAGCCGGTGACTTAAAACTCATAACAGGTGCATGTGCATGTGTGCCTAAGATCCTAAGAAGATAATGGAGGAGAAGGGACAGTGATGTGACCATCTCCTCTGGGGGGTGATTTCTCACTTTCTGTCTCTCTCTGTGTCTCCAGCAAACACACATGTCCCATAGCAAAAATCTCTTTAAAGAATAAATAAATAATAAAAAGCTCTCTCTCTCTCTCTCTCTCTCTCTCTCTCTCTCTCTCTATATATATATATATATATATATATATATATACACACCCACAAAGGCCTACAAATATAAAGAAATTGTGAGATAGCTTCTTTTGGGGAGGGGTGGAAGAAAGAACTACTGTAAGACCAGTTGTATAGGTAGAAAACAGTACCTTCCATTCCCTTTCTGGAAAGACAAACATAAAGTTATTGCCAGAATAAGTTGGACCAATTCAGAACTGTCCATTAATTTCCAAGTATGAATCTCACCTACAACTTGTTTTTGAAAGGCAGAGACTATGATTTTATGTGAGAGTCTTGCTTATGAATGAGCTGAGCATTTATTGAATTAGTGAACTGAAAATAATATGATTCATCATCTCTCATAAAAATTTATGACTGTAGATATACAATGGGACTTCAGAAAGTTTGTGGAAGAGGGAATTAAAGTATAAATTTATTTGGGGGAAAAACAAAACAAACAAAAAGTGTACTTTTTTTCATAATATGCATTGTCTGTGAACTTTCTGAGGATACTCCTGTATGGGAAGTTTGTTCTAAAAGGTAATTCTTCAGGCTTGCTCTCCATGGGTGGGCCAGTGCCCAGCATTTAGCAGATTTTAGCCAATATTTACTGGATGATTAACTGAATTAAACTGAATCAGTAAAGCAAACTCTTCTTATAAGAATCCAAGGCTAGGACCAGCAGATGGTGTGGCAGTTTCATCCCTGGACTCCCACATGACCTACAGCAGTTTGAGTCCTGGACCCTAGGCTTAAAACTCATGTAGGACACATGTGAATTCATGTCCAAGATCCCAGGAAAACAATGGAGAAGGAACTGTGGTGTGGCCAACCTCCTTGGGGAGTGATTTTTTTGCTTTCTCTCTCTCTCTCTCTCTGGAGAGTTCGTGTGCTTAAGGTAAAAACCTCCACCAAAAAAAAAAAAAAAAAAAAAAAAAAAAAGAAGAAGAAGAAGAAGAAAAGTTGTAGTCTTTTTACCCCAGCTACAGGCATCACCACCATTTTATAGGTTGGAAACCACATGGGAGGCCCTAATTTTGTTCCAAGGCCAACCTAAACACACTGGACGTGATTGCACATGCCTGGAATCCTAGCCAACTAGGAAACTAGACCAAGAGGATTGCGACACAGTAAGATCCTGTCAAAAACATCTATCTGTTTCTGTTCTATTCCCTTTCTCTCCCATAAAAGAAAAATAAATGAATAAAACTGGAGTCTTAAACTTGGGTGGGTAGGAAATTTCACATTACTCTGTTTATTTTAGAAGCTTGCTTCGTAATCTTCTGGAGGAAAATTTAGTAAGACATTCATCCTTCCTTCGTTTCTTTCTTCCTCTCTTTCTTTCTTATTTTTTACATTCAATCACTGTGTATCAACAGCATTTCAAATGAATTTTTCCATTACTAAAACACTGTTTAATGAGTCATTCTTGGGACTCTCCGTCACATCTCTTTAAGCAGAGTGGTGGGAAGTTCCCAAATGTTTCCCACAGAGCAAAATACTCTGGGAGGGGCCAAGGGGCTTCGTTCTATGAGTCCTTCTGCCTCTGTCCTTTCCTCACCCCACCCTAACCTGCATACCCTAGAACTCTTCCCTTCCTTTTGGGGATAACTAGTATAGCATAACACAAGCTTTCTCAAATGCTAGCTCAGCAAGTGCTCCTGGAGTAATACAGATTCTAAGAACAAGAAATGCAGACTCCTCTCAACGAATAAAGACAAATATGAAGAACAGAACACACACACACACACACACACACACACACACACACACGAGTTCTCTTTGCTCTACTCTTCCTTCTCTCTTCATTTTCTCCTCCTCCCTTTTTTCTTTCTTTACCCACTCCTTCCATTCCCCCTTTTCTTGCTTTCCTTTCCCTTTCCTCTCCCGCTCATGCCCTCCCACCCCATTCTTCTTTCCTCCTTTCCCCAGTCCACCTTCTCTTGTCTTTCCCCCCTTTCATTCCTTCTCTCTTTTTCTTCTTTGTTCTTTCGCCTTAGCTCTCCTTTGTCATCTCTTCCCATCTCTTCTCTTTTTGCTGCTCCTCTTTCCACATCTTCCTCCTTCTCTTCTTCCTTTCCTTCACTTCTGTCTTTTTATGTTGGTTTATCTATTCCTCTCCTGAATGAGAGAAAGAAAGAGAAACAGATGACAGCACCACCAGTAGGATCTCCCAATCCACCCTCAGCCCAGCCAGCCCAGAATCACTGGCACATGTGTGCCTGGAGTACTCAATAATGTCTACAGATGTGAACCCATAACTTCAGTAAGGAAGAGCAGTTCAGAGTAGTCTCTGGAAGGCAAGTTCCATCCGGGTATTAAAGGTTCTATTAGAGAGTAAGCCCGAGACTTTGATTACGCCCCACACCCATCAGGGTTATTGCCCCAAAATGCAAGTTTTAATGCAAACAAGCTGTGATGCTGCCAATGTATTATAGATTTTACAACATGAACCCTAGCCTTTTTTCTCAGTATTCTTGAGTTTATGATGTAATGAATAAGGTATAGCCAATCTGTTGCCTGCATTATTTTAAATGAATGTAAATTCTTGACGAACAGTAAACTCCCACTCTTCTGTTTTTTCTCTTTGTTATATAAATCAGCTTTTAGGATATTTTTTTTTCTTAAGTGCCAGAGGAAATATGTGCTCACCAAAGAGAGAGAGAGCGAGAGAGAGAGAGAGAGAGAGAGAGTCCCCCAATAGATATGGTTACCTGCAAGTCCTTTTCCTCCATTTCTCTATCCTGTTGGGATTTGGTCCACACACACATAATCTGCCTGGTATATTTGTCAAGCCAGATGGCTAGGAGTTAAAATATGATTGGCCTTGTGGTATCTAATTGCTTTAACCACTAGGCTATGAGCTGGTCACCTCAGCCTTTTTAGGGTAACACTTTTATGCTTTTTTATCCCATTGCTCCACCCACCATACTCACTTCTATAAAGGGGACAGCAAAGCAAACTAATATGCTAATGAATCATTGGCAACATGTGAACTATTATGTTCTCTTTCCTGTTAGGTAAATGTGTGTGTGTGTGTGTGTGTGTGTATTCTGTTTAGTAGAAAAAAACTCTAGTAATGAGCAGGGACTTTCCTAACCTAACTATGTAGTGTTCTCAGTTTGTTTGCTTTTTTTTTTTGAGAGGTTTTTGCTATAGGGCACGTGCGATCGCCAGAAAGACAGAGAGAAACAGAGAGACAGAAAACGAGAAATCACCCCCCAGAGGGGAATGGTCACGCCGCAATCCCTTCTCCTCCATTCTCCTCTCGGGATCTTGGGCACGCACGCACACGCGCCCGGTGTGAGACCCCATATTGTATCTTTATTTGCACGTGAAAGACTGGACTTTTGGACTGACTGCCTGTCACAGAATGAACAATAGTAGGTTAATGTTTTACTAATACAAATAAGTAGCTCAGCAGGAAACTCTAAAATCTAAATTAATAAAAGCACGTTAATAAGGAACAAAAAAATACATAATAGGAAAACATATGGAAAAGTAATTGTTTCCTGGTTTTCTGTATGACACTTCTCAAACATTATAGACTCGATAATCATCACCTTGTTGGCTCTTTATGGAAAGCGTGGAGTCCCTGCTTTGCTGCAGCACTGTGTTCATTCCTTCCATTTCTATTTTAGGACTTTTTTGATCAGTATAACTTGATTCTCTATCTCTGTATCCCTATAAACTAAAATCCATGTTACTCACAAATTATTCTTTGTAAAGCACAAATGAATTCATGTCTTAAAATGTTACTTAAAGGCTCTTTCAGTGGTACCTGAAAAGGATGGAGTTTGGACATGACCCAGAGAGCTTTTAGTGACGCATTCTGGAATTTCATCTTGGGCCCTTATTCTGTACAAGTGCTAAGTATTCTTTTCTCTCTTGATTGTTTTCTTCCAAAAATTAGGTTTTAATTCTAACTTTGAAGTCTTTCCTTATCCTCCAGTCAGAGTTTGTTGTCTCTTTTATAGTGCTTCTCATAATAGATTATTTAACTGCCTGATATTGTTCTCCAAGAGATAAAGTCTTTCAGTCAAAAGCATGACTAAGGTATCCAGATGTGTAGAGGGCATTTATCTACCCAGGAGAGCCGCAACCTGTCTGTTGTTATTGTTGAAACAGGAAATCAATGTGCTCCAGTCAGCACCACGTGAGCTAAGTTTTTGTGATGTGAGGTGACTTAGCTAGCTCTGATCATCATGCGTAAAGCAAATTGCTGCTGCTCTTTACTCCACTGTCACACTGACTGCAATTTCATACGATAATGGCTGATGTATGTACTTCCTCCTCTAGTCTTCCATCTCTTTCTAACACCCACAGTGGAAAGGGGTTTAGAGATGGCACCCCTACCTATCCAATTTTCCAGAATTACTACTGTGGGGAATACAATCATTAGATCCCACAGGACTTGGTATATACCTATCATGGGAAAACTCCATGGCTCACATAAGATAAGAGTGCACATTCTCTATCCAGACTTCTTAGTTCTGAAACTTTGTTATACTCAACAGTCATTCCTTATAATGTGTGGTTTGAATTATAGCTGTTACCTGTTTATGCAGGGTCTTTAAAGAGCTCATGGAAAACGAATATGATGGAAAACCTACGCATGGACTTTAAATGATTTTTGTACCAAAATAAACTTGTAGTTTAATTCCATTTTTTTCGCAAAGTTTTTGAAGTTCATATTAGATGTAGAAATTTCTTCTCAGTTTTCCCAAAAGTATTCTTAGTTTTTTCTTGACTTCAAAGGGAAGTATAGAAATGTCTTTAATGTGCCTCTGTAACTGTAAGTTCCCCTTCAATTTTACTTCCATTTCCACTGTGTGAACCTCTTCTCCGGCAAAACTCTAATGACTTCCTAATTGACAAATCCAAACTGCTTTCTTGCTGACAGCCTCTATATTGGAAGCTCTTTTCCCATCACTTCTTTTACAGTGCAAATCTTAGTTCAATCTTTGTTCTCATTCTACTTTACCTCCTCTTCTCTCACTCAATGCACTTCCCCTTGGGTTAAAAATAAGAAATAAATCTCTTCATATTTGTAGTTGTAGCACACTTTGTACTGCTCTTAGTAGCCTTTAGCACAGGCTAAATTTATACTTTATCTGTATACATGATTGCTGAGATAGTTTGAATGTTTGTGTTCCTTCAAGATGTGTAATTTGGAATTGAACTGCCATTGTCATCACCTTTATGAGAATGAATGCAATGTGTCAATAGAAGAGGCCTCTGAGAACTGACTCTTGCTTCCCGTTGCCTCTTCCACGTGAGAACACAGTGGTCCTGGCAGCAAGCACTGATGTGATCGTATATGCTCAGGATCCTGAAGGAACATAAAATTGGAACGAAAGGAATTGTGTGAACAGATCCCATTGTTTTTTTTCCTCTTTCATGTATATGTACACTCACTCTATCATGAATAAAGAAAAAAATATAATGCTTGTATGTATTTGTGGGAATACAGTGTAATTTTTCAATATAAAAATACATGCGTGGTGATTAAATCATGGTCATTAGTATACCTAATTATCTCAACTACTTGTCATTACTTTTGTTGGGACTATATTCAACACAACTTACAGATATACAGTAAGTTGTTCTAAACTATATTCTCCCTACTGAATTTTACAAAATTAGAAATTGTTGGAGGGACCAGCAGATGGCATAATCGTTACATCCCTGGACTCCCACATACTTGACTGGTTTGAGTCCCAGACCTGGTAGTTTAAAACTTTTGCTGGGTGCATGAGCACACATGCCCAAAATTCTAAGAGAATAATAAAGGAGAAGGGATTGCAGTATGGCCATTCCCCAAGGAGATGATTTCTTGCTTTCTGTCTCTCTGTGTTTCCAGTGAGTACAAGAACCGTACATCAAAAATCTCTCTAAAAAATTAAAAGAGAAAAGAAATTGTTGGGACCAGAAGGTTGTGTGGTGGTTAAGGGATGGACTCCCACATGGTTGACTGTGGTGTCGAGTCCTGAACCTGGTGCTTAAAAATCATACCAGGCTTGTGTGCATTTGTGCCCAAAATCTCAAGAGGAGACTGGAGGAGAAGAGATTGCAATATGGCATCTTCCCTGTAAGGGTGATTTCTTGCTTTCCTTCTTTCTGTCTCTGTCTCTCTCTCTTTCTCTCTCTCTGGAGAGTGCATGTGCCCTATGGCAAAAAATTAAAAATGAAAGGAAGAAAAGAAAAATTGTTCCTCTTATCTGTCATTTTAAAAATTTTTAATTTTTTAAAAATTTATTTTTTAATTTCTTAATACATTTATTTTGTACATTTAATCACTACACTTTATCATTAATAGATAATCACCCATTTCTGTGTCTTAAAATGACTCGCCTCTCTATTTTTCTCCTTGATTCCTTTCCTTAAACTCTCTTCCTTCTCTCTCTCATCCTCTTCCCACACTGTGTTCATTATCTGTCACCATTTTCCATTCTTGTATATCTTCTAATCTTTCAGTTTCTGCCATAGAATGTGGATAGTGGGTATATATTAAGTAGGGACATACAATGTCTCTTTTTCATAGACAGGCTTGCTTTACTCAGCAGTATATATCCCATATTCATCCACTTTCTATCAAAGGCCAGGGTCTTGTTGGTTTTTATGACTGAATAGTATTCCATAGAGTATATGTGCTACACTTTTCAATCCATTCATCTGTTTGTGGATATTTGAATTTGCTCTATTTCTCAACAATTATGAATAATAAACATAAATATGCAACCACTTCAGACTGAGCATTCTTCTATACTTTGGGTAGATACCCAAGAGTGGATCATATGGTAGTTCTATTTGTAGATCTTTGAGGAACTTCTATTATTGATCTCCACAGTGGCTGCACTAATTTATATTTGCATCAACAGTGTAGGAGCTTTCCATTTTCACCACCAGCATGGGTTTCATGCCACTGGATCCAAAACTTGAACCTTGGTTGGCCATGTGGGCGTCCAGCAGCATAACCATTACACCATAGGCTTGTCCCTTATCTGTCATTTTTTTCATGAATCAACATCCTTTCATTCTTTCTCCCTATCTTTCCTAGTCTCCAGTCGCCATTCTTATCTCTCTACTTCTATGAGGTCATTTTTTTTCAGTATCCACATATGAGGACAAGTATATTATACTTGTATTTCTGCAAAGCACCATCTTGAAAGCATAAAATAATCCCTTACCAGACATTAAACCTACTAGCACCTTGATCTTAGACTTCCCAGCCTCCAAAACTGTGATAACAAAATTTTTATTATTTTTAAATTGCCCAGTTGAAGGTATTTTGTTACAGGAATTCCAACTGACTACGATAGAAATTGGTATTGAGAAGTATGGTGTTGTTATAACAAATAACAAAATGTAGAAGCATCTTTGACATTGGGTAATGGATAGAGGCTGGCCTTACAGGGGTTTTGGTGAGGGATAAGAAGGAGAAATCTATAGAGAAAGCCATAATCTTTTCAGAGATTATGTAAGTGTTAGTGATCAGAATGCTGATAGAAATACGGATAGTGAAAGTCATTTTAATGAGATCTCAGTTGGAAATAAAGAACAAAGTATTGGAAACTAGAGGAAGTGTAATCCTTGTTATAATGTGGCAAAGAACTTGGCTGAATTGTGCCTACGTTCTGGTATTTTTCAAAATGTAAAATTTACGAGAGATGAAATCAGATGTTAGGAAGAGAAATATTTAAGCAAATTGTAGAGGATGCTGCATGGCTTTTCTTGACTGCTAGTAAAGTATGAAAAGAGAACATTAATTAAAGGCAAAATTTGTAATCAAAAGGAAAGCATATCTTAAAGATTTGGAAAATTCTCAGCCTGCCCTGAATAAAAAGGTATATTTAGGGGACCAGCAGATGGCGCAATGATTATGTCACTGAACTCCCATGTAGGTGACCATGGTTTGAGTCTCAGACCCTGGTGGTTTAAAACTCACACCGGGTGTATATGTATGTTCACCAAGGCAGCTTAAAACTCATGCCAGGTGTATATGTGTACATGCCCAAGATCCCAAGAAGTGAATAGAGGAGAAAGGATTGCAGCAAGGACATCCCTTCTGGGTGTGGGGCGGGAGGGTGTAGATTTTCCACTTTCTGTCTACCTTCTCTCTGGCAAGTTCACGTACCCTATAGCAAAACTCTTCTCAAAAAAAAAAAAAAAAAAAAACAATACCGGGGCTTCAAATGAACAGTTATTTCTAAGTGGAGTGGTAGCTGAGAAACTTTAAGGTTCATTGCTCAGTGCTACCTTTAGTTTCTTCTGTTATAGCATTCTTTGGTCATATCAGCTATGTGTCAATTGGGTCAGGTGCAGCTCAGTCCATGCATCTGGAAGCTGCATGCCATGAACATTAGTGGCATCCACATGGTTCTGGCTCTGTAGTCACAAAGAGTGTAAGAGCTGTGGAGGTATGGCTCTGTCCATGTAGATTTTAAAAGATGTCTCAGAGAACCTTGAGTCTCAGATGAGGGTGAGGTGGGGGAATGCAGAGAACCCCCACAGGGAAATGCCTAGCAGAGCTATAAGGTTAGAGCCAGTACAAAGAATTCCTTGTAGAGCAATGTCTAATGGAGCTCTGGAGTGAGGCTGGCCCCAAGATCCCATTACCATAAAGTCAATAATGTGAAATGCTATCCCAGGAGAGCTTCAGACACTTCACTTCAAATTTTATAACTTTTGTATGAGTTGTATTCAGCAAAGATGTGGAGGCAGAGCTCCCCGGGATTGGAGGGGCAACCTCTGACCTAGTGTGTACAGAAGATAAGATGTAGAGTCAAAAGAAACTTATATATAGTCTTAATATTTATTTAATATCATTTGCCTTTTTGTTTTACTTGTTTCTTCTTACCCGTTTCTCCCTTTTGGAATGGAAATACCTATTCAATGTTAGTTTCCACGTAGTCGACCATGGTCCGAGTCCTGGACCTGGTGACTTAAAACTCACACTGAGTACATGTGCATGCATGCCCAAAATCCCAAGGAGAATGGAGGAGAAGGGACTGGGGTATGCCATCCCCCCTCAAGGGCAATTCCTCGCTTTCTGTCTCTCCGTCTGTCTCTGGTGAGTGCACATATGCTATAGCAAAAAATCTCTCTCTAAAAAACAAAACAAAACAAAGCAAAAACCCAAACCTAGAAAGAAAGGAAGAAATGCACTGTTAATGTCATGATAGAAAATAGAATTATTCATAAATTGATGAGGCAAATATGTTTTCTAAAATTCACATTCTCGATATCAGCAATTAGATAGACATGAAAAGCAATGAATTTATTCTAATAGCCTTGTAAGTGCATGGTGTTTTCTCTTAGTAAGATGTTTTCCTTTCAGTTGGTAAACAAATTCTTAAAATAATTGAGAATATTGGGGCCAGCGGTTAGCGTAATGCGTATGTCACTGGACTCCCATGTAGTCAACCGCGGATCGTGTCCTGGACCCGCTGGCTTAAAACTCACGCCGGGTGTGTGTGCGTGCATGCCCAAGATCTCGAGAGGAGAATGGAGAAGAAGGGATTGCAGCATGGCCATCCCCCCAAATCAAGGGGTGATTTCTTGCTTTCTGTCTCTCTGTCTCTCTCTGTCTGTCTGGTGAGTGCATGGGCCCTATAGCAAAAACCTCTCCAAAAAAAAAAAAAAGAAAAAAATTGAGAATATTTCGGAAGTTCTCAGGAAATGATTATTAAAGTAAACTATAGCATTCAGTAAATTTCTCTCCAGTGTTCATTTTTGGCTCTCTCAATAATACCCTATTTCTAACCAGATTCTTTTCTAGCAAGGAGTCTTGAGAAGTATTTTATATCTACTTAAATTTGAATTGTCTAAAATGCACTTTATACCAGGATTGTATACACTCAGGTTAGGCCAGCAAAAACATTTCATTCCTTAAACTGGAAGCCCAGAGAACTCTGTGGAGAAGATGAAGATCCACATTCAGGCACCGAGGAAGAGTGCTGTGTGAGTTCCAGCCGGGAGTTCTCTAGGTGAGTGAGATGGGAGTAGCCTCATGTGCATATACTGCCTACTCCAGAATGCTCTCCAACTACCCTGAGCAGAACAATCATTTCCTCTTGGCGATTTCATGGGGATGTATTTTCAGAATACTTTGAAAGAGTCAGTAAGTCTAAGCATGTTCTCTAGAGATTTCAAATATAACTATAAAATGACCAATTTCTTGGAAATTTTTAGATCAGCAAAGGACCTTTACTGCATTAATCAATAAATTTATTGATTAATTTATTGATTTGAATTGATCACGTAGGTGACCAGATATTATTGACTTGTTCATTGTGCATACACTAGGGCTTCCCAAGCTGAGCTAATCCTTTAACATAATTCGATGAGCATTTTAAGTATGTTTATATGGTGCTCAGATTATAAGAAGGTCTTATTGGATAACACACTGTTCTGTAAACTAAATGTCAACAAGCTCAAGTCTCACAAATCTAATGAGAAGTGTTCTTTTTACTGCTTTGTATTGTGCTTGTACATCCACAAAAGGAATTCTAATATGTGAAATATAAGAGCTAATGAAGAAGAAAATAAAAGAGAGTGGAGAGATGTTAGAAAATAAATACAAAATTATAGAGAAGAATTTTCTTAAGTATACGCATATGTACTCACACACACACACACACACACACACATACACACATGACAGAATGCTTTGGCAAATGTCTAAATTTCAAACATAGAAAACATAAATCTAATAATCTCCCAGACAGAAAGAACAAGTTATTTACAAAGGAAAATAGAAGTCAACAGGTATTGAGCTTTTTCTTTACAATACAGAGTGAAAGAACTATATGAAATAACATCTATAGATTATCATTGAGATTTTTCTGTAACTGTACATAGTTTCTTTCTTTGTAACAATTTATGCAGGTTTATTATGGTTTGATGTTTAAGTGCGTATTTATGTTAAGTATGTTTTCCCTACTATTCAGAACTACTCTTCTTCTAGATATCTCTTACAAGTCCTTAGCCCATTTCTTCGTACTTTTCTCAGTCCAAGATTTCTGGCTACTTATCTCCTGAATAATCACCATCTACTTCAATTCTTTGACTAATTTTTGAATTTGAAAAAGAGGTTTTTTTAGAATCTGAAAGCCTTAACATTGTCTAATTGAAGTAATCTCAATGGCCTTTTTTGTTTCTGTAACAGTTGTCATTTGTTTTCTCATATGCAATTTCAGTTTTGACTAAAATGTATCATCCACCTGTTTGGGTTCTCTTACTGGTTCCCTCTATATGTGCTTAATTGTCTTAAACATCTATCTTTTTTTTGTAAGAGAAAGATTTTTGCTCTAGGATGCGTGTACTCACCATAGAGACGGAGAGACTAGAAGTGAGAAATCACCCCCCGGGGGGATGGTCATGCTGCAATCCCTTCTTTTCCATTCTCCTCTCAAGATCTTGGGGACACAAGTACATGTGCCCAACCTGAGTTTTGAGTTGCCGGATCTGGAACTTTTACTGCGATTAACCACGTAGGAGTCCAGCGATGTTACCACTACCATCTGCTGGTCCCTCTATTCTTTATCTTCTTCTTTTCCTTTATTTTTTTGTCTTGATCTTGCTGCATCATGGTCCCCCTGCCTCACACTTGACAGTTACTAGGTTACTAGTACTATAGGCACATGTCACTGCACTGGCTTTTAGTTAGGGTGGGTCAGAAGTCAAACCAGACTTCCCATGTGGTCTCATCCTGCTGAGTAGCAGCATCGACCAGCAGGGCCAATGTACACCTCTTCCTGGCTTTATTAACCTTTATGACTCGGATCATAATGCAATAACTTGAAGGGTATAAGTGGTAGGAGATACAACAGGATCCACAGTGGGCATTGGTAATATAGCAGCTAGCTATCTGCCTTCTAATGAGGTTCCATCTACAACACTTTATATTTTATAGTCTTTTCATTGAAGTATTGAGTATTCTCCAAGTCTCAGGTTAGTGTGTGTCACTGGTATAATTCTCCAAGACGTCTTCTAAGACCAGAGTAGTCCCAGGACTACACACTTATTTAAGAACAACTCTCCTTCTTGGTGGACCATGGATTTCTGCAAGTGAAGTTTTCTCCTGGAAATTCCAAAATCTCATTCCAGAACTCTCCAAATTCAGTCCATGATCACTCATCTGATTAGATGAAGACAATATTTCTGTGTACATTTTCTCCTTTCTGATCTCATTTAGGGGTCTGGTTTTAGAGGAGGTGATTTATTTTTCTGTACTCAACATTTTGCATAGAGAAACTTCAGTTTGAGTCACTGTTTTTCTCCAATCACCTCCGAGTTTTTCCTATTTCAGAATGCTCACCTGTAGAAAAAGTGTGAATGGCTCACACAGCTGTCAGGAGAGTTTCTGCCTCAAAAAGATGAAGGTCTATGTTTTTATGAGAAGGATAACTTGGAGACATAGAAGAGGGATAACAACCCCACTGCTACTACACTTTGAACCAACTTTGAACAGAAATAAATGGATGAGGAACTTAGAGTTTATATAGAGGTTTGCTTAATTATTTCCCTATTGTTGTTGTAATAACCAGCAGAGCTTGATTTCATTCATCTGAGGGTATGATCACAATCGGAAGGGTAGGATGGTAGGAATATGTTGTTCATGTACTATTTTTTCAAAATCTCTCATGAGTGTCCCTTTTTACTTAATATTTGTAGAGTTCCAGCTCTTTTCCCAAGAGGAACAATAAATAATCTATTTTTCACAGATGTGTTAAACCAATGACATTCAACTACTTCCTTTGCTCATTATTGCATAGAGAGACCCTTCTGGTATCTACATTTTCAAATCTATCCGTCTTTCTTCTCCCAAGCCACCTTATGTTCATTACAAAAGATCTATTGAAAATATAGCTAATAAAAAGCTACTACAAACCATGTCTCATTTATCTTCTTCTGAAATAGTCTAAAGAAACATGCACCATTCTGTAACATATTCCTGTAATTACAGGCACTCACTGTGGTTCCAATTTATGCTTTAACTTCAAAGTGATAGTGAAATCAATTTGTTTTTATACCATTGGGCTTATTATTCATTACAAAGTTGTTCATGTAACTACTCACGTAAGTGTCTCTGAATTATAGTTACACCGGACATTAATTTCAAAAGAGGTCTTTCCGAAGTTTTAAAAATATAATATCTTCCTTTCTTAATGATAACTGTAGATGTATTCTATGGGAAACTCTTGTTTATTAGGGCACAACCTGAAATTGTTCCAGTGTTTCCTTTATATAGTGTCTCCTTTTCAGCAGAATTGCTTCCTACTTCTAAAATTAATTATTTAAGATGCGTTTGCTGGGGGAACTCACTTTAAATTCTTTGTTCAATTTCAAATTTAGAATTTCCACTCACTATTCAAAACATACTTAACTGCATCTACAGATGAACTCATAAGCCAACATAATGTGTTAAAAGGAAACTGCATATAGATAAAAGAAAATCCCAGCTATAGTTTACATAAATCTGCTACCTTAAAAGCCAGATTTGTTACAAACACTGTGAAAGATTTCACAGAACTCTCATTATAGGTAGAAAATGAGTTTTGCAACTCTGGAAAATAAAATACTAACATATAATCCCTTTGCTTCAATATTCAATATAATATTTTCTCTTAAAAGAAAACAATTTACATTCAAAATACATAAGCATAGGATGCACACACAGACATAACTGCACCTGCTTTATACCCTGAAGAAATGTACTGCAATTCTTTCTAATCTGTATTACAATCTATTATCTAGCTCCTGTTTGAAAACTATTTTAACAGCGTTGTTTTAAAAATTAAATGATTATAATGTAGCTCAAGCAAATGATAGATCTTAAACTCAATATTCGGAGTATAGCATTCTGTCACCAATAGAAAGTGATCATTCTAAATCTCCAAAGTCAAAACATATTCATGGGGAAAAGTTCCAGTATGACTTTGAAAGTGACATATCTTATTCATCTCAGACAACAATTTTCTAGCGTCATTTGGGTATCTATTATGTGTGAAATGTCAATAGACCATCAAAAAGGAGCATGATATTAAAGCTCTTTTTATTTTAAGCATATTTCGCTTTCTGTCCCTCGAACCATGGCCCTTTGTCTATGCTGAGGGAGCTCTATATTCCCAACTGTTGAACTGACGGTATTCTGTTACTTGGGCTGTGTCTTGATAAAGGATTTCTTAAATGAAATCTCACCATTTCCACACTATCCCACAATAAATCTTAGTCCACTGTCTTTGCTACATTGGTTCCTAATTCTTATAATATTGCCCATAATTGCTTCTGAAACCCCATCATGACTCTTGCTATGAAGTCCAACCAAAATAAGAGAGATCTTTCACTAAGCCACTACTGCTAAGGTGGTAATAATTACACATAACATTGATATTTCATTATTTATTTAATTATTTTTTTAATTACTAGAGATATGTGCATTCATGAGAGATGGAAAAACGGAGAGAGAAGAAGAAAGCACCCGCCTCCAATGGAGTGTAAGCATCATGCCACAATCCTTTCTCCTCCATTTCTCTAGCCTGTTGGGGTTTTAAGCATCTGCCTATGACTGATGTGTTTTCCCAACTGCTGGGGCCAAGATTTAAACCAGAGCTGGCTATATGGGATAAAGCTCCCTTGACCATTTTATCACTAGGCTGTGGGGCTGGCCCAATATTTAACACTTTTTAATGACACTATTTGCTTTTATATATTTAATAGAATTATTTAGTAAATATTGGAATTTTGGAATATTGGAATGAATATTTGAAAATATTGAAATAAATATTAGACTTTCTTTTTTTTAAGGCTTTGGTCATAGGACATGTGTACTCACCAGAGAGAGACAGAGATGTGAGAGGGAAAGTGAGAAATCACCCTCCAGAGAAGGAGGCTGTGCTACAATTCCCTCTCCTCCACTCTCTTCCTCGGATTTTGGGCTCATGTGCACAGATATCTGGTGTGATTTTTAAGCAGCAGGACTCAAAACGGTGGTAGGCCATGTGGGAGTCCACTGCCTTAACCACCACACCACCTGCTGGCCTCTCTTCTAAGACTAGGTCTATGTCTCCTTAAAAAAAAAAAAAAAAAAATATATATATATATATATATATATATATATATATATACACACACACACACATATATTCATTCATTCATTCATTTTAATTTGACCAGAGAGACAGAGAGAGAAAGTGAGAAAGCAAGCCACCAGGTCTGGCTATGGTCGGCTATGTGGGAGTGTCCAGTGCCTTAGCCACCACATCTCCTGCTGGTCCTGTTGTTTCCTTTTTGATGCCTGGCATAGACCCTTGAAGTAGCACTGTGCTTCAGTGGTGACTGCTTCCTTTCTTTGTCACATTGTCATTTCAGTTGACTCTGCACAGTAACTTGCTAGGTTTGTTACTGCTATTCATCTTTATAGCCATACCATGTACTGGATCTGGAAGCACCAAGAATTTCATTAGTGTAGTAAGTAGACACATAAAATTCTCATACTGAGTATTATATCTAGGCAGTGAATTGTGTAGCCATAAATATTTGCAAAGGAATCCACAGAGTTTTATAATTAACTGGTTAAATATTCTTCCCCAAAGATCTACTCATAACATTTATCCAATTCTTAAAGGTTAGGATAATTCAAGGGCAGGAATACAAGCTTTATAAGTAGCATATAAGTCCTTCTCTTTTTAGATGGTCTCTAGTCACAAGTTCTTACAAGAGAAGATTAAAATCCTCTCTCATTTAAAAAACCAGTTCCAAGATCAAGACTAACACACAGGGCACTCAGACTGAAACAGCAGAGCTAAAATTTCATAAGTGATTAAATAAATTAACAAGGAAATAATAACAACTATCTGATGATTAATAAGAATCATGAAGCAAGAGGGAGAGGCAAAGGCAATAAATACAATCACATCATCAGAAATGGTGGTCAGTGGTTTTCATTAGTTTTTTAATCGGAGAAACTAAGGTTATAACAAGAGTCTGCCACAGAGACATTATAATTCATTGTGCAGAAATATTTAGAGTAATGTGTACCTGATTCTCACTACAGATATAGGTTCAGCTGTTTTCTGTATACTATTTTTCCTTGTACAATACTTTCACATGCCCTAACATTTTGCTATATGGAGACCTAGTCTGGCCAGACACTGCGTTTCCATTAGATTCATATTCTAGTGTGCAGAGGAGGAAAGGGCACGAAAGCCGCAGCCTCTAAAGAATGCTCTTTTAAAGATAATTTTAGCTAAGCATTCCTAATCTGAAAGTCCAGAATCTGAAATGCTCCCAAATCCCAACCTTTTTGATTGTTACCATGACATCACAAATGCAAAATTCTACACATGACCTCACGTGACTCCCCACAGTAGAAGCACTAAAATACAGAAGTATAGTATAAAAATTACCTTGAGGCTGTACTTGTATGTAGGGATCAAAAGAATTTAGTGTTTAGATTTGGCTTCCATCCCCAAGCTATCTCACTATATACATGCAAATATTCCAAAATCTGAAAAACCTGGAAAGTCAAAATATTTCCGGTCAGAAGCTCAGAAAAGGGACACACTTGAAGTTTAATTCCTCCTCAGTCTGTTACATGAACTACCGTGCTGAGATGTCAGTGTGATATAAAAACAAGCCCAAATTAGGGTATTTAATCGTTTCAGTGAACACTATAGTTTTAAAATTATTTCTTACTTACCTACTCCAATAACTATGTATTTCAGTCAGACTAAGCTTTTAACCATGCGAATATCCTGCTCCTTCTGCTACTGTCCCATGCAATGCCCTCCCAGCACAGACACAGTTGCCATGTTGTCATGTCCCTTCTGTCCTGTCTGTCCCTGCTCTCCCTGAATGGCTTCTTCTTTCCCCTCAATTCATCTGTACCCTGACCATTCTTCAGAAGTCATGGGCCAGCTGACACCCACTTGACAGTATTGAGGCCTCTTTTTTCCTACTCACATTTTACTGCTGTCAGTCAGTTACATGAAACACAGTCGAACAGATGAACACAGGACACACTCAGTCAACTTTATGATGATTCATTTCTCTGCAGATGGCATCATAAAAGCAGAGGCCATGCATCTGAGTCAAAAGTTTGAAAACTTCTGCGTTGAGTCAGTTGGGTGCTGCCCCTATCAGAAGCCTGTCACTTAGTAGGGCACCAAATGATCGGTATGGGGAGACGTAATTGTACTTAACGCTGACCTCCAATGTCAGAAAAGACTCCCAAAGCACTACCGTCTTCTTGGAAACCTCCACAGAACTCTCATCAGTGCATCAATTTAAGATATTTATGATACTATTGATGTTTCTAACTTGGACAATAAACTGATTTATGAGCAAGGTTAAATATAGGGGAAATCATGTAATAGGAAGCCTGTTTCTAGGTATCCTTCATTCTTTTCTGTTTTCCTCAGTTACGCAATGTTCCCATACTATTTGCCTTTCCAATTATGTAAGAAACTTAAACAGGTGACACCAGTTTCGGTACTTTACTTGTTCCAAAGATATTTGCATCTATGGTCTTTCTCTTCCTCCATAGGTTAAGTAACAGCAGGGGGAAAGATGATCCAATGATGAATGCTTGTTTGTTTCTAGTCCAGGGCAAGTGGGGAAAACTTTCATAAAGGGGAACTTAGGCCTGACTTTCAGGCAACTATAAAGAGAGAAGACAACTCTTCCTGGATCTATTGTTTGTCAATTACTCATGACTCAAAACAATTTTTGCATTAACCCTGCATAGTCAAAATAGTAGAATATTTTATGGTAGCGTATTTGACCCTCTTTCAACAGCTCACTGTAATGGACACAAGACTAACTTTCTTTTTGTTTTAGAAATATATGGGACCGAGGACCAGCAGGTGGCATGGTGGTTAAGGCGCTGGACACTCCCACACAACCAACCACAGTTCGAGTCCTGGACCTGACGGCTTGCTCTCACATTTTCACTTTCTCTCTCTCTCCCTCTATGTCTCACTCTGATCAAATTGTTTTGTTTTGTTTTGCTTTTAAAAAAGTGATAATAAATAAATAAACAAAATTAAATAAACAATTCTTTTCTGGGGACCAGCAGTTAACGTAATGGCTGTGTCGCTGGACTCCCATGTAGCCAACCACGGTTCAAGACCTGGACCCAGTGGCTTAAACTCACTCTGGGCTCATGTGCATGCGTGCCCAAGATTCCAAGAGGAAATTGGATTGTGGCGTGGTCATCCCCCCGCCCCGGGGGGTGATTTCTCGCTTTCTGTCTCTCTGAATCTCTCTGTCTTTCTGGCGAGCACATGCACTCTGCAAAATCCTCTCCAAAAAAAAGAAAAAAAGAAAAAAGAAAAAGAAAAAGGAAAGGAAAGAAATACATGGGGACAGCCAGTGACTTAATTGTTAAAGCAGTTAGATCTCACACATCTGGCTACATGGTACATTGCTTGAACCGGCACCTTGAAAAACACTCAAGGCATGAGTGTGTGCATGGTCCAAAATCCTGAAAGGAGAAATAGAGGAGAATCATCTCATGGGGAATGCCTTTTCTCTCTCTCTCTCTCTCTCTTCCTCTCTCTGGTGAGCATACCTGTCCTCTAGGGAAAAAAAAAAAATAAGCATTTGTCATTTCTTAATTATTGCATGAATTGATTGAGTCTTAAGTTGGAGAGAATAATGTTATATGATTAGATAAAAAATTCTGAGGGAATGAAATAACAGCATTTATCAATAGTCTTTTTAAAAGCAGTGAACTGTAGCAGGTAGTAGAGCAAACACTGAATTGAAAGATTAATTTTCAAGTCCCAGTTTCAATACTGATTGTGGGAAGTTATTAATTTTCAGGAACTTTCCAAGTAATTTCTTAATCAATGAAATAGAGCAAATAATCTAATGTTGTTACGAAGATCAAAGATAATAGTAAATAGAAAAGTTCTGAAAAATAGATAAAACTCTATAAAATGTACAATTTTACTATGTTTTCTTCATTCACTTGATAAAGCAGTGTGGCTATGTGCAGGGTTTCTGTGTTGAAGAATAACTTACAACACTGATCTTCCCAGGACCAAAGGTAGTCCATTGTGCTCTGCTGACACTGCCAAGCTACACAGAGATCTGCTCTGGGAGCTACATGGTACAAAGGACAGGACAGAACATGAACTTTATAGTCAGAACACAGTGTTCACCCTGGAATTTGGCTTCTTTCAACTTTTGTAGCCTTTGGCAAAAAACAATGTCATTGAGTCTCAGTTTCCTTATTTGTAATACTCTGACAAGTCTACCTTTCTCACAGAGCTGCAAGGATTACCCGAGACTATGTAGGGTAAGAATATTCCTATGTGAGTCTCACTAGATGGGTTCATGGCCATAGGAGGACAGACAGAGACAGAAAGCGAGAAATCATCCCCCAGGGGTGATGGCCATTCCACAATCCCTTCTCCTCCATTCTCCTCTCAGGATCTTGGGCACTCATGCACACGCGCCCGGCGTGAGTTTAAGCCACCGGGTCCGGGACTCGAACCATGGTCAACTATGTGGGAATTCAGCGACATAGCCATTACACTAACTGCTGGTCCCTAAAAACTTCAGTTTTAATTGAAAAATAATAATTGTATAATTTATGGGTACAATGTGATGTTTTAATATATGTTTACTGGTGAAATTATAAAATGAGACTAATTAACAAAGCCAACATGTCACATACTTGTTTGTCTGTGGTGAAAATAATAAAATGTACTATGTTAGCAATTTTGAAATATACAATGCATTATTATTTAATATACTCATTGTTCTATGTAGTAGATTGCTAAGGTGTATTTGTCCTGTCTAAGCAATATGGTATACATTTTGACAAACGTTTTTCTTTTCCCACTCACACTCCTTCCCCAGCCTCTCAGAGCTCTCATGCTTTCTGCTTCTGTGAGTCCGACAGCTTTAGATTCCACACCTCTATGAGATTGTGTAATGTTTGCCTTTTTGTACCTGGTTATTTCATTTAGTGTAGTGTCCTTCAGGTAAATGCATGTTGTCTCAGATGACAGGTCTGTCCCCTTTGTAAGGCTGAATGGTGTTCCAATGTGTATACAGACCACGCAGAATGTGGGTTGAGTCCAAGGGAGTGTGCTGTTTTCCTTTTAACAATGTGAAAGTGGCCTCGAGACAAGGCATTTTTGTGTTAATTACATAGTATTCTGTATACCTGGTCACTGGTTGATTAATCTGAAGGTTTTTTTGTTTCGTTTTGCTTTTCTGCGGGGCGGGGGGCAGGGTGGAGATGGTAAGGTTCATTAAAGCGGGGTTCTGTCAGAATGTGTGTGCCCGAATAGAATGGCAGCCACATTGACCTAAGTTTTGCTCAGTCTGAAATTTCCCTCGATTCAACCAATAATAGCAAAATAGCAGGGGACAAGTGTTTTATGCAAGAAGGGCTGCTATAATCAGTTTAATGACATGTTAAATTTTTTTATTTTTCCAGCCTACTCCCTAAGCTCTCATCCTAATACATACATACACACACTTATGCACACACACACACACACACACACACACACACAATACTGACAGCCCAGATGAAAATGTCGCAATATGCCCCAGCAATGGTTTATCTGGAGATTTAGCTCTGTATAGGGAACAGCTAGAACGATCTTTGTTATAATAGACTATAACATGTTATAGTCTACTCAGCGAGAAATAAGAAAACATCTAGACATAGACAAATTTATTGGAGTTTATTGATGAAGCTGGTGGCATTAAACAAAAGGGGACAGGGCAGGTTTCCAGTCATAAGAATTTAACAGTTCATAAATGGAGACACTCCTCCAAGATGGAGTCATGCCTGCTTCAAACAGTGGTTCCATACGTAAAACATTTTATATTTATAGTTCAGTGGGAAAATGAGGAATAGAAATAGAAACAAGGGTACATGTGAAAAATTACATTATTGCAGTCTTTCATTTTGCTGCTGCAGCCCAGGCATGAGGGAGCTCAGGCTTGCCTCTAGTGTCCTCCACTGTGGCAAAAAGGTCTGGTTGGATCCCAGTGAAACCAATGAAGTTGCCAATGCCGACTCCCGTCAGGAGATCCGGAAACTGGTCAAAGATGGGCCGATCATCCACAAATATGTAACTGTCCGTTCCCAAGCTTGATGCCAGAAAAACAGCTTGGCCCATTGGAAGGGCAGGAATCTGGGCATGGGTAAGCGAAGTGGTACAGTCAATTCTAGAACGCCAGAGAAGGGGACCTGTATGAGGAGCATGAGGATTCTGCTCTGGTGGCTCATAAGATCCAGTGAATCTAAGAAGACTGATTGCCACACATATCACAGCTTGTGCCTGAAGGTAAAGGGGAATGTGTTGAAAAGCAAGCTGATTCTCATGAACTGAAAGCACACAAGACCTGAAGGAAGCTCCTGGCAGACCAGTCTGAGGCCCACAGGTCTAAGACCAAGGAAGCACCACGGTGCCATGAGGAGTGCCTCCAGCTCAACGGGGAGGAGATCGTAAAGGTTCTGTCCAAGGAGGAAGAGACCAAGAAATAAAGCTCCCCTTCTCTTGTATGTACATAGTGGCATTGGCAGTTACACAGATAATTGTTTGAATAAAACAAGCAAGTCCTGTCATAAAAGAAGGAAAAAAAAATACATTATTTGCTCTTGTTCCAGTGTTCATACTCAATCAACAAATTCTGCCAAATTGAACACATACACACAAGCACACTCCTCCACTATCTCTCTCATTAATTTTTAAGTGTGAATGTTGAGAGGTGACAGGTAAATAGTGAATATTTCTAAGAATCATGCAAATCTCTAAGTGGTTTATAAATGTTATCCTTTTGAAAGTAAATTTAAGATTTCTACCAAAAACTGCCTTAGGTATTGAAAAATATTTTGAATTGAATGCAGTGAGATAAAGTATTTATAATAGATATATACATTTTAAGCCATTAAATTATGTAATAAGAGATCTCTTCACGGGAAGGGTGGGATAATTTTGCTGTAGAAAGATGGTTGTAAAAGTTTTTAAAGAAAGGTAATAGTGCATGAACTGTATATCATAGTTCTTATAAACTTTGGTAGAAATGTTTGTGTAATTTTAAAGGAAAAACTATAGATGAAATTCCAACAGAAGAATAGAGGAAACATCATTGATGTGCCCATCCCTTTTGTGGGATGATTTCTCACTTTTTCTCTCTCTTTTTCTTTCTGGAAAATGCACTTGCCCTATACCAAACTACAAAAACTAAGGAAAGAAAGAAAGAGAAAGAAAAAAAAGAAGAAAGAAGAAAGAAAGAAAGAAAGAAAGAAAGAAAGAAAGAAAGAAAGAAAGAAAGAAAGAAAGGAAGGAAGGAAGGAAGGAAGGAAGGAAGGAAGGAAGGAAGGAAGGAAGGAAAAGACTAGCATACAAAAAGCTGTAGAACTCATCAAATAAAAGAATCAGAGACTTGCAGGAAACTAAGTATAATCAATTTAGAAGAGCTTAAGAAGAGAACATATTTAATAACTATAAATTCTGGACTGATTCCATGGCACAGTGGGAATGCACTGTTCAAGAGAAGCTGGCTCTCACAAGGGGACTGCTGTTCCAATTCCTGGCCTGGTTGGCCTTGAAACATGCCAGGCATGCGTACTTGAGTGCCAAGATCCTTTGGGATAAAGGATTAGAGGAAGGGGATCATGATATGAACAGATCCTGAGAAGGATGTTCATCTCTCGCTTTTTCTCAATTTTGTATGCATACACACATACTCTATCATGAATAAGGAAAAAAATTAAAAAAAAACCCACTAGATTCTGCAGCAAAAAATTAACACAATAGATACATGAATAAATAATCAGATTAACACTGATTAGTAGCCATGTGGGCAGCTAGATTTGCATATCTTAAACTAGGGACCAAAATGTAGTTTTTAATATACTCTTATTTTGTCATTTAAAATATTCTGAGATAATGTTCTATTTGTCAAAACATTGTTTTTAGTGGATAGTTGTATTTTTTTTTTAATTTTTTTTTTTTTTTTTTTTTTTTTTTGGAGAGGCTTTTCGTTATAGGGTGCGTGCGCTCGCCAGACAGACAGAGAGAGACATAGAGACAGAAAGTGAGAAATCACCCCCCAGGGGGGATGGTCACGCCGCAATCCCTCCTCCTCCATTCTCCTCTCGGGATCTTGGGCATGCACGCACACGTGCCCGGTGTGAGTTGTAAGCCACCGGGTCCGAGACGCGAACCGCGGTCGACTACGTGGGAGTCCAGCGACATAGGATAGTTGTATTTTCAGTGACCATTTACAACTTTTTTTAAATGAAAAATCTGTGTCTGTCTGAAAATTTTTCTTAAAATTTTAATCTAGACAATCAAAATAAAAGAGGAAGACTAGCTTGAGAACTGTTTCAGTCTTCTACTTCATTTGTGTGGGTACTGGCTCAAGTTCCCCATAACACACTGAAATTGTCATGAAACTTGTCAGATGCTCAAATACAATGTCATTAGTAAAACCAGATCACCTAACCAAAGAATTGGTTGGGTACTAACCACCATGCTGTAGATTTAGAGTTGATCCTGCACTTAAAGAGGCAACTAAGAAGACATTCAGAATATATAACACTAATTGTGTTTGAATCACAAATTGTATTATCCTCTTTGTGATTCTGCCGCTGGAAGCTCAGGGACCCCAATTCAAGCCCTCAGTATAATTAATGGTGACAGTTTTCCTATACCTACTTGCTGAGGCAGTCTATTGCCTGTGATGTCTCACTAAGATAAATGCCTTAGCCAGTTGCAGATAAAAATGTTTTCCATCAGAAGTAAGCTGTGACACTACAATAGAAAACAAGCTCATCCTGACTTTATGAATGGCAAAAATTTCCCTGCCAGAATGTGCAATGGTTAATGATATTGTTAACATTGATTTCTATCCATACAAGTGTAACAATGTCAACAAGATCAATTCTTTTGGTCACATCTGTTGTTGCAGGATAAAAAGTATCTATTTACTGCCCAAGTTGAATTTAATAGATATCATGGTGTAGATTTCAAATTTACTTTAGACCATCAGGTTTTACTTTTTTAGGAGGAGTAGGAAGTGAAATATTGATTAATTTTACCCATTACAATAGGCCAGAGTTAACGTGCAGTTTTACCTAAGACTAACAGAAACCGATATTTAGGGTTGCTTCTGTAGAAAGTATTACCTTTAGACTGGAATGACTGTCATTGCCCACCCATTCCTCCAAACCTCCTAAAATCAAGGAGGATGTCAGTTAGTTTGAAAGAAGTGGATACCTTATAAATGTGTCTGAAAAAGACAAGCAGATGGCATAAAGTTTACGTCACTGGACTTCCATGTAGTTGACAACGATTTGAGTCTGGACCCAGTGGCTTAAAACTCATGCTGGGTATGTGTGCATGCATGCCCAAAATCCTGAGAGGAGAAAGGAGGAGAAGGGATTGTGGCATGGCCATCTCCGCAGGGGGGTGATTTCTTGCTTTCTATCTCTGTCTCTCTGGTGAGCACACGCACTCTGCAGCAAAAATGTCTCTCTCTAATAATAATAATAATAATGATAATAATAAAACAGTGAAGACAAAAAAAGATAAAAATTTTTATATAGCATGTTTTACTTAATGACAGACATAAATTCTTATTTTTCATTTTGTTTATTTTTTTTTTGAGAGAGAGAGATTTTTGCTATAAGGCATGTGTGCCCATCAAAGATACAGAGAGAGAGAAAGTGAAAAATCACTCCCCAGTGGGATAGCCAAGCTGCAATCCATTCTCCTCCATTTTCCTCTTGGGAATTTGGGCACATATGCAAACATACCTGGTATGAGTTTCAAGCCACTGGGTCTGGGACTTGAACTGCTGTAAGCCATGTGTGGGTCCAGAACCATAACCACTACTTCACCTCCTGGCCTCTCATTTTCTTTTTATTTTTTAATTTGTCCAGAGGACACATGAACTCACTAAACAGAGAGAGAAAGAGAGAGAAGGAGAAATCATCACCCAAAGGAGTATGGTCATGTCATAATTCCTTCTCCTCCATATCTCTATTCTGTTGGGATTTTGAGCATACACACACATACCACATACACACACACACACACACACACACACACAAACACACCATAGAACCTGGGGTGTTTTAAGCTGATGAGTCCATATCTGAACTGCATGATTAGCCATGTGGAATCTGGTTCTCTTAACTATTAGGGCATACCTAACAAAGAAAAATTCAAAGAAATGCATTGTTAGTCAATTTTGTCATCCTGTGAACATCATAGAGAACACCAACGTCAACCTAGATGGGATAGCCTTCTCCCTAGCTAGGCTATGTGGTGCAGCTTATCTGGTCCTTATGGGGGAACTCCATTGTGCAATTCTGTCATTGACTAGAACACCATTTCGCTGTGCATGACAGTATTTGCTAGAGGTATGAAAAAAATTACAAAAAGTGTGGTTTTGAAGTATGGAGGGCAAGATGTGTAGAATTTTAATAATAATTCAATATTACCTTTTGTTAGACTTTCTCAGTGAGAATTTTTAAATTTGTATTTATTTTTATACTTTTTATTTGGGTTTTGCTATAGGGTACATGCAGACAGAGACAGAGAGAGGGGGAAAGTGAAAAATCTCCCCCAGGGTGTGGCCATGCTTCGCTCTCTTCTCCTCCATAATCTTCTTGGGATTTGGGGCAAACTGTGTGATTTTTCAAGTCGCTGAGTCTGGTACTTGTACAGTGCTGTTGACCATGTGGGACTGCACCCAACCTAACCTAACCTCCATGTCACCTGCTGGCCCATGAGTATTTTTAAAAACTTCCTTAATTCTTTCATGACAGTGCGAGAGCATCCTCGAAGGGGTCTCATGCCAGGATTCTCACTTCTTAGCCAACTAGAATCATGAACATATGTGCTCAATGGGGACAGCTTGACCAAGGAACTGAACCCACAGCTTCCATATGGATCCAGCTTCTCCTGAGTAGTGAGCTACCTCTGTGCCATGGAGCTGGCCCACTCAGTGAAGAATTTAGTAGGAAAAGGAAAACATATGTTTCAAAAAAAAAAAAAAAAACATTATGTTTCAAAAAAGTCTCCATGAACGCATCCTATGTCTATATATTGTTGGAATATCTTTAAGAAGTATGAATGAAGTTGTATCACTTATAGTATGAGACCTCCCAGCGAATTACAGGGGATAGGAAAGGAAGGCCAGGCCCCGAACATGGTCAACAAGCTCCTATATGGTTTAGCTCCTGAGAGCTATTTTCTTTTCATTTCTTTTTTTCTTTCTCTCTCTCTCTTTCTACTCTTTCTTTCTACCTTTCTATCTCCTTTCTCTTTCTTTCTTTCTTTTTTATAGAGAGAATTTTGTTATAGAGTGCATGTGCTCACTAGAGACAAAGAGAGAGAAACTGAGAAGTCACCCCCCCAGGAGATGGTCATGCTGCAATCCTTCCTCCTCCAGTCTCCTCTCAGGATTTTGGGCACGCAAGTACCCATGCCCAGTATGAGTATCAAGTCACTGGGTCTGGGATTCAGACCATGGTCGGCCATATGGGAGTCCAACACCACAACCACTGTGCCACTTTCCATCCCCTCTCCTGTTATCTTTCTGACTTCATCTCACATAATAATGCAATTTCTAGACATCGTGGAGATATTAGTACTCTCAAAAAACAAGAGTGTCCCAGAAAACATACTTTGCTGGACAAAGCACTCAGAGGCTAATTAGCATTACTAATAACATCTACTGTAATTCATCTCTGCCCTCTCTTTGGCAACCTGTTATATTTTGTTTTTCAAATTATTTATTATTTATCTAACAGATAGATCTGTAACTGCAAAAGAAAGGCTGATATTTTAATTTTTAGGCAAATTTCACTTACTTGTTTTTTATTTACTATTTAATGTAATAGCATGTAATAGGCAATTAAAACAATTTTGGGGATAATTAATGATCGTGTCTGTAAATGTTCATGATCTCCCATAGTGCATGCAACCAGTGCTCGGTGGGAAGAACTGAAGTGTCCATTAACCTAAATGCAGATGATTTAATTGGAGGAGCTAAGTATTCAGTTTTGCAATATAAAATTTTGTACTTTTGGTCAAATCAGAGCTCTATCTCTGCTGACATTGTTGCTGTTGTTTGTGTGGATGAGAAGCAGTAAGAAACAGATGGTACAAATGTTTCTTTTCTTTAAAATATTTAGAATAAATTACATAAAATTGTATTATATTGTAGAAATGAGTGTTTTTGTAGAAATGACTTAGATAAAAGGCAGATTCTGGGACAAGAAATGAAAATTCAGGAGACAAGACTTTGGCTGGAATGATGAGAGAATTTTTCTTTCTGGGCCTTATAATAATTGAACCTCGAAGAGAATACTCTGCTGCTTTCTTAATGGTGAGCACTAAACTGACCCCTGCCACTAGTAGGCAAGTTGTCAGCTTGAGTGCTAGACCGTGAGGGAATCTGTAAGAATCGGTCTGGGCCAGTGAGCTCTGAAATAAACCATATGCATTACCAGTTAAAAATAACTATTGATGGGACCGGCAGTTAGCGTAATGGTTATATCGCTGGACTCCCATGTAGTTGACCACGGTTCGTGTCCCAGACCCGGTGGCTTAAAACTCATGCTGGGCGCATGTGCGTGCGTACCCAAGATCCCGAGAGGAGAATGGAGAAGGGATTGTGGTGTGGCCTTCCCCCATGGGGGGTGATTTCTCGCTTTCTCTCTCTGTCTCGCTCTGTCTGGCGAGCGCACGCACCCTTATAGCAAAAAACTCTCAAAAAAAAAAAAAAACCTATTGATTTTATATTACTATGTTATCTAAAACCTTTCACCTAAATCTATTTTAATTAATTATATTTATTTACTTATTTATTTTTTATTTATTTTAGTTTTGCTGTAGGGTACATGTGGAGAGACAGAAAAAGAGAGAGAAAGCAAGAAATCACCCCCCACACACCCGGGTGGGTGACCATGCTAAAATCTCTTCTCCTCCACTCTCTTGGGATTTTGAACACACATTTACAAGCACCTGGTGTGTTTTTCAGTTCATAGGCATGGGACTCGAACTGCATAGTTTGCCATACGGAATCCAGCTGCCTTAACCTCCAGGTCACTGGCTTGGCCTATCTAAATCTTGTTTTCTCTCTCTCACTCTCTGTCTCTCTTTTTTTTTTAGGTTTTTGCCATAAGGTGTGTGTCCTCATCAGAGAGAAACAGAGAGAGAGAAAGTGAGAAATCACTCCCAAGGGGTGTTGTCCATGCTGCAATTCCTTCTCTTCCATACTTTCCTTGGGATCTTGGGCATGCACACACGTGAACCCAGCATGTTTTTCCAGCTTCAAGGTCCAAGTCTCAAACTATGGTCTGCTATGTGGGAATCCATTGCTTTCACTACCACAACACCTGCTAGCCCCACATCTAAATCTTGCTATCACATTGCAGAGGGGCAATCCAGTTACCATATCACAGAGAGGCTTTTAGGGAAGGACCCATTTCATTCTTGTGGAATGTTAAGGTGGAAGCTGTGCCTTTCTGATTTCCTGCTCCCATTAACCATCAGCTGCCGTAGTCCACAGGCTGAAGGGGTGGGGTAGAGGCTTGAGAGGGAGTTAGAGGACTAGATGATCATGCTCGGCCACAATAACCATTGAAGAAGCAAAAGAGTAAAATCGTTAATGTCTATTAAATGTTTATTTTGTATCAATTGTTACTAACGTATTAATATACTTAATTCTCCCAATTTTTAAACGAAACATGTGAGTCAGGCTGGCTCCATAGACTAGTGGTTATGAGAACCAATTCCTCGTGGCTATAGGTGGTTTACATCCCATATGGGCAGCTCGTGAAAGACTCTGAGTGCATGGGTGTGTATGCTCAAAATCCTGATGGGATGGGGAAATGGAGAAGGGACTGCACAGTGAAATGGAGGATAAGGAAGCCCACCAAGGATACTCCCCTCTCCCCGACACTGTCTTTCTATGGTGAGTGCAGGTGCACTCTGGCAATTCAAAATAAATAAATAACAGGGACCAGCAGTTGGCTTAATGGCTATCTCACTGGACTCCCATGTAGTTGACCACGGTTCGAGTCCCAGACCCGGTGGCTTAAACTCCTGCTGGGTGTGTGTGCATGTGTGTCCAAGATCCCGAGAGGAGAATGGAGGAGAAATGATTGTGGTGTGGCCATCCCTCCTGGAGGGTGATTTTTCGCTTTCTGTCTGTCTGTCTCTCTCTGACTTTCTGGGGAGCCCACGTGCCCTATAGCAAAAACCAAATAAATAAATAACATAACATAACATAGGCGTCATGACCACAATGGATGGGTGAAGAGAAGATACCAAATGAGGAGTCTGCTACTCTTACTGTGGCTAGTGTCATCATAATTTTCATTTTAAGTTGATTCTCATTAGCCAAGGAAGACTATCATACCTGCTATAGATATTCTATTTGTTGAGGGTTCCACTGGGACAGAGTATAAGGTAGACTGGGATGGAAAACTGTGGAAAAAGCTCTGATCAATCACTAAAATTGGTGGATTGTCTTCTCAGATTAGTTTTACAAATGGTTAAGAAGCTCAATGGACTTTTCTTAGTTATTGGACACTTTATTTTTTAACCTTTTTTTTTTATAGACCACAGATTATTTTTAACACCCATCATGCCATGAATTCATAGAGAATAGATTCCAGTAGCTCAGGCTCCGTTCCATTGGTTCTCACAAAGTGTGCTTCTCTGGGTGGAGGAGGCTGGCGCTTCAGTTGAATCCAGGTACCTTTCTCTTTGGCTTCGTTCTTTTTCTGGTCATTTTCCTTCACATGTTTTAGGAATCTATCTCTGCTCTTAGAATGTTTAATATACTCAATACGCACATTGATTCTCTTGGCAAGAATCTCGCCCTTAACTTGTTTGTTCACAACAATGCCAACAGCATGCTGGGTAACATTGTAGACTCTTCCAGTTTTTCCATGGTAACATTTGTGGGGCATTCCTTTCTGAACAGTACCCATTCCCTTAATGTCTACAATATGACTTTTCTTGTAGATTTGCATATATGTTGCTAAAAGAACAACTCCATGTTTTCTAAAAGGCCTAGAGAACATATATTGGGTGCCTTTCCTCTTTCCCTTGGTGTTCATCATTTTGGTTAATTACTGGAAGATGGCGGTTCCGGCCAAAAGCTATTTTTTAAACCTTTAATTTTTATTTTTTTTGCTATGGACAGGTGTGCTCACCAGAGAGAGTGAAAAAAGGACGGAGAGAGAGAAAGTGAGAGGAAAAGTTAGAAAATACCTCCCCAAGGGTGATGGCCAAGCCTCAAATCCTTCCCTTCCATTTTTGTCTTGGGATTTTGGGCATGCATGCACATTCACCCAATGAGATTTTCAAATCACTGGATCTAGGACTCGAACTATGTAGTCAGCCATGTGAAATTCAACTACCTTAATCACCATGCCAGTAATTGGCTCTGTGAGATACTTTATGTCTGCCATTCTCACAGGAGCTTTTCTTGTGAGCTATTAAAAAGAATATGCACTAACATAAAGGCCATAACTTACAGGGTTATTTGTTATCATTTAGCTCATACAACTTTTCTTGGGAGCATAAACACTGCACATCAATTCACTCCAAGTAAAGACATGCTATTTGGGGCTAGATGCGCGGGTTACTACATTTTCATTAATGACCAAATATCATAACAGAGAAATTCCTGAGGACACCTGTGTCTCAGTCCTGTCCCCTCAGCTCCCTCTTTGTCTAAAGTTTATTTCATTTCTGATAGAGAGGGTGTGTGTACATAGGTCAGGTTTGAGGGGAGGGGAGAAAGGTACCCTCCTTAAGTACCATGATCACCTTTCACTAGTCCTCCAGCTCTTCAGGGTCTTGGGTGCCCAAGGACATGCACCTGGCTTGTTTTCAGTCCCACTCAGGAATCTGAACCTACAGTGGCCATGTGACGTCTAGTACTACAATTCAGTTTACTACCTACTGCATCACCAGTCTGGGTGTGCCCACCCATCCTGATTCAGATTTAGGTAAGAAAGCCTGCTTCATTTTTATGCTTACACTGCAGTGTCAAAAATGGGCTATGTAATCTATTTCTATAAAACGTCTGTGGATGAAAGAGGGAGAACGAAGGAAAGAGAATGAAAGACAGATTTTAGTAAATATGGCAATGCCTGTCTGTGCTAGGCGACTGAGCTAGGATGAAGTAGAGTCGGAGGATGTTTTTGACCATCTACTGTTGACTTCAATTGCTATTGTCAGATGGATTTGGGAGTGACCTGTATTGATTATTAAGGTAGCCTGGTGGGCAAAATTGACGAAACTTTAGTGATGTGCTGGTGCACATCCATAAATCCACCTATTTATTTTCATTTCCTTGGCATTTTATCAGGAGAAAAATATGTGTTTATTTTCTACATATGGTGAACTACTTTAACCTCTTCATAAGTAATTTTAAAATAGCATTTTTTGGCTGAAAGATATAAATATCAATCAACAGGCACTAAAATGGATAATCTTAAAAGGCCTTCTAAGGTTATTGAGGTGAAGGCTTAATGGAGCAGAGAATTTATAAACATTACAGGATAAAATATGAAATGTGATGCTCAAGTTGACATATCTGCTGTGAAGCTTTTTGTTTTGAACTTACTTCTCCAAGCAAACATAAAATATTACGTATTTTTAAGGCATACAATATATATACCCACATTAAGAAAAATAACACCAAATATTTAATTATTTGAGCCTTAATATAAATTTTTCATTATTTTGTTAACTGCTCATTCTTGTATGTATCTTGGTCTAGTGTGCTAAAAGTCAAAACTATTTAGGAGCCTACTCAATGTATTCCAGTGAAAATGCCAAGCATCATGTCTATAAGTACAATGCACAGTAGGCTTAAATACATTTATTATTGTTTTATTTCTTTGTTAGCCAATGCTGAACTCATAATGTTACTACGCAGATAAAGAAAATGGAATGTTCAGAATTAACTTGAGTATCTGGACAGTACAAAAAACTGTAGAATACAGAACAAAATACTTAAGTTGATACCCCCATCAATAATGCAAGCCACTTGCTTCAAAATAAAATTTACAAATAAGAGAAGAGGGCTAGCAGGTGGTGTGGAGTTTAAGGCAGCTGGATCCCACATGGCCAACTGTGTAGTTCAACTTCTGGACCCAGCAGTGTGAAAAACATCCCGGCAGTGTGAGAAACATCCCGGGTGCAGATTCATGCATGCCCAAAATCATGAGAAGAGTATGCAGAAAGAGATTATGGCATGGCCACCCCCTGGAGGGGTATTTTCTCACTTTCCTTCTGTCACTCTCTGTCTATCTCCAGCAAGCATATATGTCCTATAGCAAAGCTAGAAAAATAGAGGAAAAGAAAAAGGAAAGAAAAGTGAAGAAAAGAGAAGAGAGAAAAAGAAAATAAAGAAAATAAATAAAAGAAGAAAACAACATTTTTAAAGAATAAAATGCTCACTACATGTAAAAATGCTTAAAATATCATTTTTTAAGTTTGTTCACAGGAGAGAGCATGAGAAAGAGAGAGAGAGAGAGAGAGAGAGAGAGAGAGAGAGAGAGGAATTCTTGGCAGGGTCTCATCACGCTGTAATCCTTTTTCTCCAGATCAGGATCCCGAACATTTTGCAGGTGTCCAGAATGCTCTGAGGCTGACCCTGGGATCTGAGCATGCACTCGGTCAAGTGAATTCCAGCATTGCAGTTCAGTTTGCTGACTATACCACTTGCCTGGGGCTGAATATTTCTTCAAAAAGAATTCTTCTTAAAATAATTATCAGAGAACTCAAGAAGTCTACCTAATTCTATGGGAATAGTGCATCTGAGTTCTCTCCATGGGATTCCTGTGTATGAGACAAGAGATTCTCTTGTACTGACATTTTCTCTGCCTATCATTCTGTGTACCTAAGGGGAAAGGGCATTGTTCTTCGGCAGAAAGGAGAAACCATGTGATTCCAGGCATTACAAACTTCTGTCTTCTCGGAATTCTTGATTTTCTCCTAATGGCTGAATGTACTGAGTGCACATTACGTATTTCTCTGATTTGATTTTGAGCTCTCTGAGATGAGAAACTTATTATATCTTCTACTTCTTTGTATATAGAAAACAACTAGTATTTCTTTAAATAAACAATAAATGTGTCTTAATTGTCAGTTCAAACTGATTTAGCACCCATGTGCCATAAAAATTGTAAAGGAGTATTTTTTAATCTGTGTAATTTCATTTGCACAGCTTGTACAAACAGTTCACATTTTAAATGCCTTCAAATATGTTTTGCAATCAATAAATAAATATTTACTGAAAGGATTCTGTGTTCTCAGTATAACACAGGCTGAATCATAATAGAGTTGAGCAAATCCTTAAAACCTACTTTTATCCCAGTTCTACAGAAAACATTTCTTTTCATTTATTTATTCAAATCTCCTGACAACTCTCATTTTTGCATTAAACATGACATTTTTTTCTTACATAGTTTGACATAATCACTTAATAGTGTACCATTTTTAAAAATAAAAAAAAACAAAATATTCATTAAGTTCTGAAAAGAAGGACAATGAAAACTGCTTTTTTAAATGTAAAGTTGAGATGGTGTATACTATAATTAGTTATTTATGTACATATTAAGTAAAAACTTAATGACTATCATTATTTGTAATTTAATTATGTTAATTTCACAATTAGTAATTAAGTAGTATTATAAAGTAATATTAAAATGAATATATCAATGGATCAGGGAAAATTTCTGGAAGCAGATCCAGATATGTGCATGTATATGTGTATGTAATGAATATACATGGAGTACTTTAAAAATTGACATTTTAGAGCCAGCAGGTGGTGTGGTGGTTAAGTCACTGGACTTCCACATGGTTGACCACTATTTGGGTCCCAGACCTGGTGGCTTGCTTTCTCACTTTCTCTCCCTCTGTCTGTCTCTCTCTAGTGAGTGCATGTGCCCTATAGCAAATTAAAAACTATTGATAATAAATAAAATTAAATAAATAATTCTTAAAAAAAATTTTTGACAATTTAGGGAACACCAAATGAAGTGGTGGTTAAGGTGCTGGATTCTCACATGGTCAAACTGTGGTTTGAGTCCCAAATTTGGTGACTTGAAAATCATGCTGGGTACATGCAAGTACATTTCCAAAGAAAATTGTGACCAGAAATGGAGGAGAAAGGATTCTGTCGTGGCCATCCCTTCTGGGGGATGATTTCTCACTTCCCCTGGTTCTGTCTCTATCTTTCCAGTGGGTGCATGAGCCCTATAACAAGAACCTAAAAAAAAAAGAAAGAAAGAAAAAGAAACTGACATTTTAAAGCAATGGAGAAAAAGATTATTTTATAATATATACTGATAATTGGATGACATCTAGGGTATAATAACTTAGATGTCCTATTTTGCCACATAAGTCAAAATAAGAATTTTATAATTAATATTGAGTACTTCAAAAAAGTTAGTAGAAGAATGTATTTTGATGTAAAGAATTTTCGATACCTGTAGATAGTTCTGTCATAATATCCATTTGCTATGAAGTGTTGAAGTATCCTCACATAAAATGAAATTTATTACAAGAGATTGACTCCCATGATTATGGAGACTAGCTGGTCCAAAATCTACAATATGGACCAGCATTCTGAGACCCAGGAGCGCTAACAGTATAGTTACTGAAAGACCGGGGAGGCTGGAAACCCAGCAGCGCAGATGAAATCTGAAGGCTGTCTGCTAAAGAACTCCTTCTTGCATGAGGAAAACTGTCTTTTTTCTGTTCAGGACTCACGTGATTGGATAAAATCTACCCAGTTTATGGAAGGTAATCTGCTTTACTCAAAGTTCACCAACTGGATGTAATCGCATTTCAAAACGCTTTCAGGTTGACACATAAAATTCACAATCAACAGGAACAATTTGCATAGCCACACGGATATTAAGAGTTCAGTTCAATGGCTTTCACATGCCAGCACTACAACGAGAACATTTCTGTTACCCCAGAATGTTTTCTCTTGCACCCATGCACTGTTTCTCCCCTGCCAAACACTGATCTGATTTCTAGCCCCAGTTTTTCCTATTCTATCACAGTTTATAAATGAAATTTTGAATACCTGGCTTCTTTTGTCCCAACATTGTTTCTGTGAGATCCACACTTATTCTTGTGTACCTTGATAATACTCTCATTTATGTTGCTGATTAATATTTTGTCATGGAAATATTCAGTATTTCTTCCCTCATTTACACTGTAATTTATTTCCAGTTTTTATCAACAGTATCATAAATAAAACTGTAGTACACATTTTTATAAACATACTTTTGGAAAATAAGTCTTAATTGCTCTCGAGAAAATACCTAAGAGTGAATTTGTTAGATCATGGCTTAGGTATATTTTAACTTTATAGTGAATTGCCACAGAGTTTTCCGAGGGTACCAGTTCTCACTGACCAGCAATATAAGAGAGTTCCAGTGGCTCTCTATGCTTGGCATTGTCATTTAAACATTTTTAAAATCTTTCTAGTGATGTCATTTCTTGTCATAGATTGCACTTGCATTTCCATGATGACTGATAACATTGAGCATTTTTTATATTTATTAGCCAGTTGAATGTTGTTTGAGCAAGTATCTGTCAAATCTTGCCAACTCTTGTTGTGCTTGGTTTTCTCAGAGAGAGGAAATGGAGAAAGCAACCCCCATTTCCCTCCCCCCGCCCGCCACTGAGATGTGGATGTGGTCATATTGCACTCTCTTCTCCTCTGTATCTCTACCTAATTGAGATTTTGCGTATGCATAGCTGAGTGTTTTTTTAAGTGTCTCAGAGCAGGATTTGGACTGGGGGTCAGCAATGTGGGATCTACCTCCTTTAACCACCAGGCCATGGGACTGATCTTCACAAATCTTTTGCCTTTTCAATTGCTTGTTTCTAAGAAAATTTAAATCTTCAAATATACTTGTTAAAGCTGAAAATAAAACATAGTTCCAGATACCATATATATACCTTTTTTTTTTTTTTACTGGCTTATTTGAGTAGTTATTCAAATTAAATGTCTTTAATTTGAAATAAAGTATAGAAGGGTTAGGCACCATTGCTATAGTTGTACATTAGGCTAGCCAGAGGGCCAAAAAGACCCCCAGAGTTGCTGACTCCAAGTTCAGGGTTTTCATGGGGGGCAGTTATGAAATTTTACTTTAATTAATACTAATAAAGCTACTGCCAGCTGAGATATGGTGTTTATTTGTAGGTGGAAAGGACTGAAATCCTTTCAATTATACTTCCACAGGAGTATAGCATTTCCTATTATAAATATTCATAATATTTAAAGGTCACTCTGACACGAGGTTCTTGGTTAAATACAGAAATGTATTCACAGGTCCATTATCACCAGGAGTACTATCATCAGTGGCATCATGTATTCAAGGGAACATTTTGATGCTCTTGTGCAAGAATTATAAAAAATTGGTTCGATTAATTATGTACTGTTTGACCTTATTCATGTTTCTCTTTCTGAAATTTTCTTTCAAACAGTCAGTAATTCTAAACTGTGCTGAACAATTTACCAGCAGCATCTTGTTTACTGAATGAATCACAATATTTTAAGTTACAATTAATGACATATAATCATAAAGAAACTTTGTCTTTTTCTGTCTCTATGTAGGTTCAAGAGGGGCTAGGTCTTAAATCTCTGATTTTATCTAGTTCTGGGATGTTACTGAACAATTTAAATAGATTGCTGTCATTTCAACTTAAAAAACAGAAATACTATATCATCTCAATTAAAAACTAATACAATTCTCCCCCCTGGGGGGTGATTTCTCGCTTTCTGTCTCTGTGTCTCTCTCTGTCTGGCGAGGGCACGCGCCCTATAGCGAAAACCTCTCCAAAAAAAGAAAAAAAAAAAAAAAACTAATACAATTCTCTGGAGACCAACAGTTGGCGTAATGACTATGTCACTGGACTCCCATGTAGTCAACCGCGGTTCGAATCCTAGATCTGGTGGCTTAAACTCATGCTGAGCGCATGTGCGTGCACGCCAGGGATCCTGAGAAGAGATAGAGAAGAAGGGATTGCAGCGTGGCCATCCTCCCTGGGGGTTTTTTCTTGTTTTCTGTCTCTCTGTCTCTCTCTCTCTGTCTTTCTGGTGAGCGCACACGCCCTATAGCAAAAACTTCTCAAAAAAAAAAAAAAAAACTAATATAATTCTGGCCCAGTCATGGTGGTGCTAAATGTTTAATAGTAATTTTTCCAAATTGAGTTGTCTAGAAAATAGATTAGTAATGTTACATATGACTAAAACATATTTCAAATTTAAGGAAGAAGTAGAACTACATATAGTAAAAAATTCTCTTTTTCAGAGTTTGTAATGGAAATACATAACCATAGCAATTCAAAAGACAACAGAGCAATTTAAGTTTCAGTAAGTATGATATAAAAATTACTCTCGAAGTTCTTCTTAAAGCCATCATCAAATTGTTCAATGTCATGGAATACATGACATTAAAATTTCTCTTAAAAAATGTCAATATGCAGTGGAAAACAAGAAAAGCTGAAGAGTAAAGAAAAGATCAAATTTAATTGTCTTAACCCTTGACTTATCCTTTGGAATAAAAATACCTTGCTCCTGAACATCATCGATAAGAGGGATTATCTTCAAATCAGTATATATACCATGTAAATATATGCTTTGGAAAAAAAAGGGTAAGATCCATGCCCTACTTTTCTTATTCTTATCAAGATATTTCATTCATATAACACTTAACATGTTTACTCAACTCTCTTTCCAAGCACCTAATTATTTATTCATTTTAGAAATATTTATTGGAAATAGAAATATTTATTTAGAAATATTGGGACCAGCAGTTAGCGTAATGGCTATGTTGCTGGACTCCCATGTAGTCGACCGCGGTTCGTGTCCCGGACCCGGTGGCTTAAAACTCATGCCAGGCGTGTGTGCATGCGTGCCCAAGATCCCGAGAGGAGAATGGAGGAGAAGGGATTGTGGCGTGGCCATCCCCCCCTGAGGGTGATTTCTCACTTTCTGTCTCTCTGTCTGAAGAGCGCATGCACCCTATAGCAAAAAAAAAAAACCTCTCCAAAAAAAAGAAAAAGAAATATTATTTGGCTCCTGTTTCTTAGGAGCCAATGTTTTAGCAGTAAAGAAACCTGACCTGTGTTTTACTCTCAGAGAGATTATGCTCTTGAGAGAAAGAAGGACCCTGCACACTAGAGAGATCACTCAAAATGTGAATATGAGGCATACTGTGGCCATAAGAGCAGGCCGTAGGCAGAAGCCCGTGAGAGAAAGTGATTCAGATGTTATTTCATTGGTGGACAAAGAAACAACACTTAGCTCACAGTTTCTACTTAATTGTAATTATATTTATCTTTCTACCAAAGATACAGATGGACATATTCTATTTGTTTTTGTAAATTGTTAAAAAGGACCATATTATCACTGGTTCCTGAAGAAAACGTCACGGTTATAAGAGAGAATGCTATATTTGAACTTTCATAGATATTTAATTAAAAAGTCAATTAATTTGTTCTTCATTGGCATGATATTGGTAACATGATTAATAAAACAGTATATGCTCTGTGGATGGTTGTTTTGTACATGAAGGATCTTCAAAAGTGCCTGCATAATGGGCATGAAAAGAAACAATGTGTGTGTAGGTTTTCATTTTTTTCCTACCAAAATAAGCTCGTATTTTAATTTCTTTTTTTTTTCATGAACTTTTTACAGAACCTTGTATAAGGAGATATGTCTCCCCTCCCACTTCAAATTACATGAACGTATTTTGGACACTAAATGAATTTACTCAATTACTTCTACCAGATAATTTATTTCCTAACCAGTCATTCTTCTTTTTGCATTAGTGACCAAATTAAGCAAAATTGTATTGCCACCAAATGTATTCCAGCAAATTATTGTCCCAGCTAGATCTCTTGATATTACCCAACACACTTCCTATGTCAGTTTCTAAAGCTAGCTTGATCTGACTTCTGATTTAAAAAAAACAAAAAAAACAAAAAAAAAAACACTTTAAAATGTACTGTGCTTCGTCAACCTCAAGGTACCATTGACTCTAAAATACACTGTTACTTCTAAAATAGACGCTTTGAATTAAACTAATTCAATGCTTATTGTCACTTAGATTTGTATTTCATACTTGTGTACTGGAAGAGCATTTTTAGGTATAGCATTATATCTTTTCTCACTCTTATGCATAAATATGAGAAAGTAAAATAAAAAATCGAATGGCATTGTTCCTATAAATTTTACAAAATAAGACCACAAGTTTTCAGAGTAACTTTTCAATTCAGTCATTGATATCATTCTCAAGAATTGTGATGATACAGCATTCAAAAGAAATCTTATGCAGAAGAATCCTAGAGTAATGGGGTCTGAGGAGAAATGTGCACTTATGGAGATTTAGCTTACTCCTAAATATCACGTCAGGAATTTTAACTAAACAGTGTCTAAATGAATTTGTTTATTGATGGTTTGAAAGAGTTTTTTTAAAAATGCTCCAGTATAGGGACCAGCAGATGGCGTAGTGGACTGAACTCCCACATAATCAACCATGGTTCGAGTCCCGGACCTGGTAACTTAAAACTCACTCCAGGTGCAAGTGTGTGTGTGCCCAAAATCCTGAGAGGAGAATTGAAAAGAAGGGATTGTGGTGTGACCATCCCCCTGGGGGGTGACTTCTTGCTTTCTGTCACTCTCTGTCTCTACAGCGAGCACATTCACCCTATAGCAAAAACCTCTTAATAAATAAATAAATAAATAAAGTGCTCCAGAACTATCTCTGGGTTTTCCTACAAGCCACAGCCACCTTTCTGGTAAGTTTTGATCTGGCATTCGGTGACTACCTATGCCTAAATTTCGACCCTAGGTGGAAATTGTTTCCTGGCTTATTGTCGTTGTGAGACATTATTGATTTCATTACACATCCGGTTTCTTCCTTCCCTTTTTTTTCCTTCATTCTTTCTTTTTCTTTTTTTCTTTATCTTTTGTTTTCTTTTTTCCTAATTGCTAGAGAGCACATGCAATGGCCAGTGAGAGGTAGAGAGACAGAGGTAGAGAGAGGAAGAGAAGACTCAGTGGGGCATGGTCACACTATCATTCCTTTGCTTCCATTTCTGTCTGGATTTGTGGACACACATATGTACTGAATATTTTTACAATCCTACTGGGGGCGGGATTCAAACCCTGGTGAGTCTGTTGATCTGGTTCATCTTAGCCACTAGGCTATAGGCCTGACCTCACATTAGTTTCCAAAGGTGTTAAAATCAGTATCTTATGACTGACGAAACAGAGTAACATACTGAGCATATTCAAGTCTCACTGAGCAGGCAGTTTTACTGAATTATTTTATCATTAATAGTAATTACAAATTTAAGTACAAAATGTTATATTAATATAATAGCTTTTTATAAAAGGCCATTCATTTTAGGATCAAAATAAAATTTCTATATACTCTAGCTTTTCTTTCTTTCCTGTAAGTTATATTAACGTAAACCTTCATGCATGTGGAGTAAAAGCTCCTTGTCAAACTCACATTTTCCCTTCCTGCCTCCTTCAGGAGATCATAAAACTCCAGGAAACAAAATGTTCAGTGTCAACTACCTAACCACACTTAAATCCACAAGGCACATCCTTGGCAAAGAGGCTTTAGCTTGTTTTCTTTTGTTTTCCCTAGAAACTTTGAAGCATGAAATGTAACCAAGTGGACTGCGGAGTGTGGAAACAAGGTATTTGTTAAGACTGGTTTTATGCCTCAACCTCGGGGAGGATATAAGGGAACAGCAGTCACCACAGCCACAACCACAGCCCAAGTCCAGACACATAGTTCCTCTTTTGCAGTTTGCTCCTTCCCGCTTTCTAAGTTTTACTACATAAAGTACCCTTGAAAGGTGCCGCCCATGCCTGTTTAAATGGGGATGTTTCCCCTGTAGGATCTTTAGGATCATTTCAGTATGCTCTGGACGTTACACTGAGAGAGGCAAATAAAAGGACATATTATACTCACAGGTCCTAGAGACAGAAGGCACAGAGCGACACTCATGGGACAGATGGGAAGGGCTCCCAAGGAGCAGGATCAACTATGCAGGCTGGCAGCAGAGAGAGAGAAGGAAAGAGGCCCCTTGAACAAGTGCCTTTACTGGGGTGAATAAGCAAAAGACAGGGAGGATTCCATTGGTGCATTTGAATTTGAATGCCTTACAGCCAGGGGAGGGGAATAAGGGAATTTGTGGTGGGGACAAGTCTTATCATACTGGTGCACCTGGTCACTGCTGCAGGGTGCTCACTTCCCTGTGTAGGAACGTTGAGTAATCAGGGAAATGAAAATTTTTAAAAATTCACAGTATACCATGCATTTATTGCTCTTTTTTCTTTTGAGATAAATGGTAGATTAGGTACATCACATGTCAGTTACATGTTTCTTCTACAATGGTCTTGATATGGTGACTCAATGAGACAGATGAGCTGACTGGTTGCCAAGAGACTTCAAAAACCAGTCCTTTCCTCTTCTTTTGTATTACAAATTTGCAATTATATCTGTGCTGTGCTGGTGGTACTATCGTACAGTCAAGGACAATAACCATGCTAAAAACAAGGATTAGCCAGGTTTTCTATTACTAATATATAAAAAAAATAAAAACCAGAGCAGACATATGTTAAGAAATATCTGACCCAACTTTAACATTTTCAACACAGTTCCTATTTATACACTCAAACCTGCTCCTTGTATGGCCTTATCAATCTTGATTTATCATCATTGGATTTTTTTTAATTTAAGCCAAAAACCTTGGACTCATCTCTGACATCCCTTTTCTTTCCAGTTATCTTAGAGTAAGTCCAGTGGAGTCTACGTTCAGAACACATCTAGAACTTGAACATTTCTCACCATTTCCTTGTTCTCATGCTGTTGCAAACCACCATCTTCTCTTCTCTAGATGTTTGAAATAACCTGCTAAGAATCCCAACATTTCCACCTTTGCTCTGTTTTGTTCTATTTGCAACACAGCATCCAGAGAAATCCTAATAAAAGTTCTTTTGCTTAAACCTCACCAAATAGGGACAAGCAGATAGCATGATGGTTAAGGCACTGGGTTCCCACACAGCCAACTGCAGTTTGAGTCTTGGACCTGGAGGCTTAAGAGTTATGCAGGTCACATGTGTGTATATGCCCAAAGTCCAAGACAGAGAATGGAGGAAAAAGGATGGTGGTGTGCTCAGCTGCCCTGAAAGATGATTTCTCACGGTCTCTCTCACTCTTAGGTAAGCACATGGCAAAATCAAATAGAAACAGAACTCAACAACCATTCCCCATGTAGCTCAGAGTAGGGTTCAAAACCTATAACATGGCCAAAGACACAGTAGTTAGTGTGAATCGACAGCCCTCAGAATGGGAAAATATTTTTGTAAATGTTGCATCAGATAAGGGACTGATAACCAGAATACACAAGGAACTAAAAAAGGTGTTTGGAAAAAAGATGAGCAACCCTATTAAAAGATGGGAGAAGGAGATGAAGAAAACACTCTCTAAGGATGACATACGAATGGCCAAAAGGCATATGAAAAAATGTTCAACCTCCCTCATCGTAAGGGAAATGCAGATAAAAACAACAGTGAGATACCACCTAACCCCAGTCAGATTGTCTAATATTAAAAAAACAAAAAATGATAAGTGTTGGCGGGGGTGTGGTGAAAGGGGAACTCTTTTACACTGTTGGTGGGAATGTAGATTGGTCCAACCACTGTGGAGAATAATTTGGAGATTCCTCAAAAATCTACAGATAGATCTGCCATATGATCCAGAGATCCCACTCCTCGGTATCTACCCAAAGGACAGAAGAATTCTTCATTGGAAAAGTGCTTGCACATCGATGTTTATTGCGGCACTATTCACAATTGCTAAGTCATGGAACCAACCCAGATGCCCCCGTATGGAGGAATGGATTGAAAAACTGTGGCACATATACTTTATGGAATACTACTCAGCCATAAAAACCAACAGAGCCCTGGCTTTTGACAGAAAGTGGAAGAATATGGAAGATGTACTGCTGAGTGAGGCAAGCCAGGCTATGAAGGAGAGACATTGTATGTCCCCACTTAACATATACCGTTTGTCTGCATTCTATGTCTGAAACTGATTGACTAACAGTTGAACAAACACAAGAGATGGGTGTGAATGTCAGATGAGGTGTATGTGGAGGAGTGGGGCCCAACGAAAGACATTTGGAGAAGGGATACAGAGGTAGAGCATTGACTGGATGGGGAGGTGTGGTGTTATCTGTTGAAGATATTTCGATCAACGGGTCTGGGGAGAAATGTTCACATATCGAAATGGTCTCATTGTAAGCCAAACAATATGATTGAAAGTATATACAAAAATAAATAAATTAATTAAAAAAAAAACCTATAACAATCTAGTAATTCATAATGTTCACCATTCAGATAAAGCTAGTTCTACAACATTGTATTCTCTCTGTCTCTCTCTCTCTCTCTCTCTTGTTTTGTTTTGTTTTCATGAGAGATTTTTACTATAGGTCATGTGTGCTTGACTGAGAGACAGAGAGACAGAGAAAAAGAAAGCAAGAAATCAACCCCAAAAGGGATAGCCATGATGCAATCTCTTCTCCTCCATTCTCCTTTTAGGATTTTAGGCACACACACACACCTGGTATGAGTTTCAAGCCACCAGGTACAGGACTTGAACTTAGGTTGGCCATGTGAGAGTCCAACAACATAACCACTACACCACTTGCTGGCCTCCTATCTTCTCTCTTATGGTTTATTTTTCCCATATCATTTACTACTGTTTGCACTTCTACATATTACTCTGCAGTATAAGACCCACAGGGCAAAACTGTGGTCAGTTTCGTTCATCATTGCATTTCCTTTATGCAGAACAGTGCACCTCCAATACTTGGTGAACAAATTAACTTACTCTGTCAAGTTAAGCATATTCTTTTCATGGAGACAGATGTCAAACTATTAGATGATAGGTAAACATAGGCTCAAAGAAAGAGCAATTTTTTTTTTTTTTTGAGAAGTTTTTGCTATAGGGTGCGTGTGCTCGCCAGACAGAGAGAGACAGAAAGACAGAAAGCGAGAAATCACCCCTCAGGGGATATGGCTACACCACAATCCCTTCTCCTCCATTCTCCTCTCGGGATCTTGGGCATGCACGCACATGCGCCTGGTGTGAAATTTAAGCCACCAGGTCCGAGACTCTAACTGTGGTCAACCACATGCAGTCCAGTGACATAGCCGTTATGCTAACTGCTGGTCCCAAAGGAGCCATTTTTTGTGTGTTTCATGACATGATAGTCCAGTACATTCATTTTCACTTTGAGTGTACAGTTTAATAGTCCTAATTGTATTCATATTGTTGAGAGACAGATCTCCAGAAAATTTTTAACTTGTAAATTTGAATTATATGCCCATTAAACTCCCTGTCCTGCCTTTTAGCCAACCGTTTATATATATATAAACACATAAAACATATACAATTTTTGGTGCTACTTTTTTTTAGCACAAGTAGTACCATGGTGTGCATATAATTTTGCAATTTTGCAAATTTTGCTCTTTAACTCAAATATGTTTTTAATCTGTCTACACTAACTCATATGGGTCTAATTTATTTCTTATACCTCCTATGCATTACTCCATCAGATGAACCAACTAGGTTTATTTTTTTATTGTTTTTTAAATTTTTTTCAATTTATTTATTTACATTATATCACATATACAGTGTACATTTCTTTTTCCAGCACAAATACCATGCATGTCAGTCAAGACCAAGATATTACTATATACATAATCATTAGTAAATACCTTCTCATTTTTTTGTCAATTAAGCATACTTTTACTTGTTTTTTCCTTCCCCTTTCCTCTCGCTCAATTCCATACTAAATTTTTTTCTATTGATTCACAAAAGATCTTAGACTAAAAATATGGGCAAAGCTGGAGTCTAGTGACAAGTGCACTGTAATTTTCTTCTGAAACATTTTTTTTTTCTCTCTCCACTCCCCCTTTTACTAAGCTAAGTTATATGCAAGAAAAAAATAGGTTAATCTCAACTTGGTCTATTATTTGCAGAAAGCCCCATAAGAATTCAGTTTCTGATGCAAGGCGACGGATACTATTTGTATTATTGAATTTATGCAAATTCCATTCTGCCAAAAAATAATGCTCACGAATATTTTCCAATTGAAAAGTGGTCAGAAAGGGAGAAGTGTTCTTCAATTAAAAATAAATATTTAAACAAATTTCTCAACCTATCAACAACTCAAAAGAAAATCAAAATTCTTAAGTCTGGAAGAGAAATCAAAGAAGAAAATCAGAAATGTTTTAGACAAAAGCCATAGAATTCTATTTCACCAGTTTAGTCTTATGTAATCGTTTGTTGAATTTGCAGTGTTACTGTGATCTATCTTTCCGTTTAAATTCAGGAAGTTAACATTCAACATTATTATTGATATTTCCAAGCTTGTCCCTATCATTAGGTTGGCCTTTTCTTTAATCTTTTTTTTCTTTTTATTTTTTTAAGAATTATTTTATTTGGGGACCAACAGTTAGTGTAATGGCTATGTCGCTGGAATCCCACATAGTCAACCGCAGTTCAAGTCCCAGACCCAGTGGCTTAAAACTCATGCCGGGCGCGTGTGCATGCATGCCCAGGATCCCAAGAGGAGAATGGAGGAGAAGGGATTGTGGCGTGGCCATCACCCCCGGGGGGTGATTTCTCGCTATCTCTTTGTCTCTGTCTGTCTGGCGAGCACACACGCCCTATAGCAAAAACCTCTCAAAAAAAAAAAAAAAAAAAAAAAAAAAGAATTATTTTACTTCAACTTTATTTATTTATTTATTTATTTATTTAACTTGGCCAGAGAGGGATAGAGAGAGAGTACGAGGGAAAGTGAGAAAGCAAGCCACCACATCCAGGACTAGAATCACGGTCAGCCATGTGGGAGTCCAGCGCCCCAACCACCACACCCCCTGCCGGCCCCTTTTGGTCATTTTTGTTTCTCTGTCTTTAGTTTTTCTGGTATAGCACTCCCTTCAGAACTTCTTGAAGACCTGGTTTAGTGTTAGTAAATTATTTCAGGTTTTGTTTATCTGAGAATGTTTGGGGCTTTTTTTTTTTTTTTTCATATGAAGGATAATCTTGCTGGATATAATATTCTTGGTTAAACTTATTTTTAAACACTTAACACTTTGAATATATTTTCTCATTCTTTTCCTGCTTTCACTGTTTCCAATGTTAGTTACCCTGATGGGATATCCTTTGAAAGGAATTTGACGTTTCTCTCTCGCCAATTTTAGTATCTTGTCTCTGTCTGTGGTTTTGGTCAATCTGGCTATGATGTGCCTTGGAGAAGATCTTCTTGGGTTGATTCTATGTGGGGTTCTTCGTATTTCTTGGGTCTAGATATTTGAGTGTCCCTCTAGGTTTGGAAAGTTTTCTTTCAGAATTTCATGGAATAGATTATAAATGTCCTTATTTGTTTCTTCACCTTCTGGGATACTGATGATCTGGAAGTTAGGGCATCTAATGGAATCTAGGATTACTTGTATATTATTCTCATTTTGGGGGGGATTATTTTCTGTCTTCTTGGTAAATTTTTCTAGATCAGAGGTTCTGCCTTCTACATCCGAGATTCGATTTTCTGCATGATGTAATGTGTTTTTAATCATTTCAAGGGAGGTTTTGATTTTCTCTATTATAAGTAATCCTCACCAAGCAACCTGCACTTTTGTCAATGGAACTGGATATTACAAAGGACTCACAGTTTCTAGGGAATGTACCTGGGCTGAGCTACTGGGTTCCAACTGAGAATTTAGAGGTGTGTGGAAGGAGGTGAGCCACGCTCACTGCAGCTCTGTATTTCTCCCTGCTGCTCATTTTGCAGTCTCTCTTCTCTTGATTTTTAGTCATTTGTTGCTATATTGGTTAATTTGCTGGAGATTTCTGCTACTATAAGCTCGTATGCTTCACTTTACTGTGAGGTACTTCTATGCCTATTTCTCCTCTACAACTACAACATGGTATCCCCAGAAAGAGATTTGAATTCAGATTTATGAAGATCAGTTTCTCCTTTCTGTAGCATTTCAGTGGGAGTTTAGGTTTTCGTTGACCCTAAAAGTATTCAGATGCTTCTGTGCACCTTCACCTGTCTAGACAATCAATGTGTGTGGAAGCTGAAAAGCAAGGTGAGAAAGTCACGTAAAAGAAAAGGAAAAAAGGGACGAGGACCAAAAAAAAACAAAACAAAGCAAAACAAAACAAAACAAAACAAAAACTAAACTAAAAACAAAAACAAACAAAAAACAAAGAAAAGTGAAAAAGTAATTTTTTTAAAAAAATGCAAAAAAAAAGAAAACTTTACAGTGTGCTCCATGTGAAAGGGGAAGAACTGGGCCTGCCTCAGGTGCACATGGATTCTGAAATTAGCAAGAGAAAGGTCAGGTCTGAGACAAGCAACAGTACTTACAGATTTTTAAATATGTATAAAATTTTCAAGAGAAAGGAAGAAGGAGAGACAGAGACAGAGACAGAAAGAAGACAGAGACCCCCCATCTCACTTCTGTAGGTGGAACCAACTATGTTTAATTGTTTTCCTTTTGCTAGAATTTCTAGTTATTTTAGTTTTTAATTTTTGGCAAGCAAGATTTCATTAAACACCTTAATTTTCCTATATATGAATGTGAGCATTTGCTTTTTCTCTTTTAGCTACTTAAAATTAGAATTGCTGATTCCCAGTATGCACATTTTTTTTTTTTTTTTGGAGAGGTTTTCGCTATAGGGCATGTGCACTCACCAGAAAGACACAGAGAGACAGAGAGATAGAAAGCAAGAAATCACCCCCCAAGGGGGATGGCCACGCCGCAATCCCTTCTCCTCCATTCTCCTCTCAGGATCTTGGGGGCACACACACACGTGCCTGGCATGAGTTTAAGCCACCAGATCCGGGACTTGAACCATGGTCGACTACATGGAAGTCCAGCGACATAGCCATTACACTAACTGCTGGTCCCCCAGTATGTACATTTTGAGTATTAGCGAACATTGCCAAGTTCTTCAAAGTTGTTCTATGGCTTTACTCTCCCATCAGCAATGCAAGAAAATACTTTTTTCCTCATAATTTGTCAATGTACAGTTAGCATATTCATATTAATTTTTTCTTTTTTTCTGATCCAATGGGTAATAATGGCCCTGGTCTAGGGGTTAAAAGAGCCAGATCCTACATGGCCAGCCACAATTCAAGTTCCATTTTAGTGGCTTGAAAAATACACCACTTTAAAGATAAAGAAAACATGTCAAGAGTGTGTGTGTGTGTGTATGTGTTTGTGTGTGTGTGTGTGTGTGTGTGCACATGCTAAAATCCCAACAGGATGGAGAAATGGAGGAGAAAGGATTCCAGCTTGACCATGTCCCATTGTGGGGGTGCTTTTTCTTTCTGTCTCTTCCAAGTGCATGCACCCTCTGGGGGAGAAAAAAACACTGTATTTACTACTGAGAATTAATATATTTTCATGTATATAAAGGTCATTGAAATTTCATTATCTATAAACTTACTTATGCTCTTCACTGATGTTTCATTTTTTATTCCACTTTTATCGCCATGTTTTATCAATTATTTATACAGAATATAGATAACATTTCATCACCTATAGAATATTTTGAGATTATTTTTCAGGGTGAACAGGTGACACAGTGGTTAAGGTGCTGGACTCCCATGTGACTGACCATGGTTGGAGTCCCAGACCTGGAGGCTTGAAACTCGTGCCAGGCATGTATGTGTGTGTGCCCAAAATCTTGACAGGAAAATGGAGAAGAGATTGCGGTGTGTCCATCCCCTGTGGAGGGTGATTTTTCACTTTCTCCATTTCTCTCTCTCTCTCTGTCTTTTAGGCAAGTATATGCACCCAAAAGCAAAAATGTCTCTTTAAAAAAAAAATCCTTTTTTGGGACCAGCAGTTGGCATAATGGCTATGTCGCTGGACTCCTATATAGTCGACCGCAGTTCGCATCCCGGACCCGGTGGCTTAAAACTCACGCCGGGTGCATGTGCGTACGTTCCCAAGATCCCGAGAGGAGAATGGAGGAGAAGGGATTGCGGTGTGGCCATCCCCCCCGTGGGGTGATTTCTTGCTTATCTGTCTCTCTGTCTCTCTCTGTCTGATGAGTGCACGTGCCCTGTAGCAAAAAAAAAAAAAACAAACAAACAAACAAAAAAAACACCTTTAAAAGAAAAGTCCTTTTTTCTTCATTTCTCCCTTTTATCTTCAGTATTTTGGGCATGCACACATGCACACACGCACACACAGTATGTTTTTGAACAGGGCTTGGTACTCATACTACTCATTTGAACATGTGGGATCTGATCACCCAAATAAAACCAGTTTTATGACAAAAAGGATAGATGATTAAAAAAATTAGGGTAGCAATAAAGCCAAGTTGAAGCTCACTGGTAGGAACTATTTCGTGGTTATATTGTTCATGGGTACAGAAGATTTTGTTGTTGCTTTTTACTTAAGTTTATTTATTTACTGAGAGACAAGCACCTTGAGCAGTGTCCAGCACCATTTCCCCCATGCCCAGCTGGAAACGCGGGCACGTGCGGGCACCCGTGAGTACAGACTGCCTTGGGAATTTAGCCCCCGATACTGTCCTCCTGGACTGCAGAGCATGGTGCTTACTGCTGGGCAGCCATAGCTGGGCCAGGAGCTTTTTAATGTGTGCGTTCTGTGTACGTATTTAATAGTTCCTGGATTTTTAAAAAATGTACTGTGTTCAAATTCTTGATTATCTTTTCATTTTTTAATTTGTGAAACATCTTGTAATCTTCATTGCTTTTTTTCCTCAATTTTGATGACATTGTGCCGGGAATGTCCAGGCCTTGTTTTTATTTTTCTGTTTCTCCCATGACAAACGTTTTCTATGTATTGTCTTTTGCATAAATTTGCTCTCAATAATATGTTTTATTTTTCTTTATTCTCCCAAGGAAAATTACATTTCTGTCTCATTCCTTTGATTTATTGTAGCAGTTGATCATTGAGAGAGGAAATAAAGAAGCAAAGACAATAAAACGCTGTGAAAAGGCTTTGAACAGAAATCTAGGAGTTATTTTATGCTTCGTGAGTATTTACCACAGGTGAAAAGATCAATTCTCCCTTCCTTCGAAGGTTTGCATTTCAATCCATGTAATGAGTCCTGCCTCTTTCATTTCTGCTTTATTATAACGTTTATTAACTACCTGGGAATTCTATTTGTAACTTCTGCTCTGTATTAGGTCACTGAAATCAGTTTCTTTAAGGCAGAGTAAATGTCCCCACATTGTAATCTCCTAAAGGACAAAAGGTACATGTTATAGTTTTCTTTATTCAGTACCTGAGAGGGCATGATGGTACGTCAGGCTTTTCTCTGCTTCCTACTCCTTCAGAGTAAATAATAGGTATTAAATCACCAGAAATTTCTACTGTAATGCATTCAAACACCAAGGCCTATTTTTATGGGAAAATATTCTAAATCAACAATGCCTTTAAATCTCATTGCTGACCTTATGAATTTAATATTAACATGACATGTAAGTATGTCAGAGAAAAGACTTTATGAACATCAAATAGCTTTATCCAATATTTATTAACCATATTGTGTTGGAATTCCCATAGAGTTGTTTAGGTTTCAAACTGCTCTAAAAACAATATTATGCCATTTTAAAATCCAAAACTCAATATAAGAGACATGTAAAAACTCTACTTTTTATGAGGTACTTATATAAATAAAATGTTTTTCTATGTCTTTGAATTTGACCCATCTAAAAAGAAAAAGTTCGAAAACACACATTTCTTTCCTGTTTTAACTTATGTCTTATCCAGACATGAAAATAAAAATGCTTATATTTAATAGGAGCAATCCCTACTAATTAAAAAGTCTAATCTTAGATGGAAAAAAAAACCTATGCATAATCAATTTCCCTAAAGAAACACAGAAAAGAAGGATCCTAGGAAATGTATTAATGAGATCAACCATTTCTTCTCTATTCAACATTTTCTTTATTTTAAAGACATTTCTTCAACACACATCATCTGCTCTACCTCTTTGGTCATAAAGCAATAAATAAATAAAAAAGCAAGTTTAATACATGAACCAAATAATCTACCTACATATATTTCAACAGCTGGTAATATGACCTAAGGCAATAGTCCTCAAAATTTAGCATTTATCAAAAGCACCTGGAAGTCTTGTTGATACAGTGACGTCTGATTACCGCCCTCAAAGTTTTAATTCAGGAGATCTGGATCTGGGCTTCAGAATTTGCACTTTAGTACATTTTAGTAATGCTATTTTTACTGGTACAGAGACCACATTTTGAGAATCATTGACCTAGGGAAGTTCTGAGCTTGGATAAAGTCAATAAGACTCCCTTTAGGGCTAGCAGAAGACATGGTGATTAAGGTGCTGGATCCCACCTGGCCAACTCTACAGTTCTAGTTCTGGACTAAGTAGCTGGAAAAATACACCAGGCACATGTACATGAGTGCCCAAAATTCTGTGAAAAGAATGGCAGAGAAGGGATTGCTGCATGGCCATTCCCTGGGGGATGATTTCTTTTCCTGTTCTCTCTCTCTCCAACAAATGCATACACCCAATGACAAAAAAAAAAATAAAATAAAAAAAAGAAAGAAAGAAAGAAAGAAAGAAAGAAAGAAAGAAAGAAAGAAAGAAAAAAAAAAGAAAATATTTAATAATAATTTGGAAGTGGTTTAAAAATATTGGATTTGGAAAATATCCGTATTTTTATGGAAACCTATAAATTTGGGGCTGAAGTGGCTATGTTGAGCTGTTAGCAATTAGAGAAAGTCATTTTGCACAGAAAGGAATAAATCAAGTATTAAAGTAAAGAGCAGAGAATACAACTTCAAAAAAAAAAAAAAGAAAGGAAAGCAGGAAGGAAGCTCTTTGGTTAATTTTCTAATCTTCAGTTCTAACCATTTGATATATCTCGGTGTAATTTTTATTATTAGGTTCTAAAAGATACCCTTTTGTAACAAACAAATGCTGACTTTTCCTCTTTCTTTCTTTTTCTTTTTTCTTTCTTTTATTTCTTTCTTCTTTCTTTTGTTATCAGGTAGTCTGCCATGCATAGGTACTAGGTTTTTTTTTGGAGAAGTTTTTGCTATAGGGCGCGTGTCCTCACCAGACAGAGAGAGAGAGAGAGACAGAAAGCGAGAAATCACCCCCCAAGAGGGGATGGCCACACCACAATCTCTTCTCCTCCATTCTCCTCTCATGCACACATGCCCAGCATGAGTTTTAAGCCACCAGGTCCGGGACTTGAACCACGGTCGACTACATGGGAGTCCAGTGACATAGCCATTACGCTAACTGCTGGTCCTCATAAGTACTAGTTTAACAAAATAATTTTGATGAGTGAAAAAAAATTCTGGACTAATCTTATTGACAAAATAACTGATTTATGTATATATTTTAACACTAATACACCCATAGACTGTGTTCACTACAACTATGGCAGAAGACCAAAGATCTTTACTGATCACCCTGTCTAAAGTAGCATATGGCATTATAGTCATGCATCACTTAATCATGGGAATATGTTCTGAGAAATGTGTCAGTAAGCAATTTCATTATTTTACAATCATCATAGTGTACTTACACAAACCTAGGTGGTATAGCCTACTACAGACACAAGATACATGGTATAGTCTATTATAACCTTACAGGACCACCATTGTGCATAGTCTCTTACCGATGAAAATGTCACTAAGCTGTGCATTATAAAGATGTATTTCTTCATATTTGTAATCTATCCGTATGTCTAAAATAAAATCGGGGAACTTGGTTTGGTTTGCAACTGTATTATCCACACCTGAAACGATGATGAACAAATAAGTGAATAAAGGATAATGGATTTCTAGTTTGAACTGAATATGCTATTTGACATGATTGTTTGAAAGTGTGGGTTAAGTCTACTAGTTGCTTTCTGTCTTATGTCAGTCTTAAAAAATTATCACATTCTCATTTCCTCAAGGTTCTAAATGATATTACCAGATGTTATGTATTAGGTCACAGCAGGCCAGAATTGATAGGTCAAAGGGTTACACAGACAATGATCACAGAGATGATCTATGTCAGCAATGATATAGAAAGAAATCAACGGGTAGAAACAGCTGAAATATGGTAGAACAGCATGGCGTTAGTAACTTTGCCTTCATATCAACTAATTGCAAAAATCTCAATGACAAATGTCAGTTTATATTCCCATGCTCACAGGTTTGTAGGTTGGCTAAAGTCATTCAGCCTTATACTGCAGGTTCATGTAATAGTTCTGCTCTAGGAATGTTTACTTGAAAGCCAGAACTAGATGGGCAGAAGTCAGCTAAAGAATGACTTTGTTTGGTAGTGGACAGGGGTTCCCCATGTGACTGGAAGAAATATGAGGTGCCTCTAGGTTTACGCTTTAATGCCGTTATACCCAATCCCTAACTTCCAGGGGTCAAAGGAAATCACGTGGCCATGCTCAACAGAGGAGAGAAATATACCATCTATATGGAGAACAGAAAGAATACGTACTTGTTTATTTACTTTAGGGTTTTTTTCCCCCTTATAGACATGTGCACTTGCCAGAGACAGAAAGAGAGCGAGGGAAAATGAGAAATCACCTCCCAGGTTGAATAGCTACACCACAATTCTTTCTCGTCCATTCTTCTCTAGGGTTCATGGGCTCATACGCAAATATGCCTGTTGTGATTTTAAAGCTACTGGGTACAGGACTCAAATAGCAGAGTTGGCAATGTCAGATCCAGCGCCTTAACCCTCACGTCACCTAATGGCTTGAAATATGTTTTTGTTGAAAAATATTCTAATCTACTTTAAGTACTATTGAGGAACAAACAAGTGGCTAAAAGTACTTATGAAACCAAGGCAATCATTTTCATGTTATTTCATAGACTAAACCAAAGATGGGACTCAGATTCTTCTAAGTTTGTTTGATGATATGTCTCACATCTCAGATTATGTTGAAGGATTTAACATGGATATGATTTTATTGATCAGGGTTCAGTTAGGTAAAAGGATCAGCTGCAGTAATTCAAAATAAATGTAATATAGAGAAGTTATTATACAAGTGTTAGGAGAACCTGAAGAACAAAGGAAAAAGGATGGTGCTATTCAGACAAGGGAAAGGAAAAATGTGTGATATTCAAAGGTCAAAATCTGAGGCAGTCCTTGAATTGGAGCCCAGGAGCTGATGCCTAATGAAATTTTCTGGAAACCGTTGTACTTGGTATGTAATCTGCCAAAGATCTCTCAGCTTGACCAGTGTAAGACTGGCAGTAGAAAGGTGTTGGCCTTTGCCCAATATCATACCCCCTCTCTACATCTTGCAGTCTTTAACAATGACTAAATTGATGGAGCCAGACACAGAAAATTCTCTTCTTCCCATTTTGATTTCCTGTTTGGTCACCTAATGACAAGAACCCATAAAAAAGTCAGCTGTCAAAATGGCCTGGGAAATAAAAAAAAAAAAAAAAAAAAAAAAAAAAAAAAAAAAAAAAAAAAGGCCTGGGAAATAAAATGTGCTAACCCCAAACCATCTAAAATACATAGCAGAGTCAAGGAAAATAGAGTTTAGGGATCAAGGAAAAATAGGTAAATAATTTATACAAAGGACTGTCATCTCTTGGATGGAAGAAGGTGGAGGGATTGCGCAGAAAGAATTTAGGAAAGGATGAAAGAAGTGACAAAAATAGGACAGGGTAGCATCTGTTGCCCTACCAGCTAGTTGGACTAGGTTTGATGTCTGATAAAAACAAATGAGTTTATGCTAGACTTCAAAAGAATTAGGGTCATGGACTGCACCATGAGACTCTGGGAATGAACCTTGATGCTTTAGGGTTATCATGATACTGGGCATGAAATATAGTGCTTGTAGAGACTTCAAGGAGTGGTAATAGTCTCAACATTCTTGGCTCACTGCCTAGAAAAGAGTGCCAGAGTGGAAAAACTTATATTAGAATCATCATGAAACATGCGAGATACAGTTCACCTTCATACTCTTTACAATAACAGACTGGGAGACCAAGCGTTTTAGAAGAGATGAATTTCTTGCTTAAATCAATCAAGATTTATTTCCAATGGGTAGTAATGTTTAATGTAACAGTGTTGTTACAGCCTGATGAAATACGAAGCAGTTTACAAATCTACTAGCTTTAAAAAATAAAATGAAGCTAGTCCATCTAATTTAAACTTTAGTTATTACTGATGCAAAAAAAGGGATATATATTTTTTGGTGGTGCATACACACACACACACACATACACATCCCACACATAACTTAATACCAAAAAAAATTCATGAAACAAAACTTAACTTACGTGATGTACTTTAATATTTTTTATTTTATCTATGCTATACTATTTCATTTTCAAAAAAGAATGCTGACTGTGACCATTTAGTTCATTTCATGACTACTAAAGGGTGTATAACTGTCTTCCTTCAGCTTGAAAAATACTCCACACCTCCAATTCTCACAATATAGTTAAGAAAACAGAGACTCAGCTTGATCAATAAATCTCTGGAAATTTCCTAATGTTTCTTATGCATAGGGTTGCATCATGTTGCTTTCAGTCATAAAGTCCTTAATAAGTGAGGCAACAGCTAGTTAAATTGTATTCAACTGCAACAGATTATTCAACTATGTTCTCAGTGAATGTTTTCACAATGATTACCAGTGAGCATATATTTAAACCATATTGTTTGAAGGGTTTATCTTACTTTCTCACCTGCCCAAAATGTTAGCCCTTTGAAGATAAAGCTATGTCCAATGCTCTTTCTTATCTCCTCCAGTAATAATACGATTCTAAGCAAAGAATTTTAGGGCTCAATAAAGGCATATTTAATTGAATGTTAGAAAAAGAAATACAAAGTCCAAGTTTTTAGGTTCATATGCCTCTGAGTGATAGCGAGCAGGCTTTTCACCCTTCCCAAAAGAAAATATAAATCACGAGAGTTTCTTAATAGTATGGAACACCCAACTTTTCATTTCTCTGTTCAATATAAACTGTTGGCACAGTGACTCAAGCTATTTCAGATTTGGAGTCCTTTATTATTAACAAAAGGCTTTGGCGATTTTTAAGGACAGAATCTAGAATAGATGAGCCTTCAGATTATATGACCAGCTCACAATATGTTTTTTTAAATCTGTAAAGTGCTGGTACACACCAGAACAGCCAAATAGTTACCCGAGATTCCTGTTCTGCTAAAGTGGATTCCATGAAAAAAAACAAATAGGTAGGCTAATTTTATATGAAAAGGGAAGAAAACAATCTCCACAGAGACTTTCAATTCTGCCTTTCTATCAAATAGAATTTTTATGGCTTTGGCATAAAACCTTGAAAAGCTGGAATTTTAATAGTAATGCCTATGTAGTTTTAAATATGGTACCCCTGGGCTATACTTGCATTACAGGGAAATTTAATGCCCCTTGTAGCAACTGAATGTAAAAAATATCAATGGCAAAGTTCCATTAAATGTTTAGCTATTTGACAATCTTTATTTTGACAGAAAATGTATTTGTCAACATTTACATTTGTCAAGTACAGATTAACTTTTTAAAAAATGCTATTAGCAATTTTAGCCCACATATTATATGCAAGTCTAGGATTTAAAGTGCAAGAATATGGTGAAATATATATATTACTCATTAAATATAAGAAATATTTCATGTTCTATAAACATGAGGCAGTAAAAAGAATACTCTGAGAAAGAAAATCTAATTTTACTAAATTTGACAATAATTATCTGAGAGATATTGGCAGATTACTTATCAGCTTAGGTATTCAGTCAGGAAAATGGGAACAAGAATGACATTTATAAATGATTATTGTGAAAATCAAGTGAGACATAAATGAGAAGTGATTTTAAGCATAAAAAGTGTATAAAAAGTACATAGTTTCACAATGTATTCTGAATTAAAATCAGATATCTGAAGATATCTACAGGCATTTCTCCACTATAAATTTATGCCAACTTTTGATCCTATAAGTAGAGAATCACAAGTCCTAGGTATTTGTCTCTTTAAAAAAAAAATGAATAATTTAAGAGTTAAAAAGTATTAAGCTTTTTTTTTTCTTTTTTCTTTTTTTATTATCATCATAATCTTGTCCATTTTGCATTGAATCACATATAACTTTACAGTGTATCACATTTCTTTCTCCAGAAGGAATACCATGCCAATCAGTCAATACTGAGACACTACAATCCCCATTTCATCATCCAATAGCTTTTCATTATTTTTCCCGATTGTTATTATTATTATTCCAATTATTTTTATAAACAGTCAATCTCTACTTATCATTTGGCTAGTAAAAAGACTTTACCCAACATGAAACATTTCTCAGACCAATCCAGTTGAGAATACTATACACGTCATCAACAGGTAATAAACCATATCGGTGTCCCACCAACGTCATGCCTCTCTATTTGTTCTCTTGCTGTTTTTTTTTTTCCCCTCTGCCATTTCTTTTTTTTTTCTCTTTCTATATTCACATTCAATCATTACACCTCTTTACCGTGTACAACATGGTTTTTCCCAGCATGAATACAGTGCACATCAGTCAAAGCAATGACATCACCTTATACATCATCAACAGACAACTATTCACTCCTGTGTTCGCCAAGTGTGTTGTTTGTTCCCTGAATCCCTCCCCTCCGTCCTCAACCACTCACTCCCATTACCTCCCCCATACTGTCTCTAGTATCTGCAGTTGCCTTCCTTCCCTGCCATCATACCATACAGTTCTTTCAAATTTTTTTTTTTTTTCTAATCATCAGCTCACAAAGTTTTCAACAATAGGGAGCATAGATTCCCTTCAGGGTTGGATTCAGGGTGGGTCTCGTGCACTTCCGCCATTGCAGGTGAATCTCAATGGAATACAGTCTCAGGAAAGCGGCTCTGGAAAGCAGAGATGATTATCAGTTGATGCAGCACAGCATCCATCTTGTGATTACCAGGAGTGGTGTTGTGGGGATCTGCAGCGTGAGTCATCCTCGGGTATCTGGCTTCCCCAAGAATGGTAGAGTAGTTCTTGTTTTTCCCTGTGGTAATGCAGGGCTGGTAACCATCATCTTCACACTGTCCATAGGCAGAGAAAATCCTCCTATACAATATATTTCTCAATTGGTTCAAGACAGCTAAAGTTTCTTTCAGTTGCTTGTAGCTGCAAGTTCTCAGTCCTAGTTTTCAGCTTCAGTTTGCCGCCCGCAGCCGGCGGCCACATGCAGATGCGGGCCCGGCGGCCACGCGCAAGCTGGGGAAAAGTATTAAGCTTTCAGCACATACTATGTATTGGCTTACCAGGAGAGTAAAATATTTTTAAGTAATTATTGAGCACTCCATTAAGGTTCTTTATTTTTCTATCAGAGAATTGGTCTCTTTTTAAATTAATTCGTATCATCATTTTGCTGAGTCTAAGTATTCTTACATAAATAAAAAGAATAGTAATTTCTTTTTAAAAATACTTATAGATTTATTATTCACTATAGAGCATGTATGTACACAAATGAAAGTGAGTGAGAGAGAGAGAGAGAAAGAGGGAGAAAAGCACCTTCTACAGGATCTAGTCATGTGACAATCCTCTCCCTCTGGTCTTCCAGCCCATCATTTCTTGTGTACTTGCATGCATGCTCGGCATGTTTCAGGCTAATTAGGCTGAAGATTTGAACTGTGGTGGGGACGAACAGTTAGCATAATGACTATGTTGCTAGACTCCCACGTAGTCGACTGCGGTTTGAGTCCCGGACCCAATGGCTTAAACTCATGCCGGGCACATGTTCATGTGTGCCCTAGATCCCAATAGGAGAATGGAGGAGAAGGGACTGAGGTGAGGCCATCCCCCCTGTGGGGGTGATTTCTCTCTTTCTATCTCTCTCTGTCTCTCTCTTTCTGGCAAGCACATGCACTCTATAGCAAAAAACAAATAAACAAAAAGACCTCTCCAACAACAACAAAAAAAAGAAATTGTGATCATCAGATGAGATCATATAGCCTAGATCTTGGAGAAAATTATTAGTGCAGTGTCAAAGGTATCATATTTAATAAGAGATAGCACTGGAAGATTAATCACCAGATTCTCCAGCTCATGTTTTTGTTTATTTGCTATAGGGCATGTACACTCACCAGAGAGAGAGGAGGAAAAGGTCTGGGAGTGAGAAAGCACCCCCTCTTCCCCCCAGAGAGATGGCCAGGCTATAATCCCTTTTCCTCTCTTCTCATCTCTGGATTTTGGACTTGGACATGCACACACCCCTGATGTGATTTTTTTTTAAGCCACCAAGTCTTGGACTTCAGCCATATAGTCAACCATGTGGAATCCAACTGCCTTAACTAACATGCCACTGGCAGGCCCATACGGTTCTTGCTTTTTTAAAAATAAAATTTTATACAAACAAAATGGAGACCAGGCAGTGGTACCGCATTAACACAACTAGACCCACAAGGGAAAAGTTCTGGATTTACATCTCCAGATGTACTTCAGCACACTAGGTTCATGTGTGCCTGTGCTGGGTTGGCTGGGACTGAAGGTGGATTACGACATGATCCTTGAATGTGTAAACCAATTGTGACACATCCATACAAGCGAATAGTACTTGGCAATATAAAAGAACAAATAACTGAGACCTGTAATAACTTGAATAAATCTCTAAAGGAATGTGCTGAGTAAAAAATTTTTAAAAAGTGAATGACAAACATTATATATTTTATAATTCCACTTGTACAGTATTCTGGAAATCTTAAAATTATGGGAAACTATGGGATACATATCAGTTATGGTCAGGGCTTAGGGTTGTAAAATAAGTGTGGTTTAAGAACATAGTGAAGCAAGTCACACTCTGAAAGACAGGCATTATATGTCCCCACTTCACATGTACTGAATGTCTGCACTTTATATCAGAAACAGAAATACAGGAAAATATAATAGCAGGGAAGCCAACTGTAGATACTAGAGGCAGTATAGAAGAGAGTGAGTAATAGGGAGTGGGAAGGAAAAAAAAAAAAGCATTACATAGATACAAAAATGAGGAGTTCTCTGTTAATGATAATATATATAGTAATGTCTTTGACTTCACTAATGTGCACCTTATTCATGCTATAAAAAAAATTTACGTTGTAAAGAAGTACAATGATTAAGATAGCTAAAAATCAATAAAAAAAAGAATATAGCAGGAAAATTTTGGGGGAGAGTGAGGAAATATTACTGGAGGAGTCTGACCCGGTGGGGCCCCAGGATCTGTTTTGAGCCCCCCAACCTTTGAGCACAGCCTTGGTTGGATCAGCACTTTGGCAAGGCCTCTGCTATACACCCCCCAACCTATGAGCAAAGTTTGGGTCGATTCAGCATGTTGGCAAGGCCGCATGCTGTATGCTCCAGAAACTGCAGTAGCCTTGCTGGGAAGGGACCCCCCTCTGACTCCCCGATTTACTACTATAAAAGAATTACATAGGTCTCTCATAGATCTTTGTAGTAAGATTTCCCAAAAGTTCTCCCCTTTACCTTGACCACCTACTGTTAATTACAATGCTTCATCCCTGTGGTCATAATGGAGGGTGTGCTGAAGTCCTTCTTGACCTTTTGAAGGCCTTTCAAGACACATTTAGCATAAGCTTAAAAATAACCTCTTAGGCCAAAACCCACTTTAAAGTTTTTCATTAACTTGTTAGTCACTTTACTGCAAGTTGAAAAAATTGTCCCCACCCTCACCAAGTGAACAATAACCTCACCCCTTCAGGATAGGTAAATATATTAGGATTCCTTTCATTAAATTTTAGATCTCTTTAGAATTATATAAATATCATTCTTTATTGAGATCCATAAGAACTAATATCTATATTTGAGAATTTCTTTTTTAGCATCGTACCCAGTAATCGCAAGACGGCTGCCGCCGAGTATCGGCTGATAATTAACTCTGCTTGCTGGAGCTATTCTCTGAAACTACACTCTCAGAAGTTCCCAAAAGCCTGTTTACATCAATCAAACAATTGTTGAACTGTATCGATGATTAATATACCTGCCCTTAATCAAACCCTGAATGGAATGAAATCTATGATCTCTATTGTTAAAACTTTATGAATTGATAATTACAACACGTAGCCCCTCACCAGTTCACTTGAATGTATCACATTTTCAATAAAAAGGCATGATGATTCCTAGCAGTTGTCACTCTTCAGAGAGAAATCTCGGGAGAGTGTCCGACTCAGGACGTGCATGAAAAGGCACTGAGGACTCAGTCTTTCTTTCCAGTGTCGCCTCCGACAAGTCAACCCACCCCCACCGAGGCTGGTCCGTGGCATATTACTGTATACTGATTACTGTGATGGTTATATATATATATATGTGTGTGTGTGTGTGTGTGTGTGTGTGTGTGTGTGAAAAATGCATAGAACTATACATATAGTCAAACACAGAGAGTACCTGTAAAACCTGTCAACTCTGGTTAAAGCCTATCTAAAGTCTGTCATTTATTAATGGTATTATGCCAGTGTTACTTTCCTGGCTTTGTAGTTGTTTTTGATTATGTAAAATATAATCATCGGAGGCAGCTGACTGAAGGATGAATGGAATGCTCTCCATTATATTTGCAACTTCTATGGATAGGCACACCTCATTTTATTGCACATTGCTTTACTGTTCTTTGTGGACATTGCATTTTTTCTTTTTAATTTTATTTTATACATTCGATCACAGTACATCACAACAGCTTGTAAAATAAATTTTCCCAGCATAAATACACTACACACCAGTATAGTTAACGATATGATTATATACTTTATCATTCACAGACAATCCTCCATTTCTGTGTCCCTTAAATGTCTTGCCTACTTTTCTCCATGATTCCTTTTCTCTCACCTTCCCCCACTGCCTACCTTCTTCCCACAGTGTCTCTGGTATCTGCAACCATTCTTTGTGCTTCTATATTTTCCAGTCTTTCCGTTTCTGCCACAGAGTGTGGCCATACAAATGGGGACATGCAATGTCTCTCATAGTCTGCTTTGCTTCATTCACTAGTAAATCTTCCATATTCATCCACTTTCTATCACTTGTCAGAGACTTTTTTTCTTTTTTAATAGCTGAACAGTATTACTTAAATTATTTGTGCCACACTTTTTCAATCCATTCTTCTCTTCATGGACATTTGGATTGTTTCCACATCTTAGCAATTGTGAATAATGTGGCAATAAACATGGATGTGTAAGCACTTTTCTGGCTGAGCATTTTCCTATTCTTTGGGTAGATATCTAGGAGTGGAACTGCTGAATAATAAGGTAGTTCTATTTGTAGGTCTTTGAGGAACCTCTATAATGTTCCCTACAGTGGCTGTACTAATTTACATTCCCACCAATGGTGTAGGAGATTTCCCTTTTCTCTACAGCCTTGCCAGAACTTATCATTTTCTAGTTTTTTAATCTTAGCTATTCTGACTGGATATTACATTTTTAATAAACTGAAGGTTTGTGGCAGCCCTGAGTTCAGCAAATCTATGGTGCCATTGTTTCATAAGCATGTGCTCACTTTGTATCTCTGTCACATTTTATAATATATGTAATATATAAAAACATTTTATTATTATTATTTCTATTATGATGATCTATGGTCAGCCATCTTTAATGTTCCTATTATGATTGCTTTAGGTCCCCATAATCAGCACCCATATAACACAGCAAACTTAAGAGATAAATATAGTCTGTGTTCTGTTTCATTGACAAGCCATCCCCCAATCTCTCTTCCTCTCCTCAGGACTCCCTATCACTGAGACATAATAATATAAAAATTATGCCAGTTAATAACCTACCATGGCCTCCAAGTGGTCAGGTGAAAGAAAGAGTCACATGTTGCATGCGTCTCACTTAAAAAGTTAGAAATGATTATGCTAAGTGAAGAAGACTTGTTAAAAGCCCAGAAAGGCTGAAAGCTAGAATTCTTGTGCCAAATAGTTTTTTTCTATATTTATTTATTTATTATCATCATAATTTTGTTTATATTACATTGAATCACATATAACTTTACAGTGTATTACATTTCTTTTCCCAGAAGGAATACCATGCATACCAGTCAATACAGAGACATTAAAATACCCATCTCATCATCCAATAGCTTTTCATTATTTTTCCCAATTATTATTATTATTATTACATTTTTTTTAAATAGTCAATCACTATTTCTCATTTTTCTTGTAAAAATGACTTTACCCAACATGAAATACTTCTCAGACCAATTCAGTTGAGAATACTAAACATGTCATCATCAAGAGGTTATAAACTCTATCTCTGTCCTACTAATGTCATGCCTCTATTTGTTCTCTTGCTATTGTTGTCTATACCCTTCTCTTCTTCCCATCCCCAATAGTTTTCCAAAGTCTAAATGTAAAGGAAAAGTTATTATAAAAAAAAAAATGAGAGAGCTGCTTAATTGCACAAACGAATTATAAAAAAGCAAAGTAGTCTTATTGTCGATGTGCAGAAGTTTTAATGGTCACATTATTCTGTTAAACCAAAGCCTAATCCAGAGCAAGGCCCTTGTCTCTTTCATTATATGAAGGGTAAGAAAGTTGGCGAAAGTTGTTTGTAAACTGTCAAGAATTATGGAGTATGAGCTAAAATTTTTTGCTGTGTAAAGTAAATGTTTGTGGAAAAATGTAAAAATAAATAAATGAAAAAAAATATGTACACTTATAAAAAAAAAAAGAAAGTTGACAAAGCTACAGAAGTAATGTCTGAAGCTAGAAAATACTGTTTTATGAGGTTTAAGGAAAGAAGTCATTTCCATAACTCCAAGTACAAAATGAAGGAACAAGTATTGATGGAAAAGCTGTAGTAACTTATCCCAAAGATCTAGCTAAGGTAACCAATAAAGACAGCTAAACTAAGTAGTAGCTTTCCAATGTAGATGAAACAACCCCTTGTTGGGTAAAAATGCCATCTAGTATCTTCATGGCTGGAAAAGAGAAGTCAGTATCTGCCTTCAAAGCCTCAAGAACAAGTTGACTCAGTTGAGGCTATGCGGCTGGTGATTTTATGTTGAAGCCAATGTACATTTCCTATAGAAAATTCCTTGCATTCTTAAAAATTATGCCATGGGGCTAGCAGGTAGTGTAGTGATTAAGGAGCTGGACTTACACACGGGCAACATCGGTTCTAATCCCTCTCCTGCAAGCTTGAAACCCATGCTGGGCACATATGTGCTTGTGCCCAAAATCCCAGGAGCAGAGTGAAGGAGAAAGGATTGTGGTATGGTCATAACCCTGGGAGGTGGTAATTTCTCACTTTCCCTCTCATTTCCTCTCTCTGCCACTCTGCCAAGCACATGTGCCCTATTGCAAAAACCTAAACAAGAAAGAAAGAAGAAAAAAAAAGAATTAGGCAAAATCTACTTTGCCTATAAGTGAAACAACAAAGCCTGGATGATAGCACATCTGTTTACAGTATGATTTATTAAATATTTTAAGCCAACTGTTGAGAACAATTGCAGAGGGGAAAAAAAGAGTGTTGTCAAAATATTAGTGCTCATCAACAATGCATCTGGCCACTGGAGAACTTTGATTGCTATGTACAAAGGTAATATTGTTTGTATGCCTGATAACAAACAGCACTTATCCTGCAACCCATTAGTCAAGGGACAATTTTTTTAGAGGTTGTTGCCATAGGGTGTGTGCTTTTGCCTGAGTAAGAGAGACAGAGACAGTGAGGGGAAAAGCATGAAATCACCCCCATACACACCTTGGGGGTTGGTCACGCTGCAAGCCCTTCTCCTGCATTTTCCTCCTGGTATCTTGGACATGTATACACATGTGACTGGCATAAATTTCAAGCCACCAGGTTTAGGTTTCAGATTGCTGTTGGCCATGTGGGAGTCCAGCAGCATAACCACTATGCCATCTGCTGGCCTCAGTTTAAGAAAAAATTTTGAGTTTTAAATCTTATTGTGGGCCAGCTGGTGGCATGTGAGTTAAGGTGGCTGGATCCCAGATAGCTGACTGTGCAATCAGAGCCCTGGACTTAGTGGCTTGAAAAACACACCAGGTGCATATGTATGCATTTCCAAAACTCCAACAGAGGGAAGAAATGGTGGAGGGATCCAGCATGACCATACCCCATGGGTGATGCTCCGTCACTCTCTCTTTCTCTCTCTGTGTGTCTCTCTCTTACGTCTCATCGTATTATGATAAATTAAAAACAAAAATTTAAAAATCCCCAAATCTTATTATTTAAAAATATAATATTTTGGGAACCAGCAGTTAGCATAATGGTTATGTCGCTGGACTCCCATGTAGTCGACCGCGGTTCGCGTCCTGGACCCGGTGGCTTAAAACTCACGCCGGGCGCGTGTGCGTGCCTGCCCAAGATCCCGAGAAGAGAATGGAGGAAAAGGGATTGCGGCGTGACCATCCCCCCTGGGGGGTGATTTCTTGCTTTCTGTTTCTATGTCTCTCTCTGTCTGTCTCGCAAGCGTACACGCCCTATAGCGAAAACCTCTCAAAAAAAAAAATATATATATATATGTATGTATGTTTTGAAAGGCATACCTGCTATTGTGAATTCTCACATAGATTTGGACAAAGTGAATTTAAAAACTTCTGGACCAACATTCACCATTTTAGATTCCATTAGAAACATGGTAATTCATGGGAAAAGGTCAAAGTATCAACATTAGTTAGAGTTTGGAAGTTGACTTCAACCCTCATTGGTGACTTCCAGGGACTCAAGTTTAAAGAAGAGGAAGTAACTGCAGATGTGGTGGAAATAGCTGGTCCTAGAATGGGAAGTGGAATTTGAGGTGTGTGCATACATGCCCAAAATTCTGACAGGAAATGGAGAAGAGATTGCATGTGGCTATACCTGGGAGGGTGGGAGGATGATTTCTTGCTTTCTGTCTCTCAGTCTCTCTCTGTTTGTCTAGCAAGTGGAGAAACCCTAGAGAAAAAGAAAATCTTTGGGGGAAAAAAAAAAAGAAAAAGAGAAGTAGAGCTGAAATTGCTACAAACTCATGATAAACTATAACAGGTGAGGAGTTGTATCATGATTGATGATAGCTGATATATAGGTAATTCCAAGAGGACAAGAACCATGCAGAACATTTCACCATTTTATGCCCAACATCTAGTATGTTTTCTGATTTATAGAAGGTCCTCAATAAATGCTATGAAGTAAATGAATTAATATCAAATTTCCATCAAGGGGGCCACCAGTAGCGTAATGGCTATGCTGCCGGACTCCCATGTAGTCGACCATGGTTCAAGTCCTGGACCTGGTGGCTTAAAACTCGTGCTGGGCACGTGTGCATGCGTGCCCAAGATCCCAAGAGAATGGAGAAGGGAATGCAGTGTGGCCATGCCCCCCTGGGGGGTAATTTCTCATTTTGTCTTTGTGTCTCTGTCTGCCAAGCACACACACTCTATGGCAAAAACCTCTCAAAAAAAAAAATTCCATCAAGTATCTTTCTGAAATATATAAGCTAATCACATGTAGTTGGAAGTTAGATAGCCTTTAACTTCTGCCAATATGTTATCAATGGGTCATATTTTTATACTGTTGATTTCCTATCTCTTAATAGTTTTTATTCTTAAGAATCAGTTCTTGGGCTAGAACCATGATCTTGTGGTTAAAGGAATTATATCCCACGTAGCCACCTATGCTTTGAATTCTGGCCCCAGCAATTTGAAAAATACACCCGATGTCTGTGTGTGTGTGTGTGTGCATGTGTGTCCCAAACCCTAGTAGGATGGAGAAATGGAGAAAGGATCATGATGTGACCACAGTCCTCTTGGGGGTTCTTTTGACTTCTTCCTCTTTCTCTGTTACTGTCTTGCAAGCCCACTTAAGACACTTAAAGAAAAAAAAGTAGAACCAGTACATGGTTGGTAGATAAGGTGGCTGGATCCTACATGGTCCACAAAGTGGTTTGAGTCCCAGACCTGGTATCTTGAGAAATATGCTAGATGTGTGTATATGAGTGCCTAAAACCTCAAAAGAAGGGAGAAATGGAGAAGAGATGTCGCATAGCCATCTCTCAAGTAGGGTGCTTCCTCATTTTCTCTCTCGCTGTCTCTCCATAACATGTACACACCTTCTGGCATAACAAAAAAAAAAAATTCTCAGGAATTAATGAGTTAAAATATGTACTTTATTGAATTAAAGTTGATGAATTGCTTTCTAAAATTCTTATATCAGTTTATTTTCCTTAAATATTTTCATTTACCTTAAAATTTAACAACTTCTTCACTCCCAATTTCATCTGCAAAATCACACTCTCTACACCTAACTCTTATCTGATATCTATTATTTACCTACTTCTCCAAATGCCTACCCAAACCTAAACCTGATTTCTGCACCATACGTTATAATCATCTGATAAGAAGCTATATTTAGATTACATTGCTGTATGCATGTGTGCATGTATATGGGTATCACATGTGAGACAATAATTACACGGAAATGTTTTATGAAATGAACTTTAGGAATGTTGTTTCAAGCTGAACTGTATGCTGACCAATTTTTTTTTTTCTGTTCAGTCACCTAGTGTCGACACGGACAAATTAAAAATCCTGAATAAGTCTTCAGGAAGAGTGCTACTAATTGAAATGTAGAAGTATTTTGTTTTTTAAGATAATTCACAACTAAATGTCATCAAGATTAGAGCCACATTATCTTTTCCAATAACTGATCATTTTTTTTGCAGTCTAATTTCAGAAACTAGAATGTTACATAATTAAATGTGTCTCTTGGACCATTAAAAAAAAAAAAAAAAAAAAAAAAAGCCTGCTACATACATCATTACCTTAACCTCTTTAATAGTTTTCAAAAGGAATTGATACATATTTAGAAATTTGAAAATGCTAATTTTTTACAAAAAGATATGCACATATTTAGTTTCTATAAAAAATATCATGCTTGGGACCAACAGTTAGCATAATGGCTATGCCGCTGGACTCCCATGTAGTCGATGGAAGTTTAAGTCCTAGAACTCACGCCGGGCTTGTGTGTGTGCCTGCCTAAGATCCCGAGAAGGGAGAAGAAGGGAGGAGAAGGGATTGTGGCATGGCCACCCCCCCCCCGGGGGGGGGGTGATTTCTCACTTTCTGTCTCTGTCTCTCTGTCTTTCTGGAGAGCGCATGTGCCCTATAGCAAAATTCTCTCTCAAAAAAAAATTCATGCTTAGCTGAATGTAATTTTTTTAAACCTAGATCACAGAAATCTGTAATTATTGAGTTTTTAATTTTTCAACAGAAAAATTTACTGGAAATATTTAACTTTCCTGAGTCATGACCTTGCAGTATTTAAGGTAACTTTTTGTGGCCAGGACATTTCAATTAGTAGCTTAATGTAATAGAGATGCACACCAAAATGAATTTCCTAGTAACATATATTAATCTAGAAAGCATTTAAGAGTTAAAGTTGATTAATTTTCCAGTAACACTGTATAAGTATGTAACTTTACAAAAAATCATAACTTATTTTTAATGGGATTTTATAAAAAGTAAATTAAGAATGTATTTGGTTTTCTAGAGAGTCTATGGAAGATATACCATTTTTCATTTGTGTTAAAATGATATTTGAAAAACACTATTTGAATAGAAATCATGGAATACTTGAAAATCAAGCTACGTAACTTAAAGTACCAGATTTCGTGACAGTCTGCGTGGGCAGGATGTAACTTTTAAATAGCTATAATGTGCCTACCATGAGTTTAGTAACTAATTCCAATATATTCCCAATGTTTAATATTACAAATTGAGACTAAGACTCATAGACAATAACTCTGGGAATGAGCTATTATCTGCTTGTACTTAAAAAGCAGTAATTGTCAGTCCACAAATAAATTGCCTCAATTGGTTAATGGAGATGATTTTCTTTTACCACATTCTGTGTTTCTAACTCTGATAACACTGGTTTTCAAAACATGTGATATTAGTCCAAAGAAAGACTAGGGTGGGTGAGTAAGTTAACTTAAATGAATCAATGTTAACCCGATCACTTACTGTTATTAATATCGTTATTAAAATAACAACTCAAACTGTTCCATTTGAGGACATTACTTATCATTTTTCTGTACATAAATAACAGATTAAGTCTTAACAGGATGATGCTCCTTGAATAATGTAAATAGGACACATAAATACATATTAGTACAAAAGAGGTTTTTTTTGCTTTTTTTTTACTTTTATCTACATTTATTTTATACTGACTTTATTCCTGTGCCGTAAGTTTTTGTTTCTTCAGTTTCTTCTGGGATATCTTTTTCTTCTGTGCAACTTCCTCTTCCGGTTTAGGAACAATTTGCTCCTTTTCAGTGAGGATCATCTCGATGTGGCAGGGGGAGTTCATGTATGGGTTAATCCGTCCATGAGCTCTGTACATACAACTGTGCATCTTTGGTGCCTTGTTCACCTGAATATGCTCAATGACCAGAGAATCCACATCTAACCCCTTAAGTTCAGCATTACTCTCTGCATTTTTAAGCCTGTGCAGCAAAAATTTAACACTCTTTTTGGGCCACCGACCTTGTGTCCAGCCCTACTGTTTAGCCTGGGCACATCTACCAACTCCATGACAGAATGGCACACTCTGCTTCTGTAAAGTGACATCCTTCAGATACTTGGTGGCTTTTCGGATATGCATACCCTTGATGGCCTGAGAAGTTTCAGGAGTGCTCTTAAAGTGAACACGAAGATTTGAACCTCTTGACTTGCATGACTTTGTGGGGTTCTCTGGGTCAAGTGAATAGCGAACCATTTTCAAAGTTCACCTCAGGCCACTAAGAAGAGGAAGAGCGGTGGCTCCTGGGAGAATTCAAAAGAGATTTTATTAAACTGAGCACTAGATAATGGGATAGTTTCTCTCCAGAGGGATAATTCTTTTCTAACCACGTTTTTGTACCTTAAAACTAAAATAAATATTTTTTGCATTTTTGACATAGGGCACACATACTCACATGAGAGGAGAGAGACAGAGAGGTAAAGAGAGAGGAAATGAAAATTACTCCCAGGGTGGTAGGGAATGGCCACACCACAATCTCTTCTCCTCCATTCTCCTCTTGGAATTTTGGACATGCAAGTACATGTGCTGGGCAAGATTTTCAAACCACCATGTCTAGGACTCGAACCTCAGTCAGCCATGTGGGAATCCAGTCACCTTAATCACTATGCTACCTGTTGACCCCAAAACTAAAACTATTTTTAAAAATGCCCAAAGACTTAAAGGCAGTTAGTTGCCTTATAAAGTGAACTTTAAAGCAACTCAAGACCAACGTGTCTCACTGTCAAGCTATAATTAGTCTGTTTGGGGCTGAATAGTCTCATCCCTTTAAACAATTGGTATTATAAGGGTTTTTAATTCCTCCTGCCTTATGTAAAATATGAATAATAACACTTATAAACTGACTACTTTAGAAAGATGTAATGAGGAGGATTAATAAGGTACTTTTAAAGGACTCCAAACTTCTTGGAATAATAGCTTCACATATATCCCTATTGGGTGATATGAAAATAGTTGAGCATCAGTTGTGGCGTAAAAGAAGTGGGAGTGTTACAGTGAGGTAATGTCAAACTCTATTACTTCTGATCTAAATTGAAGATTTGTCTTTTCATTCTTAAGAATACCATATAGGGACCAGCAGATGGCATAATGGTTACATCACTGGATACCCAAGTTGCTGACTATAGTTCTAATTTTGGATCAGGTGGATTGAAACTCATGCCAGAGGCATATTCATATATGCCCCAAATCCTGAGAGGAGAATGGAGAAGGGATTGCAACAAGGCCATCCCCCCAGAGGGGGGGTAATTTCTCACTTTCTATTTCTTTGTCTGGTAAGCACATATGCCCTATAGCAAAAATCTCTCTAAACAGAAAAAAAAAAAAGAATTTCATATCTCTCAAACATTTCTATTCACTTTAGTCTGATAAACTATAAGCTAGTGAGAAATTCATGAAATTCAGGAAATCTATGTTAGAATTTTTTTTTTGGGAGGTGGCTATTTTTTGAAAATAATAATAAAGAAGTTTACCAAATTGGTCATTATGATAAAAACAATTTATTAGATTTACATAAATGAAAGATTTGATGGTGTTATCTTCAGATAATCCTTGGGTTTTGAGACTTCACGATATTTCTAAGGAAGGGTCTTTTGATTTTCCACTGTGACTGTAATTCTGTTGGGTTTCTCCCACCAAGGTATGAAAATGAAAATAATTATCATTTTTTTGGAGAGGTTTTTGCTATGGGGCACATGCGTTTGCCAGAAAGACAGAAAAAGAAAGAGAGACACAAAGCAAGAAATCATCCCCCAGGGGGATGGCCATGCCACAATCCCTTCTCTTCCATTCTCCTCTCGAGATCTTGGACACACATGCATATGCACCTGGCATGAGTTTAAGCCACGGTCCAGGACTTGAACCATGGTCGACTACATGGGAGTCCAGCGACATAGATATTATGCCAACTCCTGGTCCTAGGAATATGTTTCCTTTTTCTTTTGTGGACTCTCTGCTCAGTGTAGTAAATATAGCTAATAATAGAGCATTATTCATTTCAAAATTGCTGAGAGGAAATTTCAGCTGCTCTCACCATAAAACATGTTATGTATTTGAGGTGATGGCTATGTTAACTACCTTTATTTAATTTTTATTCCATATAATAGTCATATAATTATAACACTACTTTGTATCCCATAAATTTATGTATTTATAAGTTGTCAATTCATAATAAACTACTTCATATTATTATTAAAACAATTATAGATAACAATAATAAAAAGGTAATGACTATTCGAAAAAAGGTAGCTATTTTATTTTATTAAAAAATGTAAATATAGGGACCAGCAGTTAACATAATGACTATGTTGCCGAACATGTAGTCGATCACAGTTCCAGTCCCGGACCCAGTGACAAACTCACGCTGGGCATGTGCTCATGCATGCCCAAGATCCCGAGAGGAGAAAGGAGAAGGGATTATGGCATGGCCATCGCCCCTGGAGGGTGATTTCTCACTTTCTATCTCTCTGTCTCTCTGGTGAGCGCATGTGCCCTATAGCAAAAGCCCCCCCCCCAAAAAAAATGTAAATATAGGGACCAGCAGATGGCATAATGGTTATGTCGCTGGACTCCCACATAGCCCACCGCAGTTTGAGTTCACCTCGAAAACACACTGGTCATATGCATGTGTGTGCCCAAAATTCTGAGAGGAGAATGGAGAAGAGACTACAGCATGACTGTCCCCCAGGGGCATTGATTTCTTGCTTTCTCTCTGTCTCTCTGGACAGTACTTGTTCCTTATAGCAAAAATATATCTTAAAAAAAAAAATACAAGTTTCGGGAACCAGCAGTTAGCATAATGGCTATGTCACTGGACTCCCACGTAGTCGACCGTGGTTCGCGTCCCGGACCCGGTGGCTTAAAACTCAGGCCGGACGCGTGTGCGTGCGTGCCCAAGATCCCAAGAGGAGAAGGGAGGAGAAGGGACCCACTGGGGGGTGATTTCTCGCTTTCTGTCTCTATGTCTCTGTCAGTCTGTCTGGCGAGCGCACGCACCCTATAGCGAAAATCTCTCCAAGAAAAAAAAAAAAAGAAAAGAAAAAAATATACAAGTTTCAATCAATGGTATGAACAGGACTTGCTAGTTATGAGAATAAAATTAGCTCATTTTTCCCCTCAAAGTTACATTTCAGTAATGGCAAGGTTGCTTATGATTTTATTACTAAAACTATATTTTTTCACTGAGTTTCCCTTCCAAAGCATTTCTGATAATTTCTGGACTACAATTATATCTTCCAGAAAGCAATATCGACTTTCATTTTCTACTTCCACTGTTTTGATCATTGTTCTACCCACTCTTTGGACATACTTTTCTGATTATTTTTTGTTTTTTGCCAAGGCCATTGAATTTAGTGTTATTTAGCCCAAAGTGCTGTCTACCCAGTTCCTTCCATAGCTGGCTGCTCATTATTTCAGGACTCTGTTCACAAGTCATTCCTAAAAAAGGCCACCTTAATCACCATATGTAAAGAAAGCCTTTATCATGCATTGTATTAACTCCTTTTATAATTCTAATAATACTAATTAGTATCTGAAATTCTTTATACTATTTATTTTCATTGTTGTTTATTTCATTGATCTTTACATTGAATGTTATCTATATGCAAGGCATTGTCTCATTCATTGAAATTGTTTTACTCATCTCTCTATCCCTTGCATCTATCTAGACAGTACCTACCATATCGCAGGTGTGGCAAACATTTGAGAATGAGCAAGAGTATATTTTCTTTTTCTTTCTTTTTTTTTTTTTTTTGAGAGGTATTCGCTACAGGGCACATGCGCTCTCCAGACAGACAGAGACATAGAGACAGAAAGCGAGAAATCACCCCCCAGGGAGGATGATAACGCCGCAATCCCTTCTTTTCCATTCTCCTCTCGGGATCTTGGGCACGCACGCACACGCGTCTGGTGTGAGGTCACGCCGCAATCCCTTCTCTTCCATTCTCCTCTCGGGATCTTGGGCACGCATGCACACGCGTCTGGCGTGAGTTTTAAGCCACCGGGTCCGGGACGTGAACCACGGTCGACTACGTGGGAGTCCAGCAACATAGCCATTACGTTAACTGCTGGTTCCCAGCAAGAGTATATTTTCTGAGTGTGATTTTTTTCCCCCTTTTTTGTCATGTGTCTCAAGTATGGATAAGTTACTCTTATCTCCCACAGAAGAATTTGAGGATTAAAACTTATGAGAAGTAAACTTTCATGTGTAATTTCTAACTGATCTCAAATGTGTCAGTCTCAAAGCTCAAAGGTATTTCCCAAATTAGATCTTACTATTAGAGGACTTTTGTAATAAAGTAGATCTTTCTTGCTTCCAGTCTGCAGTTGGCGTGGTTTTGGCCAATCTACCTTCCCCTAAATCACTTTGAACACACTGGTAAAGAAGAATCCTTGAGCTTGACAATCCCACTTTCTAGTGTAGGACACACAACATCTGTCTTTTTTCCAGTCTAAGATTTCCCCCACCCTGAGTAAATTTTTGTTCCTAGTTGGAACTTTTCCCAGGATGATTTTCACAAATATTTTAACTTCCTTTAGGGCAAGTGAAACCAAAGAGGCATGGTCTGGCCCCAAGCCTTCCAAAGAACAATCCTATTGGAACACAATAGACCTACATCAGCTCCTTTCCTGACAAATGCATTAGTTGTCTTGAATAATGGTGTGGAACATCAATAATCTAATCCAATAGTCCAATGTTTAGCCAAGCCCAATTTATTTCTAATGTACCACTTGTATTTTTTTTTCCCCCAAGCTCAAGTTAATTGAGCTTTCAGATCTTTTCTTTCGTCCTTAGAGGTCCCTATTGCTGACATCTTAAGGCCATTGTTTTCACAAGAATTTCCCCCATGGGTTTGCTATAATTTTCAGAGACAGCACATTCTAAATCCATACTTGAGGAGAAAAAAAATTCCTCTAAGGGAAGCAATCTGCAGATATGCAACTCTACTTGTAACATAGCCAAGCTCTTATATTTCTTGCAGAACAATCACATTCCTTAGAGTCCCATCACTGCTTTCCGTCTTCAAAATTAAAAAGCACACTTTCAGTACAGGGTTTCCCTGAAACGATAACTCTTCTTGAGAGTACAATTGTCTCTAACAATTGGAAGGCAAAAAATTTCCTTATTGTTTTAAAAGGACAGGTTTGTTTGCTTGTTTTCCTTTTAGTTTAGTTTTGTAATACTTGCATGGTCTAGAGAGCTCTACTCCCTCACAGCTTTGATGGTACCAAATTTAGATTTCAGCAATATTATCATGACATCTGAATCTATGTCCGATTAAAACTACCTGGTATTTCCACTGCACACAGACATCTCTAATAGGAAAAGCTTCATTCAGGCTTTTATATACTCTTCCTAGGATTATTGTCTTTTCCAGCTACCAACCTGTTCTTACATACTAACAACTAGTCATATCACCTTGCAAGGGACTACACTTGAGCAAGATTCAAAGTGGAATACAGGTCGAAACAAAAGTGTTTAATGCACATTTTCACGAAAACCCAGGTATCTGTTCTACTATTCCACAGTAAGAGAAACCATATCACAATTTTAGCTCCAGTTACCTTTTCCCAATTTATAAGTTCATAACATTCAGTAGAATGATAAAAGGATATGGTCTTCTCATACAAGAAAGAATTTTTTTGTGTGTTAAAAAGATTTCAGAGAGGGACCAGCAGTTAATGTAATAGCTATGTTGCTGGACTCCCACGTAGTCCCGCGGTTTGAGTCCCAGACCCGGTGGCTTAAAACTCACGCCGGGCGCGTGTGTGCCCAAGATCCTGAGAGGAGAATGGAGGAGAAGGGATTGCGGTGTGGCCATTCCCCCTGGGGGGTGATTTCTCACTTTATATCTCTCTGTCTCTCTGTCTGGTGAGCACGCGTGCCCTATAGCAAAAAAACAAAACAAAACAAAACAAAACAAACAAACAAAAAAAACTCTCCAAAAAAAAAAAAAAAAAAAAGATTTCAGAGACTGCTTAGTCTATGGTAAAAGATTTGAGCCAGTAATCAAGAGTTGCTTCTCATATTCCCTGAAGCTTGTTAACTTCAGTTTCTCCAGAGAAAATCCAAACATTTCTCCTCATGTAAATTGTGAAGACAGCTCCTCTCTGGGGATTATAGCATTATAAATGCTGGACCTGACATAATCTATGGGTTAAACATGAAGCCAAATTTAAGAATAGTTTTTTCCTTAGGCTTTTAATGATAAAGGCCAAATACTTGAACTTGGAGTTTGCTAACCTTTAAGGCTAAAAGTCTTGAGAGAGAGGAGCCTATGTTAATGGCTTAATGGAGAGTATTGGAGACATTTGACAATGGGAATTCATTTTAGCAGCACTTTAATGAAGTGAAAATTTGGCAAGAGGAGCTGAGAGGCTGATAAGTCAAAGGTTGAGGTGGTAATGGACTGGATGTCTCTTGAATTACTGTGACTCCAGTTTGGATGATTTAGTAAAAAATATACTTAAGGCCTTTATGGATAAAGCACTCAAAGGTGTCATTATTTCGATCCTATCATCTCCATACTTCAACACTTCTAGAAATTGTTACTTCCTCTCACTCCTTATTGCCCTTGCTCTATTTGCATAGACTATTACTGCATAAGCTTCCAGATTAGTATCCCACATGTCATTATTTCTTGCTACATTCCAGCTTTCTAATTTTATACAGAATTATCTTTCTAAAACACAAGTTCTTAATATCAGACATGATTGATGAGTAGGTGAATTGCTTCCACTTCAATGGACAACTGTATGACAATATTTATCGAAATCAAAAGTCCACATATTACTTAACTAGCAATTCTACTTTTAAGAATTTCGTATAGCCCTATTCACCCATGCATTGCCATGCAGTAGAAATTTAAAAAAGGTAAATGGCTATTAGTCAAGAATACTGCTGATAGTTGGCTAATATTAACTAATATTGACCAGTGTTGACTTGATTAACACATCATAACAATATTGTGGTATATTCATACAACAATTTTATGTAGCCATTAAGACAAAGGTATAATCTCTATATATAAAAATGCATTGTCTCAGGAAAAAGAAAGAAGCAAAACATTTAAGGGATACAAAAATAGAAAATTATCTGTTGCTGATAACATGAATAAAATTATCTTTGGGGCGGGCAGGTGGCGTGGTGGTTAAAGGCACTGGACTCCCACATGGCCAACAGTGATTCAAGTCCTGAATCTGGTGGCTTCCTTTCTCACTTCCCCTCTCTCTGTCTATCTGATCAAACTAGAAAGTAGCAATAATAATAAATTAAGTTAAAATAAGATAATTCTTTTAAAAAAATCTTTAACTGTGCTACTATACAGTGTTATTCATTTTGCAGGCTGTAATAACATATAGTGATTGAATGTATAAAAATAAAAAATATTATTTAAAAATTTATTGTCTTTTTTTAAATAAACTGTGGAATAGTGTATGGAAAAAATATATAGAAAGGTGGAAGAATAAAGAAAAATATGTTCATAGCTATTGCCTCCCAAGAGAGATTCAAGATGAAAACGCAAATAAGAAATTTATCATTGTAAACGTTTTGATTATTTATAAATTAAATTTTTGTCTATAAAGCTCATGAAAAGATAATGGATTTTAAAATCATATCGTGACTTTCAATAATCTCTTACATAAAGAATTAGGCAATGACACAACAGAAATCTAACTGTATCAATAGAAAAGGTCCTGTGTTCATGTCTTGGGATCTCCTTGAGTACAGGCGTACATGTGTGCATGCCTGTAATCCAGGCTGGTTGATACTAAGGGTAGATTGAGGCATGAGGGGGTGCCTTTCTCACTGCATCTCTCCCTCTTGTTCACCAAAGAAATAAATAACCTTAAAAAACTTAATGATTTCCAAAATAATTTATATGTATGTATTTTATATTTGATATGATAATATTAATATGATATGTATATCCACAATGCCATATATAGTGTCATATATATCTACCATGTCATATGTATATGATGTTATGATGATATATTACATACATATTATATATGTATGTGTATATACATATATGTATGACAATGGTGTGTAGAAATATTTTTGTAACCAATTATAAATGAAAAAAAAAAGATTTGCATTTCTTCCAATAAAACTTTCTCAGTTTCCCACAAGTTATATGGTTGGAGAAATGGTAGTCAGTGCTATAATCAGTTCTTTGTGATCCTGAAGAACTGCTTAATGTGATATTAATTTTTAATTAATAAAATTCATTTATCAAACACTTATTATTTAATTGATGCTATGTAAAATATTAAGTACATTATCTCAATAATTAAAGCCACTCTTTTATAATTTTAAAAATTGATACTTAATGAAGATCAAATGACTTATATAAGGTCACCCAGGAACTATCTGGAAGAGTCAGGATTCAAGCACAACTCATGCTGAAGTCTGAGTTTATGGTCTTTGGTAAGGAGACACCTCTAAAAGTGAAGTAATGAGGAAGCAACAGCAGTAAAGTTGCAAAGTAAGTTTCCTTGAGAAGGGGAGATTATTTCAGGGTAAGGCAATTATGGAAAACTGAGAAAAATAGCACTCGATAAGTAGAATTTGAAGACAGAGAAATAAAAAAAGGGTTTTATTCAAACCATACAAACTCTTCATATTTACAAGTCAAAAAAAAGTCAAATACTAAAAATTTTGTATGATTCAACCAAAATTTGTTTGTGACAGTAGTAATGACAAGTGCAAAGCTTTAGAAAGAAAATGAGGATTTTGGACCAGTAGGTGGTGTGGCTGTTAAAACACTGAATCATGATTTGAGTCCCAAATCTGTAGGGTAGAAACTCATGCCAGGTTGAGTGTGTGTGCATGCCCAAAATCCCAAAAGGAGAATGGAAAAGAAGGGATTGCATTATGGCCATCTCCCCTGGAGGGCAATTTCTCACTTTCCCTCTCCAGCAAGCACACATGCTCTATGGCAAAAACCTAAAATAAATAAATAAATAAATAAATAAATAAATAAATAAATAAATAAATAAATAAGGGAGGGGGAGTTGGGAGCTTCAATCCTCTCCCAAGATCTGTTTTGAAGACACCTGAAAAAAAAAAATCAGGAATTTGAACATATTAAAGTACAAGAATTAAGCAAAAAAAAAAAAAAAAAAGAATTTTAATGGATTAAGTTCAAGAACAGTAACGCCATGATTATTACTATGATAGTATAAACTACTTTTTACTTTTGTTTTCTTTTTTTTAGACAGAGTTTTGCTATAGGGTGCCTGTGCTCATTGGAGAGACAAAGAGAGAGATACACAGAGAGAAAGCAAGAAATCACCCTCCTAGAAGGAATGGCCATGGCGCAATCCCTTCTCCTCCATTTTCCTCTTGGGATTTTAGGCACCTATGCGTATGTGCCAGTATGAGTTTTAAACCTCCAGTCTGGGACTTGAATTGAGGTCGACAACATGAGAGTCCAGTGATTTAAACATTACTCCATCTGCTGCTCCCAATTTTCATTTTTTAAAAACAATCTTTTTTAGTGTGGTAAGGACGTTCAGCATGAGACTTCCAATCTTAAAAAACTTTTAAGTATTCAAGTAAAACTTTTTTAAACAAAATATTTGCTACATGTAATTAAGATCCAAATTATATGTTTAGATACTACTTGAGTAAATTTCATTTGTAGTATAATATATATATATACATACAATTGTAAACCATAAAGTAAATGACTATCACAATTCTACTAATTTCATTTAACCACCAAAAGAATCAAATGTAGAATACAACCAGTACAAAGACCTCCATATGCCATTTCCCAGTAATTACTATGCTTAAAATAAATTACCTTGGGAACCAGCAGTTAGCGTAATAGCTATGCTGCTGGTCTCCCACGTAGTCGACCGTGGTTCGCGTCCCGGACCCAGTGGTTTAAAACCCACGCCAGGTGCGTGTGCGTGCGTGCGTGCTGAAGATCCTGAGAGGGGAATGGAGGAGAAGGGATTGTGGTGTGGTCATCCCCCCTAGGGGGTGATTTCTCGCTTTCTGTCTGTCTGTCTGGCAAGCGCACGCACCCTATAGTAAAAAAACCTCTCAAAAAATAAAAAAAATATAAAAATAAATAAATTACCTTTATAACTTCTAACATCATAGATTAGTTTTTCCTGTCTTAAATCTTTACATAAGTAGTAGTATACATATATATATATATATATATATATATATACACACACACACACACACACATACATATATATATATACACACATATACATATATATGTATAGTTTTGATCATTGTGTTCATCATTGTTTGTGAGATTCGTAGCAGTGGTTCACTAACTTTCATTAACATTTAAGATTTTGTCATATGAATAAACAACAATTTATTTACTTATTTTACTATTAACATATAACCGAGAAGTTTCCGGTTTGAAACTTACGTATGCTGTTGCCATGCAGATGTTAGTACATGTCTTTGGTACACATAGGTAAGCATTTATTTTGGATATATGGAATTGCTGGATCATAGGCTGGCCATATTCAGCTTTATTAGATACTTACAATTATTGAGGATTGTTGTATCAATTCGCTTTCTACTAGCAGAATATAAACTAAAATTCCTCTCAGTCCTCATCAAAAAGTGGTACTAACAAACGTAAACTATTGTCATTCTGGTGCATATGTAAGTGTGGTGAATGTGTAGTAGAACTAATTTTTTATTCTAATTTGCATTTCCTTGATAAGTAGTAATGTTACACATATTTTTTATGTTGTAAGACATTTTTTATATCTTTGTTTTGTGAAGCATCTGTTCAAGTCTTTTTCCTAATTTTCTATTTAGTTGACCATCTTTTTAAATTCATTTATAAGAATTCTTTAAATAGTTTCTTTAAATATCATGCAATCTGAAGGCATCTGGCCAGCAAAGGGGCAACACTGCCTCCACCACCTCCCATCCAGACCCCCCCCCAGTCCAGGAATGACCCAGACCCACAGACTGCCCCTTTGGCTGTAGCAGCCAGCAGCCTGGTATATCTGAGGCCATCTAGCGAAATCTAACTAAGTGCTAAGGTGCTAACTCACACCACGACGCTGACGCAGGACGCTGACGCAGGACGCTGACGCCACGCTGACGCCACGCTGACGCCACGCTGACGCCACGCTGACGCCACGCTGACGCCACGCTGACGCCACGCTGACACGTGGGGCTAAGGGGGGGGGGGGCGCTAACTCGACGCTAATGCGACGCTAACCACATTGAAATACCTTTTCATAACCAACCATGAGTATGGTTAAAATAAAGAAGGCAATAATAGGGAGCTGGACATTGGTGCAGCAGTGATACAGTGCTCTGTGAGGCTGACCCACAGGGGAAGGTTCTGCTTGCCATCCAGAGACCACCCTGATATGAGCGGCACACACGTCTGTGATCCAGGGCCAGCTGAAACTCTTGGTAGGTTATAACATCAAAATCCTACTGTAGGTTTCTTGCTCCCTGTCTCTCTTACTCATGAAAGACGTGAATAAATAAACTTTAAAATTATTTTTTAAAAAGGCAATAGTAATAAATGATTACAAGAAAATGGAGAAATTAGAACCTTACTGCACTAAGGGTGAATTTTTAAAAGGTGCAGCCAATTTAGAAAATGGTTTAATGGTTTATTAAATTGTTAAATTTGAAGTTACTCAGTGATCCTACAATTTCACTCCTAGGTATATACCTGAAACAATTGAAAAGAGATGTTCAAAAAGAAATTGTACATGAAAGCTCATAGAAGTATTATTTGTTATAGTTAAAAAGTAGAAGCAAATTGTCTATCAGCTGATGTATTTGATAAACAAAATGTGGAATACCTATGTAATAGAATATTATACAGCAATTAAAAAGAATGAAGCCATTGAGTATATACTACTATATGAAGGAACATTGAAAACATTAACTTTTGGGTACACCAATGGCAAAGTGTCAAGGCAGTTGGATCTCACGTGATCGTCAGAGCAGTTTGAGTCCCAGACCTGTGGCTTGAAAAACATGCCAACTGCTTGTGCACATGTGCCCAAACTCCTGAAGGGAAAATGGAAAAATTGGGATTGTGGCATGTCCATCCTCCCTGGGGGATGCTTTCTCTTTCTTCTCTCTCTCTCTCTCTCTCTCTCTCTCTCTCTCACATGCACCCTATAGCAAGTTTTTAAAAAGATAAAATAAAAAAATTGTATTTATTTATATGGATCCATACAATGGTACTGTATGATTCTACTTATATGAAATGCATAAAATAAAATAAAAAAAATAGAGAGATACAAGATAACTCTGGTAGTGGTGATAGTAAGGGATTGAATAGGGAGTTATTCATTAAAGTTATAGCCTTTCTATTGGGTGTAAAGAAATGTTCTGAAATTAGATTATGGCAAAGTTTGTACAACTCAGTTAATATATCTAAAACTACATTAGGCCCAGTCCTGGTGGTTCAGACAGTAGTGTACTAAAAGGTAGTTATGGAAGTCACATGACTAACCAGGGGTTTGGATATCCAACTTGGTCATCTTGAAACGTGTTGGGCACACTCACGCATCCAAGATCCTGATGAGTTGGAGGGCTGCAAGGAGAGGATTGCAGTGTGATGAAACCCTGTGAGGTGGCCTGTCTCTCTCTCTCCTTCTCCTCTCTTTCTTCTGCATATGTATAAGCTCTCCATTGTGAATCAAAAAAAAATTTTACTTTATTGTATGCTCTCATTGGGTAAACGTTTTGTCATGTCAATTATATGAATAAAACTCTTATAAAAGAATGGGACCAGCGGTTTGCATAATGGCTATGTCACTGGACTCCCATGCAGTCAACCGCAGTTCAAGTCCCGGATCCGGTGGCTTAAACTCACACTGGGCTTGTGTGCATGCGTGCCCAGGATTCTGAGAGGAGAATTGAGTGTGGGGGGGTGATTTTGTGCTTTCTGTCACTCTCTGTCTTTCTGGTGAGTGCATGCATCCTATAGCAAAAACCTCTCCAAAAAAATAAATAAATAAGATAAAAAAAGCAAAATAATGACTATCACGATAAGTTATATTAATATTAATCTTGTTAAAGTCATATTTTAAAAATATTTATCTCTTGGGGTTCTGAAGTGGCGTAGTGGTTGGGGTGGCTGGACTCCCACGTGACTGACCATGGTTCAAGTCCCAGACCTGGCAACTGGCTTTCTCTCTTTCTCTCTGTCACTCTTTGGTCAACTTTGAAAAGAAAAAAATTAAGTAAAAAACAATTAAAAAAATATTTAGCTCTCAAAACATTTTTACTAATTACTCTTTTGACTTCTTTTACCAGTATTTTTTGTAGTCTATGAATTTGGAGCCAGTTCTCTATATGAGATAACTAATTGCTTATTAATTTAATGAAACACATGACTAAGAAAAATATCTTGCCTTAAATTGATCAAGGAAATTCTGGTGACCATTACTTTTCAGAGATTAAGAAGAACATTCAAATTATACAGTTGAAAGAAAAAATGTAATGTAACTTGCTATAATTTTGAGAAACCTTTCTTTAAAAAAGGTAAATCGGGATATGTAAGCATTGATTTAACATTTTAAAGTGTAGTATATGGAAAGTAATGATAGAGGCCATATTAATTTAAAAATTTAGTTATTGTGGGCTATAAAATTTGCTTATTATGATCACTGGTAAAGAATTTATTTATTTATTTATTTATTCATTTATTTATTTATTTATTTTCATTGCCAGAGGGTGAGTATGCTCACCAGAGAGAGAGAGAAAGTATCCACCATGGGGTATGATCACACTGCAATCTCTTTCTCTTCAGGATTTTGGGCACACACACACATGTCCTGGAATTCTCCAAACCACTGAGGCTGAGATTTGAACCAGGGTCGACCATGTGGGATCTGGATCCTCATGCATGAAGCTTAACCACTATGCTATCAGGCTGGTTTAATAATGTACACGTTTGTAAAGTATAATTTTCTATATCCATTTTTTCCATTCTTTCTTCATGATAGAATGTATACTTGTGTATGAGAGAGACAGAGGAACAGAGTTACAGAGACAACCACCCTCTACAGGTACTGTCAATACTGCAATTCCCTTCCTCCAGGCCTTCAACCTGTGGAATATGTGGGCATTCATGTGTTTGCTGGATATATTTCAGGCTGCTGGCAGGACTGAGGATTCAAATCACAATCACTATGTGGGATCTAACTTCTCTTGACTCGTTGCTTTACTTCTGTACCACAGGGTCAGCCCTAAAAGTATAAAGAACTAAGTCTATGAAAAAGACTTATATATAAGTAGACTTCATTTCTAACTTTCCCTACACCACAAAATTATACCTCCTGTGTGAATAGTTGTTGTATTAGTGTTCTCTAGAAAAATGAAATCAATACTATACAGAGATATATTTTAAGGAATCAGTTCCTATGATTAAGGAGGTTGACAAGCACAAAATCTACAGTATGTGTGGTATGGTTTGGAAGGCTGGAGATGCAAGAAAGCCTTTGGTGCACATGAAGTCCTATGGCAGTCTCCTGGAGAATCCCCTCTTACTTGGGGATACTGGTCTTTTTGCTCTATCTGGCCTTCAATTGATTAGATGAAGCCTACCCAAACTATGGAGGGAAACTACTTTACCCCAATTTACTCATTTAAATACTGACCTCATCCCCAAATACCCTCTAAATTGACACATAAACTAACCATCACAATAGCTATAAGAAACATATTAATGACCACTTTAAGAGGATCATGTAATATGTACATTTTCCTCAAAAAACTGCAAGTTAATCCCTTTGACTTTTATCTCTAGATATTAATTATGTGCTAGGATGCTTTCTCAATAAACCTATCTATTTCTTCCTTTATACTTCTCTGTATCTTTTCTTTCCTTCTATAATCCTGACATCTCTTTGGCTAATGCCAATAGCCAATTATATACCCCAAATGTACTTTTGTATTTTACTATTTCACATGTCTTTTTTCCCAAGAAGCAAATGGATACTCAGAAATATGATAAATATTTATAGTAATTAATAAAAGCAGATTAAAAAAAAGATGTTATCAAATAAAAAAGGAAAATGGTAGGAGACCAAGACATGACTGTCAGTTTGATATCAGAACAGTGAGGTCTAAGGATGACCCCTGAGAACCCAAAGGAGCAACGAAACCAAGCTAATTAAAGCACTTCCGCTCAACCACAGGTGCATCTAATCCTGAGAGGCTGGAAAAGGAATCAACACCTAAAGCTGGCTACCTACAGCCTTCTCTGATTGGAAGACAAAGTCCTCTCCCAAGAGCACAATTGAGAAGTAGAAACCTTCTTTCCTTCTGACAGTACAGAATCGACTAAAAATTAAAAAAAAAAAAAAAAAAAATTAAAAAAGACAAAGAAAAAGAAAAATGGAGAAGGAAATAATTAATTTATCAGATCACCAAAGACGCGTGCAGAGGTATAACAAATATTAGAAAACAAGAAAATATCTGTTCATCATGGGAAAAGAACAATGAACAATTTCTCCCCAACCATATACAACACAAAAGAATTTGGGAACAGCAGATGGCATAATAGTTATGTCACTAAACTCCCATGTATTCGACTGCAGTTCAAGTCCCAGGCCTGGCAGGTTAAAACTCACATGTGCATGTGTGCCCAAGTTCTGAGAGGAGAATGAAGGGAAAAGGACTGCAGCATGGCCATTCCCCCTGGGAGGTAATTTCTTGGTTTTTGTCTCTCTGTCTTTCTGTGTATCTCCGGTGAGTGCACATGACCTATAGCTCTCTCTCTGAAAAAGGAAAAAAAAATGAATTTGCAGAAATGTCAGAAAAGGAATTCAGAATATTCATAGTGACAAAACTGAATGAGATTCAAGAGAAAACAGATAACCACCTCCAAGAGATGAAGATATTCCAAAACATGAGAGAGGAACTTCATAAAGAGATAGACACCATAAAAAGAGAATCAAACAGAATCTCTGACATTGAAGACTATAAAACAAATAAAAACTTCACTCAAAATTATTAATAGCAGATTAGACCAGGCAGAAGATAATAGAATCTCTGTTCTAGAAGACAAAGTTTCTGCTTAAACAAAATCAACAAAAAGAATGAAAAAGTAACCAAACCAAAAATGAGGATAACATATAAGAAATACTAAATATCATTTAAAAAAACAAAACAAAAAAATAAAACAAAAAAAACCTGAATAGCCAAATAATTAGTATTTCAGAAGGTGAAGATTCTGATAAGGGTATAGAAAAACTATTCCATGAAATACTTGAAGAAATATCCAAGCCTAGAGGAACAAACATTCATACACAGAAAATACGAAGGACTCCAAATAGAATCAACATTAAGATTCTCACCCTAACGCATTATGATCAGATTGGTAAAAATCAAAGACAAAGTCAACACTCTAAAAATGGCAAGAAAGAAACATCTACTTACTTAAAAAGTTTATTCTATTAGGCTAAAGTCAGCTCTCTCCATTGACACAATGCAAGCAAAGAAAGAATAGAAAGACACAGTCAAACACTGAAATAAAAAACAACTTCATACAAGAATGCTATATATAGCAAGATCATCCTTCAACTGGCTCCATATCACCAATGCAACGCTGAGCAAAAAGAATAAAGTAGGAAGCATCTCGCTCCCTGACCCCAAAATACATTACAAAGCTGTGATAATCAAAAGAGTCTTGTACTGACACAAAAAAAGGCATGAAGAAAATTGGAATAAAAAGAATAAAGAACTCAGAAATAATCCCCAAAACAAACAGCCAACTAATTTTTGACAAAGAGCATAAGACAATCCAGGTGGGAAAAGAAAAAAAATCTCTTCAGCAAACAGTGCTGGGAAAACTGGATATTCACCTGCAGAAAAATGAAACTGGCCACCTATCTCTCGCCATTAACAAAAATCAACTCAAAATGAATCAAATATCTAAACATAAAAGCTCAAACTATGAAACTCCTGGTGGAAAACACAGGGGAAATTCTTGGAAACAACAAAGACTTCTTAAATAAGATTCCCAAACCATAGCCAATAATCTCAAAAATAGACAAGTGGTATTACATCACATAAAAAGGCTTCTGCACTACAAAAGAAACAATAATTAGAACAAAGAGATGACCCTCAAAATGGGAGAATATATTATAAACTATGCTAGAGATGTGGGACTGATAATCAGAATATACAGGGAACTCAAGCAGGTTACCTACAAAAAAATAGTCAATCCAATTAAAAGATGAGCAAATGAGGTGAACTGACAACTCCCCAAGGAGGACATACAAATGGTCAAAAGGCCAATGAAAACATACTCAACATCTCTTATCATAAGGGAAATGCAAAACAAAACCACAATAACATGCAATTTAACCCAATCAGAATGCCTCAGATAAAAAAAAAAAAAAAATAGAATGAGAAGTGTTGGTGAGGCTACAGTGAAAAGGGAGCCCTCTTTCATTGTTGTTAGGAATGTGAATTAGTGCAACCACTGTGGAGAGTGTTAGGTTCTTCAGAAACCTACAAATAGCACTACCATCCCACCTAGTAATTCTGCTCGCTCTTATCTACCCATAGGATAGGCAAACTCTCAGTCAGAAAAACACTTGCACATCAATGTTTATTGCAGCACTATTCACAATAGCTAGGACATGGAATCAACCCAAATGTCCAAGAACAGACGAGTGGATAGAAAAATTGTGGCACATATACACTATGCAATACTACTCAACCATAAAAAACAATAAGACTCTGACATTTAAAAAAGATGATTTAATGCTAAGTAAAATAAGCAACATTGGAAGAGAGGCATTGAATGTATCCATTTAATATGTACTTAATGTCTGCACTCGATGGCAGAAAGGGAAAGATTAGAATGTATAAATGGATGGAGAAAAAGGGCAGATACTAGAGACAATATGAGATAAAGATGGACAATGGTGAGTAGGAAGGAGAGAATCAAAGAGAAACAATAAAACATTTAATGGACACAAAAAAGCATTTAAAGGACACAAAAATGGCAAATTATCTGTTGATGATAATGTGAATGATAACGTCTTCTGGATTAATATACAACATATTCATGCTGAAAAAATTTATTTTCTACACCATAAAGACTTACAATGATTAAATGTAAAATATTAGAAAATAAAGGAAAAAGAGAAAAAAGGAAAAGGAAACAAACATATTATGTGACTGTATCATGTTTTTAGATGTTATGATTTAAATTGAGTTAATTTGACTTTTTTGGGGTTTTCTGCTAAAATAAAAAAGGGGAAAGTAATTATGCTACTTTTCTAATGTTTTCCACCTAAATAATAACTAAATTAAAGGATGTTAAGAATAAAAGACAAATACAAGGGGAATTAGAGAGAAAGGAAAAATTCTTACTGGTTAAATAAAAGATGTGAAAGACTTTTATGTTTATGTCATATTTCAAGTCAGATTGTCAATTTCAACTGAAATATGTACATAGTGAATTCAATTTTGACAAATATAACATGATCAAAAATCACTTTCACATGTACATGAAAAGCAAAATATAAATATTGTAAATAGTTATCTAAAGATTTGTTAGCAAAAAAAAATTGTTGTCAATAGAAAAGACACATCTACCTCTAAAACTCTCTGATCCACTGACAGACCTTTCAGAAATTTAGGCAAAATTTATTCCTTCCCAAGGGGTGTCATATTCTATATATAAGGGGTCTTCAAAAAGTTCATGAACAATGTGAATAATATAAAAATTCCATATTGAATATAAAACTTTTGCGCTATAAAAAACTTGCATTTTAATTCTATTTTTATGAACTTTTTGAAGTTCCCTAATAGTAACCCAATTGCTTAACACAACGCATTATTTATTTTCATTTGTAACTATTTAAAACATTGCCAGGACCAGCAGTTAGCGTAACAGCTATGTCACTGGACTCCCACGTAGTCGACCGCGGTTCGAATCCCGGACCTGGTGGCTTAAACTCACGCCGGGCACGTGTGTGTGTGTGCCCAAGATCCCAAGAGGAAAATGGAGGAGAAGGGATTACGGCGTGGCCATCCCCCCTGGGGGGTGATTTTTCACTTTCTGTCTCAATCTCTCTCTGTCTGGAGAGTGTACATGCCCTATGGCAAAAAAAAAAAAACCTCTACAAAAAAAATAAATAAGAATAAAACATTGCCATATTATTATAAAATGTTAATGGTTATACTAAAAGAATCATCTACAAATATCACAATATTTTAATAGGGTATACTTTTGCTATTGATATTTTCTATGTTGAAGTACAAAAGCAATGGGAACAAGTCTAATAGAATATTAATAAATTTCTCTAAATTTAATTTCAAGCATTATTTAACACTTAAATGAAGTTCAACTAGTTACTGTAAAAGTTGTTCTCAGTCAACATCCTTCCTTTTCACTTGACCTCCTCTGTTGTAAATGTTAGAAAGTTAAAAGTTAAATGTCTATTTGCTATTGCAGCAAGGGGTAACCAAGTAACACGTCAATGGTTGGAATGTATCTTGCCAACAGGAGGAGGCAGACATGAGAATGAAAGCTGTAAGGGGTGAGAGACAGGTGATGTGATATGAGCAAGGGGAAAAGATAAAACGAATCTGCATCCTCCTTGGCCTTCTCTAGGCCATCTCCTCATAACTTCATGTTAACGCCAAATGCCATTACCAAATAGTAAAAAACTATACACACATATATATATACATATATATACACAACACACACACACATATACACACATATATATGTATATATATACACATATATACACACACGTGTGTATATATATACACACTTAATATTGATCTAATATTTTAATATTTATACCTTTTATTAATTGATCACTACAATGAACATGTATATTTAAAGAAATGTTTATAATAGAAATTAAATATCAATAAAAGCAAGAATTATCCTCTTGGAACTTCAGATCTAAAACTTATTTGTTTTTCAATTTAATTTTATTTTAGATTATTGCTATAGGGCCCATGTGCTCACTACAGAGAGACAGAAACAGTGAGAAAGAAAGTGAGAAATCACCTCCCAGGGCAGATGGCCACTCTGCAATTTCTTCTCCTCCCAGGATTTTGGGCATGCATGCACATGTCCTTGGTGTGACTTTTCAAGCCACCAGGTCTGGGACTTGAACTGCAGTCGAACATGTAAGGAGTTTAAGGAGTTTAGTGCCTTAACTACAACCCCACCTGGTGGTCATTGATTACTTTTAAAACAGTTTTTTTTAATTGCTTTATTTAGCTTTAATTATTTAATGTGACCAGAGAAGGACAAAGCATGAGAGAGAAAAGTGAGAAAGCAAGCTAGTAGGCCCGGGACTTGAACCACAGTCGCACATGTGTGAGTCCAGCACTTCTAACCACCACACCACTTGCTAGTCTTCATAGTTTACTTTTTTTTTGGGGGGGGGGGAGGTTTTTGCTATAGGGCACATGTGCAAACCAGACAGAGACAGAGAGACAGAAAGTGAGAAATCACTCCCTCAGGGGGGATGGCCATGCCGCAATCCCTTCTCCTCCATTCTCCTCTCGGGGTCTTGGGCATGCACACACATGCGCCTGGCGTGAGTTTTAAGCCACCAGGTCTGGTACACAAACCGCAGTCGACTACGTGGGAGTCCAGCAACATAGCCATTACGCTAACTGCTGGTCCCTTGATAGTTTACCTGAGATACCTTTTGGGTAGTCAGGAAAGTCAGGATGCATTTTTGCATAGAAAAAAGATAGAAAAAGACATCATGACTTTCCCGATGATCTAGTAGATTTATGCCTCTTTTTCTTTTTTTTTTTTTTTGGATTCTTTACAACACCTCTCCAATGGTGGTAAAAGTACATTTATTTTACAAATGATGAAACTGGGACAAGAGTGACTTAGCAATCTGCCTAAATTCATATGACCAGAAAGGGCCTTCGCCAGAATTCCCACCCTCTCTCATCCAGGGCTCTTTTCCATAGCATCCTACTCCTTCTGAACATTAATGATCCATAACTTTGAAAATTACTTTTTTCTGTCTTTCCATCACTAGCAAAATTAATATTTCAAATATATTTATTCATGTATTTTTCATGAATCACACTCACATTTTAAAAAGAAAAAAAATCTTATAAATAATTTTAAGCCTGTAACTTTTCACACCAGTCTATCAAGTGAAGATGAATGGTATAAAGATTTTGACTGTTGAGGTAAAGAACACGCTGACGAAGGTTATTTCTTCCTGTATATATATATATATATATATATATATATTCATCTTGATATGTTCCACTACATAGTCAAACATTCAGAACAAATTTGATGAGTTCTTTGCTGTGCCAGATTATGCGCTGCATCCTGAGAATGCAGATAAAACAGAAATTCTGCCCTCTATGTGCTTATTGTTTACCTGGCAATATGCCTTTATAAAAGGCGAATGAAAAATACCATCAAAGGGTGGGAACCAGCAGTTAGCATAATGGCTATGTTGCTAGACTCCCACGTAGTCGACCGTGGTTCGTGTCGTGGACCCGGTGGCTTAAAACTCACGCCGGGCGCGTGTACGTATATGCCCAAGATCCCGAGAGAATGGAGAAGGGATTGCGGGGTGACCATCCCCCCTGGGGGGTGATTTCTCGCTTTCTGTCTCTATGTCTCTCTCTCTCTCTGTCTGGCGAGCGCACGCACCCTATAGCAAAATCCTCTCCAAAAAAAAAAATACCATCAAAGGGTCAGGATGGCTAGAAAGGATTTGCATATTGATCCTTATATGGGTCCCTGAGTGCCAGGCAAGCGGTGTTCAAAGTTCAAGTCTATTTTTCCCTTCTGACTCTGCCTTCACAGAGGCTGTACCCAGCTAGAAGAGGACTTGCGTGTTTCTCCTAAAAGTCAGTTCCTTTAGCCTGCCAACCCACATGGCTGCCTACACCTACCAAGAAGGAATACCTTTCTTTAATCCATAAAAAAGATCAAGAAGAGGACCAGCAGTTAGCGTAATAGCTATGTCGCTGGACTCCCACATAGTCGACTGCGGTTTGAGTCCCGGACCCGGTGGCTTAAACTCACGCCGAGCATGTTTGCGTGCGTGCCCAAGATCCTGAGAGGAGAATGGAGAAGGGATTGCGGCGTGACCATCCCCCCTGGGGGGTGATTTCTCGCTTTCTGTCTCTCTGTCTCTCTGTCTGTTTGGCCAGCGCACGTGCCCTATAGCAAAAACCTCTAAAAAAAAAAAAAAAAAAAAAAAAAAAAAGATCAAGAAAATTAACGAATCAACTGCTTTATCAACACATAAAAAGAACCCTCTATCTTATTCAGAATGGCAAAGGAGGCTTAACTCCAATAATGCCTAAGAATCTCAACCTTGCCAATGGTACATCAAAAAAACATGTTGTTGGACTCCCACATAGATGGCCGGTGGCTTAAAACTCAAACCAGGTGCATGTGTGTGCATGCCCAAGGGGTTGCAGTGTTGTCACTCCCACCCACCCTGGGACTTCTGTCTCTATTTCTTCAGTGAGCACATTCACTCTGTAGCAAGAAAAACTTTCTTAAAAAACAAATAAAATAATATTTTTTTAAAACACTATAAGCATACAGATGTAGAAGTTAGTGATTTGCTGATAGGAGATTGATTTTACATATTTTAACATTTAATTAGAATGTCACCTCAAAGATCTAGAAGAGAACGGTGATATAGAGAAGAAACAGTTTCTATTCTCAAGCTGAAACCTCAGACCCAGCCTCTGTGGCACGTTAAGTGCTATATCAGGCTGTAAGTTGGGAGCTGCATGCCAACTAACTGCAACTTGAGTCCTGAGCAGTTTGCCTGAAAACATGCTAATATGTACCCAGCTTGAGGGCTAGGGAAAGGAATCATGGGATGAGTGAGCCCACTAGAAGGTACCTTGCTCTCTCTTGTGCATACACTCTGTCATGAATAAAAAGATGTTAAATAAAAAGATAAAATGGGGGAACCAGCAGTTAGCGTAATGGCTATGTCGCTGGGCTCCCACATAGTCGACCGCGGTTCGCATCCCAGACCCGGTGGCTTAAAACTCATGCCGGGTGCGTGTGCGTGCGTGCCCAAGATCCCGAGAGGAGAATGGAGGAGAAGGGATTGCGGCATGACCATCCCCCCTGGGGGGTGATTTCTCCCTTTCTGTCTCTCTGTCTGTCTCTGTCTGTCTGGGGAGCGCACGTGCCCTATAGCAAAAACCTCTCCAAAAAAATAAAAAGAAAAGAAAAAGATAAAATGGACTTTTTCAATTACATATTGTTACATAAAGTTGGTAATAATTTGGAAAAAACTATAGAATTTAGAGAATAATTTTTTTCTAATTTAAATACATGATACATTCATGAATGTATAAAATCCATTAAATTAGCATGCAGTTTAAAGCATTTTAGAGTAACAAAACATAAAATTTATCCATATAACATGAATTTTATAGAAACCACTTGCTGATTTTTAGTGTAAAATCAAATAATATTTACCATTATCTGAAAATGTTATAAAAATACTACTGTGTCTTCCAGCCGTGTGCCTGTAGAAGGTTGTATTTTCTTTAGTCACATCAAACAATACAATACTGGGACCAGCAGTTAGCATAATGGCTATGTCGCTGGACTCCCACGTAGTTGACCGCGGTTCGAGTACCGGACCCGGTGGCTTAAAACTCATGCCGGGCGCGTGTGCGTGCGTGCCCAAGATCCTGAGGGGAGAATGGAGGAGACGGGATTGTGGCATGGCCCTCCCCCCTGGGGGGTGATTTCTCGCTTTCTGTCTCTCTGTCTCTCTGCCTGTATGGCGAACGCACGTGCCCTATAGCAAAACCTCTTCCAAAAAAAAAAAAAAAAAAAACAATACAATACTTAGCAATAGTTTGAAGGCAAAAGCATATGACAATCTGATTGACTACCATTGTCAGATATAAAAAGAAATTTATAAAATATTTTTCCAATTTTATTTAAAACTTTTGTTGTAAAATTAGCATGTAAGTACTTTTCTTTATTTAAAAAAAATTTATTTATTTACTTATTTATTATTCTTTTCAATTTGACCAGAGAGAGAGAAAGAGAGAAGAAAAATGAGAAAGCAAGCCACCAGATCTGGGACTAGAACTATACTCGGTCAAGTGGGAGTCCAGCACCCCAACCACCATTACTTTTAAGTGAATCACTACACAAATGCTTTGAAGTGTTCTTAGTTTTAACTACCTATTCAATAGTATTGCTAGCTATAATCTACACAAAGATATTTTGATTCCTCAATAATTAGTTTCTAACAGGTTCACAAAAATATAGCTGGCATATAATATCTTCATTATATTTAAAGTTTGATAAGTTGCACTTGCAAAACTTCATGTTAATAGAATCATAGTGCATATATTCTATGCTATCTGGTTTTTATTAGTTACTAAATTTTCTTTTCATTAACCTAAAAATCCCCTTTGCTCTACCTACATACCTTCCCTCAATCCCCAGTAAAGTGCTGACTTTTTTCCCTGGTTTCCATAGTTTTTCCTTTTCCAGAACGTTAGAGAGTGACATTCATACAGTATGCAGTCTTTTGAAATTTTGAGATTCATTTATATTGTTAAGTGTGTCAATAATTTATTTAGACTGTTTAAAGTTTTTATCTGTTAAAAATAAAGCTGGTATCTTTAACTTGATTGATAGGCATTGCATCCACGCTGGGAGAAAAAAAATTCATACACTGTAAAGATGCACAGAGATTAAATGTGAATTTAAAAAATGTAAGAACAGAATAAGTAAAATAAAATAAAAGGTTGTATCGAGAGTCACATACAAACAACCTATGGATACATGCTATCATTTATTTGGGTGAAAACATAGGATGTATTTTAAGAAACAGCTGAACTGTCTTCTAAAGCAGTTCTAACATTTTAGATAACACTGTATGGGAACTCCAGTTGTTTGATATTTTCATCTCTCAGTATGATCAGTGTGTTTAATTTTAGTCATTTTCATACATCTGTAGATAGCTCCTTGCATTTATCTCTTTAAAAGCATTTTTGCAGTGTCTCTCCGGAGAGAGAGAGAGAGACAGAGGCAGTGAGATAGAAAGTGAGGAATCATACCTTGGGGGAATGGCTAAGCCCCAATCTCTTTTCCATATTCCTCCTGGGATATTGGGCATACACGCACACATACATGGAGTGATTTCAAGATACTGAGTTTGGGACTCAAACCATGGTTGGCCATTTGAGAGTCCAGTAATGTACTACTGTTAGGACATCTGTCTGCTCCTTGTAAAGCATTTTTATGTGTTAATTGCTTTTCAAATTTTCACACACACACATACACAATAATTAATACATAAAAAATTATATAAATGTATGTGTGATTTTACATATCTTTATTGTAGAAGTATCTGTTTAAGTCGTTTGATATTTCTTTATTGTTTTCTTATTCCTGGATTTTAAAGTCCTTATATATTCCAGAGAAAACTTAGCTTTTTAAAAACTTTATCCAAGTAGGTGGCTGTTTTGTTTTTCAATTTAAAGTATCTTTCAAAAACAGAGGTCCCTTATTTTGATGAAATGAGATTTAATATATATTTTAATGGATCCTGCTATTGTAATTGCATCTAAGAAGTCTTTAGTTAAACCAAGGACACAAAGACTCTCTCCTTTGTTTTTAGAAGTTTGGAAGCTTTGAATTTTACATTTAGATCCAAGAACCATTTGAGTTAAATTTTTGTTTAAGGTGTGAAACATGCATTGAAGTTGATTTTTATATGAATATACAATTATCACTGTCAAATTTTTTTTTTTTATAGATATTATTTCTCCACTGGATTGCCTTTGCTAAAATCAGCTGGGAAAATATGTGGGGCTTATTTATGGATAAACTATTCTGGGTAGCAGCCAGCAGCCTGGTACATCTGAAGGCATCTGTCCAGCAAGAGACATAGGCAGGGGCAAAACTGCCCCCACCGCCTCCCATTCAGACCCCCCAGTCCAGGATCCACCCAGACCCACAGGCAGACTGCCCCTTTGGCTGTAGCAGCCAGCAGCCTGGTACATCTGAAGGCACCTGGCCAGCAAGGGACAGAGGCAGGGGCAAAACGGTCCCCACTGCCTCCTATCCAGACCCATAGGCAGGTAAAAAGTTTCCCCTTTTTTTTTTTTCTTCTTTACTGTCCCCCATTCTTTTGTAAATTTCTTCGTCTCTCTCTCTCTCCACAAACTGCTTCTTTGGCTGTGGCAGCCAGCAGCCTGGTACATCTGAAGGCATCTGGCCAGCAAGGAGGCAACATTGCCCCCACCACCTCTCATCCAGACCCTCCAGTCCAGGATCCACCCAGACCCATAGACTGCCCCTTGGACTGAAGCAGCCAGCAGCCTGGTACATCTGAAGGCATCTGGCGAAATCATGCGCGGTGCTAAAGCGCTAACGTAACACTAACCCGCGACGCTAACCCGCGACGCTAACCCGCGACGCTAACAAGCAGCACACCGTGCTAAGGCGTTACCGCGACGCACTGAGACGCTAAGGCGAGGTGCGCAGCGCTAAAGCGCGCACACTAAGGCGACGCTAAGGCGGCCAGCAACACTAATGCGCTAACACGCAGCGGGCCACGCTAATGCGCAGTACTAACGCGGCATGCAACTTTTTCTTTATTCCCCTCTCTCCTCCTTTCTTTTCCCTTATATTATCTTCTCTTCTTCCATCTTACCAGGGGGATTAGCTAGGTCTAGAATCAAAGATGTGAAATTTTCTAGTCATGTGAAGTTCTATAGGTTCCTCCCTTATACGGAACCAGCTGTGAAAAAGGAGATACGGCTCTGCAGACACCTGAATATAGAATCCTTTTTGAGACCACATTACGAAAAACAACAAGACAGAGACTTCGGCAGACGTCAATTCCCAACAAAAGGGAAACACTCCAAGCCAGTGAAACATTCGCCTAACAGGTACTTAAAAGTTAGTACACCTTCCAATGGCTAGAAGTAGAAGAGCCTCAGGTATGAATAAACAAGGAAATATATCTCCATCAAAGGTACAGAGTAACTCCCCTCCATCTTTCGTGCTAATGGAACATGTTACCAAAATGTCAGACGAAGAATTTCAAACATTTATGGTGAACAAATTCTTTGAATTAGAAAAGAAAAGAAACAACGATCTACAGGAGATGAGGAAGTCATTCCAAGATATGAAAGAAGAAATGGACACTCTGAGAAAGAACCAGATGGAGCTATTAGAGATAAAGTTTGGAATAAATGAAATAAAAAATTCCCTTAAAAATATTAAAAGTAGAATAGACCATGCTGAAGATCCCAAGAGGAGAAGGGATTGCAGCGTGGCAATCCCCCCTTGGGGGTGATTTCTCGCTTTCTGTCTCTCTGTCTCTGTCTGTCTGGCCAGCGCACGCGCCCTGAAGCTAAAACCTCTTAAAAAAAAAGCTTCAGGGCCATATGCATTCTGTTCTATTTTCTGCTGTATATTATACTACCTTTGATGTCCTAAGGAAATGTTTGACATCTGTGAGCCTCAGAATGAGATAATAATTTTGGCTTCTGCTTCAGATATGTTGTAAACATGCGTTGAGACTACATTATTCTTATTTAAATCTTTTGAAAACTAAGACCCAAATTAGTTTCACTAACTATAGTTACCAAAATTTAGATGATACATACATGCATGGAATATAGGATTAAGAATCACAGCAAGGGGAACCAGCAGTTAGCGTAATGGCTATGTTGCTTGACTCCCACATAGTCGACCGCAGTTCTCGTCCCGGAACCAGTGGCTTAAAACTCACGCCGGACGTGTGTGCGTTCGTGCCCAAGATCCCAAGAGGAGAATGGAGGAGAAGGGTTTGCGATGTGGCCATCCCCCTCTGGGAGGTGATTTCTCACTTTCTGTCTCTCTGTCTCTCTGTCAGTCTGGCGAGTGCACATGCCCTATAAGAAAAAACTCTTAAAAAAAAAAAAAGAATCACAGAAATGGTGTTTACTGCAGGTCCAATAAATCTGAATCTCAAAAATTATCTTGTACTTTATAATCATTTTGAATCTGTAGATGAAAACTTATACCATTTTTTAGTTCTAAAATTCCATAATTTTGACATTTTAAATCATTGTACAAAATCAGCAATGGAATCAAATGAATATTATGAAATTTACAAAGAATAAATGTTACTTTATTCATTAAGATCAAATAATCAATTGTAAAGATTAGGAAAAATTGATATGACAACACCTTTGAACAGAAAATTCTTGAGGTTTTTTGTTGTTGATTATGACAAACTCAGCATGAGTAAACACTCTGATCATGCCACTGAAAATATTATCATGACATGATGTTAAATTGTATTAATTAAAGTATCATGTCCAGATAAAGAGAGTTAGATATCACATCTACAATCACACTTTAAATATTTTCTCTAATACTTTATACTACAATGTAAAAGAAACATTGGCAAATTAGTGTATGTTTTTCAACAGTGAGGTGTCTGAAAACTCTGACACATAAGGAAAGATGAAAGCAACTCGGAGAATTTAGTCTGAAGATAAAAAGGACTTAGGTGGGTAATGAAGGATGCTTTTAAATATTTGAATAGCTATTCAATTGTAGAAAGAACAGATTCTATATATTCTGTATATTACCTAAAGCCACTAGTATGCATATATTAAAGTTCCAGTGAAGTACTTTCTAGCTTCTTATAAGAAAGGCCCGTTGTAGTGAAGGATCAGAAATGATAGAATCAGCAAACTGATTATGTAGTGGGTTTGCCATTACTAGAAATGTCTGGTAGCAACTTATTCATTAACTGACATGAATGTTTCCTGAACACATGGATTCAAGAGTGAAGAATCCCTGATTATGAGGGGGCATTATAAAAACAAACAAAATTGATAAAATTAGTCATCTTCTAGAATTATTTGAGCTAGTATCCATTAATAGATATGTGGATATGCAATCTTTATTCTTTATTTTTTAAGCTTTTTTTTTCTTACAGGGCAAGCGTGTTTGCTAGAGAGACAGGAACAGAGAGAGGAAAAATGGGAAAATAGCCCCAGGAAGGATGGCTACTCCATAATCCCTTCTCTTCCATTATTCTCTTGGAATTTGTGGCACACACACACACACACACACACACACGAATGGCATATTTTTCAAGCCACCAGGTCCAAAGCTTGAATTGTGAAGGTCACCATATGGGATCCAGAATTAAGGACAAAAAGAGATAAGAAAGGAAGGAGTGATGAAAACACTGACTCATAACATATATAGCATATCCACACTACATGTAGAAATTGAAGGTCTTGGGACCAGCAGTTAGCATAATGGCGATGTCGCTGGACTCCCATGTAGTTGGCCATGGTTCGAGGCCTGGACTCAGTGGCTTGAACTCATGCCGGGTGCGTGTGAGTGCGTGCCCAAGATCCCGATAGGAGAATGGAAGAAAAGGGACTGTTGTGTGGCCATCCCTGCTGGGGGGTGATTTCTCACTTTCTGTCTCTCTGTCTCTCTGTCTTTCTGGCAAGCACATGCACCCTACAGCAAAATCCTCTCAAAAACAAACAAAAAAGGAAAGAAAGAAATTGAAGGTCTTGATAATGCAGAGAAGTAGAGAGAATAATGGTAGAAACCAGAAACTGCATGAGGAGTCAGGGGAGGTGGGGAGTTAGGAAAAATGATGAACAGACACAAAAATGCATAGAAATACTTGAATAGGTTATGGAAGGATGTTCTACAACAGAGTAAATAATGACATTAATCATTCAATATAAACTTCTACTCAAAAAAAAAAAAAAAACAACAACAACACCTACCAAAACTATTTCTGAATCTATACAATATGATGTAGTGTTTTATGCTGAAGATGAATACGTTTATATTTTACGCACTGTGTGCATGCTTTGAGAAACCATACTGTATGCAACCAAGTGTACAATGATCATATATAAACTAAAACCACAGTAAATAACAAAATAAATAAAATAAAAAGAATATCTAATGAAGTATAGATGAAAATCCATATAATCTGGGAGTATAAAAAGGGCAGATCTCTTGGGGGGAGCCACCAGAGTTGACGCTATACATGATGTCCTAAATGATGGTCTAACAGTGTGGAAGGATGGTGGGAGAGGGGAAGAGTATATGGATGGAAATTAGAGAGAAAAAAGAAAGAGGAAAGACATTTGTGGGACACAGAAGTGGTTTATTAATTGTTGATGATAGTGTGTATGGCATTCTCGGCTGGACTGGTCTGAGGTATATTTCATGCTGAGTAAATCTGTAAGTCAAATGATGTGTAGTAATGAAATGTATGAAATTAAAACAAAAAAAATTGTCTAAAATCTCAGTCTTACAAAAGCAGCTATATGGCCATTTAAAAAACTTCTTTGTTCTTTACATTTCTGAGCAACTTGATGCTAAATCCTGAGGTGACCTGAATCTGTCTCTATTACTTGCAATTTAAGGAATCCTAATTACTATATACCTTTATATTCAAATGTTTAATTTGAGAGAGGTGGAAGGTGAACAACCTGGAGTCTATGAAAGATGAAAGAGCCAGGCAATAATGGAAGCATGACAATAAGACATTTAGAAGACTCCAACATTTCACTTTCTACCTGACATTGGGTTGATTAATCTTTCTGAACCAGCAGTGAACTATAATCTGACTTTCCATGAAAATCGCTCCTTAATTTACAATATAATTACAACTGTGGCTCACAAACCACTTTTAATAATACATATTCCTGATCCTGATCTGAATCAGATTTTACTGAATCAGAAATCTCTGGAGTAAGTCCAAGGAATCTGTGTGTATTGTTTTGTTTTTAGAGGCTTTTGTCTGAGGGCCCTGTGCTTGCCAGAGAGAGACAGAGAAACTGAGAGGGAAAATGGGAAATCCTCCCCCAGTGGGGATGGCCATGCTGCATTCCCTTCTCCTCTATTCTCCTCCCAGGATAATGGGCACACACGCGCTTGTGCCTGACATGAGTTTCAAGTCACTGGGTCAGAGACTTGACCTGCAGTTAGCCATGTGGGAGTCCAGTGATGCAACTGCTACACTGTCTGCTGGCTCTAGGAATCTGTGTTTTAAGGAATTACCCATATAAACTTGTTCACATGAATCTGAGAGATTATGTGCTGACATACCAGTATGAACAAGGTTCTAGATTCCACAAGGTAACCTGGTGCCTGAGTCCTAGTGAAAGCACCTCCTTACTCTGGCCATTGGGAATGTGGGCATTTCCTGTGTTTATTCATCTCTGGGTTGCCGCATTGCCTCGATTGCTGGTTGCATTTCAAGAATTTCTTCATTCATCCAGCTGATTCCTTGTGCTTTAATTCCACTAGTTTATATATTAAGCACTTCCTTCTTTTCCTGTTTATGTCTTGACCCTCGTCCGAGGATAACCAGTATTTATTTATCTAATCGCTCTGTAATTGAAAGGATACAGGCTTGAATCAAAGACTATTTTAAATAAACATTACGGCGGGACCAGCAATTGGCGTGATGGCTATGGTGCTGGACTCCCATGTAGTCGACCAACGTTTGCATCCTGGACCCGGTGGCTTAAAACTCACGCTGGGCATGTGTGCGTGTGTGCCCAAGATCCTGAGAGGAGAACGGAAGAGAAGGAATTGCAGTGTGGCCATCCCTCCTCAGGGGTGATTTCTCGCTTTCTGTCTCTCTGTCTCTCTGTCTCTGTCTGTCTGGCGAGCACACGCACCCTATAGCAAAAACTTCTCCAATAAATAAATAAATAAATAAATAAATAAATAAATAAATAAAATATTAGGGCCAATTTTTAACTTTTATATTCTAAGAAGGTCTGTATATACATTTTTTCTAGTTTATTTTTTCCATGAGTGAAAGAAAGAAGAGCAACAGATGTCATCCCTTATAGGTTTTTAACACTGTGACTTACCCTCAGCCTCGGACTTGAACTCTGATCACGGTGCATATGTGTCGGGCACAGCATACTCAAGGAGGTCTCCAGATGTGAATCTGGAACATTCTCCTGTGAATCAGCCTTGCAGAGTTTCACATTTTAGCATAGCACTGCTCTGTGTATTTGCAATGGCTAGCCAGAGGAAAGCTGTTGCAAAAAAGCAAATAATTTAGTCAAAATTCATGTGCCTTTTTAGCATGCCTACATATAACCCAAATCTGAATTTGAATAGTTTGAACTGGGATCAATGTAGTATTCTTCTTCCTAAGTTTAGTGTATAGCCTTTTAATACAATTATATAAGTTATCATTTATGTAAAAGGCCCCGTTTTCCACTAAAGCCAGAAAGAGGTGCTTTATAAGCATAAATGATAAATGGAAGCATTTCAAAGTTATGAATAACTAATCAAAGGAGAGGCTATCTTGACATTTTAAAATCCTACAGAATGCCAAAGAATATTTAGTTTTCAACTTAGATCTCAGAGTAGGTTTAAAGAGTTACTCATTTCTCAGAGGCGCTATCGTATTTAAAAATTTTACTGTTATTCTTAACTCAAGAGGAAAAATATAAAAATTTATTCTCAAGTTCTTTTCAGTTCATCAAGTTAAAGTGAACGTAACTGCGAGAAATGTAAAACATTATTTTTTTTAGGCTGGGTTTTCGATAGCCCTTAAAAGAAGTAGGAGCTATCTAAAAGACCCCTCTAGGGCAATGAAATGAGTCTGATTGATAAGAGTACAACCATTTTTTCAAAAAGAAAAACAATGGGTGTGCTTCTTTAACAGTCAATGTGTTTAATAGTACAAAATGAATAAGACATATTTTGTGTCCTTGGCATTTGGGCAGTAACTGAAGATATTAAGAAAGCAAATAGCAGTAATATAAATAAATAAATGAAATGAACAATTTCTTGGAGATCTTTGCAGAAATAATGAGAAGAGAATCAGAGGACAGAGATACTACACTTGGATGAGGAGGCGATCTTGGCACTTGAGACAGTGTAGGTAATATTATATTTATTGTAAGAGAGATTTTTGCTATAGGGCACATGTGCTTGCTGGAATGACAGAGATACAGAAATCACCCCCCAGGGGAGATGGCCATGCTACAATCCCTACTCCATTCTCCTTTCAGGATTTTTGGTATGTATACACACACACATACACACACACACACAGACACACACACACACACACCTGGCATGAGTTTTGAGTCACCAGATCCAGAACTCAAACCATAGTTGGCTGTGTGCAAGTCCAGCAATGTAACCATTTCACCACCTGCTGGTCCCTATTTCCCTCAAATCTTAAGGAGTGAGTGTCAATACACTATGTTACAGATGGGAGGAAAATGTTTGGAAAGCCCAAGACACTTACCATGTTGGTGTTCAAGTTTCCATTGCAGGTCACATCTCATTTTTCCCATCTTTAAACCATAGGTTCCTCTGAAGTCAGTCCTCACACCTCTCTCTTCTCCATCTACTTACTCCTGGAATCAGCTTTTGTCACTGCTCATGGCTTTAAAAATCATGTCACCACTGTGCTGACTATTCTTGAATTACAACTTCAGCTCAGACATTTCTCTGCTCTCCATACTTACACATCCAACTGCCTAATTGACATTGGGTGCTTGAATAGTTCATCCAAAATAGAACTTCTGACATCTCTCATCTTCAAGACCTCGTCTTTTATAGTAATGACCATTTCATTAAGTAAACACAGCACTCCTCTAGTTTCTTAGAGAAAAACCATTAAGTAACTTCTCATTTCTTTTTCTTTTTCTCATAAAGCCTATATGTAAACTCCTTTATCTCGTCAAAATATACCTGAATTATAATTTCTTTATTCACCTTTCTTCACTGAATTTTCTTTTAGCTTTTACACAGGCCTTCTCTAGCTGGCCCTGTAACCTGGGGATGTAGGAAGTTACTAAAAAGCCTGACTGTTACGTTTGAATCTCAGACCTAAATGCTCAAAAACACACTGAGTGTATGCTTTTTGGTCTTTTTTTTATTTTTATTTTTTTAGAGAGATTTTTGCTATAAGACACATGTGCTTGCTAGAGAGACAGAGACAGAAAGTAAGCGATCACCCCTCTTGAAGTGGGGTGGTAGCCACACTGAAATTCCTTCTTCATTTTCCTCTTAGGATTTTGGGTACCCATGCACACACGCCCAGCTGAGTTTTAGGCAGCCTAGTCTGGGACTCGAACAGTGGTGAACTACATGGGAGTCCAGCAATGTAAATATTAAACCATGCACTGCTCCTGAAAGTGAGCAAGGACCCCCAATGTATTTTCCTAGGATTTCTGAAATATAAAGTCCATTCACATTGTAATGGCCTAGAGTAAGGAGTAAGTCTTCAGACTTTTGGTCATGAAAATGACCAACATGGACCATGAGTGATGGCCATTTGACCTTTAAAACTCTCATTTAAAGATAAGGTTTTCATTTCAATATGTAAGATGTTTTATAGGCTGGAAACTGCTGGTTGTGAGCTCAAAGACTCCAGGCTGAATGGCTCCAGACACCTGAAGAAAAATTTGATTATCTAAGGCCTCACTAATCAAAAATGCCCAGGAGATGATCATGCCCTCTTGAGCCAATCACTGAACTGATCTTGCACCTAGGACCTCTGCTTCTAATTTTGCCCTTAAAAATGCATGTGGGAAACATCTCTGGGAGATGGGTCTTTTCAGCATGAGCTGCCCATTCTCCTTCCTTTGCGCTTTGCTATAAACCTATACTTTCCTTCACCACACCATGTGCCTATGATTTGGTATTATAGCACTTGGGCAAGTGAACCTGATTTGAGTTCAGTAACACTCCTAACACTGGGTGTATATTAATGAGTGCCCTAAATCCCCACTGGATGGAGAAATAGAGAAGGCATTGTTGTGTGGCCAAACCCCATTGGAGAGTGCTTAATCCCTCTTCAACTTTGACTTTCTGTTTCTCTTCGATGATCACTCACACCCGCTGGCAAAATTAAGGAAAAGCAAAGGGGGGGGGGGCTTCCATAAGAGAACTCAACTGTTCTATTTATCATTTACCTTTACATCTCTATGTCCATCTATCATCTATTTCATCAAGGCTACTTTTCTGCACGTGACACATGTACAGTCTCAAAGGTCCCTAGGTCAATGAGAAACCAGTTTAATATTTTGCTGTTGCAATCTTTTAGATTTTTTATAATTTTATTTTTGATTTTGCATTTTATAGATGAAGTCTAATGGGAGAATGGATCATGCACATTAGTAGAGGTGATAAGTGTAATATGTATGTTTGCTACCACTTTAATCATATATAGCTTTTGTGACACCCCATACAATCAGAATTATGATAGAATTATAATACATGGGAAATTAGGAAGATCAAAGTGATACAAGGAAGCACGGTCTATGACCAAGTGTGGGTGCTAAATGTCCCAAGAGATCACACTTTTGTTTGAACCAGAATTGTTCCCAACAAAGAAAGCAATGGCATTCTAAGAACTTAAAACAAGTCCTTTCTTAGTCATGTAGATTCTCCCTGTTAATCAAACACTCATACTAAACATTGTGACAGTGTATGGGCAAGATGGGGAAGATTTGAAAACACAGGCTATTTCACCGCTTCATTCCCTTCAATCCATCCTTATTAATCAGTAAACTGAATGTAGAGGATATTGATTGACTATGTCTATATAAAAAATGTGAAGTAAAGGGGCTAGCAGACAGCGGAGTGAAGCACGCACGGCTTCATCTTGGAAAAGTGCCTCCAAGAGAAGTGGGGAATGAAACAGGAGTGACTCCATCTTGGAGGAGCACCTCCATTATAAACTGTTAGATTCCTATGACTGGAAACTTGCCTCGATGAAGACCATGGTGGCTTGCTTTCTAACTCTCCTCTCTCTCTCTCTCTCTCTCTCTCTCTCTCTCTCTCTGTGTGTGTGTGTGTGTCTATGTCAAATTAAAATAAATGAATAAATAAATTTTTTTTAAATTTCTATTGTGTTTAGGCAGAGATGGAACATACCCTAAGAATGATTAACCTGCTTTTCTTGCTTCTGTACTGTGCTTTTGCTTTTACTTTGTTAAAACCCCACCCCTGCCCTTTGCTCCCATCGAAGCCCACTGCACCTTACCTTTGTGAATCATCACATCATCCTGGACATAATTGTGCATTTTTGCCTTTATAAGCACCCCTCAACTTACACTCGGGGCTGCAGGGCTTTGAGAGACATGAGTCCCCCATATGCCGCCGGCTTAATCGATAAACTCCAATGAATTTGGCTATGTCTGGATGTCCTCTTATTTCTCACTGAGTAGGCCAACAGGGGAGGAAGGATGATTTCTCACTTTCTGTCTTTATCTCTCTGGAGAGCACATGTGCCTTATAGCAAAAAATCTCTTCCCCTAAACAAAAAGTGAAGTAAAAAAGGTTCAGTTAGTGCACATTTTTATAACATTTCTAAAAGCACAATATACATATTCCTATTATGAAATATGAACTGTGAAATTTTAGTGATTCCACGTACTCTTTTACATGCTCTAATTTGCATTTAAAATTGGCTTTGTGAAACACAAAGATGTTTTCCCTCTTGTCAAACAAGAGGCTCCACATTTCCATTTTACACCCATGGATTATATACCAGCTATTGAAGCAGGCATGACTCCGTCTTGGAGGAGCACCTCCCAGAGGAGTGGGGACTGAAGCAGGACTCCATCTTGGAGGAGTGTCTCCATTATGAACTGTTAAATTCCTATGACTGGAACCCTGCCCTCTACCCTTTAGTTTTGTTTAAGAGTAAATAGAGTGATGGACATTCCTATTGTCCTTAAAACCCCACTTCTCCTAATCACCTTAAGGATGATTAACCTGCTTACCTGCTTTTTCTCCCTTCTTTAAAAGCCCTACCCCTACCCTTTCAAGCCCACTGCTCTTTGTCCTTGTAAATCATTACCTCATCTGGACACGATTGTGTAGTTTTGGCCTATGTAGGCTCCCTTCTCCTTTCACTCCGGAATGCAAGCTTCTGAGAGACATGAGTCCCCCGTATGCCTCCGGCTTAATCAATAAACTCCAATAAATTTGGCTATGTCTGGATGTCCTCTTACTTCTTGCTGAGTAGAATATAACACTATGATAAATATGTATTATATATGTGTCTATATATACACCTATATATGTGTATGTACACACACGGGGATATATATATATATATATATATATATATATATATACACACATACATACACACACACACACATATATATAAAATCAATAAACATATATGTATGCCTATCTATGTCTATATATACACATAAATATATAAATATATGTGTGTATATAAAAATATTTATTATGTGTGTGTACATATATATATAGAGAGAGATGAGGGTGAAGCAGGCATGACCCCAGCTTGGAGGAGCACCTCCAAGTGAATTGGGGAATGAAGCAGGAAAGACTCCATCTTGAAGGAGCATCTCCACTGTGAACTGTTAGATTCCCATGACTGGAAACTTGCCTTCTCCTCTGTGCCTAACTGTCACCAAAGTAATTAACATTCCTATTGTCCCCTACCCCACTCCTCTTAATTGCCCTAAGATGTTCCTTAGTGATGTAATCATCAGCCAGACCCCTTGCCCTGAGCCATGAAGACCATTAAGATTCTATGGTGTTGGGAACCAGCAGTTAGCGTAATGGCTATGTCACTGGACTCCCACGTAGTCGACCACGGTTCATGTCCCGGACCCGGTGGCTTAAAACTCACGCCGAGCGCATGTGCGTGCCCAAGATCCTGAGAAGAGAGTGGAGAAGGGATTGCGGCGTGACCATGCCCCCGGGGGGTGATTTCTCGCTTTCTGTCTCTATGTCTCTCTCTCTCTGTCTGGCGAGCGCGCGTGCCCTATAGCAAAAATCTCTCCAAAAAAAAAAAAAAAGATTCTATGGTGTTGGGGCCAGCAGGTGGTGTGGTGGTTAAGGGCGCTGGACTCCCACATGGTGGACCATGGTTCAAATCATGGTTCAGACCTGGCACCTTACTTTCTCACTTTCTCTCTCTCTCACTCACTCTATCCCTCTCTGGTCAAATTAAAATAAATAAATGGACAAAGTTAAATAAAATAATTTAAAAAAAAAGATTCTATGGTGTTTAGGCAGAGAAGGAACATACCCTGAAGGATTAACATGCTTTTCTTGCTTCTGTACTGTGCTTTTCCTTTTACATTGTTAAAACCCTACCCCCACCCTTTTCTCCCATCAGAGCTGACTGCACCTTAACCTCCTTAATCATAACATCATCCCAGATATGAGTGTGTATTTTTTCCTTTATAAGCACCCCTCACCTTAAACTTGGCGCTGCGGGGTTTTAAGAGACCTGAGTCTCCCCCATATGCCGCCGCCTTAATCGATAAACTCCAATAAATTTGGCTATGTCTGGGTGTCTTCTTATTTCTAGCTGAGTAGACTATAACAAGGGAAGAGAGACATGAAACATATACACATTTACACACTTGCATGGACTTACATGCACATGCACGTTTTCCTGCCCTACTCTAGTCCTGGCCATACAAGAATATACCACACTATGTTTATGTATTGTTCTTTTTTAAAACATTTATTTATTTATATTTATTATAATTATATTCAAGCTTGCTATACGGGATATGCACTTAATAGAGCTAAAGAGAGAGGAAAAGCGAGAAAGCAAGCCAGATCCAGGACTTGAACTGCAGACAACTATGTGGGAATCCAGTACCTTAACCACCACGCTGCCTGCTGGCTTCTGTATTCTTCTTGTTGGACATTCAGGTTGTTTCTGGTTTTTGACTATGTGTAACTTGTTTTCTGTTTTTTTTTTTTTTTTTTTTTTTTTTTTTTTTTTTCCCCTGGGAAAGTGTATAATTTTAGCTGACAATGTGACTCAGGACATGTTTTGTATCTCAGAATGAATATCTGCATAATAAATAGAAAACTGTTTTGTTTTTTTCAGAAATTGCTTCCATAAAATATTTTGTAGGTTGTCTATTTCAACCTGGTGATTAAACAAGGTCAGATAATCAAGACCTTCACAGAAACAAAAGCATTTTCTTTTAAGCACAGGAGAAATATGTAATAAGTAAATTATGCTACTCAACAAGATGAGAACCCAGAATGTAATTACTAGTTCCACCTTGTAAATGGAAACCTTGTTGGGCATTTTGCTGTAATTCATCTTAGCAAAAATCCCTAACAGGACTTCTGATTACAGGATTTGAAATGTATCTATTGTACCTGGATACTTCAGTTTATGAAATAGGCCACAGAGTTCTAATTTTTTGTGTCAAAAGTATCTGCAGTTGGCTGCTTACATATGTTTTACTTACAGAACTTCAAATATTTTTATTTCTTCAGAAATATTTCATATCTAGTATTAACTACTTAATGCTTTACCATAGTTTTATTTTGAGAAACTCTTTGCATTTTTGTTCAATTTTGGTTTTGTTTTAAGAAATTACACTAGTTGGGACCAGCAGATGGTGTCTATATACCACACTATGTTTATGTATTGTTCTTCTTTTTTAAAACATTTATTTATTTATATTTATTATCATTATTTTCAATATTAATAATAATTCTTGTCCAATAAGAATACAGAGACCAGCAGGCAGTATGGTGGTTAAGGTACTAGATTCCCACATGGTTGTCTGCAGTTCAAGTCCTGGACCTGGCTTATTTTCTGACTTTACCTCTCTCTCTAGCTGTCTCGAATAAGTGAATATCCCCATAACCATATGCCACTGGAGTCCCATGCAGTAGACTGTAGTTAAGAGTCTCAGACCTCGTGATTTAAAACTCATGCCATGGGAACCAGCAGTTAGCATAATGGCTATGTCACTGGACTCCCACGTAGTCGACCACGGTTCGTGTCCCGGACCCGGTGGCTTAAAACTCATGCCGGGCGCTTGTGCGTGCGTGCCCAAGATCACGAGAGGAGAATGAAGGAGAAGGGATTGCGGCGTGACCATCTCCCCTGGGGGGTGATTTCTTGCTTTCTGTCTCTAATGTCTCTCTCTGTCTGTCTGGCGAGCGCACACGCCCTATAGCAAAAACCTCTTTAAAAAAAATAAATAAAATTAAAAATAAATAAATAAATAAATAAAACTCATGCCATGCATGTGTGTGTGCTCAAAATCCTGAGAGAAGAATGGAACAGAAAGGATTGTGGCATGGCCCTAAGGGGTGATTTCTCACTTTGTCTCTGTCTCTCTGGTCAGTGCACATGCTCTATATCAAAACTCTCAAAAAAAAAAAAAAGATAAAAAGAAATACCACTAGTTAACATCTTGAGCTCTAGATTTATGATTAGGTTCACATCTTGACTTTGTTACTCCCTAGCTTTAAGATTGGACAAATTACTTAGCCTCAGTTTCTTCACCTATAAAATAGGGATTAATAAATGCTTTTATCTTGTACATATATTCTGTGACTATATAAATTAATTTTAAAGATACTTAGCAACTAAATTAGTGAGTGTGTGTATGTGTTAATAGTAAAGAAAGATAGTTTAAAAATCAATTCTTCTGAATTCTTTTTTTCCCCCAAGGTGTTGCAATAAAGTGTGTGTGCTTGAAGAGAAAGAGAAAAAGTGAGAAAGGACCGCACAGGGAGATGGCCACACCATAATCCCTTCTCCATTCTCCCTTTCAGGATTCTGGGGACACATGCACACAAGCCCAGCATGGTTTTCAAGCTGCCTGGTCTAGGATTCAAACGGTTGTCAGCCATGGGAGTCTAGTACCTTACCTATCATTCCTCCTGCTGGCCTCTCACATGAATTCTTAAAAAAACATATTATTAGTTTAAATACTTTTGGACTCAGGAAAGAATTAGTAATGACATTGCATATTTCTAACAAAAAAGAGAAGAGACTGTGGCATGGCAATTCCCCTGGGAGGTGGTTTCTCGCTTTCTTTCTGTCTTTATCTCTTTCTTGTAAGTGTACATGTCCTATTGCACAGCTAAAAACACCAAAAAAACTAGAAACAGAATGAACTTTCTTCCTCTCTGTCCCTGGAAATCACATGTTCCCTCTGCCAATAAAAAAAAAAATGCAAAAAAAGAAATGTGCATTATGTAAAAACTATGCATAGATTTTCGATTTTGCAACAAAATATATCTGTGCTTTAATTCTATTACTTCCCAAAGTTGTGAAGTCACCTCATATAAATATATATATAGATTGGGTTGTTGGAAAAGCCATGATTTATTTTTCTATAGAGAAATGTGTCATGACTGTCTCAACAACTCTATATATATATACCATATTAACCTTCAAAAGAAAGGGAAACAAATTAACGAGTTAGTGAGGATGTACCAACTAACCCCAGTTAGAATAACTAAGATTAAAAAAATAAATAAAAAATAAGTGCTGGTGGGAGTGTGGTGAAAGGGGAACTCTTACACTGCTGGTGGGAATGTAAATTTGTCCAGCCACTGTGGAGAACAATTTGGAGATTCCTCAAAAACCTACAACTAGAACTACCATATGGTCCAGCAATCTCACTCCTTGGTATCTATCCAAAGGACAGAAGAATTTTTCATTGGAAAAGTGCTTGCACATCGATGTTTATTGTGGTACTATTCACAATTGCTAAGACATGGAACCAACCCAAATGCCCATGAACAGATGAATGGATTGAAAAACTGTGACACAAATACTTTATGGAATACTATTCAGCCATTAAAAAAACAAAAAACGAAAAAAAAAAAAAAAAACCTTGGCTTTTAACAGAAAGTGGAAGAATATGGAAGATTTACAGCTGAGTGAAGCAAGCCAGGCTATGAAGGAGAGACATTGTATGTCCCCACTTAATATATACCGAGTGTCCACACTCTGACTGAAACTGACTGACTAAAGGATATAGAAACACAGTAAATGGATGTAGATACCAGATATAGTGTGTGTGGAAGAGTAGAATCTGACGAAGGACATTTAGAAGAAAAATAGAGAGGCAAAGCATTAATGGGACAAAGAAATGTGGTATTATCTGTTGAAGATACTTTTATACTTTTATCAATTGCAATAGGGAGAAATGTTTCCATGTTGAAATACTCAGTTTGTGGAACCAGCAGTTAGCCTAATGGCTATGCTGAACTCACATGTAGCCGACCGCTGCATGGTTCGAGTCTTGGACCTGGTGGCTTAAACTCATGCCAGGCACCTGTGCGTGCGCCCCCAAGATCCTGAGGACAGAATGTAGAAGGGATTGTAGCATGGCCATCCCTCCTGGGGGGTGATTTCTCTCTTCCTATCTCTTCTGTCTTCATGGTGAGTGCACTCGCCTTATAGCAAGAACCTCGAAAAAAAAAAATATTCAGTTTGTAAGCTAAATAATGTGATTGAATGTAAAAGAGAAAATGAAATTAAAAATATATTTTAAAAAAAGAGTGAGGATGAGCAGATGATTTACAAGGAAATGTAATTGATATAAAACTGTATAGGAAACATAAGCAGTCAGAGAAAAGGCAAACTACAATGACATTCTTTTTTTTTTTTGAGGTTTTTGCTATAGGGTGCATATGCTCGCCAGAAAAAAAAAAAAAAAAAAAAAAAAAAAAACAGACAAAAAGGGAGGAATCACTCCCAAGGTGGGGGGTCACACTGCAATCCCTTCTCCTCCATTCTCCTCTTAGTATCTTGGGCACGCACGCACATGTGCCCAGTGTGGGTTTAGGTCACCAGGTCCAGGACTTGAACTGCGGTCAACTACGTGGGAGTTCAGCAACATAGCCATTAAGCAAACTGCTGGTCCTGTTTCTTACAATCTTAATAGATAAAAATTAGAAAATTAGAAAAAAGGCAGGCTATGAAGGAGAGACTTTTTATGTCTCCACTTAATATATACTGATTGTCCGCACTTTATAGCGGAAACTGAATGACTAGAGCATATAGAAACATAGAAAATGGTTATAAATAATACAGTGTAGTGAAGAGGATGGGTGAAGGATGAGAGTTTGAGGAAGGACATTAAAGAGAAAAATAGAGAGGCAAGGCATTATGGGACAAAGAAATGGGTTATTATCTGTTGAAGATAATGTGTATAGTATTCTCAAGTGGGTTGATGAGAAATGTATACATGTTGGAATATTCACTGTGCAAGCTAAGTGACATATGTGATTGGATTCAATGTATAAAAGTAAGTGAAATTAAAAAATTAAAAAAGAAAATTAGAAAAAAAACATTGGTAAGCATTACAGTAAATAAGATTTCTTTTCCTTGAGGGTGCATACTATACTCTGGCTTCTCTTGGTCTCCCATCAGCTAACCCAGTGAATTCTGGAAAATCAGGGGCATATCTCATCTATCTATGATACAGAGACGAGGATGGGCTGGACAAAGAATAATCTGAAGACAAATGGCTCAAGATTGTCTCGATCATTTGATAGATGACTCCTTCAAAGTTTCCCTTTATATATATATATATATATATATAAAAAAAAAATGAAAAGGTGGTCCCTGAATTTGACAGATGATGTGAGAAATTTTCCCCATAGTTAGTACAGTGTTTATAGACTGCTCCCAAATTAACCCCATATGCAATAAGATTAATTCTTATTTATAGTAAAAGTATTTTTAATTACAAAGCTTACTGTCAGATAAAGATTCAATTGACTAAAATTATTTGTTTTAATATTTTTAGTTTTTCTCTTATCAAGACCAAATGCTAGGAAAACATACTAAAAGAACAGAAATGCGTATGTTTAAGGACATATTTTGTTTAGTAAAATTGTAGGCAGTATTTTTCACAAATATATAATCTATCAATGTGTATTATCTAGAGGTTGTCTGTGGGAAATGATTGAGACCTGTTGACTTGGTGAATACAGGTTGTAATTCAGCATGCTGTCACAAATTATGCTTAGAATTTTGTGTCATGATTTCATAGTCAATTATCTTTAAAATATGCAGTTAACATATAAAAATAAAGTTATGATTGTATACTTATACACTATAAAACATAAGAACAAATTACACAAGACAATAAAAATATACTATAATTAAGTAAGCTAATATTTAAAGCATTTAATTTTATTTTCTAATTGAGATCAGATATTAGATATGGTTTTATAATAACTGGGATACTTTGAATCTTGGGGAAACAAATCTTTAAAGTTATAAAATTAAATAGACATGTTACATTTCTTCATGCTTGCATTGATTCCCCTAGTCCCTAAATCCTGGGTGGTGAAGCAGAGTGGCCTAGGTAGATGAGGTGCAGCCACTGGGCGTGGATTGCATGTGTAATCCTGTGCTTAGGAACTCCAATCTTTTATGGGAAACGCCTATTAAGCCTGTCCAACCTCTGCCTTGGACAGATGTTATTTTTACTATCCTGATTGAAAAACAAATCTCCTTTCTGTTCTGGAGGGAGACACTGTCTATTTCTCAAAGACCTTTGTTACACAAACATCCTTGGCAAGATATTCCATAGCATAGTCATTCGTTCCCTTTGCTCAGAAAACATGCAAAAATGTGACAGACTCTGGATAATTGTCTCTCAGAAGGCATGACAGCTCTGTGAACTGGCTGAGTTATGACCAAGAGGGGTTGAGGGTGTTGATATAATCCCCTTTATATCCATTAAGTTTGAAATTATTGGGCTATACTTATAAAGGCTGCTGTTCAAAGTATGTTTTTAATATGTTCATCCTCTTCAATGATCACCATTTTTTCATAGTATGAAATCAGTTTTGACTATAAAATATTTTCTAAATAGAAATTTATGAACTAATTAGGTGAATAAATGGATAAAATAATAAAATTATCTTATTTCTTTGAACAATTCATATGTCTGGTGATTGAAATAAGATTGAACAATCCAAAGTGACAGTGTGAAAAGGAATTTCAAATAGCAGATGAATTTTCTAGGACTTTCCTTTTTATGAGAATTGTGGAGAGTGAAAGAAAGCATAGGTATTGGACAACAAAGCCCTAGCTGCAAATTTCATCCAGGACTGATGGGACCGGTGAGGAAGAATCTAATATACAGTTTCTATAGATCTTGGAGACATCAGCGGTGGACAGCAAATCCACTTGGACATTGTTGGCTCTTTTATTTGTGAAAGCAAAACAAAATAAAAACAAACAAACAAAAAAAAACGGAGAAGAAAAAATATTTCTAAAAGTTTTGGCTACAACAAGGACAAAGCAACTATATGGTCAAAGCCATGATTGGTGTAAAGGTCTCTTCCTGCTAAAAAATTATTTTTAAGTGTATTTATTATTTTGGTTTTAAGAGATTTGGGGTAATTTTTGAATGTTTAGGAAGAAAGAAGTTTAGGGACTCTAAAAGAGAAACAAGATCAAGAGGAATTAAAAACATGCTGTTTGGGAACCAGCAGTTAGCGTAATGGCTATGTCGCTGGACTCCCACGTGGTCGACCGCGGTTCGCGTCTCGGACCCGGTGGCTTACAACTCACGCCGGGCGCGTGTGCGTGCGTGCCCAAGATCCCGAGAGGAGAATGGAGGAGAAGGGATTGCGGCGTGACCATCCCCCCTGGGGGGTGATTTCTCGCTTTCTGTCTCTATGTCTCTCTCTGTCTGTCTGGCGAGCGCACGCGCCCTATAGCGAAAAACCTCTCCAAAAAAAAAAAAACATGCTGTTCGAGAGTGAGTCAGAAAGATAGAGCTCTGTGGAAAGAGACTGTAACACAATCTTCTGAAATAATATGTAAAGGAGATGTAGAATAAAATTGTGCAGAACCTATTTTTTAAGAGATTAATATTGTATAGCACCTTTTTAAATTAGTTTTATTTAGGTATAATTAATAGAGCCTCCCCTTTTTGGCTGTGTCATTCGTAGAATTTTGATAAATATATGTAGTTAGATTAAATAGCACCACAGTAGAAGTGTCCCACATTTCCTTACTCCATAAAGATTCCTCATTCGCCTTCGTAATTTATTTCTTTCCCTTCTCCCCGGCCTGGCAATCACGGATCTGTCTCTATCCTCATCATTTTGTATTTTCTATAGAATTTGCATAAGATATAAATAGAAATATAGTCTTTGATTCAGACTTTTTTTAATTAGCGTAGCACATTTGAAGCTCATCTCTGCGGTTGTATGTATGGTTCATTTCTTTTGAAGTTAGCATGTAGTTCTTGGTTTTGTTAGTTTCATGGTATGGATGCTGTCAGCTACTTCTTACCCTGTCTCCCAAAACTTTAACTTTTATCAACTTACAAATTTAGTTTTAGTCTGACAATTGCTCTATCATGGAGAAGGCGGCATATTTTTATTCATGTGTGATGGTTATAGCAATTGAAAATAAGCTGACACACAACACGAAAGATGGTCAAAGGGCTGTTGGGAAAAATGTTCACAGGGAGAGGTATAAAAAAACAATCGTTGGTGTTCTCTTCCCTGGACTAATCCTCTTGAATTTTAAAACAAAACTCTAATTCCTGTAACTTCATAAGATCCAGCTGGAGTCATTTCATTTAGACATTAAAGAAAAGAATGTAATTTTAGGAACCACCAGTTAGCATAATGGCTATGTTGCTGGACTCACATGTAATCGACAGCGGTTCACGTCCCGGACCCGGTGGCTTAAAACTCATGCCGGGCGTGAGTGCGCCAAATCCGGAGAGGAGAATGGAGAAGGGATTGCGGCGTGGCCATCCCCTATGGGGGGTGACTTCTCACTTTCTGTCTCTCTGTCTGGTGAGCGCACAAGCCCTATAGCAAAAACCTCTGAAGAAAAAAAAAAAAAAAAAAAAAAAAAAAACAGAAAAAAATGTAATTTTAGTAGTTAGTGAATTTTTAAAAAATAATTATTTAATTTTATTTATTCATTTATTTTTTAATTTGATCATAGAGAGACAGAGGGTGAGAGTGAGAGAGAGAAGAAGTGAGAAAGCAAGCCACCAGATTCAGGACTTGAACCCTGGTTGGCCATGTGGGAATGTCCAGTACCTTAACCACCATGCCACCTGCTGGTCTCCGAGTAGTTAGTGAATTTGAGGGTTCTCTTGTCATAGGTGCAATTGAAGATTTCTTGAAATTGAAAAATATCCTCAATCAAATCCAAAGCATGACATTAATCTGTTCTATAAAAAAAGGAGACAGAGAGTATGTCTAAATTATAATTATGCTTTTCTTTTACACTAACATTAAAACATATTATCTTGGGGCCAGCAGGTTGTGTGGTGATTAAAGGCACTGGCCTCCCACATGGTCAACCGTGGTTCAAGTCCTGGCCCTGGTGGTTTGCTTTCTCACATTCCCTCTCTCTCTCTGATCAAATTGGAAAATAATAATAATTAATGAAGTTAAATAAAATAATTCTTAAAAAAAATAGTATCTGTGTGTGTGTGTGTGTATGTGTGTGTGTATTTAAAAATGTTTGCCATAGGGCACATGAGCTCCTTGGAGAGTATGATAGGAAGACAGAAACAGAGAGAGACAATAAGTAAGAAATCACCCCCCCGCCCAGGGAGAATGGCCACACTACAGTCTTCCTCCTTTCAAAATTTTGGGCATGCAAGTACATACGCACAGCGTGTTTTCCTAGCCACTAGGCCCAGGACTCAAACCGTGGTGTTGGCTATGTGGGATCCAATGCCATAACTACCATGCCACCTGCTGGCCCTGTGACCACTATATTTTAAAACAAACCAGTAAATAACAATTCAAGGTAAAATTCATTTAGATTAGGCTTCAGAAGATGTTGTGAAAATACTTTTTATTCATATATAAAAATCTAACACAGGAAAAGAAGTACTAAGATTTCCAGTAGAAAACAAAATAAAGAAGAAACTCATCTAAGAGATTTTATAAATTATCTCATGCATCTCACAAATTGAAAATCTTTTTTTATGTTATCAAATATATATGTACCAATGCATGTTTTGTATGTATGTGTATATATAGTATTAAAAGTCTTGGGAAAGTTGATGTAGTAGTCAAACCTGGGGAAACATTCTTATTTCTACAACATAACATTATTCAACAAAAGTAGTGCTTCTTTGGGAGTGAATAAGTTGATAATTCATTCTCCACTACCTGTTGAAGATGTGAGAATGAACAAAAATGATTAATAAATCTAATACATAGTATGTAATAAAGTAGAAGTCCTAATTGAAATATTAATTTTTAAAATATAAAAGGAGGCCCTTACTATAGATTTGATACCTTGTACATTGTTTTAAATGAACACTTTTTGAATAATTACATGTTTTCATTTTAGAATATTTTATAAAATAATATTATACAATTTGTAAATGACTACCAGACACAACAGAGTTCATTTTAAAATCAATGTGTGCCTTACAAAAATAAAATTAAAGTAATCACTCATGGTAACATTGATCACTTAAAATACAGTTGTAAAGGATCGTTCTTTTTATATTTACATTTGATTAAAAAATAAAAATCTATTCCCCAGATACCATTCCTTTTAATTTAAGCCAGAATGATATATTGATTCAAGTGCTTAATTTTTAAAACATTTTCTTCTTGAGAAATTAGTCTTCTGTCAACTCCTGTACTGTACAGTTGGAATTTATAGTATTTCACATAAGAGGTTTAACTTTTCATTTTTTATTTTATGCTCTTAAACTGTGAGAAAGACTGTAGCTTGTTTTTCCTTACAATCATTTCCTTCCAAATAATCACTTATATTTGTGTCTAATACTGAGTAAGCACTGTATTTCTATTTGTTTGTTTCTTAATTGTTTCTTTATTCATGATAGAGGAGACCAGCAGTTAATGTAATGGCTATGTCGCTGGACTCCCACATAGTTCGAGTCCCGGACCCGGTGGCTGAAACTCACATAGGGCGCGTGTGCGTGCGTGCCCAAGATCCCGAGAGGAGAATGGAGAAGGGATTGCTGCATGGCCATCCCCCTGGGGGGTGATTTCTCACTTTCTGTCTCTCTGTCTCTCTGTCTGTCTCGCGAGCGCACGTGCCCTATAGCAAAAATCTCTCCAAAAAAAAATAAACAAATAAATAAAATAAATAAATAATATTCATCAGTATGTAGGTCTGCAGGTGAGAGTGAGACATAGAGACTGGTAAGTACCCTCTACAGATTCTGGTCCCACAATGATTCCCTTCTTCCATTCCTTTAGCCCATTAGATCTTGGGCACTCACTCACGTGCCCAGTTTCAGATTGCGTTGGCCAGGGATTCAAACCACAATCACCATGTGGGATCCAGTTTGTCTCAAGCAATACATTACCAAGGTGCCATGAAACCAATCTTACTGTATTTTCTTTTCTTTTTTTTTTTTTTCTTTTTTAAGAGGTTTTTGCTATAGGGCGTGTGTGCTCACCAGACAGACAGAGACAGACAGAGAGACAGAAAGCGAGAAATCACCCCCCGGGGGGATGGCAATGAAGCAATCCCTTCTCCTCCATTCTCCTCTTGGGATCTTGGGTACGCCCGCACATGTGCACTGCGTGAGTTTTAAGCCACCGTGTCTGGGATGTGAACCGCGGTCAACTACATGGGAGTTCAGCAACATAGCCTTTATGCTAACTTCTGGTCCCCAGTTTGAAACTAGATTTTGAACTAGTCTTAAACACTGGGAAACACACTGATTACCCAGGAAAAGTGCATATAAATTATAAAAATGCATTACTTTTCCATAAGATTGATCACTTATAAAGTAATAAGAGCAAAAATGCAGATAGTTTTAAAATTATTATATTGAATAACTCATTTTTCACCTTTGGCTTTTACTTTTGTCTTCTTTAACCTTGTGATCCCTTCTAGACCAAAGTCCTTCATTACTTTAGGATTTTTTTCTAATTGCATAATAAAAAATGTTTTTGAAAATATTTTATTAGCCATGGACTTAACAAGTTCATGCTAACTCTTCTATTGGATTAACTTGGAGATTGTCCACTTTGGCATTTTGACTTTTAAGTGTGTCTGTGTGTGCAGCTCTTAATTTTTTATTTACTGCCTTTCACTTGATTTTCCTGTGATTACATGTCATCTACCTCAACTTCTTTATACTGCTTTGGATTTGTCCCCAAGCATCCCAAATCTAACTCTAAACTCATGCTCACCTCCCTAGCGAGGCTCTCCAGCCTATGCATCCATTGTCTGTGAGGGAGACATTGACATTAGATACCTCTTCTTTTCACCAGCTCCTAAAAAAGAAAAAGACAAAAAAAACCCTTATTCTTGATTTATAGTGTTTTTGAATATACAGTTGCACATTATCTCACAACTAATTGTATACATTAAGTTATTGCAGCCTACAGGTATTGATGTTTACCTCTTTAAGGAAAATGTAAAAATCTTACTTCTGTGTAAATTTCTTCAACTTTCCCACTCTTATGATGTAATAGCCTTAGGTGTTTTTTCCACGTATATTGAGTACCACATCAGGTGGTGTTACCTTTTTATTCAATGATATGTTTTAAGATTTATAAAAAAAGGATAATCTACTATATTTATCCTCTTTTTTTTTTTTTTTGGAGAGGTTTTTGCTATAGGGCGCGTGCACTGGCAGGACAGACAGAGAGACAGAAAGTGAGAAATCACCCACCAGGGGAGATGGCAACGCCGCAATCCCTTCTCCTGATTCTCCTCTCAGGATCTTGGGCAAGCCCGCATATGTGCCCGGTGTTGAGTTTAAGCCGCCGGGTCTCGAACCACGGTCAACTACGTGGGAGTCCAGCGACATAGCCATTATGCTAACTGCTGGTCCCCTTACCCTTCTTTTTAATCCATCTAAAGTTTTCTTTTCTGAAATTCCAAAGCTTTGTGATTTTTTTCTTTCTATTGATACAATTTCCTTTAGACATTCTTTTTTTTTTTTTTTGAAGAGGTTTTTGCTATAGGGCGCTTGAGCTCGCCAGACAGACAGAGAGAGACAGAGAGACAGAAAGCGAAAAATCACCCCCCAGGGAGTATGGCCACGCCATAATCCCTTCTCCTCCATTCTACTCTCGGGATCTTGGGCACGCACAAGTACGCGCCCAGCGTGAGTTTAAGCCACCAGGTCCAAGACGCGAACCGCGGTCGTCCAATGTCATAGCCATTGCGCTAACTGCTGGTCCCTCCTTTAGACATTCTTTAATGCTAGGTTTGCTAGTGACAAGTTCTCGTAGTTCTCCTTCATCCAAAAATGTCTTTATCCTCAAGGATATTTTCATCAGATGTAGAATTTGCACTTATTTTCATTCAGCACTTGAAAAATGTTGTGCCACTTCTTCCCGGTGCTTATGGTTTTGGTTGAGAAATTCTCTGTCATTCGAATTGGTGTTCTCAAATAAGCAATGCATCATTTCTTTCTGTTGCTTTCAAGACTTTTTTTTTTCTTGTCTTAAGTTTCCAAAGCTTAATTGTGTATCTTGTCTTCAATTTCTTTGGGTTTATCCTATTGGGGTTTGCTCAACACATTTACAAACACATACGAGCAGGCACAAGCATTCACAGACTTCCTTAAAAGGAGGATACAGTTCAAAGATATTGAGCTTATAGAAATTGTGTCTTTAATTTTCAATCTTTGTAAGTCATGAAAATAAATAAAGTCTAGGAAATTAATGGTCTATAAATTTAAAACTAATCCAAGCTGAAATAATAATTAAATTTGTGTTGCCTCTAAATTGCAGTTGACTCTTTGAGCATATGGTTGAACTCTTTAATAAGTTTTACAGATAAGTTAGAGAAGGTGGTAAAGTTAATTTGTAAATGCATATTTGATCTAAGATCATAATCTTTTTTTCTTTTTTTCTTTTTTTGGAGAGGTTTTTGCTCTAGGGCGCGTACGATCACCAGACAGAGAAAGACAGAGAGACAGAAAGTGCAAAATCACCCCCCCAGGGGGGATGGCCACACCTCAATCCCTTCTCCTCCATTCTCCTCTCGGGATCTTGGGCTCGCATGCATGCACATGCACACTGCGTGAGTTTCAGCCACCGGGTCCGGGACGCAAATGGTTGACTACATGGGAGTCCAGGGACATAGCCATTATGCTAACTGCTGGTCCCTAAGATCATATTCAAGGATAAAACAGTTTAGGGAGTAGAAGAGAGTGTAATGGTTATGTCACTGAACTCCTATGTAGTTGACCTGGGTTCAAATCCTGGACCCAGTGGCATAAAACACATCATGTGCATGTATGGTTGTGGCAAAAGTCCCAAGAGGAAAGTGAAGGAGATGGAATTGTGGTGTGGCCATCCCCCGAGGGGGTGATTTCACACTTTCTGTCTCTCTGTCTCACCAGAGAGCAAATCCACCCTATATAAAATAAAAACTAAATAATAAAAAAAAAAAAACAATTTAGAGAATTCCTTAAACGTGATTATCTTGGCCAGCAGGTAGGATAGTGATTATGGCAATAGATTCCCACAGGACTGACCTGGAGGTCTGACAATCACCCTGGAAATTTTCAGGAAGCAAATCAATACACTTTTTTTTTTTTTTTTTTGGAGAGGTTTTTGCTATAGGGCGCGTGCGCTCGCCAGATAGACAGAGACAGACAGAGAGATAGAAAGCGAGAAATCACCCCCCAGAGGGGATGGCCATGCTGCAATCCCTTCTCCTCCATTCTCCTCTCAGGATCTTGGGCACGCACGCACACGCGCTCAGCATGAGTTTAAGCCACCGGGTCCGGGATGCGAACCGCGGTCAACTACGTGGGAGTCCAGCGACATAACCATTATGCTAACTGTTGGTCCCCAAATCAATACACTTTTAAAAAGAGTAAGAAATGGATAATAGTATAGAGATTGGCATCCATAGTGCACATTAGACTGATGTGTCTATTTTGGTAGAAATTAATTCTGCAATAATGAAAGCAATTTGAGCATGCCACCTATTTACTTATAAAGCAGTATTGTAACTTTTAAAATGCATAAATAATGATATCTCCATATAGCTTTTGTGTGAGCAGTACAAAAAATATTCCCATGCCACATAAATCTTTTTTTTCTCCATTTATTTTTATATTTTTCCACAAACATTTACTTTACATAGCAAAAAAATTTTAGCTCATACTTCATAAATGGAGTAATTCTTGACAGTTTATAACTTTCAAAATTTCAAAATACTGAATTTTACAGATAATGTTCAAAATATGTCGTATAATTTTATAACTCTATAACAGAAGCAGTATGGTTTCAAATAAATATATATTTAGAGTGCAGACACGGTATATATTAAGTGGGGACATACAATGCCTCTCCTTCATAGCATGGCTTGCTTCACTCAGCAGTAGGTCTTCCATATTCATCCACTTCCTTTCAAAAGCCAGGGTTTTGTTTTTTATGGATGAATAGTATTCCATTGAGTATATGTGCCACAGTTTTTCTAACCATTCATCAGTTCGTGGGCATTTAGGTTGTTTCCATGCCTTAGCAATCGTGAAAAGTGTCGCAATAAACATCGATATGCAAGCACTTTTTCGATTAAGTATTCTTCTGTCATTCGGGTAGATACCAAGGAGTGGGATTGCTGGATCATATGGTAGTTCTATTTGTAGATTTTGGAGTAATCTCCAAATTGTTCTCCACAGTGGTTGGACCAATTTACAATCCCACCAGCAGTGTAAGACAGTTCCCTTTTCACCACACCCCCACCAGAACTTATCAATTTTTGTTTTTTTAATCTTAGACATTCTGACTGGGGTTAGGTGATATCTCATTGTTGTTTTGATCTGCATTTTTCTTACAATGAGGGATGTTGAACATTTTTTCATATGCCTTTTAGCTATTCATATGTCATCTTTAGAGAGTGGTTTTTTTCAACTCATTCTCCCATCTTTTAATAGGATTGATTGATGTTTTCTGGAACAGCTGCTTGAGTTCCTTGTGAATTCTGGTTATCAGTCCCTTGACTGATGCATAGTTTACAAAAATATTTTCCCATTCTGAGGGCTGTCTGTTCACACTAATCACTGTGTCTTTTGCCATGCAGAAACTTCTTAGTCTGATGTAATCCCACTTGTCTATTTTGCGGATTATTGACTCTGCTAAGGGAGTCTTATTTAAGAAGTCTTTCCCTACCCCAATGTCTCCCAGATTTTCCCCGGTGTTTTCCAGGAGCAGTTTTATAGTTTGAGGTCTTAGATTTAGATCTTTGATCCACCTTGACTTTATTTTTGTCAGAGGTGAGAGGTAGGGGTTCAGATTCATCTTTCTGCAAGTGGAGATCCAGTTTTGCCAGCACCATTGGCTGAAGAGGTTTTCCTTTTCCCACTGAATTGACTGGTACCCCTTGTCAAAAATCAGTTGGCTGTATGTTTGAGCATTCATTTCTGGGGACTCTATTCTGTTTCATTGGTCCATCTGTCTGTTCCTGTGCCAGTACCATGCTGTTTTGATTACCACAGCTTTGTAGTATAATTTTGGGTCAGGAAGTGAGATGCCGCCCACTCCACTCTTCTTGTGCAGAACCGCTTTGGCAATACGGGGTCTTTTATGATTCCAAACAAACTTTATGATTGTCTTTCCTAGATCTGTGAAGAATGTGTCAGGAACTTTGATTGGCATTGCATTAAATAGGTAGATTAATTTGGGTAAAATTGCCATTTTGATTATATTAATTCTTCCAATCCAGGAACATGGGATGTCCTTCCACTTTTTTGTGTCATTTTCAATTTCTTTTTTTAATCTTCTCATAGTTTTCCTTGTGGAGGTCTTTAACTTCTTTAGTTAGATTTATCCCTAAGTACCTTATACATTTTGTGGCTATGGTAAATGGAACAACTTTTTTCAGTTCTATCTCAGTCTGCCTGTTGTTCGTATACAGAAATGCTATAGATTTCTGGATATTAATTTTGTATCCTACAACATTACTGTATTCATGTATTACTTCCAGAATTTTTTTTATGGAAACCATTGGGTCTTCTATGTATACAGTCATATCATCTGCAAATAGAGAGTTTCACCTCTTCTTTTTCTATTTGAATGCCTTTTATTTTTTCCTCTTTTCTGATTGCAATGGCCAAGACTTCTAGTACTATATTGAAGAGGAGTGGAGAAAGTGAACATCCTTGTCTTGTACCCGTTTTTAGTGGAAAAGCTTTCAGCTTTTCTCCATTGAGGATGATGTTCGCTATGGGTTTTTCATAGATAGCTTTTATTGTGTTGAGAAATGACCCTTCTATGCCGATTTTGCTGAGTCTTGATCATGAAGGGATGTTGTATCTTATCAAATGCTTTTTCTGCATCAATTGATATGACCATATGGTTTTTATCTTTCTTCCTATTAATATGGTGTATTACATTTATGGTTTTGCATATGTTGAACCAACCTTGCATTCCTGGGATAAAGCCTACCTGATCATGATGTATAATCTTTTTTATGAGTTGTTGTATACGATTTGCTAGTACCTTGTTGAGAATCTTCGCGTCTATATTCATTAGAGATATTGGTCTATAGTTTTCCTTCCTTGTCCTGTCCTTATCTGTTTTAAGGATAAGGGTGATAGAGGCTTCATAGAATGAATTAGGGAGAGATTCACCCTTTTGGATATTTAGAAATAACTTGAGCAGAATGGGGGTTAACTCTTCTTTGAAAGTTTTGTAGAATTCAGAGGTGAATCCATCCGGGCCAGGGCTTTTCTTTGTTGGGAGATTATTTATAACTGATTTGATCTCCTGGCTTGTTATGGACCTATTCAGACTTTCTATATCCTCCTGGCTCAATCTAGGTAGATTATACATGTCCAGGAATTTGTCCATCTCATCCAAATTATCTTGTTTCTTGGCATACAGATGTTCATAGTATCCTCTAATAATGTTTTTTATTTCTACTATGTCTGTTGTTATTTTGCCTGCTTCATTGCAGATCTGATTCACCTGGTTCTTTTCCCTCTTCTTAATGTCTCGCTACTGGTGTATCAATTTTGTTTATCTTTTCAAAGAACCAGCTTTTACTTTCATTTATTTTCTGTATAGTTCGTTTATTTTCTATTTCATTTATTTCTGCTCGTATCTTTATTATTTCCTTTCTCCTGGAGTTTTTTGGATCTTTTTGTTGTTGCTTTTCCAATTCTGTGAGGCATGATGTTAGGTGATCCATTTGCCTTCTTTCCATGCTCCTCTTATGTGCACTAATTGCTATGAACTTCCCTCTTATGACTGCTTTAGCAGTGTCCCAAAGATTTTAGAAACTCGTGTCCTCATTGTCATTGGCTTCCATGAACCTTTTGATTTCAGTCTTTATTTCTTCAGTAGCTGTGGAGTCACTCAGGAGTAGGTTATTAAGTTTCCATGTATTTGAGCATTTTTGAGGATTTCTCTTGAAATTAAACTCAAGTTTAATTCCATCATGGTCGGTGAAGATGCTGGGTATAGTTTCTATGCTTTTGAATCTGTAGAGGCTTGCTTTGTGCCCAATAATGTGGTCAATCTTCAAGAATGTTTCATGTAGCAGCGAGAAAAAAGTGTATCTCGAGGTTTTGGGATGGAAAGTTCTATAGATGTCTGTTAAGTCCATTTGATTTATGATATCGTTTTGATCTTTTATCTCTTTACCTATTTTTTGTCTAGATGATCTATCCAGAGGGGATAGTGCAGTGTTGAGGTCTCCAACAATTAGTGTGTTGCAGTCTATCTCCCTTTTTATATCTAGCAGTCTTTCCTTCAAATATTTGGGTGCTCCTGTGTTAGGCACATAGATATTAATAAGCGTTATATCTTCTTGATCGATTGATCCTTTTACTACAATATAGTGCCCTTCTTTGTCTCTTCAAACAGTTTTGTTTTAAAGCCTATTTTGTCAGAGATTAGTATTGCGACTCCAGCTCTTTTTTGGTTCCCATTTGCATGGAAAATCTTTTTCCAACCCTTCACTTTCAGTCTATGTATATCTTTATCCACGAAGTGGGTTTCCTGTAGGCAACAGATAGAGGGCTTTTGTTTTTTAACCCATTCAGCCAGTCTGTGTCTCTTGATTGGAGAATTTAATCCATTCACATTCAATGTTATTATTGATGTTAATGGATCTGTCCTGATATTTAAGTTGGCCATTGTCTTAGTTGCCTTTTACTCTTTTGTTTCTGGCTGTTACTTCTTTAGTTTTCTTGCAACAGTACTTTCTTCAGGGTTTCATGGAGAGCTGGCCTGGTGCTGGCAAATTCTTTCAGGTTTTGTTTGTCTGAGAAGATTTTAATCTTTTTTCCCCATATGAAGGATAATCTTGCAGGATACAATAATCTTGGTTGAAATTGTTTCTCTCTTAACACTTTCAGCACATCTTCCCATTTTTTCCTTGCTTGCATTGTTTCCGTTGAGAAATCCGGTGTTAGCCTGATGGGGTGACCTTTGTAAGTCACTTGTAGTTTCTCTCTTGCCAGTTTTAGTATCTTATCTTTTTTTAGTATCTTATCTTTATCTGTGGTCTTAGCCAGTCTGGCTATGATACGCCTAGGGAAGATCTTCTTGGGTTGATTCTATTTGGTGTCCTTTGTATTTCTTGGGTCTGGATGTTTGAGTGCCTCTCTATGCTTGGGAAATTTTCTTCCAAGATTTCATGGAATAGGTTTTCCATGCTCTTATTAGTTTCTTCATCTTCTGGGATACCAATTATTTGGATGTTAGGATGTCTAGTGGAATCTAGTAATTCTCGTATGTTATCTTCATATTTTTTTGTTATTTTCTCTATATTTTTGGTGGTTTTCTCTAGGTCAGAAGTTTTATCTTCTATATCAGAGATTAGACCTTCAGCATGGTCTAATCAAATTTTAATACTTTCAAGAGAGTTTTTGATTTCCTGTACTACAGACTTCACCTCTAATAGTTCTGTCTTATTCTTCCTTAGCATTTCTTCCTTCATATCGTTGAAGGACTTTCTCATCTCCTGTAGTTCATTGTCTCTTTTCTTTTCCAGCTCATAGTACTTGTCAACATGAATGTTCTAAACTCTATCTTGGACATTTTGGTAAGGTCCTCTATTTTTTCAAGAAAAGGAAGGGAATTACTGTGTTCCTTTGATGGAGATATATTTCCTGCTTTATTCAGGCCTGAGGTTCTTCTACTTCTGACCATTGGGAGATGTGTTCCCTTTGAAAAACCTTTTATGAGAACGTTTCTTCAGATAGGAGCAAGTGTGTTTGTTTCCTTTCTGATGTGGAATAGAGACAGCCAAAGTCTCTCTTCAATTGTGTTTAGTAATGTAATCCAAGAAAAAGTATTCTCTTTAGGTGTACAAAAAAATGTGTCTCCTTCTTCGCAGGTGGTTCAGTGAAATGGAGGATTCTAGAGAGTCTTAAAATGCTAGAATGTCTCAGAATTGTAATTCTAGACCTATCTAGACAGCCAGGGATGGTGTAGATAAAGGAAGTGAGGACTGAATAAGTACGAAGAAAATAATACCTAGAATAAAGAAAAAGTTGCGCGCCGTGGTAGCAGAGTCGAAAGATGGGAGTGTGGTGTGGTAGAACTGAGGGCGTTCCTATGTGTTAATCAGAAGAGAGAAATTTACAAATGAAAGAAGTGGGTAAGGGGATAGAAAAAGAAAGGGGGAAAAAAGTGTACCTGGCTGAAAGAGGGGTGTCTGGCTTGGGGGTCGTCCCAGGGCTGAAACTACTGGGGGCAGTCCTCCCTCGAAGATCCTGGCCCGAGGTCGAGAGATGGGAGTGTGTTGCCACATAAATCTTAACACAATAGATCCAGTAGATTCCTGGAAAACAACACAAATAATGGTCCTATAGGATCGCCTTTCCTGAGATTGACTTTATATTTTACTTTGCTTCTATGTGATTGTCCAGATAAATAAGTCAGAGTTTATGGACTTTATTTGACCCATTACAGCTGTAGAAAGGTAAGTTACCACTGTATTTGTGAATGCTGTTTTGGAAAATTTAAATGTTCTATTGAAATTGCCTTTCAAAGTACAGAAAAGAAGGACACACTGTGTTTACATCTTGGTGCATGAAGGATCACAATGACCATCATGCACTGTGGTGAAAGGTCCCATAGGGCTGAGCTTCTTATGACTACACTATTAATTTCTTATCCCTTGTTTTCTTGGCTACAGATCTCCTCCCATAAGTACTAGTAATTAATAAGAAGTAAAAAGTCTTAGGGCCAGCAGTTAGCATAATGGCTATGTCACTAGACTCCCATGTAGTCGACCGCGGTTCGAGTCCAGGACCCGGTGGCTTAAAACTCACGCCGGGCGCGTGAGTGTGCACCCAAGATCCAAGATGAGAATGGAGGAGAAGGGATTGCAGCATGGCCGTCCTCCCCGGGGGGGGGGGGGGGGGGGGTGATTTCTTGCTTTCTGTCTCTCTCTGTCTGTCTGTTGAGCGCACACGCCCTATAGCAAAAACCTCTCAAAAAAAAAAAAAAGTAAAAAGTCTCAAAAAAATTAACACTTGACTACCAATCCTTCAAAAGTAATACACAAATACTCAAGTTTAAGAAACATGTTTGGGGGGGACCAGCAGTTAGTGTAATGGCCATGTCACTGGACTCCCACGTAGTCGACCGCAGTTCGAGTCCTGGATCCAGTGGCTTAAAACTCCCGCCGGGCGCTTGTGTGTGTGTGCCCAAGATCCCGAGAAGAGAATGGAGAAGGGATTGGGTGTCACCAACCCCCCGGGGGGTGATTTCTCGCTTTCTGTCTCTGTGTCTCTCTCTGTCTGGCGAGCGCATGTGCCCTATAGCGAAAACCTCTCCAAAAAAAATTTTTAAAAAAAGAAACATGTTTGTATGTTAGTTCGAAGATATTATATCTATGGAACCAGTCCCATAGTTCGGCAGGATCACCAAGACTGACAACAGTTCAAATCCCAACCAGTGGCTTGAAAAACACACTGCATGCATGTGCATGCCTGCCCAAAATCCTCTTACAAAAGAGGAATGGAGAGGAAAGGATTATGACATCACCATGCCCCATTGGGGGTGCTTTCTCTCCCTGCCTCCAGTGTATGCAAATGCTCTCTGGCAATAATACCTATAACTATATATAAACCCTGTGAAAATGCTTCAGTTGTGTTAATTATTGAACTCTATTTACACAATATGGAGTTTCCTATTGGACAGAAGTACTTTGGCTGTCATTTTGTTATAGTTTAAAAAATAGAATGGTGTCCTCTTTTGAATTTGGTGCTATCAAACACAATTCAGTGGCTCATTTTTGGACAATGGTAATTGACAGAGCTTCTTAAAACTAATACGTTAAACTATATTTTGGTCCAATTCCAACCTCCTTTTCTCCAAACAAAGCAGCCAACCAACCAATAACTAGAATAAAACAAAGTCAAAAGTACCCACTGCAAACACAGATATCTGTGAAAGAGAATAATAAATGCTACTACAATGACAATCTCCAAATCCACTTAAAGGCAATGCCATTCTTAAGTTAAATGATTTGAAAGTATTTGTTTTCCATTTTTGTTCATTTTTCTATTACGGACAAATAGAGAGATTTAGAAACTGTGTGTGTGTGTGTGTGTGTGTGTGTGCATCCAATATCAAATGGTTTCAAATTAAGTAATTTATTTGTGTAACTACTTTGAAGTTACAAAGTTATAGTGACAGAAAATACATCAGTGGTCACTAAAGGTTAGATTAGAAGAAGGATGTGATTATTAAGGAGTGATATGAAAGTGAGTGTTCATGGTAAGGAAACAGTTCTTGGTGGTGTCTTTTTCCCCAAGTAAAGAGTAGGAGAAATTGGGACCAGCAATTGGTGTAATGGCTATGTCACTAGACTCCCATGTAATCGACCACAGTTCGCGTCCCGGACCCGGTGGCTTAAACTCACACCGGGCGCGTGTGCATGCGTGCCCAAGATCCCGAGAGGAGAATGGAGGAGAAGGGATTGCGGCCATCCCCCCACAGGGTGATTTCTCCCTTTCTGTCTGTCTCTTTCTGTCTTTCTGGTGAGCGCTCGCGCCCTATAGCAAAAAAAAAAGCTCTTCAAAAAAAAAAGAGTAGGAGGGAGGGTGGTGATTTCTCTCTTTCTGTCTCTATGCCTGTCTGTCTGGCGAGCGCACATGCCCTATAGTGAAAACCTCTCCAAAAAAAAAAGAGTATGAGAAATAGGGTCAACAGGTGGCACAGAGGCACTGGACTCCCACATGGCCAACCACAGTTTCAGACTTGGCAACTTGAAAAATCACAATGAGTGCATGTTCGTTCATGCCTAAAATTCCAGGAGAATGGAGGAGAAGGAATTGCAGCATGGCCATCTCCTTCTGGAGGATGATTTCTTACTTTCTCTCTCACTCTCTTTCTTTCTTTATGTCTCTCTGGGAAGTGCAAGTACCCTAAGGCAAAAACTAAAAATACATAAATAAATAAACAAACAAATAAATAAACAAAAGAGTAGGAGAAATACACAAGTTTCTTGTATTCTGTATGATCTATTCAAATGAATAGTCTAAGAATTTAGAAAACATTATCGCAGTGATGATTTCATTGCTAGCTCATCTGTTTCTATTGAATGAGAAAATGTGTTACTGAACTCTCAGCAGAAATCTGGTACTAATATCAAGGAATTATATGACTCCATGACAACACTCACAGCAATGTTAATAAACATGACCCAAGTGATGAAATTCTTCAGTGGAAGTATGGTACATTAGTCTTTAAGTGGATTTTAAAAACAGGATAATTAGAGTCAAGATGTGATTTCATTTTATCCTAAATTTTGAGTAAAAGATGCATTATTTACTGAATTTCTTCTTTATAAGAGTGAGAGGGAGACAGGAGGAGGTAGTAAGAGAGAGAGAGAGGCAATTTATTCTCATAGGGTCTTGCCCTGTTGCAATCCTTCTGCCTTAACCTCCTTACTAGTTAGGACACGGGCATGTTCAACTGCACCTGATGTATTCATTCAAGTTGGCCAGGGAACTAAACCCAGGCTTCTCTGTGGTTTCTAGCTTATATGCCATTGCAGATGGATTGATTAACTTTATTTTTTTTTTTACCACGGCTATTAAATGTAACAGTATGACTTATGTATAAAGCTATTTTATTAATTATGTACTGTTTCAGGCACTGTTTTATGTATTTTATATTTATCATCTTACCTAATGATTTTTTAATAGCAGTTATGCTCTTGTAGCCATTACACAGATGGAGAACCTGAGGTTAGAAACACTAAGTCACTTAAATTACTAGTAAAAGGACTTTAATTGATTGTCTGCTAACAGGAGACCACACCATTATTATTTTCATCCATTCCTCTATAGTTTGCTTAAATGAACAGTTCAATTTAAATGTCTTTTTGTTTAATTTTAATTTCTTGTATACATTCAATGACACACATCACTTAGCTAGTAAAGTTAATATTCCAACATGAATATGTTTCTTACCAGTCCAGTTGGGGATACTATACACATTATCATCAACAAATAACCCATTTCTGTGTCCCATACATTCCTTGCCTTTCTTCTTAATGTCTTCCCTCAGAGTCTCTCCCTTTTCCCACCCTCTTCCCACACTATATCAGGTGGGAATGTCTCTCCTTCATAGCCTGGCTTGCTTCACTCAGCAGTGAATTTTCCATATTCAGCCTCAACCTGTAGGATCAAGAGCAACTTGAATAATATTTTTTCAACCTTATGTAAAATGATATAAAAACTGATATACCATCTTCATCTACCTTGATTGCCAGGCAGAAATCCATGCTATCTAGAAACTCTGGAAATGCCACTCAGCTCTAAATTGTTCAAAATTGAACTTGTTGTTTCCTCACAAAACAGGAACCTGTCTCATGTTTGTTAATTTGTATTATTTTACAACCAACTTTCTATTCAACCTAGTAAAATAAAACAAGATCTTTAGTTTTTTCTCCTTCCTTGGCCCCCAAGTCTAAGCAGTTGTATTCATCTATGACTGTTTTATTATTAGCTTTTTAACAAGATGCTTTCTTTATTTTTAAACAATTCTTTTATTTTTTTTTAAATTTTTTTTTTGGAGGAGTTTTTGCTACAGGGTGCATGTGCATGCCAGAGAGAGAGAGAGAGACAGAGAGAAAGAAAGTGAAAAATCACCCCCCAGGGGAGGTGGTCACACCACAATCCCTTCTTCTCTATTCTCCTCTCAGGATCTTGGGCATGCACGCACATGCGCCTGGCGTGAGATTAAGCCTCCGGGTCCGGGACTAGAACCGCGGTAAACTACATGGGAGTCCAGTGACATAGTCATTACGCTAACTGCTGGTCTCAAGCAATTCTTTTTCTATCACTCTCTGATTTCTATTTACTTGCTTTTTCCTCTTCTCATATATTTTGTATTTTTGTGGATTAATTTATTTTCTTTATATTCCCATTTCCTTTTCCCTGAAAACACACCCATACACTTATTCTGGACTGGAAGCAGCATAATCTATGTCTATTTTTTAGTGGTTACTCTTAAAACATAATATACATATTTGGATTGAGCAAACTCTAAAACAACATAAGGGCCTCCAAATGATTTCTTTTCAGTTGCCTCTCTTTTTTAAAAGAGATGTCTTGTAATTGGTGTCTTTTTTTCTTTTTTGTAATTTTGTTTTTTTCTCCACATTAGTCATCAAGATATTATTATTGTTTTATACCATCAATTCTTACTTACATTTGTTCACCATTGCCAATTTTCTTGCTGATATTCCTTTTGCATCTTTGTCTTTTTTCCAGATGGTCTTCTGTAAAACATTTGTTTGGATCACTATAAGTAGGGTTTGTGCTAACTCTATTTTTGTTTTCTGTTGTTTTGCCTCATTTGCAATGAAACTTTCATGAGCTATATGTGTGGTAGGCAGCCTGTACATGGTCTCTGTGATCTCTGCTTCCTGTATGTGCACTTCGTATAACTTGCTCCCATTAAATGTGGGCTAAATCCTAGTGAGTAGAACATGGTTAAAAACAAAACAAAAACAAAGAAAACAGTTGGGGAGTCACTTCCAAGATTTGGTTAACCAAAAGTTTGCAACTTCTGTTTCAGTACCCTTTCCTTTATTTATTTATTTTTGTTGTTGCTCACTCCAGTGGAAGACAGCTGATGTTTCGAGCTGCTATAGGCAGGAGGTCACATAACAAGGAACTAAGGGTGGCATCTGGACAACAAGTCATCGAACAGCTGACAATCAGCCCAACAGCCTGCAAGGAATCATGTCTTGCCAACATCACGTGAGTGAGCAAATGATAGTGTCTGTCACACTTCATTGACAACCTACATGAAATATTTTCTTTTCCTGAACTCTCATAACACGTAATATGTTTCCCTTTATGGAGCTTCTCATTTCCAATCATTCACTAAATTTGTACAATGCATGTATTAGTTCTTGCTAATAAATTCTAAGCTCCTTTAGTTTGTGATTAATTTATTTATTTGTATAAACAAATTTGTGGAATATTTAGTATGTTCTTGGTACTTCTAGTAACAAACTAAAGGAAAAAAAGAAGATAGAATAAAAATCAATTACAAAACAATCTCAAGTGATAGGTGATGAAACTCCAGTTCCCATGTTAATTAGGCTGTGGTAACATTCTACATAGATAAAAGATATTGGGGGAAAATAATCTATAAAGTACACACTTACTAGATTTATTCTTTATCAGAACACTGTATTAACCGCAAGATAGGATAACTTTACCATTGAAGAATACACTATTTAATGAAGGAGATAGAAAAATAAAGATATGAAATTTTATGTTATTTGAATATGAAGACAAATGAACTCCTGTCATTTGACACAAAGTGGACGAACTTAGAAGATATAAAGCTAAGGGAAATAAGCCAACCTATGGAAAACAAATACTACATTTCCCAGGTACACTGAATGTCCTTACTCATTTTTATTTTTTAGGATTATTTAATTATATTTGTTTGTTTTCATTTGACCAGAGAGGGACAGAGCGAAAGAGAGAGAAAGAAAGAGAGAAAGTGAGGAAGTAAGCCACCAGGTCTGGGACTTGAATTGCTGTTGGCCATGTGGGAGTCCAGCACCCTTAACCACCATGCCACGTGCTGGCCCCTTGACTGTCCTTACTCTTTAGTGGAAGCTAAAGGACACAATAGTATAAAAGTAGAGAGTAATCATGGATACAAGGTGCTGCATGAGGGGGAGAAGGTGGACTGAGGGATTCAGGAGAAAATGATTAAGTGACACAAGAATGCATATGAACAAGTAGAATGGATGATAGGATGGTATACCAAAGCAAAGTAAAAATGTCTTTGACAATTCAATATACACTTCCAAAAATAAAGCAAAAGAAAATGAGAACAAATATCAAATGTGCACAACATAATATAATATTAAGTGTTGAAGTTAATGAATATGCTTTTTTTGAAGTGCCAGAAGGTATGCAGTCTCACTAGAGAGAGACAGAGAGGCAAAAAACATCCCCCAGTGGGGTGTGGTCATGCCACAATCCCGTCTCAATTTCTCATCCTAGCAAGATTTTGGGCATACGCATACATACAGCTGGCGTAATTTTTAAGCCATCAGGGCCAGCACTTGAAGCACAACCAGTTAGGTGGGATTTGCTCTCTAAACAGCTAGTCTATGTGTGACTAACCTGGATGAGTATGTTTATATCTATGCTTTGATTATTGCACATGTATACATACTTTAAAAAATCATACTGTGCTCCATAAATATGTACAGAGATTACAATAAAATATAGAGAAATGATTATAGTGCAGCATGGTTTATAATTAGAGTTATTGAACTCAAAGGAAGCACCTGACACATAGTAGACTGACGAGTTGAGCTAAGTGATTTAGCCAGATGAAGAAAGAAGGTGGGGAGGTTGAGGTAAAATATTATAAGCTGAAGAAAAAGTAAATTTGAAAGCAAGAAGCCAAGAGATACATTCTTACAGCTCTTGTAATTTAACATGGCCACACTGGAGCACAGGGTGTCAAATTTATGAAGAGCAATGAGAATTAAGTGATAAGATTGGTTGTCATTAAGGACAGTACGAGAAAGCTACACTGAGGATCTTATTTTTAAGATTACTGAAAATACTGTAATAAAAAGTTAAATTAATGCCACTGAAACATACACTATTTACAGCATGGTCTGTGCACCAGCAGTAATAACATCACTGGAGAGAGTGATTAAAATGCAGACTCATGGGCCTTAACCAAGATCAACTGAACTAGAAACTAAAGTTTTCAAAGTGCTGACCTAGAACAAGTGGTTTGTCTATTGTCGACACAATTTGTGCCTACCAAATTATAATTTCTGCCCCATTGCCTTGGTTAACAAGACCCCAGTTTCAATCCAGATGAGTAATCATTTGTCTCAATCTATCCTGGTGTCCAGCTTCCCCTTGCTGGTAACTAGCATGGGGTTACCACATAACCTAACCTAGCCAATGGGCCATAAAGAATCTTCTGTGTATACAGATGAGGAAAGTGTCTCTGATCTCAAAGAAGAAATAAATACCTTATCTACTTTTAGATGATGAGGTGATGTCTGCCACTACTTTATTTATGTCAGCAATGAACCAAAAATCAATGTGACACTTGGAAGCTGGGTGAGTTGGAATGTGAGCAGAATCTATTATCCTTGGTGATGTTGCAGAGCTGCTAATTTAAAAACATTGGAAGCAACCTATCCTGGACTCCTAATACGAGATAGCTGATGCCTCCTTGTTTTAAGCTATATCAAGTTGATTCTTTTACCATTTTCAGTGCAACCCTCCTAACTGATACAAACACTAGGTGATTGAAGGTGAGGTTGCTATGGCAATAACCTCTACCAGAAACTCCATTTCCTTATATCTCTTTAGAAATGATCAGAAATGGCTTGAGAAGACAAATATGTTCCTAGAGTAACTAACTATCTGTGACTTTTTTTTGGGGGGGAGAGGTTTTTTTTTTGTTTATTGTTTTTTTTCTTTTTTTGGAGAGGTTTTTGCTATAGGGCGCGTGCGCTCGCCAGACAGACAAAGAGAGACATAGAGATAGAAAGCGAGAAATCACCCCCCCAGGGGGGATGGTCACGCCGCAATCCCTTCTCCTCCATTCTCCTCTTGGGGGGCACGCACGCACACGCGCCCGGCGTGAGTTTAAGCCGCCGGGTCCGGGACTCGAACCGCGGTCGACTACGTGGGAGTCCAGCGACATAGCCATTACGCTAACTGCTGGTCCCGGGGGGGGAGAGGTTTTTGCTATAGGGTGTGTGCACTCGCCAGACAGACAGAGAGAGACAGAGAGACAGAAAGCGAGAAATCACCCCCCATGGGGTATGGCCACGCCGCAATCCCTTCTCCTCCATTCTCCTCTCGGGATCTTGGGCACGCACACACACGCGCCCAGCGTGAGTTTTAAGCCACCGGGTCCGGGACACGAACTGCGGTCGACTACGCGGGAGTCCAGTGACATAGCCATTACGCTAACTGCTGGTTCCCCCTATCTGTGACTTTTGACCCCACTTCTTTTCATTTTTGTATTTCAGGGCATTCACCAGTGATCCTATCTCTTTACCTCTAGTTAGATTTATGGATACTTCAATATTGAAAAATATATTCATTCTTTTCATTTTCACTTTCAGATTTTATTCTCTTCCTGCTGCCTTCTCTTCTTTCTGCCCTTCCTTTCCATCATAAGCAAAAGAGACAGAGACAGAGAGAGAGACAATCCCAACAAGGTCCCTGCAATCTACACCCAGTCTCAGTCAACCCAGATCATGGACCTGTGCATGCAACCAGAGTATAAGGAAGTCCCACTACACGGACCCACGACCTTTCCCACATATATCCATTTGCATTACCTGCTGCGACTCTGTCTGGTCTTTCATTGCCAGATTTTCTTACCATCTATTTAACTCACTTAATTGCCTACTTCTCTCTGGATGATAAAGATTGATTCTGTTTTCTTCAGGTGCTTATTTAAGAAAGACTCCTAGTTTTAGAGGCCTTGAGGTTGATACTGACATAATTCTATCAGGGTTTTATTACATGGTCCTCATTTTTACAGAGGGAATAAGTGCTTGGTTGAGTGTACTCGAGTCCCTTAACAATGCATCTTTAAAAATAGCTTATAGTGGGATCAGCAGAAGTCATAATGGTTATGTTGCTAGACTCCCATGTAGTCGGCCACGGTTCAAGTCTTGGACCTGGCAACTTAAAACTCACACTGGGCACGTGGGCATGCATGCCTAAGATCCCAAGAATAGAATAGAGAAGGGGTTGTGCAGTATGGCCATCCCCCTATGGGGGATGCTTTCTGTCTTGTCTCCCCAGTGAGTGCACACACCCTGTAGCAAAAATCTGTCTTTAAAAAAACAAACAGGGACCAGCAGTTAGGGTAATGGCTATCTCGCTGGACTCCCATGTAGCAGACCATGGTTCAAGTCCCAGACCTGGTGGCTTAAACTCACACTGGGGGCCTGTGTGTGTGTGTGCCCAAGATCCCAAGAGGAGAATGGAGAAGGGACTGCGGCATGGCCATCCCCCCTGGGGGGTGATTTCTCGCTTTCTATCTCTCTTTCTCTGTCTGTCTGGCGAGTGCACGCGCCCTATAGCAAAAACCTCTCAAAAAAAAAAAAAAAAAAAAAAAAAAAAAAAAACTTTTCGTTGCCAGCAAGTACTGCTAATAGATACAGTCACCTTGATTAATTCATCTTCTTGGAGATTTTTTCCAGTACCATAGCTGCTATTTCCTGAAATCAGGTTTCTATGTCTTCCAGTCCATCAGACATGCCTGTATGCATCTGGACTCCTGCTACAGATCATGTCTAAGGTCATTATAGTGAAGGCTCTAAATCTCGGCAGCTCAGGTGCTGAGATAGGTCGTTTGACTACCATTTGTACTTGGCCAGGGTCACTAAAGCCACTAACAGAGGTGCCCTCTATGTGAATGTAGCAAAGAACAAGGCAAGTAACCAAAGGATTTAAACAAGAGAAAGGACCCAGTGAATCTGTTTTAGGCATATCTCTGTGCTGCTAGCATACATGATAGAATTAATTCAGAAGCAAATAGGAGACAGCTGTTTTTCTCATTATTGCTATAAACCAGGTGAGAAATGCTGATAGCCTAAGTGAAAGCTGGGACTGAAAAAAATGCAGTAAGAGATACAACCTGAGAAACATTCTCATTATCTATATACCAATGGTAACAGGATGGTAAAACACAGTGCTCTGTGAGGAAGACCCATGTGGCAAAGTTATCAGTTCATGTCTGGAGACCTCCCTGCTAGTGCTGGGCCTGTGCCCATGATCCTGGAGGACTGACACTAGAGGGTTGATCATGTTGTCAGGACTATTGGGGCTACTATCTCTTGACCTCTCTCACATGCAAAATAAGTAAACTTAAAAAAAAAAAATACAGTGCATGAGGAAAACAGAAACCTAGAATAGTCCCAGATTTAAGTCTGATACAAATTAGTTTTCTTTTTCTCTCTTATCGCCAGAAGAGCATGTTTTATTAAGAGATGGCATGGGTTTAGGGTACCACATAGAGATTGAGTTCACCTCATTAACCCAATGTACACTGTGTACAAAAGAAATTATAGCCATGCTAAGGGGATCAGCATAGGGCTTTAAATAAAATGATGCAATGAAGTAAGTAAGTATAATGCATTCTGCCTGTCCTTCCTACACTGTTTGGTTCTTTAAGTGGGTATTTATTTGTGAGGGAATGCTAACACATATTATGCTTTAAGCATTTATTGCCATCACATACTTAACACCCTCTTAACCTATGATGGGGAAGAGAGAAAGTTGGAGAAGCAATGAAAATAAGCAGAGTTTATATGCAGGTTTCATGTGTATTTTGTAAGCCAAATAGATTCCCCTTAGATATTCCCAAACTATTTCAGTGTGGGATAGTTTTGGCTTTCACTAATGAGTCAGTTTAAGTTTATACAACTAGAAAAAGCCTCATTTCCTCCCTACAGCTGTGCACTGAAGTAAGCAATTATGTCTGTTAGAGAATACAAAGGGCATAGAAATTTTAGACCTTCCAGCTGCTCGCAAAATTGGCTTGTATTTGTATGCTCACCTCCAGGTGCCTGTCTCAATGGTGTGGTAGCTTGTGCTCTATTTTTCAAAGAAAAAAAATCTACTAATCTATGTCCTGATGGCACCTGCTGTTTATAAATCCTGCAGCACAACCTAATCTTCAAAAAACAAATCTTTGTGCCTTCTAATACAAGAATGTGAGAAATATTTTTGCCCAGTTAGTGGAAAGTAATAGCTGGTTGGATTTTTATCATTATTCCTTCATTCTTAATTTGTGCTGACTGTAGACCCCATAATGTTTCCAAAAGATTTTTAATTTCAGGACCAGCAGTTGGTGTAATGGCTATGTCACTGGACTCCCACATAGTCGACTGCGGTTCGAGCCCCAGACCCGGTGGCTTAAAACTCATGCCGGACGCGTGTGCGTGCATGCCCAAGATCCCAAGAGGAGAATGGAGGAGAAGGGATTGCAGTGTGGCCATCCCCCCTGGGGGTTAATTTCTCTTTCTGTCTGTCTCTGTCTGGCAAGCGCACACGCGCCCTATAGCAAAAAAAAACCTCTCCAAAAAAAGGAAAAATATTTTTGATTTCAAAGATCATCCAAAAAGCCCAATCTTCCAGTGATAATAGTTTACTAGCAAACCCACTATTTTTCCTCTTTGGGTTATGACATGTTGATTTAATCATTCTTAAAATGGATTTGTCATGAGGCAAATCTGAAGGAGCTTTTATAATATGCCCCTAAATTTGTTCCTTTGGGACTGGAGGCTGTTTTGCCATCCTTGTTTTTCAGAAATGGATAAAACTCTCAAATACAACACATTCAGTAATGTACTCATTGTATTTATGAGATTAATTAAAATCCTGGTGTAGGAAGCCTTTGAGCCATGATATTTCCAAATGTATGCAACATTATTGATTTGTATTCAATTAGTTATGTGACTTTAACTTATATAATGTTACTACTTATACACAGATTCCATTTTCAGATGTGTGTAATTTTTTTTTTTTTTTTCTGATATTGTCCTCAGGATTTCAGAGGGCAGTCTAAAATCTACTTGGACATACTTTGGCAATGAGGGAAACTTCCCTAAAGGGAGACCTGAAGTTGCATTGGCCTTTGAGTAAATCCCTGAGGAATGTGATTGGCAGCAGATGATCTGGACACCTGCATTCTTTCAGTCCCTACTTCTTGAATGCACAAATTCCCCAGTTGAATGCAGAACACTGAGTGCTTCAGCAATGCCAAAGGTGCCTACTGTAATGGGAGCAGGCATTTGAGAAATAGCCTACCCCCAAGAGAATGCAAAGTAAACATATCATGTGTCTACCATTAATGCAATGCACCCTTTCAAATTCTCTCTTTGTCCTTAGATTTGTGTTTATGGACTTTTTGCTGATAGTTGCCCTCTTGCCCTTTAGTATCCCAAGTGAGAGAGAAGTTTTCAGTTCTTCTCTTATCAGCATATTAGGCATGTGCAGTGTTCTACTGCTGGGCTTTCTAAATGTTTTGCCTTGGGCAGCAATCACTTCAGTGCCCTAGGAAGTAGATGGCCAAAAGCCATGTTTCCAGGGGAAGATTGTGCCCTGGAATTATCAGGAGTAGTGTCATTTTCATCACTATTCAAATCACCATTCAGGCACCAAGGTTGGACCAATAACTCTATCTACATTATGTGAGTGTATTCACCTTTGGTAGCAGTTCATAACTCCAGTGCATGAATAAGTGTTGTATTCTTGGCTCAAGAGTAACCAGATCTAAAAGGTAAAGAATGAATTAAGATGCATCATAAAGTATTGGACTTTTCTCCTGAAATCTGAATTATGTCATAAATAATGGATGAAATGCAATGACTTAGAACTTAAGAATGAATGAATGGAGATATGAATTTCCAATTAAACTTAGATAAGGAGGTCAAAATTTAGGTATAAGATGTATTTAAAACTTTGACCACCTTGACTCTGGGTCAATTCTATGGTTTCAGTAAGTCTCCATGTTTTGTTGATGTGTGTGTGTATGTGTGAGGGGGTATATTTTTAACAAAACTATTCAGAGTCTATTACCAATCAATATGACAAACAATGGGCTAGAATACAACCCTGTCTATTATGCTGATATCAGATGGGGCAATTGTTAAGTTTCCCTCACTTGTTTTCAACTAAGACATTGGAAATAGACACATGAAAGTCTCCTCTAGGAATTTACTGAATAGAAGCATATAATTATTCAAACTTTGGCATACAAAGCCTCTTCAAAAGTCAAAATAATATATGTGGCATAAATTAGAAGTTGTTTACATACAAAATATGCAATCAAAATATTTCATGGGGGATAATCTAAATTCTTCCTGAACTTACTTGCTTATTGATTAAACCCTCCACACTAGAAGTAAACACAACTATAAAAACTCAAACACTACATATGGTAAGTAGAATAATGAAGACCCACACCCCCGTCCCAGAGATGTGCATGCTCTAATCTTTAGAACCTGGGAATTTATTATTTTACATGGTAAATTTGACTTTAATGTGTGCTCATTGTAAAAATAAAATCTTAGCAAAGTGCAAAGCAAGGAGAGCGGGCAGCTCATGCTGAAAAGACCCGATATCCCCGATATGTTCCCCATAAGCACTTTTAAGGGCAAAATTAGAGGCAGAGGTCCCAGGCACATGATCAGTTCAGTGGTTGGTTTGGAGTCCAGCAGCATAGCCATTACGCTAACTGCTGGTCCCTCACCTCAAACATTTATTTTCACTATATATCATTGGCAAAATTTGTCTTAGACCATAAAATAGTTTTGAATTATGTCTTGGCTTATTAAAGAATAGTTTGCAGGATGACAACATTTCATGTTGCACTTACAAATCTTAGGTTAAACATAAGTACTAAGCTACCTGGCTACTGATAAAAATAGGCTAGTGTTGATGTAAATAACCAACTCTGCAAAAATAATAATGCAGTTTATTTTTAAGTAAAATATGAGTGACCTCTACCCAGAGAGGAGATAAAACATGCCTTTCTTGGGGTGATCAGGTACAGGGGTTCCTTTTATTTGATTTTTTTTTTTTGAGAGGTTTTCGCTATAGGGCATGTGCGCCTCGCCAGACAGAGACAGAAAGCGAGAAATCACCTCCCAGGGGGGATGGCCACACCACAATCCCTTCTCCTCCATTCTCCTCTCGGGATCTTGGGGATGCACGCACAAGCACCCAGTGTGAGTTTAAGCCACCGGGTCCGGGGACGCGATCCGTGTTCGACTACGTGGCAGTCCAGCGACATAGCCATTACGCTAACTGCTGGTCCCCTATACACCAGTTATTGTGGTGATTTGGCAAGTCTATCTAATTGATTATCCTCAGCGTGCAAAATTTCAAGAAAAGCAGGTTTAGCTTTAATGAATCAAAATTTTAAAATGTGAAAAAACTTGCTTAAGACTTAAAACCAGGAAATAAAGAATTCTGTCCAAACAGTAGGTAGATACTAAAAACTCAAAAACAAATATAAAACCTAGTAATAAGTGCACTATAGTTTTTTCGAGAAACATTTTTCTTCTTTCCATTTCCCCTTTTTACCAAAGAAAACCATAGTAAAACTAACTTATTTGCAAAAAAAATAAATAAATAAATAAGTTTAGTCTTAATTTGGTCTGTTATTTGCACAAAGTCCAATAAGAATACTAATCAATTTAGTTGGCTTTGCTGGAACCTTTTATAAAGAACTTCAGATTAGACTCTTTAAGAAGTCTCCCAAGGCTACTGAGCCAAATCAGGAATCCATCCTGACTGTGCCTTTAAGTACCTGTACTTGGAAGTTTGAGCCTGTCAGGAAGTGACATTCTTTACTTACCTGCCAGGCAGAACTGCTTGTGGTACCAGGCAATCATTCCAAGAGCAACTGTTGGCTTCATTTAAATAAACCTTAGTTCCTCAGCTTCCTGGTCATATCTTTAGATATGACATGCCAGTCAAAGCCCTGGCTATAACCAGTGTTGCAAATTTGTGATGCAAGGCAACAAGTATTATTGAATTTATGCAAACAACCATACTGTCACAAAATAAGAATGCTCACCAATATTCTCCAATTCTACAGGATCAGAAAGAGAGAAAAGTTTGTTACAATTTCAAAAGGAAAAAAAAAAAAATTGCTGAACCTATCTACAGCTGAGAAGACAAAAATTCTTAAATCTGAAAGACAAAGTATAGAAGAAAATCAGTAATGTTTTAGTCAAAAAATTCTATTTTACCAGTTCAGTCTCATGTAATTAATCTCTTTTGTTGAGTTTGTAGTGTTACTACGGTTCACTCTTTCCATTTAAGTCCTGGAAGTTCAGAGATATAATCTCTAAGTTATCAAAAAATTTATAGTTATGAGTACTTTATCAGGGACCAGCAGGTGATATGGTGGCCAAGGCACTAGAGTCCCACGTGGCTGGTGGTCTGCCTTCTCATTATCCCTACTGAGATAGGGATATCTAAATATCAATTTGTCTCTACTCAAATTGAATACTAACAATACTGATAAATAAACCTACACAATTCTTTAAAGAGTACTTATCAGAGTCTTTTTCATTAATTTCCTTAAAATAGACAATTTTTAGATTATAGCTTATTACAAAATGTTTTACAAAGTGCATCACAATAAAGCATTTAACTATAAACAAAAGTTAAAATGGCCCTGGTGAGATCTGATTTTACCATAACCCAAAATAGACAAATTTGATCATTTCTGTGACAAGTTACATTAGAACTATTTAGCATTACAAGTATGACTAATAATACCTAATAACAGATTAAGAATCTCATACAATTTTGGAATGCCCATTGATACAAATTTGTATGTAGAGAGCTAAACACCATTTCCTATTTGACAATTTCCCATAATTTCAGCATGTCAGGAAGTCTAATCTGTCTTCCTGAGACATCCAAGGGCCCTGTTAAGAATTTTCAAAAACTAGTTTAAGGTCAAAAAAAAAAGAAAAACTTAAACTGGAACTGAAATTTGATGTGGGATATCTGTCAAATACCAAAGGTTACAACACTTGATTAAAGCAGGATCAGGGAACTGTGACTATATGTTGTTTACTTAACCAAAGTGACAAATTTAAAAATTTCAAACTATAGCCATAAAAAAACTGCTCCTTAATAGCTTAGAATCTGACTTTTTAACTACAATAGCTAGGTAATCTGATTAAGACAGCATAAGTCACACAGAATTATTTTTCTTATACTCAGAAAGTTTTTAAAAAAAAACTTTACTCATCTTTGTTACCATTATATAAAAACAAAATAAATTTTAGTCTTTAACAGAATTTTGGATAAGTTTAGTCAATTTTAATTAGTTTAACCTTAAGATTCCACATTTCCTTTTCCCCAACTTTTTATACTTAGTTTTATCTATATTTTCTTTGTTGTTCACTTACTCTAAAACAAATTTCAAACATCCTCTACATTAGACAACTCTTGAAAACACACCCTCATGTCTATTTTAATTTCCTGTTTACCAAAACATTTTAATTTTCTCTGTATATTTTGAGTACATAATTATTTCTCTAATTTCTAGCTTTGGTTGCCATTATCCTAAAATTTTAACATCCATTTTATAATATCTAGAAATATTTTATAACACAAGTTGTTAACAGATCAAATTACATTTCAGACTTATGCCATATAAAACATGGGGTCAGAGTATATACACTTAAACTTAGAAATAACTCAAGCAATTCATTAATATAATTTAACATACCATGCCTTTAAAATTTAAACTACGGGGACCAGCAGTTAGCGTAATGGCTATGTCGCTGGACTCCCATGTAGTCGACCGCGGTTCGAGTCCTGGACGCGGTGGCTTCAACTCACACTGGGCGCCATGTGTGTGTGTGCCCAAGATCCCGAGAGGAGAATGGAGGAGAAGGGTTTGCGGCTTGGCCATCCCCCTGGGGGGTGATTTCTCGCTTTCTGTCTCTCTGTCTCTCGCTGTCTGGCGAGCAAATGCACCCTATAGCGAAAACCTCTCAAAAAAAAAAAAAAAAAAAAAAAAAAAAAAGATCTCCACTGCTTGCCCTAGATGAGAAATTTGTAAAATAAAGTTTCTAATGGCAGTGTGTGTTTAAAAAAAAAAAATTAAACTATGTGGAAAAATTGTAAAAATGATGACAAGTCCAATTACAAACATTTACTCCATTTATATTTACCCAATTTGTTTTTAACCATTATATCTGAGTTAATTATGAAAAGAGCAAGGCTATTTATTTAAGGTGCTTTCCTTTGAAGTAAAGGAAAACCAAGTTAGCTGTACATCAGTTAGTCTGTCTCATCTTATCTGAAGATGGAATTACCAGACATGAGAGTTCTTGTTTTCCCAGTTTGTCTGCAACCTAACTGTCCATGTGGCACCAAGAATGGCCATTTATGACAGAGGCCATTTGGGACTTTGATTCACATGCTAACAGTTCTGAGACATTTTGGTTCATATTTAACAATTCTAAATCAGCTTTAAAGATTTTTTTTTACCCAAGTCATGCGAACTTGAATAGCATTTGAGCTTATTTTAACCAATAAGCGTGCATTTAAATCAATTTGGTACCACATACAAACATACACATAAACACAATGTACCACACATGTGTACACACATATAATAGAGTCAAAGAATTAGAGTTTTATTTTAGAATTTTAGTCAAGAGACTATAAAACTCATTAGTTTGAAAGAATAGTATGAGTCAAACTGCATCACTACCTGGAACAAGTTAGTTTATCCTCACATATAGCTCAAGTCTTCAATTCTAGAAGGTAGATTAGAAAATTTGCACTTTAAAGACAAAGAATACTGACCAAAATGGATACTAAGGGAACATAAAATTGTAGAAATTTCTTGTACTATTTTACTAAGTGTGCAGATGGCATAGAAACTACTTAACAAATCCACTCAAATTAGACAGGTGACCGACTCAAAAAGTTCCTTGATTCATTTAAGAAATTACTTCTCTTCACAAATTGCCATTTAGTGTCAGTTTGTATGACTGAATCAGATATTTAAGACTTGTTTCTAATGAAAGCATGTAAAGAAAACAAAAAGCAAATTTCTTATGGTAATTAGCATACAACCAAAGATCACATGTCCACTCACTGTATAAACATAGCACTTAGTATCCCAAAAACCAAAGTGATCAATTAGTTTAATGCAAGAGTACAGAGCTCCAGATCAGAGAGAAAACACATAAAAAATAATAAAGTCCTAAAGAGATAATTGCAGTTAGTGAGAGATTAAAGGAAAAGAGTTTGGTTGAATGAAACATGGCCATAAAAATAGGATCCAAGAGAGAAACAGAAGCCTCAGAAATGGATGGCCAGCATCAGTTTCTAATTAGACTGACTTATCTACAAGGGTTCTTCAAGAAAATTTTTATACTTATCATCATGAGTTTTTAGCCAGGCAAACCACAAATGTCCACACACAAAAGTGTGCACATACATATACACACATACACACGTTTATCATGTTTTGAATATAGAATAGAATTTAAACCAAATTATAACTAAACTAAGAAAACAAGATCCAGACTACTTCCAAAGATAGGGGAAAAAAACAGATTAGAGGCCTGATGCAAAGGCTGCTCAGTGACTGACCTAGGCAGCTTGACTTAGACCTAAAACAAAGGCTTTCTCCAGGCACCGCCATCTTCCAGGAAAACGATAAAATAATGGCTTTCATAGACTAAAGTTTCTAGGCAAAGAATCTCCTGACCTTCACACATGCTCCAAAATTAGAAAAGTAATTGGACCCACCCAGTATGTGCCCTTCACCACTAGGAACACAAGCCCCACCTCAAACAGGTCTGGACTAAGCCCTTTCTGACCCAAAGAAAAAGTCCTTATCACAATTCTTCCTTGGCAATCCACTTTCAGGAAGCTCTCCCTTCTTGGGAGCTCTATTTTTCCTTCCCTCTCCTTTAATAAACTCTCCACTTTTCCATGGCTACTTTTCTGTGTCCGTGACTAATTCTTCCTGAGTGTGGAACAAAAACCTGTGTCTCACTGCAAGTGTGGGCCTGATCACCCCTGCACTCCCTCATTCCTGCATCACTAAGCTTGTTTTCTGACCTCCTTAGGACAAATGACACAGAAATAGAGACCATATCCAGGCAGGAAGAAACAGGCAGAGTACTTATGCAAGAAAAACACTATGGGGACCAGTAAATGGCACAGTGGCTACATAGACTCTCACATGGCCCACCACAGTTTGAGTTGGCTTCAAAATTCCGCTGGGCTCATGTGCATGCGCACCCCAGATCTCAAGAAGAGAATAGAGAAGGGATTCAGCATGGCCATCCCCCCTGGTGGGAGGTATTTTGTACTATCTCTGTCTCCCTCTCTCTCTCCAGTGTGCACACACCTTAAGGCAAAAACCTCAGAAAAGAAAAAAAAAAAGGAAAAAAAACACTATAATCACTATATTCGGGGGACTATTTCATACAAATCCTTTTCTCCCACTAATCTTCATCTAGAAAAAAACTAAACAGTGATCTTTACCATCTATTGAACTGAATTCCACTGAAAGCAGGAGTGACTGCTAAGACATTCTTCCATTTTTGCCGACTTGTCAGGTCCTGATTCTCTTGGCTGTGACTTCTTGTAGAGCAGAGTAGCTTTGGTTTACTTTGCTCTCAATTGCCAAATCTATAGTAGCCATGTGCCCTACGGTTCACTGAAAAATCACTGACACAGAGGAAAAGGAAAAAAATGCAGAGATAAAGGAAAAGGCAGACATTTAACTTACACCGTCCACGTGGGACCTATAAACTGCTCCTTTAAGAAAAGCCAATCTAGGGACCAACAGGTGGCTTAGTGGTTAAAGTGTTGGACTCCCATATGGCCAATCACGTTTTGAGTCCTGGACCTTGCAGCTTGCTTTCTCATACTCTCTCTTTCTCTGGTCAGATTGGATAATAATAAAAAATTAAATATTAAAAAAAAAGTCTACTGGAAGTTGTACACTCCAAAGGGCAAAGGAGGTCTGGAGTTACGCTAAAAAAGGGTTGGGGGGAGAGAATGCAAAGAACCTAGCCTTTCTAGGCCAGAGGTCACACTTCTAATCTCTTTTCCCTCATTTTAAAGACTATTAACATCTGCTGTTGACTTTACTGATATAAATGAATCCACATTTTTTTCACAGAGGGTCAGCGAGCAGACCCTCTAACTAAAATTCTAAGCATGTTACTTTTATTTTTCCCACAAAATGACTCGAAATTAGCTAATGTAAGCACTCATTTTTTTGTCCGCTGTTCCTTAGATCCTAGAGAACACTGGGGCCAGATAATGTCATTAAGAGTTATCTTTATTCCTTCCTTAGAATGATAGTTCAAAGTTCCCAACTCTACAAAATATACCCTAAGGGCTACAAGATGGAATAGAGTTCTCTTTCAGCTTCCCATAACAATGTCCTATTTGTGGCCGGTTCAAACAAAACATAAAATCAAATGCTCAAGTTAGCAAATTTCCAAACAGTCTCTCAAGGCTTCTTGTGTAAGGGCGCCGGTCGCCTGTCTCACCGCGCTTTCTACTCGAGGATACGCGACCCCCAATCAACCACAAGAGTCGGTTCTTGATGCAAAATGCAAGAGGTTTTATTTTTCCAGCCGGCTGGGGTCCAAGCAAACACCTCACACAGCAGGCCGGAGCGAGGACCCCGTTTTTAGGGTTATAGGTCTTTTTCTAAGCAGGAGAAGGTATGCAGAAGTTTAACAGGTAGTTTATTCTTAGGGGGAAGAGTGGCAGCTCTTGCTACACAGGTGCATGGGTTGTCTTTCTAGTTCCTTGTCCACATTCCATTTGCTCAGCTCCTGGAGGTTTGCATAATTAAGTCTGTTGGGGCAGTTTATCACAAGGGCGTCTGGCAAAAGCAAAGTTTAAATTTTATCTCTACAGAGCAAAAAGGCACAATTTAAATTTATTTTTACATTCCCCCATTTTGCGTTTTTTGGGAGAAGTTTTAATTATAAAACTTATGGACCCACAAGAGCATCGGGATAATTTTCTGACTGTTGGAGAGTCTGATATTGTTGTTGGAGCATGAGTACTTGAACTGCGCTTACTTGCTCATGGACGAAAGTGACTAGGCGGTTTAAAATGCAGGGCCCGAGGGTTAAGATGAGAAGGAGTATATTTAGGGGATCGAGCAAACTAGAGACCTTTGCAAGCGTCCTAGGTGTTAGGTCCTCACCAGGGCCCTCTAGTAACAGTTATCAGAGGGTCTGGGTGTGGCGGAGTCCAAGAAATGTAGCCGGTGGACACACAGTCCCAATCATAACAGAAGAAATGTGCGGGGCCCCCACATTTGTAAGAGTTGCTACCAGGGCAGACATAAAAGTAATGATCGTAGGTGCCTGATTTAGTGCCCGGACCAGCGCATCCATACTGCAGCCTGAAGGGATTGCGGATGGACTTAGTCCACAAGTCACCCACGAGGTCACAGAGATCAAATTCTAGGGTGGGAAACCAAGTCCCCAATGGGGCCGTGCGGGTGGTGATGTTAACAACGTGGTTATTGCCCACACAGGAGATTACCCAAGAAAGGGACAGGGGCTTATGGGGGTTGGCACTACTTATCTCAGGCAGAGGCATCAGGAGGAGCAAGACTGTCGCGGCGAACGCGGAACTTGAGTGGGTGATCCAGTTTTTCCACCTTCTAAGTGGGGTCTGGCAGAGGCGCTGGTTTAGCATGGGAGGTGTGGATCCAAGAAGCGATGCCATTAACCTTTATCGCCGTTGGAGTGGTCAGCAGCACCAGGTATGGTCTCTTCCACCGAGGTTTGAGGGTGGCTGCTCTATGTCATCGGATGAACACTGAATCTCCAACCTGGAACTGGTGAGGCACCTGGGAGTCTCCTGGCTTGTAGGCCTCTGCAAGTTGGGCCCAAGTTTCTTTTTGGACAAATTTAAGGGCTTTTAGTCTAGCATAAAGAGATTGAGAAGCTTGAGAGCGGGAACAAGAGAGGCATACGTTAGTCAAAGGCGGCGGTGCCCCATATAGAATCTCGAAAGGGGTTAAGGCGAAGGGGCCGGGTGTATTTCACATGCGGAACAGGGCGAAGGGAAGGAGGACTGTCCAGTCTTTTATGCCAGTCTCTAAAGCCAATTTTGTCATGGCCTCTTTTAGGGTTCTATTTATTTTCTCAACCTGTCCTGAGCTTTGGGGCCTATAAGCACAATGCAATTTCCAGTCAAACCCCAGGACCCTGGCCAGTCCCTGACTAATCTGGGCAACAAAAGCGGGGCCGTTGTCGGACCCAATAACCAGTGGCACCCCGAATCTTGGGAAGATTTCTTCTAGGACTATCTTTGCAACTTTCTGAGCAGTCTCTTTTTTAGTGGGGAAAGCTTTGACCCACCCTGAGAATGTATTAACCAGAACTAGCAGATACTTGTAGCCATATTTGCCTGGTTTTATTTCAGTAAAGTCTACTTCCCAGTAACTTCCCGGACGATGTCCACGAAGCCGCTTTCCTTGTGGTGTCTTGTCTGGGTAGGCATTAACTAATTGGCAGGGTCTGCATCGGTTTACTATTCTTTCGGCGAGTCTGCGCAGGTTTATGACATGGAACGAGGACTGCCGGACTGAGGTAAATTAGATGTTTTGAGCTTAGGTGTGTCAACTTATGAAGCTGATCGAGGAAAGCAATTGCTTGTTCTTGAGGGAGGATAGTCTTTCCCTCGACAGTCTTACGTACCCCCTCTGGGGTCACCGAGTGAGGTCCCATTTTATTTATTTCCAGTAGGTCTTGTTCGGAATATGAAAGAGTCTCATCCGAGGGACCTGAGTAGATTGCCTCATGTAGTGGTAGTATATTAAGCCCCTGTGCCACCCGCTTAGCCACCTGATCTGCTCACCGGTTTCCCTCTGCTACCCGGGATTTTGCCTTTTGATGCCCGGGGCAGTGGATAATAGCGACCTTCTTAGGGAGGTGTATAGCCTCCAGCAATTCCAAGATCTGTTCTTTATGTTTGATATCTTTACCAGCTGAAGTCAGTAAGCCTCTTTGTCTATAGATAGCCCCATGGATGTGGGTGGTAGCGAAGGCATAAGACCTATAAGTGTAAATATTTATGACCTTTCCCTCTGCCAGACGCAGGGCATGAGTCAAGGCTATGAGCTCAGCTATTTGGGCTGAGGTTGCCTCGGGCAAGCTACTCACCCAGATGGTCTGGTCATCTCTACTACAGCCGCCCCTGCCACCCTTTTACCTTCTATGATGTAGCTGCTTCCGTCAGTGAACCAGGTCAGCTGGGCATTTGGTAGCGGCTGATCTTGGAGATCCCGTCGGGTTCTGGTTTCTTCCGCCAGGACTTCTTGGCAGGTATGGAAGACAGCCCCCTTGGCGGAGGTCTCTGGCAGCAGTGTGGCAGGGTTGAGAGTGACCGGGGGTCCAAACTGGACCCTGTCCTTGTCTAATAAGAGACTCTGGTAATGAGTCATACGAGCATTGGACAGTCATCGGTCGGGGGGCTGCCAGATGATGCTCTCTAAAGCGTGGGGGCAATGACTAGTAATTTTTGTCCCATAGTCAATTTGTCAGAATCTTTTACCAGTGTCACCACAGCCACTATCTATCTCAGGCAAGCCGGCCATCCCCCAGTCACTGGGTCCAGTTTTTTTTGAGAGATAGGCCATCGATCTTTTCCAAGGCCCTAAGGGTTGCGTGAGTACCCCTCGGGCCACCCCCTTTTTTTTCATCTACATATAGAGTGAAAGGTTTTGTCACATCAGGCAGGGTCAAAGCCGGGGCTGATAGTAAGGCTTGTTTTTTATGTCATCAAAAGCCCGTTGCTGGTCAACGCCCCACTCGAAGGGGGCTCCCTCTTTAGTCAGTGGGTAAAGAGGAGCAGCCATAGCGGCAAACCCCGGTATCCATAGGCAGCAGAATCCCGCCATCCCCAAGAATTCTCACACTTGCTGGGGCGTAAGAGGAACGGGGATCTGGGTTATAGTCCGTTTCCTGGCTTCGGTGAGCCACCTCTTTCCACCCCTTAAAGTATAGCCCAAGTATGTTACCTCTTGTTGGCAGATTTGGGCCTTTTTAGCAGAGGCGCGATACCCCAGGTGGGCCAGTTCTTCTAGCAGCAGTCTAGTGCCCTGCCGACATGTTTTTTTTGGTTGCTCCTGCGAGCAACAAGTCGTCTACATACTGTAGGGGGGTCACCTCAGGGTGGCTGGTGAGGAAGTGTGCAAAGTCTTAATGGAGGGCTTTATTAAAAATAGTAGGCGAGTGTTGGAAGCTCTGAGGAAGCCGGGTTTGACTTCATTGTCCCGTGATCCCAGTGTCCGGGTCCCTCCATTCAAAGGCAAATATATTCTGGCTGGAGGGGTGCAGTCGCAGGCAGAAGAAAGCATCCTTTAAGTCTAAGACAGTATACCAGTCCCGTTCTGGAGGTAGAGAACTTAGCAGGTTATATGGATTAGGTACTGTGGGATGGATGTCCTGTACCCGCTTATTGACCTCCCGCAAGTCTTGCACAGGGCGATAGTCACTTGAGCCGGGTTTTTTTACGGGCAGCAAGGGGTATTCCAAGGTGACTGGCATTTTTTTAAGAATACCCAGGTGTAGGAGGTGTTGTATGTGAGGCCTGATACCTTCTCGGGCTTCTTTAGTCATAGGGTATTGGCGTAGTGCCACAGGGGTAGCTGTAGCTTTTAGTTCTATTAGTATTGGGGGCCTGTTGGTGGCTAACCCCATTCCAGCTGTCTCGGCTCAGGCTTTAGGATATTTTTGCAGCCAAGCATGAAGGGGGCCAGCGTTACTATCTTGACTTTCGAAAAGTCGGTGTTCATCTTGTAGGCAGACAGTTAGGACTAATGTCTGCACGTCCGGAGTAACCTTTGGACCCCCGTGGGGTAAAATTAATCTGTGCCCCCATTTTGGTAAGTAAGTCTCTCCCGAGGAGGGGTGCCATTCATTCAGGAATGACCAAGAAGGAGTGGGTCACTAGGCCTCTTCTGAGGTCAACTGTTCTATTGGTGGTCCATGGATACTGCTGGTGCCTGGTTGCCCCTATGACCCAAGATTTTTTCTTGGAAAGTGGCCCTGACGGTGCCAGTAACACTGAGTGTTGGGCCCCAGTGTCGACTAAAATATTAATTGGCTTCCCCTCCACTTTTAGAGTTACCCTAGGCTCGGGGAGGGGCTCCGAGCCCCGTCCCCCCTAGTCTGAGTCTTCGTGCAGGGCAAGTACTTTGGCCAGAGGGGGCTGCTGCACTTTGTTTTTCTTGGCCCTTTTAGGACAGTCTTTTGCCCAATGTCCTTTTTCTTTACAATAAGCACACTGGTCCTTGTCTAGTGGGATATGACCAGGCTTTGGTCCCTTGTTGGGGTCCCGTTCTTGTCCCCTTTCCCTCACTACAGTGGCCAGGATCCAAGCTAGGTTTTTTTCTTGTCTTTTTTCCTTTTTACTCTCTCTTTCCTTTCTTTCTTTTTGCCTCCTCTGTTCTCTTTCTTCTTCTATTTCTCTTTTATAATATACTTTTACTGCTTCTTTAACTAAGTCCTGTAAAGAGAGATCCTGCAACCCATCGAGTCTCTGGAGTTTTTTCTTAATATCTAATGCTGATTGTCCAATGAAGGCCATAGCTACGGAGGCTCTCTGTCCCTCAGAAGCAGGGTCAAAAGGGGTAAACCGCCTGAATGCCTCCATGAGACGCTCAAGAAACACTGACAGGGGTTCTGTAGCCCCCTGCATAACCTCTCTTACCTTAGCCAAATTAGTGGGGCGCCTGGCAGCCCCACGGAGGCCAGCCACTAGAGCCTGGCGATAGACTGTCAGTCGCTCCCTACCTTCTGCCGTATTGTAGTCCCAGTTGGGTCGAGAGAGAGGAAAAGCAGCCTCGATAAGGTTAGGAAGCTGAGTGGGACATCCGTCAGCCCCCGGGATATTTTTTCTTGCTTCGAGTAAGACCCTCTCTCTCTCTTCGGTGGTGAAGACAGTCTGCAGGAGCTGCTGGCAATCGTCCCATGTTGGCTGATGAGAGAACATTAGGGACTCTACCAGGCTGGTTAGGCGCTGGGGGTCCTCAGAGAAAGGGGGGTGGTTAGTTTTCCAGTTGTATAAGTCAGAGGAAGAAAAAGGGCCAATATTGGAGAGGCTGTAGGGGAGTTAGCCCCTCGTTTGGTAGGCAGAGGTGGGGGCCCATAGGCCCGTAAGGGCAGTGCCATAGTGGTATCGGGAGACGGGAGTGCGTGACGTTGACTCCTAGTGCCCTGAGCAGGCCCTAGAAGGGCACCCTCAGAGGGGGCAGAAGGACCAGGTCCAACGTTAGATGGCACTCCGGGGTCTCTGCACCTTTCTTTATCAAGCGGAAGGGACGGGGATATGGGGGAGGGGTGTCTAGGAGAAGGAGGTCTCGGGTCTCTGGATAGATTCGCTTAGGATGTTTGGTAAGGTCTGTACCCTCTGGAGGGTTGGGGGACTGGGCCACCAGGACCTGAGGAGGGTTTGGACGGGACCTGGGCAATCATGGTCGAACCCACATAGGTGGGTTTTGGATCAGATCTTGCCAAACGATGATGTACGGTTGCTGGTCCGGATGACTTCCTGGTCCCTTCTGAAAGACAATGTCTTTGACAGAAAGGATAGCGTTAAGGTCAAACGTGCCTTCGGGTGGCCACCCGACACCAAAGGTGGGCCACAAAACATCTGCCAGAGTCCCTTTTTAATTTCTACAGACAGGTCGCGACCTCTTCCTTTCACTTCAGTCCAGTGTCTGAGAGTCAAATTTAAAGGAGTCACCACGGTCTGCCCCATCGTCAATGGTTAGGTTAAGAGTACAGACAACAGAACAAAGAACAGGACAAGACAAACAGAAAGTAACTACCGATTTTTGTTTTCCACAATCTTAGGACAGATTCAGACGGGCGCAGGCCAAAATATGTACCCGACCTGCACCCTTACCATAGGAGACGATCAGACGTCCCTAATCCTCCTCCGCCCTTAGGGCATCCCCCAGGGCTGCAGCCTGTGGTTTTCTGGGCACGTCTACCAACCACAGTTCGGCTATTATACAATAGGCTGAACGGCTGCGGAACCTGAAATGGACTATTGGGTACCACACAGAAACAAACAAAGTCAACAAACTAACAGGGTACTTTTTAGGCTTACCTCCAAGGCCAACATTGTAGATGACGGGTAGCCATGATATCCCGGACGAGCCCCCAAAATGTAAGGGCGCCAGCCGCCTGGCTCGGTGCGCTTTCTGTCCAGAGGATATGCGACCCCCAATCAACCACAAGAGTCGGTTCTTGATGTAAAATGCAAGAGGTTTTATTTTTCCAGCCAGCTGGGGTCCAAGCAAACACCTCACGCAGCAGGCCCGAGCGAGGACCTCGTTTTTAGGGTTATAGGTCTTTTTATAAGCAGGAGAAGGTATGCGGAAGTTTAACGGGTAGTTTATTCTTAGGGGGAAGAGTGGCAGCTCTTGCTACACAGGTACATGGGTTGTCTTTCTAGTTCCTTGTCCACATTCCATTTGCTCAGCTCCTGGAGGTTTGCATAATTAAGTCTGTCGGGGCATTTTATCACAAGGGTGTCTGGCAAAAGCAAAGGTTAAATTTTATCTCTACAGAGCAAAAAGGCACAATTTAAATTTATTTTTACACTTGACCCTGTATCCAATGGGGGAGCTCACACCAAACAAACATCCTGTCAAAGCAGAAACCAGAAGTCTAAAGGGAGGCTTATAGCTACTCTAAGGCAAATGGATGAAAACCCAAAGATCTACGGGGAAAGATAGGCCTTGGTGTCCTCACACGCAAGTCCTGCAACTTACCAGATGTCTATCAAATCCAATATAATCCAGTGCCATGTTTCCTTCACCACAAAACTGAAATTGAAATCGCTGTGAGTCAACGGTGCCTGGTGGCAGCCAATCACCCAGGACTGTCCCTGAGAAGAGGTGCTCAGGCAGCTGCAGGACACGTTCTGAGGATGGCCATCGGCCAAGGGTCGCTGTACCTTGGGTGAGATGCCCACGCAGGACCTTAGTCCCATCTGGGTCACAAAACAATCTGTTACCGAACTCAAATCAGGTTCGCTTGCCCAAGCGCTGTAGAACCAACCCATAGGCCACATGGTGTGATGAAGTACAGCTTTATAGCAAAGAACAAAGCGAGGAGAGCGGGCAGCTCATGCTGAAAAGACCTGGTCTCTGAGATGTTCCCCACATGCGTTTTTAAGAGCAAAAATTAGGGGCAGAGATCCCAGGTGCATGATCAGTTCAGTGATTGGTTCCAGGGCACTCTTGAATGGTGAGGCCTTAGATAATCAAATTTCTCTTCAGGTGTCTGGAACCTTTCAGCCTGGAGTCTTTGAGCTCACATGCAGCAGTTTCTGGCCTATAAAACATCTTACATATTGAAATGAAAACCTTATCTTCCCTTTAAGTGACAGTTTTAGAAGTCAAATAGCCCCCACTCCTGGTCCATGTTGGTCTTTATCATAACCAAAGACTGAAGACACTCCTTACTCTGGGCCATTACAATGTAAAAGGGACTTTATATTTCAGGAACCCTAGAAAATACCTTAGGGGGTCCTTGCTCTGTTTCACTCCTGGAATGACTATCAAAGAACTTGGGTAGTTGTGTTGTGAGCAAACATTTATAGCAGGAAAAGAAAAGTGATGTACAAAAAACAGAAGTGAGGGAAATAAGGTAAAAGAATAACTGGATTGGTTACATTTTGGTGTTTGCCTGTATGAATACAGTTTAAAGTGTGGGAGGTTTGTGATTGACAGAAATATGGCTGTTGTGATTGGCTGTACATTTGTTAAGGAAAAAGACTTCTAAGGGAGGTTGTGACTTGTTTATAGGAATTCATGAATATGAGTAACTGAGGCCTTGTCAGTCCAATATAGCTTAGTTTAGTATAATGCATACAGAATTTGAGGTAGGAAGATTGTCTTGGATTGTCCAGTTGTCCTAATATTATTATCATTCAAGTCCTTAAGAGTGGAGATTTTGCCCTAGCTAAGTTAGAAAGGTGAAAAGGAAAGAAAGAAGAGTGATTCAAAGCATGAGAGAGATTGAATGAGAATTGATGGCTTTAAAGAGATAGGAGGGGAGCCATTGGCAAAGGTGGCTTCTAGAGTCTGAGAATGATTTGTGACTGACAGCTAGCAAAAAAATGCTTTATGGTCGGGACCAGCAGTTAGCGTAGTGGCTATGTCGTTGTACTCCCATGTAGTTGACTGCGGTTCAAGTCCTGGACCCGGCAGCTTAAAATCATGCCAGTCACGTGTGCGTGCGTGCCCAAGATCCCAAGAGAAGAATGGAGGAGAAGGGATTTGCAGTGTGGCCATCCTCCCTGGGGGGTGATTTCTCGCTTTCTATCTCTCTGTCTCTCTCTGTCTTTCTGGCAAGCGCACGCGCCCTATAGCAAAAACCTCTCAATTAAAAAAAAAAAAATGCTTTATGGTGCAACTGTAATGTGCTGTTCAAGAGAAATCATACTTCATATGGTGACCACTCTTCGAATACCCAGCCTGGTCAATCTGAAACATGCCAGGCTTGCACATGAGATCCCAGGATACTGTGGGCTAGAGGACTCAAAGAAGAGGATTGTGGCATGACCAGACCCTGTGAAATATGTGCTCCTCTCTCTCTCTCTCTCTCTCTCTCTCTCTCTCTCTCTCTTTCTCTCTCGTATACATGCACATGATCTATCATGAATATAGGGAAAATATTCTTAAAAATATGGAGTTCACTCCTAAAACCACAAAAAATTCAGTTGAACCAAGAACTCAAATGAACGAGGAAAATAAATCTTTTCTTTCTTGGTACCTAACTGCCACTTGATTTCGATTCAGTGAGACCCATATTGAACTTGCAGAACTATAAGATAATAAACTTGTGTTCTTGGAACCAGCAGTTAGTGTAATGGCTATGTCGCTGGACTCCCACGTAGTCGACCGCGGTTCGCGTCCTGGATCTGATGGCTTAAAACTCACGCCGGGCGCGTGTGCTTGCGTGCCCAAGATCTCGAGAGGAGAATGGAGGAGAAGGGATTGCGGTGTGACCATCCCCCCTGGGGGGTGATTTCTCGCTTTCTGTCTCTCTGTCTCTCTCTGTCTGTCTGGCAAGCGCACGTGCCCTATAGCAAAAAATTCTCTCCAAAAAAAAAAATAAATAAATTAAAATTAAAAATAAAATAAACTTGTGTTCTATAAGCCACATCATTTGTAGTAACTTGTTTTGACAGTAAGAGGAAGCTAATTCAGTACAGCACAGACCAAACACTACCTTTCTCATTTATCTACCTAAATAATTTGTATTTATCATCTCTTTTTTTTTTTTGCATTCAGGTCTTAACTTTATTTACAAACATATTCAGTATGCTATGAGTTTAAGAGTTATCCATTTTCCAGAGATTGTGACTGCGCCTCTTAAAATGTTCTTCATATCTATTAAATGGATGAATTAAAACATCCTTATTTCTTAAGTAGTTGGTGTCTTACAATAAAGAAAGGAGCAACAAATCCAGATCCAAAGTTCAAAGTCATCATAATGAGTAACTGTCACTTGTTTTCCACCGAAAATGGCAGATTCTTCCCCGGGCCCTCCTCATAGTGGCTCCTGCAGACCATGGAGGTCCTGAACCTCCAGATGCTCTGTCCCAGCATGGCGCTGCTGGAAGCCCTGCGAGAGCACAGAGTCTGAAGACTCTGGGAAATGGCTGCACTGCCACAGCCCTTCCTTTCTCACGACCTTGTTCTCTAGCTGCAAGCTGTATCTATTATCTCTTTGCAATGAGTTTTAAACCACAGAATATGGTACTAAAGTATGTTAGAAATTCATGTGAAACAAGGGCTAGAGGAGAGGAGAGACAAACAAATAGGCCTTTTGGATCTTACTACACTTCAAACATACCCATTTCATTTTACATGTCAAAGAAACTAGTTTCCTTTTACATTCTATGCTACTACTGAAACACTTAAAACCACTCTTACATTGCTTTTTTTTCTTTTATTAAAGTGAAAGCAAAAAAAAAAAATAAAGCAGAAAATGATAATTCTGGTTCTAATGATAAAATACAGGGCTCATAATCTTAACATGCACAAGGAAGAATTTGCTAGGAGGGCTGTAAGTAGAGACAATATTGACTCAAATGAACGCTCATTAGCCTAAGCCTGTCAATTCACTGTTTAATAAAGAAGGGTATAGACAAAGTAAGAAAATATCTTAGGGGCCGGCAGATGGCTAGGTGGTTAGGGCAGCTGGACTCCCACATGGCTGACCACGGCTTGAGTCCTGGACCTGGCAGCTTGCTTTCTCACGTTCCTTCTCTGTCTTTCTCTGGTCAACTTCAATAAAATAAAATAAAAAAATTACAATAAATAAAATTAGATTAAATAATTTTTAAACATATGAAATGATTGAAATACATCAGCAAAAATTATGTCTAAAATATAATGTGCAATTAAATATTTTAAGCTCCTGTGAAAAGAAATCCCCTTCCTGGGAACCAGCAGTTAGCATAATGGCTATGTCTCTGGACTCCCACGTAGTCGACCGCGGTTTGCGTCCTGGACCCGGTGGCTTAAAACTCACGCCAGGCACGTGTGCGTGTGTGCCCAAGATCCCGAAAGGAGAATGGAGAAGGGATTGCGGTGTGACCATCCCCCCTGGGGGGTGATTTCTCGCTTTCTGTCTCTATGTCTCTCTCTGTCTGTCTGGCAAGGGCACGCGCCCTATAGCGAAAACCTCTCCAAAAAAAGAAATCTCCCCTTCCTTAAAATGTGCAAGCTATCTGATGTAAAAAGGTAAGTCAGATATATTTTCAGCTTAATGATATATGTGTGTATATATATAAATATACATATATATAAAAGAAAAAGAAAAGAAGCTTGAATCAGAAGAGATGATAAGACTTAAGTAAACTCAATAGCCATAGTTCATTATAAATAAGCGATATATGGAAGGAAGGAAAGAAAAAAAGAAACATAAGTATCTAAATATATTAACATATATAGGAAAAGACACATATAGATATAAAATATATAAATAAATACAGGCACACACGTGCACACACACACACACACACACACACACATGAAAATCTGTCATAAAAGCCTGTCATAAAGACACATAAAAAATGCTCTCATGACAAAAATAAGCTCTAATGCTTCTAATGCTCAAAGGAATCCATCGTATTTATGAGTTAATTTCTCACTTACGTTTCTAAAATGGTACTCATTAGAACAACTAAGAAAATAGACTCAAAACATGTTCTAGGGACCAGCAGTTAGCATAATGGCTATGTCGCTGGACTCCCATGTAGTTGACCACAGTTCGCGTCCCGGACCCAGTGGCTTACCTCATGCCGGGCACGTGTGCGTCCGTGCCCAAGATCCCAAGAGAGGAGAATGGAGGAGAAGGCATTGCGGCATGGCCAACCCCCGTGGGGGGTTCGATTTCTCACTTTCTGTCTCTCTGTTTCTCTCTGTCTGTCTGGCGAGCCCACGCGTCCTACAGCAAAAACCTCTTCAAAAAAAAAAAAAAAAAAAAATGTTCTACATTCCATGGTTCAATGTAGAATGCCAGTGGAGAAACCTCAATTAAAATGACTGATTAACATGAATTAACTTGTTCCTTAGATACCTCACACATTATGGTCTGGAAACCTGACTTTGGGATGTGCTACTCATACTAAAGTTTTCCTTACAGGAAGGCTGCTTGCCTTCTTAGACAACTTTCCCTCTCGCCTGTACTTCCCTTTGCACTATAAACTAATGGTGATGCATCTCACTTTCTGGCCCACCTATAGCATCCTTTTCAAAATAGTATTAGAATAAATGGTCAGAGAGTGATGTCCCTTGCTGAATTCATCAATTGTTTATTTTACAAAAGACAAAATAACAGCATATATATATAGTAATTATTTTAATGGCAAGTAATATGCCAAGTACTTTTAAATGTTGCCTTTCAATTTTCAGGACACTGAGAGAAAAGGTGTTATGTTTTTTATTGTTAGAAGATACTTGCACTTGTATGTGCATATGCGGAGGTGGGGGAGAGAGAGAAAGCACTTTCCAGCGGGGCATGGTCATGTCACAATCTGTTTTTCTCCACTTATTTAACCTATTAGGATTTGGTGCATTCACACACATTCGTCCAGCTTGTTTCTCAAGTCTCTGGAGCTGGGATTCAAACTACAGTCAGCAAAGCGGGATCCAACTCCCAATGCACAGCATTTAACCTCTGTGCTACAGGGCTGTATGAGATAAAAGGTATTATTAACTCCACTTTTCACAGAAGGGGTCTGAGACTTAGAGATATTGTTACCAGCTTCAGATCACTTTGCTGTGAAGCTGGGATTCCAGTTCATAAAATCTGACTTTGTCCCAGAATTATTTTTCCTTCTGCAACTCTGTCCTATTTACCAGTATACAAACTAGCTGGACATATTCCACTTGGAATTTTGCTTTCTAGTCACTGTTTCATTATTTACAATACCTAACATACAGTTTTCCAATAAGTATGCAAGCCACTTTCATATATATATAGCCTCAATTTGTGAATGAAATAAGAGATTGAAAGAAAAGCTCACAATGAAGTTCCTTTTTTCAATGCCATGTCCTCTGGACCACCAATCAAGATGATACAGAACTTTACTTTCCATTTTTTTAATTAGGAAATGAGGCATGGCATAAATAAAGCCATGCCCAAGGGAATATATCCCATGCAGTTGTGGGAAAAAGTAACACTAAGACCCTCTAACACGCACTGCCATGCTCTCACTCTTTTTCATCAGCCCTCTTGATGCGAGAGCCTGTGATCTTGACATTGTACACAGGTGTCATGATAGTAGAATAAATGACCTCTTCCGAGAAATTCTTTAATGTTTACACTGATGTGATCCCTCCCTTTCTTAAATAACTTTGACTCTTTATTATGTATTTTCCATCTTATAATAATACATTGTCTTTTTCTTCATAATTAATCATTGTATGAGAAGACACTGTATTACTTCCACTAAATCTGCTTAGCCCTACTATGTTGGGTACACAATGCTGTCGATTTCTTTTTTTTTTTTTTGAGAGGTTTTTGCTATAGGGCATGTGCGCTCACCAGCCAGAGAGAGACAGAGACAGAAAGCGAGAAATCACCCCCCAGAGGAGATGGCCACACCACAATTCCTTCTCCTCCATTCTCCTCTCGGAATCTTGGGCACACACGCACACGTGCCTGGCGTGAGTTTAAGCCACCGGGTCCAGGACTCGAACAGCAGTCGACTACGTGGGAGTCCAGGGACATAGTCATTATCCTAACTGCTGGTCCCACAATGCAGTCAATTTCTAAGTGTCTTTAAAGAGCTTCTTGGTATAAGGAAAGGAAACAATTAATATGAAAATTCTTCCTCACTACATTCATTATTAAAAGCCATTTAACACAATTTTGGACACTATCTTCTAAACCTAGAAAAAAGTTTGCTCTTTTAATTGGTTAAAAATTTAGATGTGGTAATTTGTCTTCTGTTCCTATATCAAGATTTTGCAGAGTAAGTTCAGTCATTCAGTTGTTTTTATTCTAAAGTCTGATAACAAAATTTACTGAATTTAAATTGAAAGTATTTATTTTCTTACCATCTTTTTCTAGGATTCTAAGCATATTTGCGGTTTTGGTTGGTTATAACTGATATGTGCAATTCTATAGGCTATTCTCTAGAAGTATAGTGAGCATACTTAATGTTACATATAATGACTTTATGCTCTCAGAACCTCACATAAAAAAAAAAAATTACTTAATACAGTAAAACAAGTTGATAATTATTGTAATTCACCCAAACCAAAGAACAAATCTTAACTTTTCTTACTTATTTTAGCATATCATAGAAAAAAAATCTGATGGTACTATAGAATTTTGTTTTATTTTACATGAAAAGTTTGTCTCTTGTTATGCTGACTTATTTTAGATGAATGCATTATTATTATTTTGATCCAGAGCTTCAAGAGGAAAAGGTTAAAATGCATTCTGCATGACATTATGGCATAACCAGTAAGAAGAAAGGAGTGAAATGTATAAGCAGTGAAGTAGGCAGACTGGAAAAACACATCTCAGAGGAAAAAACATCCATATACAAGGCATGAGTATTTTACAAGAACACATGCAAATAAAAAGGTTAAGCACTTCCCAGTGGGGAATCACAAATACATTGAATTGTTACCTTTTTTGGTGAGTGGAGAAATGAGCATAGTGACTTGAAACAAATAGGTGTAAAATTAAATAAAAACAAAAAAAAGAACCTTGTCCAGAGTAATTTGTATTATAAGCTGAGACACATGGTCAATACAATTCTCTGCATCTGAGGTACAGAAAAATAATCAAAAAAGAAAGAAATGAAACATTATAATATGTCCCTCATTAAAAAAAAAAAAAAAGAAAACTAGGCATGTTTAAACACAGTTAATTTTAAAACATTATCTGTAGTACAAGTTTTGAAGGACAGTCACAATGACATATTGAAATACATTTCAGTGCTTTCTTTACTCTCCTCATATATCAATAGGTTAGATGTGGGGAGTCTCAAATGTACCAAAGATAGCATTGAATGCACAAAGGATTTTCTAGTCTACATTAAACTATTAATTCACTGTCTCAGATAAGCCATTCTGTAGAGCTGAGCCACTCGGCTTTGGCCCACAGGGCTATGTGGTATGGAAAAGCACAGGACTGTGCTTGTTACCGAACTCAAAACAGGTTTGCTTGCCCAAGCCCTATAAAACCAAACCATAGGCACACAGTGTGATGAAGGAAAGTACAGCTTTATCACAAAAGCGCAAAGCAAGGCGAGTGGACAGCTCATCCCGAAAAGACCTGGTCTCCTTGAGTTGGTCCCCACATGTGCTTTTAAGGGCAAAAATTAGAGGTAGAGGTCCCAGGCACATGATCAGTTCAGTGATTGGTTCAAGAGGGTGTGATCATCTCATGAGCATTCTTGATTCCTGAGGCCTTACACAAATTTCTCTTCAGGTGTTTGAAACCACCTGGAGTCCTTGAGCTCACAACCAGCAGTTTCCAACCTATAACACATCTTACATATTGAAATGAAAACCTTATCTTTCCTTTAAGGGAGAATTTTAGAGGTCAAATGGCCCTCATTTATGGTCTATGTTGGTCATTATCATAACCAAAAGTCTGAAGACTTACTTCTTACTCTGGGCCATTACACCATTACAATGTAAATGGACCTTATATTTCAAGAACCTTAAAAAATACATTAGGGGGTCCTTGCTTGGTTTCATGCTTTCTTTTGGGCCTTATAGTCATATCTTTCAGTTCAAATCCCAGGTCAGCTGTTGACTAATTGTGTGTCTCTGTGATAATCTGTCTGTCTGTTGGTAAAATGGTAAAATGAATGGGATAATTCTACTGATATGATTATTATAAGTTGTCTTTGTTTTTTTTTTTGGGGGGGGGGTAGGAGGTATACAAAGCACTTTGTGCCAGGACGTAGAAGGACTTTAATATATGCTAGTTATAGCAATTAGTCACTTTATTAATAAACTTGCATACCATTTAGCAAATCAAAAGCTTTGCAGTTAAACAGAACCACCCTTGTCAGAGGACACAATTAGGGAACCAGCGGTTAGCGTAATGGCTATGTCGCTGGACTCCCACGTGGTTGACCGCAGTTCGCATCCCGGACTAGGTGGCTTAAAAGTCATGCCGAGCGTGTGTGTGTGTGTGTGTGTGTGTGTGTGTGTGTGTGTGTGCCCAAGATCCCGAGAGGAGAATGGAGGAGAGGAGATTGCGGCGTGATCATCCCCTCTGGGGGGTGATTCTCGCTTTCTGTCTCTCTGTCTTTCTCTGTCTGTCTGGCAAGCGCACGCGCCCTATAGTGAAAACCTCTCAAAAAAAAACAAAAAAAAAGAAGACACAATTATGAAAATCTGTTGTGATGCTATTCAAATCATGTTTCTCAGTTTGTTGGTTTGCCAATTGGTTGTTATCATTCGGTGATGAGATAAGCACTGAAATTAAGAGTGTTTACAAACTTGTATAATTTGACAAAGCAATTTTTGTCTATTGGATCTAAAATTAGCACTTGTGTCCAGTGTGGAGTGGGATGCTGTAACTTGGCAGACTGAGACCAAATGGGAGGCCTAAATTCAATTCCTGGGCCATCTTAAATGCCAGCATGTGCTTGCAGTCTCAGCAAGAACTACTTGGCAGACTGAAACAGGAGGATAGACACTTAGTGAGACACTCCTAAGGAACAAAAAAATTATTATTGTATTTAGTATGTCACTTTATTTTTGTACTAACTCATTTTGTTTCATTAAGTATTGGTCAGTAATAAATTGGGATTAACAATAACAAACTGGTCCTTTATCACATATAGTTTGGAAGCATTATTGTATAGGTATTCTCTCATCTCAAATAATATTTATCAGATTTTCCAATCACTTATAGTATTCTCTCAGAGAGAAATCATAGCACCTCCACTTTTCTCCATGTTATTGCACATAGACAAAGATGTCTATACAAAAGAATTTGTGAATTTTCATGATTTGTATTATCAAAAAGATATCTTAATAAAGTAAAACATAAACATAATCTCTTAGCAAAAGTAGTTGGAACAGTACTCTCTTTTTCTTTTTCTTCAAACTTGGGATAAGAAGTTAGATTCTTCTCTATGCTCTGGTGAATTATCTCCTGAATTGGCAACCTTCACATGTTGATGTGCCTTGCAGAGTTTCTTTTTTTTTTTTTTTTTCCTACTGTGACACTGTATGGCCAATAATCACTGTACTTTATGTTATTATTTATGATTTTTATACCATGATAACTGAAATTTAAACTCTGTTGTTGGTGGGCAGTCAGTATTTATTTAACCCAGGATAACTTTAAACTCTATTTTGGGTCACTGGTGCTAATGATCTAAATAATTGTTACTGAAACTTGTGCACAGCAGAATCCTGTGAGGTCGGCAGCCGAGGTGCAGAGGTAGTGTAGAACTCCACAATGCTGAGAGACGTGGAAAAGTCCTGGGCTCATGTCCTGAGGTCTCCCTGTGCACACACGTGCTGTGATCCCGGCTGACTGAGGGTGGGCATTAGATTATGGCAAAAGTCCCTGTTGGGATGCCTGTCTTTTTTTTCTGTCTCCTTCTGTTATGAAGTAAGTAATTAAATTAATGAATAATAAAAATAACCATGTGATACATACTACTTGTACTTAGCTTCTTAACATACCTTAACCTGGTAAGTTCCAGAGAGCTCTTATGTGAATTAGATAAAGGTAGCCAACCAAAACCCCCACCCTCATAGAGGCAATCATTTAGGTAGCTAATGGACAAGGAGCCGTTGTTCAAACCACCACCTACACAGCTGTAAGTTACAGCACCTAGCCTTACTACTACAACCATCTCCTGAGAGATTTATCCTGCCCGTGAATATTCTCTCATTTCTGGGCAAAGGGTATAGTGGACTCTTTGGATGGGTCCTTGCTAGGATGAGATGTTTCATCCCCCCAAATTCATGTCAAGCACGAGCTAGCTCAGCTGACAGATATTTCTTTAGGGCCTACACCTAACTAAAAATGAATGCTACCCACCTAAGATTAAAATCTCGGAACCATTATGTTTGAAGTGAATGAAAGGCTCTACAGAGAACACCATTATTTATATAAAAGAATCTTAAAGGGTCCTTAATTAAACCAGACCAGAAGGAAACTATATACTTGGCTTCATCTCAGACACCACTAACTAATCTGTTATTCTTGAAATGAATGATAGTCTTTTCCCAGCTACTCACAATGAATCTGTTATGTATGAAACAGGATCAGGGAACAATTTCCTTTGCTAAACAAAAAATCATTGTTAAGATAAAACAATGTGTGTTGTTTTTCTTTCTTTCTTTTTTTTTTTTTTGAATTCACGATAATACTTTTTTTCTGGCTTTAGTATCAAGAAGAGTGATATTTCTCTTAAATTTTTCTTGCCAAACATGCTACTTGTTTCATATTAATTACTGAAAGACATGGGGTCAAGTTTGTTTTATTTTAAAGAATTATTTTATTTAACTTTATTTATTTATTTTTATATTTAATTTGGTCAGAGAGAGAGGGGAGTGGGGAGTAAGAAAGCAAGCTGCCAGGTCTGGGACTCAACTGTGATTGATCATATGGGAGTTCAGTGCCCTTTACCACCATGCCAATTGCTGGCCTGCAAAATTTGCATTTTTTTAAGAGATATTTTTGCTATAGGTGGGTATGCTCACCAGAGAGACACACAGAAAGCAAGAAATCACCCCCTGGGGAGATGGCCACACCACAATTCCTTCTCCTCCAGTTTTCTCTCAGGATTTTGGGCACTCATGCACATGTACCCAGCATGAGTTTCAAGCCTCCTGGTCTGGGACTTGACCATGGTTGACTATGTGGGAGTTCAATGATGTAACTATCACACCATCTGCTGGTCTCTCAAATTTATATTTTATAGCAACAGATATATAGAATATCTTAGTGAATTCTTTATGTATTGATGTCAATTTTGGTTCATATTACCCTTCCTTTTTTCATTTTCCCCTTTGTCTTATTTTTTTCAATCATTAATTTTATTGTTATTTTTATTTCATTGCACATATGTGCTCACACAAAACCTTTCAGAAAAGGTAGGATGCGAGTAAATATAAAGACTAATTTTACAAATTTATCTTGAGTCAAAAAAGGGAATTTGCATTTAAAACTCTGATATTTAAGTTTGGCATAGAACCATCTGGTCAACAAATTATGTGAGGAAAATGAGATTAAAAAAATCTTGACAAATTTAGAATTTAAAAGCACTTGCTGATTTATTTATTTAAATATCAAAAATGACCAAATGTGTGTTTGAAAGTCATTGTGAAGAAATTAAAAATTATGATGTTTCAGAATTAACTTCTACTTTCCAAATAATTCCAGCCACTTTGGTAGCCAAAGTATGATCTCAATTAGTCATTTTCTGACCTATGCTAGGGCCACAATAAAGTGGCTAAACAGGAAATAAATAACTTAGGAGCATAATTTATTTTCTTTCATTTATTTGAGTCCTACAATAAAAACTATTGTGAAAAACATAATATTGAGAGATTCATAACTACCATTCTAGGTAAGTATTACATAAGTGTTATTGTAGCATCAAAAACAAAATTGTGGATGTTGCCAACAGTGACAATCAAAGCTAAAATTAATGGGAGATGATTAAGATAACAATTACAGGGACCAGCAGGTAGTATGGTGTTTAAGATGCTAGATCCCATCATGGCCAACCATTGTTCCAATTCTGGATCTAGCAGCTTGATAATCATGTTAGACATGCCCAAAATTCCAATAAGAGAATGGATTGTGTGGGTAACTTCTCTCTTTTTCTCTCTAGTGAGTGCACGCACCCTAAGTCATAAACCTAATAAATAAATAAATAACAAATACACTGGACACCGAAACAATGATTTGAAGAATTAGAGATCTGTTTCTCATCATTATCAAAAAGATAAGTACTTAAGGATACTTTGCTAGAAAAAAATTGATGCTTGTAGAGAAAAAAGTGTTTACACGTGCAAGAAGACTTTGTCTTTATGCAATTAATTTGTATTATTTTTTCACATGGTTGTTGGTGCACAAAGGGTATACACTAAAAAGTTTCCCTTGTTTTCATAGGGTGGGCGCCACCACACCCAGTTTCCCTTGTTTTCAAATATGGAGGATCTATTGCTGAGTGAAGCAAGCCAGGATATGAAAGAAAGATATTGTATGTATCCACTTAATATATACTGATTATCTGCACTTTATGGTAGAGATCAAAATATTGGAGGACATAAAAGCAATGAGGGATACTGGGACCAGCAGTTAGCGTAATGGCTATGTTGCTGGACTCCCATGTAGTCGAAGGTGGTTCGCGTCCTGGACCTGGGGGCTTAAAACTCATGCCTGGCGCATGTGCGTGCTGCCCAAGATCCCAAGAGGAGAATGGAGGAGAAGGGATTGCGGCATGACCATCCCTCCTGGGGGGTGATTTATCACTTTCTGTCTCTCTGTCTCTCTCTGTCTGGCGAGCGCACGCACCCTATAGCAAAACAAAACAAAACAAAAACAATGAGGGATACTGAAGACAGTGTGGAATGGGGCAGGAGAAGGGAAGAATATAGAGAAAATAGCAAGAGAACAAATAGGCATGACATTAGTAGGACACAGAAATTGTTTATTACCTGTGTAATAAATGTATAGTATTCTCAGTTGGACTGGTCTGAGAAATATTTCATTTTGAGTAAATTCTTTTTATAAACAAAATGATATGTAGTGATTTAATGTTTAAAAATGAGAATCATAATCATAATCTGGTAAAAATGATGAAAAAAGCTATTTGATGATTATGTGGATAGTAATGTCTTTGTCTTGACTGATATGCAAGATATTCCTTCTGGAAAAAGAATATAAGACACTGTGAAGATATATGTGACTCAATGTAATATAACCAAGATTATGACAATAATAAATAAAAATTTTTTTTGGGGGGGCTGGCAGGTGGTATGGTGGCTAAGGGTGCTGGACTCCCACATGGCCAACCACAGTTCAAGTCCTGGACCTGGTGGCTTGCTTTCTCACTTTCCATCTCACTCTCTCCCACTCTGTACCTCTCTGGTTAAATTAAATTAAATTAAAATAAATAAATAAATAAATTTTTTTTTTAATTAAAAAAAGATAAATATACAGGGTTAAATTATAATTAGATGAAAAAAAATTTCCCTGTTTAATAACATTGAATATTTTATTTCTAATATAAAGTCTTTAATGGCTGTTTTTCTTTCTTTAACTGTATTTTTATGCTAAATAATTCAAAATTAAATGTCACATGAAATGATCTTTTAATTTAGGAATTACTAAAACATTGTAAATATATCACTTGTCGTCATTGTTATATTGTTGTTACAACAACCAGGTTGTCCTGTGAAAGGAAAACTTGACCATACTACAGCAGACCAGTTAGATAACCAGTCCACACAATTGTCAAGTTTTGGTATTGGTCTGCTGACATACTTCTGCCTTGCAGAAGAAAACAAAAATCTCTTAAAAAAAATTAACATCTTAGAACTCAAATTCTTACTGAAGATAATTATTGAAATAAACAATCAAAGATAATGAAGCAGATAATAGAATGAAAATGCATGAACCAGAATCAGTAGTACAGTGTTCAACAGAAATTGGTCCACAAGTATTCTGCTTATGAGAAATTAAATTATTAGATACACATCGTGATATAATTATGTTACTGTGTTCAGGAAAAGAGTGAATTTAAAACTTAGAGCAAGAGGGACCAGCAATTAGTATAATGGCTATGTCGCTGGACTCCCACATAGTCGACCTCGGTTCGCATCCTGGACCTGGTGACTTAAAACTCACGCCGGGCAGTGTGTGTGCGTGCCCAAGATCCCGAGAGGAGAATGGAGGAGAAGGAATTGTGGCTTGGCCATCCCCCCGGGGGGTGATTTCTCGCTTTCTGTCTCTCTGTTTCTCTCTGTCTGTCAGGTGAGCGCACGCGCCCTATAGCAAAAACCTCTCCAAAAAAAAAAAAAAAAAAAAAAAACTTAGAGCAAGAAATTGCTAATTAAAAGTGGCATGGTGGTTAAGGCACTGGACTCCCACATAGCTGTCCATGGTTCAAGTCCTGGACCTGTGACTTGAAAAATCATGCTGATAACCTGTGCATGCATGTCCAAAATCCCAAGAGGAGAAAGGAGGAAAAGGAATTGCAGTATGGCCATCCTTCTGGGAGGTGATGTTTAGCTTCCCTCTTTCTCTCTCCTGTGAGTGCATGTGTCCTATGACAAAAACCTTAAATAAACAAACAAATGTAAATTGTAGATTAAAGAAATGATAATTTTGATGGATGGGAAAATGTCAGGTTGTGTTGTGAAGTCCTTGGTTCTTTGGGTCCAGATCACTAAAATTAGAGATCTGTCCCTAGGTGCAAAATAAAACCGCAACCATGAATGAAGTAAGTAGAAAAGAAGATTTAATAGAAAGTAAAGAAGTGCATCTGAGGGCAGATTGTCAGGTGGCAACAGCGTTTGATACTCGTTAATCATTACTTTTATAATTAGAGGTGATCATGAATTTTTATTGGTGGCAGGTCTGTTGTACTACCTATGTCCTTTGTTTGAATTCGAATTTGCATGTTTTCTCCTGTGTGTGAGCACTTTTCTCACAGGGAAAGAATGAGGAATTTGATTACTTAATTGCGCATGCCCAGTGTGAGCCAGGTTGTTTAATTAGACTGCCTAATTAGTTTATCGCCCTAGTGGGAATTAGGGCATTGACCAAAACACTTACTTGGGGATTAGGGTGTTGACCAAAATGCTTGCTTGGGTCTTTTTGATAAGAGTAAATCTATGAATCATGGAATCATCCCTGTGTGCATCCCTCAGGCCCCAAGGAAGGGAGATGGCAAATTGCCTCTGGGGCTAGGTGAGCCTTTCCCTTTTCTCTTAGGGCTGCCCGCTCATGACTGTCTACCACAATATTCCATATCTGAATAAAAACCAAATAGAAATTATGGAACTGAAAAATGTAATGAGTAAAACCAAGAGGAGAATGTATGATTTCAATAGCAAGTTAGACACAGACAAGCTAAAAACAAGCAAGGAGAAACAAAATATAGAAAGAATAATAGGTAAGAGAGGATATAGTGAAAAGATAAAATATATTTTTAACTGAAGTAATAAAGTAGAGTAGCTAAAGGGGAGCAAAGAAAGGTTTTTGTGTGATAGTAGATGAGAATTCCCAGAACTGATGATGAAGACAAAGTATAAAAATATTTAATGCAGCCAGAGATTAATCTCAAAGGAATATGGAATGACTACTGAACGTTAGAGGCTAGGGACATCTGCAAGATGCTAAAGCAGTGATCCCCATCCTTTTTGGTACCAGGGACCAGTTTCCTAGCAGTTTTCCACAGTCCTTGGGAAGGGGAATGATTTCAGTATTTTTAAGCATGTTGCATTTATTGTGCAATATATTTCTATTATTATTACATTATAACACATAATGAAATAATGATACAATTCACCATAATGCAGTATTTGTAGTCACTCCCCAGTGCTCGCATTACCACCTCAGTTCTACCTCAGATGATCGGGCACAATATTCTCAGGTGTGAACAATTTAGATCCCTAGCATGTGCAGTTCATAATATTTTTTTTTTTCTTTTGAGAATTTCATGCCATCACTGCTCTGACAGGAGGCAGAACTCAGTGATAATGTGAGTGAGGGGCTGCAGCTGTAAATACAGATGAAGCTACATTTACTGGTGGCTCACTTACTATTGTGAAGCCCAGTGCATAATAGGCCGTGGATCAGTTTTGGTCTAGGAGTTGAGTATACCTATGCTAAAGGACACTATTACCAAGTTGAATTTCTTCTGTGTAGGTTATCATATCTTTTTTTTAAATAATTTTTTATTTATTTTATTTTATTTATTTATTCATTTTTTTAATTTTTTTTTTTTTTTTTAGTTTGAGCAGAGAGAGAAGAGGAAATGAGAAAGTAAGCCACCAGATTCAGGACTTGAACCCTGGTCAGCCATGTGGGAGTGTCCAGCTCTTTAACCACCATGCCACCTGCTGGTCCTTAGGTTATCATATCTTTAATAATGAAGACAATATAAAAATATTTACATACAAGGAATAAAGAATTCACTACCACCAGGCAAACCCCAAAGAAAACAGTAGGTACTGTTTTCAAGAAAAAAGAGAACAAAAAAGTCACAAATAGAATCTCACAAATAAAATATCATAGAGTATGAACTCGAGAGTAAATCTAGATGAACACTGGTGAGTTAGAGCAATCCTAATGATTCATAGGATTTAAAGTGTGTAACATTAAGGTATATACAAAATTATTTAATAAGCCAGTAAATGTAGTTAAAGTGTGCTGCTAAGTGAATGTGTTATGTGAGAAGCAGATAAATGTGTGCAGAGAAGTACGAATTTGGTGTGTGAAACACAGATTAGCAGTGGTATTTAAAGGAATAAAAAGTATTCAATAGAAAATATTCAGATAGGTATTCACTGATTAAATACTTAATCTGATTTAAAAAATACAAATTTGATGATAAATGCAATGTTGGGCTTTGCAGATAATGGTTTTTCACTAGTTAAGAATAATTTAAAATAATTACTTGCCTTAAATATTAGTTTATAATGTGTGTATCTGTATATGTATATGTGTGTGTGTGTGTGTGTGTGTGTGTGTGTGTATAATTACATGAGCCTCTGGAAAAAGTCAAATAACCAGAATTTATATGGAATTCAAACAGTTCATTCTCAACAACAAGGTAATATTCCAATTAAAAACATGGACAGTTGTTCTAAACAGACAATTCTCAAAGTCTGAACAACACTTGAAGAAATGTTCACTATTAATCATAAAGGAAATGCAAATCAAAACCACAGTGAGTTATTATCTAACCCCAGTTCCAAGGGCTATTATTTAAAAAAGAAAGAAAAGGAAAGGAAAGAAAACAAAGAATGGTGAGTTTGGGCAAGGTTATGAAGAAAGGAGAATTCTCGTGCAGTATTGGTGAGGATGTAACTGGTATAGCCACTAAAAGCAATGTGGAGATTCCTCTCAAATATAAAAATACTAATCTAAAAATACCTTTTGAGGGACCAGCAGTTATCGTAATGGCTATGTTGCTGGACTCCCATGTAGTCGATCATGGTTCGAGTCCTGAACCCAATGGCTTAAACTCATGCGGGGTGCGTGTACGTGCGTCCCCAAGATCTCAAAAGGAGAATGGAGGAGAAGGGATTGTGACATGGCCATCCCCCCTTGGGGAGTGATTTTTCACTTTCTGTCTCTCTTTCTCTCTCTATCTTTCTGGCGAGCGCACGCACCCTATAGCAAAATCAGCTAAAAAAAAAAAATACCTTTTGATTCAATAATCCCACTATTGGCTATATATCCAGGGGATAGGAGTTGACTGCACATACAAGTTTATTGCAGCATTATTTACAATAGCTACAACATAGAATCAGAAGACCAGACAAAGAAAACGTGGTATTTACACACAATGGTATATGACTCAGCCATCAAGAACAATGCGTTTTTTTCTCATCTCAAATGCGTTTCTGGCATTTGAGACAAAATGGATGACTCTAGAAGATATAATGTTAAATGAAATAAGTTAAACAATGGAAGATAAATACTATATGTCCCCAGTTAATAACTACTGAGTGATCTCACTCATTCACAGAAACTAAAAGGCTCAATAGCGTAGAACTAGAGAGAGTAATGGCAAATATTAGATGCTGGAAGAATGTGGAGGAAGGAGGGTTGAGAAGAAATTGGTTAAAAAACACAAGACTGTTCATAAACAGATGGACTAGGTTTTGGAATTGGATACCACAGTAGAGCAATAAACATTCATGACAAAGTAATATACATTTCCCACTACCAAGCAGACAATTTTCCGAGATGCAGAAGCACAACATAATGCAGTATTGAATACTGGAGATGGGGAATGTGCTTCCACCCTTGATTTGATTGTTGCACACTGTATACACTTTTCAAAACCATACCTCACAAAGATGCAAAATAATTATGTGTAGATCAGAAATTACATTTTAAAATCTTTCTTTCCATTAGAATAGTTTTACTGTCACCACAGGTGCTGTGGTGGCAACTATCTAGAGATTACAACAGAAGTGTGGAATCATGATTTACTCCTTTCTTCATCACATTGTGGGATCAAAAATTGTGGGAAAGGGGAAAAATGAATCTGGAACAAATAGCCATTATCTCATAAGTACTTTAGACAGATCTTTGACCCGATTATTCATACATCAGGAAAATAATGATGAAACTAGAAAATTATTCACAAGAGTAATATAGTCTTGTGTCAAAAGACTAATATTCTGTAAATGGAAAAATAAAAAGTCTAACTTATTAAGTACACTGAGAGCTAATACTTCTGGCATCAGATGACTTGAAGATTTTTAAACACTTAATTAAAATAAAACTCTTATAAAAGTGTAAAGAAACATGATGAATAAATGGCAAAGGGGAATAAAAGATTTCAAATGAGTGTTTTAAATGTATTTTTCTTATTAATTTGCAAGAAGGCAACTTATACATTTGCATTTGGATAAGGTTGGGAATCATAACTACTCTAAAGTGCTATTTTATTTTTGTAAATGTGCAAAACACTTAAAATATCAAAACCAAATGTTGCATATTTTAACAAGTTAAAGGAATGCTGACAATCAATAATGCATGATATTACACCACATAATACGAAATGTACATTTTTATTTTATTTAAATACATTTTTTGTAAACATGAAATAGAATTGCTCTTATCTCTCTGCTAATAAATTTTGAATTCATTAGGTTTGATTTGAATTTCAGTGAAGTGAAATCAGATAGGATGATGAAAACCTATGTCAGCCTTGTTCAAAACTAAATACTTTTTAATAGTTACAGATGTTACTAGACTTTAAGTGCAGGGCAGTAAATAGTTTGCCTTGTTTTGCTGTTACATTGTAAAGGTCTTGTTGGAATACAGAGAATGCACCTAGTATACACTCCTAGCACATATGTATGTCAGTCAGCTACACTATCACTTACAGAAATGCCAAATGGGATGATTCATAAAGACCAGTGGATTATTGACTATCAGTTTTGACAAATACAAAGTCCAAAAGTTTATGGCCGGCATCAGGGTGAGTACTACATGGCTAACAGAGGCAGAGAAGATGGTGGATACATGCAGAGAGCAACCTGTGGGAATGTCATCTTTCTATTATAACAACCCACTCAGGAAAGAACTAATCCCTTCTCATGAGAGTTAGAAATGACATGAGACACATGACTCCATTCATGAGGCTGGTGTCTCTGTGATGCAATCACTGCCCACTGGGTCTTACCACCTCCCAGAAATATTGCAATGGGTTCCAAATTGTGAAGCTTTAGCTGACAAATCATTATCCAAACAATAGTAACATGCCCTTTGAATATGTAAAATGACAAAGTATGAGTTTAAAAAAACATTTTTTTTGTTTTAAATTCATTCATCAGTAGTATTTATTTTTTGAAATTTAATAGACTCTAAGGATTTATTTTTCAATTAAAATATGCATTTATAAAATATATATAAAAATCTGAACATTTTGGATATAATTTGAGAACAGTTCATAATGAGATACCTCTGGGTTTTATAGAATCCATTTAATGCCAAAAACTTTAGTAAAACCATAAATGTACTCAAAACTTAATGTATTGGAACAGACTTAAATAAACTTTAGAAATTTAAATCTGGGGGGACCAGCAGTTAGTGTAATGGCTATGTCGCTGGACTCCCATGTAGTCGACCTAGGTTCGCGTCCTGGACCCGGTGGCTTAAAACTCACACCGGCCACGTGTGCGTGCGTGCCCAAGATCCCAAGAGGAGAACGGAGGAGAAGGGATTGCGGCATGGCCATCCCCCCTGGGGGGTGATCTCTCACTTTCTGTCTCTCTGTCTCTGTCTGTCTGGCGAGCGCACGTGCCCTGTAGCAAAAACCTCTCAAAAAAAAAGACATTACAAAAAAAGAAATTTAAATCTAATAGCAATCTTTATTTTTTGTTGTCTTTAACTTATTAGCTCTTGTTTGTGTTTCTCCTTTACAGTCTACATATGCACTTGTAGATCATTAATTATGTATATATGAATTCTTACCATGTGTACATAGATACATTTATGTAAGCACATGCACACATTTTGCATATAAACTTTTTAACCAAAATGCTGGTAAACAAGCTCATTCAGGGATAATATTCTGAAGGTAATGAATAAGATATAAAATCACATGGGGTCAAATAACCTCTGAAAATACTTTAATCACCCCTGAATATCTAGCTCTTTAGCTCTTGAAAGTTCACAGTGAAAGAATTCATAGTTCAACAAAGATTTGTTCGGCATTACTTGGTGCCAGTTACAGTTTAAGGTACTGAAGACAGAGTAGGTACAAAATGGTAAAAGTCTGTGCTCTCGTTAAGATTAAATTTTCATGTGGGAGATAGGCAATAGAAATGATAAATAGGTCCACCCCCACAGTGCAGTTGGTAGGTTCTGAACTGCAGTAAGCCACATGGCTAAGCACTGGTATGGATCCCTGGTCGGGCTTGTTTAGTTTGCATAGGTGCCCAAGATTCTGAGGAACTAAAGGACCGAGTAAAAGAGATCATGGCACAATGAGGGTATTTCTCTCTCCCTGTCTCCCATGTACATGTGTTGAATCTATCATGAATAAAGAAGGAGATAAATAAATTTTATTGCTTATATAGTGATATGTTTCTATAGCAGAAGAAATAGCAACTAAATAAAGAAAACTCACTTTCTTCCATTCTTTTGTCATTTTCTCTTTCTCTCCCCCTAGCACTCATTGTAGAAGCCCCATTCCTCCTCAATGCTGAGATTATGTAGTCTTGGATAATGCATATTTTTTGAGATCTAGATTTTGGCAAAACTCAAACTACCCAAGATCATCCTTGTCAAATACATATTATTCGTCCTTTAGCAAAATGAGTGAGCCTAGCTAACTGTATACAAATCTCAGGATAGATCATTTGTTTTACTTTGCTTTTACCAGTGAGCTCTTTTTTTTACATATTCTATGTTCTTTCTTTTTTCTTTGGAGAGGTTTTTGCTATAGGGCGTGTGCGCTCGCCAGACAGGCAAAGAGATAGAGAGAGATAAAAAGTGAGAAATCACCCCCCAGGGGGGATGGCCACGCCGCAATCCCTTCTCCTCCATTCTCCTTTCGGGATCTTGGGCGGGCACGCAAGCACACGCCCCGGCGTGAGTTTAAGCCACCGGGTCCGGGACTCGAACCGCAGTCGATTACTTGGGAATCCAGTGACATAGCCATTACACTAACTGCCAGTCCCCATGTTCTTTCTTGAAACTTATTCTCAATTTTCTCTTTATACCATGCTGTAGTAGTATTTGAGTCTTCTTTAAAGACTTTCCACTCAATGAAGTTTAAATGATTATAATAGTTTCAATTCTGTATTGCATATTAATATTTTGTCGGTTTACCTTTTCAATTTTTTGAATAGCAAACCATCTTTCTCCCTGATATACCATACTTGAGCTACTCTTATTATCTGTGTTATATTTTTTTTCTGTTATCTGTTTTCAAGCAATCTACAATCCTAACTTCTCTACCAATGAATATTATATCTGACTAATCAATGATCTCTCTCTATCTCTCTAAAGCTCAAGGACCATATTTTCAACAATGGCTTTTAATTTTACTTTTTGGACATCTCTATCTGCAATTGCTTTGTGACTTCAATTCCCTTATATTTAATGATGAACTCATTGCTTTTCTTTCTACAGTTAGCATTTTTTCCTATACCCCTTATTTTATTAAAATCCAAACCATCTTTTATAATTAAAGTTTCAGAATCATCCTTGATGTTTTCTTTCTACATATTCCTTCAGATTCAGTAATTATCAACTACCAGTCTTGAAATCTATATAATTTATTTCCTTTTTTCCATTACTAACATGAGGGACACTGTAAGATCACTTAGGTTGTACGTTGTAAAACTTCAGGTATTTTATTCACATGTTCTGTGGTGGGAAAGGTACTTATAAAGGATGTACAGAGTCATTTTTCTAAAGCATTTCTTTGACTAACTAATTCCCTCTAATTAGAAATGACGAATGTGGGAAAGTGAAAAGTGTGCATAGTATGGAATCTGGTAATCTATTGCAAGTATTGCTCTATCTCACATTCGATGGGCGACATCTGGCAAGATGTTTAACGTAGTTGAGAGTCAGTTCTATAGCTTCATTAAGAATAATTGCAAGGTCAGCATTTTAAAAACCATCAGGGAAACCATTACTCTACCCAGAGGAAAAAAATTAAGAAAAAAAAAAAATTAATGCTGGTTGGTTGTTAAGATATCAATTCTGAATACCAGTGAATAGAGTGAGGGCCTTAGACCCCTGGTAGAAGAATAAACCACAGAGAATGAAATGGCTTAACAATGTGAGAAGAAGACAAATGACAATCTTTCCTGAGTCAATACTTGTCCAGCTCTGGACTAGATAAGCCACTGAAATTGCTAAATAAATAAATATAAATATGAAAGACAATATGTACACTTCTATTCCTTATAATTGCTTATCTTGTAATAAAAACTTATAATGGAACAAAGATACTGAAAATAGTTCATTATCTAGTTAATCTTTAAGCTTGTCTTTAGCCTTGCTTGCATACCACATTCTGAATTGGACTTCTGTGGAGATAGGTGGCATAGAGGAATTAATAGTGACAGGAGAATTTGGTGCTAAAGAATAGTACTTGTAAACTATCTATTCATCTGATCTTGACACTAAAATTAGATAATTTGCATGACAAACAGCTAGTCCAATTCAAAGAGAATATCTTAAGATCATGATCTTTCTTCAGCCAATTGAGTTAGCATGAAATATTTTTCATGTGAAAATTAAAATCGTTGCTTTTAGATAAAGTTTACCTTCAAATCGCCCACATTTTCTTTCTTAACTTTATACCAGTTAAAGGCTATTCAGTTAAGCAAAACATTACAATCAAATCAGCTAAAAGGGAGAGAATTATAATAAATGGCAAATATATTTTTAAAATTACATTAATTTTTTCCATAGATTTTAACTAGTATACAATAGATAACGATAATATTTTAAATGACTCAAAAAATCTGATCACTTTTTCTAGAATTAAATAAACTAAAATATATCATTAAAACGTATAATCCTGAAGAAAAAATATTAGTGGTCTTGAAAAATATTTCTGAGTTAAAATTATAAAGGAAAAAGTTTAAAAGGAACATTTAACGTTAAAAAAAAAAATGCTCACTATTCTGCTTTCCCTGTCAACAATGAAATATATTTTAGTTAAGTGCTATTTGGGGTTTGGGGAGAAAATTGAAGAATGCCTTAATTTCTCATTAACTACAGCATTAATCAGTGGTTAATTGTAATTATTTAGCCTGTAGAAAAAGTGAAAGTAGAATTAGAATCTGACTACAAGTCAAATAAACTTTGTCTTTCTTATTGATTGAAGCATTTTTAAGACAGGTACTCAATAGAGTTTGCTTAGCAAAATTTTGGTAGTGCTTGGTTAATGTGTGGAATAGTAATTGAAGTCAGTTGGTAAGTCAAATTCTACATCTCCTTTTGTGTTAACTTGTAAATAGTAATATTCTTTAATAATAGAGGACAATATTAATACCGTTTTTCCAGTATCAGTGAATAATTACAATTAAGCATTATGAGTAGTTATGGAATACATTATTATGCTTCATGAACTTCAATTTTGATATGGAAATCAATTGATTACTACTCTTGAATATATTCTCTGAGACTTTATTTAGAGGCAATTGAAAAATTATATAAATTCTCTATGCTGATTTTCCCAGTACTGTTAATGTCTCTTGCTAATTGTTTATTTACTCTTAAAGGCATAAATCTTGACTCCCACCAGTCTCAACACCCATTTTGCATTTAAGAGAATCTTTTTGAAAAAACAAAACACAAAAACAAAAAAAAAAAACCCAGTCTTTTCTTTGTAATGCAAGGAAGAAAATTGAAAATCAATAAATAAAATTGCTATTTCAAAATGAGAAAATGTTAATAGCATGCCAAGTCTACTTTCTCACTTTGGGAACATCTGGCTGTGGTTCTAGGGTTTCATCATTTTTCCCAACAACTATACTTGGAAATTTGCTATAATCTTTTCTTAACAAAAATTGCTCGTTGAAGAAATAGGACCTGAATTTGGCATTCTTTAGCTTTCCTTTCGTCAGTATCTAGATTATCCATACATTTTCTAAATCCTATGCTAACAGACCTTTGAAGTCAAATGCTAAATGTTATTAACCTCCAACAAATTGGATTCCTGATGAATCCATGTTCTTTTTTGTGTCAGTGTCAATAAGTCATCACAGTGCACCTTGTGAGGTTCCTCTAGTGGCTCTGTGAATGGGCACAGTCTATTTGGTCTTTGCTTTTGGTCATTTCTATGCCACCTTTTGGTGGCATGTAAAAAATTATAAACATAAATTGTTTTAAATACAACATAAATTACAGAAGGAAGGAAAGAAAATAAGATACTTTTGGAAGAAAGATGAATTTGAAAAGTATGTTATTTCAGGGAAAAATGATAAAGCATATGGTTATTTTAAGACTTCCAAGGTGAGACCTCTCAGCAAATAATAAATAAAATGAAGAATAAGAATTTAGATTCAGGGGTCCTGGCTATAAGAAAGGGAATCCAAAGTGTAATTTGTATGTAAGGGTTTTTTTTTTTTTTTTTTTTTTTTTTTCTTTTTTGAGAGGTTTTCACTATAGGGCGCGTGCGCTAGCCAGACAGAGAGAGACATAGAAACAGAGAGCGAGAAATCAACCCCCAGGGGCGATGGTCACGCCGCAGTCCCTTCTCCTCCATTCTCCTCTCGGGATCTTGGGCACGCACACACACTCGCCCGGCGTGAGTTTCAAGCCACCGGGTCTGGGACGCGAACCACGGTCAACTACGTGGGAGTCCAGCGACATAGCCATTACACCAACTGCTGGTTCCCTGCATGTAAGGGTTTTAACAAGAGTTGATGGCTGAATTGTAGATCACCAAGGATTCATCAAGTCAATTTATACTTAACGTGAGAAAAATTAAGACTGATTATAAAAGTCTATTTTGATTACTTTTTAGGAATTGTATTTGTTTTACTAGGAATATGATAACAAATTATCACATTTTGAGTGGCTTCAAGCAACAGATAATTATTATTTCTTACTTCAGGGAGCTAAAAATTTAAAATCAAGGTGTGAACAACCCCATTATCCCTCTGAAGGTTCTGTAGAAAAATCATTCCTTTCGCTCTTTCCGCCATCTTAGAGCCTGTGGAGGTGAGTGAGGATCCTGCTGTACTTTGGGAACAAATAATCGAGGCCTGCTGGGAACAGGACTTCTAAAAGGCAACTATGTCTGGAAGGCTGTGGTCCAAGGCCATTTTTGTTGGCTATAAGCGGGTCTCAGGAACCAAAGGGAGCACACAGCTCTTCATAAAATTGAAGGTGTTTATGCACGAGATGAAACGGAATTCTATTTAGGCAAGAGGTGTGCCTATGTGTACAAAGCAAAAAACAACACAGTGACTCCTGGTGGCAAACCAAATAAAACCAGAGTAATCTGGGGAAAGGTTACCCGAGCCCATGGAAACAGTGGCATGGTTCGAGCCAAATTCTGAAGCAACCTTCCTGCTAAGGCTATTGGACACAGAATCCGTGTGATGCTGTACCCCTCAAGGATTTAAAATAATGAAATGTAAATGAATAAAAATGGATTTGTGTTGTATTTAAAAAAAAAAAAAAAAAAAATCATTTCCTAGCCTCCGGTGCTTCCCAATAATTCCTTGGTGTTTTTTGGTTTATACTAATACCATTTCAATCTCTTTCCCATCTTCAAACGTTCTTCCCTCTGTGTCTCCGTATGCCTTTGTTCTCTTATAAGGATGCCACTCATAAGATTCAGGACCCACCCTAATCTACCGTGACTGCATGTTAACTTAACTGATTACATCTGCTAAGCCCTATTTGCAAATAAGTCTCATTCTGGCTATTGTGAAAGACATACCTACTATAGACATCATTGGGAGCACACTATTAGGAGGACACGATTCAACTTACTACAGATACAATTGCCATCATGTGCATCAATAATTAAGTATGTATTGTATTACATGTCACTGTACCTTTGCTAATTTATTTGATTACTCCTTTAGTACATCCATGTGAAAGTTCAGAGTTTGTATGCTTTTTCAATTATGGATTTGCTTTACCATTTACTCAAAAAACATTTGATTTGTGTGTTGTAGTTGTTGTGCACTGTGCTGGGCACTTAAGATATAATGATGAGAAAACATAAAAGATGTAAAAACAAACTTAATGGGAGATGCAAACACATAAATATTCAGCAATAATATATTGGTATTTTTATATTATAGATGTTTTATTCCAAGTAGAGGAAACAGTATGATAGAAAATGACAATTTTGGAATAATATGGGGAGTTTTGAAAGTTCCCACTAATTCTACATGACAAGAAGATACAAGGAAAGTTATGGTAAAAAATGAACCAAAGGAAGAATTTGAGAATGAAATTCTGCCATATTTTCCATAAATTCCTAAATAAACTGATGGCAATTCTCTTGGTAGTGGAGTCACTGAAGAATGATAAAATAGGTGAGAAAGATGATGAAGTGATTTGAATTGTGTTTCATATTTCTTATTTCAAATTTCCAGAAATTAAGGTATATACTAAAAGCCTTCAGGTTCAGGACAAGCAGATGGCACAATGGTTATGCCACTGGATTCCCATAGAGTTGACAGTTTGAGTTCTGGACTAGTGACTTAAAACTTAAAACTCTTGCCAGGTGTATGAACGTGTGTGCCCAAAATCCTGAGAGAAGAGAGGAGAAGGAATTATGGTTTTTCCACGCCCCCGGGGTGTGATTTCTTGTTTTCTGTCTCTCTTTGTCTCTCTGGTGAGCACACACATCCTATAGCAAAAATTTCTCTCTCTCTAAAAAAAAAAAAAAAAAGCCTTCATGTTCATAAATTCTGCTGTTATGTAGCATTTATGTTGCTTTTGCACTTGGGGGGAATGTTTCCAAAAGGGATGATGAGTTTGCTGGGTACATCCCCACATCTCTTCCCCATAGGAGATTAGCCACATAAATAAATTGCGAAGATTTGTTTTTAATGATTTGCTTATAGAATGGATTCAACACACTAGGATCCAGAATTAAAAGTGCTGCATGGGGTTTCGTAAATTGAATTACTTAATCAAAATAGTGTTTGCAAATTTAAATGTCCATCCTTACATGACGGGATGGTTCTCATTTTTTATTCAAGGATGAGAGAAGAGTACCTTCCTCCCATTTCTTCCCCATTATGGTTATTGCATCAGTTTTAGAGAAGTAGAGCATAACGTTTTCTTTTTTGATTCCATAATCTGATACAGTCTTGTTCAAATCATTCAATTACATATATGAACATGCATGTGTGTGCACACAGACACACAATCTATTCTTTTTTCTAACTACCATGCTCTGGTAAACCTTTTTGAAGAAGCTGGTCACAAATAACAGATGGATCTTTTCTATTGGCAATAGATGGAAAGAGCACTTGAGGTCAGTTATACAGAGGTTGCTGTCAATGCTTATCTAAACATACTCAGACACAGAAGCACACAATAAAAGTAGAGAACATTAATTTTGTAACATAGCTATAAGAGTGATTATAAGCCTACAGGTTGTTCATACTAAGAAAACATTATCTCAGAGAGCCATGGAGTTGTATGTGCATGTTAGATATACAGAGCTTAACAACCTTCTCAAGAGCATATAGATTTTTTTGGAAACGATCTCCATTAGCTAGTAATCCAGAGATATATTTTTCTCTTTCTATCAGCTGCAAAGTAATAAATAATGTTAGGAACTAGAACATTATAATAAGCAATTATAATAATTCTAACAGAAAAAATATAGACAAGTGTTACTAAATTAGAAACTATTTTGTTTCTAGATGATAGACATTTTCTAAGGAACAATAGTCTTTTACTACAAAACTATAAATATATCGTATTGAGAGAAAATGATTTTGTATTGAAGGATTGCTGGAAAGATAAACAGTCATTTTAAAGCCAACAGTTTTCATAACAGTCAGAACATGACTGGGTGGAGAAATGCAGGAGTTAGCTGAGTTTTAGAGAAATAAAGACCAAGTTCATCAAACTCTTCAAAAAATTTGTCTTGGAACAGTAAGTTTCTCATATTCTGCCTTCTCCTGCTCTGCTACAATAATCATTTACATGTTAGGTTCTAGAACTGAAACTATTTTATGCACATTGATGTAATAAAATGGTTAGTTTACTCTCAAGCTGTGAAAATCCTTAATTTTGGGATCTGACATGTAATACAATATTCTCTAAAAAACAGAAACTTTTAATTATTTGAAAACTAGAAGATTGGTAAGGAAGACTCTAGTCTACTGGCTTGGACAAGTGCGTTTCCATATTAAAGACTGAAATGTACATATAGGCTGAAAGAAATACAATCAATATGGACCTAAGTGTTAGAGTTGATTAACTACACAAAGTCATTTCTTTTTTTTTTTTTTTTACATGTCAACATATTTATTATCATCATAATCTTGTCCATTTAGCATTGAATCACATATAACTTTACAGTGTATCACATTTCTTTCTCCAGAAGGAATACCATGCCAATCAGTCAATACTGAGACACTACAATCCCCATTTCATCATCCAATAGCTCCTCATCATCCTTCCCGGTTGTTATTATTGTTATTCCCATTATTCCTATAAAGAGTCAATCTCTACTTATCATTTGGCTTTTACCCAACATGAAACACTTCTCAGACCAATCCAGCTGAGACTACTATACACATCATCAACAGGTAATAGACCATATCTTGTCCCACCAACATTATGCCTCTCTATTTGTTCTCTTGCTTTTTTTTTTTACAAAGTCATTTCTTAAATAAAGCGTTTTTTTTTTTTTTTCCTTTGGAGAGGTTTTCGCTATAGGGCGCGTGCGCTCACCAGACAGACAGAGAAAGGCATAGAGACAGAAAGCGAGAAATCATCCTCCAGGGAGGTGGTCACTCCGCAATCCCTTCTCCTCCATTCTCCTCTCGGGATCTTGGGCACGCATGCACACGCCGGTGTGAGTTTTAAGCCACTGGTTCCGGGTCGCGAACGCGCGGTCGACTACGTGGGAGTCCAGCGACATAGTCATTACGCTAACTGCTGGTTCCCAAGATTTTTTTTAAAAATGAGATTAAATATTTATATTGGTTGGCTTCAAGTAAGATAGATTGCTCTTCATAGTGGCAGTGGGGCTCTAATCAGTTGTCTACCTAAATAGAATAAAGACAAACCTTCCCTGAAACAAGAAGGAACTTGCCAGCAGATTTTCTTCTGATTCAGACTTCTACTCTTCCCTGACTCTCCAGTCTACTAGACTACGTTCTATATATATTTTTTTTTTTTTTTGAGAGATTTTTGCTATAGGGCGCGTGCACTCGCCAGACAGAGAGAGACAGAGAGACAGAAAGTGAGAAATCACCCCCCAGGGGGGATGGTCACGCCACAATCCCTTCTCCTCCATTCTCCTCTTGGGATCTTGGGCACGCACGCACACGCACCCAGCGTGAGTTTTAAGCCACCGGGTCTGGGATGCGAACTGTGGTCGATTATGTGGGAGTCCAGTGACATAGCCATTATGCTAACTGCTGGTTCCCAACGTTCTATATTTTGGACTTGCATTTCTACAATCATACAAACCAACTTCTTAAGATCTCTCTCCTTATCTCACTGTATACATCCTGTTTGTTCTGTTTTCCGGAAGAACTCTGAATAACACACAGATACTTTGGTGGAGTCAAGAAACACCAATGAAGTCAGAGTAAGCTGAAGCTGAATGTGTAAGGCGAGAGAATAATAGGAGGTGACATCAGCATTATTAGCTTTGACTCAGTCAGAAAATTTTTATTTGTAAGTTCATTCAGCAAATTTGCAGTGGTAAATCTGCGTCCAGTTTCCGTTATCCTAATTTCTGTAACATTTCTTACACTAGCGTAATGTTCATACATTGATATATTTTTGTGATAAAGTACACACAGAATTTTTACATTTTAAAATTCTCAAATTAGGTCTGGTTCTGACAACAATAAAACCACAGACTAACATATAAAATAAAATAAGGTAGAAGTAATGTAAAACAAGGCTGATTGATCAGTTGTTTAGTGTTGTGTAATAAAACAATCAAGTCTTCCTCCTCCAAAGTATTTTAATAAGTTTCCATCCTCCCAGTTGCTTTTCTGAGAAAATACTTCCTTAAAAATTAAAATATAAAATATGTGTAAATTAGCCAGTCCCTCACTATTGAAATTTAGAGGCTAGCTTCCAAAATTATGATTTAGAGAGGTTGATGTCATAAGTTCCAATATTTTTAAACTCATCTGAATTTTAATATTCAGTGAAGTTTTTTCAAAAGAAAGCTTTCTGAAGAATGTTAACCCACAAATACACAACTAAGTAATTCTAGTCTTTCTACATTTCTAGCTATTTGTCATAAATTCTAACTCTGATCTTAATAGCTCCACTTTATCATTTTCATTTTTTATTTCAGCTACAAAGCTAATGATATTTTATTAGTTTGAAAAAAAAAGACTCCTTTATTATGTCTAAGATACTAGATCTCATTTTTCTCTTCTGATTTCAAAGCTCCCTTCCTGTTCCAGAAGAATTTAAACAACAAAAATAAAATCTTTGATATGATTAGGAGATAGATCTAGGCCATCATATTTGATGAGATTCAAGAGAAATAAAATAGCTTTTAAGAAACATGCCTCTACTTACTTATACATTTAAATTAATGTTTTCTTCTCTAAGTGGTCACCTTGGGAAAGGTCATTTACTTATCCTAATAACACCGTTGCTATTTAAAATATTTTAAAGCTTTTTCTGTTTTGATTGTTTTGCTTTGTTTTGTTTTGTTTTCATTTAACTTGAAAACCCAATTATAAGTCATCTAAGAAAATCATTTGTATTTATAGACTATGTATTTAAGAGACACTCAGATCTGTTAAATTTGATGTACGCGTTATCTTAAAAGTTTTCAAATGTTACTACTCCTAACAATAGGCCCAGCACCACTGCTGAGAAGTGCCCAGCAGAGCCCCTCTCCTTTAAGACCCTAAAAGCTAAAAAGAACAGGAACATCACAGGCATCTCCCTCTGAGGAGAGCCCTGCCCTTTTCTGGGCCCAGCATCACTGCTGAGAAGTGCCCAGCCAGTGCCCCTCACCTTCTAGATCCTAAAAGATAGAAAAGTAAGGGACGCTCTGTTTTTCCTTTTATTTTCTCTCTTTTCTAATAGTTTTTTAAAAAACATATTTTCCCATGTGTCTTTCTCTTGCCAATTTACTCTCCTCCCCCCCCCCCACAGGACAGAAAAATTGCAGACATCTCCATCTGAGGTGTTCCTTGTTGGTTTATTTTTGGTTTTCCCCTTTCTTTGTTGTTTTTTGTTTGTTTGTTTTGTTTTCTCTTCTTATTTCTGCTTTCTATTCTCTTTTTCTTTAACCTTACTTTCTCATTTTGCTGCTTGGCCTCACTCACTGCCTGGACAAGTCTAGGTGCATAGTAGTCAAACATCTAAATCTCTGAGGCTCAGAGAAATCTTCACCACACCCTCACTGAAACTTCTGCAAAGAGAGAGAAACTCCTCTTCATAAATCTGAACTCAAAACTCCTCCTGTGGATACACATTACAAAACATAGTACAAGGGAGAAATTAGCACAGAATTACCTCAAAACAAAGGGAAGTACACAAGTTCACAGTTACAGAAACCTTCTCCAACAAATTAGCTAAAAGTGAATACATGACCAAATGACTAAAAATTATAGAAAAACCTCAAGGATGAGAGAACCAATGAGAAAGCCTCAAGGATGAGAAGCATCCAAATATGACAGGTATAGACTTCTATATCTAAAAGAAGAGATAGATTACAACACACTAATTGTTGGGGATTTCAACACTCCACTATCTCCTTTGGACCAATCATCCATTCAAAAAAATAAGCAAAGAGATAGAAGATCTAAACTATACCATATATCCAATGGACTTAACAGACATATAAAGAATCTTCTGTCCCCAAACCATGAAATATACATTTTCCTGTATCTACATGGAAACTTTTTTGAATATTGACAACATGATAAAACAAGCCTTTACAAATTCAAAGGCAGAGAATCTGTATCTAGCATTTTCTCCAATTGTGATAGAATTAAGCTTGATATTAAATTTTTTAAAGAAGTAGATAGTCTTTTTTAATTATTTATTTTATTTTATTTATTCATTCATTTATTTTAATTTGACCAGAGAAAGACACACACACACAGAGAGAGAGAGAGAGAGAGAGAGAGAGAGAGAGAGAAAGTGAAAAAGCAAACCTCCGGGTCCAGGACTCAAACCATGGTCAGCCATGTGGGAGTGTCCAGCACCTTAGCCACCACACCACCTGCTGGTCCCAAACTCGATATTAATTTTAGAAAAAAAATGCACAAAAATACACAAACACATGGAAACTAAATAACCTACTCATGATTGATTTCACAATTACCAAAAAATTAGGACTGAAATAAAAAGATTTATGGAAACCAATGATAATGAGTACATGAGTTTCCATAATCTAAGGGACACAGCAAGAGCAGTCATAAGAGGGAAGTCCACAGCAATCAATGTACATAAGAAAAAGATGGAAAGAAGGCAAATGAACAGTCTAACATCATACCCCATTGAATTGGAAAAACAACCAAAAAAATCCAAAAATTCTAGGAGAAAAAATATAAAAAAGATATGAGCAGAAATAAATTAAATAGGGACCAGCAGATAGCGTAATGGCTATGTCACTGAACTCCCATGTAGCCAACCGCAGTTTGAGTCCCGGACCCAGTGGTGTAAACTTACGCTGGGCGCGTGTGCGTGCGTGCCCAAGATCCCAATAGGAGAATGGAGGAGAAGGGATTGCGGCATGGTCATCCCCCCAGAAGGGTGATTTCTCGCTTTCTTTCTCTCTGTCTCTCTCTCTTTCTGGCAAGCGCACGTGCCCTACAACAAAAACCTCTCCAAAGGAAAGGAAGGAAGGAAGGAAGGAAGGAAGGAAGGAAGGAAGGAAGGAAGGAAGGAAGGAAGGAAATAAAAAATAAACTACACAGAAAATAAGTGAAAGTAAAAGCTGATTCTTTGAAAAAATAAACAAGATTGACACATCATTTCTTAGACTAATTAAGAAGAAAAGAGAAAGGAACCAGATAAATTTTCAATGAAACAGACAATATCACAACAGACACAATAGAATTACAAAACATCATTAGAAGTTACTATGAGTGAGTATATGCCAAATAACAGGAAATGAGATGGGAAAATTCCTGGACACATATAATCTACCAAGATTGAATTAGAAGGACATGGACAGCCTGAATAGATGCATAACAAGCAATGAGATTGAATCAATAATAACTAATACCCCAACAATGAAAAGCCCTGCTCCTGATGGTTTCACTTCTGAATTCAACAAAACTTTAAAGACGAGGTAAGTCCCATTCTACTCAAATTATCTTTAAATATACAAAAGGAAGAAACCTTCCCAAATTCATCTTATGAAGGCTCCATTACCCTTTTATACAAGCAGACAAGGACATGATAAGGAAAGAAAACGACAGACCATACATCATATTAACGGAAAGAAAGATAAAACCATATGATCATATCCATCCATGCAGAAAAAGCGTTAGATAAAATACAAATCCCTTCATGATTAAGACCCTAAGCACAATTGGCACAGAAGGGTCATTCTTCACCACAATAAAAGCTATTTAAGAAAAACCCATAGCTGACATCATACTGAATGGGAAGAACCTGAAAACTTTCCTACTAAAAACTGGTTTTAGACAAGGCTGCCCACTTTCTCCACTCCTTTTCAGTATAGTACTGGAAGCCCTGGCCAATGCAATCAGAAAGGAGAATAATATAAAAGACATTCAAATAGGGAAAGTAGAGAGAAAATTATCTCTATTTGCAGACAACAGAATTGTGTACATAGAAGAACCAAGGGTGTCAACGAAAAGATACCTGGAAGTTATAAACGAATACTGTAAAGTAGCAAGACATAAAAATCAAAATACAGAAATCTGTAGCATTTCTATATATGAACAACAAGCAGACAGAGGCAGAACTGGAGAAAGTAATCCCATTTAAAATAACCACAAAACCTATAAGATACCTAGGAGTAAATATCACCAAAGAAGTGAAAGTTCTATACAAGAAGAACTCCAAAAATCTTTAAAAAATAAAATTGAAAATGACACAAAAAAGTGGGAAGACATCCCATGTTCCTGGATTGGAAGAATGAATATAATCAAAATGGTAATTGCACCCAAATTAATCTACCTATAATGTAATCCTAATCAAATTACCAGAGACATTCTTCACAGATCTAGAAAAGACAATCATAGAATTTTTCTGGAATCATAAAAGACCCTGTCTGTTGTTGATAACATGTATAGTATCCTCAGCTGAATTGGTGTGAGGTGTGTTTGTGTTGAATAAATTCACTTTATAAGCTAAGTGATGTGCAGTGATTGAATGTATGAAATAAATTTTTAATAACTCACAAAAATGTCCTGAGATAGATAATATGATCACCCTAGTAAGCATTGTCCAATGCTTCATACCAGAGAGGTTAGAGAGTCAGACTGACTGACCAAATCAACCACATTTTCCACAAGGTATAAAATAACCTCCATTTTTTTGTGTGTTTCTGATACATAAAATGACTTCTTCAATGGCCCTTCATTGATAGATTAAGGGACTAGAAGCAAAACAAAAACCTTAATCATGAAAGATTTGATTATAAGAAAGAAAATGGAAAATTTCCACAAGAAAATAAAAATTCTGTTTAGCTTTTCATTAATGAGAACAACTGATATGGGTAGATTTCTTTCTTTTAAAAAATTATTTATTTATTTGTTTATTTTTATTTGTCATTATTTTTTAATTTGGCCAGAAAGAGAGAGAGAGATAGAAAGATAGGAAAAGTGAGAAAGCAAGTCACCAGGTCCGGGACTCAGCAGTCAGCCATGTGGGAGTCCAGTGTCCTTAACCACCAGGCTACCTACTGGTCCCCAGATTTATATCTTTTAGGTTTTGGTGAACTGAGGTTTTACTAAGGTAAATGTAGCATCACTTTTCTTCTATTCAAAGTGATCATTTTGAAGTTTAAGATGTTCTCTGTCAGCACTATGTTGACTTTAACCCAGTCAGATGATTACTCAGCTGATCTTGATGAATCTCTACTAGTGGGATGATTTTGATGAGTTATAAATCAGTCTCAATGTCTGTTTTCTCTTTTAAGTATTTTTTTTTTTTTGGTAGACTGAAGATATATGTTAGGTAAGAAATTTTGTCCAATTTTACATTCAAAGTATGTAGAGAAAATGAATACATTTTCAATGATAAATATATATGTCATTTTAGTTAAAGATGGACTATATATAATAGTGGTTCCGTAAGACTGTACTAGTCTATATACTACCTAGTTTCGGTGTGTAGTAGACTATTGTCTAGCTTTGTGTGAATATACTCTATAATGTTTGCACAATTATGAAATGACCTAATACATTTTTTAGAGTGCAGCCTATCATTGTGCAATACGTGTCTGTGTATATGCATACATATATATGCACACACAAACACACACATACACACACAAAGTGATGACCTTTTCTTTTCCCCACTACATACTAGTAATCAAAGATCTAATCCAAATAGGAAAATTGAGTAACTCCAAATTTCATGTGGTTTTGGGAATTGTTCATAGGCTTCATTAAAAATATAGTATCTTTTTATAGGGAAACTTACTTCTTGCAGGAGGATAATTTAAGCAAAATTCTTGTGAAATGGTTTGTTGAGAGTTGGACTGTTTCTTGAGGCACGTGTTCTGAGTTCTGCAGGGTGACCCATGTTTTTAGGCATATTTTCAGCTAGAAATGACCGTGGGCTGTCATAGTAAAGACCTCTCCAGTGCTTTGGGAAGATACCAACTTGCCCCCACACGTTAGCAGAGGGAGTTCAACACTGGAAGTGGCTCATAAACACCTGCTTCTCAGTTTAAAAGCTCAGTAAATCTGACCTCAAAAATAGCATTCATAATGTAGAGTCAGTGAAAAACAAGGTTTTAGCTTATCTGCATTTGTCTTTTGCTGTAAAAATGAAAAGCTAAAATATGGGAACCAGCAGTTAGCGTAATGGCTATGTCGCTGGACTCCCACATAATCGACCAAGGTTCGCGTCCCAGACCCAGTGGCTTAAAACTCACACCGGGCGCATATGCGTGCATGCCCAAGATCCTGAGAGGAGAATGGAGGAGAAGGGATTGCGGTGTGACCATCCCCCCTTGTGGGTGATTTCTCACTTTCTGTCTCTGTCTGATTTCTCACTTTCTGTCTCTCTGTCTCTCTCTGTCTGTCTGGAGAGCGCGCACGCCCTATAGTGAAAACCTCTCCAAAAAAAAAAAAAAAAGCTAAAATAAAAAGCTTTTAAGAAAAGCTTTTTATGATCTAAGGCCTAAGAAGCAAGACAAAGTTTATGATACTTATATTATAAATTACAATATCCAAACTCCTGATATCCATGGAAGAAAGGGGTTTTGGCCTAATGGACACTGCTTATCATATAGATTAGCTTCATAAGAATTTCCTAACTGTTATTCCTTAGTAAGAGAAGTTTTTTTTTTTTAATAAAAAAGGAAGCACAATGAAATGTACACACACACACACACACACACACAGTTTCATCAGGAGATGTAACTTTCTGAGGGTAATCTATAGTTTTTTGTTTATTTTATTCACCATGGGATACAGCAACTAATACAATATTGGTACCTAATAGTAGGTGTTCAAAAATATTTATTAAATAAAAGAAGATTATATTTATACTGTTATAATTGTCCTTTTCAAGGTTGGCAGGGGAAATTTATGTTTCAGAATGTTCTCATTATTTTGTAGGAATAGACTACATTGACCTCAGAGTTAGAGAAATAAGTGATTTAGCATGCCATAATTAATCCTGATACCTTGTACTTTTTTGAAATTTTAACCTATTTAAGCTATGTAATGTACGCTCTTTTGTAATTCATGAAAACATTTGGAAGAATAACAGAAAGGCTTTGCTGCTTCTGTTTTTACAGATGATGAAATAGGTTCAGGCAGTTAAGACAGTGGCTCACAGGTCATACGCTGAAGTCAAGAACCTAAGCAAGGGATTGAACTTCTTCCTACAGAGTTCAGAAGGGTGTGAATCTGAACAAATAGCACTAAATTATTTAATGACCCAGATTCATCTTTTTGCATCCAAATGAGGCTATTGTATTTGCATCTTTGTGATTGCAGGAGAGGGAAAAAAACTCATAGAAGCTGGCAAGAAGGGCAAGCAAATTAATCAGCTTATAAAATGTTCATGAATTCACAAAAATGTAAGGGGTCCTCGGAATTTAAGAAGTCCTCAGTCTTTGGATTAACTTTTACTAATCCTGTTTTACGATGTTTTTTTTATTACAGAACCTAACTTCGATGATCAGTAGAGATTTATTTACTTGTATGTTATAGATATTTTGAGTTGTGAAACATAGTGAGTTAAAAAAATAATCTGGTTGTCTAAGTCAGTGGTATTTATAAAATGTATCATGAAAAGGCTAATTATGATTTATTATAAAGTCTCCCTATACCTATTGTGCATAAAGTAATATGCTCTCACAACAGGCTCTACTTTCATTAACCTTTTCATGGCGGCAGTGATCTCCTTCAGAAATCTTATTTCTGAATTGTATTCCTATACCAAGTACTGATTCCTTCATACCTGGCAGGGCAGGGAGACCAATGTGCAATTGTGGATTAATTACTCTGGATTAAACTGTTAAGGAAGTTGGGGAAGGATGAGGAAGGAAAAGAAGATAATTTCATTAATACAGCCATTGAGGTTACTTTGTAAAGCATTATTTTCTGCTTTCTATTTCATTTTTTTCCCTACCTTCCTTCCTTTTTTCCTCCCTCTCTCCCTCCTTTCCTTCTTTCTTTCCTTCCTAAGTTTTGCCAGAAGGCGTGTCATCTTGTTAAGGGATGGGAAAGTGTCAAGCTGCATTGTGAAGTCCTTGGTTCTTTCGGTCCAGATCACTAAAATTAGAGATCTGTCCCTAGGCGCAAAATGAAACCGCAACCATGAATGAAGTAGGTAGAAAAGAAGATTTAATAGGAAAGAAATGAAAGTACACACAAAAGGCTCTTGGGTGGGCAGATTGCCAGGTGGCAACTGCATCTGGTACTGATTAAGCATTATTTTTATTACTAGAGGTCGTGAATATTCATTGGTGGAAGATCTCTTACACTACCTATGTCCTTCGTTTGAATTCGAATCTGTGCATTTTCTCCTGCACTTGCACACTTTTCTCACAGGTAAAGAATGAGAAATTTGATTACCTAATTGTGCATGCCCATTGTGAGCCAGCTTGTTTGATTAGACTGTCTAATTAGTTTATCATCCTAGTGGGAATTAGGGTGTTGACCAAAACGCTGGCTTGGGTCTTTTTGATCCTTTCGCTTTTTTCTCACTCATGACTAACTAACTGCCTGCTACAATCTCACCAGAAACAGAGAGAGGGAAGAGTCAGAGCATCCCCCACAGAGAATTGTAATGCCACAATCTCTTCTTTTTTTCTCCCTCCCTTAACTATTTTGGGCATGCACACCCATGTATCCAGTGTGTTTTTCTTTTTATTTTTCTTTTATTCAAGAATCTAAAGTTTGTTTTTGTTTGAATACATTGCCTTTGATTTCACTGCATTTGAATTATTTACATTAATCCATTGTTTGTTGTTAAGTACAACTTCAAAAACAGAACAGGATACACTTCACACAGTGAAATGATCAAGCCCAAAACAGTATGGACTTTAGGTAATATTCAAGTTCTTCTGAACCAACCTCATTCCTGTGTCCTTCATCCTTTCTAGGATATATGAGGAGAGTCATCACTAAGTTAATAGAAAATAAAGACTTGTACTGGTTCTAAAAAGAGAAACATAAATGCAATCCAAAGGATGCTGAGGTCAAGAGTCTATGTTATAGCAGTTTATCATATTCACTTTGCAAGAAGAGATGTGGTTTCAGGAAAACATCATGCATTCAGGCTAAGAAAAAACATTTTCTTTTCTTTTTTCTTTTTTTGGAGAGGTTTTTGCTATAGGGCGTGTGCGCTCGCCAGACAGAGAGAGACAATGAGACAGAGAGACAGAGAGACAGAAAGCGAGAAATCACCCCCCAGAGGGGATGGCCACGCCGCAATCCTTTCTCCTTCATTCTCCTCTCGGGATCTTGGGCACACACGCACACGCGTCCGGCGTGAGTTTAAGCCGCTGGGTCTGGGACTCGAACCGCGGTCGACTACATGGGAGTCCAGCGACATAGCCATTACGCTAACTGCAGGTCCCAAAAAAACATTTTCTACACTGTAACTATGTACAGTGATTACACGTAAATTAAAAAAAAATGTTTTTAAAAAAGTAAAATAATTTAAAACAAACTCACCCAGTATGTTTCTCAAGTCCTGGTTTAGGACTCAAACAGTATGATTTACCATGTGGGATTAAGTTGCTTTAACCACCAGGTCACAAGCTGGCATCATTATTTTCTCTCCTATCTCCCCATACCAAATGACATTTTTATTTTATTTTATTTATTTATTTTGCCATAGGGCGTGTACACTCCCCAGAGAAAGATAAAGACAAAAAGAGAGGGAAAGTGAGAAATCACTCCCCAGGGGTATGGCCATGTTGCAATTCCTTCTCCTCTATTATCTTCTTGGGCTTTTAGGCACACCCACACACATGCCTGCTTTGTTTCCAGACTGCCAGAGAAGGAACTCGAACTACAGAGACAGTCATGACCTTAACCACACAACACCTGCTGGCGTGGCACTTAAATTTCAATAGAAACTTACTTTCTTCAAATGACATTTTAAAGAAAAAAGTCAAGGTAAATGAGAGTAGTAAATAATAATAAAGTAGTGATGGAAAATAAATCTACAAAGGTCTCTTTCTTTCCCTCTCCTTCTCAGTCCTTCACTCCCTCTCTTCTTCCCCTCCTGCCTCTAGCTATGAGTTGAATCCCTTGATAAATGCAGAATAGTGAACACATCCCATCTTCCATAATTATTCTACCTTAGGATAAATCTTTCTTCTTTCCAACATTCTACTTGTTGAAAAGTTTGGAAAATTCTCAGTTACTTTGTATTTTTTCTAAAACAGCAAAACATGGCAACAAACTAGAGCCAATTTCTCTTGCATACCTTTATATAAAAAGGTCTAGATAGTCACTAACATCATATAATCCCTGTTCCCTCTGTTTTAAATGCCCTTATTTTTCTATAACTTCCATGGAGTACAGGGAGAGAAGACACTATGAATGCACGGACTGCAAGAGTAGGTCAGGTGCTCCATTTCCAGAGACTTCTGACATTTGATGCCGGAGTCATTTAAATTCCTTATGTAGATAACTCTTCCACAGAGTTTGAAACCATTGGAGAGGTTAAAGGATATCTCTGAGCTATTTTGAATTTTCTTTAGAATCACATAGACCAGGTTTCTATTCCTAGTTTGGCTTTATACAGCAGGACTGGTAACAGGGCTTTTCATAAGTCCTATGGTGAAGAGTGATTTACACTAGATATATAATCATTGGAATTCTATTGTATTAGTATAAAGCTGGGTTGTTTCTTAGATCTTTGGGTAATATTCAAGTTCTTCAGAACCAACCTTATTCCCATGTCCTTCATCCTTTCCAGAATATATGAGAAGGGTCATCACTAAGTTAATAGAAAATGTGTATTATGAAGAAAATATGCATAAATTTTATTTTTTCTTTGTGCCAAAATGAACTCATGCTGTAATTCCATTATTCCACAGACTTTTTGAAATCCCTTTGTATTTCTTTCCTTGTCCCATAGTCTATGAAAGTCTTCACTACTGGCTTTCAGGCCCCTCAGAAACTAATTGCCTTGTGAAGTCCTTAAACATATTCTTCTTTGAGAATAAGAACCTGTCTTCCTGTTTTCTGAATGTTCTGACCCAATTGGTTCTTCCATCTTGGTCATTATTGATCGAATAATACTATTTCCAACCATAGACACTGTGTTTGTATAAATGTTTAAATTGTACTCTGCAGTCCAATAATTTTCTCTCTGATGCAAGTATCATCTATGAGTAATTTTGAAATTGTTTGAAAACAAGTCACATTTCTTTGAATAAGTACATACTTAATTTAGGCAGTATACAAACTTCATATTCTCCCACAAAGCTTTTTAAGAACCATTATAAATATATTATAGTGAAATCTGAATTCTGTCACTTAACCACAAAAATGTCCTGGCTTAATAAATCAAGAAGAGAATCAATGAAGCTTGCATTAAATGCCTGAAAGAACACTGCAATCATTCATATGAAGTAACTTTGGGTGATTACTAAGTTCTCTAAGGTTGTTGAGACTGCAGAAAACCATAAATGCTTGGTGTAACAATTATTACTACCCCACATACCCATGGAGCCATTTTGGAAGTATTTCCAATAAATCCATAAATGCTTTGACTGGAACTGATGTGGAATATTTTTTCAGAACCCTATTGTAACTGTCAGCTACAAAGGTTGCTGTCTGAATGAAATAGTAATGTTTTCTTGTCAGGATGATACTTATTTGTCTGTAATTGTAAATCTTTTGATCAAATGCTTCTACTCAAGAGGAAAACAACAAAGGGAATGCTGTTACTATTATATGTAGGGCAATGTAATGCACATAGAAATATGACAGAATCACAAAAACTGATTTAATATAGATTATAGGTGATTGAGGGGATGCTCAATCTAATTAATTTATCTTCTTCATTTTCAAGAAAATACAGTTCTTTAATTTTTTTTCTATGTGCCTAGCACTGTGCTAGATCAAGGAGAGAAATAAAGGTAAATAGAATTGATCTCTGGCTTCATAGTACTTCAGATGTAAAGGAAGCCCCTAGTGGGTAAAAAGCACAATCACAGGGGTACACCTGGAGACGAGGTATTTTTAAAAATAGCCATTCATGTATCTGTTTATACTCTTCACCATCAGCCAGCCTTTTGATAGAGTGCAACTTCCTAAACAATGGACATGATATTGAATCTGTAACTTGTATTATTAAAGAGTTTCTGTTCTTTTGTAAAGTACATACATTTGAGATGCATATTCCTTATCGAAGGTGGAGAAAGCTGCTTTAGAGTCAAGACTGCATCTTAACCTACACACAGCTAGAGAACATAACAAGTTTTAAGCAACTTGCTGGCAACTGGACCTAAGATGATGACACATCCCATTGAAGAAACTATTGTTCGTATTCCATAGTATGTGTTCAGAAACATTGACCACATGCAAATTAATGATATGTTTAGATAATGAAGGTGGTAGAAAGAGTCAGGAAGAAAAAGTTATTAGAAATAAATGAAGGCCAGTGTGTTGGTGATAATTAAATCATGAGTATACAAACCACTGACAATTTCAATGATGATATATTTACAAGGGTAAAATGATTTGCAGTAAAGTGTCTGCTATTAAATCAAAGAGATGACACATGAAAATATATCTACAATTCTCTTCTTGATTTATTTATTTTTTCTTTTTTTCAAAGAGGTTTATGCTATAGGGCATGTGCACTCACCAGAAAGACAGAGAGACAGAAAGCAAGAAATCACTCCCCCAAGGAGGATGGCCACACCGCAATCTCTTCTCCTCTGTTCTCCTCTTAGGATCTTGGGCCCGCACGCACATGTGCCTGGCATGAGTTTAAGCCACCAAGTCCTTAGTTGACTAAATGGGAGTCCAGCAACATAGCCATTACTCTAACTGCTGGTCCCTTCTTCTTGATTTATTAAGCCAGGGCATTTTTGTGGTTAAGTGACAGAATTCAGATTTCACTGTAATATATTTGTAATGGTTCTTATGAAGATTTGTGGAAGAACATGAAGTTTGTATACTGCTTAAATTAAGTATGTACTTATTCAAGGTACATCTTTGACAGTATGTATTTTTTTTTTTTTTTGGAGAGATTTTTGCTATAGGGCGCGTGCACTTGCCAGACAGGCAGAGAGAGACGAGAGACAGAAAGCGAGAAATCACCCCCCAGGGGGGATGGTCACGCCGCAATTCCTTCTCCTCCATTCTCCTCTTGGGATCTTGGGCACGCACGCACACGCGCCCGGCGTGAGTTTTAAGCCACCGGGTCCGGGACGCGAACCACAGTTGACTACATGGGAGTCCAGCGACATAGCCATTACGCTAACTGCTGGTCCCTAGTATGTATTTTTAACGTGCTCATAAAAGTAACTTATTTTGATATTCTTCAGTACAGATGTGGCCTTAGTTCATTGGAATCCAGAGTGTATCTGTTTCTGATGGTGACACCGTTCACCTACGTAGTCTTCTGAATCATTTTCACATCTTTCTTAGCACATCCTGGGTAAGAATCCAAATGCTGAGTATTCTCTGAAATCAATAGAAATCTGTTACTAGGTTCGCTTGATAGGGATGTTGCAAAAAAATTAGATTATTTTCTTTGTGATTAAGAACTAAGAGAAACAGATGGTAGGGTGAGGGAAGCGGAGGTTGTCAGATAAAGCTCTTACCAACAAGACTTGGTGCTAACATAATAAATTCAGTCAATTCGAGCATTTTGATGACACCAAATAGAAAAGAAAGGTGCTTCTGGTTGCTTTTGTAATTTGTGTGATGATTGAATGGAAACTTACCTCTCTTGGGCTAAGTGATATTTATGATGGCATAGAAGTCCACATTTTTCAAACAAAATACGTTTCTTTCTTCACATATCTGACTTTTACAAGTAACTAATAATTTTTTAAGTGTTAAATCAAAAGCAATGATAAATATTATAAAAAGTCCTATTGATTTTATGATCAAATTAATCTATTTTAGGGGTAGACAAAAGTTGACTTAAATTACGTGTACATACATTCCTACATGTACTTGTGATCTTAGCTTGCTGGAGGCATGGGGGAGGATTGTGGTATAATGAGACCTGCAAAGGGTTGTTTCTCTGTCTCTTTCTCTTTTTCTCTGACTGTCTCACATGAAGGAAAGAAAGAAAGAAATGAAAAAAAAAAAAGAAAAAAAAGTCATGTTACATCTTTGATGAAGATTTTTTGTTGTTGTTGTTCAGAACCCAAAGGCTTTTTAATAATCGGGCAGGATCCGGGGGTTAGTTTTTGTTTCGTGTGGCTGTGCGGGGTTCCAGGGGCATTGCCCAAATTCTGGTACACCTTGTGGCCCTTGTGACGACCTGAGAGTAGGACGGTGCCACAGCCCTTGGGGGAGTCCAGGGCCAGTTGATGGAAGGTGAGGATCTTGCCCCCAGCCTTGAGGATGCGGCTTCGGGCCCAGCTGGTCACACACAACGCACACACTGATTGTCACCTCAGACAGGTGGAAGCTCTTCTAAGCCAGTGTAACTGTTCCCCTTCAGTTCCCCCCCACCCCCTGCTTTGGAAGACAGACTTTTGAAGACTCCCATTTTAAGAGTTGTGAAAATTTTGCTACCAAAAGTCTTCACCACTGTGTTCATAAGTGAATGTTCATTTCCGAGGGTTTTTTTTTTTTTTTTCCCTTCTCTTCTTTTTCTTTCTTTCCTTTTCCTCCCAAACGCCTCACCTCCAGACTGAGCGTCAGGACACTGTTATCTTCATGCTTTCTTGGGCAGAATCATCAGATCGCCAAGGCCCACACCCGACTGTTTGCTCTACTTGCAAATCAACTGCTTTTCATTTCCAATTAGGGAAGTCGTGTTCACTGTTGTCTTTCTATGACTGGAATTTCATTTGGAATAAAAATTCAGTTTCACCGAAAAAAAACAAAAAAAAAAAGCTGGAGAAACTCTTGGAGTTATTGGACTAGGCAAAGACTTCTTAAATAAGACCCCCAAAGCACAGGCAATAATCCCAAAAAAGATAAGCAGTATTACATCAGATTAAGAAATTTCTGCACAGCAAAAGAAATAATAAATACTGTGAATCAACACCCCTCAGAATGGGAGAATGCTTTTGTAAACTATGCCTCAGATAAGGAACTGATAACCAGAAAATACAAGGAACTCAAGTGGCTTACTAGAAAAAAATGTTATCATCCCAATTAAAAGATAAGTAAATGAGCCGAACAGACACCTAACTAAGGAAGATGTAGGAACAGCCAGAACAGCCAGAAGGCATATGAAAAAATGCTCAAACACCTTTTTTCATAAGGAAGATGCAAATCAAACCCACAATGAGCTATTATCTAACCTCAGTCAGAATGGCAAAGATTAAAAAACACACACACACAACAAATAATAAAAACTGGTGAGGCTGTGGTGAAAAGGTAACTCTCCTACACTGTTGATAGGAATGAGTACAGCCACTGTGGAGAACAATATGGAAGTTCCTCAAAGACCTCCAAATAGAACTACCACATGATTTAGCAGTTACACTTCTGGGTATCTATCCAAAGGATGGGAGAATGCTCAGTCAGAAAAGTGCTTGCACATCAGTTTATTGTGACATTATTCACAATTGCTAAGACATGGAATCAACCCAAATGTCCATGAGTGGATTGAAAAATTGTGCCACATATCCAGTATGAAATACTATTTAGCCATAAAAAAAGATCTTGGATTTGATAGGAAGTGGACAAATATGAAAGTTTACTGTGAGTGAAACAAGCCAGACTATGAAAGAGAAACATTGTATGTCTCCATTAATATATACAGAATGACTGCATTCTATGGCAAAAACTGAAATATTAGAGAATATAGAATCAGGAAAAATGGTTGCAGATACTGGAAACAATGTGCGAAGAGAGTAGAATGTGAAGTGAGAGGAAGGGAATCAAGAAGAAAAATAGAGGCAAGACATTTAAGGTGCATGAATGGAAGATCATCCGTTGATGATAGTGTGTATGATTAACTGGGCTGCTGTGTATTGTATTCATGTTGGGAAAATTCATTTTTACAAGCTGTGGTAATGTACAGTGATTGAATGTACAAAGTAAATTTAAATAATAATAATGATAATAATAAAAGAATGAAGTGATCACAGGCAGAAAGAGGGTAGGAGAGTTATTGCAGGGAAATCTAACTAGACTGGGTGAGGTAATATTTGTTCCAAAATTTAAAAAAAGAATACGCAGTCAGAAAAAACTTGGGGAATTCTTCTTCTTTTTTTTTTTTTTGGAGAGGTTTTTCGCTATAGGGCGCGTGCGCTCGCCAGACAGACAGAGAGAGACATAGAGACAGAAAGCGAGAAATCACTCCCCAGGGGGGATGGTCACGCCGCAATCCCTCCTCCTCCATTCTCCTCTCGGGATCTTGGGCACGCATGCACACACGCCCGGCGTGAGTTGTAAGCCACCGGGTCCGAGACGCGAACTGCGGTCAACTACGTGGGAGTCCAGCGACATAGCCATTACGCTAACTGCTGGTTCCCAGGACTTATTCTTCTTATATCCAAAATAAAGAGTATTTGTTAACACATTTTAAAGAACTGTCTCTTGGGACCAGCAGTTAGTGTAATGGCTATGTTACTGGACTCCCTCGTAGTTGACCGCGGTTCGAGTCCCGGACCCGGTGGCTTAAACTCAAACCGGGCGCGTGTGCGTGCATGCCCAAGATCCCGAGAGGAGAATGGAGAAGGGATTGTGGCGTGACCAACCCCCCGGGGGGTGATTTCTCGCTTTCTGTCTCTCTGTCTCTCTCTGTCTGTCTGGCGAGCGCATGCGCCCTATAGCAAAAAAACCTCTCCAAAACAAAACAAAAAAAGAAATAATGTTTGTCAAAGGAAAGCATTTTTGTGAAGACGTTTAAGTAGGATGATTTGTTCTCAGTGTAAACTTGACTGAATTAAGGGATATTCAGATAATGATAAATCATTATGATAAAAATAATTATAAATAATAAAAATAATAATAAATGATAAAAATCATTTATTTCCAACCATTGCAGTCATTATTCTTGACACTTTGGTGAACAGGCAGCCTATACTTTTTTAGCTGAAAGAAAACCAAGGTATTTGGCACTTAGATGTTAGTATTGACACTCTAAGAGTGTTTGAGAGGAGGTTTCCAGAGAAGATTGGCATGTCAATCAGAGAACTGGGAGGGAAGATCCACCCTCAATGAGAGTGGGTACTATCCACTCGACAAGAGACACCGATGGAACAAAAAAATGGAGGAAAAATGAATTTTTGCTCTCATTATCTTTTAGAGCTGAAATTCCCTTATCCTCCTGCCTTTGGATACCAGAACCCCAGGTTCTCTGGCTTTTGGAATATGGCACTTGCATTAGAAGCCTCCTGGACTCTTGTATGTTTGACCTTGGACTTAGACTTAACACTATTTGCTTCTTTAGTTCTGAAATCTTCTAACTTGGACTGAATCATACTATTCAATTTCCTCATTCTCAAGCTTGCAGATGGCCTGTCTTCTAAATCTAGTGAACCAATTTACCTAATGGAGACCCTTCTCAAATGTCTCTTTATATATATACTTGTATCTCTCTCTCTCTTTATATATCTTTATACACACACACACACACACACACACACACACATCTTATCAGTTCTGACTCTTAGGAGGAAAAATGAACTAAAAGAGTAAGTAAGGAAAGTTTTCAGAGAGGAAGATGTAAATAGGGATATGAGGGACCAGCAAATGGCATACTGATTATGTCACTGAACTCCCACATAGTCAATTGTAGTTCAAGTTCCAGACTCGGGACTTAAAACTCACACTGGGCATGTGTGTGTGAGTGTCTAAAATCTGGAGAAAAGAAAGGAGGAGAAGGAATTCCTCCATGGCCACCTGCCGGGGGGAGGGGGGTTGATTTCTCACTTTCTGTCTCTGTTTCTTTAGCAAGCACATGTACCCAATAGCAAAAATATCTATTAAAAAAAAAAAAATTGGGCCTTGGAAGATGAGCAGACATTTTCTATGCAGATCACAGTGAGAACACTTCAGGAAGACCAAGAACATCTGTCCATTATTATTGTATTGTGAGATAGTGTTAAGAGTTTGCACTTTCTACGGTAGGCAATGCAGAGCCGTAGAATAAGAATTAATCAAGATCTTCCCTATTTGGATTTGTGATTTAGTCCCAGATTTTAAATTGCTAATAGACTATTGTGGATGGGACCAGCAGATGGCATGATGGTTATGCCATAGGACTCCCACGTAGTTGACCACAGCTTGAGTCCCGGACCCTGTGGCTTGAAACTCACACCAGGTACATGTGTGTGTGTGCCCAAAATCCCAAGAGGAGAATGGAGGAGAAGGGGATGCAGTGTGGCCATCCCCCTGTGGGGTGATTTCTTACTTTCTCTCTCTCCATCTCTCTGGCAAGTGCACACACCCTATAGCAAAAAATCTCTTTAAAAATGTTAAAACATTAAAAATTAAACTATTGTGACATTTTCACATCTAAACCTTAAGATAACTTCTTTCATAAACTATTTTTATAGCTTTTTGTTAGTTTGTTTTTGTTTTTGTTTTGTTTTGTTTTGTTTTGTTTTTGAGAGGTTTTTTGCTACAGGGCACGTGCGCTCGCCAGACAGACAGAGAGAGACAGAAAGCAAGAAATCACCCCCCAGGGGGGATGGTCACGCTGCAATCCCTTCTCCTCCATTCTCCTCTCAGGATCTTGGGCATGCACGCACACATGCCCGGCGTGAGTTTTAAGACACCGGGTCCGAGATGCAAACTGCGGTCAACTACGTGGGAGTCCAGTGACATAGCCATTACGCTAACTGCTGGTCCCTGGTATTTGTTTTAATCAAAGTAAAATAAAGAATTAAACTAAGTTAAAATCTGAATCATAGAGTTTAATATTTATTTCAGTCAAAAGTTTTCCAAAGATATAAAATACTTTTGAGTAGTAGTTGTCTCTCTTAATTTGTATAAGTCTTAGTCACTACTTGAAATAATTCTAAGAGGAAGATAAGCATATATGATGTAATTTATTTCTTCAGTCCAGGGACCGCTTATAATCATGCATCTCTTAATGATAGAGACACATTCTGAGAAATGTGTTCTTAGGCAACTTTATTATGTGTGTCCATGAGAGTGTATTTACACAAACCTAAATCATCTGACGTACTGCATACCTCGGCTATATGATATAGCCTATCATTTCTAGGCTGCAAACTTGTATAGCACATTATTGTACTGAATATTGCAGTCAATTTTAAGTATAAGTATGTGTGTATCTCAACATATCTAAATATAGCAAGGTGCAATGAAAACGGTTTAAAAGATAAAAAATGGTGTGGAGCTTGCAGAGCTGTAACTTGAGCAGGGTTTGTCAGTGAGTGAGTCACTGTGTGAATATGAACTCTAGGACATTACTGTACATTACTGTAGACTACAAAAACAGTACACACAGACTACAGTATTCAATTTATTAAAGGACTTTTCCTCCACTAATAAATTAATCTTATTATAATTTCTTTTTATTTTTTTAATACAAAGTCTTACCATGTCATAATCCTCTTGCCTCAGCCTCCCAAACAGCTGGGATTGAAGGCAAGTGCCTTAATACTCTGCTTTTTTTTTTTTTTTTTTCCCGTCAAGTTCTAGCTATGTTGGCCAGACCAGCCTCGGGCTATCGTCTTGACTTAGCCTTCACAAGTGCACACCACCAAAACCTGACTTTAGGTCCAATTGTGAATCAAACCCAGGCCTCCTCTGTAGTATCCCAGCCTGCAGAGCACAGTGTTTGAGCAGTACATGCTTGTAACATTTTACTTAACAAGCTTTGATATTTTTAAAATTTCTTGACCTTTTTGTAACAACACTTAACTCAAAACACAGGAGCAATATCATCAATATCATTATCTCCCCCTTCCACATTTTTTTTTTCTTTTTCATGGAGAGGTTTTTTTTTCTTATTGGGCGTGTGCGTTCGCCAGAAAGACAGAGAGAGACAGAGAGATAGAAAGCGAGAAATCACCCCTCAGAGGGGATGGCCACGCTGCAATCCCTTCTCCTCCATTCTCCTCTTGGGATCTTGGGCACGCATGCACACACGCCCGGCGTGAGTTTAAGCCACCGGGTCCAGGACTCGAACTGCGATCAACTACATGGGAGTCCAGCGACATAGCCACTACGCTAACTGCTGGTCCCCCACTGCCAAATTTTACCCCACTGGAAGGGCCATGATGAACAAAACTCCATGAGAAGAAATCAAGCCCATGACAAAATGATGCAATCAGCAGAGGCAACAAACCTGAGATGTATGAAGCTGCTGGCCTAACAACTGTTCTGTGGCAAATTTCTATTTTCCCTGAAGTAGAATAAGTACACTGTCAGATAACAATAAACAGTATAGTATAGCAAACACATAAACCAGTCACATAGTAGTTTTCTCTCATTATCAGGTGTTGCATACTGTACCAAATTGTATGTGCTATACTTTTCTATGCCTGGCAGGGCAGCAAGTTCATTTATACCAGCATCACCAGAGGCATGGGGTGTGCTATGACGTTAGGACAGCTACTATGTCAATAGGTATCAGGGATTTTTCATTGTGGGACCATGGTCGAACATACCATCTATCTTGGACAAAAATGACATTATGTGGAACATGACTGTATTTACACATTTTACCACCTTTACAATCAGTATGTGTTTCATAATCAGTGTGAGTTTACAACTGTAATCCCAAATTGCTTCTTTGCTTTTTCAGTAGTATTAAAAATAACAATGCATCATTTCATATTTAGTGGAGTGGGAGTATCCGGTGAGTGTTCTCTATGTATTTAGTCTCTGCAATAAGAAGAAAAGTTTTCACTTAGTGCAGTCTCCAAAATTTTCTTAGCAAGAAAATTTATCTGCTGCACCAATCTGATTTCTTGTGTTTGTAAACAGAATAATTAATTGTATATTTTTCAAAGATAATAACTTAAACTTCAAAAGGACTCTTATTTTAAAAAATATCATGTACTGGGCCAGCTGGTGGCATGGTGTTTAAGGCGCTGGAATTCCCACATGGCCAACCATGGTTTGAGTCCCATACTTGGTGGCTTTCTCTCTCTCTCTCTCTCTGTCTTTCTCTGGCAAAACTCATGTAAAAATAAAGAAAAAAATAATTTTTTTTAAAAAAATCATGTACTTTAGCAGAAAACCATAAAATTATATAAAATTACATAGTTTTTAAAATCAAGCATGAGACTAACATTACATGAGGAGAAAAAGATAAGAAAATACAATTTTTATACCCAATGTCAAAAAATTTTGATTTTAGTCTGTAAAATCCTATGATATATGACAAACTCAAAATGTTTAAAGCACTATTATCTGCTAGGTAGAAGGAACATAATGAATAATAGCAAAATTACAAGTTATTAATATCTTTCAGTTGCAAATTTCACTGCATATTCATACTTCATGAATTGATAATGATTCATCGGCTTGCGAATATCTCACTTTTTGTGTAAAGTCTATTTGTCAGAAGAGTTGGAAAAAAGAAGCAATATGATAAAACTAGTTTAAATATTTCAGTGGAATTAAAATAAACCCAAATTTAATCTTTATGTTTGCATGCATGAAAATTATTGTTGTTTGAGGGTCTTTAAATTTTTTTTCTTTGTTGAATGCACATATTGGCTGACATACCAAGATATATATTTTATAAAATCTATGATTATTCTGTTTGATGTCCTGAAAGCTTTAAAGTTTGCCTTTTTTCTTTAACTTACATCTCTTTTAAAGGAAACAACTGTGATCCTCCTATCTCTGCAGGGAAAGTGTCAATGAAGTGCAAATTTGAACTTCTAAAATTCCACCCCAGAAGCATTATCACAAGTAACTTCCTCCTGAGAGTTCAATGAAAAGTGACATAAGTCACTACGAGAATTATAGATTAGTAAAATATTAGTTATCTATATATATGTACGATACTAGTTTATAGTAAGACTATCAACGTTGTTTTTCTCTATAACAAAACAATTAAACAATTATAAAACAATGATTCTTTTTTTGAAGAGTTTTTGTTTGTTTGTTTGCCATAGGATGTGTGTGTTCATCAGAGAGACAGTGAAGGAAAAGTGAGAAATCACCTCCCAGGGGGCATAGCCATACCACAGTCCCTTCTCTACTCTCTTCTTGGGATTTTGGGCATGCACACACACACACATGCCCACTGTGAGTTTTATACATGCCAGGTTGAAACATTAACCGCATTCAACCATGTGGGTGTTTGATACCTTAACCACCAGTTTATGAGAATCACCACAGGAGAAAAACTAAGTCACTGTGATTGTTTGCACTACAAATGTGTATAATATGATTAAGTATAATGTATGAATTTGCCCCTTTAGTTTGTATACCATTTGACTCTCTCTATAACTCTTCTATATTTCTCAATTTGCTAAAGATAAAAAGGAGAGCGTAGATGTGGCCAAATCATTGTTGAATTCCTATACAATGATCCCATTCCTCTATTCCCTCCATTTATTCCTTCCTAATGGACATTGATTCTATAGTTATAGTACCTGGTGTTAATAAGTACCTAAGTCAAGTATTTATTAATATTTGGTGATGATATGTATCAGGTTACGGATGATGATTTGTCGAAGCCCGTGACTTTCTAACATGAGCATATGTTGTAATTAACAGGGTCTTAATACGTCATGATTGTTGGGTATCACTCTCAGTATTTTCTAAATCACTTGATTTGATTTGGGGCCTGTGAAGTTTCATTTTTAGCTAGGTCCCAAATGATGCTGAAGTTGCTTGTTCAGAGAACACAGATTTAGAACCACTAGTTAGAGCTGATAGCAGTAATTTTTAGTGCTACTTAGGTAGGCAGAGAAGATAGGCCTGTGTACTCAAACACATTGGTTGATGACCTTTGTCCATTCTGATTAGTAATAGTCTGTTCTAAGAGGTAGATGACCATGCTGCACTGGTTGTTAAATATTTAAATGTCACTTTTAATTATTCAATTTGTTTTCCTTTTTGAAGTTAGATAAATATAGTTTGCAGGACTGTAGATTGCTCTGTGTGAGTCAGTGGTGAGTGAATATGAAGGTTCGAATATTATAGTACACTGCTATAAACTTTATAAGCATTGTACACTTAGGCTATGATGAATTTATTAAAATATGTTTTTCTTTCTTCAATAGTAAATTAGCCTTAACTTACTGTATCCTTTTCTTCTTATTTTTTTATTTTTTATTTTTTCAGAGGTTTTTGCTATAGGGCACGTGCGCTCACCAGCCAGACAGAGAGAGACATAGACACAGAAAGCAAGAAATCACCCCCCAGGGGGGATGGTCACGCCGCAATCCCTTCTCCTCAATTCTCCTCTCGGGATCTTGGGCACGCACGCACATGTGCCCGGCGTGAGTTCTAAGCCACCCGGTCCGGGACGCGAACCGCAGTTGACTACGTGGGAGTCCAGCGACATAGCCATTACGCTAACTGCTGGTTCCCTGTAGCCTTTTTACTTTACAAACTTTTATTTTAACTTTTGACTCTTATATTAATGCTTAGTTTAAATGAAAAACAAACCTAATTTTTGTGCAAAAAATTCTTTTTTTAACATTGTTTATTATATAAATGTTTATATTTTTATTTTTTTAAACACTTTTTTGATTCAAAACCAAAACACAGACATACATATTTTCCTAGACCTACACAAGGTAAAGATTGTCACTATCTTCTACCTTCACCTCTTGTACTGAAAGTCCAAGATTTGAAAAATAAATAGAAAAAAATATTTTGGGGAAAATGATACAATGAAGAGATGTGGTAAACACAAGGTGTATGAGGTTATTGCCATCATAACAGGATGTTCTGCAGTAAACTTTTGATGTAAGTAGGTGAAGCAGTCTACCATAATGATAAAAGTATAGTAAACCAGTAACACCTTAGTCAGTTATTATCATTACCGAGTATAGTGTACTGTACTATAATTGTATGTGATATTCTTGCCGATAACTGGCAGCACAGTTGGCTTGTTTACACTTGCATCACTACAAACGCACGATTCTTGTGTACTCTGACATGTAATGGCTGCACTGACACCAGGCAATAGGAACTTTTCAGTTCTGTTATGATTTTATGGGATCCCCGTGATTCATGTGGTTTATCATTAACCAAAACATCATGTGGTATATGACTGTATTATATTTTAGTAGCACATATTAAATGATAACAAATGTATTGATATCTTATATTTTACACTTGTTTTGAAGAGTGGTTAGCTATGTTAGAAACCTCTGATTTTAGTTTTGATTCAGCTAATATTATTAATCTCTATCAAAGGTGGATTCCAGCTCTTTTTCGTGGTGACTTGGAGGAGGTCAGCTGCTTCAAGATGAAGCTGAATATCTCCTTCCCAGCCACGGGCTACCAGAAACTCATTGAAGTGGACGATGAATGCAAACTTTGTACTATTTTTTTTTTTTTTTTTTTTTTTTGAGAGGTTTTTGCTATAGGGCGCTTGCGCTCGCCAGACAGACAGAAAGCGAGAAATCACCCCCCAAGGGGGATGGCCAAGCCGCAATCCCTTCTCCTCTATTCTCCTCTAGGGATCTTGTGCACGCACTTGCACCTGGCGTGAGTTTTAAGCCACCAGGTCCGGGACGCGAACCGCGGTGGACTACATGGGAGTCCGGCAATGTAGCCATTACGCTAACTGCTGGTCCCCAAACTTTGCACTTTTTATGAGATGCATATGGGCAGGGAAGTTGCTGCTGATGTTCTGGGTGAAGAATGGAAGGATTATATAGCCCGAGTCAGTGGTGGAAATGACAAACAAGGATTTCCCATGAAGCAGGGTGTCTTGACCCATGGCTGGCTGTGTCTTCCCGTTACCGAGTAAGTAACATTCCTGTTACAGACCAAGGAGAACTGGAGAAAGAAAGCGCAAATCTTTTCGGGGTTGCATTGTGGATGCCAGTCTGAGCGTTCTCAACTTGGTTATTGTTAAAAAAGGAGAGAAGGGTGTTCCAGGACTGACTGATACTGCGGTGCTCGTCGCCTAGGGTCTAAGAGGGCTAGCAGAACTGAGAACTTTTCAATCTTTCTAAAGAAGACGATGTCTGCCAATATGTTGTAAGAAAAACCTTGAATAAAAAAGGTGAGAAATCTAGGACCAAAGCACCTAAGATTCAATGTCTTGTGTCCTGCAACACAAACGCTGGTGTATTACTCTGAAGAAATAATGTACTAATGGGACCAGCAGTTAGCGTAATGGCTATGTCGCTGGACTCTCACGTAGTTGACCGCGGTTCAGGTCCTGGACCTGGTGGCTTAAACTCACACCAGGCGCATGTGCGTGCGTGCCCAAGATCCTGAGAGGAGAATGGAGGAGAAGGGATTGCGGCATGACCATCCCCCCTGGGGGGGTGATTTTCTGCTTTCTGTCTCTCTGTATCTCTCTGTCTGTCTGGTGAGCGCACGCGCCCTAAAGCAAAAAAAAAAAAAAAAAAAAAAAAAGAAATAATGTACTAAGAAAAATAAGGAAGAGGCAGCAGAATATGCTAAACTTTTGGCCAAGAGAATGAAGGAGGCTAAAGAAAAACACCAAGAACAGATTGCCAAGAGATGCAGACTGTACTCTCTGAGAGCTTCTACTTCTAAGTCTGAATCCAGTCAAAAATAAGATTTTTATAAAAGAAACAAACAAATAAGATCAAATCTCAAAAAAAAGGATGGATTCCATAACTTATATAGCTAAGGTCTTTATATTTTTCTAAATAATATTAGTACATTTACTTGAATTAAAAAAATAATGTCAGTTTTTTAATAAATAAAAATAATTCTGATTGACTGATTAGTTAAATAATAAAAATTGACTTTACTATTTAAGTGAGACAGGGCTCATGTTCCATAAATAATATAAGTCAGAAGTGTAGTCACGGGACTAGCAGTTAGTGTAATGGCTATGTTGCTGAACTCCCATGTAGCTGACCGCAGTTCAAGTCCTGGACTCGGTGGCTTATACTGACGCTGGGTGCGTGTGTGTGTGTGTGTGTGTGTGTGTACGTGCCCAAGATCCTGAGAGGAGAATGGAAAAGAAGGGATTGTGGTGTGACCATCCCCCGTGGGGGGGGTGATTTCTTGCTTTCTATCTCTCTGTCTCTCTGTCTTTCTGGAGAGCACACGTGCCCTATAGCAAAAATCTCTCCAAAAATAAATAAATAAATAAAAAAAAGTGTAGTCATATGTGTGTGTTTATATATTTATATGTGTGTGTATATATATATATATATATATATATATATATATACAAAACCACCTTAGTAGCTTAGATTTTCTCTCTGTACATAAGGTGTTAGGAATAATATTTTAATATTTTCATGTGGAGGGATTTCTTGTAGAGTAGCAAATCTAGTTTTTTTTCCAAATACTTAGACTTTACAAAAATATAAAGTTAAATTACCTGATTGCTGGTGGCACGAGTTTATCTACGCTCCTGAGGGCATTAACCTACTACAAATCTGAAAATATTGGAGCCAGCAGATGTCATGGTGATTAAGGGTGCTGGACTCCCACATGGCCGAATGCAGTTCAAGTCCTAGACCTGGTGGCTTTCTCTCTCTCTCTCTCTCATTTTATCCCTCTCTGGTCAAATTAAAAATAAATAAATAAAGTTAAATAAAATAATTCTTTTAAAAAATATGAAAATATTGAAAACTCATTTGGTCTCTCTGTTGCAATCCAGATATGAGGCAACAATTCTTGGCAAACACAATGAGCACACTGTTCTAGGGCTTAAATGGTAGAGAGATGCAGAGTGTTAACAAGCTCTTTTCTCTGTAGCTCTGAAAACATGCTCTCCAGCTAACAGTATTAGTATTAAGGTACCATTTTGAATTTTGCCTTCTAGAAATAGCTATTTGAATGGTTCTAAATTCACAATAGAAAAAATAAAGCAGGTATTCATTAGTGTACTGAAATTATAGCACCCAGATCTTTGTCTAGGACTTAGAAAATAGACAAAGACTAGCACTTAGTGATGAAAGCAACAAACATAACAGATGGACATCAAAATTTAGAGGAATATGACCTGAACTGCTTTATGTTCTCATTTAGATTAGTGCAGTTGACACAGTATTGTCTTTACTTTGTCACTGCAGCGTAGGGTACTTTGTGTACTAGTGGCTATCATTACACACTTAGGGCATGCATTAATTATTAAAAATTGGCCTTGAGGTCAGGCAATAGCACAGCAGCAAAATGCGAGCCACTGGGAGGCAATCTAACATGGGGAGGTTTCCAGCTTGGGTTCAGAGACATTCCTGAGTATGCTGGCACAGGCTCACCCGCGATCAGGAAGGCTGAAGGCTGGGGCAGAGTGCAGCACCGGGGCCTTGTTGAGAACGCTGTCCTTCTCTCTCCATCTCTCTCACTCATGGAGAAAATAAATGGATAAAGAAAAACAACAGAATCAGTCATAATGGGGCTAGGTTCTAATGCGGATGGATGGCTTCAACTGACTTCCACTTGATTCTTCCCCTATTAAAAGTAGTGTCTACTATTCAATTCAATATTAAGTTGCACACAGTAGCAAGTCTTGGATTCCTAGTTAAGAGCTTTTATATAAAATTTTTCTTAGTATTAGTAGATAGTTATTGTACTTTTGACTATTGCATGTCTCAGATAGGCCTTCAAGGCTGGACCTTATTTTGCAAAATCAGCTGAATTATAGAACAATATGGAATTCCATGCCAGGTTTAGTTTATAGGCATAAGATCAGCTATCTCAATTCTACTCATTTACTGTGCTCTGGAACTACATTCAGGACCAGTAAAAAGAATTACAGAGAACCTAATACTCTTAAATTATGTGTCTCATCCACAGGCTTATGAGTAATCTTTTAGCATGTGATCTCAAGTTGACTTTATGTAAAATGTATAAACAATGACAACTTCAGATTTCAGGGACCTAGTCTGTGGTTTCTCATCCAGAGATCAGAGGATGAATTTGCTAGTGAACATTATTTTGAAATATTGAGACATTGTAACATAGAGTAGCGGTCTTCAGATCTTTTTTTTGGTCCATTACTCAGTTATGTCTAAAATATTTTTTAAAATTACACACACTGTCAAAAATATCAGATTGATATTTTATTAATTGTACAGACTATATTTCCATTATACTGTAGGTACTGAGAGTTTAAAGTAAAATAACTTTGCTTGTTTAGAACTGATCGAATCTAAATACCATAGTATTGTAGCAACTTACTGCCATAATTAAAAAATGAATAAGTTTTATTTTAATAATAAAAACTTTTATAGCATTTTTATTTTCCTTTAAAGTATTACTTCCAATGGGACCAGCAGTTAGCGTAATGGCTATGTCTCTGGACTCCCACGTAGTCGACCGCGGTTTGCGTCCCGGACCTGGTGGCTTAAACTCATGCCGGGCGCTTGTGCGTGAGTGCCCAAGATCCCAAGAGGAGAATGGAGGAGAAGGGATTGCGGCGTGGCCATCCCCCCTGGGGGGTGATTTCTCACTTTCTATCTCTCTGTCTCTCTCTGTCTGGTGAGCGCACGCTCCCTATAGCAAAAACCTCTCCAAAAAAAAAAAAAAAAAAGTATTACTTTCATTGTACTTCCTTCACAGAACTTTTCCAATATACCATATTGCATGTTTTGCCCGACCTCATACCCCAGTGGATATGAGGATAGGAGAACTAGACTGATCAAACATACTTGAACAAAGTTTGAATTCTTGCCCCAGCGACTTGGAAAACATGCCAAATACAAGTGTGTGCATGACCAAGATCCCAAAAAGATGGAGAAATGGAGAAGGAATGGCGGTGTGACCACACTCTATTGTGGAGTGATTCCCCTCTCCCTCGATAAGTGCATGAACCTTCTGACATGCTTGATGCCTTTTTTTAAAGGTTTTTGTCAGAAGGCACATGTGAGAGACAGAGACACAGAGAAATACAGAGAGAGGCAAAGTGATAAATCAGTCCCAAGGGTGGATGGCCATGTCAAAATCCCTTCTCCTCCATTCTCCTCTTGGGATTTTGGGAATGCATCTACACGTGTCCAGTGTGAGTTTCAAGCCACCAGGTCTGGGACTCAAATCACATTCGGCCATGTGAGAGTCCAGTGCCCTACCCACCATACCTCCTACTGACTCCATGACCGGTAGTTTTAAATAGTTATTGCATACATAGATAATTATTATTTCTTGTAAAATAAGTGGGATTTGATATAATTTCCTTTTCTCTGTTCCATTTGTATTGATATATAAAATATGGTCATATTAATAGATGAGAAGGATTTTCTTCCCAAAGGTCATATGTACTCACCAGAGAGGGCCAGAAAGAAAAACAGAGAGATAATAAATGAAACATAAGAAATCAACCCCTCGGGGAAATGATCACCCTGCAATCCTTCTCCTCTTGGGATTTTGTGGACTCATGTGGAGCATGATTTTCAAGCTGCCGAGTCTGGGAATCAAACTACACTTGGCCATGTGGAAGTCCAGTGCCTTAACCACCACACCACTTGCTGGCCCCAGTTTTGTGTGTGTGTGTGTTTAGAGAGAGAGAAATTTTTGCTATATGGCACATGTTCTCACTGGAGAGACAGAGACAGAAAGCAAGAAATCTCCTAAAGGGGGGATGGCTATGCCACAATCCCTTCTCCTCCATTCTCCTCTCTGGATTTTGTACATGCATGTACACGCACCTGGAATGAGTTTTAAGTTACTGGGCCTGGTACTCGAACTATGGCTGACTATGTGGGAGTCCAGCAACTATGTGGACTCCCACATAGTCAGCCATAGTTTCTTTGTATTGTTTTTTTAATAGTAGTAAGGTAATTATCTGGTAATGAGGAATGTGCCAAAATTCACATAGTCATCTATGAGCAAATTTACTATTACCTCTTTTAATTTCACTGAGAATAAAATACAGTAGAAATTCCCTTACCTGCAAAAATAACTTGTTAAATTGTATTGAAAGACATTAGAATAATTCAGCAATAACAGTTATTCTAGTTAGTCAATACTATTATTTCTCTCCTTTCTTTCTCCTCCTTTCCTCCCATCATTCTTTCTCTTTTTCTCGCCTTTCTCTTTCACTTTGAAAACTTTATTAATTGATGATACTCTAAATTGGTTGAAGTTGTCTAAATATTATTTCAATAAATTTTTCCAGTAAAATATACATGATTGAGGACTGGATAACAGTATAGCAGTAAAGGCAACACTCTACAAGGCTGGGTCAAATAGCAATGCTCTAGGATTATGTCTGGAGACTTTGCTGGACACACTGGGTACATGGGTGTTTTGATCCAGGTCCGGCTGAAGCTGGGTATGGATAGTGGCATGAAGGACATATTGAGGGTACATCTTCCTTCTCTCTACATATATGTATCACAATACCCAGTTTTTTTTTTTTTTTTTTTTTTTTTGAGAGGTTTTCACTATAGGGTGCGTGCACTCGCCAGACAGACAGAGAGAGACATAGAGACAGAAAGCGAGAAATCACCCCCCCAGGGGGGATGGTCATGCCACAATCTCTTCTCCATTCTCCTCTTGGGATCTTGGGCACGCACGCACACGCGCCCGGTGTGAGTTTTAAGCTACTGGGTCGGGACGCGAACCGCGGTTGACTACGTGGGAGTCCAGCGACATAGCCATTATGCTAACTGCTGGTTCCCTCAATACCCAGTTTTTGTGAAAGTTATTTTTTCTTCTAATGGCATTAGATTTATCATGTGGGGAAGCAGAGTCTGGAGCTTTCTGGAAGGCATTGTAAGGCGCATTGTTAGGCACAAGCAACCACAGAGTACAGTGGGCCCTTGCCTGCATCCCAAGGATTGGGGAAGAGAGGCAGTCCTCAGGGTCACAGAGGATACCTCCATCAGAGAGACCTTCAAGTGCAATGCCTTCTTTGCAGGGGTTAAGCAGGTGGCTGGTATTTTCATATCAATACCTTACTTTCTCCCAACAACTTTAAGTGTGCCATTCAGGCCGGGAGGCGTGGGGCCTATCCACTTCTACTCACAGCAGGTGCACCAGCAGCTCCATTTTTGCAGGGCCACATAATATGTGGATTTATCCTTCCACGTGGGCCATGGAGAGAGGAAGCCTAAAGGCCTCATATTTTCAGACAGCTTCCATAGTTTCTTTGAGCTGGTTCTTCACCTCGAGTGTTAAGACCTGTCCCTGAAGTCTTCAGGCTTGTCCTAAAGACATACCAGCCTTCTCTGTGGTCTTCAGGATGCTCTGGGACTTCTTGATGTCTTCGTCTCATGACCAGATGCATCCACACTTTCCCCAGCATCTCCAGATGCTCTGATTTCATGGCAGCAAGGAATCACACAGAAGAAAATGTTCTGTTTTAAATATCACAGAGATTAAGAACCAGCATATGGCATAATGGTACATCACTGGGTTCCCACATAGTCGACCACATATTGAGTCCAGGACTCAGGGACTTAAAACTCACACCAGGCGCATGTGCATGTGGGCCCAAATTCCTGAGAGGAGAATGGAGAAGAAGAGATTATTTGTGGCTGTTCCCTCCAGCAGATGATTTCTTGCTTGCTTTCAATGTTTCTCTGTCTCTTTGACAAGCACACTTGCCCTATAGCAAAATAATAATAATAATAATAATAATAATAATAATAATAATAAATCACTGAGAATAAATCCTTGGAGAGGTGAATGGGAATTCGGAGTTGTTGTCTGAGGAGCTAATGTCTCTGTTGCTGTGAAGGAACTTTTTAGATGTGTCTAACATTTAAATCATTAGGTAAACTAAAACAGATTACCTTCCACAGAGTGCCTGAACGTCACCCAATCAATATCTTAAGAGAGAAGACTGAGGATTCTTGAGGAAGAAGAATACTGCCTCATGTTGTGCCAAAGTCACAGAAGCAGCTCGACTCTGTGTCCAGCCTGCTGGCCGGTCTTCCAGTTTTAGATTGTGTGGGCACACAATTGTATGAGCCAATTTCCTAAAATCCACCTCTCTCTCTCCCCCACGTCTCCACACACACACACACACACACACACACACACACACACACTTCTCATGATAACTGCTGGCTTATTTCTCTGGAGAACTCTAGTATAACTGCAGTACAAACATCTTGTGAATAAGTTCCAGAGCTTAAAAGGGCTCTTTTTTATTGAAAACCTGTATTATTTGATCTTGAAAGTTCTGAGTTCTAGGAATAGCTGCCACAACGTTTAAGATGGTAGCTCTCTATGGTAAACTCCCTTACTGATCACATTTTTTTTTTTTTTTTTTTGGAGAGGTTTTTTTTCGCTATAGGGCGCGTGCGCTCGCCAGACAGAGAGAGACATAGAGACAGAAAGCGAGAAATCACCCCCCAGGGGGGATGGTCACGCCGCAATCCTTTCTCCTCCATTCTCCTCTCGGGATCCTGGGCACGCACGCACACGCGCCCGGCGTGAGTTGTAAGCTACCGGGTCCGAGACGCGAACCGCGGTCGACTACGTGGGAGTCCAGCGACATAGCCATTACGCTAACTGCTGGTTCCCCCTTACTGATCACATTTTGAAGTGTATGGAAGAAATAAAGCCACTTGGAGATTTCTAAAGTTCCTGTATTTCCGAATTCACTAGTGTCTATCCAACAGAAGTACTGCTATTCCTTCATTTGTCTTTTTCCCTTGGTTATGTCTTTATTGTCCTGACTTGCTTCTTCCTTCCCTGAAGTGAGATACGTAATAGTTCACCGTATAAATGAATTAAAAGGCAACAGTCTACACTACTTAAAGTAATCAAGGAATGTAATTTTTTTAAACTAGGAATATAATAAAGTTTAACACCTTTGCCCAGTCAATGATAGTGTATGCACATTATTCACATAAGTAATATAGAAAATGATAGTTCTTCATCAGTGACAAAAGCTTTTACAGCATAAGAAACTTGGGAATGCTTACGATGAAAAATAATAGACACCTTAAAATATGTTTTGAAAGTGAAAACTGGGCCAACCTTGGTATGGTGGTTAAGGAGGCTGGATTTTATGGCCAACTACGTGGTCTGAGTCTCAGACCAGCAGCTAGAAAAATGTGCCGGGCACATGTGCGTGCTTCTCCAGAATCCCTAAAGGAGAGAGAAATGGAGGAGAAAGGATTGCAACATGACCATTCTCCCTTGGGGATGCGTTCTCACTTTCTCTTTCTCTGTTTCTTTCCAGCAAAAGCACATGTCCTGTCAACATTTTTTTAAACAGTGGAAGCTCAGTGGTGATGCTATAAAATTTTAGGTTTACTAAGGAAAACATATTTTAGATGATATGTATTGCTTTGATTGGCATGTTGATAAACCATAAATAAATTAGGCTTTCCAAATCCATTCCTTCTTTCCTCCTCTTTCTCTTGTTCCTTCATGATTTTTAATATTCCTTTATTTATAATTTAAAATTATTTATGTCACTAGTTACAACATGTTTATATTTAGACAAAATCTTCATTACTTTGTATTGCTATGTAGGTCAGTAGCTTTACCTATATTACTAAAAATATGGTTCCTAAATTAAAATTTTAGTAGGCATCATAGTCATGTCAATTACGGTACTAATTTAAGCAGACTGGGCCATTTGAAGAATGCTATTATGCATATATATCTTCCAGATTCTATAATAGAACGATACTTAGTTTAAAACAGTTCCTGAACTTGTGTCATCCTTACAAGGTGGATGTGGTTGTCCCCACAGTGACCTTTCAGACGTCATTGCTTTGAGGGTATGCAATTTCACCAGAACAGCATCTTTGAATACTAGACCTTAAAAGTCAATACTGTTCTTCCTGTGACCTACTTTCCAGATGGCAATGTGACACATGGGAAACATACATTGATAAATGAGGATCTTTGTTGAACATTAGAACAAAAAGAACTAAATTGGGTCTCCAGATATTAATTCTCAGAAAAGCAGTCCATCTTGGCGATCTTCAAATTGAGAGACGTTGAGAGACAATTTTACACTTTAACATGATTGAGCATGTAAATGTTTTAACCCTTCAGTGAAGTGAGCAATGTTACAAATGGGTTGGAAAGAAGTATGGGGGTGGAGGAACCTGACTTCTGTACACGTTTATAAACTGCATTGAGAATGGTAATAATTCCAGCCCTGAAACATTTTGATTATCAAAGCTATCTAATTCAAAATCTAAAAGGAAAGGATCACTCTACTCTATTATACTTGGTCTATTAATACCTTTGGGGCAATTTGCTTTGTAAGACAGATCAAAACACTTTTACTAACAGATGTAGCTTGATCAAAGTCAACATAAATGATTTGGATTAATGTTAACCATAGGTAAAATAACAAGCAAATGTGTTCTGTGCCTCTTTATTTTTACATAATGTTAGCTTATTTTAATCTTATGTGTAAAAAGTATATATAATCAATTTATCTTGCTAAATGGATACTATTTATGTTGATTATTATAGACCCCAGGGTAGTTAGTTATGAGATCAGATTAAATAATGTTTACGAAAAGGGTTTTGGAAAAATATAAAGCATTACATAAATGAAAGTGATTATAATCATCTTAAATAGTGAGAATAACTGCTGTGAACTTCTTAAAATATGTTTCTGACTAGGCTAATCAGTCAGTCTGTCAGTCAATTGCAATTGTTTTATAAGTACAGACACAGCATTCTATATTATGCTCACTTGTGAAACAGAAACAAAGGAGACCATGTGAACTGTGTTTTTTGGAAGACTTCACAATTTAAAAGGAGCACACGATAATCTTAAATAAATATGTGGAGGATAATTCATGCATTATTTGTCAATTGTTAAACATATAAAACATGATGGGATTAAGACAGGGTACCTACTCTTGAAAAACAGTAAGGAAAACAAATGCAACAAAACAACTGCAATAAAATAGTCTAATTTGCAGAATAAAACACATTTGCACAAAGCACAGGTAACATATGGGTTGATAAGCTTGTACAGTGGTAGCACTATGCAGACCTTAACCCCCAGTCTGTTCCGAAAATGTTATTTGGTCTATACAGGGTCATATCCACCCTTCCCTCCCTCTTTCCCTTTCTTCTTTCCTATATTCCTTTCTTTCTTCCTTCCTTTATTCCCCTTCTTTATCTACCTTTCTATCTTTCATCTTATCTTCAATTTAAAATAGGATTTTACACTTTAACATTATGGAACATGCAACATCTTAAGTATAGAGTACAGTAGGGAACATCTCAAGTGGAGTGAAAAGCAAAGCTACAACAACAACAAACAATCAAACAAATAAAACCTAGATGTATGCAATGTTTGAGTGTCTGATTCTATAACCCATACTTAGAATTCTCATAGAAATCTCACAGCAGGAGAGCAGGAAAACCATGGTTTGATAGTTCAATGCATTCATTAGAATTATGTTTAGAGAAAAAGACAAAGGTACTACGACAGCCAAAAAAAAAACAAAACAAAACAAAACAAAAAAAAAAAAAAACACCTACAGAGACCAGCAGTTAGCGTAATGGCTATGTCACTGAACTCCCATGTAGTCTACCGCGGTTCAAGTCCCAGACCTGGTGGCTTAAACCCATGCCGAGCATGTGTGCATGCATGCCCAAGATCCCAAGAGGAGAATGGAGGAGAAGGGATTGCAGTGTGGCCATCCCCCCTGGGGGGGTGATTTCTCGTTTTCTGTCTCTCTGTCTCTCTCTGTCTTTTTGGCAAATGCACGTGCCCTATAGCAAAAAACCTCTAAAAAAAACTATGTAAAGAGGAAAGGAATAAATTAAAATACACAGTACTTTTTCATAATATTTGTATCAAAGAATGGTAGAAAATGAGGGTAAGGTTACATTTGGAGTTGAACTAGGAGGTAATTATCCTGAGGATGTCCAATTTTCTAACACAATTTCCTGGCTAAAGTCTCTTGGCACATCTTTGGTCAAAGCATTAGTCTTTTCAATTATTAGAATATCAAGACAATTTTGTCATGCACTGATTTAAGTATTAGAAAACTGCTTGTCTTTTAAGAATGCCCAAAATATTAAATGAAATTTATTATCTTCTATTATAAAAGTAAAATTTTTTTTTTATGGAAAACTGAAAAATACAAAGTAGAAGGAATTCAATAATCATTCTTAATGATTTTAGCAATTTTTCTTCTATTTATTTATTTTGGAGAGGTTTTTGCTATAGGGTGCGTGCGCTCGCAAGAAAGAGAGAGAGAGGCAGAAATTGAGAAATCATCCCCCAGGGGGGTGGCCATGCTGCAATACCTTCTCTTCCATTCCCCTCTCGGGATCTTGGGCATGCACGCACACGCGCCTGGTGTGAATTTAAGTCACTGGGTCCGGGACTCGGACTGCGGTTGACTCCATGGGAGTCCAGTGACATAGCCATTACACTGCTGGTCCCCATCTTCTATTATTTATTCTATGCAAAAATTTTGTTAAGTTGTTGGTCATATTGCAAATGCATTTTAAATTTTCTAGGCATTTTATTATGTCAAAGTAATTTCCCCTGGAATCTTAAACACAATGTTACAGTTTCGATGCCTACATAGTACAAAAATGGAAGACCATTTTCTCTTATTTCTATCTTTATAGTATTCTCAATGTCTCACCATTTTAAAATTGCTATAGTTATGGTATTTAGGTGATTCTCTGTATTTATGACATTTTCCTTTAGCTGAAGTGTCCATCAGTAAATAACAAAGTCAAAATTCATTAACTTTTTAAGGCTGTTGTTAAATATTATTAAAGTGTTTATAAAAAATTATTATTGATAAATTTTAAGGGATTTGAGTCATAAAGATATGTAAGGTTAGAAATAAGTAAAGTAAGTGAAGCAAGTCAGGCTATGAAGGAGAGACATTGTATGTCCCCACTTAATTTATACTGAGTGTCTGCACTCTATGACTGAAAATGATTGACTAAAGAATGCATAAACACAAAAGATGGTTGTGAATGTCAGATGTGGGGTGTGTGGAGGAGTGGAGCCTGGGGAAGAACATTTGAAGGAGGGATACGGAGGCAGAGAATTGACAGGATGGGGAGGTGTGGTGTTATCTATTGAAGATATTTTGATCAACTGGGCTAGGGAGAAATATTCACATATTCAAATGTTCACTTTGTAAGCTAAATAATGTAATTGGATGTATAAAAAAATTTAAAAAATAAATAAAATTAATAAAAAGAAAAATAAAAGAAAGTTATTATCATAATTCACAGAGAATTGAATGAAGACTTGAGTTAAGATTCTGGGAAGGAGTTGAAATAAAGTAGCAGTGGCTATATAAAATAAGTTCAAGGAGGGTCCTTTCTTTTTTCTTTTCTGCAGATTTATTTTCTTTATTTTTCATTAATGTTATTTTTAAAAATTTGACCATAGCAAGACATATACATAGAGAAAGAGAGATAGAAAGCTGCCAGGTCCAGGACTTGGACTGTGGTCAGCCATGTGGGAGTCCAATACCTTTAACCACTACGCCACCTGCTGGCCCCAAAGAGGAGTCCTTTCATTTGGGTCTTTTGAAATATTTTGAGGAGAACTGGTATTACATGGATGACTGTGGTTCGAGTCCCGGACTGGGCAACTTGAAACCTACACTGGGCGCATGTGTGTGCATGCCCAAAATCCTGAGCAGAGAATGGAGGAAAAGGGATTGCAGAGTGGCTATCCGACGGGGGGGGGGGGGGGGGGGGCTGTAATTTCTTGTTTTCTGTCTTTGTCTCTCTCTGTCTCCAGCGAGTACATGCACCGTACAGTAAAAACATCTTTAAAAAAAAAAAAATCAGCAATGAAACTACTTGAACCTGTGCTTTTCTTTGTTGGGAGACTATTACTGATTCAATCTCATTGCTTGTTATTAGACTATTTGGACTTTCTATTTCTTTTTTTATTTATTTATTTTTAAGAGATTTTTGCTATAAGGCACGTGCGCTCGCCAGACAGACAGAGAGAGACAGAGAGACAGAAAGCAAGAAATCAGCCCCCAGGGGGATGGCTATGCTGCAATTCCTTCTCTTGCATTCTCCTCTCGGGACCTTGGGCACGAACACACACACGCCAGGCATGAGTTTTAAGCCACCGGGTCTGGGACGCAAACCATGGTCAACTATGTGGGAGTCCAGCGACATAGCCATTACACTAACTGCTGGTCCCTCTTTCCAAATTATTATTATTTATACATTCAATCACTATACTTCATTTAGATTGTAAAGAGATTTTACCCAACATGATATACATCACACACCAGATGAGTTGAGGATACAATACACGACATCATCAACAGGCGACAAACCATATCTGTGTCCCACGGATGTTTTCTATTTCTTCCTGGTTCAACCCAGGTATATTTTTTGTGTTCAGAAAGTTGTCCATCTCTTTTATATTTTCAAATTTGTTGTTGTATAGATGCTTGTACAATTATCTAATGATTTTTAATATTTCTATAATGTTTTATTATACATTATCCCTTTTTCATTTATTTTACTTATTTGTTTTTTTATTTTTCTTACTTAGTCTAGATAATTGTTTGTTGATAAAGTACAACTAATTTCATGAATAAAAGAAAAAAAGGAATATAAGATGTATTTCTTAACAGTAAGGACTATATATGACATACCTAGAGCTAATATCACTCTGAAAGGGGAAAAGTTGAAAGCATCATCTATAAAAACCACAATAAGAGAATGTTGTACACTTTTCCCACTCATTTTCACCATAGTACTGGAAGTCCTAGACAATGTAATCAAATGAGAGAGTAAAATACAAAGCTGTCAAATAGAGAAAGGAAGAAATTAAACTGTCCCTATTTATAGACAACATAATTATATACATAAAAATCCAAAGAATCCATTAAAAAACTCCTGGAAGTGAAAAATGGATTGAGTCAAATCATAGGATTTAAAATCTATAGCATTCTTATACACCAACAACAAATGGACTGAGGCAGAATAGAATAAACAAATCTCATTTACAATAGCCACAAAAATATCAATTATCTAGAGATAAACCTAGCAGTAGGGTGAAAAGTCTCTACAAGAAAAAATTATAAAAAACTGAAAAACATAATAGCAAAAGATACAAAAATGGAAAAATGTTTTGTTCTTGGATTGGAAGAATTAGTGTAATTGAAATTTTTCTTTTACTCAAACTACTTTATAAATTTAAAGCAATTCTTAACAAAATACCAGCAACATTCTTCACAGATAAACAGAAAAAACTCATCAGGAATCACAAAGCATATCATCAAGGCAGTACTATGCAAAGAAAGAAAGAAAGAAAGTTGGAAGCATCCAACTACCTGACTTTCAGTTATATTTCAAAGCTGTAATAACCAAAACTTTGTGATTCTGTGCCATAAGTTGACACACAGACCAATGGAACTAAACAGAGAATCCAGAAATAAACTCAACAAAATACAGTCAGTTGATTTTTGACAAAAGTCACAAAAAAACTTTGAAGAAAAAACAGTCCTCAATAATTGGTGTCAGGAAAACTGGATATGCACCTGCAGAAAAATGAAATGAAAATGAAATTTTCATCATTTACAAGAATGAACTGAAATGGATTGAAGATTCAACTGCGAAGACCCAAATTATAAAACTAGTTGTGAAAAACACAAGGGAATCACTTTAGGTTACTGGAGCAGGCAAAGGTCTCTTTTTGTTGTTGTTTGTATGTATTGAGAGAGATTTTTGCTATATGGTGTGTAGCTCACCAGAGAGACAGAGAGACAGAAAAAGAAATCACCCTCCCATAGGACATGGATACACTGAAATCCCTTCTTCTCCATTCGCCTCTCAGGATTTTGAGCACATGTACACACGTGCCTGGCATTAGTCTTAAACTTCCAGGTCTGGGACATGAATCGCAGCCGACTTTATGGGAGTCTAGCGATGTAACCATTACATCATCTGCTGGTCCTGACAAAGGTTTCTTAAATGAGACCCATGAAACACAGACAAAAACATGACAAATAGACAAGTGAGAGTATAGCAAACTGAAAATATTCTGCATAACAAAGGAAACAATAAACAGAAAAAAGATAACTCACAGAATGAGAGCAATATTTGTAAACAATACTCCTAATAAGGGATTGGTAACCAGAATATATAAGACATTCAAATAGCTCACCAGCACACATACAAAAAAACCCAATTTAAAAACATGCAATCAATCTGAACAGACACTCTCAAAGAAAGACATGTGAATGGCTCAAATGTGTATGAAAACATGTCCTACATCTCTAAGGGAAATGCAAATCAAAACAACAATGAGGTATTACCTAACTCCAGTGAGAATGGTTAGGATACAAAAAAAGCATGTGCTGGTGAGATTGTGGAAAAAAAGAGAACCCTCATGCACTGCTGATGGGAATGTAAATTAGTGCAGCTTCTATGGAAAACAAGATGAAGGTGCCTCAAAAATCTAAAAATAAAACTACTATGTGATACAGTAATCCTACATTTAGGTATTTACACAAAGAACAATAAATCACTCTGTTGGAGACACATCTGCATATCCACATTTATGGCAGCAGTATTCACAAACTAAGGCATAGAATCAACCTAAGTGCCCAACATGATGAATGGATTTTGAAAACGTGGCATATATATACAATGAAATACTATTCAGCCACAAAAAACAATGAAATTCTATCATTTGACATTCAGTAGTAGATATAATGCCTAGTGAAGTAAGTCCACTATGGAAAACAAATACAGTCTGTCCCAACTTAACATATGCTGCATATCCCTAGTCTATGTCACACTCTGAAAGACTCTAAAGCATACATGTAGAGAGAGTTACTGTGGATACCAGAGACGACAGAGAGTAGGGGGCTAATGGATGGAAGGTGACAAAATGGCTTGGGAAAAATGATTAACAGACAAAAGGATGCATGTAATAAGGTGAATAGGTTATGGATTAGTGTACCATAACAGAGTTAGAAAAGACATTGCAATCATATATGTGTATGTATGTGTGTGTGTGTGTGTAAATAGATAGATGTATCTTTTATAGATTATATATAATCTATAAGTATTACAATGTATATTGTACATAAGTAGTACAATGAGTATATATATATATATATATATATATATATATATATATACACACACATATACATATACATATACATATTTCTGGAGAGGTTTTTCGCTATAGGGCGCGTGCGCTCATCAGACAGAGAGAGACAGAGAGACAGAAAGCGAGAAATCACCCCCCGGGGGGATGGCCACGCCGCAATCCCTTCTCCTCCATTCTCCTCTCGGGATCTTGGGCACGCACGCATACGCACCCGGCGTGAGTTTTAAGCACCGGGTCCAGGACGCGAACTGCGGTCGACTACATGGGAGTTCAGCGACATAGCCATTACGCTAACTGCTGGTTCCCAGTACAATGAATATTGAAGGTACACAATATAATTAATGTTCTTTGTTAAAGATGAATATGCTAATATCTTTCACTTGATTATCACATACCGTATTCATGCCTTGAAACCATACTGTACCCTACAAAGATGTATTGCAATTATATGTAAATCATACATTATAAAATAAAAGTAAAAGAATCCCCCACTCTTTCTTTTTAAGAGAGATTTTTGCTATAGGACATGTTCATTTGCTGGATAGAGACAGAAAGTGAGAAATCATCTCTCTCCCCGCCGTGGGGATGGCCACACTGCAATCCTTTCTCCTCCATTCTCCTCTCAGGATTTTGAGCACACACACACACTCACAACCAGCATGACTTTTAAGTTGCTGGGTCTGGGACTCGAACCACAGTTGATTGTGGGAGTCCAGCAACGTACCGGCTTGCCATCTGCTGGTCCTAGACTCTCCCACTCTTTCATACCAAATTAGGACATCATCCTTATGGCCTCATTTAACCTTAATTACTTCCTAAAAACCCTGTCTCCAAATATGTTCACATTGTTGGTTAGGATTTCTGGTTAGGAATTTTAGAAGGACACCATTCAGTCATAGCAGGGAGATCATCCTTTAGTATTTCTAATGTAATCAGAAGGTTCTTACATGAGGGAGGCAGTCTGGTCTAAATCTGAAAAAGCAGATGTGATGACAGGACCACAGTTTGAAGTGATCAGGACATGAGTTTAAAAAGACAGCCTCTAAAAGCTAGAAAAGGCAAGAAATGGCATGAAAATTTTATTTCACTTTATTCCCCATTGAAGCCTCCAGAAGGAGAGCAGCTATGCCAACCTCATACATATGGGAAAGGGAAAATTGGATATATTCCTATTTAGTAATAGAATCTCAAGTCAACAAACTAAAATGAAACTTGTTTAGAGACTCCCACATTACTGGGCAATAGGGATATGCTTTGTTTTATGAAAAAGATAGTTCAAATTAAATCACTCAAGTTTTGACACTGAAGAATAAAGTAGTAGAAAAATAAGAATGGTTAGCAGAAACAGAAATAGATTAAATGATTTTATAGCTAATTTAATAGAATTTATTCTTATAATTAGTCTAAAGGGATTTCTCCAAGAAAAAATCATAGTACACAAGAAATTCAATATTCTCAGGGATAATGCTACAATGGAACACAAATCAGATTTAAGAAACTCATAGAGTCCCAAGCGGAACATAAAGAATGTCTCCTCTAGACACATCACAGTGAAAGTACAGAACACCAAAGACTAAGAAGAAAATTACAGAAAAGACTAATGTCAGAGAATTTGCTTTTTTTAAGTAACAGTGGAAATAAAATTTGCATGTGCTGTAATAAATAAATTTGCATGAGCCATAATAAATGAGCCACCTTTATTTATTATGCATTTATTATATTATCATTTTCTCAACTTTATGAGAGAAGATGACCTACATTTCCATAGCCAGTTGTAGTTCATTAAAAATGGAAACATTTTAGGCAGACTAAAAGAATCTGTCTTTCACAAAACAGCTCTGAGAGAATTACTGAAGGCTAATTTTTATCAAAAGAAATAAAATTGAAAGTAGGCATGTGTTCAAGAAGCAAATGGGGAAAATGCTAATGGTTGTAAAATCTGGGTAGTATAAATACAAATATCTGTCACAACATCCTTCGCTCTGTCTGTATGTTTAAAACATTTTGATATTAAAATTTTTTAAAATAACAAAAATATAGACATATTCCCTGTCTAAAGAAATGAATTCATAAAAGGTATTACATATTTTCTTAATTTTTAAAATTAAAGTATTTTATTTATTTATTATTCTTCTTTTTTTTTTTTTTTTTTTTTGGAGAGGTTTTTCGCTATAGGGCACGTGCGCTTGCCAGACAGACAGGCTATGAAGCCTGCTTTGCTTCACTCAGCAATAATGCTTTGAAGTAAAAAGAGTTAGGGTAAGCCAAGCAAAATCTGCTTGGAATGTTATTTAAAATAGGATTTAAGTATTCTGACCCGAAAAAATCAGTCTTAATATTGAAAGTGCTGCAATGATGGGCAAAATAATTTCAGAGCTTGTAAGAGCAAGATGGGTCTATGGAAATTAGAAAAGGCTTTTTTGGGCATTTACCTCTGTCTTTATAGTTCTTTTGGAAGGGATGCTTATGAATAAAAGGTTGGACAAATGAAGTTGGAGAAAATACCAGAGAACTTGTTTTGAACATAATTTTTGCTAAATGGCACCTAAACAAAAAAAAATAAGAAGATTCATATATAAAGAACTCAATTAGGGGTCAGCAGGTGGCATGGTGGTTAAAGGTGCTTGATTCCCACATAGCTGACTGTGGTTCAAGCCCTGGACCTGGCAGCTTTCTCTCTCTCAGTGCCTTTCTTTTTTTTTTTTTTTTTTTTTTTATTTTTGGAGAGATTTTCGCTATAGGGCGCGTCCGCTTGCCAGACAGACAGAGAGAAACATTAGAGACAGAAAGCGAGAAATCACCCCCCAGGGGGGATGGTCACGCCGCAATCCCTTTCTCCTCCATTCTCCTCTCAGGATCTTGGGCACGCATGCACACGCGCCTGGTGTGAGTTTTAAGTCACCAGGTCTGGGAAGCGAACTGCGATCGACTACGTGGGAGTCCAGTGACATAGCCATTATGCTAACTGCTGGTTCCTTCTCTCTGTACCTTTCTGATCAAATTGAAATAAATGAATGAATAAATAAATAAAGTTAAATAAAAATAAAAAAAGAACTCAATTAATCAGTCATTCCTTGTTCATTTTGGTAATCAAAGTTTTACATTAACATCAGTTTGTCTGTGAGTGTGTTTATATTTGTATTTGGGTATTTTTGACACACCAAGTAACCTGTTCAAGGTCCAGATCTGCAGTTTTGTTGTCAGTGGGTGTGTGTGGGCTTGTCAGGAGAGACAGAGAGAGAGGGAAAGTGAGAAAGCATCCTTATGGGAGATAGCCATGCCTCAATCCCTCCTCCTCCCTTTATTTTTCCTTTTGGGATTTTGGGCTTACATGCACATGTATCTAGTGTTGCTTTTAAAGTAGCTGAGTCTAGGATTTGAACTGCAGAGTTGGTCGTGTGAGATCCAGCAATCTTAACTACCATGTCACCAGATGGCCCCTGCATGGTTTTAAATATAGTATACATGAGCCAGAAATGGAGGAAATGTGGCCAATAAACATTTGAATTGTGGCTATTTTGAGTTGAGATGTGTTGTAAGTGTAGAATACATACCAGATATAGAAGATTTAATATGAGAAAAAAATAAATGTAAAATATCTCACTGATATTTTATATTGATTACGTATAAAAAGTAATACCTAATACACTGTATTAAATAAAATATATTAGTTATGATTGACTTTTGTAAAAGTTTTTTAAAATAATTATTCTATTTAACTTTATTTATATTTAACCAGAGAGGGACAGAGCAAACAAGCTAGTGTGAGAGAGGAAGAGAGAAAACGAGAAAGCATGCCTTCAGGTCCGGAACTCAAAATGGTCATCCTATGGTCATGACCCCATGTGAGGGGCAGTTAGCATTCAGTGCCCTTAATCCACCCCTTACAACTCATTTGCTGATCCCCGGCGTGAAACCCCTGGGGGGTGATTTCTCGCTTTCTGTCTCTATATTATCTCCAAAAAAAAAAAAAAAAAAAAAAAAAAAAAAATCAGACTGAGATGGTGGTGCATTGGTCAAATGTGATACTCCACAATGCTGACCTGCATGGGGAGGTTTCTTGTTTTTGTCCAGAGACCTAAGTATGACAGCCATGTATGGAGCTGGTTGGCACAGAAGTAAGTTGCAGGTCAATACCATGCTCAGGATACTATTCGCTGTCTGTCTCTGTCTATCAGTCATACTTCTGGAACAACAAAAGAATCAACCTAAAAAAAATTAAATGGTAAAGGCAATTAAAAAAATGAACTTCGACTTTCTTTCCACTTTTTAAAAACATGTGGTTATAGTGCCAGCAGATGGTGTAATTGTTACATTGCTGGACTTCCATATAGTCTACCACGGTTTGAGTGCCAAACCTGGTGGCATGCTGGGCGTGTGTGCATGCATGCCCAAAACTCCCCAGAGGAGAATGAAGGAGAAGAGATTGTGCCATGGCCATCCTCCCCAGGGAGGGGGGTGATTTCAAACTTTCTGTCTCTCTGTTTCTCCAGCAAGTGCACGCACCCTATAGCAAAAATCTCTACAAAACAAAAAATAAGCAAACAAGCAAACAAACAAAAAATACATGAGGCTGTTATAAAATTTTAAATTATGCATATGGTCACTATTATAGCTAATAACACATTTCTACTGATCTGGAGCATAACTAACAATTGCAATGATATATATATCACGCTGTAATATTTTTGTATTTTTCTCAATATAGATTTCCAAAAATATTTCCATCTACATGTAACATTGAATCACCACTTCTTTAACTCTGAAATAATTTTATAACTTTTTTTTAGAGGTTTTTGCTATAGGGCGCGTGCACTCGCCAGACAGAGAGAGAGAGACAGAGAGACAGAAAGCGAGAAATCACCCCCCAGGGGGGATGGCCACGCCGCAATCCCTTCTCCTCCATTCTCCTCTCGGGATCCTGGGCACGCACGCACATGCGCCCTGTGTGAGTTTTAAGCCACCAGGTCCGGGACATGAGCCACGGTCTACTACGTGGGAGTCCAGCGACATAGCCATTATGCTAACTGCTAATCCCAATAATTTTATAACATTCTTGCCAGAAATATATTCAATATTCACAGGGATAATGCAACAATTGAAAACAAATCAGGTACATGTTAAATTTATCACCAGTCACTAAGAGAGGCTACCACAAATTCTACCAGTTTTGCCTTTATACATTTGTGACTTTACTCAGATTACCTAAATAATGTGAGGTATAAATACACACCTATGTTGGCTTCTGAACAATATTATAAATTACTTATTTAAAAGAAGTTTTTGCCTTTGGGCACGTGCACTCACCTAGAGAGAAAGAGAGAGACAGAGATGGAAATGGTAAGAGGGAAGGTGAGAAATCACCTCCCAGGGGGGATGGCCACACCACAATCCTTTCTCCTCCATTCCTTCTGGGATCTTGGGCATGCATGCACATGTGTCTAGCATAAATTTCAAGCTGCTGGGTCCAGGATTCGAAATGCAGTCAAGTATGTAGGAGCCCAGAGACATAAACCACTATGCCATCTGCTGGCCCCAATAAGTTATATTTCAAGACATAACTATGTAAGTTAAATGGTCACCACATTGTTAATAATGTCTAATTTATAGACGAGAGCAAATTCACCTTCTAAATAGATTCCAAAAATATGGTAGACACTCCTGGCTAAGATCCAGTCCTGCTGTATCTAGATAGGGCTCCTCCTAAATGGTAGACTTCTTCTAAGTTCACCTCAAAGTTTTTTTTTTTTTTTAATTAATTGACACATACAAATCATGCATATTAAGCTATTGGGTTGTCAGAAAAGTCATAATGTATTTTTCCTATGCGAAAATGCATCACAACTGGGGCCGGCAGGTGGTGTGGTGGTTAAGGGTGCTAGACTCCCACATGGCCGACCATGGTTTGAGTCCTGGACCTGGTGGCTTGCTCTCTTGCTTTCCCTCTCCCTCTCTCTCTCTCTCTCTCTTCCTCTCTCTCTCTGCCCCTCTCTGGTCAAATTAAAAAAAATAAGTGAATCAATAAAGTTAAAATAAAATTATTGAAAAATGCATCACAACTTTTCCTATGACCCAATAACATGGTGTAAGTTTTTCATTATACTAATACAAGGTGTGATGATCAAGAACAAAGGAGAAGCCTGAAAAAATACTCTGCAAGAGGAATAGTCAAGCAGGTAACATTGGGTCAAGCTTGCCTAGTTATTCTTCACAAATTTAAATACTAGTTAAGTCATTTTGTGGATAAGAAAGTGAACACATGAGTAAAAAGAGTCTGAGAGTTATGCTTATTAAGTAGTTCTAGCACAAAGAATACTTGTGAAATAGTCCTACTAATAAAAAATATTTTTCCTAAAAGTAACTATTATTTATATGTCTTTACAGATTTCACAATGCTGTTCTGACATGTTGATATACAGTTCTCACAGCTCTTTCAGGTCAGAACTTATTTGATTTCCATTTTTGAAGCTAAGAGATTAGAATCTCTGGAAACTTAAGAAATTTGCCTAGCATTCCACAGCCAGGAAGAGGAAGATACTGTTACCACACTCTTCTGGTCTATTGTATCTTCACTAAAGCAAAATATGATCTCTCAGAAATTCTAGTCATCTGAGTCCAAGTTTTATGAGTAATATATATCATGATGGTGATTACAATATTTTTTAGATTTTATTTTTATTTTATTTTATTCATGATAGTGCAATGTGCATGCATGAGAGAGAAAGAGAGATTTGTATACAATACAGGGTTTGGTCACACAGTGATCTTCTGCTAATCCTCCAGCCCACCATGTCCTGGGTCCTTGTGCACATGCCTGGTGTGTTTCAGACAACCTAGACAGTGGCAATGTGGAATCCAGTTTCTCTTGAGTATCACATCACCACTGTGCTACAAAGCCATCTTAAGATTTCAATTTTTCCCAGAACAGCCTGTGATCTAGCCATTTTGGGAGAAAGGAAGATGTCCCACTGATAACTGGGCCTCCAGCATACAAAACTCGTGTGAACAGCCCTTCTTCAAGAAACAGACAGCTCCATGGCTCCTGCGATCTAGCCATTTTGGAAGAAAGGAAGATGTCCCACTGATAACTGGGCCTCCAGCATACAAAACTCGTGCGGTAGGAAGACCCCTTTCAAGTCTCCTGTATCTGTCTTTGTCTCTCTCTACCTCTGTCTCTGTCCTCTCTTTCTCTCTCTCTCTGTCTCTTTTTTAATTTTTGCTTTTTAGAATTTTTTAAGGTGAGGCATTTTACAGGGCCCTTTGGCCCCTCCTAGGCCTTTATCTTGTTAATAATCCCCTCTCCTCCTCCCAGAATAGCCCTTCTTCAAGAGACAGACAGCTCCATGGCTCCCACGATCTAGCACACCATGCAGTTTTCTAATTTTTGAGCTTTATTGAAATTTTTCGAATATTAATTTTTCTTTTTTAGATTTATTTAAAAGTTTTTCTCTTCTTTTTCTCTGTTTCTTGTCTGTTTTTTTCCTGTTGTTGGTATTGTTTCCCTCTCTCTGCTTCCTTTTCTGCATACTCCTCGACCCTCAGATTGAACTTCCAAGTTTGGGACGAAACTGACCATCCACCAGATGACTAGAAATCACTGCAGGACCACAAGACATATGGGGAAGCAAGAAAATACCTCTCCCACAAGGGAAACGGATAGCTCCTCTTCATCCACACACAGTTCAATGGAAATCATGGAAATGTCTGATAAAGAATTCAGAACATTCATAATGGCAAAGCTAACAGAGATGGAAGAGAAGAGAGACAAGAAACTGCTGAAGAGGAAGGAGAAAGGAGTTGAAAAAGAGTTCCAGAAGGTGAGGAAATTCATGTAAGATCTAAAAGAGGAATTTCACACTTTACAAAAGAATCAGATGGAACTGTTAGAGATGACGGCTATAATACAAGAAGTCAAAATCTCCCTTGAAATTATAAAAAGCAGACTAGATCATACAGAAAATAGAATCTCTAATGTAGAAGAGAAAATGGCTGGCCTAGAAAAATTCACCACAAAGACTGAGAAAATGGCCCAAAAATTTGAGAATAATATGCGAGAAGTACTAGATACAATTAAACGTCCAAACATCCGGATAATAGGCATCCCAGAGGGTGAAGAGACTCATAAGGGCATTGATAATCTATTCCATGAAATCCTGCAAGAAATCTTTCCAAACCTGGAGAGGCACTCAAAGATTCAGTCCCAAGAAATACAGAGGACCCCAAATAGAATCAACCCAAGAAGATCTTCTCCAAGACACATTATAGCCAGATTGACCAAAACCACAGACAAAGACAAGATACTAAGACTGGCAAGAGAAAAAAGGCAAGTTACCTACAAAGGGTATCCCATCAGACTAACAGCAGACCTCTCATCGGAAACAATGCGAGCGAGGAGAGAATGGGAAAATATATTCAAATTATTAAGGGAAAAGCAATTTCAACCGAGAGTTCTGTACCCAGCAAGGTTATCGTTCATTTGGCAAGAAAAGACACGAACTTTCCCAGATAAACAAAACCTGAAAGAATTTACCAGCACCAGACCAGATCTCCAAGAAGTTCTTAAGGGAGTGCTATGTCAGTAAAATTAAATGCAGACACACAGAAATAAGAGTTCAAAAACTAAGAAAATGGGCAATTTAATTGTAGGGACAAAGTCTGGAGTTGAGTATTATATCCCAGAGTTTAATCTGGAAGATCGTACCTCAACAGAAACAGAAGAAAGATTAAGTACATGAGTCTGAACTGATGAAACAGCATTCTGTGACTTAAGATATTGCTGCTTTTCTTCTAAACTTTGTTGTCCAGTTTTAAGAATTTTTATCCTGGGGAACCAGCAGTTAGCATAATGGCTATGTCGCTGGACTCCCACGTAGTCGACCGCGGTTCGCGTCCCGGACCCGGTGGCTTAAAAGACTCACGCCGGGCACGTGTGCATGTGTGCCCAAGATCCCGAGAGGAGAATGGAGGAGAAGGGATTGCGGCGTGACCATCCCCCCGGGGGGTGATTTCTCGCTTTCTGTCTCTGTCTGTCTGGCGAGCGCACGCGCCCTATAGCAAAAACCTCTCCAAAAAAAAAAGAATTTTTATCCTGTCTTGAGCTGTCAATAGATTCATGTACCTACTATTTGAACAAAATACCAACCTGTTTCTAAGCTTCAAATTTCAAGGAAATGACTTTACCAGTTCAAAACTGCCTTTCTTGAAACCACCAGCTGAACTTGCTATTGAAAGTAGTTAGATTACTTATGATATGGTATGGTCAACAAAATGTTGGGGGAAAAGGAATTGAAGACAACTGTAGACAGCAGAAATAGTGTAACAAGAGAGTGGAATAGGGCAGAGGGTCAGACATGGGGTAAAAAACATATATATATGAAAGTAGTAATGGAATTTTATGGATGATAACATGCATGATTAAGCCAGTATGCAGTTTACTCTAGAGGGGAAACCACATTTAGTATGTTGTGATGATTCTCAGGGAATGAATGTAAATTAAAAAAAAAATTCAGAGAAAAAAATACTAAAACTGTTACTAAAATTTAAAGAAAAAACTGTGTATTTGATGACCACAGTAAGCTATATAGCCCCAGTTAGGTACTATTTTATGGTGTGTTCATTTTACTCACTGAGGTTTATGCCTAAAGTCAGACATGGGTTCTTGTGTATGTATATATCAGCTGTGCTTGCTATTGAAAATATTTAGACAAATTAAGTTCATTAGCAAATCAATTAAATGGGGGGGGGGATAGGCATAGAAAGCAATCATGGATACCAGAGACAATGGGAGGAGGGTTGGACAGGTCAGAGGGTTAGGGATAGGGAATCAAGGATGGCAAAAAAAAAAAAAAAAAAAAAAGAAAAATATACAAGACATAAGAAATGAAAAATTGTTTGTTGATAACACATATGTTGATGTGCTTGATTGAGCCAACAGACAGTGTATTTTGGATGAAAAATTCATTTTGTATACTGTAATGATGTATAGCATATTAATGTTAAAAAAATAAAAATAAATTAATAAATAAAAAAAGATTTCAATTTTAAACTCAAAACGAAGAAAGCACTTTTTATCCTGTGATTCTGAGCGATAATTGTAGAGAAGTTCCAAAGATGATTCCATTGGCTCAGTGGCAATGTGCTACTCAAAAGAAGGCAGATCTCCCATTGTGAAAATGGTTCAAATGTCCAGCTCATTCAGCCTGAAACATGACAGGCGTGTATGTGCTTGAGCACAGCAAGTGCTCAACATCTAACTGGCTGCAGGACTGGAGGATGGAGATCATGATGTAACCTGACTCTGGAGGAGGCTCTTCTACTTTTCTGTCTCTCACTCTCACTTCTATGGGCATGCTCCCATGCCCTATCATGAACAAAGAAATTCTTAATTTTTTTTTTTTAAAAAGAGAAGTTATAGGCCAGCAGGTGGTGTGGTAATTGGGTTGCTCGTCTCTCAGATGGTTGACCACCATTGGAGTCCCCAACCCAAGCAGCTTGAAATGTCCGGCGAATGGTGCATGTGCATGCATGTCCAAATCCAAGAGGAGAATGGAAGAAAAGGAACAGTGGCATGGCCACCTCCCAGGGGGTGATTTCTTACGTTATCTCTCCCTCTCTCTCTCTTTCTGTCTCTGTCTCTGACAAGCTCACATGTTCTGTAGCAAAAATCTCTGAAAACAAACAGAGAAGTTACAAATAGTTTTTGAACATTTATTGTGTTTCCACAATAGTAAATATTTACCAAAACAATTGCCTTGAAAAAGTACTTGGGCCAGCCCTGCAGTGACATGGTAAAGTTCTGTGCATAAGGAACCAGATCCACATGGCCTACCATGGCTGAAATCCCTGCTGTAGTGCCTTGAAAAAGATGACAGTGCAGTTGTGCATATATGCGTGCACACGTGCCCCAGACCTGGTAGCTGTCTTTCTCACTTTCTCTCTCTCTCTCCTGAATGCATGTGCCCTATAGCAAACTTAAAATAATAATAATAAATAGAATTAAATAATTCTTTTAAAAAGATTTAATAATTTCATGTATTCATGTTGGGTAAATTCAACTTAAAAGCAAAGTGATGTATAGTGATTAAATGTATAAAATAAAAAATAAGAAGAAAAGAAAAAAATCCTAAATACAGGGATATGATGCATTTATGCAAAATTGGGATAGAAGTCAAACGAAATACTAATGTTTAGAACTGCCTCCTTGGTTATTAAATTATAATGAGATAAAAAGATGTGATTATCATTAAGGAAAAAAAAGTGTAACACTTAGAGGAGCAGAGAGGAAATGTGTGGTTTGGAAAATGGGGAAATTCTAGACTTTAAAGCGATATTTTATCTCTTGATGTCATAGTAGTTACTGTGGAAAAGATATATATTTATATATGTGCATAAATATAAATAATATATTTCATATATAATGCATACATAAGAAATATGTACATTGTTACATATAACATATATGATGTGCATGATTCTACACATTTCACAATAACCTTCTCTTTCTCTGACACTCAATACTACAATTTCATTTATACAAAATACAAATACATGTAAAACTATTGTTTGCGAGTACACAGTTATTAAATAATAAAAAGTATAAGGAAGTGATTAACATAAGGAAAGAAAAGTGTTACAACTGGAGAAACAGAAAGGTAGAGTGTGTGGGATGGAGTAGGAGGGGAGATTCTAGGGTTACAAATGATATTCTCTTTCTTGATCTCATGGTAGTTATTGTAGTGCTTTCAATATAATTATTATGCCATAGACATATATATTTTATGACTTTCACATTTCACAATAAATAACATTTTATGTCTTCTCCAAAAAAAGGAAGGCATCATCTTATATTCTCTTTAATGTACTTGTCAATTTTTATTTTTGTTGTAGTTTCTAGTTTACATGTGTTGCACATCTTCGTGAGTTATAGTATTTTTTTTTTTAAAGAAAGATTTTTGCTATAAGGCATGTGCTGTCACTGGATAGACAGAGACAGACAGAAGTCAAGAAATTACTCCTCAGCGAGTATGACCATGTAGCAATCCCTTCTCATCCATTCTCCTCTTGAGATTTTGGGCATGCATGCACATGCACCAGACATGAGTTTCAAGCCTTTAGGTGTGGGACTTAGACTGTGGTTGCCCACATGGGAGCCCAGCTGCATAACCATTAAGACCATGTTGGTCTCTAAAGTATAGTTCTTTTTTTTTCTATGTTTTCTTTCTTTATTTTTTTAGAGGTTTCTGCTATAGGGCGCATGCGCTCGCCAGACAGACAGAGAGAGACAGAGAGACAGAAAGCGAGAAATCACCCCCGGGGGGATGGCAACGTCGCAATCCCTTCTCCTCCATTCTCCTCTCAGGATCTTGGGCACACACGCACATGCCCTGGCATGAGTTTTAAGCCACCAGGTCCGGGACGCGAACCACGGTCGACTACATGGGAGTCCAGCGACATAGCCATTACGCTAACTGCTGGTCCCTACAGTATGGTTCTTTAAAGCAGTGTGTAATAATTGAATCAATGATATAAACATATTCATTGTGTCTAACATTTTAAATTTCATTATATTGTGACATTAAATATTCATTATACACTATTTTTTAAATTTTGAATTACATATAATTGTACAGCTATGTGGAATATAATATAGCTTGTCAAAGCATACATACAGTGTGCAATAATCAAATTAATGATATAGACATATTCATCTTCTTTGAACATTGCACTCTTATGCTTAATTGATAATAATTGTATTAGTTTTGGGGTGGCAAAAGAATATATGTTTTGAAGTGTCAATGACTTTTTTTTACTCTACGGTGACACACCGTTCTATCACCTATTATACTTATTTACATGCATTCTTGTGTCTTTAATAATTTTCTGCTAAAACACCATCCCCTCTCCTATGCAACTTCTATCTACCTCTACTCTACTTCTATGCCACCAAGAGTTTTAACAATTAACAATCTGTGGTGTAACAATTATACCAGAGTGCAGACATTTGGAATGTATTAAGGGGATATACAGTATTTATCTTTCACAACCCAGCTTATTTCACTTAGTATTATACTTTTTGTTTTGTTTTGTTATGTTTTGTTTTGCTATGGGGGGCATGCACTCACCAGGGAGAGAGAGAGGGAAAATAAAAAATCACTCTCCAGGAAGGATGGCCAATTCGAATCTTTTCCCCTCCAGTCTCCTCTCAGGCTTCTGGCCATGCACACACACATGCCTGGCATTATTTTCAAGCTGCTTGGTCTTGGACTCAAACCACAAAGCTGTCCACATGGGATGAGTACCTTAAACTATATGCCACCTCCTGGCTTCACAGTATGTCTTCTAAGTTCATTCACTTTATGTCAAGTGACAAGTTTCTTTTTTTTAGTGGTTAAGTAGCTTTCCATTGTGTGTATGTGTATCACATTTTCTTAATCCTTTCTTGGTAATTGGGCACTTAGGTTGATCCCATGTTTTAGTTATTTTGAATAGTGCTGAAATAAACGATACATGAATGTCTCTCCAACAGAGTGCTTTCTGTCCTCTGGGTAGACACTCAAGAGTGGGATTGTTGGGACCAGCAGTTGGCATAATGGCTGTGTTGCTGGACTCCCATGTAGTCAACCGTGGTTAGAGTTCCAGACCCGGTGGCTTAAACTCATGCCAAGCACATGTGTGTGCATGTCCAAGATCCCGAGAGGAAAATGGAGGAGAAGGGATTGCGGCGTGGCCATCCTCCCGGGGGGGTTTTTTTCTTGCTTTCTGTATCTCTGTCTCTCTCTGTCTTTCTGGCATGCACACGTGCCCTAGAACAAAAAACCTCTCCAAAATAAGAAAAAAAAAAAAATAAGAGTGGGATTATTGGGTCATACAGTAATTCTATTTTTAAATTTTTGAGGAAACCAAATACTGTTTTCCAAAATAGTTGTACTAACGTGCATTTCCACAAACACTGCATCATAGTTCCCTTCTTTGCAACTTCACTAAACACTTGTTAATTTTTGTTTCTTTACAGACATTCTGACTGGGATTAACTGATACTTCATTGTGGCTTTAATTTCCATTTTCTTTATTATAAGCAATGCTGAAATGCTGATCTTTTTTCATATATATTTAGCCATTTGTATGTCATCCTGAGAGTTGTCTGTTGAGACCAATTGCCCATTTTAAAATTGGATTATGGTTATTATTTTCATATGAACTGTTTGAATTCCGGTTATCAAGTCCTTTCCTGAAGTATGGTTTGCCAATATTTTCTCCCATTCTGTGATTATCTCTATATTCTATTTATTGTTTTCTTTGCTGTGCAGAGGTCTCGTAGCTTGATGTAATATCATTTGGCTATTTTTGGTATGATTGCCAATGCTTCAATGGTCTTCTATAAGAAATCTTTACTTACTACAATATCCTAAAGTTTTTTTTTCTGTGCTTTCCATAAGCACTTTTATAGTTTTTGGGCTTATAGTTAAACCTTCAATCCATTTTGAAGATTGGCTTTATTTTTGAAGGTGGTGAGAGATTGAGGTCTAGTCCCATTTTTTTGCACGTGTATATCCAGTTTTTCCAACACCAATTATTGAAGACTATTTTCTCCACTATTTTAAAAAATAAGTTGGTTGTATATTGTAGATTTATTTCTGAGTTCTCTATTTTGTTCCTTTGTTCTATGTGCGTGCTTTTTTTTATCCTTTGCCATTATTGTGTTGTTTGGTTATTATGACATGCTGTATATATGAAGTCAGGTAGTGAGATACCTCTGATCTTATTCTTTATATACAGTATTGATTTAGTGATACTGAGTCCTTTAAGATTCCTGACAAATTTTATGATTGTGTTTTCTATTTCTGTGTCACTGGTATTTTGATAGAAATTGCAATAAATTTGTAGATCACTTGAGGAGTATCAAATTTTTTCTTTCTTCTTTCTCCTTTCTTTCTTTCTCTTCTTTTTTTCTTTTTGGAGAGGTTTTTGCTATAGGGCGCGTGCGCTCGCCAGATAGACAGAGAGAGACATAGAGACAGAAAGCAAGAAATCACCCCCCAGGGGGGATGGTCACGCCACAATCCCTTCTCCTCCATTCTCCTTTCAGGATCTTGGGCACGCACGCACACACGCCCGGCGTGAGTTTTAAGCCACGGGGTCCAGGACTTGAACCGTGGTCGACTACGTGGGAGTCCAGCGACATAGCCATTACACTAATTGCTGGTTCCCCCTTCTTTTTTTTAATAGAGGTTTTTGCCAAAGTGCATTTGTGCTCACTGGGGAGAGAAAGAGAGAGAGAGACAGAGATAGTGAGACGTAAAGTGAGAAGTCACATCCTCAGGGTGACAATCATGTCACAGTACCCTCTCCTCCGTTCTCCTCCTGGAATCTTGGGCACGCACGCACATGCATCCAGCATAATTTTCAAATCAGCGAGTCTGGGACTTGAATTGCGGTTGGCCATGTGGGAGTCCAGCAATGTAACTGCTATATTATCTGCTGGTCCCCTAGATGTTTTGATTATACTGATTCTTCCAACTAATGAACAAGTGATATCTTACCATTTTTGTATCTTTTTAACTTCTTTATTCAGTTTTAACAATAATATTTATAATAGAATTTTTTTGTATTTTCTTTATTAATTATAGTCAAACTTCACTGTCTTTTAATTTATTTAATTATTTATTTTGAAAGAGATTTTTGACTTTGGGCACATGCAGTCACCAAAGAAAAACAAACACAGTGAGAGGGAATGTGAGAAATCACCCCCTGAAGTGGATGTACACTCTGCAATATCTTCTCCTCCCAGGATCTTAGAAATGCATGCGGCCAGTGTGAGTTTGAAGCTACTAGGTCCGGAACTTGAACTGTGGTCGGCCATGTGGGAGTCCAGCAACATAACTGATATGCCATCTGCTGATCCCATTGTCATTATTTTTTATTATATTGTTACAGTCATGGACAATTATCATTGCTATGATTTTAAAGTTAATAGTGAATATTTGTACAGTCAAACAAAATATTTTATAATAAATTTACTTCTCTGTAAAGATGATAATACAGACATTTGAAATTAATGGAAACCCTCAGGTTCTTAACTGATCTTTCGATGCTTTAAATGATTATTAGGAAATTAGTTCATAGTCCTTGAAATTTAATCCAAACTTTCCCTTCCCACTTCTCCCCCCAAAAATCTTACCAAAGAAACTGTATTTTAAATATGAGACACTCTTTTGTCATTAGTTTTGATTTTTTCATTTATTAGGCTATTTTCTTTCTTAAGTTGCAAAACCAGATGATTTACATAGCAGTATTACTTTAATTCACTTATAAGTTTGAAAATGCTGTGTGTAATTTGTGGAGTCTGGTGAGTCTTCTATTTTAGCTTTTATTCAAGCAAGTCCTTTATCTATTTCAATGGAATTTTTGCTTGATTAAGAACTATAGCACCTATTAATATCACTGCACAATTAGGCCATAGATTAGTAGGATGTCTTTATGTAAGTATGAGAGTTTAGATTTTCAACACCGTTGTTACACCAGGGGACATATTTGGCACTTGTTTCTTTTCATTTCATATCATTATTGATGTGCAATTTAATGATGGGAGACTCCTAATGCATTTGTTGATAAATATGCAACCAGCTTTGCACTCTATAGGATTGCTGTGTTCTGTCTTCTTCATTAAATTGTCAAGGCTGCTATCCTCAATCACATGTACATCCTGTATATTAATGTACAATAATGCTTGGTGATGGAAGAGTGCACTGAAGAGCATTTCAATTGTTGAACTTCCTGGTTTTAGGTTTTAGTTAATTATTCTGCAATTGATGTGCATGTAAGGATGTCATTGATCTCTCTCTTCCAGATGCTTCATTTACTGTCTGATATCAGACAAGAAATTCAGGGTGGTACATTAACTCTCTCAGGCCAAAGAAACACTACTGAGTGAATTAAAATGAAACTGTTATTATATTTTTTACTTTCTTTAGTCATAGACTTTGTGGCAAGCTTCAGAGCTTATGCCACTGCCTTATATTCCTGGCCAATTTTTCTATCAATATGTGACACCAGTCAGAATCATGACATCATAAAATTACAGAGGAATGAGAGATTACACTCAGATAGCCCTATTTTATGAAGATATGAATTGTAGTCCAGAGAGGTTAAAGATTCTGTGACATTGTACTGGGTTGTCAGAAAAGTCATGATGTATTTTTTCTATGCAAAGATGCATTATGACTTTTTTCAGTGATCCAGTATATTGATAATAATGACCATTTGTAGGTATTCATGAGGAAAAATTATAGATAAACAGTAATTGTTGAATTTCCTTTTTTTTTTTTTTTTTTTTTTTTTTTTTTTTTTTTTTTTTTTTTTTTAGAGAGAAAAATTTATGCTATAGAGTACTTGCACTCACCAGAGACAGAGAGACAGAAAGTGAGAAATCACCCCATGGGGGGATGACCACACTGCAATTCCTTCTCCTCTATTCTCACTTTGGGATTTTGAACATGCACACACGCACACACACGCCCAGCGTGAGTTTTAAGCCACTTGGTCCGGGATTTTAACTGTGACTGACTACATAGGAGTCCAGTGATTTAACCACTATGACAATTGCTGGTTCTGGAATTTCCTTTTTTTATTGCTTCAGAGAAATCTATCATTAATTAGTTATTGAAAATTGCCCCTTTATTATGATCTTTTGATAATATTGCCTTTATGATTGTAGATTAACAAATTTTATTAAAATTATTTTTAATCAAAGAATTAACTTGTCTTACAATACCTCATTGTCTTGGTGGTTGAGCAAAGGAAGAAGTAGAAAGTTAATGAGTGAGTTTTAATTTCACTATATTAGGATAAAACTAGAGCTAGAAAAAATCTGTTTTTGTATTTTCTTGAAGAATTCTCTGTAATCTTTCTTTTTTCCATTTTATTTTCATGAACAAGTGAAAATTAATTTATATACCTTGCTATTCTCTTTGCTCTCCTCTGTTTAGTCAAGTAAGTATAATCTTCTGGGAATTTAAGTGAGTTCCAGTGCTAACAATATGGTCCCTCTTGGTTGTCCACATAATTTCTTTTAAGGCAAATAGAAAGAACCCAGAAGATTTGCTTTTTCAAGGGAGGGCTTTATTGTCAATACAACTTCACATTCATCACAACTTTCATTTCTTCTGAGCACTATAGAATTTTATCCTTAATTGGGACCAGGAGTTGGTGTAATGGCTATGTTGCTGGACTCCCACGTAGTCGACCACAATTCGCGTCCCGGACCCGGTGGCTTAAACTCATTCCGGGCGCACGTATGTGCATACCCAAGATCCCGAGAGGAGAATGGAGGAGAAGGGATTGCGGCGTGGCCATGCCCCCTGGGGGGTGATTTCTCACTTTCTGTCTCTCTGACTCTCTCTGTCTTTCTGGTGAGCGCATGCGCCCTATAGCGAAAACAAAGAAAAGAATTTTACCCTTAATTTTAAACTGTTAAAAATCAGTGAACTTAAACACAATTGATTATTAATCTTGTATAAGAAGAATTAAAAATCATGAACAATTAGCAAAAACTTTGTTTTTTGGGGGGTAATTTCATCACAATTCTATAGATGGGCATTTTAAGAAATAGTAAATAGCAAAATCTAGACAGTAAAGTGTCTGTGACTTTTGAATGCAAGTTTCATTGACATTTCCTAGCTAAATAAAAAAGTATTTTATCTATTAATAGACAGCCTATCTGAGCTTAAAAGTTGTTGAAAGATTTTTTTTTTTTTTTTAGATTTCAGTGGAAATAAAAAGCAACAGACTTTATTATGAACCTCAAGTTAAGATAATTGTCTCCAGGTTTGTAGTTTTCCCTTTATTCAAACTTAGCTAAAGAGAATTCTGAATCTTAGCTAAAATAAAAATACTCAAAATGAAAAGAAACCAAAAAGGATTCATTTATTTTGATAATAAACTTTCTGAATGAGACAAACGGAAAGTTGCATATATTAAAGACCCATCAAATTATAAAATAGTGCAGCACAGATATTAGTGATATTTGAAAGGAATGAAATGATGAAATCCTGTCATCCTAACAGTAGTACAATATGCAATGGCCAGTGGAAGGACTTCTGGCTCCAAAATATCTTTAGATGCCTCTTTATATCCCAAAAGAGAAATCTAATTTTCTGCCTCCACATCTTTAAAAAATAAGTTCTGAACTTCCTCTTTCATTGATACTTATCATCTAAATTCTCTGTGTCAACAAAATGAAGTACTGCCCATTCATTAAGTGTCATCTCAAATGCCCTATGTAACATGATTAATGTATTTTTCTCAGATAGATGCAAAACATTATTCTACTTCTGTTGCTAGTTCTGTAGTAGGAAAAAATGAAAAGTTTTTATAGTGAACATGAAATTACACTTTGTTTGTCCCCCCTTCTTTGCCAGAGTGCATGTGTACTCACAAGAGAGTTACAGAGAGAGAGGGAGGAGGAGAAGGAGAGAAAGAAATAATCCTTCAATGAGGTGCAATTATGCCAAGATTCCTTCTCATTTCCATCCTCTTGGATGTCACATACACGCATATGACAGACGTGTTTCTTAAGCCATCAGGCCTAAAATTAAACTGCAGTCATCCACGTGAGATCAGGCTTCCTTAGCCACAGACCATGGGTCTGTCCCATTATCAGGCTTCCTCAACCACAGGACTATGTGCCACAAGTGGGATCAGGCTTCCTTAACCAAAAGACTATGGCCCATCCCTGTTACCTTTTCTATATCTTTGAAAATGAAGACCTTCCCTGGTTAATCTGTGAGGATTTCACATTATTCAACACTTTTTTTAGCGATAATACATTTTTAGGAAATGTTTACTATGTTGAATTCACAATAAAATACATAAAGCTATTTAGATGTTTTAATCTGAGGCTATTATGTTTAGGACATGATCAATTTAGAAAGAGGTAGAACAGAATCACCTGGGAAATGAGGCAGAAAAAATGTACAGAAATAGATGTCATGAGTAGAGAAAATAATTTCCTAATTGCTAATTTATAAAAGATAAATTAGATTGCCTGCTGCTGAAAGTAATCTCCATCGTACATATGTAAATGGTTGCTAGTGCCTGGTATACAATAATTCATGATATTACTGTTTCCCTGTCCTGTAAATGACAATAAATAATTGAACTATGACAACTCTGTTTTTTGTAACACTTGAAACCTATTGAAGATGCATCTTCTTTTGCTCTGCAAGATTCAAAATCTTTCTTGACCAGAATTTTGAAGTAATTTTAAATGAATTATACATATGTTATTATACATATGTTATTATTTAAATATCAAATGACTGAATAGATATTAAGATTTCTTTCTTTTTGATACTATAACCAAATATGATAACTTTAAATATCTTTAGCTGTTTACTTTTTATTCCATGTGCCATACAAGATTAATTTTGCTATGTATCTTAAGTGTGTTTATTCTTTGACCTTGTGTTTTGATGTCTTCTCATTTAAAAAGTTTTTTTTTTTTTTTTGGAGAGGTTTTTGCTATAGGGCGCGTGCGCTCGCCAGACAGACAGAGAGAGACATAGAGACAGAAAGCAAGAAATCACCCCCCAGGGGGATAGCCACGCCGCAATCCCTTCTCCTCCATTCTCCTCTCGGGATCTTGGGCACACATGCACACGCGCCCGGCGTGAGTTTTAAGCCGCCGGGTCCGGGACGCGAACCGTGGTCAACTACGTTGAGAGTCCATAGCCATTACGCTAACTGCTGGTTCCCGTCATTTAAAAAATTTTAATTTCACATTTTAAAAGAAAAAATTTTAAAAAGTCAAAATGTTCTAATAAAGAATTTCTCATCTTCATTCAATGCCTTTTTCCCCCTTAATCTTAATAGAGGGAAAGCTTCATTTACGAAGTAAATGAAAACTGAAAAAACACATTCTGCCAAACTTAGTGGTTTGTTAACATTTTTTGGCAACTAAATTATTTCATCATGTACATATTCAGAAAAAGAAAGAATATAATAATTCTTATAGATTATAGGGTCATTCCTATAAAATTTTAAAATATCAGGCCAGAAGTTTATATTAAAATGAATAGCTTTGTTTATCTTTATTAGATAATTGTGACTGTATTATAGTTTTAGTAACAATAATTAAGTCTCCTCTCTCTATCTTATTGCTATAGATGTAAGAAACATATCTTTGGGACCAGCAGTTGGCATAATGGCTATGTCACTGGACTGCCACGTAGTCAACCGTGGTTCAAGTCTCAGACCTGGTGGCTTAAACTCACGCCGGGTGTGTGTGTGCGTGTGTGCCAAAGACCCCAAGAGGAGAATGGAGGAGAAGGGATTTCAGCGTGGCCATCCACCCTGAGGACTGATTTCTCGCTTTCTATCTCTCTGTCTCTCTCTATTTTTCTGGTGAGTGCATGTGCCCTATAGCAAAAGCCTCCCCCCCCAAAAAAAATCTTTGATTTTTTTTATGTTGTTTTGGCTACTATAACTTCATAATATATTTTGAAATCAGATAGTGTGATTCATGTAGCTTTTTTCTTTTTGCTCAAAATTAGCGTAGTTATTCAGGGTCTTTATGAGTCCATACAAATTTTAATATATATATTTTTTATTCTGGGAAGAATGGCATTGGTGTTTTGATAAGGATTGAATTGAGTCTGATTGCATTGATCGCATTAAATTTTTGGGTGGTATGGACATGTTAACAATACTCTAATCCATAAACACAGGTATCTATCCGTTCATTTGTATCTTCTTCAAGTTCTTTTATAAGTGTTTTGTAGTTTCCATTGTAGAGATCTCTCATCTTCCTGATGAAATTTATTCTCAGGTATTTTATTTATTTATTTAGTAGCATTATAAATGGAATTACTTTTCTGACTTCTATTTTAGACCATTCATTATCAGTGTATAGAAATTCTATTAATTTTGTATGTTTAGTTTGCAATCTGAAACTTCACTGAATTTATTTTTATAGTTCTTACAGTTTCTTGGTGAAGTTTGTAGCATTTTCTATATATAAGATGATGTTGTCAGCAAACAGGGACAATTTCACTTCCTCCTTTCCAATTTGAATGACCTTTCTCTCTCTTGATTAATTGCTCTGGCTAAGATTTCCAGTACTGTTGAATAAAGCTGTGAAACTGGGCGTCCTTGTTTTGTCCCAGATTCTGAAGGAAAACTTTTCTTTCTTCACATATTTAGTGTTTGATTTTTTTTCTTTGAGCTTCATTTCTGTTATATTGCCTTCTGTACTTGCACTTATTCTACTTTTCTTTCTCATTTTTATTTGGCTGACCTTAATTCTTTTTATTAAATATGTTAACCCAGACTTCACACTTTGTAATGCTTAATTTAAAACTTTATTAATCTCAAATTGAACTCAAAATCGTAAATTTATGAAAGGCTATTAGAAACGTGAACATGAGTACAGACTCTCAGAGAATAAAATTTTTCTTATTTTCAAATAAATCTAACAACTAATTAAAGAAGGTCTCATCTTCTCATGAAGTTTCTCCAAGTTACAGCCTATGAATCTTTCTCTTTAAATTCCCATAGATGTCTCAATGTATGAATATTTTTTGGGACGTCATGAATAGAAGTAATTTACAACTTCTAAATGTGGGTAATTTTGATTCACTCTATATGTTAACAATAATGTTTAAGATTGACATGGAGGGACCAGCAATTAGCGTAATGGCTATGTCACTGGGCTCCCATGTAGTCAACCACGGTTTGCGTCCCGGACCCGGTGGCTTAAAACTCACGCCGGGCTTGTGTGCGTGCGTGCCCAAGATCCCGAGAGGAGAATGGAGGAGAAGGGATTGTGGAGTGGCCATCTCGCCTGGGGGATGGTTTCTCGCTTTCTGTCTTTCTGTCTCTCTCTGTCTGGCGAGCGCATGCGCCCTACAGTGAAAACCTCTCAAAAAAAAAAAAAAAAAAAAAGATTGATAGGGAGATTGTGTATGTTATTTACTTTTAGTATCATCTTAGTTAGGTCTAACAGCCCACCAGCATATTTTTAGTTATTTAGTTATTAAAACATAAGATAAGCTGTTTTCATCAGTGTAAATGGGATGTTTTATTCTATGGCTCTCTAATCAAAGCTACTTACTTTCTGTTCAAGTACACACTCAAAAGGCTATACTAGACAGGATGTATACAGATTTCCCTGACATCTGCTTCTTCCTCTCTGGAACATTTTTGCTGGAGTAAATTAATGAATCACAAAATATTATCAGTGTGAATACGTTTTTAACTCAACAAGTCTGGCCCACATAAGAAGAGAGTTGTATGCATAAGAATACTGAGGAAGATCTTAATTTTTTTTCTGTAAGTAGACATTCAACCACGGTATCTCAAGGTTTGTATTGCTTTAAGTCATTTATTGATAGTTGGACAATAATAACCACTCGTAAGACTTCACTGGGTTTCAGACATTGTATTATTATTACATTTTTTATGAAAGAAATACTTTATTCATATAAATTTTATTATTCAGTTTTAGAGAACACAAGTTAAAATAAGTTGTCTGAAATCACTCCACTAACAAGCTCTATAATGAAATTTTTAAAGTTAAGTATTTTTTTTAAACAATTTCTTCCACAATAGAATCTGAAAGAAAAGAGAGAAAGAGAGAGAGAGAGAAAACAGGCATGCCCATTAGGGTCTTCATGCTGTGCTCCACCTCAGTGTCAGTCAGCCTAGATCACGGATGTGCATGTGCATGCCTGATGTACAAAGGGAAGTCCTGGGATGTGAACCCAGGACTTTCCCCACATGAGGCTGGTAGCATTACCACTGCACCACCATTAGTCCCTATAATGAGAATTTAGGCATAAATACATCCTTATTCAAAACCATTCCCTTGACTGAACCATACTGTCTCCACAGAATCTCTCAAACATGAAGTATAAACTGATAAAAGATGTTTTAATTTTTTTAAGGGGGATTTCTGCCATATGGCGTGTGGGCTCACTGGAGAGAGAGAGAGACCGACAGTGAGCAAGAAAGTGAGAAATCAACCCCCAGGGGGGATGGCCATGCCATAATCTTTTCTCCTCCATTCTCCTCTGAGAATTTTCGACATGCATACACATGCATCTGCGTGAATTTCAAGCTTTCAGATCTGGGACTCGAAATGCAGTTGGCCATTTGGGAGTCCAGAACCTTAACCATTATGTCACCTGCTGGTCCCAAGATGTTTTAGATTTTACAGTTTTTTTCTCTGCATTTATCATAATCTGATAGAAATAAAATAATTTTTATTTCAGAATATAGAGGCATTATCCTACTGAAGATGTGCCTTGAAAGCTGTTGAGCCACGGCAAAACCCCTTTAGTCAGCCTGTGAGAAAGCTGCGAGCTAGCATCACTCCTGGGACCATTCTGATCATCCTCACTGGACCCACAGAGGCAAGAGAGTGGTTTTCCTGCAGCAGCTGAGCAGTGGCTTGCTACTTGTAATTGGACCGCTGGTTCTCAATCTAGTTCCACTGCGTAGAACACACCAGAAATTTGTCATTGCCACCTCCACGAAAATTGATATTAGCAAAGTAAAAACCCCAAAGCACCTTACCGATGCTTACTTTAAGAAAAAGAAACTGCGGAAGCCCAGACACCAGGAAGGTGAGATCTTCGACACAGAGAAGGAGAAATACGAGATTTCAGAGCAGCGCAAGATTGATCAGAAAGCTGTGGATTCGCAAATTTTACCAAAAATCAAAGCTGTTCCTCAGCTCCAGGGCTACCTGCGATCCGTGTTTGCCCTTACAAATGGAGTTTATCCTCACAAATTGGTGTTCCAGATTTTTTTTTTTTTTTTGCCAAGAACCTAATTAAATAACTGATCATAAAAAAAAAAAAAAAGAATGTAGAGGCAGTTAGACAAAGGATTTAAAATAGATTTTTTTGTGAAATATTTTTAAAGGATTATTTTTATTTAACTTTATTTATTTATTTTCAATTTTACTAGAGAAGGACAGAGTGAGCAAGAGACTCTGTCGACAGAGAGAGAGAAAGTGAGAAAGCAAGTCGCCAGGTCCAGGACTTGAACTGCAGTTGGCCATGTGGGAGTCCAATGCCCATAACCACCATGCCACCTGCCAGCCCCTTTAAAATATATTTTAATTTAGGTTTTGAAATCAACCGTTGACATCAACTTTTTCAATATAAATATACCTAAACCTTTAGAGGTAAACATAAATCCTATTCTGATAACTTTCTAGTTATCAGAAAGCCGTTTTCACTTTCATTTAAATTTTTGGCATATCATTTATTTTTTAATTAATTAATTAATTAATTAATTTTGAGAGGTTCTCGCTATAGGGTGCGTGTGCTCGCCAGACAGACAGAGAGAAACAGAGAGACAGAAAGCGAGAAATCACCCCACGGGGGGATGGTCACGCCACAATCCCTTCTCCTCCATTCTCCTCTCGGGATCTTGGGCACACACACACACGTGCCCGGTGTAAGTTTTAAGCCACCGGGTCCGGGACGCGAACCGCGGTCAACTACGTGGGAGTCCAGCGACATTACGCTAACTGCTGCTTCCCGTTGGCATATCATTTATTATTTGACACTTTGATTATTTCACCAAACAGCTTTAATATGTATCATATTCAGACAACATAACCAAATAATTTGAGCAATTGGTCATCAACTTTTATTAATTCTGATAACCAAGCAAAAAGCTTTCTATGAATTAGTAATCTCTTCATTCAATAGAAATGTATGTTTGCTGGTTTTAAATCAGGTGCCTTTGTTGAGCATCTATCAATAGTGTTCTTTCATTCATTTATTGCTTATAATGCTTTGGAATGTGCGCACGCACGTTGGAGTGTTTCTCAAGCTGCCAGGTCCAAGACTTGAACTGTGCAGTAGGCTATGTGGGATCCAGTTACCTTAATCACCTGGCCATGAACTGGCCCCAAATTTGGTCATTCTGAAACAGATTAACACAAGGACCGTTGTTATAAGGACTATATATAGCTCATTAACATCAGCCACTTACTAGGTAATATTTATTTTGTGAAAAGCACCATATTGGTTTGAATAGCATGTAATCTTGTCTTTGAGAATTTTTCTTTTTTTTTGGAGAGAACTTTTTTGGTAGATCACTTGTGCTTACTGGAGAGACAGAGAGAGACAGACAGAAAGCAAGATATTCTCCCGCAAGGTGGTATAGCCACACCAGCCTTTGAGTATTTTAAGTCTAGATAGGAAAGCAAACTATACATACATTTATTAGATGTTTGCAGACCAATCATCAAACAGTAATTTTTAAATAGTTTTTAACAACCTAATTTTAAAATGTATATAACAGTCATTTGTTGCATAATGCCAATGTGATGGTTGTTTTCTATGATTGTAAAAGGCTATACCATAAAGCCTAAGTGTGTGTAGAAGGCTCTACCATCTAGATTTGTGTAAATACACTCCATGGTATTCATACAACATGGAAAAACCTAACAAACTTTTCTCAGAAAGTATCAGCATTGTTAAGTTATGAATGACTATGTCCCTAGGTCCCTTCATTTTAACATTATTTCCTCTGACCATTCTCAGTTATAGTAAATACAAAATAGGGCTAATTTTATATCGTTCCCTACAGGCATAAAATTATGTCAACTGTGTGGAGAATAAGATAGTCTATATATATATAATACATACACTATTATTACTAAGTCTAATACAATAGTTTGTAAGCTAGTTTAATTTATAGGTTTGTGGGATTTTTAAAATGATTCTATTGCTATATTTAATTAGCATAAAATTAAGAAAATATGTGCTTTACTCATTTTCAGTTTATCACTTGTGTTAATTCTGGGAGTAAGTTGTAAAAAGGTGGCAAAACATTAACTTGAATTTTATATCATGTGTATTTAGCTTTGATATATGCATGCCATCTGGGCTTATTGGGCATGCAATATGAAAAGTTAAGTAATTTTTACCAGACTAAAAGGTATCAACGTATTTATAAAAGTTGATATGCATCACTAACGAACTGAATGCAAATATCAAGGAACATACCCGATAGGAACGTTATGTGAAACATAAACATATGACCAGTTAGTTATGAAAGAAATAAGCACGATTGACAGCTACAGACATCCAAATTTATTGCATTAATTATAGCCAAATTTTGATGTGTCCCATTACATTTTAGTCATGAATCTTTTAAAAGAAGTTAATTTAAATAGGCTTTGCATTGAGCGTTGTCATAGTGTTTAATATCTGGGCTACGGGCTCGAATCAAAGGCTGATGGTAAATAATGTCATGTTCACTGAGTACCATAGTGATGAATGTCAGCCTAGTCTTACTCTTGAAACCTCAATAATGATCTGAGAGACGGAGTAAATAGCACACTAATGAAATTCTGACATGACTTCAGATTGGCAGATAGTGAAAACACCACTGAAAACAGCTCACTGCTTGAAACTACCTTAAATGGTTAGAATCTTGGCAAGAAAGTTACATTTAATTGTTTTAATGGGTTGTAGCTGAAGAAATTAATGGCAACTACAGAGTATGAACTCAATCTTTAAAAGGCAGTTTGGAGATAGATTAGGGTAAATATTCAACTAGAACATTGTATTCTAGTTTTACAGGAAAACAATTCCACAGATATTACAGTGTTAAACTCAAATGTTTAAAAAGTTAACAGTTCTTATGATAGATACCCAAATCCATGTATCTATCTGAAAATCTACATGAAAATTTCTATACATAACACACTCAATAGATTCATTACAATACCTCAGAGACAGGACTTTAAATTTTGTTATTGATGTTGCCTAACTCGTTCCAAGAGAGTTGAAGATGAAGTAGCAGGAGAGAAAGATAAAGAGCCATAAAATGCAATTAACTGGAAAAGGAATAAGAATTAGGAAAGAATAGCATCGATATGACACCTTTGGGAATAAAGAGAAGGATGTCTTACTGGAATCATTACTATGAAATGGAAGAAGAGAAAATAAACAGTAACAAATAAAATCAGAGTAAATATAATGAAAAGAGTGGTAAAATAGTATAAATAGTATTTACAAGTGAAACTAGTTTGAAAATAGCCTTTGCATTAATGATTACCTTTGTAGGACTCACAAATTTTAGTCTCAATGTTATGTTATAAGCTCAATTAGCCTGTTTATTACTGCCCTAAAACCCTTTTTGCTCTACTGATTTAAACATTTCTGTAACATGAAACTGGGGTAATTACAAAACACTATACATTCATTAATTGAAATAAAATCTATTGTGAAAAGCTATCAGTTTATTTCCCTTAGGCAGATTTATTTATTTATTTATTGTGTGTGTGTGTGTGTGTGTGTGTGTGTGTGTGTGTGTATGTGTGTGTGTGTGTGTGTGTGTGTGTGTGTTTTCTAGACTTTGAGTTTTAAGAAGGCCGCGTACTCAAAGTACATTTGTTTAGGGCATGAAGAAAAGAACTGTTTGAGGTGTCATAGTAAAAACATTTGATAGAATACTGAATTACGAAGCTGGGAATCTGATTCCATTAACCACAATGATCTTGTGAAAATTCTTTAAACTTTTAGGTTTGATTGTAAAATTAAAGGAATAAAATTAGATTACCCTGTAGTTCTTAGATTTTGTGGGTGGAAGAAAAACTCTTCATTGGTCTTATCCATGAAGATCTGGAAAATATGGACAGCATTCATAGAGACTACTTAAAAAAAAGACCCTATAACTAACCTAACAAGGTCCTATTATACAAATTTATATGGAAATAAACTTTATTATTTATCAGAAATCTATACACTTTATCAAGGTAGTAAAAGGTATTAAAAAAATTCACAGTTCTGAGAATCAAAGGATTTTAAGTGTGGGTATTTAATGACACATAGGGATTTTCAATAAGCTGAAATAATAAGTATGAAGTTTTAGAGCATAAATAAACAGTAATAAAAGAGAACTCATTATGAGGGTTTATTATTATTGAACGTTACCTTTCACATCTTGTATTTAAGTTTTTCATGTGGAATTTTGACAAATGCCACTTGGAGGCACTCTTATACTATTCTACTGGAAAATTTATACTAGCAAGATGTCATAGAATGAAACTTTCCATTTTTATTTTCTTTTTTAATTCTAATAATCACTTGGGGATGGGTAATTAACACTGGTTGTGGTATTTAAACTTTGACATTATTCAAATTTATCACCTTGTAATTTTTACTGGTGTAAATAATCCCTGTTCATATAATAAAACAGATTTCATTCATGCCTGTAAGGAAAGAAGGATTTTAGAACATCACCTAAGATTTAGCTTCAGGATAAATTTTGGTTTGCAAGCTAGTATCTAGTTTTCAAATATGGAAATTTTACTATTAAAAACTTTTAATTTAAATTTGCTATTATTAAAAGCAGAAAAATCAGTGAGATCTCAGGGACACTATTGATGAAAATCAGTCTCATTTACCAGTTTTTAATTTTTCAAAGAAAATATAGAGATCAACAAAACTATACTAAAATATCTCATAAAATTTAACAGTATGTGCAGTGGCATGAATTAAAATTAATTTGTACAGGAAAAGTAAAATAAATTAACTATCAACTTTCTGTAAAGCATTTCTAAAGGAATAGAGTCATGTTGCCTAATATTTTCTCAATTTGCTCACTTTTATTATGTTAATTTCATTTTAAATGTATATTAAAATTCTTAATATACGTATGAAGTTGCTCATAATTTTCTTTCAGATAATTTTGAAAGATCTTGCATATTGCATAAATAAGTAAAAATTCTACATTAATCTATAAATAAAAACTGTAATGTAGAAAAAATGCATTTGGAGTAATCTACTTTTTAAAGTTTATTTATTGATTCCATAATGAGGAAGACAGAGAGAAAGAGAATCCCTTATTGGATCTTGGTGCCATGATTCGCCTCTAGCTTCAGCCAGACCATAATCATGGACACACACATGCCCTCCAGACTCTGGGAAGTGTTCAGATGGGAAACAGTAACCTTTTCATGTGAGTCCCCCTTGCTAAGCATCATATTTTATTGCTACATTACCGTCTGGTGCCTAGGAGTAAGTTTTTTGTTTTTTAATACGATAGAGACAGACATGGGACCAGCAGATGGCATAATGGTCATGTTGCTGGACTCCCACAGAGTCGACTGGGGTTGAGTCCCATACCTCGCTGATTAAAACACACTGGCTGAGTGTGTGTGCATACCCAAAAATCTGAGAGTAGAAGGGAGGAGAAGATATTGCGGAGTGGTCACACCCACCTTGAGGGATGATTTCTAGCTTTCTGTCTCTCTGTCTCTCTAGTGCACATGTCCTTTAGCAAACATCTCTCTGAAAAAAAAGAAAAGAAACAGACACAGAAAAAAAGACAACCACTCTCAAAAGGGTTTCATGTCACCACCCCATTCCCCCAAACAACTTTACACAACCAGCCAGGATTGTAGGCTTATGCAGGAACACAATGTATACAGATCGACCCAGGAACTGAACTCAGATCTTCCAGATGGCTTCCAGCATTCTGGATGATTGCACTACTGCTCTACCAGTTCTGCTAGACTGGGAGTGATCATTTTTTGCTATTACTTTTGTATGGGATATTTTAATGTTTTTATTATGAGTGCTATTACTGTCATTGTAACATTCAAACCACATTAAATATTGATTTTTATCAACTGCTAATAGATATTGTAGTTATATGTAACTATGTATGAAATGAATAAATAGTAACACTTAGGAATTCAAGTATTATTAATAAGTTAACTGTTTGAAAGGTTAATGAGATTTCTTATCCTCAAACTCTCATTTGTCCTATAACATATTCAAGAGTAGGTGTCATTTGTGTAGAACAAGGTGGGAAGGAGGTTCTTCACTGACATAACCTGTCAGTTATAGCCCACCCACAGTCTGGGCACTGACTCACTACTCACTCTCACAGCACTCATTCTTCCTTGAGATGGTGATTTATCTCTAGACTCTTCACAGATAAGATAATTTATTTTTCTCAGCACTGCAGAGCTTACTTTGTCCTATTCTTACACATAATAAAACATTTTTAAAAACTAATCTAAAAATCTTGTAAGCATTTGGACCATTTATATTCACACACACACACACGCACACACACAGAGGTCATTAAATAGTTCATAGAAATGCATGTTGTGCAAAAACTATGCATGGATTACAAAATATTTGCACTAAAAAATCACAATTTCATTTCATTTTTACATGAGCTTTTTAAAGTAGCCTGCTGTATGTATGTATGTATGTATGTGTGTACATATGTATATAAATTATATGAACACACAAACATATATCCATACAAATACATATGCATATCCTTTTTATTGTTTAGAGTTAATACATCAGAGATTATAAAGTAGAAAAAAAGGGCAGAGTTTATTTATTTAGATTCATATATGAACTACAGTTCTACAAAGTCACCAAAAATATGCTTTATCCAGTAAGTTAATGAACAATTAAAAGCGGAGGAAACCAAAAATTCTAATCATCTGAATTATCCTCTTTTCCTGTCAACAGATAATCATTCTAAAGAGAGAGTACAATAATGGGATATCTGTGTGTTCCAGTTGTTTCTTTTTATAGGACAAACCACTCCTCAACAATGGCTGAAATCAATAACAATTTATTTTGGGTACAAATCTGGGAATTTTCTTGTTAGACTAGTCCTGCCTGGGATACCCTATGGAGAGTCAGATTGGCTGGTGCTAGGACATGTAAAATGCTATATTAACTTGCACATTCACTGATATTGGGTTTTTTGGCCATCCTTTTCTTCCTCTACATGTCTCTGTATAGAATCTCAGGGTAGTTGGACTCAGTATACGATGTCTTTTCTTTTCTTTTTCTTTTATTTATTTATTTATTTATTTGAAGAGGTTTTTGCTATAGGGCACGTGTGCTTGCCAGAAAGGCACGTGTGCTTGCCAGAAAGAGAGACAGAAAGCAAGAAATCACTTCCCCGGGATGGCCACACCGCAATTCTTTCTCCTCCATTCTCCTGTCAGGATCTTGCGCACACATGCACACGCACCTGACGCCACCGGGTCTGGGAATCGAACCATGGTCAACTACATGGGAGTCCAGTGACACAGTCATTACACCAACTGATGGTTCCATAATATATGATGTCTTAATGCTTCCAGACCCATGACCCAAAGCAACATGATGTGTTTGCCCTTTGGTGAATTAGCTTTAAGAGTCACATAGCGTCTCTTAGGCTACATTCCATTTGTCAAGACTGTCACAAAGATCCACCCTATTTCAAGAGGAGAAGACAAAGATTTTACTTCTGAATTGAAGAATGTCAAAAACCACTGCAATTCTTTTATGATTAATATTTTTTGAGAGAGAGAGTTTTGTTATAGGGCACGTGTGCTGACCAGAGAGACAGAAAGACAAAAAGACGAAAATCACCCCCAAGGGGGATGGCCATACTACGATCCCTTCTCCTCCATTCTCCTCTTGGGACCTTGGGCATGTGTGCACGTACACATGGCATGAGTTTCAAGCTGCCAGTTCTGGAATTCAAACTGCAGTTGCCCATATGGGAATCCAGTGCCTTAATCACTATGCCACCTGCTGGCCCAACCACTACATATCTTAGTGAAGTTCTTCTGCAAGTTCACCAATCAAAAGTAAACTCCACCTTCACTGAAACTGCACATTATCAAACATTATGAGGATATATTTTAATTATTAAATATATTAAATTTGGTGTTTTGCATGTTTGAGATTTCCAATTCAATAAAATACCTGCATTTTTAAAAAGTGGATAGTAACTTTTTTTTCTCCTAAACGAAAAAAAAAAAGTTCTGAGGCCAGCAGATGACATAGTGGTTACATTGCTGGACTTCCACACGTTCAACTGGAGTTCAAATCCCAGATCCAGTGGCTTGAAACTCACACTGAGCACATATATGTGCAAGCCCAAGATCCTGGGAGGAGAAGGGATTGCAGGGTGGTCATCCTTCTTGGGGGGTGATTACTCAGTTTCCCTCTCACTGTCTCTCTCTTGCACAAGAGCACATGTGTACTAAGGCAAAAACCTCTACAATAGATAAATAAATAAATAAATAAATAAATAAATAAATAATAAATTTCTAGTGAGGAACAATTTCCCTTAGCCAATAGCATACTAGGGCTCTTTGATGTTCTGATGCCATGAATCTTATGGTAGATTTATTTGATGTTATCTAATTGATCTTGGACCCCTTTGGCAAGATCCCTGAGAGGTGAGCATATAGCTTCTGCTCACATACATGCAAGAATAATTCACTAATGGGAAAGCCATTACATTTTTATCCAGAGACTATAGTCCTAAAGTGTTTTCCTTAATCTGCATCACCTTCTGCCCACCTATTGACCCTACCACTTTCCATTTAAAACATTCTTATCTCAGCCTCATCCTTAACCTCTAAATATCAGTAACAAGACATACTCTCTGGAAAAACATGCTGCTCAGATGGAGCTACAAGCAGGAGGGACTGACATACAAACTTGACACACAAATCATGGGCCGTGAACAGAAAGAAAGTTCAGCTTCTTCCTCCAGAGTAGAGAACGCGCCAGGACCGGAGAGCTGCATGAGAGGCGAATTCTGTTCCAGTAAAGGACTTTTGAACATGCTCTTTGTCCCAATACCCTCAAATTGTAAATTCTGTTGGAACATTAAAATCTGTTCATCTTGTTATATTTTAAGAAGTGGAGAGGGAATAACTGCTCTTTCCTCTGCCCTCATGCTATCTCCATCTGCCCCTCTTTATCGACTGTAAATTGAAAAAGAACCGTAAATATGCTGTCAGTTGTACACAATGACTATTTTGCATTCAGAAATTCAATAAATATTTGTGCATTAAATATATACTTGCTGAATAAATTGATTAATAAATATTGAAGTCTCTTTGCTGCCAGATAGGTTTCTGACGTAAAGCGAAGAAACAGTAGAGAAACTGCCACAAAATACTCTTCTGGAATGTAAAAGGGTCTGAAAGATGGCAGAAGCAAGCAGGATGTTCCTTCATCTTTTAATACCAGGATGTTGTCCGTATTAAAGTATTTTGGAATGCATATAAACAACATCATGATTTTCACAAACTCCATAATGTTCCAAGAACATGTTTATCTAGTGTGAGGACAGCTATGCCCTCTTGCTTTTCCAAACCAAAGAAGAAAAATGCAGAAGCCAGTTCTGTGGTAAATATTTCATCTGTAACTCTCGTACACTAGAATCTTAGTTAATAAACAGGTCAAATTATGACTTTTGTTGGAATCGATGGCTGTAATTCCTTCCCAGTGTTACAGTGAATAATGTGCCAAAGGGAGAAAAAATAAGAAGGGGAGCACACAATTTTTTAATACTAATTTTATTTATTGACATAGTGGACATTCACATTTTGGGGAGTCATCATGGATTTGAAGAGTTATACGACATTTGGAATCAGGCAGATGTAGGATCAAATCTCATCTTTAATACTAACTTTGGAAAGTTACTCAACCTCTCTGAGTCAGTTAACTCACTTATACATAAGATTGTGAATATTAATTAATATTATAATAAACCTTAGAACATTGTCTCTCTCTCTCTCCTTTTTTGTTGTCACTAGTTTTCCCTGGGTAATGACCATATCCAGGGAATTATAAGTATGGTATACAAATGAGTGTGAACATGTGAACATATGCCTGTTGCTTTCTTAGATCTTTGAAATATGTAAGACAACAGTGTATTTCTGGTTGTATCACTTGTATTAAAAAGTAATCTCTGCAGTGTAGATCAAGCATGCACCAAAAAGCAATGTTGCTTAATCTTATAGACTTCTCTGTCTAGTAGGTTAGATATAATATAATGTAGAAATATTTTCAAAATACAGGATAAAGGAAGCAAGATATGAACACTGGAATTGGACACAGAAGACTTGGAGCTCTGTGTGTTTAAGTTCAAGAAAGAAGAACAGTCATTTAAACAAATAGGGCCCACTTAATTTTACCTATACAGTGGAGGTTCATATAAGTTATATTAAAATTCCAAAAGCCATTATTCATTAAACTTATGCACAAGATACATTCTTTGTAAAAGTAAAGACAACTTTTTGTAAGTGTTTGGTTTATTGATACAGTATAACTGGAAAAAAATAAGAAAGGGAGACTCATAAAGACAAATGGAGTATAACATGTTTGACATCTGGTTTGTTTGTTGATGTTTCTTAACTCTCTGAATCTTAAAATCAATTTCCTAGTATAAAAAAAATGATAAAATCAATAAATCAAATAGGTTTCAATTTACCAAGTTATACCAGGTTACATCTGAGTTAGCATCTGCAGCTGTCCATTCACAACTTCTTTCTGGGATGCTAGCAAATATGTTTTGCTGTTCTTGTTACCATGAATCATAAACATTTTTAGAATCCCACTGAAGAAGAGAGAGTCACACTTGCCAAGCATTCCATCTGCACCACCACATTTTCCTGTGCCCTTGTATGTAGATAGAACAACTGTGTGATGAATTCTGGCCTATGGGCTAGGTGCAGAAGTAGTATCTGTCACTCCCAGCTTGGAAATGCCAGATTGGAACTCTCCAGGTGTCTCTTCCCCTGAGGCCAACAGCAAACAGGACTCCTGCTCTGATGACAGAAGCAGCACAATCTGGGTGTTTTCAACATTTGCCCAACTTGTGCACAAGAGAGAAATTGACCTCTGTTTTTGTTAAACCACAGAGACTTTGGGGTTGTTTGTTACTTCAGCATAACCAACTCCATACTGACTAATTCTTATCCCAGGTATCAGTTTGATGTCTTCATTACTTCCATTACTATACCACTCGACACCTAGTTTGGCTATACAGTCGTTCAGCAAATATATCAAACTTCACATGGAGATCTGAAATTGGTAAAAAACAAACAAACAATCAACAAAAAAAAACAAGGAAGATATATGTGTGTATAAATAAGTTGCAGAAAAAGGACTAGAGTTCTTTGTGGATCACTAATTTTCTTTAATTATGTAAGAGAAAATGAATATGCTATAAGTGGGAAATCTAGTAAATGCCGGGGTACAGCCTCGGCGGGCGTAGGTTGACTCATCGGAGGCGGCGCAGGTGAACAGAAGAAGACTAAGGCTTCGGTGCCTTTTTCATGCACGTCTTTAGCCGGATACCCCCAGAGATCCCTCTCTGAGGAGTGACCCCTGCTAGGAATCATCGTGCATTTTTATTGAAAATGTGTTACATGCAAGTAAATGGGAGAGGGGCTATGTGTTTCATAAAGTTTTAACAATAGGAAAATAGATTCTATTCAGGGTTGGATTAGGGGTGGGTCTAGTGCAGTTCCGCAATTGTTCGTTTGATGTAGGTGGGTCTCCATGGAATGCAGTTTTGGGAAAGTGGTTCCAGCAAGCAGAGATGATTATCAGCTGATGCGGTGCAGCAGCCATCTTGTGATTACTGGGAATGGCACTGAGAAAAGAAAATCTCAAGTATAGATATTAGTTCTTATGGATCTTAATAAAGAATGATACTGGGACCAGCAGTTAGTGTAATGGCTATGTCGCTGGACTTCCACATAGTCGACCGCAGTTCAAGTTCTGGACCCGGTGGCTTAAACTCACGCCAGGTGCATGTGCGTGCGTGCCCAAGATCCCAAGAGGAGAATGGAGGAGAAGGGATTGCGGCGTGGCCATCCTCCCTAGGGGGTGATTTCTCACTTTCTGTCTCTCTGTCTCTCTCTGTCTGTCTGGTGAGCGCACGCGCCCTATAGCAAAAACCTCTCAAAAAAATAAAAAAAGAAAGAATGATACTTATATAGTTTTATAGGGATCTAAAACTTAATTTAAGGAATCCTAATATATTTGTCTATTTCACTTGGTGAGGGCAGGGTGTCCTGGGCCAGTTTTGGCCTAATCCTGTTTTATGTAGAGAAAAGATTATCTTTAAGTTTATGTTAAATGTATCTTGAAGGGCCTTCCAAAGGTCAAGATTATTTCTGCCTAGATAGAACTTCAGCCCACCCTCTATTGTGACCAAGGAGATAAAGCATTGTAATAAACAGTAGGTGATCAGGGCCGAGGGGAGTGGTCGGGGAACTTTTGGGAAAATCTCATCACATACTCAAGAGAGCTAGGTAGGGTCGGACTCCTCCAGGAAAATATTATGCTTTCCTTCATAATTTGAATTCAGCTGGTCCAGTAGCAGATCAACATAACCAGTAACATTCTGAGAGGAGCTTATATATATATATATATATATATATATATATATATATATATATATATATAAATATATGCATATATATATATAAAATAATTTTTGCAAAAGAAAACAAGTAGCTTAGTCATAACTTTCTAGTTAGCCCATAGTACAGGGTTGTAAATTTAAGAATTGTGTTTCATTTTATTTATTTTATTATTATAATTTTAGTAAAGTGATGTCATATAATACAACTGGAGAAGCATTAGCTGTAGAAAATTCAACCTAAAAGCCTTCTTTTTATAAAAGGGCCTTTGAAATGAGCTATGTTGGATAAAGGATATATTATAGATGCTTTCAAGTTTTTCTGAGGGAATAAATGGATTCATAACTATGTTTCAAATTTGAAGATTTTTACTAGAGTTATTTGAATGTGAAAGATTTTGACTGCTGATGGGCATAGCATGTGAATAATACTAAAGATATTCTAAATTTGATGTTTGTACAGCATTACTCCTAATGATCTATGAATATGTCATTTCAATTGGCATAAACCTGGTGTTGAGGCATAACATTTTACTTCAGAATGTTTTGAACACTAAAATACAAAGAAAAGTTCAACTGCATTAATTGATTTAGTATTTGTTTAAAATGGTTGGATGATCAGTTTTAAGATGGACCTGAATCATATAATAATTGTTACAGGCTACCCATGAAAAACAATGGGAGGGACCAGCAGTTAGCGTAATGGCTATGTCGCTGGACTCCCACGTAGTCGACCGCAGTTCGTGTCCTGGACCCGGTGGCTTAAAACTCACACCGGGCGCGTTTGTGTGCATGCCCAAGATTCCAAGAGGAGAACGGAGGAGAAGGGATTGCAGTGTGGCCATCCGCCCTGGGGGATGATTTCTCGCTTTCTGTCTCTCTGTCTGTCTGGCGAGCGCACGCGTCCTATAGCAAAAACCTCTAAAAAAAAAAAAAGGGAAATATTCATTGTCCTGCAGCTCTCTGAAACATTAATTCTGATATTCTCAACTGAAAAGATTGTTTTGCAGATATACAGTATTTTTTCTTGCTCATCGGTCACTAGTTGGATTTATGCTTGTGGTTTACGTCTTAACTGGTACCTGGTATTAATCTGACCAGCCAGCTGGTGGAATACTTAAACACTTTCTTGCTAAAGTAAATCAACAGAGTCACAATTATGGACTATAGTATCAATTTAAAAAAAATCTGTTCTTACAAAACATTTTATAGTTTCCAAGTTGCTCACTTGAAAGTTTAATGAGAGTTCTAGTTTACAAATCTCATAATTTGAATAATACTGCTACAACAGTGTTTGTAAGATTAAAAATGTATAATATGTATGTATAGATAATTCTAGACCTTCTAAAAGAGTTATTCAAATTTAAGGTTTAATTAAATCAATAGTTTTCACCTTTCAACATTTAAATATATATATATATATATGTATATATTTATACACACATATATAAATTCCTGGATATTTGAAAGGAAACATCATTCAAATCATGATAGATGAGAAATTATACAAAGAGAAGCAAAATAATGCTTTGTGACATTTTTCAACAGGCATGGGATATATTTAAGTATCCTTAACTAAGTAAAGAAAAAATAAGATGGTATTAAAATAGTTGGACAATAGTAGTTTCTGTGACATTGTAAAAGAAACTTCATATTCACACCATATCGGGATGCTATTTAAACTGTATCAGTGTGTGCTAAATTCCCTTGTGCAAAATTAACACTTTGCTAAAAAGTTCACAACTTGTGTATTATGACTAAGTTGTTATTAAGACAATTTAAATCATTTTAATTTAAAGGGGAACTTTTAGAGAGGAAGTTTAACACACCGATCACAAAACCACCTTAAAAAAAATAAAAGAATGAGATGATAGCCAATAATTTTGCCTAGTAATTATAGCAGTAATACTTTGGGATTTAAAAATGAGCAGGGAATTCAGTAACAGGAAAATGCTCTCTGCATAAAGTCAGTTAGATATTGACACATCCAATATTAATGAGGCAGAAATGTGGCTTAACTCACAGGCAGATCTGCCTTGCCATTGCTTCTTGAAATCACCCAGAGGGCACCCTTCGGGTTGGTAGACAGCTCCAGGGAAATCATTGAGGCACCTTTGTTTGAAAAACAGATGACCGAGATTGGGTCATTGAGAAACCCCTTACAGCTGACAATGTAGTAAATTTTCCATACCTTTTATTTTTTATTTCTTCAACCTTAATACTTTTGTTCTTAATACCAGAGGATGGAAGGCAAAATTTTCAATCTATTGAAAGCCGTTGCACAGTGGTTTGGATGAGTCATCGCTATGTGTTTTTTGTTTTAAGACAGATAATGCATAGGTAGTAATGAAGCTGTTTTAATGTCTGCAGAATCTTCTTTTTATCCCATGGAATGCTAAACACATTTTCTCCTCTAATTCTCAGATAGGTTCTAAAATTCCACCTCTTTCTAGAAGATTTAATAATGGGAGGAAAACTGAAAATACAGCTCTGACCTTACTTGGTTAAACATTAAAACCTAATTAGCTGTCATTGGTCACTATCTCACAAAATTAAATAGAGCTCTTTTTAGATTGCTCTGTATATTCTTCTATTCATACCTTTTCTTCCTAGTCTCTCTATTTTATGGAATAATGATTAATAACGCTGCGTATGCCAGAGTTTTAAAAAGTAGTTCATATGAGATATGTATTTGGTTCTATTGGTCCTATAAATACGTGGCTTAATGGTCAGGTCACACAGAGTAGATTTGTAACAGACGCAGCCTCGTACACATTAAAACATGTCCCCAGCCCTCCTGCTGAGGCGACTCTTCTTACACTAACAACATTAGGGTCAAAGTATACTCCTACATTTCCATATGTAAAGTTAGTTTAGCTTTTAGTATTGTGTGTTTATTGGCATCTGGTCAAATGGAAAAATACAGAAAGGTGCAGGAGGGTTGATTTTCCTACAGAATATATTTTTTCCCACCAAAACCTTGGAGAATTAAAATAAAAATAAAATTCTACCTCTCCAACATGTTGCAGAAATATTACCTTTCTTAGGATTCAGGCAGGTTTGGACATTCTTGGAGTGCCGGTGGCTTATTTCTAAGAGAATTTCCTTGCATGGCATTTGAAGAAAACCCTTGGGAATGAAGGTAACTTGAAAGTAAAACTGGAGAACATTTTGAAATAAAAATTGAAAACCAGACCATTCTGGCACTAACTGAGCAAGATAATTCATCCTAAGGGATGAGGTAGTGGTACGTGATAGGCAACTATTTAAACCAGTGCTATCACTGCAGAAGAGTTCTAATTCTGATGGCACCATGGCGAATATGTCTAACCACTCCTGTACATCTCAGGGAAAAAAAGGACTATGAAAGAAAAACTACACAGAAAAAAAAACTCTGTAAAACACAGGGGCACTTGCAGCTCTGTTTGAGAGCTGTCCAGAAGAATGCGACATAAGAGAGTGGCTTTTGCTCTACTTTTGTCACAAATCTTACAACCTGGGCACCCTGACAGGCTAAGTTACTGATTATGGGGTCTGGTGTATGGGGCTTCTCCAGAGAAACAGAACCAAAAGGAGATATTTGTTTCTGAACCTGTATTCGTGTCTGTATATGTGTATCTATCTATAGAAATAGTTACTGTAAGGAATTGACTTTATGATTCTGGAGACTAGGAAGTCCAAATCTGCAGTGTGGGCCAAGCAGGCTCTAGACCCAGAAGAGCGGATGGTACAAGTGATGTTCAAAAGTAGTCTACTGAGTCATTTTTCTCTTGCTCAGAAAGGCTGGCTTTTTTGTTTTATTCAGGTCTTTAACTGATTGTATGAAGCCTACTTACATTATGTGGGTCAATCTGCTCTACTCCAAACTCACTGATTTAAATGCTAATCTCATCCAAAAACATCCACTAAATTGACATAAAATTTACCATCACACCTGGAAGACATGCTTATGAGCATTTTGGGTATTCCTAGGGATATCAAAGAGCAGTGGTGATTGAAAAGAGGACTGTGTAGGTTGTTAGACTATTACAAGAACAGTGTAGATACATGCCAGTAGATTTGAATCATTATAGTTATTTAATTTCGCACCACCATGTAAAACAAGCTATTAAGGCCGATGCAAATTCTAGTTACATTTTTTTTTTTAAATTTATGTTGTATACATCTTGGGTTATAAACTGTTAAGAGGTTAGGCAGTGTCTGGTTTAGAATTTCCAGCAAAGTATCATGTTTTAAATTATATTTAATGATGATGTGTGTGGAGATGATGACATTGTGTTGCAATATTTAAATGCATGATGGACACAGTTCACTTGGGTTCAAATCCTGCCTCTAATTGCTAATGTGTGACATTCTATAAATTAGTTAATTTTTCTATGCTTCTGTTTCGTTATGTGAAAACGGACATATTTATATAACCTTCTTCGCATGTTGTTGATAAAATAAATGAGACCATTAATACTGAACATTTTGCATGATTTTTTAGTATATAGTCAATAAATGTTAACTATTGTTCTTATTATAATTTTAATATGACCAAACTATCCAAGTGTTTATTAATTATGAATTCATCTACATGCATGTATTCATCATGCAGCCAAATGTTGAGTGAAAGTTAATGTTTAACATGAGCAAAAGGATTGTTTAACATTAGCATAAATGCAGAGAAATGACAAATGAAAGAGATGGTTAATAATATCTGTGCTTTGTACTTAACTGGTATATTATAATGACAAATAACATTTTGAGGTGAATGTGGTCTGTGATGCATAAAGCATACTCAACAGACAATAGAAAACAAGAAAAGTTCTTTTATTCTTTTTTCTTTTTTTTTTCTTTTGGAGAGGTTTTTGCTATAGGGCGCGTACGCCCACCAGAGAGACAGAGACAGAGAGACAGAAAGCGAGAAATCACTCCCCAGGGGGGATGGTCACGCCGCAATCCCTTCTCCTCCATTATCCTCTTGGGATCTTGGGCACGCATGCACACGCACCTGGCGTGAGTTTTAAGCCACCGGGTCTGGGACGCGAACCGCGGTCGACTACGTGGGAGTCCAGCGACATAGCCATTACGCTAACTGTTGGTTCCCATAAATCAATAATTAACATAAAATCACACACATATGAATTTCTGTAAGGCAAATAATTACTCTTGTGTATTAGCAAATATGAATTATAATGTACACATGTATTATAATCTGATATTGTACACATCTTAAGTATGAAAGAACTTATCAGAAACAATTATCAACAATGTTATAATAAATGTTGCCTTCTCTTAAACCATGTTAATTTATTCGCCCATTCAATGGATATTTATTACACTGCAATTAAATAGAAGTCACTGAATTAGTCACTGTGCTGGGTGGGCAGTTAGAATATAAAGAGATATCAAATATAAATCCTTATTCCAGGGAGCTTGAGAATGGGACAGAAGCAGCCCTGATAATGATTATGATTCAAGGACAAGTAAGGTATATGCACTGGGATACAGCAAAGATGCCAAGGACGTTCAGAAAAGGGGAAAAGACAGTTGAAAGGCAGTGGTAAATCAAATTGCTGATACCTTAGCAGGAATCAAGGCAAAGAAACTGGTAGTTGTGTTTTTCAGTCCCATTACAGGAAGTACTAAATCAAACTTCATTTATGAAGGTCCTCAATGATGCAGTATTAATGTGATAAATCCCAAACGTCACATACACATTTTAAATATTCTGTATGGCAAAATGAAGAGGATGCACAAAGTACTACTACATGCTGAAGGATGATGTCTCCCTGTGTAAGTTCTGAGTGCAACTAAAGTCTTTTTCATGGAGCAGCATTATTACTTGAAAGAATGACAAACTGATGAGCTATTGATATTTTGACTTGGGTATTTATCAGATATTTTCTCCAAAATAAACAACTGACAAAAGTAACTGCCAGTATGTGCCAAGGACAAAACCTGGGCATTAAAGGGAAAATTAAAATTTTGGAAAACTTGTAAATACAAGTTTTGTGATTCTATCAATTTCACAAAACTTAAAGACTTTCTGACAAGATCAATGGTACTTTTTTTTTTTTTTTTTTTTTTTTTTTTTTTTAAGGTTTTTGCCATAGGGAGTGTGCACGCACCAAAGAAAGAGATAGACAGTGAATGGGAAAGTGAGAAATCACCCCCCAGGGGAGATGGTCATGTCACAGTCCCTTCTTCTCTGTTCTCCTCCTGGAATTTTGGACAAGCACACAAATGTGCACACTGTGATTTTCAGGTTGCTGGGTCCAGGACTTGAATCACTATCAGCTATGAAGGGAGTTCAACGCTTTAACCACTACTCCACCAGCTGGCCCCAGGATCAGTGTTACTATTCAGGAATGTGACTTTTCAGTAGTGTATAACGAAATCCGTCAGCAGTTAGGAGATTTTCATGTCAGTGAACTACTGTTTTCCAAATGACCCAATATTTTATTGCAGAATTAAGTGTGGGCAGAACATCCGTTCAGAATGCAATGAACAATGAAGACTAGGGTAATAGACTAGAATAATAGAATGTGGCATGTTCATTGACGTGGTTTCAGATTTCACAGTACTACTGATCTTTAAGGAATGACTTCTTGTCAATTTTTGGTGTTATATCAGAGAACATTATTCGTAGTTATATGAAAAGTTTAATATAATAGTCCTCTACTTCCCACTTACATATCTTTGAGAATGATTTTTAAAAAATATATTATATCTAGAACAACATATTGCAAAGATAGAATGCAGAAGCAGATATGACAACCCCATTGTCTTCTTTGTTTTTAGAGGTTTTTGCTATAGGGCGCGTGCACTCTCCAGAAAGACAGAGACAGAGAGACAGAAAGCAAGAAATCACCCCCCGGGGGGATGGCCATGCTGCAATCCCTTTTCCTACATTCTCTTCTCGGGATCTTGGGCACGCACGCACATGCGCCCGGCATGAATTTAAGCCACCAGGTCAGGGACTGGAACTGTGGTCGACTACATGTGAGTTCAGTGACATAGCCATTATGCCAACTGCTGGTGCCCTACAACCCCATTGTCTTCTGTTAAATCATATATCAAAGAAATTTTCAAAGTGTGGAAATTAAGCCATCAGTTAAGCTTTGTAAGGGCACTGGAGTGATACTGGAAGGGGAACAGGTTTGCTTTCCTGGCTTTAAGCCAGACTCCTGGAACCATGTTTTCTGGAGCTCTCAGCATAGGCAGTGCAGAAGCCAGGACTCCCAGGCACTACTGTATCTGAGTATAGTCCAGGTCACTAGTCCCTACATCTTCTTTAGTCTCTTATTCACATGCTCACTCCTGACACCGCATCCGGCTGCCACGTAGTATATCATCCTGCCCCATCACGCGCAGCCCAGGTCAGCACATGGCAGAGTCCCTAGAAAGGAAGGCCTTCCCAACTTCTGGTTTTAGCTGTGTCTGCAGTGGGACTCTGATTTTCCTGGATACCCTGGCCACTAGCTTCAACTCATCTGTCCCCCAGAGGGTTCTTTTCACTTGCCCAATGGCTGTGGACAACTGTGCAAATTTCTTCCCCATTCAGTGGGCTTCTCCCCAGAAGTTCTTTAACCATGTCTAAATCCAGGTTTGGCATGGGTTCCCTTTAAAGTTTGTCCTTCTCTGGGAGCTCTTCCTCAGCCCCACAGTAGGTGTGTAAGTTATTTTCCCATGATCATTGTAACTCTGTATGATAGCTTGCTAATAATCCTTTACATTAAACCAGCCCTGTTTAAATTACTACATGGTTTCTGACTTAAGATTGGATCCAGAGTCCTCAACAACTTCTAAAAGGGTGAAAGTGTCCTCAGAATGAAGAGTTTGAGAACAACTGCTATGGGGTAGAGTAAAAGTAAATGCAGGTAGTAGCCCCTGTATAGAGGGACTGGGGAGGAACAACATTTGAGGTAGTTATTCTTTAGGCAATACACTAAACCCAGTGTAATAAAAAGCTGAAGATCAAAATGTCTTCTAAAATGGGACGGAGAAATGCTCCAACAGTTATGAGAGTCTTAGGGGACTCTCTTTTTCACCTTTGTGGTTTTAGTTAATAAAAGTGGCATTGATTCGGGGAGATTTCAGAATAGATCCTTTCCCTAAAACCTATTTCTTCTTCAGTCTTTCATATTTCACCTAATAGCCCAGAATCTGGCCAACTTTAAGCACCTTTATCACTATCCCTCCTGGACCAAGCCATCAGACCTTCTTGCTTATGTAATTATAATGTCATCCAAACTTGATCCCCAGCTTACGCCTTCCCAGGCTACTCTAGGCATGAGACTGACATCAGCACTAGTCAGACTGAAAGGTTGGTTTGTTGGAAAGCCATACATTTTTTGTGTAGAGAAAATGTAGAAAAAAACTACATCAGGACTTTTCTTACAGCCCAGTATATGTAAAATAACATCACACGCTTACCAAATTTCCCGATAGTTCTCAATAAAGCTCACAGGAGAGCCCCAAATCTTTACAATGGCCTAAGACTTTCTATAAAATTGTCCCTCCACTATCTCTGTGCCCATACTGTCTGATACATTTCCTGTAACCCCTTCTGTTCCAGCCCAGCTCCGGTCATGAGCATCCTTGTAATAAGGGAAATGACACCTTATTATCCTGACACTCCTTGATGGCTGGGTATTTTTTCCTTCATTTTATTATTTTCTAATTTATTTTTTCATTCATTCATTTTTTTTGTGGGGGGGAGAGATTTTTGCTATATTATGTTCGCCAGAAAAACAGAGATAGAGAGACAGAAAGTGAGAAATCTCCCCTTGTGGGGGGGTTGGTCATGCTGTAATCTCTTCTCCACTTTCTCCTCTCGGGATATTGGACATGCACGTTCACAGACCAGGTGTGAGTTTTAAGCCACCAGGTCTGAGATTTGAACTGCTGTCGACTACATGGGAGTCCAGAGACGTAAACATTATACCATCTGCTGGTTTCCCTTCATTTTATTTACTCTCATAACTGAACAGCCAGAACAAATCTTTTTTCTTTTTTTTTTTTTTTTTGAGACAGGCGCTTGCCATGTGTGGTTCTCCTGCCTCAGCCTCCCCAAGTTGCTGGGATTATAGGTGCATGTCACTATTCCCAGGCATTCGATGGGCGGGGGCTGAGACCTCGGACTCCCATGTGGTCCCAGCCTGAAGAGCACATCATTTTATCAGCACACATCACTGCAGCTGGACCCAATAAATCTTGTTTGAATTTAAGAATAACCCAGTGTGAGTTGAAATGGCTAGAGAAGCATAGATTGAATATAAAACTATGGCTTTCTCTAAAGTGAATCTTAATTCCCAAATCCATCTTTGATGATGAATATTTTCTTACATTCTACATCCTATGGGAGATATTAAAGTTTTACTCCACTTTAAAACTATATCCCAAAGATTGTTTCAGAATTAAATTTTAAGTTTGAACGAGGCACTGAATTAAGTCATTTAGCAAACATTAATTGAGTTCCTACTACAGTTAAGATACACTTTTAGCTATTGTGTAAGCCAAGATGATAAAAATATGATCACTCCCGATGTGCAGAAGGTGACATAAAGCATGCAGTGGACAATTGCACTATCAAAATGGCATATTGAGCACATAGTGAATTCAGTGCTTGCCACACCAAGTCTGCAAACGTACAGGGAAAGAAACATAAAAAAGTGATTAATAAGTGTACAGTCTTGGCCAAAATAAAGGGAAATTCTCAGAGGTGCTGAATTTGTACAACATATTTGAGAGAGTGAGAGAGGGGAAAAAAAAGGTATCCAACTGAAATTTACTATAACAGCAATAAGCTGAGGGCCCAAATAGAATGTCACAGTCCGCAAGTGAGATGCACATACCCAGAACGTGAAGGAGAAAATTCTGTCACCAAACAAAAACATACAGCTCATGATCAGCAAACACCTGAGGAAGATAAGCATCAAGAATGCCCGACAGAAAGAAAATAAAACAAGTCATACAAAAGCGTCCAAGGAGACCCAGTCATGGTGAGGCATGTCACTAAGAAACTCTGCCCCAAGGAGTGGGACCATGAGGAGGGCCAGAGTTTGATTCTGGGTTCAATCTAAAGACCAGATTTTGAAGCATTTTGTAATTCCAGTAACTCAGGAGGCTGAGGCTAGATGACTGCAACAGAGTCATATCTTGTCTTAAAACAAAAATGCTCAGGGACCAGTAGGTGGCATAGTGGTTAAGGACTCCCATGTGGTTGACTGTGGTTCAAGTCCTAGACCTGGTAGAATGAAACTCTTGCCAGGTGTGTGGACTTGCATACCCCAAGTCCTAAGAGAATGGAGAAGGGATTGTGGCATTGCCATCCCCCTGTAGGGGAAGAAGGCAGTGTGATTTCTTGTTTTCTGTCTCTCTCTCAAGTGACCACATGAGCCCTACGGCATAAATCTCTTAAAATAAATAAATAAACAATCCCAAGGAAACAGAATTAATTTAACAATCCAGAAATAGATTTTCAGTAATACAAAACAAATAAAAATATAAGTCTTGTTCTCATTTATCTGAAGGGGATATATATCATGAAAAATAACAAGCATGAAAGACTTAGAAATTTGAAGAGAAAGAAATTGTGAGATGGTAGGTCCCAACAATCTTTTGTAAAAAGTTAGATGTTTAACAATGTGTTATGGCAAACATAGGTTTTGGATTGATGGAGAAGAAAAACAAATTATGTTCACCAGAAATATAAAAGTGATGAAGACTCGAACATTATGAGGGTTCTCAGGGAAGGTGTGAACTTTCAAGGATAAAAGAGTGGTGTTGAGAAGAAGGGGAAGAAAAAATAAAAATTTAAAGCAGAGATAAAGTAAGGGAAGTTGGAGAAATTTGAATCTGAGCTAACAGATAATCAGAAATGCTTCTAGATCATGTTGCTGGACAGTGGGCACTTAGTTTTAAAGCTCTCCTCTTCTGAAAATACAGTAAGTTGTATAATGAGGAAAACTAAATACAATAAAGGAAGGGTTAGTGAATACCTTTATAGGGCTGAAGTTTTCTGAAAAAATCCCCCAGGGTGTTAGAACCTTGGTTAATTTCACATATTTTCTTTTATTTAATGTGAACAGTTATAAAATAGTAATTGGTTTGTAAGTGTTACAAGTGGAAGTTTAAAAAAAGGCTACAATTTTTTGGTGCTATTCCCATTGATCTGTAGGACTGCATACTCTCCTCCTTGGGAATGACTGCGAACACAACAGTGAGGCAGAGGTGAATGCATGGCCAGTGGTATTTGCATGCCTCTTGTCTGAGATGGACATTTGGGCGGCAGTAGCAATCAGAATGGGATTTGATACCTAGGGGTGAAATGAAGCCATAAAACAAAGTGAAACAAAAAGAAAATCCAAAAGAGAATGTGATAAGATTGTGTGATATATTATTAGCTTTGGGACTGGGTCATGAGTGGATGCATGAATGGGCCATGAGCAGGTTCTGTTGGGAGAACTTAAAAGAAAATCAGGAAGCTGTTATTAGAAGTTGAAAGGAAATAGATTTTTTGTTAAGTAGAGATGGAGAGTTAAGCACAACTGACACCTACAGTAACATACAAAATAGACAATGTACCTAATGAACTGATAAATTTGGCTAGGATCTCCAGGCAGAATGTTCAAACTGTCAATTACTTTTCGTAGTTGTGCATCGTAAGGTGAGAAGAGAGAGAGATGAGCTAAAGAGAGACTTTGTTTTTCAGGCAGAAACTAAAAAAACGTAAGATGTGAGACTTCCTGGCTAGAAAATAGACTAATTAATTTCCAGGGCATTAGGTCGGATCCCCTGAGAAGCAGATGTGAAGATAGAATTAGAGCGCGGATTTAGGAGGGAAGAACTGTACACAGAAGAGGGAATCATGCTGAGGAAAGCAGCTAGTAGAGTACGCAGGTAGGACACCTGTGAAGGACAGCGGGAAGGAAGGAAGGTGGATGAGAACAGCCTCAGACCACAGTACAATTCTCAGAAATTTTAGCCAGGCCAGAATTGCTCAGAAAGATTCAAGACTAGTGGTCAAACAAAATGTGACGGCAATTTCAGAGTGCAAGCAGCTTGGGTCGTGTGTCAATTGTACCTCTCTGTTGCAGAAAATCTTGGTCATCCATTTTCTTAGACACCACAGTCCACTGCTTGCTCTACACAGATACACTTCTCTATAAATCTTTCAAGGGTAGTTTCTTCATGGTCTCTATATAGACCTTTTTTCCCTCAGGGTAAAGTTAGAAGGTGAGGTTAAAGGGATTAACTATACTTCTGTTCACTGTAGTGTATTATGGAGCCACAAATGGTAGTCATACTCTCCTTTTTCCTCTATTCATTCTTAATTCCTCTCACTCTCAGCTTTTCCTCAGCGGGTCTCAGTGGCTGTTAAGTAGCCAAACTGTCATTCCTAAGGGTGAAATCCCTGGCAATCACACCTGGTTTCTGCGCATGCTCATTCGCAGTTACAGTGGAATGAGAGAATGTCAAGAGGTTCTCAAGTTCATTAGCTGGATTCCACATATCTTTCATGTTCCCACTGAAAAAAAGCAGCTCTACCTTCTTCTTCTAATAAGGGTCTGTTATTCTTAGAAAGATAGTGACTCTTCTTTTTTAGCAGAGAGGAATCCTAAATTCTCCCAAATGAATGGTCTAGGCCTTCTCTCATCTTTTCACAGTGCTTTCTCCAAATCATCACATCTACTGTTTTTTTTTGTTTTTTTGTTTTTTTTTAGAGGTTTTTGCTATAGGGCGCATGCGCTCGCCAGACACAGAGGGAGAGACAGAGAGATAGAAAGCGAGAAATCACCCTGCAGAGGGGATGGCCACGCCACGATCCCTTCTCCTCCATTCTCCTCTCGGGATCTTGGGCACGCACGCACACGCGCCCGGCATGAGTTTCAAGCCACCGGATCTGGGACGCGAACCAGGTCGACTACGTGGGAGTCCAGCGACATAAGCCATTATGCTAACTGCTGGTCCCTCCACTGTTTTTAAAAGGTTGTTCCTTCATTCTACCAGTCCTCTGTTTATGGAAACTGTAGTACATAATGAAACTAATAAATTCCATAGTCACAGCCCTTCAGCACCTCCATTGCTGCGGGTCTTCAGGTTAGATGCAATTCTGTATAGGATTTCTTGCATTTAATAATTGCAGGAGAATTTCAAAAGCATTTGGATAATGGTGCTGGCTGAAACTTTTATGGAAGAAAAACAAACCTATATTAACAGAAGGTTTATATACGTAAGAGGACAAACTATTGGCTCTTTCAGGATAGAAGGGGCCCAATGCAGTCAGCTTCACTCAAGAGCCTGCTTCATCTCTTTGAGGAATAGTGCCATATTGACAACTAGACTTTGCTCTTTATTGCTGATAGGCAAGGCCTTCAAAGGCAGCGATAACTCAATATGCCTTGTTAAGTGCAGGCCTGTTTTTTTGAGCCCGTGTGTAGCTTTCATCGTTGCCACCATGTCCACTCCATACAAAGAACTGACTGTATAAGTCTGCAAAGTTAAAGTGAAAGAAAGGATGAATATAACATCTTTTGTAAGACCTCTGAAAGATTTAAGGTGGTGCCTTACAATACTTTTCATTATGTAAAAAGTCTTTCTTAGGCATATCTTGTTAAATACCAGGCATTCTGAGACTCTTAAGGTATTGTCTCACAGCAGATTTGGAGGTGTGACTTTTGACTAATGAAGTGAACAATAGATTAACCCAGAAAAAACACGCAAAGTTTTAAAATTATTATTCTACCTTGGGCTTAAAGGAAAGGAAGAATATAAAATGAAAAGAAAAAAAAATAAGGCATGGGACCCCCTATGTTTTTTCAAGCAAGAATCAGGTCAAACCAACTACTCAGCTGTAAATGTGGGCTACCTTTTAAAGGAAAGGCAGGAGGACTCAAAAGACAGAACAAGAGCTCAGAAGGTGGAGAAAATAGCCACAGAGAATTCTAAATCCGGGAGCCAAGAAATAGGGCAGGGCTCTATTATAGAAATTGGCAACTCGTACTGGCTGGACTTCAGAAATACTATGGACCAGCAGCTGCTGTCTACTTCCTGTCCTTCTCCTCCTTGTCCTCTTACCCTCCAGGTTGGAGTCAGAGTTCTACTGCAGTGTTCCTAAGCCTATTCCATCATTGTACTTTGAGTATGCAGGACATGTTTTTTTTTTTTTTTTTCTTTCTCTCTTTTAATCTTTTTCTTTATTTTTTTATTTTTTATTTTTAACAATCATCTTTAGTTTACCATCTTCAGATCAAGAGGAATTATACTCATGGTCTGTACTAGAGCAGTCACACCAAGGAGCCTCATCCACAACTGGATTTGATCTAAATGACAGACTCTTGGAACTTGAACTTTAAGGAACCTAATTTCATAAAGAGTTGAGCCATTTAGAGAATTTTGGGAGCATCTGAATCTAATAGGTAAGTTGTGGTCAAATACGAACTTTGTTTTTTAAAAGTAAACATATTATGTGATCCTCTTTACATAATAGGTCATCCTATGAACATTGCCATGACTTTGGGTGAACTTTTATATGCTTTGATTAATAGAGCCCAGCAGAAGTTCTGGTTTCTCAGTGGCATTGGTCTATGAAAACCCATACAACTTTTTCTAGGAATGTTCACTCAAATTAATTTTTTCCTAGAACCCAGCCACTAGGGTGTGAGAATCTCAAGTTACTTGGAATGGGCTCATGCCAATGTTGCAGGTGATATCCCTGAGACTTTTTACAATCATCCCATCTCTGGTGCCAGAAATGCATGAGAAGAGACTCTAGATGATTCTAGCACCTTGCTGGTGCTTATAGATCATTTTGTTACATAAAACATCTTTCTCAGACATGCCTTGTTAAGTAACACACATTCTGAGACCTTTAAGGTGTTGGGAGTTTACTGACAAGCCAAACCATTCCAGTAAGTTTTCAGACATTATGAAGAAAGGCTAGTCTCACTGTGTCTTGTCATAATTCCTGATTTACAGAATCCTGAGCATAGTAAAGCCATGTTCTTTTCAATTCCAAGTTTTGAATGGTTTGTTTTACAGTAATAATAACTGGAATGTCATCCCATGTTATCTACTGGAAAAGTTTAAAATAACAGAGCTAAATTCAAAATAAGTTTCTAATTTATAGCCTGTCTTCTATATTCCAAATCAATGACCTATTTACTTTTTTTGTGATGCAAATATTGGAAACTATTCAGTTATTATGACTGCTAAATTCCTACCATATCTTCCCATAAGCTTGTGTTTGAAATTTGAAAAAAATGTCTAAAATGCTCCTATTGAAAAAATTAGAAGTGTAATATAATATAATATAATATAATATAATAATATATTTTCAAATGAAAAATGTTTGGCACTTAGTCTTGTGTGATTATTAAATAATTATTGACTTAAAATATTTTGTTCTTAGAGAAAGGGGGGATGAACACTTTCATTGCTAGAATACATTTAAAAATGTAAGTATCCACTGAATACTTTAAGTTTAATTAACCAAAAGCAGATTATATGAAACACATGTATCTATTCACAAAAACGGAGGTGGGTGTTCATGAGAGAGAGAGAGTGGTAGGGAAGGAAAAGGAGAGGAGTAAGGAACAGAAGAGAGAAGGGACTATCGAAGACAAAAAAGGAGTCACATGAAGCACAGAAATAGAGTACTCTTTCTTGCATGTTTCCATGACTGTATTTCCTAAAATGAGACTACATAGTGATGTGATTTCTCATTCATCAATTAAAATTTAGTCAAGTTCACTAGACTACATTTTTTTTTTCTTTTGAGTAGCACTATTCTAGAGCTTAAGTGCTATTTAGGTTCTCAGAAGGGCCTTTGAATGGCCCGTAGTGATAGAACAGACCTTCACTCAGTGAAATCTTGCTAACAGCTGAGAGCAGAACATGGCATTATGTGCCCTTAAGATAATATAATAGCCGGGATGCAATTGCTTTTTTGTCTTACAGTGATAATCAATCAGCGATTGACAAGTCTAATTAGTAGCTCTGATATGAGCAACATGACAGCACTCTCTAACAGCCTTGTAGCCTAAAACATCTTTTTAGTAATCCTTTAAGGAAAAGCATAATAGTTTTATAGATAATTCAATTTACATTGCTGCCATTATTGTTTGCAAATATGGAAAGCTTATATTTGAGTGGGAGAATACCATCTTTGGAAGTATAAATATACCGCTCTAATGGTTTTATGGTATCTCCCAAGGCCTCAGTATTTCTGCTCTAAAGGTTGATGATTTTTCAAATTGGCAAGAATAGATTATTGTATGTATATAATTTTAAAAATTATATTCAGGATACAGTATATTTCAGGTACATAGATTTATGTTTTGATGAAAAGTTCCCCCCATTCGTTTTCAACAGAGGTAATTCATAATGGGATACAGTAATCAGAAGAGAAATGGCATCTGTTAAAAAATATGGTGCTTGGTTGCAAAGTCAAGATAAAATACCATATTTTGTTAGGCACTGAAAATATCTAGAAAACTCAGTGCTCATTTCTTTCTATAATATGACATGTGTTAAGTCTCTGAACAGATTTTTTCACATAGAAATATCTTCAAAAATGTTAAACTTCAAACTGGATAATTACACTGTATATTTGTCTTTTAGCATTTCAATTAGGATCTGTTAATCTTGAACTTGTGCAACTTATTTTGTATGCCAAAGGAGAATGTGGAATTACAGGAAGTATTAAATCCTTCTTTTTGTTCTTGATAAAATGATGAAATAATGCACAAAATGCTTTCCTTCACTTTTCTGATATTTCTTTTAGGAAATGAGGCTTTCCATCATACAGAAAGTGATAAATTACTGAGGAGGCATACTATCCTTTCTAGCAGAATGCGGATTGTATTGGAGACATGGATTTTCCTGAGATTTCAAAGGAAAAGACAGAAATTATATTTTTACTCAGAATATCCCAGTGCAGTAGTTGAGTTAAATGGTTCCTTAGACATTTTGTATATTAATGAACACATATTTTCAAACTACATTTAATCCTGAAAGGTCAGCGCAAAATCCAGACATGTACGAAAAAGGAGTTGTCAGGAATGTTTGTTCTAGGAGGTGACTGGTGATCTATTTGAAGTATCAGCTTCAAATGCAGGAGATGTAAAGCACAATAGAGCAGCTACATACAGCTCAGCAATTTTTTCCAAAGATTATTTTGAGTTTCTATGAAATATTTATTATTTTCCACATTTTCTAACACTACACATGTTCTCTTTGATATCATCACTCCATACACCACTGCAGTGTATCTAGAGCCTAACAGAAATACACTGCTTCGAATAACTTCATCTCTCCCCCCACCAATCACGTGATAACTTTTAAATACAAATGGAAACGTCTACCTGAATACGATGTTTGATCACACTATCTAAAAGGCATGTGAAAAGAAGCACGAAGGGGCCTATTTTGCCTGAAGAAAATGTTTAGAGAATGGAGACGGAAGTGGTGCTCAGTATGCTCAGTGTGTAAAACAATCGCAATTAAGATGCATCACCTTATAAAATCACACTAAAACATACCCGAAGAAAAATGTCGAGAATCTGGATCCTTTGGTTTCCTCCATGATGGTGTTCTGTGGCTTGTGCCTTTTTGCAGTGGGTTTTTGCCTTTGCATATGAATCAAAATCCTGTTTCCAAATGTACAAATTACTTCCACAAAATCTTTGGTTTTTAATCTGTGTTACTCCCGACTGATCCTATGGATTTTTCATCTATACAAAAAATGAAATTCACGTCACCGTTTACTTGAGACAGTATCTAATGGGTGTGAAATAGTAAAACCATGGGAAAACATCATCTTGCAGATTGTTTAGTTTGGGTGCTGGATGTTGTAGCCGAAAGTGTTTTCCTACTGGGAGATACCATGTGCAAAAGTTTCTGAGTGATGAACAGGGTTGCAGGCAGCATACATTCCAAAGGGTATTCGCCTGCTCAAGCCAGTGAAGTTTACAATGTGCCTCCCTCTGATGCAGTGGATAGCATTTAAAGGCAAGGAAATTTGTCCAGCACACTCATGTCTGAAAACATCATTCACTTGCATCTTTTGCATTCCTGATTTGACAGAAATTAGTGCCAAAACAATCAAGAATAAAAAGAAGCCATTGAGTGATAACAAAAATATGTGTCATTTATGCTGAGATGATGCAGAAATACTTTGTACTTAAGAGATTTTTTTTAAATTAATTCCAGTTAGAGACTAAAACCATAGTTTGTAGGGGACCAGCAGTTAATGTAATGGCTATGTCGCTGGACTCCCATGTAGTCGACCGTGGTTCGAGTGCCGGACCCTGTGGCTTAAAGTCACACCAGGCACGTGTGTGTGCGTGCCCAAGTTCCCGAGAGGAGAATGGAGGAGAAGGGATTGTGGCATGGCCATCTCGCTTTCTGTCTTTCCGTCTCTCTGTCTTTCTGGTGAATGTATGCACCCTATAGCAAAAACCCCTCCAAAAACAAACAAAAAACCAACATAGTTTGTATAGGCCCTGATGATGAAGAACAGTCAGAAGAAATTGCTTCAAAGCTGGGGGGTGGGAGGAAGAAAGAGTAATAGGAAGAGTAAAAATTTCACATTGTGACTGAAATATGGAAAACTAGTCACTCCTTGCTTTAGAAATATCTTAAAGGATTAGAAAACGTTAACTTGAGATACAGAGTATTTCTAGGGATATACTGTTTGGAATTTGCCACTGAACATACGTTTATTTTTTCATAAGCTGTTCATTTGTTAACATGATTTTATATATGGTTTGCATATAATTACACATCTTTATGGGGTAAATACAGCTTTATAAAATCATGTACACAGTGTTTAATAATCAAGTCAAAAATGTTATAAACGAATGTATCATTTTCAACAATTAACATGACATTATACTGTGCACATTCGATATTCATTCTGCATTGTTCTGTTGGTGTTTTTTGGGGGAGTATATACTGAATTGTTGATGGCATTTTTTCCCTCTGCTGTGGTATAGCATTCTATAACCTATACTACTTGTTTATATACATTCTTGTGTTTGTTAATCATTTCTAAGAATATTTTGTTTGGATTTATAATGTTCTGGGTTTGAAAAAAAAATACAACCTAAAGAATTTTGGAAAGAGCATCTGAAACTGAAGAGAGCACCTCAGTTTTTCCAGTTCTCTTATCTCCACCATCCTGTTAGGTTTTTCAGTCCTCTCGTGAGATTCACCTATACCCTGCACTACTGTCGTCATCATCAAGATTCTTTAATCAGTCCTCACTGACTGACCTCATAATAAACTAGGCATAGGAAGTATTCATTTAGAAATATTATTTTCATTTTATAAATAAGAGAGAACACAATTACTTAGTGGAGATTTTATTGAACATTTCATCCATCTATTCTTTCTCAATTAATTTACTTTTTTCCTCTTGTTCTATAATTTAGCTTGCTACCTTTTCCTGAATTTGGACAGTACGTACATTTATTTAAAAATGTATTTTTAGGTCTAATATTTCCACTGAACCTCATAAAAACCTAAAGCAAATATGTGTTTTATACTCATTTGACTATAAAGGAGATAATGTGACTTCGTTCATGCAGCTAGTTATACCAGAGAAAAAACTGGAGACAGTTTCTTGAGTCATGACTTTCCACTGGACTCTACTGTTATCTATTTTCTGAGTTTAATTCCTACAAGTTAGAACTGGTTACCTTAGCAGTTGTAGAAAAATAAAGCAATGACAGAGAAAAATATTTACTTACTCTGATAGCAACTGCCATTTTTAGACTTATCTTGACTTTTAGTACTTTACAATTTTAGTTCCAAATCCTAAAACTTAAAAATTAACAGTGCCAGTGCCAGCAATTGGTGTGGAGGTTAAGGTTTTGGACTCCCATTAGGCCAACTGAGATTCAGGTCCTGGACCTAGCATCTTAAAAAATATATCAGGCAAATATGTGTGAGTGCCAAAATCCTGAAAGGAGAATGGAGGAAAACGGATTGCAGTGTGTGGTCATCCCTTCTGGGGGAGGGTGATTTCTCACTTTCCATCTCTCTCTCTCTCTCTCTCTCTCTCTCTCTCTCTCTCTCTCTCTCTCTCTCTTTCTCTGGTGAGCATATGCATCCTAAGGCAAAAAAATCTTAAGGCAAAAAAAATAAAAACCCAAAAAACAGTGATATGAATTCTCTTGAAGACTACTCAAAAGCAAACTGGAAACATAACTAAACAAAACAACACAAGGGTCTTTGATTTATTGACTAAAATGTCTTTTCAAAAAGTGGGGGAAAAAAGCATATAAGCATCCACTTTTATTTTAGCAGATAAATTTATCTATCTATCTATATATTAGAAATATATTTGATAAAATAAAGAACATCATAAAGAAGGAATCCTATGGAGTTTTCTACACACAACCAAGGTTCTTCTAATAGGGAAATGTCTCACTTGCTTAAAGCAATAGAAATTATCATTTTCTGTTTGTCATAGGGTGTTTGTACTCACTAGAGATAATGACAGATAGAAAGTGACAAATCCCCACCACCACCTCCTGAGAGGATGGCCACACCACAATCCTCCTCTCAGGATTTTGAGCATACACACACATCCAAAGCCCCCGAGTTTGTGACCCCAGCTGCAATCTGCTATGTGGGATACAGCCACCTTAGCCTCTAGGCCACGTGCTGGCCCAGAAATTACATTTTTCTTATCTTTTTTTTTTTTTGAAAGATTTTTGCCTTAGGGCACACGTGCTCACCAGAGAGAGAGAGGGACAGATAGAGACAGAGAGAGGCAAAGTGAGAAATCAACCCCCCAGCGGGATAGCCACTCTACAGTCCCTTTTCTGTTCTCCTCCTGGCCTCTTAGGCACACACATATGCCCACCGGGCATGAGTTTCAAGCCATCTGGTCTGGGACTCAAATCACAGTCGGCCACGTGGGAGTCCAGTGACATAATTCTACACCATCTGCTGGCTCCCAGAAATTACATTTTTAAACAGAATTTTCCCAGGCCAATCAGTGGTGTGATGGTTAAAGGTGTCTGGGTCCCAGATGGCCAACCTTGCAGTTTGAATGTCAGACTGGTGGCTTGAATAACATGCTGGCACATGTACATGCTTGGCCAGAATCTTGAAAGGAGAAGTGGAGGAGAAGGGATTGCTGTGACCATCTCCCGTTGGGTAGGTACTTTTTCACTTTCCTTCTATTGTCTCTTTCTTCAGTGAGCACACCTACTCTTTAGCAAATTTAATTAAATAAATTAAGAGTTTTTTTTTAATTTTTTTTACAAATGTTCTTGTAATAGAGTGTGTTTTTATTAGTTTGACATCTTTGTAAATTAGCTGACATGTTATAATTCTCTATGTTTGTGTATAGTGAAATATCATCACTAATAAAAAAATTCTAAGATTGTCCATACATGAATAAAATACTCTGAAGCAGATGGGAAAAGAAGATGCCAAATATGCTTTTTATTTTTCTGGGCTCACTGGTTAAACTGGCCTCTCTGTGGTACCATCTGAGCGTTTTGTGCCCGCGGCAAACGTTGCACATCTTGATTCCTCACATACGCTGTAAGTCTTCTCAGTAATATTCTGCTCCCAAATATTTACTTGCAGAACTGCAAAGAACACCATTGCACTAGAGCAATCTATATTCCAAAGAGTCCAGTGTCTGAGTAAAATGGTAAGTACAATTTTATTCTTTTTTAAAAAATTTTGTCCAGAAAGTGCATTCATTCACTGGAAAGAGACAGAGACAGAGAAGGAAAGTGAGAGTCTCCCCTACTCCTGCCTCCACCACCAAGGGATATGATCATGTTGCAACCCCTGGTCCTCCATTTCTTCCTCGTTTGGAGATTTGGGGCATGCATACACACATGCCCAAAGTGTGTTATTACAAGTTGTGGGATCTGGGTCTGGAGCCCCATGCTGTGTGAGTTCTAGCACCTTCACTAGCATGCCACCAACTGGCCCAGTATAAGCATATTTAATTTAAAAGTTATTTGAACATTGAAAGATGTTAGTTGTTTTGAAGAGAATCTGAGATTAACTGTTACTGATTTTACTCTTATATTGTCTGAAATCAAACAAATAACTAATGTTTCACTGAATCCACATTTAAAAAGTTACCCACTTAGTGTAAGTAATTTCCTTAAACTAAAAGATTACTGGACACCATGAAATACTGTCTGAACATAAACTAAGCCTTCAGGTTTACAGAGATAAGTAAAATGTTGAATTATATGCAAATATGGAGAATATTTAGGGAAAACATTGGGGAAAGTATAAGAGAAGTAAGAGGTCAGGATTCAATAAAACCGAGTCAGGCCTCCAAGTGAATATGATTTAAAACGGAGCAAGTTCTTATCAAGTATCTACTAGCAAATAGATTCTATAGGGAAAAAAAATAAATAAAACGTAATTCTTGACCTTTCGCCGTTATGATCTAGTGGAATGCCGGAAATATAAATGATTGCACAAGCAGTTATAATATAAGCAAGAATAACAGTATGACGATGAGGTAAAATGCAAATGTGTGTAAGTGATGCCTACCTACCAAAGCTCTGGAAGATTTCATGGAGTAGAAGACAATTCTAAGGACCCTGGAGAGTGCGGAAAATTTTAGTAGGCAAGAGATGGGGAGGGAACTTATTCCAGAAGAAAAAAACTGGGTGAGTAAATTAGCAATGTACAGGCTTAATTTAGAAGTCATGAAAATTTGGGACCAGCAGTTAGCGTAATGGCTATGTCGCTGAAATCCCACATAGTTGATGGTGGTTCAAGTCCCGGTCCCAGTGACTTAAACTCATGCCAGGTGCATGTGTGTGCGTGCCCAAGATCCCAAGAGGAGAATGGAAGCGAAGGGATTGCGGCGTGGCCATCACCCCCTGGGGGGTGATTTCTCTCTTTCTCTCTCTCTGTCTGTCTCTGTCTGTCTGGTGAGCGCACGCGCCCTATAGCAAAAACCTCTTCAAAAAAAAAAAAAAATAGAAATCATGAAAATTTGAAGGTGATTAGTAAGTTATTCAGTGGTCTTAAATATGTAATACGGGTTTTTACAAAATGTGTTCATTAACTCAGTAGGCAATGGGGAGCCTGTGAAGAGAAAAAATATTTGAGATGTACTTTAAGAAAATTTATCTTCAAGCAACGAAAACAATTGATTGTCTATTCTAGTTCAGAAACTATTAAAACATTCTAGGCAAGATAAATGCATTTTATTTCAGTTGACATTAGAAGTAGAAAGCAAGAACATTTTAGCAGATACAAAACAGAATAAGTGTTCACCTGTTGCAAAAAGAAATACAAGAAAGAAAGAAGACAAAAAATGAAAAATTGATTTTAGAAGATAATCGAATTGAGATGATCGTATGAAAATATTTTAAGAAATAAGCTAATAGGAATGAGAAAAATGTTGGATCACAAATGACGAATAGCAAATCTCTTTAATAAAAGGTCATGTGAGTACATAGGGTAAGTCCGAGATGTCTCTGAACAGTGGTGTTGATGTTAATCAGATATGCATGTAATTTATACATAGACCTTCCTCCTTGTTATTTTGAGGATGAGTCTGGTCTGTATCTTTTTACTGGTCAGCACAAACATTACTATATCTCAGGAAATTAAATTTCTCATGGAAATGAATATACTGGGACTTTAGTTTGTTGAAGATATTTTTATGTATTAATTAGTATCAAGATTTATATCAGAAAATCTGTTCTGGGACCAGCAGTTGGCATAATGGCTATAGTTGGTCTTCCATGTAGTCAACCGTGGTTCGAGTCCCAGACCTGGTGGCTTAAACTCATGCTGGGCACATGTGCGTGCGTGCCCAAGATCCTGAGAGGAGAATGGAGGAGAAGGGATTGCGGCGTGGCCATCCTCCCTGGGGGTTGATTTCTCACTTTCTGTCTCTCTGCCTCTCTCTGTCTTTCTGATGAGTGCACGCGCCCTACAGAAAAAACAAAAGACCAAAAAAACAAAACAAAACAAAAAGAAACAAAACCTCTCCCCAAAAAAGTATGAATAAATAATATTAAATAAAAAGATTCTTTAAAAATTATTAATTAAAGCTTTCTGTGCAGATAGCAGGCCCGCAAGCATGGTGAACATCCCTAAAATCCGCTGAACCTTCTGTAAGAAGCGTGGGAAGCACCAGCCTCCTAAAGTGACAGTACACAATGGGCAGGGATCCTCTATGTGCTCAGGGACAGCAGCATTATGACAGGAAGCAGAGAGGCTATGGTGACAGACTAAGCCTATTTCCTGGAAAAAGGCAAAAACTACAAAGAAGATTGTGCTGAGGCTTGAATGTGCTGAGCCCAACTGCAGATCTAAGGGAATGCTGGCTATTAAGAGATGCAAGCATTTTGAACTGGGAAGAGATAAGAAGAGAAAGGGTCAAGTGATCCAGTTCTAAGCCTCATCTTTTCTACTATGAAGACAGCAAAATCTTGAGGTGAATGTCCACCTCACTTGATTACAGTTGGTCTATTTGTGAGAGTAATTAATAAAATTCCCCTTTGGGAGAAATTTGAATCATGGTATAAAACAATTAATAACAGTAATAATAAAATCTGTTCTGATGATATTCTGACTGAGCTGAAACTGAGCTCTTGAACTCTTAGATGAGCTTCAGACTCACTGAAATAGTAAGGAGGGAGAAAAGTATAAGTTGTGCTCGTATCTGATAAGCAACTCTGCCTATATTTCAAATCCTATTGAAATTATTTTGTTCAAAAAAGTTGAGAAAATTGATCTTTTCTAAGATGCTTAAGGGCTTTCAGTCTTCATAAAATAAGAAAACAGAAAGAACTACAATTCTCACTATACTTCAGTTTTCTAATTTGTGCAAAGGGGAGTAGGATTATTGCCTTGTTGTGTAGGTTTGCATAGTAAAGTATATAGCATATGAAAACACTGAGATCAGTGTTAGCCATATCGTAAATAGACAGTTAGTGCTAGCTGTGAAAATTATTAACATAAAGATAAAAGAAAATGACAAAGGAAGAGATGGTAGAAAAAAGTTTTCAAAAGGTCTAGGTCTTGCAGATAGAAAATACAAAATAAATTATTTGACCGAAAAGTCAACATTTTAGGGCTGGCTTGTGGTATAGTGGTTAAGGCAGCTGGATCCCAGATGTCCACCTGCAAGGTTCAAGTCCTAGACTAGCCTGCTTGAAAAACACACCAAAGATGTACGCATGAATGCCAAAATTGTGAGAGGAGAATGGAGAAGACGATACTGCGACATGCCCATCCTCTCTGTCTGTCTCTCTCCAGAGAGCATACTCACCCTATAGCAAAACAAAACAAAACAAGTCAATATTTCTTTCACTTTCTGTTCTGAAAAACGATGCATCCTACAAAACTTTATCTTACTTTCTATTAATTTTTTTAAGTTTTTCTTACTTGTTTGTTTCCCACAGAAAATTAACATTCACTGAAATGTGAAAGAATTCACACTTTAGAAATAGCATAATATATTCAAAACAAAATTTTAATAATATAAATAAGAACAGAAAATAATAGGTCTTTATTTTGATATTCACATTTGAAAGAAAAGAAATTTTGGTTGACCACATTTTACTTATTTATAATCTGTGGAATATTGGATTAGGAATGGTGCATTTGACAAATAACCCTGAACAACATATAAGCATTTTTATTACCTTGGTCAATTATACATATAAAAAATTTTCAATTAAGTTTTATAGTAGCTTTAGAAGAAGAGAAAAGACCTAAAAATAAGCTACCAAGTTTTAAAAAGAGATGGAAATCTATGAGTGAAATGTTTTGCTTTTTCCCTTAATCTAACTGGACTGTTCAACAACTTAGTATTAAAAGTCAGTTCTAAATTGAGTCTAAGCACCACTTTTTCAATTTTATGGTTATCTATAAACGTAGATTTAGTATGTGACTCTTTCCCAAAAGCTATAACTTTGGACTTACTGTAATTAAATATAAGTTCTTATCTACAAGAAAGGATGGTAAAATATCTCTTGAGTACGTGTCAGGTCGGGTCTTCGGAAGGTTGTGGGCAAGGGTGGTAAGGGTATCTATGATAAGAGCTCACACTTTCTACACCTTAGGAGAGATGGCTACAGAATAATAACTGCTCACATTTCTCTCACTACAGGGAATTATTAACTATTGGTGTATTTGACTAACTAGCAAAAGTCAAATTTATTTTAAATGAAATTGATGGGCATTTGTGGCATATTGACATTTGGGGCCATAGCTACAAAATTCTGGGGGTTAATTGTTCTATGATTTCAACCTAGAGGACAATGTCAGCAATTAGGAAGGAGCTAATAGTGCTAATTGAATTGAACAGGTTAAAGAAGTGATGGCACTATAGCTTATGTGAAACATGCAGAATTTGGAGATAAACCGACAGATAAATAGACATATAGATAATATAGATAATTAGAGCTGAAGTTCCTTATATTCTGGGATAAGAGGTAACCTCTAGATCCTCAATTAGCAATACACAAAATCCTTTTAGGTTCTAGTTGATGAGTGACATAAGAAAATTATAAAGACAAACTGATTAAAAATGGAACAGAAAGCATATATAAATTCAGAAGGATGTCTTCTTTAAAGAAATAAATAATCAGATCCTTTGTTCACTTTTTAATTGGAAAAAAAAGTCAGAAGGATGAAATAGAAGTGGTGAAATAATGCATTCAAAGTGAAATAAAGTCAAGTAATAAATCTGTGATTTCATATGGCACAAAATAACTTCCTATCAAAGACAGGTAGATTCCCAAGAATGTATAAGAGGATGACAAGTTTTTGTTAAAGACTAGAAATAAAAAGTAGTGCTGACATATATGGGACTCTTCTCTAAAGACTCTGAACATTTTTTGTAGCATAGGTTTAAGAGAGAATCCTGTTTGGAAAGGAGAGATGAGTGGGATTCTCAAGGCCTTGTTCAGTGTCATAATTTATGGTTGTTTAAACCTAAAGAAAAAAAGTAAAGTCAGTACTGCAGTATAGTGGTTAGGGGAGCTGGATCTCACATAGTTTATGGTGTCTTAAACCCTACCCTTGCCACTTAGGAAGCATGCCAGGTACATGCGTATGCATTCCCAGCATCCCCACGGGATGGAGAAATGGAGAAGCAATTGGGGTGCAACACGCTCCACTAGGATGTGCTTTCTCACTCTCTGTGTCATTCTGTCTCTCCATGGAAACCATATATACCCTTTGGTAGTTAATAAAAGAAAAAGGGAAAAAAAGTTTGATAGAAATTGTTACAATGAATCTAAGAAATACCTAAAGAAAAAGAAACAGACAAACAACAAAGAAGCCAAGATATTTTCATCTCCTGGGAGGACATTACATTTTTCTATCAGGTGAAAATAGGAGATTCCTCCTTCCATTATGGAGATGATATTCTCATGATATTCTGAATATAATTTTATCCTATATATCTTATTTTCAACCTCAAATTGATTTCCTTTTTTTTTTTTTGAGAGATTTATTTATTTATTTATTTATTTATTTATTTATTTATTTATTTTTGCTATAGGGCGTGTGCGCTCACCAGAAAGACAGACAGAGAAAGATAGATGGAAAGCGAGAAATCACCCCCCCCCCCCCCAGGGGGATGGCCACACCACAGTCTCTTCTCCATTCTCCTCTCGGGATCTTGGGCACGCATGCACACGTGCCCTGCTTGATTTAAGCCACCGGGTCCGGGACTCAAACCGCGGTCAGCTACATGGGAGTCTGGCGACATAGCCATTATGCTAACTGCTGGTCCCTCAAATTGATTTCCTTAGTATGAACTTTAAAATATGATCATTGATCTGTCATTCTTGGTAAATATTTGTATACAGACTCAACTGGAATTCAAGAGGTTTTGGAACCACCATGAAGTAGATTGAGAAAGATGCCCAATACAAATTCTTGAAGTTGGGTACAAGGGCAGAAAAAGAAAAAAAGATACAGCGTTAAATCATGAAGTCAGGAAGATATACATAGTTTCACATATTAGAGTTTCCAAAAGCAAGAGAATTCAAGTTAGAGAGCTGCTTCCTGGCATTCCTTAATACTAATTTCCCTTTGCTACATTTTCTATCTTTCTAAAACTAAAATTTTCTAGGTTTGACCCCTTCTATGTAATTTAAATAATCCACATAATCAAACACTTTCACTTCTTTTTCTAGAATAACAGTAGATAAGTTTTCTCTTATGAGATTTTAAAAATACTATTGTTTTACTCAATCACTGTATATCATCACAGTTTACAAAATTAATTTGCCAGCATAAACACACTGTATATTAGTCAAGTTAAAGATATGATACATGTTACCATTGACAGATAATCTTCCATTTTTGTGTCCCTGAAATGTTTTGCTTCTTTCTTCCCTCTGGACTCTCTTTCTTCGCCTCCCTCTGTTTCTCACCTTCTTCTCACACTTTCTCTAGTATCTACGATTGTTCCCCATGCTTTTGTATCTTTCAGCTTCAGCCATGGAGTGTGGCCATTCATTACATATTGGGAGGGTCATACAATGTCTCTCTTTCATAGTCCAGCTGCAAATCTTCCATCTTAGTCCACGTTCTATCAAATATCAATGTTTCATTGTTTGGTATGGCTGAATAGTATTCCATAGAGTGTATGTGCCAGATTTTTTTAGTCCATTCATCTGTTTGTGGACATTTGGGTTGGTTCCATGTATTAGCAATTGTGAATAATGCTGCAGTAAACATAGATGAGCATGCACTTTTCTGACTGAGCATTCTCCTATATTGGGTAGATACCAGGAGAGGAATTGCTGGGCCATATTGTAGCTCTATCTGTAGGTCTTTGATGAATCTCCCTATTGTTCTCCATAGTGTTTGTACTAATTTATATTCTGAGCAACAGTGTAGGAGAGCTCTCTCTTCACTACCACCACACCGTGCCAGTACTTATCGTTTTCTGTTTTCATAATCTTAGCCATTCTGAGTTTGGTTATATGGTATCTCATTTTGGTTTTGATTTACATTTCCCTTATGAGAAGGGATGTTTATAATTTTTTCATGAACTTTTAAACTGTTCATATGTCTTCCTTAAAGATTTGTCTGTTCAGCTCATTTGCTATTTATTTATTTATTTATTTATTTACTTATTGTAGAGACAGAGATTTTCACTATTGGATGCATGCACTCATCAGAGATACATAGTGAGACAGTGAGAGGGAAAGTGAGATATCACCCCCCAGGAGAGATGTCCTCACCAGTTTCTTCAATTCTCCTGTTTAGATTTCAGCATACATGCGCATGCATCTGGTATGAGTTTCAAGCCACTGGGTGTGGAACTAAAACTACAATCAGCCATGTGAGACTCCACAGGTTTAACCACTGCACTACCTACTGACCTCTGCCCATCTTTTAATTGGGTTGATCTTTTCTTTTTTTCAGGTAAACCACTTGAGTTCCGACATATTCTGGTTATCAGATCCTTATCTAAGGTATACTTTGCAAATATCTTCTCCCATTCTGAGGGTTGACAGTTCACTCTAATCATTGTTTCTTTTGCTGAGCAGAATGAGATTTTAAGATCTATGGAATCAAAAGCCATTCTCTCTTTAACGACAGTGATAATATAGTTAAGATAATTAGAGGATTTTGTTCTTACTGTATTGAAAACAAAAGCGGTTGCAGTCTGATTTTTCTTTCTGATTGCAACTACAATATTAAAAGGTTCAGAAGTTCAGAGGAATAATAGTATTAAACTATATTATATCATAACTAATGAATTAAACGTTTTTACTTTTGGGTAATAATTTGAAAATGCATTTATATCTTTAGCTAGAAGTCTAATTTTAACTGAAATAGTAAATGATTAGGAGTCCATATTCCCTAAAAATGCCTCATTTAGGATTGGATTTGACTACTGTTAAATAAAACTATTTTGACCTAAAATGGCTGCCGTTCTCCCACACTTGGATTCCTATAAATAAGTCAAAATACTACATATTAGGCTGTTCTCCTGTACTGTTTGCTAGGTCACAGCCAATCACAGTAGCTAAGCTTCAGTCAATCACAAGTGTCCTGCCTTTTAAAATGTGTTAATGCAGACAAGTATGTAACCAATCTTAATTGTTTCCCTACCTCATTCCTTCACTTTCATTTTTGTACCTCATATTCCCCTTCCTGTGCATGTCACTTTCCTTTTCCAGAACTTAAATACCACGTGGCCATCATGGTAGCCGAAATTGCTTGGACGTTGGTCTGCAAACTCTCTGATTGGAATCATGTCAAAATTTGCTCAATTAAAACGCCACTCTATGAAATTGGCTGATTTTTTAAAAAGAACTATTTATTTTGTTTGTCATTATTATTATTTCATCTGAGTTTTTGCCAGAGAAAGACAAGCAGAGAGAAAGAGAGAGAGGATGAGGGAGCAAGATGCCAGGTCCAGGATTCAAATCATGATCAACCATGTGGGAATTCCAATGCCTTAAGCAGCACGCCACCTGCTGGCCCCATTTTTTTTTTCTTTTAACACTACAGGTTTTTTGTTGTTGTTCAGATTAGATTACACGAACTTCATTAAAGGAGAAAATGAGAGTAAGAAATGCCTTCAGGAAAGTATGTGATATCTATAGCTTCAAAGGCACTTAAGGGAATGCAAGTGCATTTATCTTGAAAATCTTATATGAATTAAGTAAAATATTTATTCTTGACTTTTGAACTTTGAGTTAAATATGCTACAGCCTATTTAAAAAAAAAAAAAACCTCAAATAATAACAAAACAAAAAACAAATACATTAAACTTTAGAGCAGAAATGGAAAGGTCTAAGAATACAATAGGAGAAGGACAAGAGCAGATGCCAGAGACTGGGGGCAGGGTGGGGGGGGAGTAGAAGGGGGGTTGGAGGGACCCAGGGGAAACTTATCAGATGCATGATTGTCGAGTTCTCTGTGAAACAATGTTTGTGGCAATACCTTGATTTGATTTTCACACATTGCATGCATACCTTGAATAAAACATTGTGTGCTGCAGAGATGCACAATGACTGAATGTAAATAGCAAATCTTAAAAAAAATAAATTATAGCTGGGGGCTGTCTCTGTGACAGCATTAAACACTGCTCAAGAAACGATCTCATGTGGCACTTGTGACTCCAGTCTCCATCCTGGTTAGTGTGAGCCAGAAACATGCCAGGCATGCACATAAGCACCTAAGATCTGTCAGCCTGGAGGACTGGAGGAAGGGCATTGTGACATGACCAGACCTCATGGAGATTACTTCTTTTTCTCATGTGCACACATAAGGTCTAGTGTTGAGTAGTGAAAATAATTAATTTTTTAACGTAATTATAGCTGGGCAATGTAATACCCCCTCAAAATAGTTAAAGTATATAATGATATAATTTTGGGGAATGGGACCCAGTCATTAGTATTCTGACATATATATATATATATATATATATATATATATATATATATATAATATTTTTTTTCCCCTTAAGATGTTCAAGTGAATGTAGTATGCAGTGAAAGTTGAAAATCACTGTGTATAGTTCCCTGGTCCAAGTTTTTGTTGTTGTTGTTGTTTGTTTTTTGGATTTTAATTAGTTCAATGGAACAGCTCCTTGTAAATCATTGTGAACATCGTATTTGATCTAGGGTTCTTTACAAAAGAGGTCCATATACTTGACCCCCTTTTTTTATTTTTGGAGAGATTTTTGCTATAGGGCGCGTGTGCTCGCCAGACAGAGACAGACAGAGAGACAGAAAGTGAGAAGTCACCCCCCAGGGGGGATGGTCATACCGCAATCCCTTCTCCTCCATTCTCCTCTCGGGATCTTGGGCACGCACGCACACGCGCCCGGGTTGAGTTTTAAGCCACCGGGTCCGGGACGCGAACTGTGGTCGACTATGTGGGAGTCCAGTGACATAGCCATTACGCTAACTGCTGGTCCCTACTTGACCCCTTTAAAAGCTTAAAACAATCTCCATTTAAGCAGTGGATTTATAATTATGAATCCTTCACTTGCAAAGCATTTTGAACATTTGCTATGTGCCAGGAATAGTGTCATGCACTGAGAATACAGAGTCAAAGAAATATAGTTTTTCCTTAAGGAACTCCTAGCTCCACAAGGGTTTAGGCAGTAACAGTCCAAAGATATTTCTAAGCATTATATTTTCTTGACTTATAAACCCTTTTAGTACTATATAATGTCCTTCTTTGTCTCATCTTACATCTTTGATCTTAAAGCCTATTTTGTCTGAAATCAGTATCGTGACTAAGTCTTGCTGTTTCAAAACCTGGTCTAGGAAACAGCTCCCTTTAGTACTAAAATAATAATTAAACCTGGTCACTGCACTAGAATTGCCTATCATGTTGTTACATCACAGTATGATGTCTTCAATGGATGTATTTTATCATGTAACCAAAAGCAGGAAATGAATGACAAATTGATGCACTGACATGAATAGACTAGCATGTTTTCTGTACTTGCATTGTCTTTGCCAATGATGATTCTGCTGGGCCCAAGTAATACTGGAAAGAGCTTCTTAGGGTTGGTAATATCAGCCAAAATAATGAAATAGTAGCTATGTCAGGAAACAATCTCACCTGACTTCTCTATCAGTAGGGAGAGAATATAAAGTGACCTGCCCTCTCTAACATGATCTTAGACCAATTATTATAGTGCATCTTTCTCAAAAGGCCATGGTATCTTAAACCAATGTCCATCGATAAAAGCTTTTCCCATAAACTCACCCTATTAATTAAATCAAATGTAGCTTTTAAATTGATGAGGTTGCAAGATAAGTTGTTTCATAAGCTTATTTATCAATAAAATAATGTAAAACAAAATGATGAGTAAGAGTACTATAACCCTTAAAAAAAATCACATTATCCTCATTCAATTGTCACTGTGTGTTCCTTTACATAAAAGAATAAAGTTACTGAAGAAAACCAAAACAAACAAATAATAAACCCTAACACATGGCTAATCTCCAAAACATAAAATGTAGTTACATGTCATATCTAAAAAATGAATTTATGGAAAATGATCATTAAGCTAATATCGAAGCTGCCAGATTAAATCTAATATTGTTTTATAAAAGATAAATTTACATATTGATATATTTACAATGTGCCATTTAGTTTCAACATCAACGTAGACACAGAAAAAGTTGTGGAGCATACTGAGAAGCTGAAATACACATTACTGTTGCTGCAGAAATCTGTTACATACTCACATTTTCAAGCTAGTTTTGGAAAATAAATGGATGTAAAAATAAGTAAAATATTTTACCTATTTTAGCTTCATGATGTTCTTTAATGTATATTAAACACCAAATTCCTAATATTTATGTATACTAATTCTGAAATTTTCTTGGAATATTCTTATACTTACCACATAATTAACAATATTTCTAAAGCTTTATGCCATTCAGAAGCTGCCTTCAATTTCCAGAAGGAAATAATATAAATGAAGCTAATTTCACAAAGCACTTGACTATAGTGTTTCATTAGGAATGAATTTCAGGTGAAAAGGTCTGCTTATCTAGACCAATAGAAAGTGATTCTGAACTTAACATAGGCCAATAAGTATCCCCCATGTTCTAAAACTATTTTATGTTAATTGCATAAAAGTAAGAGGTTATGAAAAAGGAATGCCTTGATTAAGGTGAAACTCCACTAGTGAGAGACTTCAGACATTAAAATATATTTTGCTATTCATGATATTAGCACTTTTATAACATATTTTAAAGTCTTAGGAAATATTAACTTTTTGGGCTAACAGGTGGCATGAGGGTTAAGGCATCTGGATCCCACATGGCTGAATGCATGATTCAAGTCCCTGACCTGGTGGCTTGAAAAACACACTGGACATGTGTCCAAAATCCTGAGAGGAGAATAGAAAAGAAGGGATTGATGGGATTGATGGCTGTGTGGCCTGGTCACCCATTGGGGAGGTTGGATAATTTCTCTTGTTCCCTCTCTCTTGCTCTCTCTCTGTCTCTCTTCGGTGAGAACACATGCCCTATGGCAAAATCTTTTTTTTTTTAAAAACAACTTTTCATTAAAAAAGTGATGATATATCTCAGTACCAAAAAATATATTTTGTTAGTGAATAAAAATAAAAGCTGAACTATTAGCCTTACCAACCAATCACATTCACTCTTGTGTCTAGCAAGAATCATACCAGACATTGGACTCAGTTATTGATACATGTGGAATGACAGTATGTATGTGATCAGACAGATGTGGAATCATCTTTTAGCTCCACGTCTGACAAGATGGGCAGTCTTGAGTAAGCTCATAATAAATGGTAGTCAAAGTTTTATTAATTCAAAAAATATTATATTTACTCAATGCCTGCTTGTTCAGTGTAAGTATCTTTCTGAATATTATAGACAGAGCAGATGTAGTAGTCCTTGCCTGCATGGAGCTTATAATTTAGAGACTATTTCTTTTAATTTTTGTCTCAAGTTTTATTAATGTACATCTGAAATTCTCTTAGTTTCTAAGATCATACATCTATTCAAATTATATACCATTGTAAATTATTAGTCTCCATAGAAGTCACCCAGATTGAGGGTAACACACTGAAAGCACAAATCAGTTTGGCCCATAGAATTGTAGATATATATATATATATATATATATATATATACACATATATATATATATACATATACACACACACACACACACACACACACATATTTTTAACTTTGTTCTTCTTGAAGCATCATAGGAATATTTGAGGCAACAACTTCTCAAGATTTACAAGAAATTTCTTTCATTCTTTGTTCCTAACTCCTTTGCCTGGTTTTTAAGTTTCCTAACAATTGTTTTAAAATGAAAATACAAAGGGCTAGTGGTGATGATACAGACGTTGCACAATGCTCTGTGCTGCTGGGGCCCACGGGAAGGTCTACTTGTCCATGCTGGGCGTGTAAGCAGGTGCTTGTGACCCAGGCTGGATGTTGGAGGAGGACTGCAGCATTTTATTGAGGTATTATCACCATCACCTTTATGAAGATGTCCCTTAGCTTGCCGTTTATTTTCTTTCACTACTCTACATTATGAATCTGTGTCTAACTTACCTATGCTTCAAATTACCACCAATAATCATTCTCAAACCTCACTCTTTATAGGCATTTTCAATCTACTCTGACAGATTTCTAACTCTTCAACCGGCTTCCAGTGACCCTCCTACTTTTAGTGTTGCCAATATCTTCTAGCTTAATGGGCAACCTTTACTGAAGTTATTGTATCATTTATTCTGAATATATAATTCTACCTCTGAACCTTTTCTTATGCATTTCTCCTTTTGAGAAATGTCTGCTCCTTTTTTTTCATTTTTAGTAATAATTGCCTGAGTATGAGCGTACTCATGAGAGTGAGAGAAAGAAGATGCATTCTTCAATGTGACACAGTCACACAAAATCACAATCCCTTCTCCATTCCTCTATCCTGTTGGGATTTAGAACACCACACCTAGAGTGTTGGAAATGGTATTGACCATGAGAGATCAGCTCCATTAATGACTAGCCTATGAGCTGACTCACTCTGTCTTCTATTCTATTTGCTTATTCAAACCAAAAAAAAACCTTCCAAAGTTCCACTCAAGTATAACTTCTGTCCATTTTTTCTTTGAAAAATCAGCCCTAATTTGTTATCGCTTTCTTATCAAAATTTATGTGGCATTAATCTCTCCCTTTTAAACTTTATATACATATTATATAGCATAATTGTTTCTTATTGATTTATATGTTAAATATTTATTAAACACCAATATCACCAGGCTGTTCAATATTCTAAGACATTCTAGTATGATTCAGATGAGCCTCAAATAATTTTTTTCCAGTAGGAAAGTGTAAGTTAGGTTAAATCTTATGAAAAATATTTTAGGAAAATTATACATTTCCTCAAAGTTAGCGAACTAACTACTGTAAGATACATCATTACATCATTGATTTATATCAGATTTGGGGTGCAAGTCATTCAATCTTGGTCAGAAACATCCTCATTTCAAGGGAAATATGCTTAATAGCAGTTTCTGGAGCCAAGCCTTTTGGCTTCACAAACCAGGTGTACATCCCCTTGCATAGCAGTGGGATCTTGAGCAAACTATTCAATTTTTCTCAGCGTGACTGTCCTCATCTGCAAAAGGTATGTAGTCATAGAGCTTACCACATTAATTTGTTGGTAGGATGAAGTAAGTTAACACATGTAAATTCCTTAGAAAACACCTGGTATATAATAAGGACTATATAGTAGTAATTGTAATTATTCAATTATGATTGATCTTAAATTAAAATGTGAAAAGAACCTACATATAGCTATTAGTGCAGGTATAGAGGGAGGTGCATTTAAAAGAGACCTTGATAGCTAGGTACACTTTTTTTTTTTTTTTTTTTTGCTTTAAGGCACATGCAATGCACTCACCAGAGGGAGAGACAGAGAGAGATAGACAGACAGACACCAGACACAGTGGAGGGAAAGTGAGAAAACATCCCCCTGCCCAAGAGGGATGGTCTTGCCACATCCTTTCCCTTCTTTCTCCTCCTGGGATCTTGAGCATGCATGCCCATGTACATGGCATAATTTTCAAGTCACCAGATCTGGGACTTGAACTGCATCCAGCCATGTGGGAGTCCAGAGACATAACCATTATGCCATCTGCTGGTCCCAAGAGTCTAGGTACACCATTAACTTGTGTTAGAAAGCACAGTTATGAGATTGTGCAATATGCAGATGTAATCTGATATTCATGTCTTTTTCTCCCTAAAGAGTGTGTAATCTCTTCTAGAGAAAAGTCCTTGCTCTAGCTTTCTTTTTGAATTCTAAGTATCCACTGGAAATATTAAACCCATAGTAGGTCTTCAATAAAGTTTCAACAAAATGAATTAGATATCATGCTAAAAATTACTGGAAATGTGTACATTAGTCTCTACAAAAATCATTAGATACTAATTTTATACAATTTAAAACTAATTTGCAATTCGACACAAGTAGCAGACTTCCCTTTCTCAAAACAGTAGTCTTTTAGCATGGGAATTTAAATAAATTAAATAATTAATGATGAAAGTTCAAGCCCAAGGGCAAGAACATTTTATTTGCCAAAATATATTACAGAAAAGGTTAAATTAGAAATTCTCTTATCTTTTCACCAGTGGCATTTTAAATACAATTTACCAGAAACAGAAGTAATGGAAGCAAATGTGGATACCCACATGCTGTCCTGTAGAATATTTTAACTTTATTCCCCACTTTTTCTTATTACAAATTACCTAACTTTATTAGAATGAATGGATCATTTAAATTAGTCAGAATCATACCCTTGGCTAAAATTTTGATCTGGCTTTTATTTTTTAACCTAGAGAGCCAAAATTCTAGTGGAATATAGACATACAATTTATTTTATTTAGATAAGTTAATTTAGATGTAGCTAAGGAAAAAATATTAGTTAGACATACTTTGTTTTCCTAGATCTTTTCATCAAAGATCTTCAAGTGTTTGAATAAAGAATTACCTGATCATTAGAAAACTGAAATAGTTTCCCTTAGTGTAAATTTTCTTTTATAAACATTGCTTCAGTTACTACTGTAGTGTTTACATCTTAGGCACGTTGAGGTCTTATAAACCTTCATAGTAACCACAATAAAGACAAATTGAAGCTCACTAACTGCTTCCGATACTTATCTCTAATGCGTAAGGGGGGATAGGTGAATTAAATAACAATTGAATGGTGCCATTTCCTTACATGCTCGTACCTATCAAAAGACTCCTAGAAGACAAGATTATCTTCATAAAATTATAATAGTGCATACATTGTTCTGTGCACAAGTAGATACTTAAAGCAGGATTTTTTTGTTTTGTTTTATTTCGTTTTTGCTTAGGCTACTGAAGTTTTTCTCCCATATTTGGTAAAACTGTAAAGACTCAAAGCCTTACAGCAGGTGATATGTAGGACATTGCTTAGGAAGGTGAAATACTAGATTTGCAGCATTATATGTAGTAGAGTAAGTCCATCAGAGTGACAAGTAACTGTCTGTCCAAAGCGTGTATGTACAATAGATGCTCATCATGATGATCTGTTTTATTATTTTAGCTTTGGAAACTAAATGCTTCACATGTATTATTTAAAATGTACAGCGAATAATTCTTATTCTTGATGGTGGTTATTAATAAGACTGAACAGTTTGCTTCTCTGAATAGATGGAATTTAAAGAAAACGTCAAGAGTTCCTCAAAATGTTAGGTGTCTAGAGTTGTTATGTTAGATCTATAGTTTGTTGCTTTTGTCAATGCATTTTAATTTTTAAATTACCAATCAAGCATAAGTGTCTTTAGATACCTCAAACCTTTCTGTGCAGATTACATGGCATCCTAAATACAGTTCTAAATAAAAAAAAAAAAAAAAAAAGAGGATAAATAAATAAATAAAACTAATCTCAATTAGACGAATTCTGTATATTTTCAGCAATATCATTCAGGGTTACAGCATATTCTGGTACCTTTAAACTTGCACAATTTCCTTCTCTCACAATAAATTTTAATCAGATACTTTGTATCCAGTTGTACTCCTGTCTGAAATCTTCCAAAGTGCTATTGTTGCCAAGGAAACCATTTCCTTGTTATCTGTGCATTCAGCACACTGTCTCACTGTCTGGCTCATTTTTCTTCTCTCTTTCACTCTTTCTGTGACTCAACTGGAAGCTTTAGGCCATTACATTAGTTAAAATAAAACACATTGCTCTCTTCTCAGAATATAATGCTCATTTAAAAGTTGCAGAACACAAGTTTCAACAATGGCTTCCTGACGGTATTGTATTTTTATTTTGTGGGAAAGAATAGAAACAGAGAAAGAGGAAGAGAGAGAGAGAGAGAAACAACTTTTGTTTCATGCTTTGTTTTACTTTGGAGCAGCTAAAATGTGTATAAAGTGTTCTTTATGCTCTCCTAGCTATATTAGTACTGTGAAAGTCTGACACAAGTGCTTTTTGAGTACTTTTTAATCTCTGTTTTCTCATATATATACAGTATAAAAAGAAAAAGGTGGATGCAAACATGAAAGACAACTCTAAAATGGTAAATTGAGTGAGTTGAACATTTGTTAATACTCCTTGCCTGCTTCTTCTCTCATGCTCTTGCCACTCCCCAAAGTATTCCACTGACAGAATATTTCATTTTTAGCCCCTTTGCAAAATGCTCATGTGTACATTTTTTTTAAAAGAGGTTTTTTTGCTTAGGGCTCACATGCTTACTGGAGAGAGACAGACAGAGACAGAGACAGTGAGAGGGAAAGTAAGAAATCACTCTTCACTCTCCAGAGCGAATGGCCATGCTGTAATGCACTCTCCTCCATTCTCCTCCTGGGATCTTGGGCACACATGCACACACGCCCTGCATGATTTTCAAGCCACTGCGTCCAGGACTCCAACTGTAGTCAGTCATATGGCAATCCAGCAAGAAAACCACTAGGCCATCTGCTGGTCCCTGTGTGTACATTTTAATTAAGGAAAAAAAAAAAAGCTAATGTAATCTTTTTATGACAGGATTCTTTTTTTTTTTTTTTTTTTTTTTTTTTTTTTTTTTTTTTAAAGCTATACAGGTTTAACACATTGAAAGACCACAAGCAGAATTCTACCAAAATGAATAGACTTCTCAGGTTGTGAATGTTGCCTACTGAAGATAAAGCCTGAATCAAAAATGGGTTGGTGAGAAAAATAACACAATATGAAATTTGGGATATTATCCATCTATCATACAATGACCCAGGTTTGTGTAAGTGAAAAATTAATTTCTAAAGAAAAACAAGCTTTATAAATTTAAAAAAAACTTACACAAATTGAAACTTTGTTTGCTTTTTTTTTTCCTTCAATTTATTTGTTTGCATTCATTCACTGAACATCATTACAGCATACAAAATGAGATTTTCCATCCAGAGTACACTATATATTGTCTCAATCAAGCACATCAACAAACATGTTATTGTCAGCAAATGATCTTCCATTTCTTGTCTTCTGTATGTTTTTTTTTTTTTTTTCCCCTATCCTTGATTCCTTATCTCTTACCCTCTGCCATCTCCCACTCTCCTCCCACACTGTCTCTGGTATCTATGTTTGTTTCTATACTGTTTTCTCCTCACATTTTATTGTATCACCAAAAACCCTAATCAATCCAAATACCCTCATAGCAAGCACAGGTGATACACACATTTCCATGAACACAAGTCTTACTTTACGCATCCTATAAAGTAGCATCTAGCTGTGGCTACATATCCTACTGCAGTCATTGAATAGATATATATTTTTTTTTCCTGAAACTTTTTTTTTTTTTGTAACTCAATTTACATTCCTTCCCTAAGCTTCATCACAGCATACAAAATGCAATCTCCCATCCAGTACACACTGCATAGTGACTCAATCATGTACATTACAAAAAATTTTCCATTACTAGTTCCTAGAATTACTTTTACCCCTCTTTTTGACCCTCTGTCCCTTCCCACCCTCCTCTCACACCACCTCCGGTGTCTACAATTGTCCTTCATTCCCTTCCCACCCACATTGCATTGATCGCACAATTTCCTACATAATCTAACTACTTTCAATGGTGAGTTCACTTATTACTACTAAGAAAACCAGTTTTAACTTAACTCAAAGAAGTGCCAAGGAACTTTGCTTAAAGCCAGGAAACAAGTTAGGATTCTGTTCAAATGGTAGGTGCATGAACCTATCAGTCTCATGTACTTTTATCTTCTGTTGTGGTTCAATTTTCCTGATTAAATTCTGGGATATAATATTCAACTCCAGACTTGTCCTTATGATTAAGTTGGCCACTTTCATAGTTTTTGGACTCTTTTTTCCATGTGTCTGTGTTTAATTTTCTTGATACAGCACACCCTTGAGAACTTGTTGATCTGGTCTGGTGCTGGTAAATTCTTTCAGGTTTTGTTTATCTGAGAATGTTCTTGTCTTTTCTTCCCATCTGAAAGATAATCTTGCTGGGTACAGTATTCTTGGCTGAAATTGCTTCTCTCGTAGCACTTTGAATATATTTTCCCATTCTCTCCTCGCTCACATTGTTTCCGATGAGAGATCTGCTGTTAGCCTGATGGGATGTCCTTTGTAGGTAACTTGATGTTTTTCTCTTGCCAATCTTAGTATCTTGTCTTTGTCTGCGGTTTTGGTCAGCCTGGCTATAATGTGTCTTGGAGAAGATCTTCTTGGGTTGATTCTATTTGGGGTCCTTTGTATTTCCTGGGACTGGATCTTTGAATGCCTCTCTAGGTTTGGAAAGTTTTCTTGCAGGATTTCATGGAATAGATTATCAATGCCCTTATGGGTCTCTTCACCTTCTGGAATGCCAATTATATGAATATTTGGACGTTTGATGGTATCCAGTACTTCTCGCATATCATTCTCAAATTTTTGGGCCATTTTCTCAGTCTTCGTGGTGGATTTTTCTAAGCCAGCCATTTTATCTTCTACATCTGAGTTTCTATTTTCTGAATGATCTAGTCTGCTTTTAATACTTTCAAGGGAGATTTTGACTTCTTGTATTATAGACTTCATCTCTAGCAGTTCCGTTTGAGTCTTTCGTAAAGTGTGTAATTCCTCTTTTAGATCTTGCAAGAATTTCCTCATCTCCTGGAACTCATCAACTTCTTTCTCCTTTCTCTTTAGCAGTTCATTATCTCTCTTCTCTTCCATCTCTGTTAGCTTCGACATTATGAATGCTCTAAATTCCTTATCATACATTTCCATGACTTTCACCGAACTGCTTGTGGATGAAGGAGAGTTACTCTTTTCCCTTGGAGGAGAGGTATTTTCTCGTTTTCCCATATTTCTCGTGATCCGGCGGTGATTTCTTGTCATCTGATGGATGGTGTGTTTCCTTCAAATTCTTGAAGTTAAGCCTCAATGTTCAGGAGCAAGCAGACAGAGGTGTTCTAGAATCTGTTTGCCGTTCTGTTGTGATTGCTGGTGCAGAAGATTCAGTAGATATTGGATGGAGAGACAAGAAAAAGGAAAATGAAAAAGAGAGAGAGAAACAACAACAAAAAGAGAAAAAAAAGACAAAAAATATAATTACTGTTCTTTTTCTAAAAAAAAAATCACAAAATAGAAAACCGCGCGGGGCACTTTTCCCAGGAGCCATGAGGAATCTTGTGAAGGAAAGGCTCAACTCTCCTGCCTGGGAGGAAGGAAGAGAAGGGATTATTAGCAAAACAAAAGGTGGAGCTGAGAGCCAGAGAAAATCTTTACCTCTAAAAAAATCGTAAAAAGGAAAAATTACCAAAAAAAAAAAAATGAGGAGACAGGAGCAGACAGAGACAGAGACCTCAGAGACACAGAGACAGAGACAGAAGGCCAGAGGGGCTCCCTACCATGCTAGCTTTGCTTGCTGGAGGCTAAATTATGAGTAGAAAAATCTTCATTTCTCCTGTCCCCTGAAATATCTAGTTCCCAGGAGCCATGGGGAATCTTGTGAAGGAAGGGCTCAACTCTCCTGCCACGCTAGCTTTGCTTGCTGAAGGCTAAATTATGAGTAGAAAATCTTCATTTCTCCTGTCCCGTGAAATATCTAGTTCCCCTGCTTTTTTAATGCCTTTGAGCATCTGTTGGGACTGGTGGGTCGTGAAAATTGGAGTTCTATCACTTACAAAGTTGTAGAATCAAGTGGAAAATTTAGACAGACTTAGAAAAAAAATGTATAATGAAATAAAGGTTCAGAATTTTCCACAAATAGAGACACATTTTAAGTCAGAGTCAAAAGTTCTACCAATACTAATCAAAATAAGTGAAAATAAAATTACACTTAGACCAAAAATAATACTACTAAAAAGTAAATGACTGAGAAAACCTTCAAAGCAGCAGAGATGGGGAATAAAGCACACACACACACACACACACACACTCAAATGTGTACCATTATTAAAGGCAATAATAAAAATGGCAGCCAAATTGTTCAACAAAAATAGAAAGAGGAAAACTGCATTAGATCTTTCAAGTGCTAAAAATAAACAAATAAATAACTGACAGTTTAAAATTCTGAACCTAACAAAATTTCTCTTCCAAATTACAGAAAAATAAAGACATTAAGAACAAAACCACCCAGACTAGGTTCTTTTTTTTTTTTTCTTTTTTCTTTTTTGGAGAGGTTTTTGCTATAGGGCGTGTGCACTCGCCAGACAGACAGAGACAGAGAGATAGAAAGCAGGAAATCACCCCCCAGGGGGGATGGCCACGCCACAATCCCTTCTCCTCCATTCTGCTCTCGGGATCTTGGGCACGCACGCACACGCACCCGGCGTGAGTTTAAGCCGCCGGGTCCGGGACTCGAACCGCGGTCGACTATGTGGGAGTCCAGCGATATAGCCATTATGCTAACTGCTGGTCCCCAGACTAGGTTCTTTAAGTGCATAAGAGTAGCACAGATAGTGGAAGAAACTTCCGTGAAACTAAAGCATTGACGGAGATTATACAAGGTTATTGCATTATATTGGAAATGATAAATGTAATTTGTATTCGATATTAATAAACCAAGAATGCATGGTTTAATCTCTACTGTAACTACTAAGAGTAATGAAAGAATGTACAGTAACAACCAAATATAAAATAATATAAAACCACATATGAGTAATTTTTAAAAAGCAAAAACTGGTAAAAGGAATATAGAACAAGTTCAAAATAACACATATATAGTAAGACAATTTACTTAAGTCCAAATAGTTCAGGGATAAATTAAAAGGTATATCATAGATTAGATATTTCAAATAGATAACACAGTTTAGCAGGACAGACACAACAAAAAGTCTTATGAAAGATGAACCTGATATAAAAAAATTAAAAGTAGAGTCAGGAAAATATATTCATACAACCCAAAGGAAATATAGTTGGCAATTTTACAAAAATATCAAAAAAGCAAACACTTTAATGCAAAGCATAAAGCTAAAAAAGGACATTTCAGGCCAGCCTTGTAACTTCAAAGTTAAGGGAGGTGAAACACACATGGCTGTAATTTGAATCTGGGCCCCAGAAGCTAGCCGGAGAGACAGGCCAAGTGCCTGCATATGCATGTCCAAAGTTCTGACAGGCTGGAGAGGTGGAGAAGGTGAGGTCGCAGTGTAACCATGCCCCCTTAGAGGGTGCTTTCTCCCTCATCTTTACTCTTTGGTAAGCTCACATGCCCTTTGGCAATATTAACAATAATTTATAATAATAAAATAGTCATCCTGGAAAAAAAAGAGACACTAATTCTTAATTTGTATGAATGTAATACCTTTAATGAATAAAATACCTTTAATATTTAAAGAACCAAAAAAAGAACTAAAAGGAAAACCACAGCCAACCTGTGAGATTTTAACAGTAACTAAAAGAAAAATCAGTGAACAAAAATATCAATGAGGATATAGATTTTATGTGCATGAAATGTGCTAGTGCTTTTACTTGAGGTTGAAGATGTATATATTAGCTACCATGTTCTAGGCAATATTTTAATCTCTATATCTATTAATACAATGATCAATAACAGACTACTGGGACCAGTAGATGGCCTAATGGTTACGTTGCTGGACTCCCACCCAGTCTACCATGGTTCCACTCCTGGACCCGGAGGCTTGAAAAAACTCACCCCGGGTGGGTGTGGATGTGTGTCCAAGATTCTAAGAGGAGAATAGAGGAAAAGGAATTGTGGCATGGCCATCCCCTCTGGGGGGTGATTTCTTGCTTTCTGTCTCTCTGTATCTCTTAGTCTATCCAGCAAGGACATATGCCCTATAGCAAATTCTCTCTTAAAAATAAATAAATAACAGACAACTATTTTGATTACATTAGGCTTATATATTCTAGTGGGAAGAGATGAATGAGCAATTGTATGAAAGGGATAATTTCTAATAAATGCTGTAAGGAAATAAAAACAAAGTTTCTGTGGTAGACTACATGGGAGTCCAGCGACATAGCTATTACACTAACTGCTGGTCCAGGAGATAACATTTGAACAGAGACCACCTGTCACCTTAGAGAAAGATCCAAGGCAACTTTAACAAAAATGCACTAAGTATAAAGTAACAAGTATGAATGAACCTCAAACATTATTGAAAAAATGGGATTAGACTATGAATTTATTCTGGTACAAAAATGTTTTGAAATTCATGTATAATTTTTTTTTTCATAAGACACATTTCCCATGAACTTTTTAAAGACCTCCTGTATTTGACATGTCAATGAACATGTCTTCTGAATGTGATTAAGATATATTGGAAACATTACTTTAAGGTAGCAGTCATATTTCTTACTTATGTCCTCTAACCCTACTAATCTGACAATGCAGTACCAACAACTGTTGTGTTTTTCTTGTTGTTTTGTTTACCTAGACAGAGAGGGATGGACTAATACCCTATAGGGCTATTGGAGTGCAGTTGTACTTCTCTTCTTAAGTATTTGAAATGTTTTATGTGCCTGGACATAGAAAGACATGTTTTGGCTTAAAATTGACCATTAGTTCCCACATTACTATGACTGAGCTGAGTACAGTTGGAGGCACCATGAAATTCTGGGTTAGTAATCATATTTCCTCTGCTTCCACTCATGTTGTAGCTTTCTGTTCTCTTAGTCACTGCTCAACTAGTGAGTTTCATTGAGTGTGATTGAAAGTCTTTAGGCTATTTTTTTTTTTTTTTTTTTTTTTTTTTTTTGTGGAGGTCAGAGGAAGACAGAAATTCCTGTCCAGTGGATCTCCTTCTTTTTTATGAAATTTATGTAAGAGGAAATCTCTACTTGAGGGTAAGCCAATTACTTACAGAGTTCAATGTTCTGAAGGGAAGTATCCAGAACATAGGAAGAAGGAAGTCAAAACATTAATCCGATCGTCTTCAGGTGATCGGATATTGCATCAATTTTGGTGTTTAATTGTTTTGTTCTCCACTGCTATCTTGTACATTTTTATGAGGAACACATAAGGATTTCCTATTGCACTCACAATAGGAAAAAAAATAAGAAAGATATTTTCCAGGGAAGAACTCTTAAGTGGCGAAAAGACAAAAGACAACAAAGTAAAAAACATAAATGAAAACAAAACACCAAAAGTTTGCTTTTCAAAATTGAACTTCCTTTATTATTATTATTATCATTATTATCTTTTAATTTGGCCAGAGAGACAGAAAGAGAGAGAGTGAGAAAGCAAGCTGCCAGGTCTGAGACTCAAACCAAGGTTGGCAATGTGGGAGTCCATAATCTTTAACCACCACGCTACCTGCCAGTCCCAAAAGTTTGCTTTTGTTGGTAGTCCTGGACTTGATTCCTAATATTGCTGATCAGTTTGGATCCTATTCCAGAGATCTCAGTACAAACATATTTCTGATAGAAGGGAAATGAAGCTGTGTTGTTACTAAGACCCTGTTGTTTTATTCTCTTTTGTTTGCCCTCAATAGGCAGCTCTTAGTTTAGAAGTCTGGCCTTTCATAAACGTCACCAGTGAATACACACTTCAATTATTTTTCACAGTGACCTGAACAAAAAGCTGTCTATCAAGTCTAGTTTATCAGTTTTTTGATGCCTGGCCATATTGTGCATTCCAGGGTGCTCAAGTGTTATTTGACAAAGGGCTTCCTTTGGTCTTTTAAGTTAATTCCAGATTCTGAACTGATCTGAATCCTACAGATTCACAAAGGCAGATCTCTGAAGAGACATGCATTTCAACAGATACTGAAATATTTGTAAATAAATTTAAGAGTTATAGAATAATGAGAAGTATGCAACTTTTCAGCTTCTATTTAACTTTCAGAGGTTTCATTTTAGTCACCTCTATTAAGAAAAAACATAAACTCTATGGCCTCCCCCTTCCCACCTCGCCATGGTCGGTGTTGTTTCTAAACAATACTGGATAATAATGTTTTATCTATTATTTTCTAAAATATAATGGAATTATTTCAGATTTTTATAAATTCTGCCTCTTTTTTTCCTAGGTATTACATTCTCCTTGCAGGGACTTTCATATAACAGTGTAGATTTGAAGAAATTAAACAAATAAACAATAAAAAAACCCATAAAGTAACAGAAACAAAATATTAATAATTTTTACTTTACCCAATTGGAATTTTATTGCTGTTATCCCCTAGAATCCTTCTATTCAGTTAGTTACTCTTGTCCTATTGACTTTCTCTGAATGAATAAATTCTTGTCAGTAGAACCACTAAAATCCCCTTTAGAAAAGCTTGAGAAGACAGGCCCGTAAAAGCAAACTATGCCTTTAGAATTGAACTTGGAAATACTAAGGGGAAGGCCATTTATGGAGGCAGGGATAATTATAAGTAAGTAAACTGTAGAGCTTAATAATGAACATTCTTTTTGCCTGTGCTCAGGGGAATAAAGTTATCCTTATAGCCTTCAGTGTATTTCAGAACTGGAGTTGACTTCTGAGAGTGGCCAGACCGATCTCTGTGTTGCTGGAATCATATTTATATATTTATTTATTAATAGATATTTATGATTTACATTTAATCACTATACATTTTTACAGTATAGAAAATGTTTTTCCCAGAACAAATACAGTGCATATCAGTCACAACAAAGACATTGTCATATACATTATCATCAGCAAATAGTTTTTCATTTTTGAGTCAATTAAACATATCGTCTGTGTTTTTCCCCTTTTCCCCACCCTCCCTCTTCATATTATCCATTCCCTATTACCTATCCCTTACTTCTCTCTAGTATCTACAGTTGCCCTCCTTGCTATTATACCTTACAATTTTTCTGCTAAGTGAAGCAAGGCAGATTATGAAAGATAGACTTTGTATGTTTCTACTCAATATATACTGAATGTTTGTGCTCTATAGCAAAAGCTAGAGTCATATTTAAAATTTGTATGTCCTCTAGACAAATTTTAAGTGTATAATATTGTTGACTCGATTAATATTGTCTCACAGGTCTCAAGCTATTCATTTTGTTTGACTGATACTTTATGCCTATTAAGGAAATTATCCTCATTTACCCCTTCCTTTGGTTCTGGTCAATACTCATTTCACCATTTGATTTTTGTGAGTTTACTGTTTTAAGTCTGTCATATAATGGGTATCAAACACTATTTGTCTTTCTGTGACTGGCTTATTTTACATTATATAATGTCCTCAAGATTTATCTATTCTCTCTTATAAAAAGAATTCCCTTCTTTCATAGAGTCAAATAGTATTCCATTGTGGGTATATACCACATTCTCTTTGTGTATATATACCACCGTGTGTATATTCCATTCCATTGTGTGTATAGTATATATCACGTTCTCTTTATGTATTCATCCATTGATTGACATTGACTTTATTTCCACATCTTGACTGTTGTGAATTGTGCTGTATGTGTGCAGTGTGATGGGGTTACTTTGGGGCTTACATGAAACATAATTCCCTATCTATTCTCATTGCTTATATAGTCATCTCAAATGGTAAGCAAGGTTTTCAAGTTCATTTTTTTTGAGAGAGATTTTCGCTATAGGGCGCGTGCGCTCGCCAGACGGACAGAGAGAGACATAGAGATAGAAAGCGAAAAATCACCCCCCAGGGGGCATGTCATGCCACAATCCCTTCTCCTCCATTCTCCTCTCGGGATCTTGGGCACACACGCACACACACCCGGCGTGAGTTTTAAGCCACCGGGTCCGGGACGCGAACCGTGGTCGACTACGTGGGAGTCCAGCAACATAGCCATTACGCTAACTGCTGGTTCCCTCAAGTTCATTTTTATACAAAGCACTTAATATGATACCTGACATTCAGTAGATACATACCAAATCACAGAAATATTGTTATGCATGTGAGGTTTCAGCTCAATGTTCAGATGCTGCATTATGTACACAGAGCACCACTTAACTAAGACAAATAAAAACTTCTTTTCAGAGTTATTTACATATCAGATTTCGACACACAAAAAAATATAGGTCATTTACTTGCTTCCTCCTCTGGAATTGTAATAGCATTTTCCTTTGACTGAACCGTTAAAAGTTTACTTCCACAGACACATTTTACTTTTATCAATACTTCTCTTTTCCTTCTTCTTTGTTTCATTTTTATTTTTGTTACCATCTTAGAAAGCTAACCTCTTGTGCCCTCACTAACAGAAGTAGGAATTGCATGAAAGCAGTCATTTGTAAATGGACGTTTTCAATTTATTGTTGAAAACACCACTCCATCCTTAGATAGTTCTTTCCTGATGCTTACCTAGGGAAGCAGAGCAGAAATTATTTAATTTGAAGTGAGAGAACTGTTCCCTGAACTATAAGTAAACAAATTATTAGAACATTTTCCTTCCTTTATTCTATGGCATTCTGTGTAAAGCTTTGGACATTTTTAGCACCTTGCTTTCTTCAGATATGTGGATCGGGGTCTGTTTCACACCTGAATCCCTTGACCGTTCTTCTATTATTTAAAATCTAAATTATATCTGTCAAAAGTTCTTATCGGTGTTCTAATGGAATCTAGAGCAGCAGAGGGTCTGGGCTTTAAAACCTTAATACAAATAATGATGTCAGAGAAGGTGTCCAGTTCAAAAACAAAAATTCATTTCAAGTGAAGGTAAAAAATTTGTAGAAGTCAATTCAGAATATATTTTTCCATATTTATTTTGATAGCTAAAGTTTTTTTTAACCTATATCTTGACAATTAATTCATAAGAGAAAATCAACCTAACTGTTTGAATATCATAATTACAACTTTATTTTTTTTTTGGAGAGGTTTTCGCTAAAGGGCACATGCGCTCGCCAGACAGACAGAGAGAGACATAGAGACAGAAAGCGAGAAATCACACCCCAGGGGGGGGATGGTCACGCCACAATCCCTTCTCCTCCATTCTCTTCTCGGGATATTGGGCACGCACGCACTCACGCCCGGCGTGAGTTTTAAGCCACCGGGTCCAGGACGCGAACCGCGGTCGACTACATGGGAGTCCAGTGACATAGCCATTATGCTAACTGCTGGTTCCCCATAATTACAACTTTATCTAAGATCTCAAAGACCACTGAGAAGTTTGAACAAGTTTGCGGTTAAAAAGCATCATGATTCATTATATGACTTTTTATAAGAATGTGTAATCTATGAACTAAAGAAAAAATAATCGTCACTATAGAAACCTGGCCTAAGGAAATAGGATCAGATTAAGAGTTTATCTGTTTAAAATATAATTAAAGGATTCCTTTCCTATATAACAGAGCCAAGCTGAGCTGATCGTCTGAGAAAGGTCCCTGTTTTGTAGAGTGTTCTTACGAAATATGGACTTAAGGCAATCTGTTTTGTACACATTGTTTTGTATTCACACTACTAGGTACCCACTTACCTAGAGCCAAAGAGAAACAAATGTTCAGACTAATATAAACTCTTAAAAGATTTCCTCTGTAAGTCTTTTCCAACTTTTGCCTTAGTATCGTTTTGTTTCCATCAGGTAGAAGAGAGGCAGGGCCTAAGCACATGACTGAGAAGAACCATGACTTACTTAACATCTCTAGATAGGAAGCTTCTAGATCCCCAGGTAAGTGTGGCAGGTCAGTACAAACTTCTCCAGTGCAGTAACTTTTGGTCGCTTCTGTAGCACTTCACTAGCGTGATATTAAACTCATATAAGGCTGACAACTGTGTCCTTTGTCTCTTAACAACTATCTAATTTCACCTCTGTTTCCGTCGGTCCAATTCTCTCTGATTAGCTGTTTCAGTGGCAAATGAAATAAAAATCCATGGTATTAACCTGTCATATTAAGAACCCTTTTTGCTCTGGCGCATACATTTGGCACAGCTGTGCATTTCGCATTTAAATATCCCTCCACCACTGGGCTGCTCGAAACTATTGCTTTTCTATGGGAAATTAAACAGGGAGCTGCTTAATGCTCCTTGTTAGTTTTTTAATAAAAATGAAAGTGAGAAGCCAGCAGTACCAGGAGGAAATGTCTGCAGGACCCCATGGCTGTGCTAAAAGCAAAGAGGAGGAACCAAAATGCATATTACTTTAAACTGCCCCTGCACCGGTGGCTTTGCAATACCCGCTCCACTGTGGCCCTACAAAATTGCCTTGCAAATGTTGTTTAGAGGTTATGTTAAATTGGGAGAGTCTTCTCCTGGGATCATTAGGCAGCTTTCAATTTCGTTTCCTAATAAAATATTGAAAGTTACAATTTAGGGGCAGAGCTGCTGCTATTGAATCTGTGTGACTTCTGCAGATTAGGAGTCAAAAAGAGAAGGACGAGAAATAAAGGGAATAAGGAGAAAGAGAAATGAAGTAAAGACACAGAGATTCAGACACTGAAAGAGGAAGACATGGAAAGAAAACATATTAGATTGGGACAGAGACTGAAAGGTAAAGAAAGGCAAAGACAGTGAGAACGAGACAGACATAGCAGGAGCAAGTGTGAGAGTAAGTGGGGAAAAGAATCAGAGAACAGAGAGAGGAAAAAAGGAGGGCCAGCTCCTCAAACATGAGTGTCTGGCATGGTGTTAAACAGGAACAACTTGTCAGGCCCTAGGCCTGGTCTCTCCACACCCATTACTAGAGTCAAATATCAACATTTTAGAGAATGTAGTTCCAAATAAATCTAACTGCAGCAACCTTATTTCAAATGCAGAACATGTGTGGTGGAGTGTTGCAGAGATTTGTAATTGTAAACATGAAATTAGTCATTAGCAGCAATGTCCCAAAGCAATAAAGGTTTTATTTCTTTTTTTTTCCCCTTACCTTTCTCATTTCTATGCTAACATGCACACAATTAAATATGTTGAGAGGACAAAATTTAATGATCCAATTTTAAAACAGACAGTCCCCAGCTTACGATGGTTCCATTTATGATTTCTTGACTTTATATTGGTGCAAAAGTCACATACATACAATAGAAACTGCACTTTGAGTATCCATATACCCATTCTGTTTTCACTTTCATGACAGTATTCAATAAGTTATATAAGAGATGTGTAACACATTTTTTGTAAAATAGATGATTTTGCCCAACTGTAGGATAATGTAAGTGTTCTGAGAAGCTTGAAGGTTAAGCTATACTAAGCTATAATGTTTGGTAAGCTAGGTGTATTAAATACATTTTGGACTTATGATATTTTCAATTTCAACATATGATACATTTATCAAGATATAACCTCATTATATGTTGAGGCGTATCTGTAATCAAACTAACTGTAAGCAATTATAACATGCATCAGCTAAGTTTCTATAAAGAGCCAGAGAGTAAATATTGTAGACTTGCAGGCTGTAGGGTCTCTGAGTTGTGTTAGAATAACTCAACTCAGAATTGTGGGTGAAGGAAAGAAGGTGAGATAGTTAAAAAGTCTGAAAATGCATGTATGAATGACAAGTATATGAGCTTTAACCAACTCAGCTTGTTGAAAAGTTAAAAAAGTGCAAATACATTTTTATTTAATTTGTTAACATTTATTCACTTATTTTTTCCATGAACAAGAGAGATTGAGAAAGAGACCAGGAAAGAGAGAGAGAGAGAGACTGTACGTCCAACAGGGTGCAGATACTGTAATCTACCCCTAGCTCTAGCGAGCCCAGTTCCTGAGTGTGTGTGTGTGTGTGTGTGTGTGTGTGTGTCTGGCATACTTGGACTGGCATACTCGGAGCGGTCTCTGAGGTGTGCCTGGAACCTTCCATATGGTTCAGCCTAACAGAGCATTGTGTTTTACTTCTAGGCCACCCTCTGGCCTCCTAGAGATAATACTTTTTACCCTATTGCTTTTATTATTACTATCTTTATTGAGTCATTCCAGCTGCAGACCCTTCCTTTTTAAGAGATTTTCTAAAGTTCATTAATTACCTGAATTCATTTCAGATCTTTTCTTCTCAAGCCAGAACAGGTAGTAGTTGATACCGGGTGGCTAAACCTCCTGGCAATGAATGCAGCTTCATCTAATGATTAATTATTCATTGAACACACACCGTGCCCAGAGAAAGCCTTATACTCTTGCTAGGAACTTTCAGCTTGCTTTGTAAATACCAACTAAATGAGGCAAACAAAAATGTGACAAATTTGCCTTCCTTCCACATGTCCTGGATCCTCAAAGGAGGAGTGGATTTCCAAGATGGGAGAATTGACTGCATCATTTTGAAAATGATTAGTGTATCAGTGCAATCACTACAAATCAGGGACAATTCCATGGCACAGATGTCCTTTACTGGATTTAAACTCTGAGCATAATCCAGAGTTTAAAGTATTACGTTCAAACTTTACTACGTATTTGTATCTCTATCCTCTTTCCTCTGTATCTATCCATACATAACAATAAAATCTATGGGGGGGGGTGAATGCTCAAAGGGTAAAATATTTTCTAGCTTTGGTTTTGATGAAGTAAATAAATATGATGAGTAAGTAAAAATTTACAGAATATTTTGATGTGATCTTGAACACAATCCTCAAGCATGAATAGCATTGGTAAACAGAAGTGCACCCTATAAACAGGAAGACGATGATGATTGTGAAAATCTCAGAATAAAGGACAGAGGCCTATGCTGGAGGGGACACATAGGGATACTTGAGCCACACTGTTGTGGGATAGGATTTAGGGATCCTGAGTTCCGGTTTAGAACCTCATTCACCTGAACAGTTGCCAAATGCTTTGTAGATCTCTGAGGCTTGAAATCAGAGTTCTCTATACAGATGGTTGCAACAAACCACCTCGTGTTCTGTCTCTTGACACAAGACTGCAAATGTTTCAGGGGAAACCTCTAAATCCTATACAATGTACAGAGCTTTGGCATTCTTTCTACATTGCATATAAGTTTATCTGTGAGAAAAATGGAGGTGGGGCGGACATTACTCTCAAATAGAGAAGAAAGCTGTGTGTTGGGAAGTGTGAGTCTTTGTCGCTTCTAGCTGGAGTGACTTTTTAAATCCTACTCTTATTATCGTAAATGTCTAAAGCTACTAGGTTCATCGAGTTTTTTGAAACCTTGCCATTTATGTTCATTTTCTCAACTGCCAATATTATAAAATGTAAATGATGAAGCTCTACACAGAAAATCAAGAATCTTGTTTAGTTTCGAAGTCCTAGAAGTCCTTCAAAACAAAGCTTATGCATACATAAAAACACTGATCGAAATGAAGTCTGCAGTTGAAACCAAATAAATATCAGGCCAATGCCTCTCGGTAATAAAGGTTAGAAAATCCAGGAGATAAAATGGATGTGATACGTGGGCCTTTGTATCTCCAGTGAGTTAGGCAATATCATTTACAGAGACCTGTATTTACCTCTCCAGAACTGGAGAGAGACTAGCCATCTTGTCCTTTTTTTATTTTTTTTTCCGGGAAATTCTTTACTTTTCATGCCTAATATGCTTTGGCCCTGAAAAATGTTAACCTAGAGGCTAACATATAAGACCTTTATTTTGATATATGTATTCTTCTTCCTGAAGAGTCATCGACCCATATCTCATTTTCCATATTCACAAAATGTCCTCTGGCTAATGCATTTTTTAGTAGGGTTGACAAATAAAACAGAATTCCTGCTGATTTCAATTTCAGATAAACTAAAAATGATTTTTAAAATATAAGTATCACCTGTGCAATATTTGGGGCATACTTATACTAAAACATATCCACTATTTATCTAAATTGCCATTTTAGCTGAGCATCTTATAGTATTATTGCTTAAATCTGAACATGGTCATTCTTAGAAAAACTGCAGATACTTTTTTTTTTTTTTTTTTTTTTAATTTACCAGAGAGTGAATGTACTTGTCAGAGGAAGACAGAGACAGAGAGAGAGAGGGAGAAAGAGAAAGCATTGCCCAATGTGGCATGGTCAGGGACCTTCTCAATTTTTCTGTCCTGTCAGGGTATTTTGGATATACACACACTCATACCCAGCACATTTTTCAAACCTACAGGGCTGGTATTTGAATCTCTCAGTAAGCCATGTGGGATCCAGCTCTTTTAACCTGTAGGCCATGAAGTGAGCCCCGCACACAATTTTAAAAGAATGACTTTTCTCCTCTGTTTGCTTGTTTGTTTTTTTACCTACTATAGGACCTGTATGTTCTCCAGAGAGAGACAGAGAGAGACAGGGAAACTGAGAAGCAGTCCCCGGGGGGATTTCTACTCTGCAACCACTTCTGCTCCATTTTCCTCTTGGGATTGTCAGAACACAAGCATATGTACCTGGCATGTTTTTCAGACCTCTGGGTCCAGGATTCAAACCATGTTGTAGACATAGGGATTCTTCTGCTTTAACCACCAAACTGTTGACTAGCTGTAAAAGATAGGTTTGCTCTAGCCAAACCTATTACTCTCTCCTTATCTCTACTGATTGATTATTTGAAAGAGGAAGATCACTTGTACTTAACTGATGGAAAAGAATAGACATTTCTTTCTGGCTCTAGCACCCCCCCCCCCCCCCCCCCCGAGCACCACGTGTTTTCGCTTCTTGTGATGCAGTTTTTGTCAGTAGCACCATCTGATGTGGAACCACTGCCTTCTGTGGCTGCAAAACACAGAACCAGGAGCAGTTCATTTGACCTCCTCACAAGCCATAGTCATCAATGTATTTCCACTTCATTTATTTTCATTCCTGAAGTCACAGCACAATAGAAAAACTTCAGTAGAGTAATTGTGTGACAGTAGGTGCAGAGGAAGAGGCCCAAAGTTGACATACTCTGGAACTTTAAAAATATTATAATCAATGGGACTTCTTACTCAATGATCTGATTCATTTGTTTCTCATCGTCTTGTGTCCTAGATTAGAAATAGAATTACAACATCACCTGTTTTCATAAAGTGTTATGATTTTTACCTCTTGGAAGAATTGTTTTCATATGGTAATTATTTATTTTTACCTATAAACATTCGTAATGATAATGTCCCTTGCATTAAAAAAAAAAAAAAAACGAAACAACAAAACCACAAACACAAACACAAGAAAAAGAAGAAAAGAAAAGAAAAAGATATCTCCTTTCCAAGCAGTTTAGAAATCTTTATCTAAGAATGTCCTTTTTCTTGAGGTTATCAGCTTGGATCTGCTTCCTTAATGCTTTTATCCATTTTTTACACAGAATGATTTTAAGCTCCAGTTTTCTCATTTGTAAAATGAAGACAGTAATACTTACCTTCCTTAGTTGTCATGAGGATTAAATGAGATGAATGTCAAAGTTCTTAGCTTAGTTCTAAACTATAGCAGCTTAATAGATTATTTGACACTGGTTGACTAAATGCCTTGTGATGTGCTACTCATACCACTTTGCAACTTAACATTCACGTGCTCTGTTTCTCTGAATACCCAACATTCTGACAAAACATTTATGTGTTATTTTTGTTTTACACTCCCATCAATTCTCTAATTCCTGGATACTAGATGAGTGTCCTACAATGTGATTTAGTTCTGACACTATCTGCCTGAATTAGCATCAGATTTCACAAATTAAAGGGCTCAATCTCACAAAACTATTCATACTTTCATAAGCCAAATTAATTAATTTACTATTATTTAATCTAATTCAATAATTTACTATAATGACTCACAGAGCTCAAGAAAACACTTTATTTTTAGCAATTTATTATAAAGGATATATTGCAAGAACAGACAGATGGAAAAGGTACACTGGGAGTTCAGGAGGTGGTATAGTGGTTAAGGTGCTGGGCTCCCATGTGACCAACAGTAGTTTGAGTCCCAGACCTGGTGGCATGTGCGTGGGTGCCCAAAATCTCAAGAAGAGAATGGACAGTAAGGGATTGCAGTGTGGCCATTCTCCCGTGGGGTGAATTCTCACTTTCTTTCTCTCCAGCAAGTACATGCACGCTATAGAAAAAATATTTTTCAAGACAGAAAAGAAAAAAGAGAGAAAGTAAAGAAAAGGTGCGTTAGGCCAGGCTTGGAAGAGAGGATGACACATCACTGTCCCAGCATCTTGATGTGTTCAGCTAGCCAGAAGCTCATCCGATCTTACTTTTCAAGAGTTTCTGTAGAACTTAACCTTCATCTCTCCTACCCACTTCCTGGTGGTCAGTAGGAGAGGCTGAAAGTTCCAACACTTTAACAACCTGGTCTTTCTGGTCTTCAGCTCTATACTGAAGTTACCTAGGAGCCCCATCTTAAGCCACCATATTTGTGTAAGCTCAGATGTGATCAAAGTAGCATGATGAATAAGAAATGAGACTTCTACCATGCAGGAAAATCCAAGGATTTTAGAAGCCCTGTACAAAGAACTAGGGATAAAGACCAAATAGATTTACCAAATACATATACCTCATTTATAATATTAAATGTACCTCTAACCTGCATCTTGTCTCCTCATGGAAGGTTGGATTATCTCATTTTTTGGGCATAATTAAAGGAATAATTATTATAATTTTAGTGTTATTATGAATTTATCTTAAAGGACTCAATGACTTATGTTTATTTGTTTTTGTAGTGTTAAACTTCTTTATTGGGTTGAACATTATTTATAAACATTCTATTACCAAAATGAGACACATTTAGATTTCTTTTACTGATGGCTATAAATGAGAAGGAATCCAAACCTTACTTAATTGTGACCCCTTATTTTTCATAACAATTAAACACTTTCAAAACCCTCTACAAATGATTGAAAAAGCATCAAATGTCTACATTGAAAGCACAATCTGAGGAAGGCAATTTGTTTGGAGCGACAGTTTGATTTATTATAAAAAGTAAATCAATAATACAAAAGATTGTCCAAATGTACTTCTATCTTGCTTAAAACATTGACGGCCTAAAGAATGAGGTTTGTTCAAATGAAATGATAGCAGACTCATCACAATAGGTAGCATTTTAAGTAACACAAGAATCATATAACTGCTATAGCTAAAAAATAAATATCTCAAAATGAGATATAATACCGAGTTTTGTGCTATGTAATTTGTCATACAACACTATGTTACTGTGATAATGAAATAAAAAAACTACAGTAGATGAAAAGGAGCAGAAAGCTTTAAAAAAAACGTAAAAACAACAATGTCCTCTGAAACTCATTTACATCTTAAATAATTAACACCAGCTTTAATTTTTGAAATTTTCCTCATCTTGTACAGTAGCCATGCCTTATAATTTTATTCAATTATTCAAAGCGTACCACAGTCATTAATAAACATTAATGCTTAAACTTGAAATACATTATTTGAGAATATAAATATAGACTCTCTAGGGCCAACTAGGTGGCATGGTGACTAAGGTGACTGGAACCCATATAGCCAACAGAACAGTTTGAAGCCAGGCTGGTCAGTCTGGAAAATATGCTGGGTATGTGTGCATATGTACCCAAAATCCCAAGTGCAGAATGGAGGAGAAAAGATCGCAGTGTGGCCCTCCCTCCGGAGTCAAGAGGTGTTTTCTTATTTTTTCTCTCTCCCTGGCAAGCACATTTGCCCTACAGGAGAATTAACAATATATAGAGAGAAGGGACGGCAGGTGGCGTGGTGGTTAAGGGTGCTGGACTCCCACATGGCTGACCATGGTTTGAGTTCTGGACCTGACAGCTTGCTTTCTCACTTTCCCTCTCTTTTACTCTTTTTCACTCTGTCTCTCTCTCACTCTGTCTCTGTTCCTCTCTGTTCAAATTAAAATAAATAAATAAAGTTAAATAAAATAATTCGTAAAAAACAAAGAAATAGAGAGAGAATCTAGGGGCCAGCAGGTGGCATAGTGGTTAAGGCACTGAATTCTCATGTGGTTGACTGTGGACCTGGTGGCTTGAAAATCATGCCAGGCATGAATGCATACATGCCCCAAATCCTGAGAGGAAACTGGTGGAGAAGAGATTGTGATGTGGCTATCCCCTCAGCGAGTGACTTCCCACTTTCACTCTATTTGTTTCTCTCTGTCTCTCTCCAGCAGGCACACATCCCCTACGGCAAAAAATCTAAATATCTATCTAAATCTATATTTATATATCTCTACATACAAATATAACCTATAGATATTAGTGATACATATATTAGAGATACATCTCTCCTAGGATCTCAGGTATCAGAAAAAAATAAGTGCACAAGCTCTCTGCTTGAATAGAGTCTTAGAAATGCAGCCTCAGTTAGGACCTTTGCTCTTGCCCTAACTGTATTAGATACATAATCATTCTATATTTTAAAATATTCCGGTGCATAGACAATTTACTAAACCCTGTCAAACAAAGGAAAGGAGTCATTTCTTCATACTTAGCCTTTAGTTAAAGTAGAATTATTTCTTTAAGGATGACTCATTAAAAAAGTCATCCTTATCAAAGAAAGTGTATATTGTCTCTTTCTGCAGAATCAGTATTAAAACCTATTAAGAATCTCTATGTGCATTACAAATACAGTGAATGAATGGAATAGACATTGGTTTCATGACTATGGCTTATAAATATGCAGGCCTGTTATTGCCCAAACTCATTAGAAACAGTGAACAACTCGTAACTGTAGGCATGTGTAATCAAACAGTGGTACTTCATGACTATATTTTAGATATAGAAGGGGGGAAAAGGCAAAAACAAACAAACAAACAAAACACTGATAAAAGATTTGGATGAGCAATCAAATAAGGAAGGGCTCAAGGAAAATACTTAGGCCTAAGGCTAAAAGTCAAAGGGTTGAAAAGCCTGGGAGGACATAAGAAAAAGCAAGTGGCACTAAATGGGTTTGGAGACAACAGTTTTGTGAAACATTTACAAAATCAAGAGTTTCTACCTGGAACCTAATGACGTAATTTATAAACAGCATATACCAAATTTAATCATATTTAGATTTTTCTAATTGATGGATACAAATGGGAAGCAATCTGAACCTTGCTTGCTACCCTTTATCTTTATTTTTTAAAAAATTCACCAGCAGGCATGTGGACTCACCAGAGAGAGACAGCGAAAGAGATAATGGGAGAGTGAGAAAGCACCCATGGGGCATGGTCATGCCACAATCCCTTCTCCTCCATTTCTCGTTTTAGGCTTTTGGGTACACACACGCACCTGACGTATTCTTCAAGCTGCTAATCCCATTGACTTGGCCTTAAGCACCACACTACTGGCCCACCCTACCTGTTATTTATCACAACAGTTAAACATTTTTAAAGAACCTCTCCACAAGTTTAGAAAAGATGACATGATCTAAGCAAGCAATTTGTTTAGTGACAGCCTAATTTTGGATGAACACCTCTTGGTTTGACACCCAGCTCTTCCCTTTACTTACTGCAGGCTTGTCACAGATTCTAGAAGTCTCAGGAACTTTGTGATGGGGATGATGTAATACCTCTCACATCATAAAGAGAGAGTGCACAGGAAGAGTTCTAGCAACACATATTGAATTCTAGTACACATAGTGAACAATAGCTTCTATTTTTTCGGTGGGCTAGGTCTATTTCAAGAGATCTGTTATGTTGGCTATCATATATTATGCAATAAGAAAATAGAACTATACAGTCAAAGAAGGATAAAGATGTTCATTTAAAATAAGAAATCAACATTGAAAAAAGTTAATAATTAAATACAATGAAGCTAATATGTATTCAGAATGAAAAATATCCAAGCTAATATATTTAGAATAATATAGCATAGGAAATTAAACAATGATTGCCATGATCATAACATCTAGATATAATCACTCTGAATATGTAATTTTCTTTTAGCTCATAGTTTTCAAAATTTATTTACGTACACATTCATTCACATCTTTATTTTTGATTTTTTTTGCTATAGGGCACTTGTGCTTGCCAGAGAGAGGCAAACAGAGAGAGAGAGAGAGAGAGGGGAAATGAAAAATCACCTTCCAGGGAGATGGCCACACTGCAATCCATTCTCCATTCTCCTCTCAGTATTTTGGGGATGCACACACACAGACCTGGACTCCCTCTCAAGCTGTTGAGTCTAGGAGTTGAATGCAGTTGTTTGAATCTAGTCACCTTAACCTCCATGCCATTTCATAAACCTTAAAAAAACCAACCAACCAACCAACCAACCAACCAACCAAACAAACAAAGCAAAACTGTACTATAAAGAGGTATTTCACCTTTTTGTAGGTCTGGATATCCTCCTAGGTCAATAAATATGCTAGCATTGTCATGTTATATACTACATATTATACCATTGCATAAAACTTCATCTTAACTAATCACTATAATTGAACATTTAATGTGTTTTCAACATTGTGTCATTATGATAGTATTAAAATAAGCCTCCATGAGTCCATACTGATGTAAACAAATTGTCAAATAGGAAAGTAAATAGGAGAGAATAGGCAAACTTCTAGTGCAGAAGAATTTCAGTTAATTTATGTACATACTCTGTTCTTGAGAAGATAGACTACATAGAGACTTCTTTCCTAAGAATACAGTATATATACTCTAGTTTCTCTTCAGATCGTATAAATCTTTCGCCTTTTATTAAGAATACAGTATAGAAAGAGGAAAAAGGAAAAATTTGCAGTAGGGAACCAGATACTTGACCAATAATTCCTCATCCAAGTGATCAAACTCAACCTTCAGTGGTAAGCCACATTTTAGTATATAGCATTATCAGACTGCTATTAAAAAATACCATAGAATGGGTGGCTTAAATAACAAATGTTCATTTCTTATATTTCTGCAGGCTGGGAAGTCCAAGATTACATTGCTGGCTAGTTTGCTTCCTGGTGAAGGTTTTCTTTCTGGCCTGCAGACAGGTGCCTTTGCTCCGTCTTCTCACAACATAGAGACATAGTCCTCGAGTCTCTTTCTCTTCTAATTAGGGCACAATCTCATCATGAGGTTCCCCATTCTTATGACCTGTGTCAATCTCTCTACCTCTGTTTCCCCACATTATTGCACTGGGGACTAGGGCTTCAACATATAGATTACAGAGGGACACAGACAGTGTAATCTATAGTAGTACCCTTGTGGTGAAAATAACACTTTACCTTTATATTGCCCACTTTACCTTTATGTTGTTCATTATTTCGGTTTCTGCCATAGAGTAAGTATATGTAGCATACAGTAATATATGGGAGTGAACCAATATACAGTGTATTCTGGATGGAAAAAAATTATTTGTATGCTGTAATGATATACAGTGAATGAATATAAAATGAATAAAAATAAAACAAACCTACCAAAAAAATCTTTACCTCCGTGGTCTTCTTTTCAATAACATAAGACAAATCCTGATGAAGGGGTACTCCTCAAAACTGTCCAGCTCATCACAAATGTGGAAAACTGAGAGTTTCACAGACAAAAGGCACAACTTATGGAGGTCTGATGACTGTATGTAAATAGTAACTTAGAAGAGATTTTAAAGCTAAAAATGACATTGAGTGAAAACTAAGCGATGTGAATAGAATATGAACATCAGTTACTAACAATGCACAAGAACTGATTTATTAATCGTAAAAACAATATACCAGACTAAAGCAATATGCTAATAATAAGGGAAGCTGGGTATGTGGTGTATGAGAACTCTGTTCATAACTTTTAGAAAATATTCTAGGGACCAGGTGATGGGGTAATGATTATGTTGCTGGACTCCCACATTATCTATCGCAGTTCAAGTTCTGGACCCAGAGGCTTTACACTCATGCCAAATGTGTGTGCGTGCAGGTCCACAATCCCAAGAGGAGAAGGGATTATGGTGTGGCTATCCCCTCTTGGGGGCATTTATTTCTCGCTTTCTATCTCTCTGTCTCTCTGGTGAGTGCACGTGCCCTATAGTAAACAATCTCTCTCTCTATATATGTGTGTGTGTGTGTGTGTGTGTGTGTGTGTATGATATATGTGATATATGAATACCTGGGCCAGTAGACAGAGGTTAAGGTGCCTGGATCCCACATGACTGACTGCACGGTTCAAGTTCTAGACCCAGTGGCTTGAAAACCACACTACATTGCATGTGCCTTCACACCCAAAATCCTGAGAGGAGAATGGAGGAGAAAGATTGTGCATTACCTTTCCCCCAGGGGATGATTTCTCATTTTTTCTCTCTCATTCTGTCTCTCTGTACTAAGCACATGCTCTCTATTGCAAAAAAAAAGAGAAGAAGAAAAAAAAAGGTATAAATCCATTTGACAAATTTTTCTTCTAGCCAAAATATTCCATAAATTTCTGAAAGTAGAAAAATTCTATATTAAAACATATCCACGGGCCAGCAGGTGTCATGGTGGTTGAAGTCCTGCACTCCCACATGGCCAACTGTGGTTCGAGTCTCAGACCTAGCAGCTTCCTATGAGTGTGCATGCAGCCAATTTAAAAATAATAATGATAAATACAGTTAAATAAATAATTCTTTTAAAAATCTACATTTCATAGATTTTTTTAATATTCATTTTCAAATGACCCTTCAGTGGATTATATCTTATTCATAAGCTGGATTTGTGAGTACATATTTACCAAAATCATCCTCTACTCAGAGCGTTATAAGACTTTTTAGGCAGTTTCAATGGACTAGAATAAAAGTTTTCAAATAATAATTTATTTATTTAATTCCATTTGTTATTATTATTATTTTTTAATCTGACCAAAGAGAGACAGAGAAAGAGAGATAGGGAAAGCAAGCTGCCAGGTCTAGGACTCAAACTGCAGTAGGCCATGTGGGAATCCAGTACCCTTAACCATCACACCACCTGCCAGCTCCCAAGAATAAAATTACATTACTTAACATTTACATATGTTTTTGGAATGCAGTTGATTTTTTATAGGTTAGTTGACCTTTTATATTGACCTACAGTTTGCATGTTATAGATTGCTAAGGCTTGGATAATGTTTTGTCTCCCAAAGGTTTATATTTTAGAATTTGGTCTTAGCGGCAGTGATTGTACTTCAAAAGTTTCTATGTTGGGATTTAGTTGTATGGTGAAGGTGTTAAATGTAAACTTAATCCCTTAGGCTGGGCCTTTGTGAGTGATAAAGTTATTAGGGCAAGATCCCTGTTATTGAGCTCTGATGTGCTTATAAGAAGAGAAAACGAGGTGGGCAGAGGACATATGGTTTCATACCAAAACTAGGATGAAATTATGTACAACTGCTCTGCACAAGATCCTGCCCTCTGCCATGTTGTAGTCTCACCAGAAGTTGACCTCTGGACCCTGGACCTCCAAACTGAATAATCCTCTATTTCTTTACAACTTCACTAAGTCTCAGTTATTTATTTATTTATTTTTGGGGTGGGGGGGACGAGAGAGAGGTTTCATGCTATAGGGCATGTGAACTTGCCAGAAAAACAGAGAGAGACAGAGAGAGAGAGAAAGAGAGAAATCACCCCCTGGGGGGATGGCCACGCCGCAATCCCTTCTCCTCCAATCTCCTCTCGGGATCTTGGGCACGCACGCACATGCACCCTGTGTGAGTTTAAGTCACTGGGTCCAGGAGTCGAACTGCGGTCGACTACATGAGAGTCCAGCAATAGTCATTACCCCAACTGCTGGTCCCCAATCTCAGTTATTTCTGTAAGCAACATAATAATGGACTGAGACATAGTTTGAAAATACTTCTACATACTGAATATGTGGGTTAACAGGAATATTATAGCACTTAAACTATTTTCAAGGTTTGAGACTGGTTTAATTCTTGCCTTACTCCTATTTATGTTTTATTGGTGCCTGGTGTATTCATGGCGAGAGGAAAGTCTCCAGAATGGAGTCAGTGAGAGTTTTCATACACTGTTTTATTTTTCATATTGTCTCGGCCTCTGGGAAAGACACTGGAAGCTGCCTTCCAGCTATAATTCTGCTATGAAAGATCCAGGAAGATTGTATAACCCAATGATGACTACAGTAGATTTATGCGTCATTTAAAGTTAGAAAAAGAAAAATATTAAATATTTTTATATATTTGTATTTTTGTTTTGCAATGGATAATCCTGAGCATGAGCAAACTAAATAGGAAAACCAAAAATATATAATAATTATGATAACCAGATTCAAAATGTACCAAAAAAATCAAGATACATGTGAAAAGTAAATAATTTTCAGAACTCTCTGATAAAAAGAAGCCAAAAATCTATCATCTTTTATTACAACTTACTGATTATATAAATTGCTTCTTATTCCCATTGGCTTTACATTTTGCAATAGTTTTTCTAGAAACATATGAACACGAAAAAGAAAATTCTATAACTATAATAACTGATGAAAACAAAAACCCTCTTTAAAAATCAAGTCAAGAATACTTATGTTCTTTATAGAAACCAAGTAGTTTTTCCTGTAAGATGACAACTATGGTAAGGCTAGACCTAAAAATGTCTGTATAGACATTAGGTGTTTATACGAGAAATGGTTGCTGACCAATATTTCGTCAATTTCCTCTTTAAAGGTGTCTGAAGATCGGGTTAGTGTCCTTTTCCTGAATTAGCTTCAGAGAGTATAAAAACTGCATCAATATTGAGAAAACAATACCTAGTTCTATAAATCAGTTTTTTGAAAACAAAAATCCTAAATTTTTACTACAAGAACTATTCACATTGACCTGCCTCCAAAAGGGAGTGTCTGTACTCAGTATTATCCTGTACATTTCCTGAAAATGTTTTATACAATAAACATCTGGTTGAGAATGCTTACTAATATTTATAGGGCATCTATTACATGCTACTCTAAAGGTTAAAAGTAGACATTTTTTGCTTAATCTTCACATAACTTCATAAAGTCAACATTATTATGAATTTCCATTTTTATAAATGAGGAACTAAGAACAATGACATAGCTTGCAGAATGTCTTAAAGCTACAAAAGTGGAAAATTCATTTGAACCTCGTAGCTTCCTTTAGTAACTATGTTCTTGAGCTTATGTTGGCTGCCTAATTGGTTATAAGAGATTCTGAGGCAATACTGAAAGAAAGATGTCATTAGAGCAAATTTAAGGTTGTGGAATAAAGGAAAAGCACAAAAAATATAGCGCAACTGTAATGATGCAAGGCAGTGTGACGATATACATGATAAAACCAGTCTTTTAATTACACAGTCAAAAACTTCTTGGAGTCAGCAGATGACATAATGATTATGTCAGTAGATCCCATATAGTGGACTGTGGTTTGAATCCCAAACCCGGTGGCTTAAAGTTCACACCAGGCATGTGTGCTTGCGTGCCCAAAAGAGGAGAGGAGAATGGAGGAGAAGGGATTGCAGCATGGTCACTCCCCCTGCGGCAGGGGGAGTGATTTCTCACTTTCCATCTCTTTGTCTTTTTCTGTCTCTTCAGCAAGTGTATGCCCCTTATTGACAAAAGTCTCTCTTGAAAAAACAAATTGAGTGTCTAATACGTGTTTCAGGCACTGGATTATTATTCAGGTGAATACAAATAGGCAAAGATGTTACACGATGAAACTCATCGTCTAATTGGGGACACACATGTATAATTATGAGTTATAACAATTATAATAAAGAAGAAACAAGTATAAGTTATGAGAGGTTATAATAGGAATTATTTCTGGGTTATATAAATGTCAAAGCCCACCTCAGGGATAGATGGCGAAGCTGAGATAATGAATGAGAAAGAGGTATGATGCTGAAGGTGTTATTATTCCAGGGTACAGCTGGTGCAATGTTATGAATAGGAAGATCAATGTGGAATTTGTAATTTAAATAAGAAAGGGAGGTTAAAAATTACCTAGAGAGGTAGTCAGAGATTGATTTTATTTTATTTTTTAAAATTTGCTACAGGGCATGTGTACTCACTGGAGAGAGAGAGAGAGAGAAAGAAAGAGGGAAAGAGAGACAGTATTTCCCAGATGGAATGGCCTTGCCACAGTTCTTCATTTTCCTCTTGGAATTTTGGGCACTTATACAATGTACCAGGAGTGTTTTACAAGCTGCCAAGCCTTGGACTTGAATTGCTCAGTCATTTGAGATCTAGCCACCTTAGTCACTGCACCACCAGTTGGCCTGAAAAAAAAATTTTTTTTTTAATTGCCAGAAAGTGCATGCACTCATGAAAGAAAGAGAGAATGTGTATCTGTCACACCACAATCCTTTTTCCTCCGTTTGTCCTTTCTACCAGGATCTTGGGCATGCATGCACATGTGCTCAATGCATTTTTCAAGCTGCTGGACCAGAATTCAAATATCGGTTTGCCACGCACCGCACTGGTTGCCTATGCACAGCAATTAGCAACTGTATTATGAATTATGTAGCTGGCTTTTTTTTAAGTAAAGAGATAGATAGACAGGTATTGTGCATGTATTTTGACGGAGTCTTTCCATATTGCTATCCTCTTGTCTCAGCATCACAGTTATCTAATATACAGGCATGCACCTCCAAGCCTTTAGATTGGACTAACAACCAAACTCAGGCCTCCCATGTGGCCTCAGCAACCCAGTTGCCATCTAGTTTGTGACACCACAGCTGGTCAAAGGTTGAATCTTGAAAAAAATTTGTCTCAAGAACTGTTGGCCATATTTGGAAGATGTTTACAGCAGGAAAATAAATAGACATGTCTGTCTTCAAAATACAGCGCTCTTCCCAGTGAAAGGACAGATTCACGGTGGTCAAAATTGTATGAGGAAAGATGAGGTGGAGTCTATTACAGTGGTACAGGCAAGACAGAACCTTTTAACCAGGATGGCACTGTTAGGGATAGAGTACGCATTTAGAAAATAAAGTGACAACATGAAAATTGATTTTATATAGGAGGAAAAGATGGAGAAAAAATTTCTGATTTGCTCTACGAGATGAATGGTGGCCTCATCCATTACAAAAGAGAATGCTAGGGGAGCTCATGAAATTAATTAAGAATACTGAGTTTAATTTCAAATATAATGAGATAGCATTGCCTTCTGAAATGCCCGAATGCAGCTGCCGTGAAGAGAAGGTGATGAGTCTGGAATTCGCAGGGAGACTTCAGGACAGGTAAACAAAAAATTAAATGATACCACAGATGTTCTTGAAATTATGAAGGGAGAAAGGGTATCATGAAAACATGAGAACTAGCACTAAATACGGAGGCCCTCTAATATCCAAAATCTAAGAGGAGGAGGAAGTAGAAAAGATGAACTAAGATGGACCCAAAAATGAGAAATGAGATTGGTGTGAACAAGAAGTACAAATTGTTTATGAAAGGGAAAAGAAAAGAAAAGAGAGAAAGAGACTGGTTAATAGCGCCTAGTGTTACTTTAAATTTCAATAAGATAAGCTTAAAAATTTTTCATTGAAAACCACCACCTAGAGATAATCGGTAATCTTTTTTTGGATAAGTTGGTGGAATAGTTTCATTATTGTTTTACTTCACACACTCTCTTTTTCTTAAGAGAGATGAGATGGAGGTAATTGGAAAAGGATATAATCGGGTGTAGACTGCTTCTGGCCTGCATAAGACATCTATGTCTTATGCATAAGATATCTATGATGTTGTAAGTGATTTGTATACTCATAAGATTTATTTAAGGGGACTAGCAGTTGGTGTAATGGCTATGACGCTGAATTCCCATATAGCCGACTGCGGTTAGAGTCCTGGACCCGGTGACTTAAAACTCACGCCAGGCGCATGTGTGTGTGTGCCCAAGATCCCGAGAGAGGAATGGAGGAGAAGGGATTGCAACGTGGCCATCCCCCCTAGAGGGGTGATTTCTCAATTTCTGTCTCTCTGTCTTGCTGGCAAGTGCACGTGTCCTATAACCAAAAACCTCTCCAGAAAAAAAATAAATAAATAAAAATAAAAAAAATAAAGATTTATTTAAATCTTCAGCCCTAGACAAATGTGCTTATTCCTGAATTAGCTATAAATGGCTACAAACAAGGCATTTGAAATGGGAGTTTTTTAGGCTGTAAAAATTAGCCACACTTATTCTAAGTCAATGCTAGCAAACAAAATCATGCCATTCATCTGATTAGTGATTGAGGAGCCATCATCCGTTATTGAAGGCTATTATGCTGTTCATGGTCAAAAGTGTGGTGGCAATTTAATATGAAAATTTAAGGAATACTGTGCCCAGGAGAGGCGCTGGTATGAACAAGTGAACATATTGAGATAAACTACAGTATCTGAAAAGAGAATTATTATGGAGAACCGTGTGGCTTTTTTGTGTTGGTTAGAGATGGTGGTGGTTTGTTTGCCAATAAGCTCTGCTCTGATTCTAAGCTAAAGGAGTTTGGTTACTGTCACTTCTACTTGCCCTCTAATCTCTAATCATATGTGTTCTTTTTAGACAAGTTCATTAGTACATATGAAATTGTCATTCAAATTTCATGCACATTGGCAGAAAGTTTATTAATCACATTAAAATGAATTAAATTCTGCTGATCTCCTCACAAAATAGGATAATGTTAAAAAATTGAGGAATCTTTCTCAACAAAACAAATTGCACGATTGGGATTAGAATTTAGGGGACTACTCCATTTTCTCATCACTTAGCTGCAAAACTAATGTTACGGCCATCTATGACCATTTAAAATAGCAGAGAACATATTGCAGAAGGAGGGTGTGGGTGTGTGTCAGGCACTGTTTTCTGGCCAAATTTCAAATGGAATATTTCTCTACCAACTTCCTCAAGCTTCTTATTATTTTACTGGGGAAATATCTATTCCTTTTTAACCCTTTTAATCAGTTATTTGCTGTTAAATGTTTGCCATGGTATATTTCAAAGCTGATTCACTGATATTCTAAAACAGAAAGTCCTAGTTACTTTCATGAAAGGGGATAAAGCAATACAACATATATAATTGAGTGTCTGAGTAAGATAATCTGAATCATTTAGGCCATTTAGAAATGTGTTCTTTCAAACAGAATTTCTTATTTAGCCAGTAGAGCTTTTCTTTAGTACTTTAACTTTAGATCATATATTGACATCCGTTGCCATCACAGAGGAAATGCTTCTGTTTGGGGTGTCTGTTTTGCAAGGCACTAACAATATTTAAAGTTTTATTTTCAGCTTAAGACTTTCTTCTTCTTTGCTTTGCTACTTTCCTCATCTCCTTCATTCTATATGCTTTTAACAGAAGCACTCAAACCACATGGATGGAAAAGCTATCTTGACTTATGTAATGACCAGCACCTTAAGTGGTTTCCAAGTTGTTTTGATGGATATTGTTTATCAAGTCATTTCTGTCTCTCTGTTTAAAATACACACAACCAAATGTACTCTGAGAGACAGTAAAATAAATCAAATAATATACATTCAATCCTTTCCAAAATGCCTAGAAGAAACAAGTGTAGCACTTTAAAAAAAAATGACAAGAGCTAGCTTTTGTGCTATATCTTTCTCTTTCGTTATCAGACTTGAAATCATTTCTGAAAGGAAAAAAGAGTCTACTGTGGACATATCTATTTCAACAAGATAGCTAGCTATTCTGTACTAAGTAACATCAGCAAGGTAAATACAGAAAATAACTTTAAATGGACACATTTACCTGTAAGAACTTGAATGCAATTGATATACTTCTAAGAAGGAGATTTTGAAGTAGAAAAAAAAAAATGATAATTACTTCACTTTTCCTAGGAGAAAAAGAGATATAACCGGGAAAAAAAATCATCTCTTTACATTAGAAAAATTAAAAGCATTTCATTCACTAATAGGGCAGGTATTCATTTTAAGAATTATTTCATGATTTTTTAAGCTAGCATTATTTGGCAATTGTACAAAAATTACATGAATTTAGTTATTATAATAGAAATGGAAAGTGCACTAAAATAAAGTAAGACTCCACCTAAAACCTCCATATAACCAGGCTATCAAATCTATTCCTTGTTATCTCTGCTGTCCCTTTGAAATATCTAGTCAAGGGACCAGGATTTGGCATAATGGCTATGTTGCTGGACTCCATGTAGTTGACCACAGTTCGAGTCCCGAACTCGGTAGCTAAACTCACACTGAGCACGTTCGTGCCCAAGATCCTGAGAGGAGAATGGAGGAGAAGGGGTTGCTGTATGGCCATCCCCCCTGGGGGGGTGGTTTCTCACTTCCTGTCTCTGTCTTTCTGGTGAGCACACATGCCCTATAGCAAAAGCCTCTCCCCTCCCCCCAAAAAATAAATATCCAGTCAATAGAAATTGATGCAAATTTTTGAATAGCCAAAACTTGCTAGTTGTAAGATTCTAGCCAACTGATAACATCCAGTCTCTGTTTTACTCCATGATCTCACCCAACTACAGCTTGCTCACCTCAAATATTCATTCAGTTCACTTGCTTTGTTTAAAATGCAGCCTTAAATTGCTTGCAATTATAATTTGTGGGAGGCTGCACACCAGTGAATATCGCTGGTTTCTCAGAGAACAAACAATTACACCTGCCAAAGGCCATGATTGGCTCCCCTTCAAAATCTCACCTTCAAAACCATACTCTGATTGGCTATTTTCCATAGCAAATCGGTGAGCTTAGAATCCCTCATATTTGCATATCCGGCACCTCATGATTGCCACAAAAGCAACCAATCATAACCCACTTTTTACAATCCTTCATTTAACCAATCACTGCCCACCAGCATGTATATAACCATGATCCCTGGCCCACAATTGCCAGATGACCCTGAAGACCCTGAAGAGTTGTAACACCGTGACAACCCACGTCATCTCCACACGACCCTGAAGACCCTGAAGAGTTGTAACACTGCGTCGTCTCCAGACGACCCTGAAGAGCTGTGACACTGCCTCATTTCAGGATAACCCTGAAGAGTTGTAACACTGTGTCATCTCTGTGTTGCCCACAATAAACAGACGACCCTGAAGACCCTGAAGAGTTGTGACACTGTATCGTCTCCGGATGACCCTGAAGAGTTGTAACACTGCGTCCTCTCTGTGTTGTAACACTGCGTCTTCATCCCGTCTCTCACTCCTTCCCTCAGAAAACCTGTTCAACTGTGCCCCGGGTCGGGACAATAATTAATTTAAATGTCTTACTTGGACCCAGTCAGGTGGCATGGTGTTCAAGTTGCCCACATCCCACATGGCTCATCATGCAATTTGAGTCTCAGACCAGGTGGCTTGAGAGACACGCCAGGTATATATGCATGCATGCTCAAAATCCCGACAAGGGAATAGATGAGAAGGGATTTTATTAAGAATCTCCCATACTGTAATTTATTACTTATTATAAGAATATAAAGCAAGAAAACCCCACAAAAATATGAATTTCAGTATTTCAATGCTTTTTTATTACAATTGCCAAGAAATTATCATCATGAGATAAGCCTATGTGTGTACAGACAAGACAAAGTTAAGTTTTTATTTTTTATTTATTTATTTTTTTTGGAGAGGTTTTCGCTATAGGGCGCATGTACTCGCCAGACAGACAGAGAGAGACAGAGAGATAGAAAGCGAGAAATCACCCCCCCAGGGGGGATGGTCACACCGCAATCCCTTCTCCTCCATTCTCCTCTCGGGATCTTGGGCACGCATGCATGGCATGAGTTCTAAGCCACCGGGGCCGGGACGCGAACCGCGGTCGACTACGTGGGAGTCCAGCTACATAGCCATTACGCTAACTGCTGGTTCCCCCCCAAAAAAATATGGAACGCTTCACGAATTTGCGTGTCATCCTTGCTCAGGGGCCAGGCTAATCTTCTCTGTATCATTCCAATTTTAGTATCTGTGCTGCCGAAGCCAGCACAAAGTTAAATTTTGAGCAGGTATGAAAGCATGCAATTTTTGCATTGTTCCTTTATTGCTCAATTTATATGAAAAGGTTTTTTTTTACCTTCTATCACTAATATTACAAAACTGAACTTGTTATTCTTGGGGTCACCTGTGAGAGACACAGAAAGAAAAGGAATCGAGACACTGTCAGATCTCTGTAGGTAAATTCAGTCTTAATGCGATCAAATGAGAGATCACTACTTTTAGATCTCAAAGAACAGGAGGACCTCAGAGATCATAAAATTCCAACAGTTCTCCATCACTGGATGAGATCTGCTTCAGAGATACAGAAGAAGTCTTCTTCAACTGGTGGCAATATAATTTTATATCAGTTTTAGGGCAGACTTCAAAAGTTAAGATGCTCAGAAATCCAGAGGCAGCTTAGATTTGCTGTCTTCAAGTGGTGAGGAATAAGTAAAGAAGGAAAAAAATCAAGGCATGGACTGCTCATCATGGGAATTAAGAAGTACTGAGGGGGCACCTAATGAGCCTACTATTTAGAAAGGATTACTTGCAAATATTTTTAATAATTAGCTCTGACATTCTTAGTACTCAGCTTCCACCTCTGTCCCACTCTTCTGAAGTTTTTTCTGCATTGCCGTCCATCATTTCCAACTACATGTAAGTGGCCACCTTACACATAGTGTATCATGGAAGCATGAGAAATGTAGTCGTTTAGTTAGTACATAACCCAGCTAAAGCAAAACAAATTACACTAGGTAAGAAACTAATACTCCTTTTGAAATGTTTTCTTCCCCTAGCAGACAAAAAGGATGTAGTGTTGCAAATTATCCTTGCTTTCTCTGAATGTTTACATTATATCTTTAAATGTGTAAATATTTAAACCATTATAGGATCAAAATATTTCTACTCTAATTTCTGTAATATCTGCAGCATGAAAGATGCAATTTGAAGAACTCAGTGATTTTAGGAAGAAAAACAGTATTTCCTGCTAGAAAGAGTATTAACAAGCCTGGTTAACTGTATTCTGATTTCCAGTAATTTGCTTCTCTGTCTGCCTTCCTTTTAGAGGGTCACATGTCTCAGCATATTGTTAAGTAACCTGCATTGCCTCCCTATAGGTGAAATATGCTTATTTTCTGCAGTGTCAAACTTGGCCATATGACTTACTTCAGTCAATGAAATGAACCAGAAGTGGTGTAAGCATTTGAGAAGTGGTGAAGGGACTTTTATGTGGTGGTGTCTGCTGCCACCAGTCATCTTACTTTTTTTCCTTTGCTATGAGAACAGCATGTCCCCAGTGAGACTCTTCCTTCAGCCAGAAGCTACTGAGATATTAGAGCTAATTATCATCATTGCAAAAGCTAGTGAAAGTCAACTAACACACAAGTAAGTGACTCATTGCAATCTAACATTAAAGTATACAAATGAAAAGTATATATATATTGGCCATCGCTCTCCAATGCCAGTGCCACCTCTAGCTCGCCGAGCTCCAGCTGAAGAAGGGGGTGGGTAAGTGAGGAAGTCTCTTTACCATGGCTCGTACAAAGCAGACAGCCCGCAAATCCACCGGTGGTAAAGAATCCAGGAAGCAACTGGCTACAAAAGCCACTTGCAAGAGTGCGCCCTCTACTGGAGGGGTGAAGAAACCTCATCGTTACAGGCCCCGTACTGTGGCACTCCGTGAAATTAGACGTTATCAGAAGTCCACTGAACTTCTGATTCGCAAACTTCCTTTCCAGCGTCTGGTGCGAGAAATTGCTCAGGATTTCAAAACAGATCTGTGCTTCCCGAGCGCAGCTATTGGTGCTTTGCAGGAGGCAAGTGAGGCCTACTTGGTTGGCCTTTTCGAAGATACCAACCTGTGTGCTATCCATGCCAAACGTGTAACAATAATGCCAAAAGACATCCAGCTAGTACGCCGCATACATGGAGAACGTCCTTAAGAATCCACTATGATGGGAAACATTTCATTCTCAGAAAAACACTTTTTTTCCTCTTCTTCCTGTTATTGGTAGTTCTGAACGTTAGATTTTTTTTTTCCATGGGGTCAAAAGGTACCTAAGTACATGATTGCGAGTGGAAAATAGGGGACAGAAATCGGGTATTGGCAGCTTTTCCATTTTCATTTGTGTGTGGATTTTTAATATAAATGCGGGGATGTAAAGCATTAATGCAAGCCAAAATGTTTCGGTGAACAAGTTTCAGCAGTTCAACTTTATAACGATTATAAATAAACCTGTTAAATTTTTCTGGACAATGCCAGCATTTGGATTTTTTTAAAACAAGTAAATTTCTTTCTTTTTTTTTTGGGGGGGGGAGAGGTTTTCGCTATAGGGCGCGTGCACTCGCCAGACAGACAGAGAGAGACATAGAGACAGAAAGCGAGAAATCACCCCTCAGAGGGGAGGTCACGCGACAATCCCTTCTCCATTCTCCTCTCGGGATCTTGGGCACGCACGCACACATGCCCGGCGTGAGTTTTAAGCTACTGGGTCCGGGACGTGAACCGCGGTTGACTACATGGGAGTCCAGCGACATAGCCATTACGCTAACTGCTGGTTCCCTAAAACAAGTAAATTTCTTATTGATGGCAACTAAATGGTGTTTGTAGCATTTTTATCATACAGTAGATTCCATCCATTCACTATACTTTTCTGAGTTGTCCTACATGCAAGTACATGTTTTTAATGTTGTCTGTCTTCTGTGCTGTTCCTGTAAGTTTGCTATTAAAATACATTAAACTAAAAATAAAGTATATATATATATGTATATATATATATATACTTAATAATGCTGTTAAAATTTCTTGAGGAGACTGATGATGGTACAGGGGTGATGTAACATGCAGTGCTGAGACCACATAGGTAGGTCTTGAATTTCTACCCCAGGGGCTTCCTCTACACACTAGGGCATGAGCACACACACCTATTATCCAGAGGAATTGAGGCTAGGGTGGATCATGATGTGAACCTTGTCGGGGATTCCGTCTTTCTGTCTCTTTCTCTCTCTGTCTGTCTCATGGAATAAATAAATGCATAAGCTTAAAAAGTTCTTGATAAATATCTTATAAGAAGTCACCTGCACCTGGGGGGGACACCTTTCTCCTGCTCTTGCAGGTGAATGTTTCCCCTTACCAGACACTACCTGACGAGTGTATCTTCTGCATCATTATTCCCCACACATAGCTGTTGAGGTGAGAGAAAATAAAATGGCTCTTCTCATCTTCCCTCTTCCTTTTCAAATATAAATTCTCATTCTTTTTCTAAATTCTCATATTAATAAAGGGCCAAGAAATGACACAGAGTAAAAATTGAGCAGAGGGCATCCAAGCGGGACTTTCATTCTTTCAGAAATAGTTGAACTAAATCGAAATTGCCTTCAGGACAATAAAAATGTGATATTTTTCTTTCACTGTACTCCACCACATTGTATGAATTTGTTTTTAATCATCTAATAAACAATTTTATTATTGCTATTTAAAAATGAGCATACCGTTAGTAGATTTTTTTCACTTTTGGAGTAGCAAATAAATTGCTTTAAAAAAATGTCTGCACAAATTGACAGATTATGTTTAATTGGAATTCAAACAACTGTATTTAACATAAAGAAAAGAGATGATTTTAAGAAAAAAATAACTCCTGGGCACCAACTCTTTGACTTGGTATAAATACACATACATATTTTTTCCCATATTTTTCTCCACATTGATTCAACCTCAGTAATTCACTCTCATGTAATTCAAATAGCTGTGTCCCTTTTAGAAATAGCTTAGTCACAACAAAGGTAGAAAAAGAGATCAAAGACCCGGTGATTTCAGTGACACTCTTTAAAAATTGAAATCAGATGCTCTTGAAATGGAAAACTTTTTAGGAAGTTGTAGAGAAGATGGCACCAGAGCTTTGTTGTAATCTTCTTACGTGAGCCTGTGATTTCCATGATGTGAAACTATTATAATTAGGACTAATTACTTCCAGAATCTAAACCTCTTTGGGTAGAATTCATTAGAAGAATATTTTATACAAAATCCCATGAAATAGCAGGGTGTACTGGTGACAGTGCTGTGTCTTTCTGTGGTAGTAAAGAAGTGTCTTCCCAAGAATCTGTGTCCTAATCCCTACCACCTGTAAGTTTGTCATCTTCCATGGCAAAAGGGAATTCATAAACCTGAACGAGGATTTGAGATGAGACTATTATTCTGGATTATCCAGGTGGACCTAATATAACCTTTTGGACAAGTTGCAGCTGGAAGACACATGATTAACATGTCATCAGAGAGACACAAGTTTGCCTTTGATGACAGAGGAAGGGTCTAGAAACCAGAAAATGTGGCCTCTAGAAGCGGGAAAGGGCAGGTATATTGCTTTTCCTCTACAACTTCCAGTAATTGAAGTCACTTAGTTTTTGGTAATTTTTCATGGCAGCTTTTGTTTGGTAATGCACTTGCCAAACACCATTGCCTTTTTTCCCCCACATATACAGCTCGATCACACTTCCTAGTTCTAGAATTTAAGTGAATTTTAATCCTAAATTTTAGCTTCATGGACATGTGAGCTTTCTACACATAGAAGAGCCTTGCATGTGGTTTAATGCTCTGTTGTTTTAAAGGTTCTTAATAAAATTAAGTTTTAAAATTCTTAATAAAGTCTGCAAAAGGATTTCCACATGTTCATTATGCACCGTATCCTCTAGTTATGTGAATTGTTTTGTTGTGATTTATAAAAGTGAGATCTGTCTAATGACAGTGAAGAGATTCCTAAATAAAGTAATAAAATAAAATAAATAAAAACAAAAGCTTCCCAATTCTCCACCTTATCTTTTCTTCTTTATTTGCCAACAGGAATTTGTAGATTCAGTAAAGTTGCAAAAGTTTCAGGAAATACTGGTCTCAGTAGATTGGAAAACAAAAAGACAAAAATGGATTCTCCCCTGCGTAATAGACTGGGGCAGAGCCTCCTGCTTTAGACTGTGATATAGGTCAGATATAAATTTACACTATTTAAATCCCTTATGATTATTGATTACAGCGATTGGTCTGAGTAAAACACAGCTGTCCATTCCTGAAATTTACTGTTTTGTCTTATGATTTTTTTTTTCTTTTTGGTCATTATGTGGAAAAAACAAAGGAAAGTCATTTTAATGTTGAGTCATTCAAAGTCAAGCTGCCTTAACACAGAGTTTTCTGTTCCCTTTTTCATTCAATGATAATCAAATCTTAATAATAGTTTTTCAAATGATAAAAAATATTATACCATAACTTAAAACTTCACAGAACGGCGATTAGATCAAAACTGGCCATGATTACTTTTCCTGCTGTTTTTTAAGTGTTTTCTTTGGCTATTATTTTCATTATTGCCTTTGTTCCAGTTTTCTGTTCAGAAACAGAGCGTTATACAAAATGGCCTCACTGAGAAATAGGATGCCAGGCAGAAAAAAAGAGGTATATAATTGGAGTGCTTTAGCTGTTAAGAGATTTAAGAGCTCAGACGATATTTTTCTATTATTGGCATGGTTAAGATGACTTAGATGTTTTGGTTCTTGAGCTAAATGAAATACATGTACAAGGTGTCAATAGTTCCAAACAATGATTCTTCTTTTACTTTTCTGCTCCACTGAGATGAGTGACTTTACTGTCAGTGAAACTTATGACAAGGTTGGAAGGCAGGTTGATTTTGGAGTAGGAGGGATGATCTTAGAAAACCAACTGAGATTTACAGAACACAAAACCACACATCAATGCACATTAAAATTACACATATGGGTTATCTGTAAACAAGCAAACATTAATTGATAGAGTATTGTGTGTGCCTAGCATCAGCTCAATAACAAATAATATGGGTAAACTCTTCTGTTCAGATAATGAAACTGTATCTATTTAAAGATTAAAAAATATGTGGTAAGAAATTGGACATACCAGGACCAGAAGATGCTGTTATGATTACGTCGCTGAACTCCCATGTAGTTGACTGCAGTCCCAGACCCCAGCTTAAAACTCCCACTGGGCATATGTGTGTGTGTGCTGAAAATCCCAAGAAGAAAATGGAGAGGTATTGCAGCATGGCCAATCCCCTGGGAAGTGATTTCTAGCTTTCTGTCTTTCTCTCCAGGGAGCACACATGTCCTATAGCAAAAATCTCTCTCTCAAAAAAAAGGAAGGAAGGAAGGAAGGAAGGAAGGAAGGAAGGAAGGAAGGAAGGAAGGAAGGAAGGAAAAAAGAAAGAAAGAAAGAAAGAAAGAGAGAGAGAGAGAGAGAGAGAGAGAGAGAGAGAGAGAGAGAGAGAGAAAGAAAGAGAGAGAGAGAGAGAGAGAGAGAAAAAGGAAAAGAAATCGGATTACCTTGTCTCCCTCAGCTCCTGCCTGCCTGATGAAACTAGATTTTGGACCGGCTTTGACCCTGGTGCATTCTAACTTCTTCCAGGTCAGTTTTAGGACCAGGAGCCCTGCATTGCTGAAGATATGACGGAGACAGTACAATCTCTTCTCCTTCATTATCCTCTTGGGATTTTGGGCATGCATGCACACATGTCCAGTGTTCTTTTTAAGCCACCAGTATTAAGTTAAATCATTGTTGAATCTGTGGACATCCAATGCTTTAACTACCACACCAATTGCTGGCCCCTATTTGTATATTTTGGAAATTCCATATGGCTTTCCACAGAGGTTTTTACATTACTAACGATATTGTAAGAGGGTTCCCTTTTCACCATGGCCTCACCAGCACATACTGTTTTTGTATTTTTTTGTCCTAGTTATTCTAACTGGGGTTATATGGTGTTACACTGTGGTTTTAATTTAAGTTTTCCTTATGACTAGAGACTTTGACATTTTTTTCACATACCTTTGTCTATTTGTAAGTCTTCTCTTGAGAATTGTCAATTCATTTGCCCATTTTTTAACTGGATTACTTATGCTTGTTTAATGAGTGAGCTGCTTGTGTTCCCTATATATTCTGGATATCAATTCCTTGTCTGAAAAATAATGGAAATATTTTCTCTCATTATGAGGGTTGTCTTTTCATTTTAATTGTTGTTTCCTTTGCTATGAAATTTTTTTAGCTTGACATAATGTTACTTGTTTATTTTGGGAATTAATGCCTATACTTTAGGGGTCTTATTTAAAAAATCTTTACCTACACCAATGTCTTCAAGAGTTTCTCCTAAGTTTTCTACCAGTAGTTATTTTGTTTTGTCTTTTTTTTTTTTCTCTTAGAGGTTTGCTATAGGGCGCGTGCGCTCTCCAGACAGAGAGAGAAAGACAGAGACAGAGAGATAGAAATCACCCCCCAGTGGGGATGGCCACACCACAATCCCTTCTCCTCCATTCTCCTGTCGGGATCTTGGGCGCGCACGCACACACGCCCAGCGTGCGTTTAAGCCACTGTGCCCAGGACACGAACCGCGGTCGACTATGTGGGAGTCCATCGACATAGCCATTACGCTAATTGCTGTTGCCATTGTTTTGTCTTGTTTTTAAGAGAGAAATTTTGCTATCTGAACAGATGCTTGTTGGAGAGATAGAGAGATAGAAAATGACAAATCACCCTTCAGGGGGGATGGCCATACCACAGTCTCTTCTCCTCCATTCTCCTCTCAGGATTTTGGGCACATGTGTGCATGCATTCAGTGTTTTAAGCCACTGGGTTCAGGACTCGAACCATGGTCGACCATGTGGGAGTCAGCTACATAAGTATTGCACCATCTGCTGGTCCCTCTACAACTAGTTTTATAATTTGGGGCTTTACATTTAAACTGTTGATCAATTTTGAGTAGATTCTTATTAATAATAGAGAAATTGAGGTCCAGTTTAATTTTTCTACAAGTGGGTATCCAGTTCTTCCAGCATCATTTGCTGAAAAGACTTTTTTTTCTCCATTGCACTCTTTTGTATCATTTGTCAAAAATCATTTAGCTATATGATTTGGGATTTATTTTTAAATTCTCTATTCTGTTCCATTGTCTAGGTGTCCATTTTTGTGCAAGTACCATATTGTTTGGATTCTCACTGCTTTGTAATATATTTTGAAGTCAGGTAGTGAGATGCCTCATACTTTTTTCTTTTTGCACAGTATAGTCTTGGTGATACAGGGTCCTTTATGATTCCAGACAAACTTATGATTGTTTTTTTCTACTTCTGTGAAGATTGTCATCAGAAATTTGATTAGAATTACACTGAATATGTAAATTAATTTGGGTAGAACTGACATTTTGATTGTATTTATTTTCTGATCTAAGAACACAGGGTGGCTTTTAATTTTTTTAAATCGTACTCAATTTATTTTTGTTTGTTTTTTGTTTTGTTTAAGAATTGTTTATTTTAATTTTATTTATTTATTCACTTATTTTAATTTGACCAGAGAGAAAGGGAAAGTGAGAAAGCAAGCCACCAGTTCCAGGGCATGAATTATGGTTATCCATGTGGGACGGTCCAGTGCCTTAACCACCACACCACCTGCTGGCCCATTGATTTGTTTTTTTCCGGTTTCCATAGATTCCATTATAGAGGTCTTTTACCTCTTTGGTTAGATTTAGTCCAAAGTATCTTATACATTTGTAGCTATTGCAAATGAGACTGTTTTCTTCATTTCTGTTTCGATCTGCTCATTGTTGGTGTATAGTGAGAAATGTATTCATGTTGGAACATTCACTTTACAAGCTAAGTGGCATATATAATTGAATGAATAAAATGAAATAAAATAAAATTTTATAAATTTTTGTATGTTGATTTTATCTTATTACCTCACTGAATCCATTTATTACTTCTAAGAATTTCTTTTTCCTTTTTTGTGGGTTCCTTTACATTTTTTATGTCTTATTAATCATATGAACTACAAATAGGGACAGTTTAATCTCTCTTATTTTTTCTCTCTGAATGTCCTTTTTACTTTGTTCTCTTTTCCGATTAGATTTGCTAGAACTTCTGGAAGCATATTGAAAAAGAGTGGAAAAAGTGGTTAACTTTGTCTTTTTCTAGTTTTTATGGGAACTCTTTCAGCTTTTCCCATTCATTATGATCCTAGCAATGGATCTGTTATATATTGCTTTTATTGTGTTGAGAAATCTCCCTTCTGTCCCTATTTTGCTGAGAGTCTTAATGATGAAGCAATGTTTTGTTTTATACAAAGATCTTTGGACTACCATAGATATGATGATATGCTTTTTATCTTTTTTGCTGTTAATGTGTTTTTATTACATTTATTGTTTTGTGTATGTTAAACCATCCTTGCATCCCTTGGTAGAGCCTGTCTAGTCATAATTTATAATCTTCTTAATGTGCTATTAGATTTGGTTTATTAGTATCTTGTTAAAAATTTTCATGCCAGTATTTATCAGGGATATTTGTTGTTTTCTTTTTTAGTTATGCCCTTATCAGTTATGTCCTTATTTGTGTTTGTTATCAAAGTGTTTGAGGTTTTATAGAATAAGTTTAGGAGAGTTCCTTCCTTTTGAATATTTAGAAATAATTTGAGAAAAATTGGAGCTAGCTTTCTTTTAACATTTTGTAGAATTCAGAAGTGAAGCCATCTGGATCTGGGCTTTTCTTCGTTGAGAGACTATTAGTGATTCAATCTCATCACTTGTTTTTTGTCTATTCAGGCTTTCTAGTTCACCCTGATTTAAGCTAGAAAGTTTGTATGTGCCCAGCATTTTGGCCATCTTATCTAGGTTTTCTAGTTTGTTGCCATATAGTGACTTATAATATTCTCTCATAATTGTTTTTGTATTTCTGGCATATCAGTTATAATATTAAAAGCTTAATTACTAATTTTAGCTATCTTGTTCCTTTCTCTGTTTTTCTTGATTTGTCTAGCTAATGGTTTTTCAATTTTGCTTATGCTCTCAAAAAAATCAGCTTTTTAAAACATTTGAAAAGAAAATACATAATGCTACATAACTGAAAAAAGACCTTTAACAGAGAAGAATCAATCATTTTAAGTAATCAAAGACATAAGACAACATAAAGCAAATATTATCTTTTTTAAAAAACTTATTAATTTACCTATTCAATAAAAGAGACAGAATGGGAGAGACAGGTAGTCCCCACTGGATCTTCAAATCATGATCTGCCTACAGTCTCAGTCAGTCTAGAACAGGAGCTTATTCATAGTGGTCCTGGGATGTGAACCAAGTAACTTTCCAATTCCATTGCCATAGTGCAACCATCTGGCCCTCAAAGTATCTTGACAAAATACAAACTCTTTGTTTCATAGGTGAGTTACCAAAAGAGAAAACCAAGCAGGTTTAGAGGTGCTGTTACATATCCTACAATACAGAATCTAAGATTTCCTACAATAAAATAATTTTCATCAAGTTATTTTCTATTTTTCATTTTATTTCTTCATTAACACCTGTGTTATTTAGATGTGATTTGACCTATTTTTTTCTATTTTAAGTTTATTAGTTTATTGCATGATTTACTTCTTTAAATGTGTTTGCATTTTCAGTATCCTAGAATGCTGCTTATCATGGCCCATGATTCATATAAATTTGAAAATGATGTGTCCTCTCTTCTGTGTGGTTGAAGTGTTCTTTAAATATCAGTTAGGCTATATTAAATGATAGTATTGGTCAGGTTGTTTATACTTTTACTAATTTCCGTCTTCTTTTTACTTAAAGCAGTATGTTGATTTGTCCAACTTTAATTGTTGATTTGTCTGCTTTAAAAATTTTATTTATTGGGACCAGCAATTAGTGTAATGGCTATGTTGCTGGACTCCCATGTAGTCGACCGCAGTTCGCGTCCCAGACCTGGTGGCTTAAAACTCATGCCGGGTGCGTGTGCATGCGTGCCCAAGATCCCGAGAGGAGAATGGAGGAGAAGGGATTGCGGCGTGGCCATCCCTCCTGGGGGGTGATTTCTCACTTTCTGTCTCTCTGCCTCTCTCTGTCTGTCTGGCGAGCGCACGTGCCCTATAGCAAAAACCTCTCAGAAAAAGGAAAAAAAAATTATTTATTTGGAAAGGTTTTTGCTATAGGGTGCATGCACTCGCCAGGAAGACAGAGAGAGACAGAGAGACAGAAAGCGAGAAATCCCTGTCCGGCGGAATGGCCACGCCACAATCCCTTCTCCTCCATTCTCCTCTCGGCATCTTGGGCATGAATGCACACGCACCCAGTGTGAGTTTAAGCCACCGGATCTGGGACTCAAACCGTAGTCGACTACATTGGAGTCCAGTGATATAGCTATTATGCCAACTGCTTGTCTCTTTTTACATTTTTTAAAAATTTTATTTATTTTTCTGTTTTTAAAATTTTGTTGTGTAAGTTTTTGCTTTATGTATTTTGAAAGTTTGTTGTTTAGGCTTATACAAATTTAGGGTCAATATGGTCAATGCCCATCTTTATACCTATAATATTCCTTGTTTTAAATATATTTTCTCTTATTAATACAGCTATGTCATTTTTTTTAAAGAGGGATTTTTGCTATACGGGAAATAGAGAGACACACACACAGAAACAGAAAGTGAGAAATCACCCCCCTTGGTGGACGATAATGCCTCAATCCCTTCTCTTCCATTCGCAGAGAATTTTGGGCACACACTTACACACACCCAGCGTAAGTTTTAAATTGTTTGATCCAGGACTTATACCACAGTCAGCCATGTGGGAGTCCAATGACATAACCATTATGCCATCTGCTGGTCCGTAATTGTCACTTTAAAATTAATATTTTCATGGAAAATAATTTTTATTCTTTTGTTTTATCTAGTCTGTGTCTTGATATTTAAATTGGATTATGTAGAATGCTTATACAGCTTTGGCTTCTTATTTATCCTGAAAAATCTCTGCTTTTAATGAGATGTTTAAAACCTTTTTATTTAATGTAATTGTTGATGTCATTGTGTCTAGTAGTTAGCAAGGCATTTTATACTTATCCTGTCTATTCCCTATTCCTTTTCTTCTATTTCCCCGACTTCTTTTGGATTAATCACTATTATCTTTATATTCTATTTTTTTCTCCACTGATGGATAATTTGATATATCATTTCTTAATATTTTAAGATAATTTTTGATGGGAGTTTGTAAACCTCAGCACCATTTATGTATTTGAGTCACACAATTCTGACTATATTGTAAGAAATGTGTCTTCTATATTGTAAGACATGTCACAGTATCTCTGAACTTTAAACCTGCTTTAAATTTTTGAATCTCTAGTTTTTTTTTTTAATTATTTTTGGACAATCCTTGGTGCTTATTGCTTAATGTAATTTTTTTTTCTTTTTCTAGTCCTGTCTTGTATTCCAATTGCACATCAATTATCCCATTTACGATTTTCCCTCAGCTGTTGGGAGCTTTGTTATATTTTCCTACTCTTCTCTTGTGTTTCAGCAAAGATTTCTAAGGACACATCTTTCAATTTCCTGATTATTCTTAAGCTATTTTCTGTCAACTGATAGAATTTTTTTATCTCTCCTATGGTGGGGTGTTTTTTATGGTACTTCAATCTGGAAATTTCTTATCCTTTTCATTTCTGTTGAATTTTTCATTTGTTCCTCAGTGCTTTCTGCTTTTTAAAATTCATTTTACTACAACTTTTAAATGATTATTTATAGTTAAGATTCCTGTATAATATATCTGATAGTTGTCATCTCTGAGACTCATTTATCTGAACAGCAAACAGCATTTTCTTGCTTTTCACTGTTTCAAATATTAAATATCATTTTCTATAAGAGAATAGTAGAGGCTGAAAGAACTAGGGTTTATATCAGAAATGGATGACTCTTCTAGAAGTCATTAATAGAGTGTATTGAATCAATTAGCAAGTGTCTAGGATTGATTTGGTTGTTTCTGTTGCTATAGTCACTCTCAGTGCAGCACAATTTTCAGTTGCTTCCAGCTGTGCACTGCAATGCTCTTGTACTTAATGCAGAACCGCCTGAGGTACTTCGAAGGTATTCTCAATATTCATGATCTATCTACCTTTGGTTTTCCACAATCTCTGAATGCTGGAAGACATAGAGGTCTCTCTCTCCATACTCATGATTCTTTGTTATTAGTAGACTGTGGTTGCCTATTATGCTCAATATCTAGTAGAGGGTTTATGTCAATGTTGTGGAGCTGGAAGTGGAGAGTAGTTCTCTAGTCTCTTGATTCCGCCTCCACTTTAGAGAGGCCAGAGTTGTGGGGCCAGAGGGTATCTGTCTGCATCTGTAGCCTTTTCTCTCAATGACAGCTGAACTCTGCCTTATGTTGAACAGGTAACAACTTAACAGTAACAACCTCTAAGATTTTCTGGACCCGAGAGCAGATACCTTATTTAAACAGAATCTGAGTTACGCAGTTTATCCTAATTCCTTCCATTTGCCCGTATGCTTAGACCCTCAACACTGGTCTTATTCTCCCACTTACTTTCCCTGTCTCATACTACCTGGGTATTTGACTTTGGAACTCCATATATAAGTAAATTTATACTATTGTGTAATTCCATGATCTGAGAACTGCTGTATTTAAAGTCTTCATGTATTAAATAAATGTATATTGAAAAAAGAGTTTGGTATAATGTCTAGTATTAAAAGAAAATAAATTCTAAATTCTAATTACATCCAAGTTTCTATAAATCATTGGATAAATAACAATTTCTTGGCACATAGTTTTCTCACATTCATTTCAATTTAAAAATCAAGTTCACTTTTGTGCAAGTCCCCATGTTGTTATAAAGATGAACAAAATGCAGTAATTTTCCCAGAGGAGGTCATACTTCAACCTCAGAAATATTTGATAATTATGTAAGGTTTTTCCATGCTCAAAAATAATTTGATTTTACACCCTTGTGTTAAGGAAAAAAAAACAATTTAGGTTAAAAATTTTATTGGGGCCAGCAGATGGCCTGGCAGTTACATCACTGGACTTGTTGTACATGGCTGACCACAGTTAGTGTCCATGGCCCAGTAGCTTGAAACTCACATCACGTCCATGTACATTTGTCCCCCAGATCCCAAGAGGAGAGTGGAGGGGACAGGACTGAGACATGGCCTTGAGGCATGACCATCCTCCTGGGGAGTGATTTCTTGCTTTCTGTCTCCCCAGTGAGTTTATGAGCCCTCTAGCAAAAATTTTTCAAAAAAATTTTATTTATTTATTTTAACCACAATAGGTAATATATGAAGTTAATAATAAAATATTCTTTAATTTAGTCTGACAGAATCTTATTGATTTTAAGTTATATATGAGGAATTTGTTTCTTTTGAGTTACAGAATATCTCAGTTTGTCTAAAGATTTGTTCAGCCAAAATCCTCCTGTATACTTTGTTTCAAACAAGCTGAAAATTTTGTTCTAATGAAGTTTTGATTTAATATATTTTTAAAAAATTCTGAAAGTTAACTTGGAACATAGTTTCTTCAGAATTCAAACAGTTAGTACTTTTTAGTAATATGTAGTTCACAGAAATAATCACCTCTTAATTATTATTTTGAAAGGTAGAAAATGTTATAATTGCATTTATTACTTTTTCTAAATCTTTTGTGAGATTTTATTTTTTTTTACGGATAGTTTGTCTTAAGATGTTACAGTAAAAAACACTGTAACGGCTGCTAGAATGGTTAAATGTGTATAATAACTCATCATGCCATTAAAGATAATAGTTGATACTAATAAAACAAATTATGCATAAGAATTAAGGATATTCTATTTCATTAAAGAAAATATTTTGAGGGGTCGGCAGGTGGTACGGTGGTTAAGAACACTGGACTCTCACATGGCCAAATATGGTTTGAGTCCTGTATCTGATGGCTTGCTCTCGTCCTCACCTCTTGCTTGCTCTGTCCCTCTCTGATCAAATTAAAAATAAATAAAGTTAAATAAAATTATTCTTTTTTTAAAAAAAAGAAAAGAAAAACATTTTGAAGCCAGCTGGTGGCAAGGTGACTTAAATAGCTGGGTCTTCTAGGGCTGCGTCGTTCAAGTTCTGGACTCAGCAGCTTTAAATACACACTAGGGTAGCATGTGTGCATGCCTAAAATCCCAAAAGGAGAAATGGAGGAGCAAGAATTATTACATGACTATCCCTCCTTAGGGGATACTTTCTCTCTCTCTCTCTTTTCTCTCTCTCTCTCTGTCTCTGTCTTTCCAGAGAGAATACATGCAAATAAAAAAAATAGAAACTATTTTTAATGATTGCATTCATAATGAAATAATATATCTCATATAATCATTGTTTAAAAAACTATTTGTGTATGTTAGTATTTGTATCTGAAGAGAGAGAAAGTATATGCAATGTGTGTATATATATTTAATTATGTACCTTAATTCTACTTATTTAAAGGGTGCAAATGGCTCTGAGTTGTTTTTTAACTCTGAGAGTTTTTCCTCCTAACACGAATTAATTCTAACTCCAACTGAATTTTCTCCATCGTAATTCAATTCTGACACTAACTACCCAGTTAGATCAGACACCACAGGTTTAAGGGCTCAGTTCCACAAGACTGTCTTCACCAGTAGGTATTACTTGCAAATCCTGGACTACCCATACTTCTGAACAATCAGCTATAAATTAGGGCTTCACAGAACCCTCTACTCAGTTTTAATAATTTGTCAGAATAATTCACAGAACTCAGAGAGACACTTTACTTATGTTCACTAATTTATTACAAAGAATACAAATAAATGACTAGATGAAGAGTCACCTAAGTGAGGTCCAGAAGGCTTCCAGTAGCTTGAACTTCTGCCTCTGCGAAGTTTAGTTGTGTTTCGTTCACAAATATGTTGGCCAACTTCTACGTTCTCTGACTTCTACCATTTAGGGGTTTCTCTGGATGATCCATTGCATAGGTCTGATTGACTAAATCAATACCCTTTGGTGATTAGTGAATTCTCTAGTGCCATTTCCCTCTTTGGAGTTTAGGAACAGAGGTGAGTTTCAAGATTCTAATCAGGCTTGGGAACCAGCAGTTAGCATAATGGCTATGTCGCTGGACTCCCACATAGTCGACCGCGGTTCACGTCCCGGACCCGGTGGCTTAAAACTCACGCCGGGCACGTGTGCGTGTGTGCCCAAGATCCCGAGAGAAGAATGGAGGAGAAGGGATTGTGGCATGACCATCACCCCTGGGGGGTGATTTCTTGCTTTCTGTCTCTATGTCTCTCTCTGTCTGTCTGGCGAGCGCACGCACCCTATAGCAAAAACCTCTCCAAAAAAAAAAAAAAAAAAAAAGATTCTAATCAGGCTTAGTCTTTCTAACATCAGTGCCCATATTAAAGATCTACAGGGGCTCAGTCTAACAAAAGCACCTCATCGAAACCAAAGAATCCTTATTTCTTTAACAGCTTGGGAAATTCCAAAGTTTTAGAAGTTCTGTGACAGGAAATGGAAACAAAGACCAAATCACTGTCAATGACACCACGTTCTCTATATTGTTCTCTTAAAATTATGAGACACACTGGGGCCAGCAAGTAGTACTGTAGTTAAGGTACTGGATTCCACATGGCTAACAGTGGCTTGAAAAATCATCTGCCAAAGTGTGCCCAAAGTCCTGGGAGGAGAATGGAGGAGAAGGGATTGGAACATGGCCATCACCACTGGGGAGCAATTTCTCACCTTCCCTCTCTCTCTATCTCTTTCTGGCAAGCACATACACCCTATAGGCTCTATAGCAAAAAAATTATAGTTTAACATCTCCTGAACTCATTCCAGGAAGCCAACTTTAATGAACAGTAGGTTCTAACAAAACACATACAAGAGGGTGTAAGGCAGGGTGATTTTTTTTTTAAAAAAAAGAACAGAAAATGATCCAGAGAGTGATGGATTCTCATTTTTTATTTCCTATAGAGAAGATAAACATTACTTCTTCTGGAATGTAATATCCTGGCTTCATTGCTTCTGTTCAAAATGCATCACTTTACTTTCCTCACAAGGTAGATACACATTATAAACCTGAAGCACATGACAGTCACATGATTTCTTTGGTAAGAGATTTCCTGGAAATTCCACCTGAAGGAGTCCTGAGGTTTCAAATATTAAAGCTTTTTCCACAGCCACAAGATCCTTTGATGTCTGGGTTATTGAACACAAACTAACTGGATGATTTGTTCTCAACATAGTCCACTTCTGTTCCTAAAACTGTTAGCTGTGCTTCCCTTTTGATGAATACTCAGATTCCATCTTGAACAACTTCTTCATCAGAATCTCCCTTTGTCTTTGTGTATTCTAAAATATAAAAAAGGCCATTACAGTTCCTGGGCCCGACACCAACTTTCACACCTATATGCTCAGGTTTATCTTTAAGAAGTCGTTTCATCTTGTTTACTGCTTAAAGTGTCAGCATGAGGGCAACTTGGGTGGGTTACAACTTCCTCTTGCTCCCAGCTCAGACAGTGACCCAGACTACAAAGCCAACGTCTTCACCATCTGGCATCTTGGCATCTGGAACCTTGGGCCAGAGCTCAGACACCGCAGCCTCTCTCCATGGACACTGTCAGCGCACTGATGAAAATTATAACTTCTTTTTTTTTTTGTTGGAGAGGTTTTCGCTATAGGGCGCATGTGCTTGCCAAAAAGAGAGAGACAGAGAGACAGAAAGCGAGAAATCACTGCCCAGGGGGATGGCCACACCGCAATCGCTTCTCCTCTTGGGATCTTGGGCACACACACACACGTGCCCGGCCTGAGTTTAAGCCGCCGGGTCCAGGACTTGACCGGCGGTCGACTACATGGGAGTCCAGCGCCATAGCCATTACGCTAACTGCTGGTCCCAAAAACTATAGCTTCTTAAAGACAAAAATAATTTAGCTTATGAATTCTGCCATTTGGCAAAATTTAACTTTCTTACAAGATAGCTATACAGTAAATGTTAAGTTCACAGGTATTTATTTGCTTCAATGAATTCCTGTGAAGTAAACTCTTTTTTTAAGAAATGTTTTACAATATATCAGAAGATTTACATAATTACCTATGTGGTATAATTTGAGGGCCACTAAAATCACCTTCTCTTCACTCTTACTTCCACCATCACCACTGTCCTTACCACAGAGACTGAGTTACCAAATAATACTCATAATCTACCTAGCATGGATTGGTCTTGAAGTCAGTTTCTTGCTAAAGACAGCATGCAAAAGAAACACCAAGTAAAACAATACTTGAAAAGTGCTATGCTTTGATTGTTTATATCCCTCCAAAATTCTTAAGTTGAAATCCTAATCAACAAAATAATCATATCAGGGAATGTGGCCTTTGGGAGGTGATTACATCATGAGATCAGAGCACTCATGATTGAGATGAATGCCCTTAAAAAAGAGAACTTCACACTCGTTTTTCCACATGAGAAAAGACAGCTGTCTATGAACCAGGAAATGGATCCTCACCATAACAGACTTTGTCAATGGCTTGATCTCAAACTTCTTAGTCCTCAGAACTGTAAGAAATAAGTTTGTATTGCTTTTAAGATTCCCATATATGCACTTTTGTTACAGTAGCGCAAATGAGCTAAAACTAAAATCAATATAATTCTCAACTTAAATCTCAAAAATACCAAAAGAATTCTATTATGTTTTAATCTCCAAAATCCCATGCAAAATATCTTTAAAAATCAGAATTTGCTAACTTTTGTCTAGTAGGCCTTTACTCCTGCTACCATAATTAACTTTTATTGTCAGTAATATTCAGATCTTTTCTGTGAAAATCAATCTAGCCCTTTTCTGGTCTTTTCTATTATGGCTCTAATTAAAATGGTCAACCTAACTAACAAAACAAAATCCTGGATCCCAGGTAAAAAAATATTTTTCCCTCATAGAAGTCAGGGAAGAATCTAAGATGTGATTTATAATTTATAAAATTTGTGTTTCTTTTTTAAATTTTTTTTTTGAGAGGTTTTGGCTATAGGTTGCGTGCGCTCGCCAGAAACACACAGAGAGACAGACAGAAAGAGAGAAATCACCTCCCAGAGGGGATGGCCATGCTGCAATCCCTTCTCCTCCATTTTCCTCTAGAGATCTTGGGCACGCGTGCACACATGCCCGGCATGAGTTTAAGCCACTGGGTCCAGTACTTGAACCGCGGTCGACTATGTGGGAGTCCAGCAACATAGCCATTACACTAGCTGCTGGTCCCGAAAAATTTTTGTTTCTTTTTAATAGCTATTGTAATACTAAAGTTTAGGTTGAGACAACACAAGTTGCGTTAAAGTTCAAAAATTAGTTCAGGCCAGAATGTACCTTCACAAAGTACCTGATTGCTTAAATTTGGTGATAGAATAATGAAATATCATTTTTTTCCCTCAAGGAACTCATAATCTAATAAATGACAAAGTAATGCAAATATAATATTAATACATAAAATATGGAAAACTGATATCATAGATCAGTTTCATACTTTATGAGATGTGTTCATAAGATTACATGTCCTTGTACTAAGTAGAGCACTTATGAGATCAAATAAATTACAATTAAATTTTGGTTTCTGGAAGACATTGGGCAATGTCTCACAGCATAAGATCTCTGAGAGAATGAAAACAGGGGAACTAGAGACAGAAGAAAAGTACTGGACTTTTTTACATGAGGAGTAAGTCAGTAAAGAAAAATGATAGAAGAGACATCAGTGAAACTGGTCCTATGTGTGCCAAAAAGGAACAGATCCTGGATTCCAGAGTGATTTGGAAAAAAAAAAAAAGCAATCCTTTTGTACATGTCTTTAGCTACTGTCAGGTTTAGTTGGAGATGGTTGAGGACAGGAATTATTTTGCAACGCTCAGATATTGAACTTCAGTTGGTCACTGGAAATCCTAGTTCAATAGCTTTACATCTCCTTAGCTTTCTTTTAAGCAAATAGGGGGCAGGTCCCCTAGCCTAATGGTTAAGGGAGCCAAATCCCACATGGCTGGCCATGCAGTTTGAATCTGGTCTGTCGACTTGGAAAACCTGCCCAGCATAGGTGTGTGTAAATCCTAAATCTCAACAAGGTAGAAAAATAATGGAGAAGGGATTGAGGTGTCAACATGCCCCATCAGGGTTGCTTTTTCCCTCTCCCTCTTTATCTTTCTGTCTGTCTCTGGTGAATGCAAGTGCTCTCTGCCAATTAAAAAAAAAATTAATCAATTTCAATTTCTCTGCTCTCTGCCTGACTCTTTTTTGTACCTATTTGTTTTTGTTATTTTTTTTAAGTTGGTAAGTCAGTTTAAATAATTCCATCTCTACTAAGAAAAGCACAATCCCTTTCCCAAACACGAAACACAACACAACACAACAAAACAAATCCAAAAATGGAAACACAAAAGCACTTTGCATGTGGTTTTTGTACAAAGTGATGTGTTTTAACTGTGGATTATAAGAATTTTCACATGAAATCTAGGCCCAAATCACCAAGACTACTGAGAAGAAATTTCCACTCGAAAATCTGGAGCAGCCAGCACAGCTGTGAAGCCAAGTCTGTGGGGTTTACCAGGGCAGCAGCTGGTCACGGACTGAACAAAGAAGATAATTCCAGTGCTTTGGAGAAAAGCGTGAGATGAAAAGCAGAGCTTAATCTTCTCATGGTGAAACAAGAAAATCACTTTAAAAAAAAATCACTAAGTGATCAGCACTTTAAATAACAATGTCATTTTAAGGCACTCTGATAAGTTCATGTTCTTCCTCTCCCCCACATGCATTACTGTCATTCACAGATCATTGCCAAGTCAAATTGTCAGTTCACTTTGATTTTTTTAGACTGGGCATTGGAGAAACTTAAATAATATTTCAATTTACTGAGAAAATTTGATTTAAACTCAGAAAAACAAAGTATAACTCAACATCATAACCTTTAGGAAAAAGGAATTGGGGAATTTGGCATCTCCTGTGTGTTCCTACCTTGGACCTTGGGGGAAAATGCTGAAACAGACCCTGGAAGGGGCAAGCACAGAGTTTGTGATCAAGATGCGTTAAAGTTTACCGAGGTTCTGTGATCTCTCTCAGTGTTCTATTACAGAGTATTTCAGCCTCGGGCTATTATCAAAGGGTCCTGGACATTTTTTTTAGCGTATTGCCATGTGATAAAAATATGTCAGCACATGAATAAATAAAGCCAGGGAGTTTATGGCTTAAAAGCGGTGGTGGTCATGTTAAATCCTCTACAGTATATAAAACTTGATTATTGTCTCACACTTTCCTTTTCTAAAGCCCATCTACGTTTCTCCCATAATGCTCTCTCCCCACCTACTCTCCAACTGTTGAGATTCTCATGCTTACTTGAAAAAATTAATATCAACACACAAAAATATGACTTTAAATCTCCAGAGAAGTTATAAAACTTAACATAATTTGTGTTTGTGTAAATGGCTTTATTCATTTTATTGAGGAATATGGATGCCAATCATGTTTGTATATATGTAGTATGATAATTGTATGTTTTATGTGTGTATGAAAAACTTTTAAATATTAACTGATAGCTGATGGCAGAAACCTATGTCCTGGCCAGGGTAGCAGAAAAGGAGATTCACTCAGGACTCAAGAAGATCTCTTGCCCTAATGGCTTGTAATGTATTAAGCAAACTACTCAGAAAAATATAACTGAATGTAGGATAACTATGCTTGACAAGTATATATTATGAGATATATTTGGTCATATAGTTATATGCATGAGACCAAGATATGTACAGGGTATAAGGTTGTGGAATGTCAATAAACATTTTACAGTTGGCTAGCTGTGTTGACACAATAGTAACATAACACTCTGCAATGCTGAAGTCACTTGGGAAGATTCCAAGTTCATATTCTGAAGTCTGCTGTACATGATGCATGAGAGAGAGAGAGAGAGAGAGAGAGAGAGAGAGAGAGAGAGAGAGAAAGAGAGAATGAGAATGCATGTGTGTGTGTGCATGCCTGCAATCCAGGATAAATAAATCTGGGAGACAATTATGGCATGAGGACCCTCTCAGGGATGCCACTCTCACTTTTTCTTCGTCTCTATCTCTCTCTCTCTCATGAAAAAAAAAAAGAAACATAAAAGTAAAATAAAAATGTTAGAAATGGATGTATAATGCTTGGAAATAGGCAAAAAAGATCACTAGGTATCGTTTTAGTGAATGATGCATCTTATCTAGTTGACTCAGCAGAATACTTGATTACATAGGGATGTGCACTTCTTACTAACTTTTTATAGCTAGACTATTTTACAACTTTGTAGGGCTAGACTTTAATGTACGTAAAAATAGTTGTAATCCACATAGTAATACAAATTAATTTTGTCAAGTAGAAATAGTTCATTATTATCTTCTAGAAAAGATAAGCCCAAATATTACATCATATGCCATGTAGAATACTACCTAATCAATTTGCTTTTATTAACAAATTCATTTCATGTTTTTAAAAGCCTAGTCATACCTCTGTCCCTCATAGTTTATTTAAACACCTTTTAGTACCTTACTGATTCCCATATGTGTTAGTCTGCTAAAGCTGCTGTAACAAAACACCGCAAACTGGGGAGATTTAGCAGACAGGTTGTCTCACAGTTCTGGCTGGAATTCCAAGATCAAGGTGTCGGCAGAGTCGGTTCTTCAGAGGGCTGTGCTCGCCTACATGTGGCCCTCTTTTCCCTGTGCCTTTATGTGGGCTTTCACCCACGTGTCTCTGTATCCTAATCTCTTCTTGTTATTAGAACACCCCAGATTAGGGTCTCCCTAAGGATCTCATTTAATTTAAATTACCTTCTTAAAGATCCTATCCCCAAATAAGAACTAGGTGTTAAGCTTTCAATATATGAATTTGTGGAACAAAATTTAGCCCATAACACTTAATTACTTAATGGATTGAAGAGAATTTCTTTTTTTTTATTAATTTATTTTTTAAATTCTTTCATATACATTCAATCACATTGTTTAGCTTACAAAGTGAACATTTCAGTATGTGAACATTTCTCCCCAGTCCAGTTGATCAAAATATCTTCAACCGATAACACCACACCTCCCCATCCTGTCAATGCTCTGTCTCCGTATCCCTCCTCCAAATGTCCTTCCCTAGGCCTCACTCCTCCACACACACCAGAGGAACTCATCTTGTTTTTTTGCAAGGGAACCATGATGGCTTTCTTATTTTTGAAAAATTTAATTTAGCAGGAAAGAGATAAAGGATATGATATGAACTTGCTAAATCAGATTCTATCTCTTGACTACAGAAAAGCAAGCTTCTACCCATTTGAGATCTATGTATAATTTTAAAATATTTTGTTCATTGCTTATGTTTGCGCTTAACATACTTTGTTACCATTAATTTTCTGTATATACACGGTCAGATTTGAATGGACTCCTAGAACAACTAAAAGTCTTTAAACATATTGGTAAATGGTTGCCTCAAGAACCATATAAAAAATAAATCCTCCTGTTGGAAAGAAAAGTTACAAATTGCCTTCAATTCTTTCTCTTCTTAAGAATGAGAAGAGAAAGAAGGCACTCAAGGGAAGGGAATCTGATGTGTGTTTTGATAACAGACTAGCTCTCTGTGGAATTCTATAGTTGTCCTTTTATGTTGTTTTCCTTTATTAAAGCTTGTTTTATTAAGGCCCTCTGGGACCAATATTTGTGGACTGGCTGGTAACCTGTAGGAAATAAAGCTGATTCTAGAAAGCTGATGGAACAGTGGGAGAAGAGTGAGAACAATAAGCACAGGTATTGAGCTTACCCCATTTAGTTCCTGGATTGGAAGAGAGAGTAAGCTTCATTTCTAATTTACTCACCCCTGTAAAGAATTCTGTTCTCTTTTTTTGCATATATTGTTCTTATGTCAAAAAGTAGGATATACTTCTGCTCACCTTAAATATGAGTCAGATCAATTTCCAGATTATTTAGAATTGTTATGCTTAATATTTACTGAGTGTAAGTACACCATACAAAGTAAAATTTGGGAAATATCCTATAAGAAGGTAAAATAAAATTAATGACAATAAAATAAATAAGACACTGAAAAAAAAGACAACAAAAATGTTTTTACCAGTTGTGATCCTAAACTGTGACAATATTCTAAAGTGATCATAAAGTTCCTAGTGACAAAGTTGTTAGCAGGCAAGATGATCCTTGCTAAAAAAACTAAATTAGTTTAAATAAAATACATTATGCTATAAAATTGAGTAAGGAGTCCCTCCTTATATAGTCTCAAGGTGATTTGTAATCTATCAATTAAGTGCTTATTAAGTGTGGATTTACTCTGTAATGGACCAATAACTCATTTTCACTCTCATTCCCTCTTTCTAAGCATCATTTTCTTTGTGAATAAAGCAAGAATAATGACAAAACTTGCCATATTATGAAGATGTGGTAGGGCTGGCCCCACAGTCTAAGCATTAAGGGAGCCAGCCCAATGTGGCTGACCCCAGTTTGAATTCAGGTCTCAGTGGCTTGAAAAATACAATAGGGGTGTGTGTGTGTGTGTGTGTGTGTGTGTGTGTGTGTGCATATGAGTGCATGGCCCATATCCTGGAAGGTTGGGAGAATGGAGGAGAAGGGATTGTGGCATATGCCATTGGAGAGTGACTTCTTCCACTTCTGCTCTCTCCCTCTTTCCGTCTCTGGTAGACGCATGTGCTTTTTTTGGGGGGCGGATAACAAAGGACAAAAAATATGGTATATAATCTGGTCTGTAGAAGTGCTCAATAACTCACATATTTCCTGTAAAACTACACACATTTTATTGTGCACAATATTGAATAAGTATAAGTAGTTGAATACCACGTTTAATTTTTACTTTATTGAAGTAACATAAGCAAGGCTTACATAATCAGAGTTGACTTGAATGATGAAAGTCATAGAAATGTGTTAGGCAGGATATTACATTGTAATAGTCCAGATGAAAAGTTATGAAACTCTAACCCAAGATAGTAAAGATGGAAAGAAAAAGAAATAATACCTATGATGATTGTTAGGAATCTAAAATTGTCAAAATTTGATCACAGAATGGTTGAGTAAGTAGAGGAAACAGAGAAGTGAAAGATATTTCAAGATTTCTGGAATAGAAAATGGTGAAAGCTAAGACCTTACAGGTTCTTAATAATTTTCCTCTTTCCTACCTCTTTGGCCTCCTTTTGAAGCATAAATCATAAAGAGATTTAAATATATATATATATATATCCACATGTGTGTGTGTGTGTGTGTGTGTGTATATATATATATATATATATATATGCATACAAACATATATACCAAAATATATTACTAATCCACTTAAATGCCACCAAAGACTTCCATTGCTTTTAAGATAAATTCTAAAATCCTCAAATAGTCTGTGATTGCCCTGATTGAGTTTTATACTCCTCCTTAGTTTCCATGCTCAAGCCACACAGTTTTCTTTCCATTTTTAAAACACACACTTCTCCAACTCAGGTTTTCTCATCTGCTATCCCTCTGCCTGGATGTAATTCTTCACATGGTTGATCAATTCTTCTTCAGTTAACCTTACTGTAAATATCAGGAGGATATCAGTAAAAAATACTCTCTTGGCCATACACATTAAAGATAGATTTCCATGTAAAAAAAAAATGCCATACTGTGTGTGTATTCACTGGAGAGTCAGAGACAGAGAAAGAGGGAGAGAAGAGAGAGAGCGAGAGAGAGAGAGAGAGAGCGAGCGCAAAAGCTCCCCTCCCTGCCCCAGGAGTATGGCCACACTGTAATCCCTTCTCTCCATTTCTCCTTTCTTCCAGGATTTTGGGCAAGCATGCATATATACCCAGATGGTTTTCAAGTCACTAAATCTGGGACTGGAACCACGTTGTTGACCATGTGAGATCTAGTCACCTTATCCTCCACACCACCAGTCCATGTTGACAAGGATTTACTTGACTGTATGTGCAACTGACCCCACCATCTGGCCCCCAAGTATTTTTTAAGTTATAGCATTATATTCATTGAGGCAAATATTCTCAGTAATTTTTTTTCTTTATTTTAATCTTTTGACATTGTGGTGGGGGCACTTACATTTAAAGGGCAGTACAAAAGGAAGAATTAGGAAAAAAATTGTGAATTTTTAATCAGTTGAAGAGAGTAAGAAACAGAGAAGACTGCCAAGGAAACATAGATCCTCTGCGATGAAGAATCAAGAATGCAGAATAACTTAGAAGTCAAGGCAGGGCCAGGGGATAGAAACTAGTAGGTGACTAATATTAATTCCAGAGGGATTAGTAAATCTCACCGGATTAAATAGTTGATGAAATTCCTATGCAAATCTCTTCTTCCAGACTAATTGAGGCTTCAGAGTAAGGATGTGTGTATGTTTGTGTGTGTGTGTGTGTGTGCGTGTGTGCTGAAGACTAAAGAACTGGCAGAAAAAACAAAAATGCCAATGTGGATTTTTTTCTCTCAGACAACAAAGGCCTTCCACTGTCCCCAAACAAATCTCATGGAAGTCACGACCTTTCATGCTGTGCCAGCAGTCCTGCATATTGGTGCTGGCAATGCTAAATCACTCTGTCTGTGGATGAACTTTGATATTCTTGCATCACTTGAGGAAGAGAAGACATTGACATGTTCATCTCTTCTCAGACAGGCATGGTACATATTTTAAAGATCTGCTATATAAAAGTATTAAGTATTTAAACTTATTTTGTGATCACAGAATCATCACACTTCTTTCTAAAAATGAAACAAACCTAGATTGTAAAACTCTATGTTCAAAATTTTGAAAAAAATTACATATCTGTTTAATATAAAATGTTAGTCACTTAAATATATGCTCTATCCATGGTAACTTAAAGACCTCTTAAAGCACATAATTGTAGTGACTCTTCTATTGCCATCTGCTAGAAAGATGGTATTCACTGAAAAAGAACCAGATGTGGTAAACAAATTAACATATGCGCCATTGTCAAATGCTGCTGTTCTAAAGCATGGAAGTGACATGGCAATTAATGCCTGTGAACAGCTGGTTTTAAAGAGTACGAAAAGTGATTGCTTTGCCCCATAAATGGACAGATCCACAGATGTTTCAGGTTGTGCTCAGTTGCTGGCATTTATAAGATGCATTTTGGAAAACATTGTGAATGAAAGCATGCTGTTCTGTAAAACTTTACTGGATGGCACAACAGAAAAAGAAAACTTTCTGAAATATTTCCAGTACAACATAGATTTGAGGGTGAGCAAGATGTGGTGTACAGTTCTTAATATAGACATGAGAAAAATCAAAGACTAGAAAAATACAGCCTCCCCTTGCCTAATGTTTCCTGGGTATAGTGTGTCATCTATCCACTGCAATCCTGTAAATGTTTCGTGGAAGATATGTGAGAAAATGGCATCACTTGTTCAATCTCTTCTTCATGCATGTCTTCAATAGCTGTGATTGGAGAACTTAAAATTGTTAATAAAATGCACTGAAGTGTTACTTTTCTTTTTTGATAGGAAAAAAAAATTAAACCTGACAGACCAATTAATAATCCATTTAGGCTTACAAATTCAGCTTCCTGGAATATTTTCTCCTTTGTTTTCACCTTCTGGATAATGTGAGTATTTTTTTAGGCAGATATGCATCCTTACCATTGCTGACAAAATTGAAGCTGCCATTGAATCAGGGAATTAGTCAATTAAATTAAAGGGAGAGGGGGCCACTGCAAGGTGACTATGCTACCTGAGAGGCCTGGGTTTGGTTCCTGTTCTAACCTAAAGAGGGCAGACATACTGATGCATAGCTGTGTATCTAATTATCTGGGATGCTGGAGCAAGCAGATTGGGACAGGAGAGACTTTGATGAGAAATAACTGTCTTTCTCATTTTTTCTCTCTCTCTGCCCATTCTTTTTTCATATATGCAACATGAGGCTTATTTTTTTGCTAAGATAAAATATAAACGCACCAACTAGACTTATTACTCAATAGCTATTTATAAAGAAAACTGGAATATATGGTGTTACAAAAAATAGTTTTTCACGAATTTATATAATTTTTCTAGGATTATTTTATGGCCCTGAAAGTTATTTTTACATATTTATTCTTAACCATGAATTCTTTATTCTTTATCAAAGTAGAATATAAGACTTACTACTAACAAATATCATACAAATCCATTTGATTACTGGGTCTATTCCAAATGCATCAGAAAATATATTTAGATTACAAATAGTGCTGTGGGATAATCATTTTTATCAACTCCCTCATATATTGAGGAATTATTGTAATTGTGATAGTTCAGTACCATCAATTCGAACCAATGATTGTGAACTAAAAAGACAAATCTGGAGTTAAAATCAAAGGAGAACGTGTGCTGCTTTCCAATTAATCCAAACTACAAGAGTTAATATAGACAAAAGCAGCTACTTTCAAACAAGTGTTGTGAAGTAAAGCAGGTAGAAATAGTGAAGCATAAAGGAGCAGATTCCAAGTCATCTAAAACAAACCAAGGTTCTATTTTTCTTCTCTTCTCCGTATGGGCAGTGTCTGCACATTCCTATCCACAGTACGCCTTCAAGTATTTTCCCTTAATACACTAGTGAAGAAAGAATAAAATGAAAACAACTATAATGGATTCCTTATATGTCTCTAAAACAAGAAATAAGTATTGATTGACTGAAAGGAAACGAAAAAAATGAGTGGTCAAAGATATCTAGGCTATTTCTTTGCATTAATTTATGTGGAAGAACTACATATTCTCTTTTATATATTTATTACTTTCCCATATGGCTTGCAATAGAATGACAGAGATGAGACAATCATTCCAGCTTAAACAATTAAAAAACAAAATGTATAAAAGGGTGAACGCTGAGCCACAGGCATAGCAGTGTGATAATCCCTTAGAGAAGGAAATTTCAAAAAGAAGATATCTCTGTAATGGGCCCAGCATATTACACAGAAGACATTTTCAGAAACATTGGTTAAAAGACACAGTTCCAATTTCAAAGAGGACAAGGGAGGAAGAATTTGCTGGACTGAGTACCAGAAAGGATAAAGCTGAAAAGAGAAAGAGAGAAGAATAGCACTAGAGACAGAGAGGTCTCCCCTCAAGATTTCATTTGAGTAATGATTAGCATATGCATGCCAAACTTGCCAAAGGTGGAGGAAGAACCACTAGAAAGGACTCATGAAACCAACTGAAGAGTTCACACAGGAACAGGAATTGCTTGTTTGCATTTTAAAAGTTGGAAAGGATGTCCAATGTATGTGATATTGAGGAGAGTCCTCAAAAGGATGTTGCCTCAACAGTGAGGCCATGTTAAAACTGGACCCACGTGATCTAGATCCTCAAAAAGATCAAATTTTTCCCAGCTAATTTAACTGCACACAGAATAAGATAGAAACATATTTAAAAGAATACAAAAAACATAACAACCAATCACAAAATTCTAAATGACTGGCATAAAAAAAAATACTGTGTACAGACAAATGTAACTCATAATCAGATTAGTAGAAACACAGAAAAGGACATGAGTAGTAAACAAGGAAACAGAAACCACAAATAAACTCTGTGTGTGCATTAAGACAGAAGATTCTTGAATATAAAAAAGAGAAGTATGTGAAACATAAACATAGCCTAAATTGAATTTATAGAAGTAAAAAATACAGCATCTGCCATGAAAAATACACTGGATGGAGTAAGAGCAAATTAAATTTAGCAAAGAAAAGATTAGCAAAATCGAAGACAACAGCAGATGGCATAATGGTTACATTGTGGACTCCCACATGGTCTGCTGTGGTTCAAGTCCTGGACCTGGGGACCTGAAATTCATGCCAGACATGTGTGTGTGCATGCCTAAAATCCCAAGAGAAGAATGGAGGAGAAAGAATTTCCGCATGGCCATCCCCCCACCTCTGGGAATGATTTCTCACTTTCTGTCTCTGTTTTTCTCTGTGTCTCTGGCAAGCACATGCACCCTATGGCAAAAAAATCTCTAAAAAAATAATAAAATAAAGACACAACTATCAAAAATATGCAAAATGAAATATAGAAAATGTAACTTACAAATAAACATAGTAATGTAAGCTGTTAATATTAATAATAGGAAAACTTGATAAGGTGTACATAACTTTGTACTATCTTCACAATTTTTCTATAAATTCAAAGTTATTTGAAAATACAAGGTATATTTTAAGAACTTAACAAGTGATCAGTATGAGCAGAGGGACAATATCGAGCAGACAGTATTTATGCCATGAGAGTCATGAAAGGAGAGAAAGGAGGTGGAGACAGGAAAAATTATTTGTGGAAATCAAAATCAAAATCATTCTAAGGCTGATGAAGCTATCAATCTACATGTACAGCAAGCTTATCAAAGCCTAAGAGAAGAAACATGAAGAAACCAGCCCAAAGCACACAATGATTAAATTGCTTAGTCTGTCATTCATGTGACACAAAGAAAGTTGTTTAATTCACCTCGTTTTCTGCACGTCCCTCATAAACATACTTATGTGTCCCCTCCAGACTCATAATTTGCCACGATGCCTCAAGCTTTTGTCTTCTTACCTGTACCACTAGAATTTCCTGAAAACTTTGTGGTATCACAAAACTATCTCTATATTAATTGGCTTTCTTGTTCTTAACAATCCAGGGAAACGTATTTGTCTTTACATATTCTGCTTAACTTCACATCTTTTTTTTTTTTTTTTTTTTGAGGTTTTTGCTATAGGGCATGTGTGCTCACCAGACAGACAGAGAGAGACAGAGAGACAGAAAGCAAGAAATCACCCCCCAGGGGGAATGGCCACGCCGCAATCCCTTCTCCTTCATTCTCCTCTTGGGATCTTGGGCATGCACGCACACATGCCCAGCGTGAGTTTTAAGCCACCTGGTCCAGGATGCGAACTGCGGTTGACTACATGAGAGTCCAGCAACATAGCCATTACGCTAACTGCTGGTCCCTTAACTTCGCATCCTAAAAGTCTTCCCTGAGTGGGACCAGCAGATGGCATAATGGTTACATCACTAGACACCCACATAGTTGAACGTGGTTCAAGTTCCAGACCCAGCAGCTTAAAACTCAATGCCAGGTATGTCTGTGTGCATGACTAAAATCTCAAAAGAAGAATGGAGGAGTAAGGATTATGGCATGGCTTTTCGCTTTCTGTCTCTCTGTCTCTCTGGCAAGTGCATGTGCCCTATACCAACTGTGTTCTCTGTAACAATATCCGCTTCACAGGGTAAGCTCCTAGATCAGGGACTGAACCATGAAGTTGGCCATGTAGGATCCAGCCAACTTAACCACCATGCCACCTGACTGGCCCTCACCTCATTATTTATTTTGTAACCAACATTGTTCTAGGGTCCAGGATCAACAGAATTCAGAGGAGTCAAGTGAGGTACAAAATTTAAGAAATTTCCTCAAATCTCAGTAATGAAGATGAACAAATTTTAATGCAATATTATGCATTTGTATTATTTAAAGTTTATGTGTTATGAAAGATAGAGTAAGACTCAAACACTGACAGGATTTTTTCATACCCAGTCCTCCCTCCAGTCTTCCAGCCAACCAAGAACACAAGTGCAAGGTTGCCCGAGGTCATCAAGTGAACTAAGAATCTGAAACCAGGGGCTTTTCCTATGGCTTTAGGCCCCATATACGCCACAGAAGTTGGGCTCCTAATATTCTGAAAAAAAAAAAAAAAAAAAAAACCCTAATGTTAAAAGGTTATGATAGACAAAAATATCAAAATTTTAAATAAAGACAGTCAGTCTTGGTGGTTTTTCCTGTTTCCTTATTCTTTAATATATCTTAGCAAGATGCTTTTACTGATTCTGCCCAAGAGTGATGTTTTGAATAAAAAAAAATTGGTACCACAGATGAAACTCCATTTTAAATAGATATTTATTATTTAGTTAGGAGAATTTTTGTTTTTGTTTTATTTTGTTTTGCAGCTTACTATTTATAACCATTAGAAAGGTTAGAGATTTAAGGTTCAGAGGAATTGTTGATTTCTTCAAGAAAACTCAGAACCAAACAGGAGTCTCTATCCTCTCTGACCTTTGTTATCACATCTTTCACTGCCATACTGATTCCTAGCATTAAAGTGGATACAGATTTTACATCATAGTCAGTGTGCAAGGTTAGATCATAGTTGTATAGTTTATATAAAGAGTAGAGAGGATATAGAATCTTGTTTGGTTCAGGGTTTCCTTAAAAATGCCAACAATGTCTACTAATTTTCAAACGTTTCAAATGGTTAGAAACAACACACAGCAAAAATAAAACAAAAATTCTCTTTGCATTTATCTCAGTTACTCTGCTTTATAAACCAATCACATAAGCAAAAATAAAATTTATATTGCCTGATTTTCATTAATATCAATTACAAGTATTCTCGGTTTCAAAGTTAAGACTTAGTTACAAGAAAAAGTTCTGTACTTAGCCAACTCACTGATCTTGGAGAAATATTTGTAGAAAAAGAGTTCAGCTTTGCTGGACAGACAGCTCCATGGCTCTTGCGATCTAGCCATTTTGGGAGAAAGGAAGATGTCCCACTGATCACGGGGCCTCCAGCATACAAAACCCGCGTGAACAGCCCTTCTTCAAGAGACAGACAGCTCCACGGCTCCTGCAATCTAGCCATTTTGGGAGAAAGGAAGATGTCCCACTGATAACTGGGCCTCCAGCATACAAAACCCATGTGGTAGGAAGACCCCCTTCAAGTCTCCTGTCTCTGCATCAGTCTTTGTCTCTCTTTACCTCTGTCTCTGTCCTGTCCTCTCTCTCTCTCTGTCTTTTTTTTCTAATTTTTGCTTTTTAGAATTTTTTAAGGTGAGGCATTTCACCGGACCCTTTGGCCCCTCCTAGCTAGCCCTTTATCATTTTTTTTTTTTTTTGAGAGGTTTTCACTATAGGGCGCATGCGCTCGCCAGACAGACAGAGAGAGACATAGAGACAGAAAGCGAGAAATCACCCCCCGGGGGGATGGTCACACTGCAATCCCTTCTCCTCCATTCTCCTCTCGGGATCTTGGGCACACATGCACACGTGCCCGGTGTGAGTTTTAAGCCACCGGGTCCGGGACGCGAACCGCGGGCGACTATGTGGGAGTCCAGCGACATAGCCATTACGCTAACTGCTAGTTCCCAACTAGTCCTTTATCTTGTTAATAATCCCCTCTCCTCCTCCCAGAACAGTCCTTCTTCAAGAGACAGACAGCTCCATGGCTCCTGCGATCTAGCTATTTCGCGCAGCGCGCCACGCGGTTTTCTAATTTTTGAGTTTTGTTGAAATTTTTTAAATATTAATTTTTCTTTTTTAGATTTATTTAAAAGTTTTTCTCTTCTTTTTCTCTGTTTCTTGTCTGTTTCTTTTTGCTGTTGTTGGTATTGTTTCCCTCTCTCTGCTTCCTTTTCTGCACACTCCTCGACCCTCAGTTTGAACTTCCAAGTTTGGGAAGAAACTGACCATCCACCAGATGACTAGAAATCACTGCAGGACTACAAGAAATATGGGAAAGCAGGAAAATACCTCTCCCACAAGGAAAACGAATAGCTCCTCTTCATCCACACACAGTTCAATGGAAATCATGGAAATGTCTGATAAAGAATTCAGAACATTCATAATGGCAAAGCTAACAGAGATGGAAGAGAAGAGAGACAAGGAACTGCTGAAGAGGAAGGGAAAATGAGTTGAAGAGTTCCAGGAGGTGAGGAAACTCATGCAAGATCTAAAAGAGGAATTTCACACTTTACAAAAGAATCAGATGGAACTGTTAGAGAGGAAGGCTATAATACAAGAAGTCAAAAATCTCCCTTGAAAGTATTAAAAGCAGACTAGATCATACAGAAAATAGAATCTCTAATGTAGAAGAGAAAATGGCTGGCCTAGAAAAATCCACCATGAAGACTGAGAAAATGGCCCAAAAATTTGAGAATAATATGCGAGAAGTACTAGATACAATTAAACGTCCAAACATCCAGATAATAGGCATCCCAGAGGGTGAAGAGACTCATAAGGGCATTGATAATCTATTCCATGAAATCCTGCAAGAAATCTTTCCAAACCTGGAGAGGCACTCAAAGATTCAGTCCCAAGAAATACAGAGGACCCCAAATAGAATCAACCCAAGAAGATCTTCTCCAAGACACATTATAGCCAGATTGACCAAAACCACAGACAAAGACAAGATACTAAGACTGGCAAGAGAAAAAAGGCAAGTTACCTACAAAGGGTATCCCATCAGACTAACAGCAGACCTCTCATCGGAAACAATGCGAGCGAGGAGAGAATGGGAAAATATATTCAAAGTATTAAGGGAAAAGCAATTTCAACTGAGAATTCTGTACCCAGAAAGGTTATCATTCATTTGGGAAGAAAAGACACGAACTTTCCCAGATAAACAAAACCTGAAAGAATTTACCAGCACCAGACCAGATCTCCAAGAAGTTCTTAAGGGAGTGCTATGTCAGTAAAATTAAATGCAGACACACAGAAATAAGAGTTCAAAAACTAAGAAAATGGGCAACTTAATTGTAGGGACAATGTTTGGAGATGAATATTATATCCCAGAATTCAATCTGAAAGATCGAACCTTAACAGAAGAAAGATTAAGTACATGAGACTGAACCGATGAAACAAAATTCTGTGACTTGACTGAATTATAGCTGCTTTTCTCCTAAGCTTTGTTTTCTGGTTTTAAAGGATTTTTGTTCTGTCTTGAGCTATTGATAGGTGCATGTACCTACTATTTGAACAGAATACTAACCTGTTTCTAGGCTTTAAGTTTCAAGGAAATATCATTACCAGTTCAAAAGTACTCTTCTTGAAATTACCTGCTGAAAGTAGTTAGATTACTTATGATATTGTGTGATGAACAAAATGTTGGGGAAAAAGGAATGGAAGACAACTGTATATAGCAGAGATAGTGTAATAAGAGAGTGGGAAAGGGCAGACGGTCAAACATGGGGTAAAAAACATATATATACATATACATATGTATGAAAGTAGAAATGGAATATTATTGATGATAACATGCATGATTAAGCCACTATGCAGTTTATTCTAGATGGGAAACCACATTTAGTACGTTGTGATGATGCTCAGGGAATGAATGTTAAGTAATTAAAAAAAAAGTTGCAGGAGAAAAAAAAACGATAAAACTGTTTGTATCGAAATTTAAAAAAAAATGCATATTTGATGACTGCAGTAAGCTATATAGCCCCAGGTGGGTACTACTTTATAATATCTTCATTCTACTCACTGGGGTTTATGCCTAAAGTCAGACTTGGGTTCATGTATAGGTATATATTATCTGTACTAGCTATTGGATATATTTAGACTAATTAAGTTCATTAGCAAATCAATTAAATGGGGGGGGAAGGCATAGAAAGCAACCATGGATACCAGAGACAATGTGGGAGGAGGGTGGGACATGGCAGAGGGTGAGGGATAAGGAATCAAGGATGGCAAAAAAAAAAAAAAAAAAAAAAAGTATACAAGACATAAGAATTGGAAAATTATTTGCTGAAAACATGTATGTTGATGTGCTTGATTGAGCCAGTACACAGTATATTTTGGATGGAAAATTCATTTGTATGCTGTAATGATGTATAGTGAATTAATGTAAAAAATAAATAAATTTAAGGAGAAAAAAAATTAATTAATTAAAAAAAAAAAGAGTTCAGCTTTGCTGAGCATGTGCCAAAAATGTCTAACAGCCAAATAGTTAGGTAACTTCATTGCAGCCTGCTGAATGGAACAAGAAAGAATACTCTAGATCCAAACTTATACATCCCTTTGAGACATACGGCACAACTGTGGAATGCAATATATGTCAGATCAACAAAAGAGGCTATCAAATTAAAATTCAGTTGATTGGCTTTGAGCGAACACATCAGGAATTTTACAACAGGAGCAGTAATACATGTTGAGCCCAGCTTGATCATGATAGTAATTAATAATGGACTCTTTTATGTGACTTTACAGTCTACAAAATGCTTTTATAAATGACCCCTCAGAGACTCATAGCAAACTTGTGAAAATGTAAGCATGGATGTCACATGCTAAATAAAGGGAATGAAGACCCGAAGCAGATCTGTTCAGTTTCATATACAAGAACTAGAGATAGTTCCTGAAACCATCTGGCCCTTTTTCTATTGTATAGCTTTCTATTACCCTGTCATATGCAGAGTGGGAAGAACAAGAGATTCCTTTTTCTTTTTCTCATTTGTGTTAATACATGCTGATAATCCCTCAGATTTACTTCTATTATTTTGAAACGATTTCAAAGTTACAGAAAAGTTGCTAGTGAAACACAAATTATTTTGCTTTACCACTTGAAAGAGTTGCTGTTAAGTTTATTTATTTATTTGTTGATTTATTTTTGAGACAGATATCCTCAACATGGTTATTGTGCTGTGATCCATCTCCAGTTTCAACAGGCTCAATTCACAGACATGAAAAAGTGTACCTGGTTTGCTCAGGGAGGACCCAGGGTATAAACCCAGGACCTTTCCCATGTGTGCTCAGTTGCATTACTAGTGCACCACTGCTTGACCCCAGTGTGTAAGTTTTAGAACAAAATATTTTTCTAGAGTACAATTACAACCATCATTATTAACATTGACACACTATTACCTTTTATTTTACAAAGAAGAGCTCAAGCTGCCATCCAAATTTTGCCAACTCTTCCAAAATATTCTTTAGAGCAAAGGATCCAGTTCAGAATTGCATGATGCATTTAACATCTTTAGTTTCCATTTTTCTGAAACCATTTCTCAGCATTTTCTTGGCTTTCATACATTGGTGCTTCACAGAGGCCAAATATTTTATGCAACACTACTCAGCTTGTATTCTTCTGATGTTTACCCACAATTAGATTCAGGTTGTGAATCTTAGGCAGGAAAATCACAGAGGTAATATTGTGTTCTTTGCATTGCATCTTATTAGATTGCCTAGGATTTCTATTTGTTGCCTTACTGGGAATGTTAACCTTCATCACTTGAATAAAAGGTCGTCTACCATGCTTCTTCGCTGGCATGCTTTTAATTTATTGGTTTATTTTTATATGTCACTGTGGATCATGGTTTTCTACTCTATGCAATAGGTGACAAATTATTGGCATCATTATTTCTTTTGATGTTCAAATTGTCCCGTATTTGGCCACTGGAAAACCTTCCAGCTGCTTTCTGTGTTCTTTTGACATAACCTCTGATCATTTATGCTTTCCCTCTTTACTGTGCAATATTACATAGTAGGTTCATTTTATCATATTCTGTCCTACTTCTAGAATTAGATTTTTATCCAGGGAGCTCAGGTTCCTTTTTTTTTTTTTTTTTTTTTTTTTTTTTTTGAGATTTTTGTTATAGGGTGAGTGCAATCACTGGAGAAAAACAGAAAGCGAGAAATCACAGCCCAAGTGGGATGGCCATATTGCAATCCCTTCTCCATTCTCCTCTTAGGAACTTGGACAAGTACATGTGCTTGGTGTGAGGTTTAAACAACTGGATCAGGGACTGTGGTCATGCCAAGCTCAGACTCCTTTTAAGAGAGAATAAAATTTAGAAATTAAGATCTGGGTTCAAGCTATGCTTATTTCTATAGGGATGTTCTTCCTCCCAGATTTTTGTGATAGAAAATCCTGGAAAACACATACCTAAATACAAATTTACATCTCTATGAATTTCTGTTTCTACAATGAAAATCTTGATTTTGCATCAATATCTTTAATTTCACTGTAATTCTGTAGGATTCAAACTAGTTTCTCCCTTTCTGTATTTGTAATCTCCTTCTCTGAATCCTTCGGATTGTTAGCATATTTATCTATGCGATCTATCCCTTTGCAACATAAGCAATATCCCAATACTATTGCCATCTTCTTTATGCACAGATACTTTTCTCTCCCACACAGTTTAATACCTCACACTGGACTGCACTACTGTCACTTCCTGTCCTCACTCCCCACCTTTGTCCCAACTCCCCAAGTAGTACTGCCACAATATGGAAATCTCCCTCCTCTTTCCTTCCTTCACCTCCCACAACTGGGGTCTAATACCTTGTAGTGATGTGGTCTTCCTGGTGGATATATTCTATCTTCTTAGGGTTATTATACCCTGCTGGACATTCACTGTATGTGGATATCCTCTTCAACCTTCCTGGGCTCACACAGCCAGTGAAGAGGCAGCCCTTTGGAGAAATCTTCCTCATACTAGTTATGATTTAATTTTACATGACAAATCCCCTTCTAAAACTGGAATGCATTCCTTAGGCCAAGCAAACACTGACATTCTCCATTGGGTTTACCCCTCATTGACCCGCTTGGATCTAAACCTCATGCTAAACCACATTGCAACATCCTCTTGTTTATTATACATGTCATCCTCAACTTGCTTTTGCTGTAACATTTTATACATGCCCTCCCATGGGTACTAAAATGGTTTAGATAATAGCTTGTCTCCCAAAAGTTCAGGCTCTGGAATTTGGTAATGGCATTGGGAGGCAGTAAAACCTTTAAGAGAGGGGACCTAGTAAGTGGTATGTAGATCACAGAGGCAACACTCTCATAAATAGATTAATGCTTCATAAAAGGAAGACCACTGACCCAAGGTCTGTTTTTTTGGCACACACCCACCATCCTCTCTGCTTCAGTTGGCCATATCATGATGCAGCCACAAAGGCCAGCTTCATGACTTTGGACTTTCCAGTAACCGAAATTATAAGCTATATAAACCTCTATTCTTTATAAATCACCAAGTCTAAGGTATTTTTGTTAGTAACATAATAGCAGACTAAGACAGAAACCCTTGTCATTCCTCTTAAGATCCAACACCCTACACAGGGTCACCCCATCCATCATATGAATACCCTTTTTTTAAAAATTATTTTTAGGATTATTTATTTAATTCTATTTATTCATCCATTTATTTTAATTTGACCAGAGAGAGACACAGAGAAAGAGAGAGAAGGAAAGTGAGAAAGCAAGCCGCCAGGTCCAGGACTTGAACCATGATCGACCATGTGGGAGTGTCCAGCACTTTAACCACCACGCCACCTGCTGGTCCCATGAATACCCGTTTCTCCATAAAAAGTTATATCCCCACGTAGACACTCTCTTTACCATTCTTTGGTTCTGATATCCAGGTCAAGATCCTCCACAAAGCGGGCTCTCCTCATCAGATGTGGGTTCTGACCTCTGTTAGTGAACTGTCTTCTCTTGGAATAACATCCATACCCTGAACTGATTCCAACATCCCACTCAAAGCTCTGCACTCCAACCCCTAGGGTGGACGTTTATTGTCCTCAGCCTAATCTTATGACTTGTAGACTGAATTTTTCATGAAGAGCATGGGAAATGGAAATGGAAGAGAAAGAGCAAAGCATTGCTTTTAACCTGGACAGCATAATTTTCTCTTACTGTTGCCCTCCTTGCTTTTCAATATGCATTTTTCTCCATAAAAACTGACTTGCATGTTTGTTCACCTAATCAGATGTAATAGTTGCAGGTTGTTTACCAAGCCATATCCAGGAAGTAACATGATAAATGAAATGTAGAACCATATTGTATAATATATTAATGATGTACGCACAGGTAGAGACTGTATTTTGAAGAATGCATTTGAAATAATACATTTTATGACCCTGAATGATTGAAGATCATTATCATGATGTTAATTTGTTTGATAAAATAATTTTCCATTGACAATAATTAATTAGAACATTTTAGTGTTATCTTCACAAGACTGTCTTTATATTGGGTTATCAGAAAAGTCATGACACATTTTTGCTTAAAACAATTTGTCATGACTTTTTCAATGACCCAATAGTTGAATAAAACCAAGTGGCTTTTTTCTCTAGGAGAAAAAGTATAAAAATAATAGAAAAAAGGATTCAAAGCTGTAACATCAGGCACTTATTTTGAAAACATACTTTATAAAGGAAAACATTGAAACATGCTGATTTGGTCATTCTTTTCAGTTCTATATTTTGTTTTTATTTTATAATTCTTTCCTTATTTACTATGTGTTTGGGTTTTTAAGCTTTCTATAGTGTGTGTGTGTGTGAACTTACTTTTTATTCAGATGAGTTCTTTTTTTTTTTTTGGAGAGGTTTTTGCTATAGGGCGCGTGCGCTCGCCAGACAGACAAGAGAGAGCCATAGAGACAGAAAGTGAGAAATCACCCCCCGGGTGGATGGTCACGCCGCAATCCCTTCTCCTCCATTCTCCTCTCGGGATTGTGGGCACGCACGCACGTGCGCCCAGCGTGAGTTTTAAGCCACTGGGTCCGGAACGCGAACCGCGGTCGACTACGTGGGAGTCCAGAGACATAGCCATTACCCTAACTGCTGGTTCCCAATTCAAGTGAGTTCTTACTGTCATGATTTTCCTGCTTCAACCTCCCCGCTGAGACTATAGACGTGTGCCGCTGCATCTGACTTCTTTTTTTTTCTTTTTTTTTTTTTTTTTGGAGAGGTTTTTGCTATAGGGCGCGTGCGCTCGCCAGACAGACAGAGAGAGACAGAGAGATAGAAAGCAGGAAATCACCCCCCAGGGGGGATGGCCACGCCGCAATCCCTTCTCCTCCATTCTCCTCTCGGGATCTTGGGCACGCACGCACATGTGCCCGGCGTGAGTTTAAGCCGCCGGGTCCGGAACTCGAACCGCGGTCGACTACGTGGGAGTCCAGCGACATAGCCATTACGCTAACTGCTGGTCCCAGCATCTGACTTCTTTTTAAACAGGTCTCAGTAAGTTTCCCAGGCCCTGCCAGAGCTCAAGATCCTCCTGCTTCAGTTTCTAAGTCACCGGGATTACAGGAACATGCCACACCACCTAGCATTTATGTTATACTGGCAATTGAACCTGGGCCTCTCCTGTGGTCCCAGCTTACAGAGCAGAAAATCTTGTCAGTACACATCACTATGGCTGGGCCTATACCTTTCTTTAAGGAGACTGATTTACAATTTTCAAAATCCTAAAGTCTTATACAGTCTAAAGTCAGATACAAATGTGTGGTTTATGAGAAGTGATCTCATGAGATCACTTTTAGGTAAAATCACATCAAGTAGATCTTCTGTAACTAAGTCATTGGGACTAAAATACCTAAGTAGCACAATTAAGTCAGTCCTAGTTTTCTAGGGACAAGACTAAAAGGAAAATAAAGTTGATGGTGTGGTGGATATGAGGGCCATTATTAGGGTCATGTGTCCTCGAATTTTACCCTTTCTCCCTCATAGACATTTTTGAGTCATTTCAAAATAATTTAGAGGGAAAGTGGATGTTGTCTGTGTGTGTGTGTATGTGTACTGCTGTGTCCTTAGGATTTCTGAATAAAACAAATGATACAAATCACGACTGATTTTATGAACAAGCACAGAAAATTACATAGGTAGTGATGGTTATAAGAGAATGAGAAATATTCACATCCACAGTGATGGAAGATGCCACAAGAAATTGGGACAGAGCAGCGCAGTATTCATGCCACCACGTGGTGGAAGAAGTTTGCAGCAGGTGTGGCTGTATCTGAATGTGACACCTGAACATAATTGGCAATGGTACAAACCCAGTCTTGCTGTTAAAATATCATGCAGGAATTCCCAGAAACCTCACTTTTTATCTGTGAAAAAGTTAGCAAGGCTTGGTTTGGAGATTCCAGTTAATGGGATATGTTGGCAAATTTCCACTTATTTATTGTTTCAGGTTTTCTGTCTACCTCTCACACCCTAGTTATAGCCAATGCAATTTGTTGTGGCACAAGAGATACCTTTTATATATGAAAGTCCAACATATTTGAAACATAAATTTATGAGTTCTTATTTCTTTAAAAAATTGCTTTGCGTATGCATTTCTCCTAGGTGATGAACTTCCTTTGACTCGTTGTTGGTATCAGCTTACTCTGATTCAAATTTTGATAGCAGTTAACTCTCAGACCCTGCTGTCTCTTTGACTACCATCTGGCCAGGCTTATGCAGTCTCAGTCAGTCTTGCTTTACTTGGTTGACTTGAAAAGATCTGTCAGCTCCAGCACATATCAAACCCTTCTGTTCTACGCCACATAGGTCTGTCCCGCTATGCTTGCCCTGTGGGATGAGGATTTAGTAACTCTTAGGCTCAGTTGTATTTCTTATAAGTATTAAGTGAAACTGAGTAGGATTTCTTTTTTTTTCCCTTAAAAGTGTGACCCAGTAGAGGAGATAGCCAAAGAAAGAACTGTGAAATGAAATGTGCCCTTGGGGAAAGTAATTAATATTGTTGGGAAAAAAAAATGTTCTCCTTTCCAAAATCGAGGGAATCACTTCATAAGAATGAGTGCCCAACAGAAAGGGACAGAAAACCTTATTCTTCGGTGGTTGTCTGCTTAGGCAGGGCACTTGCCAACGTGCTCCTGTCCTACACAGGTAGAGAGAACTGAGGGAAATAGCAAATCTGATAAAGGAAGCCAAGGGGAGCTGCTTGTCCTCCGCCATTTGGCACAGATTTCATCAGTGAGAGGCTGTGGCATAGACTGATGGGAAGGGGTGGCATTGGAATAGATGTAGCTGGAGCCTTACTTCTCACATTAGGAAACTATACTATGGAAAACACCTTAGAGGAAATTATTTCCTTTCTTTCTTTTTTTCTGATTCTTTTAAAAAATTTTTTTAGAGAGAGATATTTTCCTATAGGGTACATGCTCTTGCTGGAGAGACAGAGGAGAGAGAGAGCAAGAAGTCACCCCCCAACCCCCCGAGCAGATGCAATCTCTTCTTCTCCATCCTCTTCTCAGGATTTTGGGCACGCACGCACATGTGCCCAGGATAAGTTTTAAGCCGCTGGGTCCAGGACTCAAACTGCAGTCGACTACATGGGAGTCCAGTGATGTAACCGTTATGCAATGTGCTGGTTCTTAACCTATACAGGTGTCCTCATTAGAAAGCCAACAGTCAGGTAACTGCTAAGCAGAAGAGTAGTCAGTTTCACTTATCCAGAGAAGCAATGATAAACCTGACCAGAACTGACTCCAAATAGTTAAATTCAGTAACATTTCTCTCATTTGCCCTCTGCATCCCCCTTTCAACCAGAGCAATTAGCACTAAAAAAGAAAAGAAGAAAGCTTGTAAATAATAATTTTGTCTGTTCTTCCTTCTGCCCCTCCTCCTTTGAAACCCTAAAGTTGTTGAAGATTTAACCTGGGCTGATAGGAGGGAGAAAAATAATTTGAAAGTTTTTACACTATAAGGACAGCATTGTAAATCCTGAAATACAGCTCTTTTATTTACCAAGAAATGACTAGAAATGTATTAAAAACTCCAAGAAACTAAGGGGCTCATCACAAATAAGTATTTTTTTTTAAAAATAATTATTTATTTTATTTTTTATTTATTTATTCATTTATTTTTTAATTTGACCAGAGAGAGACAGAGGGTGAGAGTGAGAGAGAGAGGAAGTGAGAAAGCAAGCCACCGGATTCAGGACTCGAACCCCAGTTGGCCATGTGGGAGTGTCCAGCGCCTTAACCACCACACCACCAGCTGGTCCCACAAAAAAGTATTTGTATAGATAAAATTATTTTGTGTTTATATCATCAAAAAATTTTTAATAAGCTGTCTGTACTAGTTAAATGATTCTGGACATTGACTGAAACTTTTGGAATTTCAGAGCCCTGAAAGCATGACTTTAAATTTAGACAGCTAAAGTTATAAGCAATTGAAATCCATGAAGGATGGCAAAGAGCTGACAGGGTGGAATTTTTTTTTCCCCTGCTTTCAGTCAGTGGAGAAGGAAAAGGGCTCCAGTGGGTGAATCTGAAGGTCAATGTTGTATGGTAAAATGCTGCAGGTGAACTTTGGACAGAAGGCGAACATTGAAGAAGGACCTATCTCAGACATTAGGAGACAGGAAATGACATTAAGTGGCTGGAGCAGAACAAGACAGGTCACAAATACGGAAGACAGGAATATGGCAAACTGAAAGCCAAATTTGAAAGTCAGAGCATGTTTTAGTATCAAGAAAATCAGACGCACAAGATTTTAGAGGTCTAGAAGACAATGACATGGAAATATTGTTGAGGCATGGGACATTTCACCAAATAAATATCAATGCGGTGTTCTGGACGGTAGAATACTGACTGTGATTCCTGGCAGATATCATCTGCTCAGGAATGGGGTGACAGAAGTAAACATAATCAAATCAAATATTTTCCCCAAGTTGCTTATAATCCAGGGAAATGGAAAGATTTCAGTGTTCCCTTTCTCCCACGTTCCGTCGATAGAAATGCTCTAGAGACTATTATCTGCTTAAAGTATTTCTAAATGTTTAGCGTTGATCTATTTTACATATGATAGAGAGCCTGTATATGTGGATTAGAGAGAGAACAGCACAGAGTGCCCTTGATAGAGTTTCCTCCGGGTACATCTCCCTTTCCCAGCCTGCCTGCTCCTTAGGAAACTGGGCTTGTGTGCACATACCCAGGTGTTTCAGGTCCACCCTGTGATCTGAATCATTGCTCAGCCACATGACTTTTATCACTGCCATTCAGTTTGCTATCAACTATATTACCAAGCTAGACCAGTTTTCTCCTCTCAGGATCTTGGGCATGCATGCACATGTGCCCAGTGTGATTTTAAGCTGCTGGTTTGGGACCCTAGCCACAGTCAACTATGTGGGAGTCTAGCAACATAACCATTATGCCATCTGCTGGTCCCCCTGACACAGTCATTTAAAATTTGAGGTCTCTTGATGAAATCAAGTTCCCTAATAAATACATTCATTACCTCAGAACATCTTTCTTTACATACATAGCAATTGTAGTGCATCTTCTGTGCCTCCCCAATCCTTCCTGCAGGATGAAAACAGTCATTTTCAAAGTGACAAACTAGTGAGTGTCCTATATCCAGTGTCTGTAAATACCGGAAGAATGACTGGCTGAAGACACTGGGTGTAGAACGTTCACTATGGTTTCACTTTGAAAATTACCCTCAGCCTGTAAGCTGCATCACTTGAAGTTTTTTTCCTTCCTAAAGGCAGCTCACATCCAATGGCTGGTACATGCAAGTCTCTGGAAACCTGATCTTATTGTTCTAAACCGAGATATTTCTGAGGAGTTGGTTTATTTCTCAGTTCCCAATGGGGCTGGCAAAGTCCTCTGTTGCATCTGTATCACAATTTAACTTCTCCCTCTGCCCAGTCCTGTTCTGGTCATTTCCTTACCCCTTCATTTCCTTACAGTTGCTGTTTCAATGTACTTTCCTTATTGCAGCTTTGGCATGTAAATTTCTATTTCAGATACTGTTTCCGAGGACCCTGAACTAGGTCAATTTGTGTCAAGAATGATCCCAAGGAGCAAACTGTAAAAATAGAATATTAGGGCTGAATTGCTGGCTGGCTGGATGGCATTGTGGATCCTATTACTGATAGCTGGGAGGGTACTGATAAGCCCTGGTATGCTAGAGCAATGCAATTACTGCACTTCTATGAGTAGTGGACATGTGGAAAGTAGTGCACTGTGTAGTCCAATATCTGAGATATTTAAAAGGCAAAAATCAAGTCGTCATTAGAAGGTATGCAATTAGATAGCTCTTGCTAGTATTATTCATGCATTAGAAAAAGACAAAGAATGGTTTTGTCATTATTATGTTTATTTTTTTCATGGTGATGAAAGTTATGATACGTTCTTAACAACATTTAAAGAAACTCTCATTTTCTGATGCTTGAGAGCATTAAAAGATAAGGATCAGGCTCAGGATTGAATTTGAAGAGTAGAGAACACCAAAAAGTGAATCATAGTATGGTCTGAACTCTTAATTGGGAACGAGTAAGACCTCGAAGTAGGAATGTAGATATTTGGATGAATGGTTTCTAGAACTTTGTCTCCTGAGCTCACCTTAAAGTTGAGAGGCTTTCAGAAGTAACCTACTCCTTTCTCTTTCAAGACTAATACTTAGTTCATGCTTAAAGACAATGCAGACCCCTCAACTTTCAAAACAATAGATGCCTTCCTCAGGATATACCTCTACTTCTGTTCCATGCCAGAAGACTCTTAATTAAGATAAAATCTCAGAATAAATTATCTGGAAGTGTTAGACTCCCTAAACAAACAGACCAACAAACCGAAAGGGGAACTCTCCTACAGTGTTGTTGGGAATGTAATTTGGTTCAGCCACTATGGAAAACAATATGGAAGTTCATCAAAGATCTACAAATAGAACTACCATTTGATCCAGCAATCCCACTTCTGGGTATCTACCCAAAGGACAGAAGAGTTGTCATTTGGAAAAGGGCTTGCACATCAATGTTTATTACAGCATTATTTATGATTGCTAAGACCTGGAACCAACTCAAATGTCCACAAACAGATGAATGGATTGAAAAGTGTGGCATATATACTTTATGGAATATTATTCAGACATAAAAAAAGACCCTGGCATTTAATAGAAAGTGGTTGAATATGGAAGATTTATTGCTGAGTGAAGCAAGCAAGGCTATGCAAGAAAGATATTGTATGCATCCACTTAATATATACTGACTATCTGCACTATGTAATAGAGGTTGAGATATTGAAATATTGAAGGGCATAAAAGCAGTGAAAGTAGTGATGGATGCTGAAGACAGTATGGAATGGGTGGGGAGAAGGGAAGAGTATAGAGAAAAATAGCATGAAAACAAATAGAGAGGCTTGACATTTGTGGGACATGGAAATGGTTTATTACCTGTTGATGATAATATGTATAGTATTCTCTACTGGACTGGTATAAGAACTATTTCATGTTAGGCGAATTCTCTTTATAAGCCAAATGATGTCTAGTGATTGAATGTTTTAAAAAAATGAGAATAAATAATAATAATAATAATAATAATGATAAGAAGAAAATGAACAAAAAACAGTGCCAGAGGAATTGCAGGTCCTAGGCAACATTACAGAGAGAACCCAGGAAAACATATATGAAGCTGGATCTGATCATACCAGACCAAGGACAACAGACCATGGAGCGATAACACAGAGAGTTTCTTAATATAGGAACATTCTCCTGTTATACAAAACTTAACACTGATAGGACCCTGGGAGATTGTGCTAATAAATTACTAGCATAGCTGTACAAATTTAGAAAAGGTCATTGTCCACATCAAATAGTGAGAAATTCAGAGTTGCTCTGGAAAACAGTGGGAAAAAAGGTTAAATGCTCATAAACATAGGCAATTTGAGTGGATTTACTCCATAAATATATGAAACCCACTAGATAACTATGGTCTGTGGGAGGCCTTGAGTGCAATTCATTTAGCAAAGCAGTAAGGAATGCGCTCGTGAGGGCTGCACAAGCATTGCTGAAGGTTGACTGTGGTGCTACCCTCTGTAGGCTAGGAATGATGTTAGAAGATGATGCTGTAGAATAAACTCTATGATTTCACCGAGGATGATGAAATGCCAAATCAATAGAGGCCAGGTGGCAAGGTTTAATTATGAGATGTGAGAAATTATTGAACTATGTCGCAAGGTCAGAATGGAAGTTAGTGTCAGAACCAATGATCATGATGTTGATGATTAATAGATCACAATCCTCTTAGGAATGAGTAACATTGTTGGGTAACAATAAAGATGTTTAATTAATAAAACAAACAAAGAAGCAAAGCAACTCTGCATAGGTCATCAGGAGGTCAAGGGAAACTGTTTCAATAATGCCACCTTGTGCCATTTCCATACTTCTGTCAGTTGACAGAACAGAGCCACTGACTAAATGGAAAACTTGGTACCCAGTACACTGCCATCTGTAAATAATGATTTCCCAGTTAGTTCCCAAAAGAACCTATGAATATTTACCTGGTATTCAGATCTTGGGGATATGTGTTCTGAGATATTAAATGGATTTTTGACCTGGGTTCACTATATCTGATTCCACTTGGTCATCTATAGACATAGCTGTTATTCATTTCCCAGGTCCCCATGAACATAAAGTGTACATCAAACTTGTTAGTTGGTACAACTGTTTTCTGGCCACTATCACTATGTAATGAATTACTCTAAAGGTTGGTAGCTTAAAATAACATGTTATTTTTCTCTACTTTTATTGGTCAGGAATTCAGGAATTGCTCAGTGGGACAGTTCTTAGCTGTGTTTTTTCATGCTGGTTGTCAGATGTTGCTTGAGGCTGCAGACATCTGAAGACTCAGCTGGATTGAACATCCAATATAATTTACTCACTTGGATAGCTGTCGATCCTGGCTGTTGTCTAAGAGTACACCTGAGTCTGTTCTCTGCAGTGGTTCATGTCGATTCTCCAGCATGATATTCTCAGAATATTTAGAGTTCTAACTTGGGAGCTGATGTGTGCCAGAACAAGCATCCCATGAGAAACAAGTAGATAGTGGATGACCATTTCTTAGCTACCTTTGAAAGGCAGAGAGCATCACTTCTTCTGCATTCCATTGTTCAAACCATTCACTACCAAGATGAAAAGTAGAGATGATGGATGAAAGGATTTATAAGCCATGTGCTAAAACATCCTAAACTCACTCCCTTTGATTCCTGTGAAGTATGAGTTATCATCGTGGGAAACGCCAAAGGGAAGTACCTGAAACTGTCCCTTTACTAGTTTGCTCAAAATAGTAATATCTCAGAAATCATGGAAGAGATTAGAATCACCTTTGGAATCTTAAAGGATGCAGTGGTGGTAGCTCCTATCAGATTCACATTTAATTTACAAGTGTAACCTCTATATTAGCCAGACAAATACTAGATTTTGACAGAGTACTATCTGAAATTCAACCAAGGAGTAGTCCTAAATGCTCCTAGTGTAGTGGACCTTACTTGAGCATATTAACATGTGAGGTACCTGATATATAGTTGCTATTCTGAAGAATGCATTTTCTTTTTGCTCTACCAGGAAGGTGAATGAAAGACAGTTGGCATTCACATGGAATGGACAAGAATTATTTACTTCTACTGTGCCATAGGGATCTCCTTCTCTCTGTGATATTATAGTCTAAAGGAACCAGGTCTTATGGACATTATATAGAATATCAATATATGGTTGACATTGTGTTAGTATGAAGAGTTCCATGTTGGAAATGTTGATAAAAATCATGTTGTAAAGAGTAGAGAGTGTAAAATCTATGAAGATTTAGGGAAACTCATATTAGAAAAGTATTTATGGACCCAGTAGACTAGTATATGCTAAAATGTACCATCCATAATAAAGACACGTTATTGCAACTAGTACCTCCCTTCATTGAAAAGGAAGCATGGCCCTTGTTTGGGCTCTAGGGGTTGAAGGGACTGCATCTTCCATACTTGGAGATGCTCAAATATTTACTTTTGCTCATTTGGAAGTCAGCTTATATACAAGTCAGCTTTGGATAAAGAGCTACGCAAGGAAGGGATTTGTAGCAGATCCAGGCACTAACTGCACTGCAAATGGCTTTGCTGTTTGGATCATATAACTCAGCAGACTCTATGTCAGGAAGTGGATAAACCCTGGACCTCAAACCACGGCCGGCTAGCTGTTTTGTTTGGAATATGGCAGAACCCATAAGATTACATATTTAAATGGCTACTCTCACACTGACAAGGTGGAATACAGGCAACTGTTGCTTTGCATAATTCTGATGCGCACAAATTTCAGTAACCACAGTAAACTAATACCCAGCTCTCAGGGACATGGTTTCATGTTATATTTCAGTTCCACGTTATATCATCTGTAACTGCATAAAGTACAAACTTCACCGCTAGCTCTTGAGCTCACAAATCGCCATGCAAATAAGAGATTCGCATGATAATCAGTGAAGATTTAGCATCAGCTATTCAGTTCACAGCAAAATATGTAGGTATGTTGCCTCCTTGCTTCCTAGTCATAAACTTATGTGATGTTTTAACAAAAGTGAATAATCTAGAGAATGAATAAGATGAAGGTGCAGCAAAGAAATAGAAACTTACAATGCTGGAAGAGATACTTGAGTATAACATATTCATATCATGAGAGAAGCAGGAGCTGACCCTGAAAACATTGACCCTCTGCTATGAGAGGTCCTTTGGATGCACAAGCTGAGCACCTGATAAAGGAGAACCTATCAACATAATAAGCAAAATGGTTGTGAGGAAAAGATAAAGACTTGGCAGAGGAAGCAATGCCAGCAGATTCCTCACAATAAAGGAGCTCATGGAAATATTTCATGACATTGAAACAGTAAAGGATAAAATGATAGGGGCTGATTCAATCTTACAATATGACAATTCACAAAAAACACAGAAAATGATGCTCACCTCTTATGTTTAGGAATACAACAAGCAGAAAGTAGGCACTGTTCAACTATTCCTGATAATATATTTTTCATTGCCAGAGTGTATGTGTGCTTGTGAGAGAGAAAGCGAGAGAGAGAGAGAGAGAACTCCCAGTGGGGTGTGGGCATGACCCAATTCTTTTTCCTCTATTTTTCTATCACATCAGGATTCCCCCCATCACACACAGACCTCAGTGTATTTTTCAAGCCACAGGGGCCAGGATTTTAATTGTGATCAGCCCTGTGAGATCCAGCTTTTTTTTTTTTTTTCTTTTTTTGGAGAGGTTTTCACTATAGGCGCGTGCACTCACCAGAAAGACAGAGAGAGACATAGAGACAGAAAGCAAGAACTCACCCCCCAGGGGGGATGGCCACGCCACAATCCCTTCTCCTCCATTTTCCTCTTGGGATCTTGGGCACGCACGCACACACGCCAGGCGTGAGTTTAAGACACTGGGTCCAGGACTTGAACTGGGGTTGACTACATGGGAGTCCAGCGACATAGCCATTACGCTAACTGCTGGTCCCTAGATCCAGTTTTTATGCACAGTGTTTACCCACTATGCTAGAGAGTCAGCACTGCCTCGTAAGTTTTTCTTTTTTCTTTTTTTTTTTTTATATTTAATCATTGTACATCTTTACAGTGTATAAAATGTTTTTTTCTCAATAATTAGTCAAGTCAAAATTATTACCATATACATTATCATCAACAGTTAACTTTCACTTTTGTGTCTATTAAATGCTTTCTTTTTTTTTTTTTTCCTGATTTCCTTCCTCCCATTCTGTATTGGCAACCCTCTTACCTATCCCCTCCTACACTGTCTTTAATAGCTACAGTCTCCCTCCCATACCGCATAAGATTTTCAATCATTCTTTTTTTCTTTTTTTTCTTGTTGTAAGATCATTGTAAGTTTACACGCAGTCATAAGAAAAAAATGCAGAGGTCCCATAGCAGCATCTTGCACAATTGTAATATGGGATTACAGCCAGGATAGTAAGATTTTAAAAGAAATAAAACATTGTGATTATCAATGTTTTTAATGTTTGAATTCATAGTGCACTAAATAAATATTAATTTTAATACTTTATTTTTCATTTTCCTGTGGACTTACAACTGAATAGGAGTATTTAATACTTTTAAAAAGTATTTTAAAGGTTATGGAGCAATCATAATTTCACCTTGCTGTGTGACTTAGGGTAATGAATTTAACACTTTTAATCAGCAATTTTCTCATCTACAAAATGGAGGTAATAATAGTATTTACCACAAATGTTATGTCAGTAATTAAAAGAAATATTGCTTGTGAAATGCTTAATACAAAGCTTAGCAAAAAGGCTCTGATGGCTGTAATGTTTTGTGAATGAGCTCTAAGTTCAGCCGGCAGTCATTTTTGTCCCATTTTAATGATTAGGATTGCTTTGCAGGGCTTGCATAGTCATTTTTATGGTCTTTCCCTACCATGTAAAGCAAGTACTTCCTCAAGTTATGAAAGAAGCTGTATGGCCCACAAGGCCTGAGCTGTTTACTGGCCCTTTATAGAAAAACTGTGTCAAATCTTGGTCTATGGAATTAGTAAGGCCCTGATGAATTCTGAAATGTTCACATTTAACAGGTTATATCACTTGACAGATTCCTACATTTTTTATGGAAAAGCTTTAGGAACTGCCAAGAATGTCATGTCTTGAATATAAATGAGCAAATACTTGAAATTAAAGGTATTTGAAGCTATAAAACTTCTACCATTTAAGAACATTACAGTGTTCATTCAAACAGAGTGGCTTCCGTTGAATGGTTGAATTCATTACGTTTCTCTTCCTACACAAATCTTAGCCAGAATGTGTCTGAGATTATTATTATTATTATTTTTTTGCCATTTCTGTAAGGCTTTTACTGAAAAAAAAAGAAAAATCACAACATAAGAAATTCATGACTCTGAGATTTAACACTAATATTTTAAACATTTTCTTTGTTAATACAGCTTAATAAGGGCGATTACATTTTACTTGTAAAAATGTTCTAAGATAGAAAGGTTTATGTTTTCTCCCCTTTGCTTATACAATACTTTTAACAAAGAAGTTCATTTTATGTATTTATCAATCATTAAGTCATTTTGAATAACTTTAATATGTAGAAGAACATTGACTTCACAGAGGATTTTTTTCACTAGCTTTATTTTTTGAGTATTTAAAGTTACTTAATTTTACATAAATTTACATGTTTATTTGAAATTTTAAGAAACATCTCAAATGATAATATAGTTTTATTAATTTTTAAAATGTAAACTAGAGTCATAGGAGAAATTTGAGTTCTGTCTGTGTCAATATGTGTGTGTTCATTTTTGTCCATGATAACTTGTCACTATCAGAATCTCTGTGTTTCAGATGGCATAGGGTAAAAAATAATCACCATGAGAAAGCATCGCTCATGCATTCCTTCTGGAACAAGATGGGTATTGAGGTGGGTCTGCAAAGAAAATGATGAAGATGAACGAGAGAGATCCGACCAACATACTTTTGATAAAACTAAGAGATCTATCAAGACTTTCATTTTCATTTATTTTCATCTTGCTGTGTGACTTTGGGCAATGCACTAAACACTTTTACTCAACAGTTTTCTCATCTGCAAAATGGAAGTAATAATAGAATTTAACACAAATGTTACCTCAGAAATTAAAAGGAATATTGTTTGTAAAATACTTAATACAAAGCTTGTAATGTTTTGTGAGTGAGCTCTAAGTTCAGCCAGCAGTCATTTTTTAAAAAAACAAATATAATATGATGTTATAAGCTATTTAATGTAGGAAGCAGTCAGAAGCCACTTTACCTATTTACCATGATCTGCTCTCTGAAGCAGGCAGATGCATAACCTCTCATCATGTGCTTTATATCAAATTGGTTACTTTATATCTTAATGTAAAAATATCGGGGGCAGAGGAGTAGAGAAAAATTGAAGATTGGTAAATGAAGTCAGTGAGGGAAGTGCAAACAGAGATAGAAGCCGAGGGAGTTTGTAAACACTCTGCACTGCATCTTTCCAAGCTCACTGTCTGGGAAAGGGCGACCCGAAAGAATAAATCCTCCTTCCAATGTTCATATCATCGGTGCCTGGAAAAAGTAGCAGGATCATCATCAGACTAGTGAAATTTAATTTGCGGTTGCTTTCCTCAAGGAATCCTTCAGCTTAAAGTCTGCAGTGTAGGAGATTAAAAAGGAACAAAAAAACTAGCCACCCAGGCTTTGAGAAGCATCAACCAATCTAAAACAACAGAAGAAAGAAAAAGTATATGACATTAAAAAAGAGTTTACTTAGTTAAGTTATATTAGCTCAATTAAAGAGAAAAACATGATTTTGAACAATATTTTATTACAAAAAGTCAAATGCTAGAAATTACCTTTATTTTTTAGTACATTGTACTGATTATTGTATTACATAAGAGATGAAAGAGGAGATGAACAAATAACTTGATTAAAAAATGAAAAATGACCTGAATAGACATTTCTTTCTTTCTTTTTTTTTTTTTTTTTTTTTTTTTTTTTGAGAGGTTTTTGCTATAGGGCACGTGCGCTCGCCAGACAGAGAGAAACAGAGAGACAGAAAGAGAGAAATCAGCCCCCAGGGGGGACGGCCACGCCGCAATCCCTTCTTCTCCGTTCACCTCTCGGGATCTTGGGCACGCACGCACACAAGCCCGGCGTGAGTTTTAAGCCACCGGGTCTGGGACGCCAACCGCGGTTGACTACATGGGAGTCCAGTGACATAGCCATTACACTAACTGCTGGTCCCTAGACATTTCTTCAAAGAAGACAAAAATGGCCAACAGACATACAGACAGTCATATTTTAACAAAAGGTTTAAAAAAATAAAAAATGCCTTTTGGAGTTAACATATATTTACTATTTTTAGTGTTCTGAGTTTTTTCCCCCCTTTGGTCAGAATAACCTCCTTTTTTATTTTTTTGAGTTTTTTCTTTTTTGCTATAGGGTGCATGCGCTCATCAGAAAGACAGAGAGACAGAGAGACAGAAAGCGAGAAATCATCCCCCAGGGGGGATGGCCACACTGCAATCCCTTCTCCTCCATTCTCCTCTCGGGATCTTGGGCATGCATGCACACGTGCCCGGCATGAGTTTAAGCTGCTGGGTCTGGGACTTGAACCATGGTCAACTATATGGGAGTCCAGTGACATAGCCATTATGCTAACTGCTGGTCCCAAGAGATTTTTTTTGTTATAAGACATGTGTGCTTGCTGGAGAGACAGAGAGACTGAAAGCAAGAAATCACCCCCTGTGGGGATGGCCACATCACAATCCCTTCTCTTCCATTCTTCTCTCAATATCTTGACCAAGCATGCACACATGCCTGGTGTTAGTTTTAAGCTTGCCAGCCCAGGACTTGAACCACAGCTGACTACGTGGGAGTTCAGAGAGGTAATCATTACTCCATCTGCTGGTCCTTAAGTCCCGCTATTACTTTTATCTTTGTTCCTTTGTAATCGTTTTGCTGCTGTTGGGCTTACATATTTCATCACTTGTTTATATGTTTTAACAGTTTTATATTAATATGCCTTGATATAGTTTTCTTCACTTTTATTTTGTTTTTGAATTTTAAGTGTTCTTGGATCTCTGGGTTTATCATTTTCTCCCCCTCTCTCCCTCTCTCTCTCTCTCTCTGTTTATCTATAGATATAGATATAGATATAGATAGATATAGATATAGATAGATATAGATATAGATATATCTTGTCTTTCTCTCCTCTCCTGGAGAGCAGATTACAAATATCATAGCCCATTGATCCCATTGATATTTTCCCTAAGGTCAGTGATCCTCACTTCATTTGTTTTGTTTTGAGTCTATCTTCTATATATATTTTTAATAGCTTATTTATTTTTTATGAATGATTTATTTATTTAATTCCATTTGTTATTATATATGCTTTTAGGCTGACCAGAGAGAGAGGGAAAGTGAGAAAGCAAGCTGCCAGGTCCAGGACTCAAACTGCAGTCAAACGTGTGGGACTCCAGTGCCTTTAACCACCATGCCACCTGCTGGCCCCTATTTTTAATAATATTTTTTTCTTTATTTAATTTTATTATTATTATTATTATTATTATTTTATTTCACCACAGACAGAGAGAGATTGAGAAAAACTGAGAAAGCAAGCCCTCAGGTTCAGGACTCAAACCACGTTTAGCCATGTGGGAGTCCAGAGCCTTAGCCACTACATCACATTCTGGTCCCTTGAATAGTTTCTAATGCTACATCATTAGTTCTAATAGCTTCTTCTTTTTAAATATCTAATTGTTGTTCATTCCATCTATTTATTGTTTTACTTTAGTATTGAACTTTTCCTAGGATTTCACTTATAAAATTTTGTGTATGTATTTTTTTGAGAGAGAGAGTGGTGTGGGAAGTCAACTACATGGCTCTGCCATGCTGTTATCATCTTCCAAGCCTTCTAAGAAGCCAGGCTGGTGTGCAAGAGCCTGGCATTTTAAGGTTGACCCAGTTTCTGAACTCTGGGCCTTCTTATATGGCTCTGGTGCCATTCAGCGGTACCTGTCCATTTGTATCAGCTTGGCCGAACCCATTAGTGTCTTTCTTTGTATCACTCACTTTTCTTAAAAGTTCTTGTTTTCCCATCTTTCCGAACATATAAAGCATACTTTTCTATAGATCACTGTTTTAATTATAAAATTTTAGTTAAATCTTATCGTCTAAAAATTGCATTATCTGTGTAATTTTTGGTTCTGTTTGTATTGATTGGATATTTTCCTGCTCCTTAGTGTGTCTGATAATTTAGATGCCAGACAGTATTAAGGTTATATCTCTGAGTTTTGGCAGTGTTGCATTTCCTTAAAAATGGATGAAATTTTTCTGGAATATAGTTAAGGTACTTGGAATTTCTTTAACACTTTTGAGATTTGCTTTTAAATTTTGTTAGGTCAGTGTAGAGCAATCTTTAATTTAAGGCTAATTTAGGTGAACTGCTGTGGTGAATTGTTTTTGAGAACTCTACCTGATATCTAATTTATTGGGATTTGTCAATTCTGGCTGGTGATTAAACATACACTTGCAGCTGGGAATCATCCCGTGCCCTGCTTTTTAATAGGTGTTTCCCAAGTTTCTATGGCTTCCTTTAACATAGGCATTGTTAGGTTCTGCTCAGAGAGTAGATGGGATCCCCTTGTGGGTCTCTGTACCCATTCCTCCTGTCCACATAGCAACAGAAATCATATAGTACATGGCCACCCTAAACTCTAATGCTTCATTTTTAATATACTATTGGCCACCAGGTTCTTTGTACATTTCTTTTCTCTGAAAAACAAAAAACAAAAACCAACCAACCAAACAAGCAAAAAAAAACCTGCCTCTAAATAGAAAGCTGAAACAGAGAGTTCTCTTTATTTGCTTCTTTTCATCTGGGCATCACCCAGTTGTGCTATTATCTTTTTTTTTTTTTTTTGGGAGAGGTTTTTGCTATAGGGTGCGTGTGCTCACCAGAAAGAAAGAGAGAGACAGAGAGACAGAACGTGAGAAATCGCTCCCCCAGGGTGATGGCCACGCCGCAATCCCTTCTCTTCCATTCTCCTTTTGGGATCTTGGGCATGCATGCACACATGCCCGGCATGAGTTTAAGCCTCTGGGTCTGGGACCCAAACCACAGTCAACTACATGGGAGTCCAGCAACATAGCCATTACGCTAACTGCTGGTCTCCACCACCTATTATCTAATATGTGAGAAACACTGTTTTTAATATTTTATTCAGTTATTCAATTGTTTGATGCAAAGGCATATATTGAATTCCTTTTAATATATCCAGATGTAAATAATTAATAATTACTTGTTTATTGATTTACTTCCATATTTAGCTGACTCTAGATGCAGATTCTATTTCTAAAAATCTCAGAGACTCTTACAAATTGACTTAAAGAATGTAGAAAGAAAATATGTCCTGAGGGGTCAGTAGGTGGCTCATTGGTTAAGTCACTAGAGCTCACATGACCAGCTGCATGCTTTGAGTCCCAGACCCAGTGACTTGAAAAGCATACTAGGTGCACGTGTGTGTGTGCCAAAAATCCAGAGAGGAGAAAGGAGGAGAAGAGATTGTATCATGGCCATACCCCTGGAAGTGACTTCTCATTTTTTCTCTCTCTGTCTCTCTCTCTCTCTCTCATGCAAGCACATGTGCCTTATAACAAAAATCTTTAAAAAAAAAAAAAGCAGCCCTGGGAAATGTCATAAACATTGAGTACTTAACAATAATAAAAAAATAAACACAGAGAAGGTTCATAAATAGGCTTGCAAATATTTAAACATTTGCATAGATATTTTATTTGCATAGGTTGTCACGTAGTAAATTTGGATTAGATATAAAGTGCTTTTTGAGAATAGAAACAGGAAATACTGTAAGTACTAAGATAATTTGTTCAAATTCTGCTATTTCCCACAGAAATAATTAAATTAAGGAAGACATTTCTTCCATGAATAGTTTTAAATAATGCTTTCTGAAAAAGTAAGATGGAGCAGAATAACTGAATTTCTTTAGCTTTTATGTTTCTATAATGTACTTTTCCTTTACTCATGTAAGAATACTTCATCAGTTAATTTTAATTTTCACAGATTAGTCCTGCCTGTGTTGAGATCACTGAATAATCCAATCACAATCTACCCTTCAGATGTTCAGTTGCTCACGCTTCTTCTGCTCTAGGATTTTCGGTTCATCAAGACTTTTCTTTTCTTTTCTTCTTTTTTAAATTTAATTTAATTTATTATCTCATGAGTGACTGAAAGATAAAGAAAGGAGAGAAAGAGAGAAAAAGAGTCTCATGCCACAACCCTCCCTCTAGCCTTCCAACCAGCCGGGATCGTGGGTGTGTGCTCCTGGTGTGTACAAGCTGATCCACCGTGTGACTTTCAGCATTGCAGAGGTGTACGTACTGCCATACTACCATGGCGAGGCCCATCAAGGGCTTTTTAAAAAATTTTTTTTTTGATTTCTATAGGACACATGAGCCTGCCAGAAAGAGAGAGGGAGAGAGAGAGATAAAGTGAACAACCATCCCCTGCCTCTCCCGAGAGGATGGCCACGCAACAATCCCTCCTCCTTCATTTTCCTGTCAGGATTTCGGGCTGCATGCACATGTGCTTGTGTGTTTTCCAAGCTACCGTGTCTGGGATTTGAACTGTGTGGTCACCCAAGGGAGATTCAGCCAACTTAATCACTATACCACCTGGCTGGCCCTCAAGGTCTTTTTATTTGTCAAGATATATTATTATATACATTTCAGTGAAAAGGCATGTTCTATGTGAATGAAACTTTTTTCTCTGTTTAACTACACTCTAGAATATTGATCAATTGAGTTTTGCATCTTTCCCACCTTCTTAAACAGAATACCATTTTATATTTGTGATGTCAGAGTTTCATATTTATGAACATCAAGAACCACGCCATATTTTTCACAGGTGATGTGTGGTGTTTTTGATTCTTTTACATACGGCTAGATCACAGAATTTTGATTTCTGGATGAATGTTAAAGTTCTGTCTAAGCAAATGCCTTAGAACTGCATACAGTGTTTTTCACCAATGAAGTTGGAGATGATAGTACAAGTAATATTTATTAATTTATGTATGTAATAAATATTTAGTGAGTACTTTGCATCAGAGACTCTATATCTGTGTATATAATAATATATACAAATACTGTTTATAAATATTGAGGCTTGGTTTACATTCCTACCCTTGTTTTCATATTTAGATTTAATTTTTAGTTTTTAGAGAGATATTTTTGCTATAAGGCACATGTGCTTGCTAGAGAGACAGAGAGACAGAAAGCAAGTAATCACCACATCACCCTTGAGTGGATGGCCACTCTGCAATCCCTTCTCCTCCATTCTCCTCTTGGGATATTGGGCACACACACATATGAGTCTGATGTAAGTTTCAAGCTGCTTGGCCTGGGACTTGAACCACAGTAGATCACATGGGAATCCAGTGCCTTAACTACTACATCACCTGCTGGCCCCTGGATTTAATTTTCTACAATGGGTCATCTACATTATATTTAGTATGTGATAGCAAAATTAAATTTTTAGTCAAAATCTCTTTACCACCCTCCTACTCCCAAGCATAAATGATCAAATTGCTTAAAGTCAAGAATTGGATGGTTCTAAAACAGAAATTCAAACAGTAATTGAATGTAAACATTTCCCAATTTGGTATAAAACAAAAAAGATGTAAGCAAGATTAATCCAATTGTAGCCCAGTAGCAGTGCCACTTGGGTTTGACAGTCTACCCCAGATTTCCACTGGAGAAGAGTCACTGGACAATGTGCCTGAGTCCTAACATCCCTGTTAGAATAACAGTAACCAATGAAAGCAGGTCTTACCTCTATAGTTAGGGGTAGAATTGGAGATAAACTTCATTGAGAAAACCCTCTCCCACATATGTGATCTGTTTTTTGGTAGCTACTCAGTACTGCACATTTTTCACCATCGAGCTGTGAATAACCATCTTGATAGAGCATTTCTGTAAGTGGTTTCAGAGGATTATTTATGGTTCTGCAAGGATGCCAGATTGCCTCATTTTGAGACAATTAAAAGAGAAATTTAGGCAGCCGTTATTTGCATCTTTAGGAGAAAAACCCATTAACACAAGGCCAGGGGATCATTGGGGCCCGGAGATGCCACCTTGAATAATAATCCTGGACCTCTGCAAACTCTAGCTAGCAGAGCTGGTGATGTCGGTTAGAGCAGTCTGCATGTAGATAGGCACAGAATCAGGAGCTGGGAGTCTTTTAGGATGATAACTAATATATTTTTTATGAGGCAGACTGAAATGAGACTCCTGAGAGAGTGACAGAAAAGACTGATCAGAGAGAGTGAAATTGGTGACAAGAAGATTGGAAAGTAGAACTCATCGTAGAACAAATAAATCATGGGGAAGCCTGTGCATGGAAATACAGGAAAGCAGACTACACTCCAGAAATCCACATTTTGCTAGAGGTCGGCTTAATGAATTATCAATGTGAATATTTAAATTCTTTAATATTTTACTGCATGTGGGAAAAGGCCAATTGTTGACTAGAAAGAGAATGTCATCCCCCTGTCAGGAGGTCCAGTGTCACACTAGGAAATACGAATTGCAGATTTGGAATAAAGAAGAGAGGAAAAGTTATTTCAAATTAACATTGCATCCTTTTTGAATGAACAGTTCTTGGTCTCTGTGTTAGCAATTAACACATAAATTGACCCAGTCTCACAGCTGATATTGACACCACTGTTCCCACTTGTTGAAGTAAAGAATGAACTAATGTGGGTTGACATAAGACCAATGTATTCTAAGAGTCACAGGAACCTGTTCTACTAGGGATGAATGTGGTTAGAGAGAAAGATGAAGTGAGAGACAATTTTTCTTCTTTCAAAAATTTCTCTTATTGTTGCTTAGCCACTTCTTCTCATATGACCTTCCACAAATAAACTATTTCAAAATTCACTGTGTTCAACTCTCTGCCAGGTACTGAAAATGCAAAGATATTAAAAACTTCATCTCTTTTCTCAAAGAGCTCATATTCGAGAATACATAAAAGCAGTAGGACTCGTGTTTGATACGTGTAATGTATATTTTTGCTCCCTCTGCCATCAATGAAGAGGCAAAATAAGATAGTAACTTCTATTCCCTTCTCTATGTGTAAGAATTTCTGCCTAAAGAACCACCGTGAAGACCCTGTGGGGATTTCTTCCTCTCCTGGGATAAATAAATACCTATTTTTTCAAAATAGCGTTTTATCAATCCAAACCCCCTACTCATACAGAAATGAGTACTACTCACATGCACATGCACATTTATGCTTGAAAGACAACTGACCTGGACAATTAATTAAGTTATTTCTTCATTTTCTTCTTCTTCAAGTTTATTTATTTCTTCCTGTGAGAAAGAAAAGGAGTGAGTGAGAAAGATAGGCACTTAGAACAGGTTTTTCACAGCATGAAGCACTGGCAGCCTCAGCCAGCTTGGATCGTGCACATGTGTGCGTGGGGCTGGTGTGTGCGAGGAGGCCTCAGATGAAAACCCCAGACACTCCCGTATGGCTTCCGCATTGTGGAGCATTGCACTACCACTGTGCCGCTGTCTGGCTCCAATATTGCTTCATTTCTATTTCTCCCACTCATTAAAAACACACCCTTTTATATACTTTGTACTGTTTCTGGAAAACTCTGAAGATTAATAATGTAAAATTTATATGCATAATTTTATTCATAAAATCTACAAGTCTGAAGTATCTTATTATGATTATTGAATGGTTAGTTATTCCAAAAAGTTTTCTTTAAACGCTTGCTGCAGAACATATGCACTACACGGAGAGAGAGAGAGGGAGACCGTGAAAAAGTACCCTCCTAGAGGGAATGGCAGTGCCACGATCCCTGCTCCATTCTCCTCTTGGGATTTTGGGCATACGAGCACACATGGTGAGAGTTTTTCAGGCTTCTGGGTCCAGGACTCAAAATACATGGCTGACCTTACTGGATCCAGCCACCTCAACCACCATGCCATGGTCTGGCTCTCCACAACTATTTTTTAGATTTTTTTGTTTGTTTTTTTGCTATAAAGCATGTACACTAGCCAGAGAGAGGGAGAGACAGAAAGAGAAAAATCCCCCAGGGGGGATGGTCCTACTGTAATTGCTTGTCCTCCACACATATGCATGCAGCTGGCATGTTTCAAGCCACCAGGTCTGAGACTTGGACCATGGTCGACCACGTGGAGGTTCAACATGTTAACCCTTACTCCCTCTCCATAAGTTTTTAACCTATTTTTAGTTCATATGTTTTAAAGATATACTGTAGGAACCAGCACGTGGCATAATGGTTACGTTGCTGGATTTCCACATAGTTGACAGCTATTCGAGTCCCGAACTCCGCGACTTTAAACTCATTATATATGTCTCCTAGATCTGGATCACAAAAAGGCCAACATACTCATTTTTTCTCTTCCTCTTACTCACTGGAATGTGGAGAAGGAAGTACAATCTGGAAGGAGTTTCCAGTAGATGAAATGAACAAAAATGGAAGGATACCCACATTATCATGTAGAAGCATACCATCAGAAAAATTATCTGTTGATGATAATGTACATAAATCTTTGACTGAACTAAAATGTGGTATACTCATGCCCAAGAATTCCATTTTGTATGCTATAGAGATACGCAGTAGTTAAATGTCAAGGAAAAAAAAAGAAAAAAAATACACTATTCGGACTGTGAGTTGTGTAAAAAATATTTATTGAATTATATCTAATATGATCTCATATATTTTTAATATAACTCATTTTCTCTTCTAATATTTTGTGTTGATAAATATGATAGTTGATATTAATATTTTCAAACTTAATTTATCTTTATTAATATTTTTAGTATTAATATATTTCCTCATTATTTAGAGTTTTTTATTATACCTTTCACAATCAGAATTTACATAATCTATGAGATTCATCATTTAATGTAAATTCAGACTCATTTTTATTAATAAAATATTTGTAATTATTTTTGCCATCTATATTGCTTTTCGATTTGCTGTGTTTTTACTTTCATTCCTTCCTGTTAGCCTTGGTTTGGATTTTTCTGTCCTATAATGATTTGTAAGACAGTTATAGTATGTAGATTATATCTTTTGTTAGCTTTAGATTTTTAGCATACATAATCAAAATAAAATAAACAAAAGTTAATCTCTTTGTTTTCTAAAAGATTTATGCGGCAGGGTGTTAGCATTTGCTTGAGAGACAGAGAGAAAGAAAGAAAGAAGTCAACCCCCGTCAGGTGGTCTGGCCACACCACAATCCCTCCATTCTCCTTTTGGGATTTTGGGTACACACACACACACACACACACACACTCACCCAGCATGAGTTTCAAGCTGCCAGGTCCTGGACATGAACTGTGGTCTTTTTAATGTAAATTTTTCGGTGCCAGAAGATGGCATAGCAGTTACATCGCTAGCCTCTCACATGGCTGACTGCAGTTTGAGTCCTGGGCCTGATGGCTTGAACATCACACTGGGTGTGTGTGCTTGCATGTTCAAGTTCCCAGGAGGAGAACAGAGGGAAAGGGATTGGGACACGTCCTCCTAGGAGTGATTTCTCACTTTCTCACTGTCTCTGTCTCTCTCTAAGACAAAAACTTCTCCAAAAAAGTTCTTTTTTTCTTCCTGATTTCTTTGCTTTGAATTGTTTCTCTTTTGAGTATGTTATCATTCCTACAGATTGGGTACATTTTCAATAAAATGAGTTCATAAAATACATCTTCTTTCTTAAATAATACTTTAATTAGTATAGGACTTTATGTTCAGGATCTGTTTTCAATCATCTTGTAGCAAATACTGCCAATAAATAGTCTCGATTTTTTTTAGAATTATTTAATTTAATTTAATGCTTTCATTATTATTATTTTAGTAATTATTTAATTGTATTTACCTTTTTTTCTTAATTTTCTATAGGGAACATGCACTCACCAGAAAGAGACAGACAGAGAGAGAGAGAGAGAGAGAGAGAGAGAGGAAAAATGAGAAAGCAAGCCTCCAGCACTTGAACCACAAATGGCCATGTGGGTGTCCAGTGCTTTAACAACCATGCCACCTGCTGTCCCTACGTAGTCTGTTTTAAATGTCATTTAGCTCCTGTAATATGTCTTCCTTCTTAAAGGGATTTTTCCCTTCTTTTTTTTTTTTTTTTTTTTTTTTTTGAGGGTTTAGAAACATTTCTATGTTGCGATGTGTGTGGTGGGGTGTGTGTGTGTATGTGTTTGTGTTTAAGGTTTTTGTTATGGAGTAGTCAGAGAGCCTTTCTAATTTAGTATTCCCATTATTCTTCATCTCTGGAAAACTTTATCCCATGAAAAAAAATCACCTGGCCTTTTGTTTTATCTCTTTATATCTCTGTGACATATTTTAATTAGATGTCTTAGATGAAGTCATAGTAGCATATGTTGGTTGGTGCTGCTACACAAAATGCTGAGGCCACGTGGGAGGCCTGGGTTCGATTTCTGGCGCACCTGAGAAGCCAGGCACAGTGGCACATCTGTAATATCAGTGACTTTGAAGGCTCAGGTGAGAAGCTCACGAGCTAACAGGACCATGTCTAAACCAAAGAAAATATATCTTAGGGTTCTTGAGCATTTCCTTCACTTCTTATTTTGTTTTCTTTTTGTATTATCATCTTCCAGAAGTATTCTTCTATTCAATTACTTGGATCACTTTTGAAGTCAGTTATGATATTAAGCATTGATTGTGAGAATTTTGCCTTTTTCATGAAAAAACTTCAAATCACTGCTACTGATACCAGATGACAGTTTCAATCCAAAGTAATACATTTGATTTTTCACTCTATTCAGTCCATTTCCTCAGGTGATAGTTTTGTTCTGAATTTTGTGCTTCTCTTTCACATTGTTAGTTTTCGCTAAGTAGTTTAATATTCTTGGTTTTGTAATAAAGACATATTTGAGATTCTAGTTTATACTATCTTGAAAAGCTTGTTTTTTGCCAGTTTTATAAAATGATGGTAACAATATACAATGTATCCATGTCATAGAAGTTCTATATGAAAGAAGTCAATGTAGACATTTAGAAATGTTTGATACAATGAAAACAAACATGAGGCATAATTAAACAAGGAAATTAGGGCCAGGTGGTGATGAGGTTGCAACACAACTGAACACACATGACAAGGTCCTGGTTTCCATGTCAGGACTGCCCTGTGTGACCTGGGTAGGAACACATGTGTCCATGGTCTTGGCTCGTTGAAACTGGGGTTGGAATACAGCAGGAAGACCTTTTTGGATAGGCCTGTCTCTCTCTCTGAAGAAACAAACAAACAAATAAACAAATAAACAAGAAATAAGAAAGAAAATTACTGAGACACTATCCTATTTGAAGAATAAATATAGGCTTGGTGGATTTCTTGGAAGAAAGATTCTAGACATGCTGTAATTGCTCTCATAGAACTGGTGTCATTGACTACACTTCTTTGATAAGCAGAAAATTATTCATTATCTTCAGGTTTTCTATGACATATGCTATCAACTGCAAGTTAAATTAGTTTTTAATGTTTTGAACCTTATTCCTCATGTGTCAGGTACTTCTTTACATGCTTAATTTATTAAAATGTCTATTTAGTTTGGGGCCAGCAGATGGCGAAGTGGTTACATTGCTGGACTTCCACATAGCAGACGGCTGTTTGAGTCTCAGATCCTGGTGGCTTGTAAATCACATCAGGTGCCTGTGCATGCATGCTCAAGGTCTAGGTCGGAGAATGGAGAAGGGATTGTGACATGACCATTCCCCCTGGGGGATGATTCTCACCTTCCCTCTCAATGTTTCTGTCTCTCTCCAGTGAGCACATGGACCCTAAGGCAAGAATCTTTAAAAAAAAAATCTGTATTTTTTTTTCAATAAATCTATTCCCTTCAGAAATGGATTTTAATCTTTTATTTATTTTCCAATAAATGCCACAGATTTTTAATAACTTTATTGAAATAAATGGAAAGCTTGAAATATGAATACAAAAACCAATATAATAATCTCTAAATCAGGGGCTATTTTCTACAAAGAACAGACACGTACTTACACAAAAAAGATATCTGTAGTGTTGCCTTGACCAGAAGCTACAAGTCTCAATTTACATATACGTACAATAACATTCAAGAATATCATATATATTCAGAAATGAATAGACAGAAAACCAAGTTTAGAATACATATGCAACTTAAAATGGAAACTATACAACCAGATTGGATGTTAATATTGTAAGTAACTGTTTATTTCCAGAAATGCATTTATTAAGCAAACTAACAAACAATAGGTGTCTGGGACTGGGGATGGAAATTTAATGCTAACTATATGATCAATGCTGTGACTTATACAAAGACACTATGGAAATATATAGGAAGGGTAGCAATCAAACCTGAGTGGTCACAGAAGGCATCTGGGAGGGAGAGAAATTTGAACTAATTTTTAATATATGAGTACTCCTATAATGAGAGAAGATGGGGAAACAAAAAATCCTTATGTAGTCACTGAACCCATATTACACAATTCTCTGTATCTTCCTATTTGCTTTTACTTTCTTAACTTATTTAATTACTTCTTGAGTGAGAGAAAGAGAGAGACAAGCAGACAGATAGACATAACCCTCAGGCTGTGAGTCACCTGCTCGTCTCGGATAGCCTGGGTCATGGACATATATATAGGTTGCACCCAGCTCATATGGAGATGCCTTAGGATTTGAACCTGGGAACTTCCCATGTGGGTCAGTTGTGTTACAGCAGTGCCACCATCGGGACCCTCACAGTTTCAATTTCTAACCTCAGCTCCTTTCAAAACACACTTTTGTCTTTTTTCATGTCGGTCACCAAACAAAACAAGTTACTGAAGTTGTCTGGCTTCTCGATAAAGTAAATTCTATTATTTTGGAATTATAGTCCAAATGTACATGTTCCCTCCAACAACAAGGTTGACCACGTTTTGTCAAGGGGACCACTGACTGGCCTGGTCTCTCTCTCACGACCATCAAAAGGATATAGCGTATGGGTAGAATGGCACAGAGAAGCAGTGAGAGCCGGGAAAGGAGGCAGTGACAGGCCCATGGAGGCAAGGCCCAAAATCAAAGGGAAAAAAAATTAATAGAGCAAATACTAATTATCACAGAGAATCCTGTTACGGAAGAGGAAAACGTTCCTTTCAGATTTCCTTTCTGGCCGTGCTGCACTGAGGTGGCAGACCGGCATGCTCATGACTCAGGAGACATCCGACAGGGGCCCTGTATGTGCAGTGGGTGGGACATAAAGCGGAAAGGTAGCAGGTCCTTGCACGAGGGCTCACACACTCACTTTACCACTTACTGACTGTATTAACTGAAAAAATAATCATTGAAAGCTGCTTACTTATTCTCAAGTAGGGCAAATATAATCTCATTGCATTGTTCCAAAAATTAAGTGGAATATTGAAGGTAAAATGTGTAGTCAGAGTTTAGCACATTCTTTCCCTTCCTCTCCTCTGAGTAATAGCTACAGCAAAGACAGGATTTTTCAGGAGCTTCCTATAGCCACCAACTGGTGATTTATTGATGTGTTTAGTGACATTAAAAATGTTGTGTTAGAAAAGCAGATGATCCAAAGGCACAGAGAATCTGGTTACATAGAAATAGTATCTGGGCTGGATTGCTACCTCTCCTAGTAATGCAATTCCTTTTTATTGAATTGCAACTTCTGTGAGTTTCACTTATGTGAATAAGGGATGAAAAAATGCTTGGAGACAAGAGTTGCTCAGCACAAGCATAAACTCCTCACCTCCCCCACCATATCACTTGTGCAACTCGTAATGTCTCCGTGGTTTCTGATTCATTGATTTAATAAATCTCAATACCCCATCCTCTGCTGTCGCAAGTGGAAAAAAGATAAATTTTTGTTTAAATATCATCTTAAGTAAATTAGAGTGTATAGGCATGATTTATTTAATTACAGCAGCTAGTAATTAGTGTAAATAGAGATCATGTCACAACTAGAAAACATAATTAAATCACATGAGAAGTCTAGAAAGATCTACTTTAGCTTTTCTTTATAAATTACCAGAAGGCTGTGTGCCCACTGGGGAGAGACAGAGACAGAAGAGAGGAAAACAACAGAAGAAGGCGCTCCCCAAGGGGGATTAGCCACACTGCAAGCCTTTTGCCTCCATTTGCCCAGTCTGGATTTTGAGCATGCATGCACATGTGTCCAGAGTGTTTTTCAAGTTACTGGGGCTGGGATTAGAGCTTCACTTGGCCATGTTAGGTCAGCTTCCTTAACAAGGCCATAGGACCAGTCTTACTTTCTTTCTTTCTTTCTTTCTTTCTTTCTTTCTTTCTTTCTTTCTTTCTTTCTTTCTTTCTTTCTTTCTTTCTCTCTCTCTTTCTCTCTTTCTCTCTTTCTCTCTTTCTTTCTCTCTCTCTCTCTCTCTCTTTCTTTCTTTCTTTCTCTTTCTTTCTTTTTTTTCTTTCTTCCTTTTTCTTTCTTTCTTTCTTTCTTTCTTTCTTTCTTTCTTTCTTTCTTTCTTTCTTTCTTTCTTTTTCTCTTTCTTTCTTTCTTTTTTGGCAGAAAAAAGATGTATTGCATTAATTCCAAAATGTATTTTGCAAATAACTTTACATCAAAACATGTTGTACTATATATATATATATATATACATATATATAACATATTATATATAATATATATAACATATTATATATAATATATATAACATATTATATATAATATATAACATATTATATATAATATATATAACATATTATATATAATATATATATAAATACACACGCACACAAACACACACACACATATAGTGAAAATTACTATTGCACAGGAATATGTTGCCACATCTGCCAGATCAAGAGTTCGACGTGATCCCTTTACATGTCTTGCAGTCCTACAGCTATCTCAACAGCTGCAAAAACTTTAGCAAATGCCTACTGCTTCTCTGCCCTCATGCCACACCCCAGTGTCTCATAGTGATTCTTCATCCCTGGGCAGGGTGGAGACCAGGGCCAGGCTGGAAGAGGAACCCAGCCAGTACCATGGCCAGGCTGAAGCTGAGGTGGGCATTGATGCTGACATTCTCTGCCTGCTGGGATTTGGAGCCTGGACCCTGCCAGCCAGCAAGCGCATTGGCAGCAGGAGCAGTGGTGCAGGGCGGTAAAGGGAAGCAGCAGACAGGAAGCATTTGGAGCTGTTGAGATAGCGGTAGAACTGTGAGACATGTTTAGGGAACATGTCAAACTCTTTTTTTTATTTTAAAGAATTATTCTATTTAACTTTATTTATTTATTTAAATTTGATCAGAGAGGGGGGAGAGAGAGAGAGAGAGAGAGAAAGTGAGAAAGCAAGTCACCAGGTCTGGGACTTGAACCGTGGTTGGCCCTATGGGAATCCAGTGCTCATAACCACCATGCCACTCGCTGGCCCCACATGTCAAATTCATTTTTTTAAAGCATTATTTTATTTAATGTAATTTATTTTCATTATTATTATTATTTTCCAGTTTGATCAGACACCGAGAGAGAGAGGGAAAGTAAGAAGGCAAACCACCAGGTCCAGGACTTGAACCACGGTCGGACATGTAGGAGTCCAGTGCCTTTAACCACCATGCCATCGAACTATGATCTGGCTAGTGTGGTCATGTATTCTTGTTATCAGGACAGAGTGAGCACAGTATTCTATGTTTTCTCATTCTGGTATGTGCACATTAACCTTTTTAAGGTCAGACTGCTCTCCAACATGTCTCTCTTTGCTTTTGCAAAAGTTTTTGAGTTTGTCATTAGCCTATTCAATAATAGCCTGACCTATGGGATTATAAGGGATGCCAATGACATACTCGATTCTACAGATGGAGAAGAAATGTGTTCCCATAGGTGTATTGTTCATGTATGTACCATGAGAAAAAATCTAGAGTTAGAAGGGTTTGAGCCAATTGAGCATGGGGACAAACTTTAATATTCTTCAGTTAAAAATATTTTTTAGAAATATTTTTCCTTGTATACTTTAAATAATTTTTAAAACCAGAAAAAACATAATGTCAAAATATAATCTTTATAAAATTTTATTTCCTCCTTTTTCCATATGATTTATTCCCCAAATAAATTTCCGGGTATTAGATATAATTAAAATAGCTACAAGGGAGCCAGGCCTCACACATTGTTTCTTTTTAAGAAAATTGTGGGTTCTTTTAAGCACTAAATGGTATAACCCTTCTAAGTGCCCTGAGAGAAACTGCTTTTTTTGTGTATTTATCATTGCTAGCTTATGTTGCTATCTTTAAAAGATGTGTAAATGGCAAATTTTTCTACCTAAGATACAAGCAATTTTGAGTATATTAGCTTTATATATTTTTACAATCCTCATGCTCACAGCCCTGAGTATGATAGGTTCTAAATAATTAATACTTGCTATATCAAACTTGTTTTTTGAGAGAGAATTTTGCTCTCTGGCATGTGCTTCCCAGAGAGACAGAGAGACAGAAAGCAAGAAATCAGCCACAGAGAGGATGGCCACACTGCAGTCCCTTCTCCTCTTGGGATTTTGGGCATGCACGCGCATGTACTCAGCATGACTTTTAAGCCGCCAAGTCTAGGACTAAAACCATGGGAGTCCAATGATGTATTCTTACGCCACTGCTGGTCTAATATAACAATACTTTTAAAAAGGTGTGGAAAGTGTTTAAAGTTGTTGTAATTGTTTAATTTTTCTCAACAGATAAAATTTGTATAATCAAAGTATCACAATGACTTTTTCAGCATTTTCTGTATTTTGAAAACATTTTCTTCCACATTAACTCTTTGAGTTTTACAACAGACCTTGAAACAAAAACAAGGAGGTTAGAGGCATGTAAATGTAAAGTCATAGCATGCCATTTGGAATGTCTGTAGGGCTACAGATTAAACCCAGGAACTTTGCTTTTAAATACCTCAATACTTGAATCTATTTCATTGCAGGTTAATTATATATTATAAAAAGGCATAAGATTGCATTTTTATAAGAAAAAAAAGGCCTACCTAATCTTATGAATACATGCATATCTTCAATATACCATTCATTCAAGAAAACATATGCAGTTGATTCTTGTTATCCATGTTCTATAAAATTACTGCAATACTGGATTAGCCAATACTAAATCATTATTCTTAATGGAATTACAGGGTTAGGCTTCTGCAAGCCCTGGCCACAACATTTCATCAATCAATCAATATCCAATCTCACTTTACATGTGTTTTATTATTATGTAAAAACATATACTATGTGTTGGTGATTCATTAACATTGAACACACAGCCAACAGCCCTACAGCTCATGCCTGAACAGAACACATCTAATACATACAATTTCTACATAAAGGACGTCACAATTTAGGATTAGTAAACTCTTCTTCAGTTCTATGCTCAGGGACATTGTTAAACTGAAATATTACCAACACAAAGCACAAAAATGTGAAAAGCAAGGCATAAAATATATCACAAAAAGACACCTGTCTACAGTATAAAAGGTGAGACAAGAAAACAGATTTTCTTGTTGTTCAACCTTACCTGTGAAAATGCAAGTTGATGACATATTTCTTACCTCTCTGTACATGCATATGTTGTTAAATTAGTATGAAAGTACTGTGAATATTGATTTTGGTGTTACAAGTAAAGTTTAGTCAGTAGCAAGTTCACAAATATAGACTTTGTGACTAACGACCATCAACTGTATTCTGTATTAAACTCCTGAACAAGAAATACTGTGCTGGCTGTAAAAGAGATAATAATGAGTCAAATATTATTGCTAATTTTGAGAAGTTCAAAGTCTCTCTGGAGAGATGTAGTACCAACACAAAGTGACAGAAGTAATTTTGTTCTTCCTAGACAATCACAGAAGAGGAACAATTTGGTCTTTAGTTTGCTTGTGACTGTCTTTCAGTCCTGCTTCTCCATATTATGAACTCGCAAGTGTATGACCATTTCTACTACAATTCTTTTCATGTTCAATTTTTTTTTTTTTGAGACGTTTTTGCTATAGGGCACGTGTGCTCGCCAGAAAGACAGAGAGAGACAGAGAGACAAAAAGAGAGAAATCATCTCCCGGGTGGTTGGCCACGCCGCAATCCCTTCTCCTCTATTCTCCTCTCGGGATCTTGGGCACCCACGCACATGTGCCCAGCGTGAGTTTAAGCCACTGGGTCTGGGACTCAATCTGTGGTGGACTATATGGGAATTCAGCGACACGGCCATTACACCAACTGCTGGTCCCTTTATGTTCAATTTTTAAATTGATCCTTCATTCTTGGTATGAAAAAAGTCCAGAGGAATACTGGGTCATAGTTCCTCTAGATCTTTTTAGTGAACATCAAGGCAAATTAAGACTCCATAGATATTTTAATTTAGAAACGTGAAACATTCCGTACAACCCTCTATTACGTCCCCTCATTGTTATGTTATGTTTTTCCCGAAACCAGATCTGTAAACTCTATCAGCAAAACGTCACCAGGATCTTGCTTCTGTAGAAGGCAGTACAGTACCACAACATTGTTTCTTTTTCTTCTTGGAATTTCATCCAAATGTATTCTACTTTTATAAAGTCTAAAATTTCTCATCTACCTCAGTTTCTCAATTGATTATATTTCTTTGGGTATCACAGTGCTTTGAACTGTATTTTTATGTTCCGATTTGAGACATAAACATCCATACGTTTTATGCGGTATACCTAGAAACCAACATCCTTATTCTGTTTCCCAATTGTAATACCCGGTGCTCCATCCTAAAGCATGAAGGTGCAACTATTTGCCACTCTTTCCCTCTAATACACCCATTGTCGTCAGGAAAGTCATAATGTATTTTTCTATGTAAACTTCCCAATGACCTAGTTATGTTCCCCAGGGTCTGTTTCTTTTCCAGTTTTCCCTGGCGATCATTTCTCCCTCTAACTATTCGTTTCTTTTATGTATCTCCTGAACCAAAGAGCACCACCACCATCCCCACACCAATCTCCTAACTATTTAAATCATTATTATTTATGCTTCCTGATTATACTCAACGGAACTCTGTCTTTTGTTAGGAACCTCTTCTTCACTTCTCTTCACTGTAACCCCAGTATTTCAGGCGGTAGAACATGATTTAAGCTCAGTTCACTGCAGTGGGAGTTAACTTTTACCTTAATGCATGCAAGATTGCTGTTTCCAAGTGTCTTTGTTTCCTACTAATAAAGGTTAGATATCACAATGAGCCATGGATCCCCTTTATATCCATCCTATTTTAGATTGCCCTTCAAATGATAATGGTGTGGATTTCTTTTTCTCAGAAAAATGTAGTGTTTCATCTTTTCATTGAAATTAGCTTTATATTAGTTTCCTACTAATAAACCTCTTTGTGTTTGAATCCTCTCTATTTGTAATCAACTTCAGCTATTATTTAGAAAAGTATTTCTTTGTATAACCTTGAGCATGTATTTATTTTCTGTTCTAGAACACTGAATCTAAAGAACCTGCTGTCCTATCTCCCAAACTGTAAACTAAAGCACTTTGAATGCTACCCTCTTCACCCACCCTAACAATGTTGATGTTTGATCCCATTTACTTGTTGAAATGTGGCTCTTCTTGGTCAAAACTGAAGGCCTTTTAATTGATATTTACATACATTTTTAATTCAGTTTGATCTCTCAGGATCACCTCTGTGGCACAGAAAGAGATTATGCCACTCTAGTAAAGTTGCTACAGTTAAACTGCAGGTTATTTACCAGGACAGTAGTCTCTCATTTAGAAAATTGCAAATTGTTCTGAGATGTGTGGGCAGCAGCAAAAATGTATTAATATTTTATAGTTCTGTGTCATTAGAGGGACTGGAGGTTTTTGAGATATCTTATTAATCAGTTGATCTTTCCCCTCAATAATTAGATCTTCCAATTTACTTCTAAAATTACTGGAAATGGTATTTTCAGGTAATATAAAGCAAAATTCATTTAATAAAAAATGACATTTAAAAATAATAGATTTTTTTCTTATATTGAATTCAGTTCTCTTATCATTTTCTGTGGCTACTTCATTGCTACTATCATTTAAAATTTTGATCTTCTAATTTTAGATGGTTTAGAATTCAGATAATTAGAAAGTACATGGTAATGACTAATTAGAATATGAACAGCACTATGCCTGAAGCACAAATAATGAGTGGGAAATGTGTTGAATTTTTTTAATGTTTGGAATTATATTGGTATTTGAGAAATGCAATTATCATTTTCAATAGCAATTTTGCTCATACAAAGACATTTTAAAACAGAATTGCAGCTTAAGACCTTCAAATTTGTTCAAATATGTTAAAATTGCACTACGTCTTTTTAATTTTGATCTATATAAACTGAGTTTAGAGCTAAGATTTCTATCTATTTATAATAAGGAACATTTGCGGTTATATTTAAATATGTATCTCATATCATTTTTGGAAATTTATTAGCACACTAATTCATTATGGGTTAGCATTTTGGCATTTGTGAGGTTACTAAATGAGTATTCCAAAAAATTATTTAACTACCGTTTACTTACTCTCTTACCAAATGACTATGGATTAAAGTTTAACTTATAGCATCCATATATATATATATATATATATATATATATATATATATATATTTCTGGAGAGGTTTTTGCTATAGGGTGTGTGCACTCACCAGAGAGACAGAGAGACAGAAAGCAAGAAATCACCCCCCCAGGGGAAATGGCCACACCGTAATCCCTTCACTCGCATTCTCCTCTCAGGATCTTGGGCATGTATGCACACGCGCCCGGCGTGAGTTTAAGCCACCGGGTCTGGGACTTGAACCATGGTCGACTATATGAGAGTCCAGTGACATAGTCATTATGCCACTGCTGGTTCAGTATCCATATTATATATGTGTGTGTATGAGAAGTTTCGTTAGAATTATAATATTAAATATGAAAATATTTTTAATATTTTTGAATTCAGATAAACTGGTTTGGGAACTACAGGTGGGTTGTGATAGCTGTTTTGCCATCAATTTTATCTTTAAGTTTTTTTTAAATTATTTATTTAATTTAACTTAATATTATTATTATTTTTTTGTTATAGGGCATCTGTGCTCACAATAGAGAGGGAGAGAGTGAGAAAGCAAGCCATAAGGTTCAGGACTCAAACCAATTCCATCTACTGGTCCTGATCTTTAACCTTTTTTTTTTTTTTTTAAAGTATTTATTTATTTAATTTATTACTATTATTATTATTAAATTTGCCCAGAGAGAGAGAGTGAAAGTGAAAAAGTAAGCTGCCATATCCAGGATTTGAATCATGGTCGGCTATGTGAGAGTCTAGTGCCTCAACCACCAGCTACCTGCTGGCCTCCTGATCTTTAAGCTTTTACTTAGGTTAAGAGGAGACTCGGAAAAACTAATTCTATAAATTGCTTAAACACCTAGCTATTTCTAATTTAGGATTACTCAATGATGTAAACTTTCTGTATAGCATCTTTATAATTTTATTCAAACTCATAATATATAACAAATTACCTGCCTTATAACAAAAGTGGGACTCCAAACTTCATATAATTCAATGTACATATAAGTAGATCAATTTATAAAATCTCTCCAGGATATTGGAATAATCTGTGAGAGTATTTACAAAATCTGTGTTCAAAAACAACAACAAAACTCAATGTGCATAAATATAATTAGCAAAGAAGCTACAATTATATAATAAGAATTGGCTATAGTTTGTTTAAATATGAATCTCAAAATTAAACAAATATTTCCTGAATTATCCAGACAACATTGGGTTTGAAAATAGCCCAAGTAGGACCAGCAGATGGCATAATGTTATGTTGTTGAACTCCGATGGAGATGACCATGGTTTGAGTCTCGAACCTGGCAGCTTGAAACTTATGACATGCACATGTATGTACATGCCCAAAATCCAGAGAGGAGAATGGAAGAGAAGGAATTGCAGTGTTGCCATCCCCCGTGAAGGGTGATTTGATTTGTCACTTTCTCTCTCTGTCTCTCTGGCGAGCACACGTACCTTATGGTAAAAATCTCTCTCAAAAGAGAGAGAGAGAGAGAGAGAGAAACATAACCAAAATTCTTAAGTTTTGTGAACATGAACAATTTAATCAACCAAAAAACAATAAAACACAATCTGCTCTGTAGAGAAAACTGAGAAAACGGTAGTGTCACAACCAATTTTTATTTCATACTCAGTGTTAGCTATATTCTTTTTTTTAAAGCTGCTGTATTAAAGAGGTTTTCTACACTGTTGCCATGGTCAAGAACTATAATAATTTTCCTTTGGGGTTACCACATTTTCTTTTAAATATGAACATCTGAATTTCTATCTACATTTCTGAGTTAGCAGAAATTTAAGTTAAGCATATTTAGTGTGAAATTTTGAAAGCATGACTTGTTGGAGATGACCTGTATCTAACAGTCTTTCTATCCAGCCTCTCTGTTGTATGGGAGGAAATCAGGTTGACACCCTGAGAAGACAGGCTTCTCTCCTACTCCAATATAAAGCTCTGGAAATAAGAAATCTGAAAATAGCGGCACATGAAAGCAGTTTTGGAAAACAAGGAGGTGTCAACAGAGCATATATAAACATCAACAGAATGCCTGAACAAAATTAATAATTTTATAAAAGAATAAAGAGTCATGAGGCAAAGTCCTCATGGTGAGATTGCTGTTTCTAGAAGAGAAGAGACCAGAGCTCTGTTCCATGTGAGGATACAGCAAAAAGGTAGGTATGTGCCAGCTAGGAGGTGATCCTCCCCAGATATCAGACCTGCCAAAACCTTGAATTTCCAAAAATGAGAGAAATAAATGCTGTTTAAACCTAATCGTCAGGACCAGCAGATGGCGTAATGGTTATGTTGCTGGACTCCCTGGTAGCCAACCACAATTCAAGCCCTGGATCTAGAGGCTTAAAACTCACACCGGGCATCTGTGCTTGTGTGCCCAAAATTCCAAGAGGAGAATGAAGGAGAAGGAATTATGATATGTCCATCCACCCTGGGGGGTGTCTTCTCATTTTCTGTCTCTCTGTCTCTCCAGAGAGTACACAAGGCTTATAACAAAAATATCTCTTAAAAATAAAATAAAATAGGGACCAGCAGTTAGCGTAATGGCTATGTCGCTGGACTCCCACGTAGTCGACCGCGGTTCGAGTCCCGGACCCGGTGGCTTAAACTCAGGCAGGACGTGTGTGCGTGTGTGCCCAAGATCCCGAGAGGAGAATGGAGGAGAAGGGATTGCGACATGGCCATCCCCTCTGGGGGGTGATTTCTCGCTTTCTATCTCTCTGTCTCTCTCTGTCTGTCTGACGAGCACACGTGCCCTATAGCAAAAACCTCACCAAAAAAAAAAATTTAAATAAATAAATAAATAAATAAATAAAATAAACCATCTTGTCTATGGTATTCCTGTTGCAGCCTGAGCTGATAAAGATATTGTGAAAGTACATTAATTAATTTATTTAATCCACTTAAGGACAGAGAGTAAGAACTCAAAAAATATTAAGTAGGAACACCAATGAGCAAAATCTCTACCAACCAAAGACTAGAGGACCTACAATACATTTATAGTATTTATTAATCAAAATAATATGAATATGTAGTTTTGACAACATGGAAAAATAGATTGGTATTTAAAGAAAAGCAATTTGTGAAACACTTGGTGTATTTAAGTAAAAAATGAAGCTATATATTGTATATGTAGTCAACATATAAAAATTTTCTTAAGACTTTCAACTAAACCAAGCATATTAATTTCTTAGAAGAAAAATGAGATTGCAAACAACTGAAAGTGATTGTATCATTTTAAGAGGGTATTTATGCATTCATTGAATAACTTTCTTACGGTTAATTTATTTTCATTAAAGATTTTTTTAACATTGTGATAAAGAGAAACTGTGCACAGAGTACAAAGAATTTTAAAAACATATCTAAAATACCTACTTTTTCATCCAAATGTTTCAAATAAGTTACAAGTGAAAATATCCAGGACTTTAAAATGTTTCTATATTTGTAATATCAATACTTCATGAACAGCCTCGGCAGCTGTTTTTACTGAGGCACTAAGCAACTTTAAGTCATAAAGTGGGGAATAATTCTTTAACAGATGAAAATGTCAAGAGGAGTTTAGGTAGGCAAAATATCATTCGACCTGTATAGTTAGATTGCTTTTTGCTTCATTTAATTTTTGGCAAATTGATCCATATTACTGTAATACATACATTTCAAGAAATCATAGGATATTCCAAATAGGATTGGAATGATATCTTTTTCTTAATAAAACTAAGCAGCATATATTATCTGCTCTTTATTCTGAACAAGAAGAAAGGTATTTCACTCATTAGACTTCAAGGATTAAAACAGAACTCTCTTCTATTCAACTTTGATTTGTATGTTCCTAATACAATCTTACATCATGTTATAGATAAGACAACTGTCTTTGAAAGAAGTTAATAGGATTCTGTGCAACTTTGTAAAAAAAATAATAATTTACTGCATTTGAGTTTACAAATGGTCTCATTCAGAATCTTGTTTGATCCTTTATCGCATGTAATGCCACTGAAACGCATTTGCAAAGGCAATAGGGCTGAAGAAAAATAATACTGATTAGAGAACATTAAGTCTTCTACTCAATTCTGCTAAATACTCGCTCTAATATGTGGCTTATCATTTTATTTCCGTGCAGTTCAATTTTCTCATCTTGTTAGAACTTTAGTGTTCTTTCTCTTTTTTCCTTCCACAAATATGTAATTATATTGTGATATAAAATGTTCTGGGACTGAAGGAATGTAAGATATAGGCTCTTCTCTTGCATTTTTATTCCCTGAAACATTTTTTTTTTCTTTCTGAACTTATTTTTATTTTTTATTTTTGGAGAGGGTTTTTCGCTATAGGGCGCGTGTGCTCGCCAGAAAGAAAAGAGAGAAAGAAAGCAAGAAATCACCACCCCAGGGGGGATGGCCACGCCGCAATCCCTTCTCCTCCATTCTCCTCTTGGGATCTTGGACACGCATGCACACGTGCCCAGCGTGAGTTTAAGCTGCCGGTCTGGGACTTGAACCACGGTCAACTACATGGGAGTCCAGCAACATAGCCATTACACTAACTGCTGGTCCCCTGAACTTAATTTTTAAGTTTTGTCTATTTATTTATTCCATGAGAGAGAGAAAGAGAGAGAGAGAGAGAGAGAGAGAGAGAGAATGAGAGAGAAAGTTAAGAAGACAAGAATTCCCAACAGGGTCTGCAGGCTGCTAACCACCCTTAGCTTTAGCCATCTTGATCACGGGTAGACATTAGTATGCATAGTGTGTACAGGGAGGTCTCAGCATGCAAACTGATGACTTCATTTCACTGCTTCACTGCTATCCGGCCCCTAAAACAGCTCTCTCTCTCTTTTTTTTTTTTTTTGGAGAGATTTTTTTTCGCTATAGGGCGTGTGCGCTCGCCAGACAGACAGAGAGAGACATAGAGACAGAAAGCGAGAAATCACCCCCCAGGGGGGATGGTCACGCCACAATCCCTTCTCCTCCATTCTCCTCTCGGGATCTTGGGCACACACGCACATGCGCCCGGCGTGAGTTTTAAGCCACCGGGTCTGGGACACAAACTGCGGTCGACTACGTGGGAGTCCAGCGACATAGCCATTATGCTAACTGCTGGTTCCTAAAACAGCTCTCTTAATCACCAAAGGTGGTTTTCAAAGAATGATCAGAAGACAGTGGGGACACAGAGAAGAAAACGTTCTGGCAGTCAGGGAAGGTCTGAAGTAGAATATGCAATTTATCCGGATGTAAAGGATAGATAGTGTGCCAGGAAGAAAATGACACTCCAGGCATGGAATAGAGCATATGCAAAGGGACAAAACTGAGAAGATGGTGAGAGTTTTGGTGAGACCAAAATGTAGACCAGAGAAGGACTGTGACAATGACAGAAGAGGAGGCTGCAGAGACTTAGAACTGGAAAAAGGAGGATCTTGTGCATTATCCAAGCAGTGTAATCTTACCTTCGGGACAATTGATTCACCAGCAAACCAATGAGAATTGATATGATGTTTTTTCCTAAGAAGGACTGTCTTGGGCAACAATATGGATACATGGAAATGATGGAAATGCTGCAGTTTTTGAAGAACTTGAGGCGTGAAATGGGCCTGTAGAATACAGCGTTAACTATATACCCCAAGTCCATACAAAAGTAAGAGTATATGTGGATTTCAGACATTTTGGAAAACTCATAAAATCACAAAGAAAATAAACATATTATCAATCACAACATACATATCTGTGATTCAGATCTCAGTATATTTATTTCTAGGCTGTTTCCTATGCATACACATGTAATTGAAAACAGTGTGCCATCTAGTAAAATATTCATCATAAACAGTGTTCTAAAGAATCAAATATTGCATATACATCATTCATGTAACATACTATCAGTTACTTCCATTATTTGTAATGGAGGGATTTTTACCATTAGAAGAACACTGTGGTAAATATCATTGTGCCTATGTAGTTGTGTTCTTGTTTGACTACTTAGAATAAACTAGTAGATATAGAATTTCTGGGCAAAAGATAATATACATTTTAAAGGTTTTTAAAAATATCTATTCCTAATTCCTTTTCAGAACACAATTTACATTCCTACCAGCAGCATCTTTCCCTGAAGCTTTTAAAACAATGAATATTTTAATTTTTTCCTACAATAGGCAAATATGATATCTCCCTGTTTAATTTGCATTCCTTTGATTACTTAAGAGGTTGAGGCCTTTCATGTTTATTGTAACTTGCCTGTTTTGTCAATTTTTCTATTGGGGTGTTTGTAGTTTTATGTTTGATTTTAAAAGGCTCTAGGACCTTTCTGTTTAGGCAAAGTACGACAATTGGAATTAGTTATTCAGTCATAAAGGAATCGTAGAGGTAGCTCAGAAATTCTAAATGTGTGAAAAATAGGAACACAGCAAGGCTTCAGGTGAAAAAATAAATATGTACAAATATTGATGGAAAAGTCACAGCTGTAAAAACTTACTAAAGGCATGCCACAACAAAATTAAGGCCTGAACAACTGACTATTTTCAAAATTCCAGATAAATGAAGCAATGGAATTGGGAGCCTTTATCTATGAGCATGCAAAGAAGTCCCTTGGGTTTGGGAGAAGGACACACTCAGAAATGGATGGCAGCTAGTTAGAGACATTGATTTTCTATATTCCACTTTTCTCTCAAAGTGCGTGTGAAAGCAAACGACAAGATGCCAAACTGCAATAACCTTGAAAACTCTAGTAGGCATCAGCAACCTACGAAATTGGAGAAATAAAAGAAAGCTAGTCAAGGAAAATGTTTAAAAGATGAACTCATATCTATCCTATTAGTCCTTTAAAATGCAAAACACTTCTCTCACAAAACATGAGAAACTGCCTCTGAAATTTTCATGAATTTCTGGCCTAATTAAGAAAATATATAAAATGTACCAACCAGAGTAGCCACTATCATAACCAACATCGTCATCGCTCTGGAATCTCCTTTATTGCACTTTGTCTTGTATCACTACAGGTCAAATAACTTTTAAAAATGTTTATTCATTTATTTATTTAATGAGAAATACCGAGAGAGTCAGGCACTACCAACAAGATCTTCATGCTACACTCTCTCTCCAGCCTGAGCTGGCCTGGGTCACGGGTGTATGCATGTGTGTGTGGCATGGTAGGAAGGGCACAATAAATGAATGGGACCTTTTCCATGCAAGTCTTTTTGTGTTACACAGTGCTCTCATTTAGCCCCTAACATAATTATAAGTGTAAATGGAATGATAAAGGATGTACTTTTATTTTTATTTCTTTTAGAAGTTTTTGCCTAAGGGTGCATGCACTCACCAGAAAGAGAGAGAGACACTAAGAGAGAGGGGGAGAGAGAGAGAGACAGTGAGAGGAAAATGAGAAATCGTCTCCCAGGAGGGATGGCCATGCCACAATCCGTTCTCCTTCATTCTTCTCCTGGGATCTTAGGCACACATACATGTTCACATGCCTGGAGTGATTCTGAAGTCACTGGATCTGGGACTTGAACTGGGGTCAGCCATGTGGGATTTCAGTGACATAAGCACTACACCATCTGCTGGATATACTCTTTAGTTACGTTTTCGCTCAATATATTTTTGAGATTCATCAGTGTATACATGCATCAGTAATGTGCAACAACAGTATTCTCCCTCCTCTTTTTAAAAAATATTTCCAATTGGACATGTGAAGAAGTAGCCCTCAGAAGGGGTGGTCACACTACAATACCTTCTCCTCCATTCTCCCCATGGGATTTCTCACACACATGCACGTGCATCTGGTGTGTTTTAAGCCTCTGAGTCTGAGACTCCAAGTGTGCAGTCAGCCATGTGAGATCCAGCTGTCCCAACCATTGTCACCAGCTGTCCTGCAGTGTCCTATGGGTACAGGTAAACCATGAATTATTTACCCATGAACATGTTTTAGAATTATTTATTTAATTTTATTTATTATTATTTTTAATTTGACCACAGAGAGACAGAGGAAAGGAGGGAAAAAAAGAAAACAGGCCACCAGGTTCAGGCTTTGAACTAAAATCTGCCATGTGGGAGCATAGCACCTTAACCACCATGCCATCTGCCAGTCCCTCCTTTATTATGTTGGTGTGCACTGGGGTTGTTTGCAGTTTGAGGCTATTATGAATGAAGTTGCCATGTACATTCATATAAAATGTTTGTGTTGATAAATATTTTTATTTCTCTTGGGTATTTACCCTATGAGTGAAATTACTGGGTCCCATGTTAACTACAGGAGGGGTTTGTTTTATTTGCTTTTTTTTGTTTGTTTTTTAGTTTTAATTTGCCAGAGGGGATATGTACTTGAAAGAGACAGAGACACAGAAGGGAAGTGAGAAAGGACCCTCCAGGGGACATAGTCATTACACAATCCCTTCTACATTTCTCCTTCCTTTTAGGATTTTGGGCAAGCACACACTCATACTCGGTTTTTACCTATTTACTTTTCCATCAGAAACAAATGAATAAAAACATAAAATTATATTAAAAGAGAAAACTAAATGTGAATGGAAAAGGAAATGAATGCATACTAAATTTTTCATCTTCTTTAGGAAAAAATACCAATTTTACTGTAATAATAAGAGAAATGCAGTTTTGAGTTTGCTATTTGCAATGATTAGAGTAAGGCTGGCACTGCAGCATAGCAGTTAAGGGCTGTGAAGCGGGCGCTGGAAGCCATGCGACTGATTAGGGACTTGAAAAAACATGTGTGCCAGGCACTTGTGCATGCTCCTGGGATCCTGCTGGGTTAGAGAAATGAAGAGAAAAAGATTACATCAAGACAAGGACCCTTGGGGAGGGAGAGATTTTGCGCTCTCTCTGTCTCTCCCTTCCTCTCTCTTTCTCCCTCTTTGTTTCTCCTGTGCATATGTGCCCATGTCCTCTGACAAAAAGAAAAAAAAAAGTTAAAATAAAAGCTAGTAGAATTGTAGAGTTTTTCTTGCTGTAAAATAGAGAACAAAAGAAACAGTCTATCTCAAAAGAGAAGAAAATAATAGAACCACTTAAAATCATAAAATAAGACTATAAGATTCAACATATAAATTTGATAATTAATGCAAATATGCTAAAGTTTCTTAATAAATAAAACAAAGATTCTCATTTTTGTCAACAAATGAAATTCAAGCATATCTTAATGCCAAATTTATGAATTTGAAGTTCTTTACACCTACAAAAAACTTTAGGCTTTTGCTATAGACACAAAGTTGAACATTTAACAAAAGTTTCAAAAATCAACATTCAAATATCTTTTGTCAATTGAGAGCTGTTTAAAATAAGCAAGTTAATATACTTTTGTATTGGGATCAGCAGTTAGCATAATGGCTATCTCGCTGAACTCCCATGGAGTCGACCGCGGTTCGAGACCCAGACCTGGTGGCTTAAATTCATGCCGGGCGCCTGTGCATGCGTGCCCAAGATCCCGAGAAGAGAATGGAGGAGAAGGGATTGTGGCGTGGCCATCCCCCCTGGGGGGTGATTTCTCGCTTTCTGTCTCTCTGTCTTTCTGGCGAGTGCACGCTCCCTATAGCAAAAACCTCTCCAAAAATTTATATATATGTGTATATATATATATATATATATATATATATACACACACACACACACACTTGTGTGTTGTTTCTCCAACTGTAAACTGAAAATAATAATAGAATTTACTTTATAAGATTATCCTCAGGGTTATCTAAATTAAAATATGTAAAGTATTCAGGACATTGCTTGCTTATAGTAATTACTGTATTAAAATTGGTATGTGAAGAAATTCTCAAGGAGAAAGTTTGAAAAGACGGAAACACCACCAGGTGTGAAGGCCCGCAGACCTGTGCCCGAGCTGGGGCTGGCTGCAGTGTTCAGTTTTTAATGTCAAGTGCAGAGACTCGGTACTGGGGTTTCCAGCTCTAAAGGAGCTGCCTCTTTAGGAGGCCGCTAAGGCACTGAAAAAATTTTTACTGAGTCAGTCAGTGGCATAGTGGTTCAAGCAACTGCACCCCACATGACTAATAACATGGCTGAAAAACTCACAGGGCATGTGCGTGTGCATCCCCAAAATCCTGAGAAGAGATGGAGAAGGGATATGGTGCAGCAGTTCCCCCTGGGGGAGTTATTTCTCACTTTTTCGCTCTCTTTCCATCTCTGTCTGTCTTTCTCCAGTGAGCACATGTGCTCCATAGCAAAAAAAGTATATATATAAATATACATATGTATATATGCATGTATACCAATATATAATTATATATGTATGTATGCATGTAAAATAATATATAATATGTAATTATATAAGAATATACACATGTATACATGCATGTATACTAATATATAATATATAATTATGTATGTATACATGTATATAAAATAATATATAACATATAAAATTATATATGCACATATAACAATATACATATGTATTTATGTATGTATAATAATAATAATATATACAAATGTGTAGTTATTACAACCTTATTAAACAATTACCTAAAAGAGGAAGAAATTCAAGGGGCCAAGAAAGGAGGATTAGAGTTAGAAGGCATAAGCCTTATTTTATTTATTTATTTTTTGAGAGGTTTTTGTTATAGGGTGCATGCACTCTCCAGACAGAGAGAGACAGAGAGACAGAAAGTGAGAAATCACCCTCTGGGGGGATGGCCACGTCGCAATCCCCTCTCCTCCATTCTCCTCTCGGGATCTTGGGCATGCACGCACACGTGCCCGGCATGAGTTTAAGCCACTGGGTCCAGGACCTGAACTGCAGTCAGCTACATGGGAGTCCAGCGACATAGTCATTACGCTAACTGCTGGTCCTGGAGTTAGCCTTATTAAATACTGACTAAATCAGTACAGTTGGTCTGCTGCACTGGAGGACTCTTAGAGTAGAAGAGTCCAGCTTTCAAAGACAAAATAGCTGGACAATTAACTGATGAAAAATTCCAAAATTTCCCAAGGAAAATATAGATGGCTATGTGTTTAATATGAACAAGAGTACAATTATCTTCTCTTTAAGGAAGTATAGAGATGGAGAATAATGTCTTCAATGTGAAAATGCTTGATTTACCAGTTTGACTGTCATTCCTCCTCTGAATGAGGAGGCTGAGGAAGATAGGAAAGTGACAAGGTGAGGTCTAGAAACCTATTAGCTTCTACTCTGATTATAGATGGTATACTCCCTTTTAGGGAAATGCATTAGATATTTGAAAACAAAACAGTGCAAATATAAAGAGAAAGGAATAAGCAGGTTATGTTCATGACATGGGGCTTTGTGGTGATATCTCCCTGATTAAGAAAAAAAGGTGAATATTTAAAATAGATTAAAAAATTATGCCACAGAATTTTGAATAAGAATCAATAAAGGATGTAAAGTTAGAAATTTTGTACACGAAAATTGCATGATTTATCAAAGCAGAATACAGACGAGTAAAAATACTTCTCATACCTGTTGCTAGGGTCTGAATAACAATTAAATCGGAAAATACAAAGCGTGCTGAGCTTTCTGAAGTGGTATATTACTGGTGGATCGCACCAAACATTAACTGGCGTAAACATCAGCTATGAGTGATGAGCCTCAGACCCAGGCAGAGCCTTGCACACTCTCCCTTCTGGAGCCGCAGAGTAAATTCAAGCAAGCTGCTGCTTATAGGCTTTGCCACTGAAGGTTCAGGGTTAGGCGAATCAATAGTCTCTGTGACAGTGGCAGAACTTTCATGTTTCAACATTTAAAAGGAAAATGACAATGGCTAACAGGTTAGTGTCTGATTCTTCTTACTCACATTGAGCCTGTTGTAAAGAGAGTACTCTGATGAAGAGAAACTTTACAATGCGAGGAAGTACAGGTTACGAATGGGTCTGTAAAAATGAAAAGGTACAAGATGAAAAGAGGAAAGAAGTAGACAGCATTTGTACAGTGATAATGATTAGCTAGCAAAAGATAATTTGAGGAAGTCGAACTTTATCTCAGAGGAAGAAGGAAATCAGAGTAAGAAGAGAAGAGATGGTATATGGCTTCTTAATATCATTCATAAATGTGTGTTTCAAGAAAAATGTACTTGACCGACCCTATAGGACAGAGGTTATGCGCTGTGTATAGAAAGCCAGATTCAGAGGCTGAACGGAATTGGAATCCTGACCTCTGTGGCTGGAAAAACACGCTGTGTGTTACGGGAAGGACACTTTTACAGCTTTTTAGAGTTAATTCAAATCCTACTGGAATGGGGAAATAGAGGAAAAAGTGTTTGTAATGTGACCATGTCCCACGGAAGGGTGCTTTCTATTCCTTTCCCCTCCTTTGGTGATCTACTCCCTCAGGCAATAAAATAAAAAAGGAAGAAAAATGTAACAGCTTGAGAGAAGTATTGTAGGATGGGGATGAGAAAAGGAAGATAAAGCAATTTAATCTTCAAAGTGGAAAAGTATAAGCCTTTTACGTCTAGTTACTTTTAAATTTACTTTATTTACTCTATGACAGACAGAGAGAGATGGGATGGGAGTCACCACCAACAGGGCCTCATGCCATGATCCATTCCCAGTCTCGGTCAGTCCAGACCCTGGGTATACACATACACCCAGCATGCTCGGAGAGAGAGGTCCTGGAATATGAATGAAAACCGTTTCCATGTGGGCTGCTGCACTATCAGTAGGCCCGTGGCTCTAGCTACTTTGTTTGGAAGAACAGATAAACTACAGTAACAAAGAAAAGATGTTAAAGTGAAAAAAAAAGAGATATGTTAATTATAATTTGATAATAAATATTTAGAATAGTATATACATACAATAAAATGCCAGGAGACAAGTATTCCAGAAATGAATGAATGAATGAATGAATGAATGAATTAAATGAAATGAGAATTGAAACGGTTATGGTAAACAAACTTTTTAGCATACAGTTAGTCAATTTTAAGTAGTTGACATTCAATTTCTGTAGAAACTTTGTTGGACTGGCTCATGGGAATTGAATTGTAAATATGTATAATATGTAAATAACTTAATATATTTGAAGGATTTAAAAAGAGGGATAATAGATATGAAAGTGCTCTACAATGAATACAATTATGAACACTGGGAATGTTGAAAGGAATACCCAAAGAACATTACCAATTCTTGTCTCAGATCTGCTTATATGTATTTAATTTCCCACATAGGGTCACTTATAAAATATAAGCCCTTTCTTATTGAATTTATTTTCTTTCAATTTATCTTCTTTCCAAGCATTACCTCCAGGACTTCTATATAGTGAAGATTCATTTGCTTGCTTTTCCGCATTTATGTTTATTATTTTTGTCATCCATTTAAGACCCAAAGATTCTAAAAGGAAGGAAGCATACCATTTATGTTGCCTAGTCCGGAAAAAGTAAACATTATATGATAATGATTGTCAGAGATTAATTCACTAGACAATATTTAAAACAGTTCCATTTTAGAAAATAAATTCAATTTCAATGTCTTATCTGGCTTTTATCTTTTAGTAAAATTCATGTTAAAACTGGGTAAGTCATTTTAATGCATAGTCAACTCTCAAATACTGGGCAAATTTTGCTTGGCTAATTCTGAATGTTCTTCAAAAACTGTCACTATCATCAATTTTAAAAAATTTTCAGTGTTCTCTGTCACATACTACATAGGAATCCACCATTTAAGGATTTAAAGAAAATACCAGCTAACATGACCATGGTATAACTATGAAACTCCTTTTAATTTTTTCTTTGATTCAGTTTTGCCAGAACTACTCATCATAAATTTTCTCCAGTCAGTCTTACATATTTATTTTTCATTTTTGCATGCTCATTTGTAACATCATGACTTTACTTTGTTCAGAACTCACTTGCTGGAAGAGCACCTTATTCCAATCCTTCTTTATGTTAGTGACCCTTCAAAAATTTAACAAAATAAGCATTCCTTTAGATTATTTGTATATTAGATTAATTTTAATGAAAAGTATCAAGATGATGATGATGATGATTAATTTTAGTTTCCTAGATGGCACATGCACTCATCAAAGAGAGAGAGAGAGAGAGAGACAGAGGTAGAAAGGGAGAAAACATCTTCTAGTGGTGATGACCATGCCACAGTTCCTTCTCCTCCTCTCCTCTCGGGATTTTGGACACACAGGCATATGCTCCTGGAATATTTTTCAAGCCTCCAGGTCCAGGACTCTGAACAGTGTCGGTGGTGTCATGTGGGACCCAGATACCTTAATCACTACACCACCTGACTTTAAATGTACATCAGATACTAAGGTTTAGGGATAGAAAAAGTTCACAGAGCATTCTTCAAAATAAAACCTAAAAATAATAACACAATTATTAAGTATGGTCCATTGGACTTTCTAAGGGCACAAATAAACCCTCAGAATTTCAGATACAGTTGCATTTTAGATCAAAAAGAATCTCTGAAAACAGAAGAGCAGCCTACAAACTGGGACTCCGTAATTTCCATTGCTGCGTGACCTCTGATCCCAGCAAGTGACATTTCTCTGAACAAGTTATTTTGCATCTCCAGATCTCAGTCACTACTCTGTAAGTTTAGACCTAGCTAAATGAGCCTCTTCTTACAGTGACACTCGATGCTTCTAGAAGTGGTCTTTCGACTCTGAACTATGCTCCTTCTATTTGTCTTCTAGGAAAAGATACTGTCAATCTCAAACGTTTTATGACCTCTGTCCCAAGAAGCTAACAGCCCTCTGTATCTGATGAAGACATGCTGTGAGCCTACTTTCTCTTCTGAATTACCTATGACCACATAATTTATCATCCATATTGGGACACTTTTGAGAAAGATATGTAAGCTGGTAAAAATTTAACACCAATCTATGTAAGGGACATACTCTAGAACAAAAAAAAAGGATGTATAATTATTCTAGTTAGAATAGTTAGGTTTTGTCTTTGCTCCATTAACAGGAACATTGAAACATTGTCTGAAGAGAGTTTAGAAATTGCATAACTGCAAATGAACCAGGTTTTGGGACCTGGTTAATAGATAATCTTATATATGCATTTACTAAATGTGATTAGCTTATGTATTAAAATTAGGTGTATGTTTTTATTATTTATAATTCTTATGAAAGGATATTCTTGAGAACCATAAGAATTATTATTAGTGTGGATACTTAAAGAAAGTATAAATATGTTAATTTGTTGAGTCACAGATTTTGAGCAACATTCAGACTCTGCATGCAGTGTGAGTGCGCTTGTCCTTCAAAATCTACATTAAATTGATTGAGTCCTCGGGACAGCAAATGGTGTGATTTTTGCTATAAGGCACATGCAAATGGTATGGAGGTTAAGGGGACTGGATCTTCCATCACTGACTACAGTTTGAGCCCCAAAACTGGTTGCATGAGAATCATGCTGGGCCTGTATGTGTGTGTGCCCAAGGTATAGGAAGGAGAAGGAATTGTGGAATGGCCGTTCCTTCTATGGAGTGACTTCTTACTCTCTCTCTCTCTCTTCGTCTCCCCCACCCTGTGTGTATATGTGTGTGTGTCTATACCTCTTCTGGTGAGTACATGCAACTTATAGTGAAAGCAAAAATAAAACAAAACAAAAAATTGATTTAACCCCATTCTATAAAGGTGAAGAAGTTCAAGCTCACTATCTGTTTCATAGTATTCTGGAGGACTTACGTTACTACTGTTAATCATTTTCTCCCAAATTATACTAACTGTAATTTCTATATCTTTTTCATATGCGTGGTCTCTATGTAGTTGTGAATTGCTGAAATCATTTAGGCCTTACCGTCTCTTAAGATTAAGAAAAAAAAAAACTCACATTAGACATCTGTGTCATTTGAAAAACTATAAATACTCTAAATGTTATATAGAATAATAGATTACCTTCTTCCTAAACTTTTTATTTATTGTTTGTTTGTTTGTTTATTTATTTTACTTGTGCTCACAGGAGTGAGAAACCACTCCCCGGGGGGAATCCTTTCTCCTCCATTCTCCTCTTCAGAACTTGGGTGCACATGCACATGCACTTTGCATGTTCCCCAAGTTGCTGGGTCTGGGATGCAAACAGTAGAGCTGTCCATTCAGGATCCAGCACCCCAACCACCTCGCTACCTGCTAGCCCTTCAGATCTCTTCTAGTGACTCATCCTAGAATTCCCACTTGCTTTGTCCTCACATCTGAAGTAGTTATTTTTCTCATCATGATCCTTCTTTTACTACTTTACCCCTTTTTCTCTTTCCACCTGTGCAAACACCATTCTATACCCATTCTTTGAAAAAATAATTTCAAACAATTCTATGTTATTTGTTTGTTTGTTTTACCCCAGGTTATTATTATTATTTTTTTTTATGAAAAAAGAGAGAGAAAAAGAAAAGGAAGAGGCAGGGTCTTCCTGCCATGACCCTCTCCTCTGCTCTGCAGTCAGCCCAGATCATGGTGCATGGGCGTGCTCAGTTAGACCCAGGATGCGAGCCTTTCCCTATGTTTCCAACATTGTGCAGCAGTACTCGATTGCCTGAGTAACACAACTGGACTCATTTCAAATTCTATACACCTTACAATAAATTTGGCTTTCACTAATTTAAATTTGCAATCTCAGTTCACTTTTGCCTTCTGAAAACCCATGGGGATATTTGGTCAAAACAAACAAACAAAAAAACAAACATGATCTGTCTTAGAAAGATAAAAGGATGGGCAGAGATCTTAAAGTTCTAAAAAAATCACTGTATTGGAAAGGTCACAGTGTCTTTCTTTAGAGTTAGAAACTACAATTTTGTTTTTGTTTTGCCTCAATTGTCTACCTTCACAATATGCAAAGGTGAAACAATAAGATTTATGTACTTAGGATTGCTCTTAAGAGCAGCTAATTCTATACCGCATCTAAAATATGCCTCATCCAGTTCTGCGCCTCTGTGTCACGCCCTGGCATCGAGCTCTGTGGTAGTCAGGTTTGCAGATCTCTTTGTAGGTAAACTAATTAATCAGTGCAGGATGGAGCTATGGACACCAACAGGCAAAGAAGGGATGATTTAGGAGAGATAATAGATCAGCTCTTTAATAAAGAATGAAGAAAGGGCGGAGGAGATGCAGAGGGGAAGAGGGAAAAGTCGCACCTGTTGGAATTTGAGAGCCAGCCTGGCAGGAGCAGACCTCAGCAACCATTGAGAATAAGCGCTAAAGGGAGGAAGAAAGCTTTTGAGCAATTTTTAAATGAACTTTTAAGAAGTTTGTTTATTTTTTTGCATGAGTGAGAGAAATAGAGAAAGAGAGAGGAAAAAACAGAGAGAGAGAGAGAGCAAGAGAACGAGCACACCTACTAGGATATTGACACCATTATCCAACCCCAGCTTTAGCCAATACTTGATCATAGGTACACATGTGGCAGACATGCCCGGGAGGTCTCCACGCCGAGAACCTGCAACCTTCCCATGTGGGTCAACATTACACAACGTTATGTTTTATCTCTGCATCACATTTCTGCCCTTTCTAGGAAGTCTTGTGTTATGATTTGGATCTTTTTTACTGCTCTTAGAGGTTGTAAAAGAAGAGTTTTGTTTTGTTTTTTTTTTTTTTTAGAGATTTTTGCTATAAGGCACATGCTCTTGCCAGAGAGACAGAGTGACAGATAGCAAGAAATCACCCCCCAGAGGGCATGGTCATGCTGTAGTCCCTTCTCTTTCATTCTCCTATTGGGATTTTGGGCACTGACACACAGGGCCAGTGTGTACCAAGCCTACCAGTTTGGGAATAAAACTGCAGTTGTCTATGTGGGAGTCCAGTGACGTAACCTTCTGCTGGCCCTGTGACATGTTCTTTTTAATTGTGACTTCATAGCTTGCCTGTCTGTCTTTGAATGTGCTTTTGTAAGTGAGAACAGAAAAGAGCCTCAGGATTTATTAAAATTACCCCAGTAATCATTCTTTAAAAATTTTTTTCACAGTATTCATTCTTTTCTTTTAGAATCATTTTATTCAACTTTATTTTATTTTATTTATTTATTTATTTTAATTCGACCAGAGAGAAACAAAGTGATAGAGAGAGAAAGAGAGAGAAAGAAAAAGACAGAGAGAAAATGAGAAAGCAAGCAGCCAGGTCTGGGACTTGAACTGCCATCACCTATGTGGGAGTCCAGTGCCCTTAACAACTATGCCACCTGCTGGCCCCAGTATTCATTCTTAATAAGTGTCAAAGAGATCTATCTTTTCAAAAATTTACATATATGTGTGTGTATGCATGCTCATGTGTGTATGTATATGTAACATATCTAGCATATATAACATATACATAGCGTACATTTAGAACAATTTTGCTTTATTTGAAGAGGATATTAATTAGGAAAATTATTATACATTCTAAAAAAAGCGATAGTTTTTCATTTTTCTTTCAAGAGACATTCAGATAAATTTGTGGCATACAAAATAGCACTTATATTTTCTTTGTATGAACTTTATTACTTACTTGCTCAAGTTAGAATGTGCCCTCACTCAGTCCATAGTTTGTAAAGGCACATTACTTGTTCTTGCTTGGTGCTCTTACACCATATGACCAAACATTCTTCCACATAAAGACGAAATACTTGCTGTGGGTGTAGCACACTACAAAATTTCCCATTTCATGGGCCTAATTTCATAATTAGGGAGTAAAAATAAAAACAGCAGATGGGAGAGAGAACAGAGACAGCAGACTTTAGCAGCACTCCTTGGACGGCTGGACGAGCAGATTGTGGGAAATTGGAAAACAGCGTCCAAATTGCCAACAATGAAGTCATCAGTCAGTCATAATCAATTGACTGTCAAACTACAACCCTGTTTGGATTTCTCATGGACCTCAATGCCTTTCTTATTGTTGTGAATGAAATATCCACAAGTCAATTTTTTTGAATAGACCCATAGTCAGAGATTTACAAATATCCCTTTACTTCAAAATTTCCCTGTCTTCTGTCTGTAAAATTAATATCACTCTCATCTGATGTGACAATCAAATGTTTATTATTTGAAGAAAACTGAACTTTACTTGATTACTGTGCAGTTTATGTAATACAAATAAACTCTAAGTATCCTATTTTAGTGTATTGTATAATTAATATATTACTGAGATAAAGCAGAAAATTAAACTTTCAGCTAAAAAAGATCTTATAAATTTACAAAATACATATAAATGTAAAATGTAATAATCAATTGCCTGATCCTAAGACTTATTCTTTTGAGTATGATTAATAAATATTTTTAATCACTATTTAAAAAATATTTCTAAATGCTTACTAGGCATACTAGCAAGATATTTTTCTAGACTTATAAATCCATCCTCATATATAAATAAATGCATATGCCCAAAAGTCACAAAAGTCAAAGTAATTTATAATGGCTTTAAATGAGCTACACAGAAATCAGGTTGCTATTGTTAAAACTAAGTGTGACCAGAGGACCAGGGACATGTATGAATGTGATATTTCTATAGGAAAGTTGTTGATGAAGTAGCAGGAATGGCATGCTAGCCTAAGAAGTCTGGGTAAGAGGTAGATAGCAAATTAATAGATGTGCACAGAGTGGGTTAACAAAAAATTCCTAAAGATAAAGGCATTATCAAAGGACCAGGAGACAAAGGAATACATGTTTGCCTTGTGATAAATGTTGAAAATGCCATGAGTAATAATTTAAACATAAGCTACTTTATACTATATGGTTAGTATGAATTTCATAATAACTTCATAAAGTTAAAAAAACAACTTGATGAAATGGTATTATATCACACTTTTACAAAAGAAATATATAAATAAATAACTAAATATATAGATAGATAGATAGATAGATAGATAGATAGATAGATAGTGTGTGTGTGTGTGTGTGTGTGTGGTCAATGCATGTATCTAAAATTAAAGAACTAATAAATCATAGAACTTAGACCTAGCTCAAAGTCTTATCCTTTAATTAATCTATATTATAATACTTCATGATCATAGATATATGGTTCTATTTTGAGATTGGTTAAGTCTACAGTGGATGAATAGTTCGGGATCCAGGTAGATACAGCAACAGGCCAGATGAATAAAAATAAGAAAAAGGTAGACAACATGGATGGGCCATCGATGGGTAGACAATAAGACTTGAGCAAAGTTTTATTTTGTAGAATTTTTATTTTTTAGCAGTTAAAGAGGAGATTGGTTTATAAAAACAAGAACAATTTTCATCTCCTTATGGAGGTGGATTTTTTTTTTCTTTTTCTTTTTTTATTATTATTTTATACATTGTATTACTATACATCATTTAGCTTATAAAGAGAATTTATTCAACATGAACTACACCTCAGACTAGTCCAGCTGACAGTACTATACATGTTTACATCTACAGGAAGTAAACCATTTCTGTGTCCCTCAAATGTCTTACCTCTCTATTTTTTCTCCCTAATTTCCTTCCCTACATTCTGCCCCTTTCCCACCCTCCAGTCCATAACTATTTTCAATGCTTTTTTGTCCTCCAATCTTTCAATATCTACCATAGAGTATGGACAGTCAGTATATATTAAGTGGAGACATACAATGTCTTTCTTTTACAGCTTGACTTTCTTCACTCAGCAATAAATCTTCCATATTCGTCCACTTTCTACCAAATGTCAGGGTCTTGTTTTTTTTTGTTTGTTTGTTTCTTTTTTTTTTTTTTTTTTTTAATGGCTGAATAGTATAGCGTATATGTGCCACACTTTTTCCATTCATTCATATGTTCATGGACATTTGGGTTGGTTCCATGTCTTAACAATTGTGAATTAAGCTGCAATAAACATAGATGTGCAAGCACTTTTCTAACTGAGCGTTCTCCTGTCCTTTGGATAAATACCCAGGAATGGAATTGCTGGATCATTTGGTAGCTCTATTTGTAGTTCTTTGAGGAACCTCAATATTGTTTTCCACAGTGGCTGGACCAATTTAGATTCCTGAGGTGGATCATTTTCAATGTGTTAGCACCACTACTAGGTTTCTTTCTCAATACCTACCACCATGAACTGGTTCTGCTTCTCCCCTGACAACAACTTTCTCATTAGTACTCCCTGTAAAACAAAGGACAGGAAAAATAATTTGCATAGAGCATATCATATTAGACACAGCAACTCTATTCTTATTCAGAATAATAAAATATTCCTAGAATTTTATTTACTTATAGAGATTGATCTAGATTATATAGAACAAAATGAAAGCTTTTTCCTGGATAATTAAATGTTTTTATTCCATTATATGATTTAACTGTCTAACCAATTTGGAAATAAATTATTCTGCAATGTACAGAATAGATCCTCTGAAAGTGTCTAATGAATAAATCAGTGGTTGAACAAGTGTATTTAAATAAGAAAGGACTTTCAGAAAGATGGCTCACGAGAGGTGCTTAAGGTTCTTTACACACCCACCTATACCCACACACATAGAAGACCAAAACAAAGAATAAGCAGCTGATACCCAGCTGGAGTGTTGAAGAGGGGTGTTGGAGTGTAGGAGGACATGGCAGAGATGCTGTGGAGCATAGAGACTCAGGATAGCCTTGTAAAGAAACAAGTAAAGTATGCTGCATTTTCCAGCTGTCTTCCTATTCAAAACTGGCTTGAAACACGAAAAAAACATCTCATAATAAGGAAGGAGTATGTTAGAGACCTTTAGCAGCAACCATTAACCCCTCAGACAGGAAAGCCCTTACCATAGAAGAGTCCTGTAGACTTCACAGGCTCTGAGCCAAGTTTGTACAGAAGCTGGGAGGTTTGCAATGCTGAATTACGTTAGAGGAAAAATCCTGGCTGCATCGTGTCCTCCTCCATCTAGGATGTAGCTGCACAAAGCCACCTGTGACCATATTCACCCACTTTCCTTGATAGCAGTGGCTGAGTGACGCTGTCCACAGCTGCCCCTGCCAGGAGCTGATGGAGAGGACTTGCGCCCATCCCATGTCCCAGAGGAACAACTGAGTGAGAAGCCCCACCCACAGCCATACACTACATTGAAAGAGCCTCTACTTATGTCTGGCAAGAACAGAGAATTGAGTGACTCATTGCCACACTCTTGGAAGTTCTAGGATGAACCTGCCCACCCGTGAGTACTCCCTGCCTTTAGGAGAGCTGAGCCCATCTGGTGTGCCAGCTTTGTGGGTCTAGGCCCCACAAACTCTCACACCACAAGGCCCTGGCAGGTATTTCAGACCCTATCTCTTTGTTAAAATGCTCATTCATATCATGTATTGTTTTTCTTATTTGTTGAATTGTCGATCTACACCAATGAATACTATACTCAGCAAAGTTATCCTTTAAAAATGAAGTAGAGGGACCAGCATTGGGCGTAATGGCTATGTCACTGGACTCCTATATAGACGACCATGGTTCAAGTCCTGAACCTGGTGGCTTAAACTCATGCCAAGCGTGCGTGCATGCATGCACAAGATCCCGAGAGGAGAATGGAGGAGAAGGAATTGTGGCATGGCCATCCCCCCTGGGGGGTGATTTCTCGCTTTCTGTCTCTCTGTCTCTGTCTTTCTGTTGAGTGCATGTACCCTATAGCAAAAACCTCTCCAATAAATAAATAAATAAATAAATAAAAATGAAGGAGAAATAAAGCCTTCCCTTAACAGAAAAAATTGGGAGAATTTATCTCCATTAGACCACATTACAAGAAATACTTAATTAATGTAGCTTTACATCTGCAAGTGAAAGGACAATAACTACCTTATAAAAACAAATACAAGTATAAAATTTACTGATATATAGGAAAAATACACAAATACGAAAGATAAAGGAATCAAATTTCAACTCTAGAGCAAACCACAAAATTAAACAATTAAGGAAAGAAGAAAGAAAAGTGCAAATTAAAACAACCAAAATAACAACAGTTAACAAAACGTCAGGAATACTCATCATATAAATAATAACCTGAGTTATTAAATTAAATTAATTAAATTCCCAAAGGAAAAGATATAGGTTGGCTAAATAGATTCGAAGAGAAAGAATGAAAAGAGAAAGAAAGAAAAAAGAGAGAAGAAAAAAAGAAAGAAAACAAGACCCAATCGTATATTGCCTCGAAGAAACTCACTTTACCAGTAAAGATCCATTTAGAATAGCAATGTAGGGATGGAAAAGATATTTGTCACAGACTCCAGAAGTGGGCAAGAGTAGCTATATTTAGATAAAATAGACTTTAAATAAAAAAATCATAAAAAGAGACACAGATGGTTATAATATAATGATAGAGGGTTAACAGACCAAAAGGAAAAAGCAGTGGTAATTATGTATATGCCCTAACACCAGAGCACCTATATATATAAGTAATTATTATTAGATCTAAAGGGAGAGCTAGACTTCAATATAATAACAGCTGGGGATTTCGACGTTTCATCCTAGAGATCATCTAGACAGAAAATCAGCAAAAAATACTGGATTTAAACTGCACTGTAGACCTAATGGGCCTGACAGACATTTGAAGAATATTTTCATTCAACAGCTGTAGAATACATATTCTTCTTCTTCTTCTTCTTTTTTTTTTTTTTTTTTTTGGAGAGGTTTTTGCTATAGGGTGCATGCACTCGCCAGACAGACAGAGAGAGACAGAGAGACAGAAAGCGAGACATCACCCCCCAGGGGGGATGGCCACACCACAATCCCTTCTCCTCCATTCTCCTCTCGGGATCTTGGGCACGCATGCACACGTGCCTGGCGTGAGTTTAAGCCGCCAGGTCCGGGACTTGAACTGCAGTCAACTATGTGGGAGTCCAGTGACATAACCATTATGCTAACTGCTGGTCCCCATATTCTTCTCATTAACAGTGGGAACGTTCTCCAGGATCGACCATATGGTAAGTCACGAAAATTATCTACAAAATTTTAAAAGTCAAAATTATATTACATACTTTTTCTGACCACAGTGGAATAAAACCAGTGATCTTTGGAAACTATACAAATAAGTGGACATTGAAAACATATTCCTGAATAACCACTAGGTCTAAGAAGAAATTAAAAAAAAATGCTCTTAAAACAAATAAAAGTAGGATATCTATGGAATATTAAATAAATCCATGGAATATAGCAAAAGTACAAAGAGGAAAGTTTGTAGTAATAGTTTTCTCGATTAAGAAGATGTAAAGATTAAAAAAAAACCTAACCTTGTATATCAAGAGCAAAACAAACCAAAAATTAGTAGGAGAAAAGAAATAGCCAAGATCAGAGCATAAATAAATACAACTGAGATTTAAAAATATATAAGATCCATTAAACAAAACTTTTTTTTTAGTTTACTTATGAAAGAACATAGATTGAGAATTAGGGGATTTTTATTAAAAAGCAGATCTAAGCATAGAAAAAAATTAATGTGAGATGATAAGTAAGTTAATGTGTTTCACTGTAATATTCATTGTATTATTTACCAGTCTCCTTCTTTGTCTCTTATAACATCATGCTGTAAATCTCAAATATATAGAATAAAATTTATTTTTAAAAAGGAGATACTCTATCATCGTCCTAGAGCATATTCAAAATAATGCATATTAGGACCAGCAGGTAGAATCATGGTTAGGGCACTAAACTACCACATGGCCATCCCCAGTTTGAGTCCCAGACCTGGTGGTTTGAAAATCCCAGGAGGAGAATGGAGGAGGAAGGAATGTGGCTCGGCCACCCCTTTGGGGGGAATTCTCTCTTTCCTGTCACTGTCTCTCTCTGCTGCATGCACATGCACTATGCAAAACATAAAAACAAGGATAATAATATTATTTTCTTGATTAATCAAAGCCTGCTTATAGCAAAACAATTATTATTTATTTAAACAAACCTTTGTTTTCTTTTACTGCAAGATAAGTATGAACTCAAAGAATTATGGTTGAAAAAAATGCAGTCTTAGGATGAATTAATAGATGCATAATGCCTAAAAAAGAAAATCATTTCATCATTTACTTCTATCCCAATCAAACAATATGTAGTAGAGTATAGAATATTTGTACTTAAACTCAATTATCACATATATTAGATTTTCATAAATATGGTGTTAAAATAGGCATATAAAAAGGGAAAAAAACCACCTTATATATTGGAATACGTTACAAGAAAATGAAAAAATATTTGCAGAAGATATTTTACTCAAAATTTACCAAACTGAGTCTCATTTCAGGTAAGGATTTTATTCATGAGAGTGATGTGGCCAGATCTGTGTTTCAGAAAGACTACATAGAGCAAGAGTTTTGGCCACATAACACGTATCAGGACTAAAGGCTGGGAATCTGGTTAGAAAGCTTTTACTCTAGTCCAAGGGAGGAATAGTATGAGTTACATGGAGACAGAGCGGACATATTAATTTCAGTTGTCGTTACCAATGTAATGAGAAGCTTGGACTAATTTGAAAACTGCTCTGTTATGTCCCTTCTAAACAGGGAAGCTATGGCATTCACACTGAAGGAAAATTAAAATATTATCCCACACATAATATGTGTGGTCATGTGAAAGTCATATTCTTCTAACATATCTGATGGCTGAACACATGAGATTAGGCTCCAGATACATCTTGATTTTCCTGAAGAATGAGTAACAGGAACTCAACTTTTCTAAAGGTTACATGCTCAATGCTCTTAGTATGGGGGAGGCAGGAAACATAATTACATTAATCAAAACAGATACGAACTCTCTCTATTCAGACTTCAGTCAGTACACCTTGACAAGGTAATAATATCCCTTTGCTTCTTATAATCTTTTTTCTCACTAGGTTGGATTCTCTTTTTTTTTCAATCCCAGGTGCTCATTCCTTACAGCTAAGTACTGCTCTACTATTCTTTTTTCTTAATGTGTACCCAAAGTTTCTGAACATCCTTCTTTAAAGTTTTTATATTATCAATCCTCCACATCCACCCACCAAATATTAGAATTTTCACAACCATCAGTAATTCTGGCTGTTTCTTCCTTTGTATTGCTCTGCATTTATTAAGTTCACTAAGAATTCTTACCTAAGTATGTGTTACCTTGCCTCAGTCTGCCAGTATTTGTGCTGCTCTCATTACTGGTAAAATACTATTTTAAATGTGTAACATTTATAGCCTAAACATAAAACTTATCAGGGAGAGGAGAGCCTCTGAATTTATCACCTATCTTAAAATTGCTATCAATGAAATTAGGTTCTAAACACTAGATTCGGTGCTACCTAATTACCTATTTCTTTATTTTATAGTTCTACTACAGGTAATTTTATTAAATGGAGACTGAAAATATCCTAATCATAGTAAGACATGAATAAATGTCTAGTTTATATCAAGTGGTTAGAGAATTATAAAAGTGTGTGAATGTATATTATAATAGTTCACCTCCTGTTTATCATGAAATAGTATATTCTAAAAAATGATCATTGTGGATGAAATGCATTTATATTCCTTTGAAGAGTCTATGGAGATGGGACCAGCAGTTAATGTAATGGCTATGTTGCTGGACTCCCACGTAGTTGACCGTTGTTCGAGTCCCGGACTCGGTGGCTTAAACTCATGCCAGGATCATGTGCATGAGTGCCCAAGATCCTGAGAGGAGAGTAGAGGAGGAGGGACTGTTACGTGGCCATGGCCCCGGGGGGTGATTTCTCACTTTCTGTCTCTCTGTCTCTCTGTCTTTCTGATGAGCGCATGCACCCTATAGCAAAAATCTCTCTCTCAAAAAAAAAAAAAAAAGAGTCTATGGAGATGGCTCCAACGTTTCTTCTAAAACTTAATATTCCAAAAAATCTTCCTTGGCTAGATAGTTGACTTCCTAGATCATGCAGAGTCAATAATTCTTCAAGAAGGAAACGTGGTTTCAAATATATGATGTCATTTTTTTGTTCCCTTCTCATTACTTAATATTAATATTGTGATAGACTAGCCATGTGGTAAAGGAAAACATGGTATTTGCTTTTGGAAGATCCTGAAATAACAAACAAAATGTTACAACGCAATGAATTGTATGATGAAATTGGAAATAGAACAAAAGGAAAACAATAAAGTGTGCAAGTGGGAGAGAGGAAAGTATTAGATGATGCATATTCTCTGAGGTTCTGGCGACAGTATTTTATAATACTTTACAACGTACTTTCACCATCAGAGCAAAGATTTTACAGAGACATTTATTTCTTCTTTAGGAAAACATTTGAACAAATTTAAATAGTAGGTATTTCATTGGTTAAAGTCAGATATTGTCATATAAACCTAAAAGCAATATTTTTCAATGTAATTGCTTCTAAGCATATCATAACCTAACTACCTATCTGTATATAAACAGATCAAATGAGAAATTACATGGTGCAGCGGACACCAGGACTCCAAGATGGCGTCAGTCCTACCAGAGAAGGAAAAACTCATGGATGTCCAACTCGGGGAGCTGCCAAGCTGGATACTGACGCAGGATTTTACCCCTAAAGGCATTGCTGGAGCATTTCAGAGAGGTTACTAGCGGTATTACAAGTACAGCAACGTGAAGAAAGAGGATGTTGCTGGGGTTTCTATGGTGCTGGCCGCTTACGTGCTCTTCAGCTACTGCCTTTCCTATAAGGAAGTCAAACACCAGCAGCGACACAAATACCACTGCAGAGGGACAGCATGGAGGGCATACACTGAACCAGATCTTCATCTCCTTGGCTTAGCACCCCTCCAAAGGATCTTGTTGAGTCCTTTCATATCCCAGTCGAGAATTCACATCCAATAAAAGATGACTGGTGTGTGCAAAAAAAAAAAAAAAAATTACATGTTATTTCTTTTTCTGAATATATAAGGTCTAGCTAACTTAACTGAAAATGGCTATAATTTCTATGTGATATAAACATTTATAATTTCAGAAACTATGAATACCTGCAAAACATGGTGACACAAATGAATTTTAAAGATACTTTCTTACACAAAGTGCTTAGAAGTTGCTCCTCTGTTGCCTTTAGTCTCTTTTGGTAGCAATGTTGAGGAGAGCTTTCTTAAACTATATATGCTAGAATATTAATTTCTGACTTTTTAAAACCTAACTTCCCATAGTATATAAGTGCTTTCAAAACATACAGGCATATTTTTAAAATTTTTCATAAGTTTTGTATACTTAAGTACTTTCCTCTTTTGAATAACTAAATGTGCTAAAACGTCTTTTAAGTGGTAATTCTCCAAACATCGAATCTTTATTAGTTTGCACAACTTCTAACCTAAGCTGGAAACTACATTTTTTTCTTCTGTATCGCTTTGGCTCTTTGTAATATGTGCCATGGTGCATGTTTTTACAGCATTCTTGAGGTCTCTGGATTCAATCTTTGACATGTTTCCTAGCAACGGATTCAATTCTTCTCTAAAAAAAAACATTTTTGAGGGTAGGTGGGAGGGGAGTTGTTTTTGGAGAGCAATTGGTTTTCTTTCTTTCTTTTTTTCAATATGTAGATACCTACTTAAAAGAGAGTGAGCTTCAGATTGAAGTCTGTGTACTTAACTTGTTTGTTGTTTGGAGTTAGAAATGATGTAGCTCACGTAAAACCCTTTGAATGATGCTTAATACAGAATAAAAGCTTGAGAAATAGTAATGAAAATGAGATGAGATCGACTTGTACACTTCTTTCTCTTAAAGTTAAATTTCAACACAGGAGACATAAATTTGAATATTATGTATTCTATATTCAATTTAAATTAAGTACAAGGTAAATTTAGTAGAAATATCTGCAGAATACTGCCTCATTCACCAAAAATAATTTTTTCCATCACCAGCATCACAAAATAAAGTACCTATTTTGCAACTTAAATTTCGGTATCCATTTTAAAAGGCATATAGTACTTATTCATCTTATTGAAGGAAAAGATAACCATTTTCTCAGTTTTAACTTAATTTCTGAGAGTAACTTCTTGTGCTTTGGTGAGTTGAAGGAGCTTTGAAAGTTAAGGATAGAAGCACAAATATTTAAGACAAAGACAAAATTTGCAGGTAATTGCAGACTCTATTAAAGCCTTAATTAAAGGGCACTAAGAAAGCGAATTAGCACATCTGAGATTTTAATCAAACTGCTATTTCAACCAATTTATTAATTGACTCCAGGATTAGGTTGTAATGTGCACTGTGAAGATGTATGTGCGTGATCTGAAAACCCTAGGACTGTATCTTACTCTTCTTATTTCAAGAACAACCAGGTTGAAATGTGCATTTAAAGGTGATTTTCTAGTGTTACAGGAATAATTGTAGATCTTGTAAAGACCATTGATCATTTTATGTCTATAATAGCTAAACCTAAAAAAATATATAATTGGAATGCATCAGACACTTGTTGAATGGCCAAATGCTTATAGATATCTTGATTTATATAAAGATAAAACTTCTTGGCCTCACCACATTCTTGTTTTGAAGTAAAATTTGGTTTTAAAAATACTTATTTGATTATTAGATACAAATAAAATTGATTTTTCAAGCAATTTAAATATTTTTGAAATAAAACAAAAAAGCATTATCAAAAATATAGAATAATCCGGGAACCAGCAGTTAGCATAATGGCTATGTCGCTGGACTCTCACGTAGTCGACCGTGGTTCGCGTCCCAGACCCGGTGGCTTAAAACTCACGCCAGGCGCGTGTGTGTGTGTGTCCAAGATTCCGAGAGGAGAATGGAGGAGAAGGGATTGCGGCGTGGCCATCCCCCCTGAGGGGTGATTTCTCGCTTTCTGTCTCTCTGTCTCTTTCTGTCTGTCTGGTGAGTGCACACGCCCTATAGTGGAAAACATCTCCAAAAAAAAAAAAAAAAGAATAATCCTACAAATTCCAATCTAAACACTGAGTATGAGAGATATCTGAATCTGAAGACTTCAATAAACAGATTTTCCTTCTGTATTTTTGGATATACAATATCAAAGGTGGACAGACAGGCTCACATAGTCTTCTTTTTAGAAACACATTATAAAAAATTTATTACCTACTTAGAGTAAAATGGATTTCCATCTGCAGTAAAGTATGGGTTACTTTGCTTGAAGTAAAAAAGGCTCCAATTCAATTTCTTTCTAAATTTCTTTTCTCCCAGATGATCATAAACACTATCTTATGTTCTTAAAAACAACCATAGGAATACTCCCTTACCTTAAATATAGTATTTTTAAAATTCATAATATATTTTTAAAAGTCTTTGGAAAAGAAAACCAAGGGCAATCATGAATGTTCTAGTGTCTAGGCTCTCTCAGCTCTAGGGACAAGAGCAGCGGTGATCTGCAATTCTCTAGTTATCCAGATTAAGCAATTGAAGCCTGTTGTAAGTAAAAACAGATTCAATCGGTTCTCTCTTATTCTTTTTTTGGGGCGATGATGGTGAATAAACACAAGGTTTTGACGTTGATGAGTATGTTAATCATGCTTTTATTTTCTGTATTTCTGATGCTTTGATATCTGGTTCCTTGGTAATCCTAGAAAAATTGCTTTTCCCAGAATACCAATCTTTACAGTAAAAGACTCACCTGTATATGCAGCTTAACTAATTAGGAGCCTGTCCTGTAAGTACCTCCTCAATAGGGCTCTTTTTCTTTTTCTCTTTCTTCCTTTTCTTCCTTTCTTTCTCTTTCCTCTTTCTCTTTCCCCTTTCCTTCCTTCCTTCCTTCATTCCTTCCTCCCTCCCTCCCTCCCTCCCTTCCTTCCTTCCTCCCTCCCTCCCTATTTCTCTCTCTCCCTTCCTTCCTTCCTTTCTTTCTTTTTCTTTTTTTTTGTCTTTCTTTCTTCATTTCTTTTCCTTCCTTCCTTTCTTTCCTTTTTTTTTTTTGGAGAGGTTTTCGCTATAGGGCACGTGCGCTTGCCAGACAGACAAAGAGAGACAGAGAGACAGAAAGCGAGAGATCACCCCCCAGGGGGGATGGCCATGCCGCAATCCCTTCTCCTCCATTCTCCTCTTGGGATCTTGGGCACACACGCACATGAGCCCGGCGTGAGTTTAAGCCACCGGGTCCGGGCCTCGAACCGCCGTCGACTACGTCGACTACGTGGGAGTCCAGCGACATAGCCATTATGCTAACTGCTGGTCCCTCTTTCCTTCTTTTTTCCAGAGAGATTTTTGCTATAGGGCACGTGTGCTCACCAGAGAGACAGAGAGACAGAAGACAAGCAATCATCCCCTAGGGGGAATGGCCACACCATAATCATTTCTCTTCCATTCTCCTCGGGATTTTGAACGTGCTAGGCCACTATTTCCCTCTCCTCCCCAGGGCAAGGTATCAGATGCAGCCTCTACATCCAAGAGCCCTACATCCTTGCCCAGTTCACACCAAAACCCCAATAAAGGCTCTTACCCGTGATCTCCGAACCACACTTCCTCTGCCTCTTTCCCTACATTGGCGCTTTCCTGTACAGCTTCTCATGACATGGCATGCCTCATCTTGGAAACCGTGAACTGAAGATATCTTTTCAATGGCAATCATCTTTCAGTCACGGTCACTAACTTGGGTTATGATAAAATCTACATCTCAAAGCAATGAGTGGAAAGCAGCTGTGCTATTATGGGAAGAAATGTGTCTTACCAATTCTCACTGTGGTATGTCTTCTTTTTCTTTCACTTTACCACACCTAATAGTAAAGTAAAAATGTTGCTTTAAGTAAATATTTTTAAAATAATTTCATGCTTTTTACCAATAAGTCAAGCAGCTGGAATGCCTGCTACCAGCAGTTTCTGTATGAGAAAACAAATCATGGCACAACTGACTAGAGACAGAATGATAAAAACACTCTACCTTTACATTCTTCAACAAGCAACCTTTTGCAGAGTTTTACCTTAAGAAATAAAGTTTCTTTCATATTCACCCATTAGGATAAACAGTTGAGGTGCACAGGTCTAGTGAGTACTTGTTTCCATATAAAGCTGCTTTAATTCAAATTCTTGCTGTAAAAATATGTATAAAAACAACTCAGAAATATCTTGTCACCATTCCTTGGCATTCACACGAAATATATTCTGTTTCAATTTCACTTTACTACTCTAAAAACCACCCTCTTTTTTCCTCCAATTCTACGATCTTTGTATTTTTAGGACTGTTCTTGATCCAAACATATTCGGGTGCAGATTTCTACTAGAATATAGGAACAAAAATAATTTTATCACTCTTCTGTGTGCCTTCACACAGACCAGCACAACATAAATGATAACACTCAATGTAGTAAACAACCTGGATTCGACAATTTTATATATTACCTTTCAATAGGTTTAAGTTCAAGACATGATTGACACGGGACAATTACTATCATTGATGGACGTGTAAACCATTTATGAATTATTTTAAGTACTTTTATAGCCATCATTTCTCTTCAGCGTTATTAACAACTCTCTGCAAGGCCATCAGTTTCTACATAGTTGATTAAATAAAGAAAATGGCATGTATTTGAGTGGATCAATATTATTGACTTTTCAAATAAGATTGATATGTCCATAATGAGTCCACAAATGTTTCAAGACTAATATATTATGGAAATAATAGTCCATCATCAGTGGTTTGGTTAAATAGCACAAGAATCATGAGCCAACCACCTACTGATAGTGATCTCAAAATTGCTCTTTCATTTTGAACATCTTGATCTAATGATTAATCAATTTTTAAATTGTCTTAATTTAACTTCCTGAATTTTTCTTGTTTCAATCTTCCCCTCACTCTAATGGCTTCCCAGCTAGTCAATCCACCTATATTCTCATCCCTTAATAAATTCTCCTTCATAGTGCTGCCAAAGAAATAAGACTAACATGTAGTGAGAAGCACATTTTTCTCACACCCAGTGTTCTTCAATAACTGCTACACTTACAGGACACTGTACCAACTTCCTAACATGGCACAAATGCCCTGCAAAAATCTGTTGCCTGCTCACAGTTGTATAATATTTGACCCAGCAGTACAATACGGTTTCAGGTTTCCCTACGTAGCGGGCTCCTTTACATCTTTTGTGAACATCATTTTTCACTTTCTAATGCCTTTTAAAGTTATGATCTTCTTATAAACTCTTCCATGGCATTTTTGCTGACTTCTCTATGTAAAATGTATATTCTCTGTGTTTCATTACCAGCTGTATATACAGAATCATAACTTAGATTTTCATTTTGTTCCTTAAACTTGTGTGTGTGTGCCTCTCTAGTATATTACAATGTTCCTGTGTATAGGGAGTATATATTTCCAAACGTATGTGTCTGAGACAACACCCCATGAGGGTAATGTGTTTTAAAATAATTGAATGAATGAGTGGACAAGGATTTCTTCAAGAATCACAGTAGATAGACAAGGTTGGATAAACTATTCCATTGCTTTATGTTCGATATACTGCCATGTAGATAAATTTTAAGATATAATGGTGTCTTAACTTTCAAATTCTTTAAAGGCAAAAACAATGTGTTGACAGTTGGCTTCCACAAAACCCCGAGAAAAGCCAATTAATGGAGTAAAGCTATACTTGTCAGACAATGCAGTGTAAAGAACAACATCTTAGTAGTATCTCAAAAAGGAAGGCCATGGAGGACATTTATAATGTGTAGGTCCTGGGATGGCTGGTTGATTTTTTTTTTTTTGGAGAGGTTTTTTTGCTGTAGGGCATGTGCACTTGCCAGAAAGAGAGAGACAGAGAGATAGAGAGTGAGAAATCAATCCTCCGGGGGGATGGACACGTTGTAATCCCTTCTCCTTCATTCTCCTCTTGGAATTGTGGGTACGCATGCACACACACCTGGCATGAGTTTAAGCCACCAGATCTGGGACTTGAACCGTGGTCAACTACATTGGAGTCCAGCAACATAGCCATTACACCAACTGCTGGTCCCAGATATTTTATGTGTCCAACAAGATATGGAATTGACTAGAACTGGGAAGAATTTGTGGTACAATAGCTGTGAATAGTTTAACACAGAGAAATGAAGGTCTTGAGGCCCTTCTTGATGAGTAATAAGGTTGGCTTTATAAGTAATCTGTTTAATGGTTCTGAAGTCGTATCTTCTAGAAGCATTTCAAGCAGAAAGCAGTAGGTTACTTTTGCTAAGTCATGACATTACTTTAGTAAACATACAGGAATATATATGTCTGGTGTCAACACTGTTTAAACTCAGGACAGAATTATATTGGTATGACTCACAGTGACTTTCTGTAATTTGTATCTTCAATGTATCTCACAGTACCTAGAATGTAAAAGGATTTAAGTATTTTACATTTTTTAACTTTTTCTAACTTGAAGAGTTTAAGGCATGAGGCTATTTCCTGAATCACAGTGCTCTTTTCTATGAAGACAGTATTGATATCATGCAAATATTTGAATTAAAAGGATGTTGCCTATAAAATCCATCAGTTCCCCAGTTCAGTGCTCTATTGTACTTTTTCCATTCCCTCCTAACATCTGTCCCATTTATATTACTTTATTTAAACTGTGTACTGTATCCCAACCTCACCTGTCCCTTGTGTTCACATTCTACTCATCTGGAAGTCAATAATAGGATACATTCCGGGACCAGCAGTTAGCGTAATGGCTATGTTGCTGGACTCCCACATAGTCGACTGTGGTTCACGTCCCGGACCCAGTGGCTTAAAACTGACACCGGGCGGGTGTGCGTGCATGCCCAAGATCCCGAGAGGAGAATGGAGGAGAAGGGATTGCAGCGTGGCCATCACCCCTGGGGGGTGATTTCTCACTTTCTGTCTCTCTGCCTCTGTCTGTCTGTCTGGCGAGCTCACGAGCCCTATAGCAAAAACCTCTAAAAAAAAAAAAAGATACATCTCAACTTTAGTCATATATTTTCAATAGAAATTCAGTTACATAACTTAGTTGTAAAAATTCAGACCAGCAGGTGGTATGGCGATTAATGTGCTGGATCTCATAGGGCCGACTGTGCTGTTCTGTCCCATCCTGGTGGCTTGAAAAACATGCTGAGCGAATGTGTTAGTGTGCCTAAGGTCCCAGAGGATTGGAGGAGAAGAAAGAGCAGTTTTGTCACCCCCATGAGAGGTAGTTTCTTACTTTCCCTCTGTCTTTCTCCTGTGATCCCATATGTCTTATGGCAAAAATCTAAAAAAGAGAGAGAGAGAGAGAAAGAAAGGAAGAAAGGAAGAAAGAAAGAAAGAGAGAAAGGAAGGAAGGAAGGAAGGAAGGAAGGAAGGAAGGAAGGAAGGAAGGAAGGAAAGAAGGAAGGAAGGAAGAAATTTGAATTTTAGAAAACTAACCAAATTTTCTAGGTGTTCACTTTGCACTATTTATTAACGTGCACCTTCCTAGAATGTGTCCTATACATATACACCGACATGTCCTTTACTTCCTGTACCCATTTGGGTACATACGCCAACCATCTGAGAAAATCTGGAGAGTTTGCAATGTACATCTTGATTATTTAACTGTCATATTTTGCATTGCATTTTCAAACAGCAAAACATAATGCAATTCAATTCAAGAAAGAATTATTATACATTATCCATGTGAAAGACAATCTGTTATATTCTAGGGAGTTAACATAAATAAAGTGTTGCTTTCTTTCTAAGGTTAGTAAAACATGCTGAGCTTTACTATCTAGCAGAGAAGGCATCTATTTATATAACTAAAAGAAATATAAAAGAAAATGAAATAGATACTAAATTGTACAAATAATGTTTTGTAAGAGCTTAGAGGAGGGCACAGTTTTCAGATTTATGTTCTAAAATATATATCCTTCTTAACTTCAACTTCAACAGCAGAGGGCATATGTACTCACCACAGAGAAAAAGAGAGAGATGGAGAAGAAGGAGAGAACCCCCCTCCCGATAGGGCATGGTCACACCACAATCCTTTCTCTTCTGCTTCGTTTCCTGTCAGGACTTGGGGCGTATACTCACATGTACTAGATATGGTTTTCAAGACACTGGGGCCAGGATTCCAACTGCATGGCTGGCCATGTGGGGTCTAGCTCCCTTTACCACCATTCCATGAGGATGTTCCCACTTTTTCACGAGTTGGTCTATCTACACACATATATAAATAGAAGATATTTTCTTTCCTGGATATATTTTACAGTTCATATACCCTTTCTCCTGCTTCTTTAGAGACTCCTAAGAAATGTCCCTTAGTTTCCATCATAAGAGACTCTTTGGGAGTTGACCTCAGAAGATATAAAACTGATATATCCCCCTCCTTCTTTTTTTTTCTGTGTTACAATACACATAACATAAAATTTGCCATTTTCAATTATACAGTTCAGTGGTATCATGTACATTTATATTGTTGTGCAACCATCACCACTATCTATTTTATTTTATTTTTTGGAGAGATTTTTGTTATAGGGTGCGGGCGCTTGCCAGAAAGACAGAGAGATAGAAAGCAAGAAATCATCCCCCTGGGGGGATGATTTGAATTAAAAGGATGTTGCCTATAAAATCCATCAATTCCCCAGTTCAGTGCTCTGTTGTACTTCTTACATTCCCTTCTAACATCTATCCCATTTATCTCACTTTATTTAAACTGTGTACTGTATCCCAACCTCACCTGTCTCTTGTGTTCACAGTGGCCACACTGCAATGACTTCTCCATTCTCCTCTCAAGATCTTGGGCACACACACACACACACACACTAGGCGTGAGTTTAAGTCACTGGGTGCGAGACTCAAACTGCGGTCAACTACATGGGAGTCTAGCAACATAGCCATTATCCCAACTGCTGGTACTCCACTCCTTTTTTTTTTCTTTTTTTTGTGAGAGGTATATTTTTTTTTTTTTTTTTTTTTTTTTTTTTTTTTTTTTTTTTTTGCTATAGGGTGTGGACATTCTCCAGACAGACAGAGAGATACAGAGAGACAGAAAGTGAGAAATCAACCCCCAGGGAGGATGGCCACGCCACAATAACTTTTCCTCCATTCTCCTCTTGGGATCTTGGGCACCCATGCACACATGCCCGGTGTGAGTTTAAGCCACCGGGTCCTGGACTTGAACCATGGTCGACTACATGAGATTCCAGCGACATAACCATTATGCTAACTGCTGGTCCCCCCTTTCTTTTTTTTAAAAGAGAGATCTTTGCTTTACAGTGCATGGGCTCACCGTAGAAACAGAAAGTCAGAAAGCTAGAAATCACCCCCCGGGGGGATGGCCACATCACAATTCCTTCTCCTCCAGTCTCCTCTCAGGATTTTGGGCATACACGCACATACATGAGCATCTGACCTTTAAACTGCTGAGTCCAGGCCTTGAACAACAGTTGACTACATGAAAGTCCAGCTACATAACCATTATTCCATCTACTGGTTCCATCACTATCTCTCTTTAGAACTCTTTTTAACTTATAAAACTGAAACTTTGTTCCTATTAAATAATAAATCCTCAGCCTCTGGAAACTGCCATTTTATCATCTGTCTCTTAATTTTGACTACTCTAAGTAACTTGTGAAAATGGAATCATTCAGTACTTGTGCTTTTATGGCTGGCTTATTTTATTTATTATAATGTCCTCAAGGTTCACCCATGTTATGGAATATACCAACATTTCCTTCCTTTTAAATGCTGAATACTAGTCTATTGTATGTGTATACCACATTATGTTTATTCATTCATTAGTAGAACATTTTTACATATTGCCTGATAAGCAGTTTTTTTAAGGCTCTTCCTTAGTCAACTGGATATCTTTGATGAGTATGTTCAATGAGGATCCATAATTAGACATTGCTCCAACTCTGTTTGACCAGTTTTCCATTCTTGTTGCTGCTGTGGGACCCAAGTCCAGCTTCTTCCAATTCTGGGAAGATTGACCCTAGAGCTAACTTGTTACCCACTCTCAGTAATATATACTGGAAGTTGCAGCCGTTGTGTCATGAACATGAAATAGCCATTGGGGTATGGGATCATGTCTGTGTTTGTGCTGGGACAGAGGTTAGAAGTGGTGTCACTTGTATGTGAACCACTTATTTTTATAAGACCTGAAGAACAAGACACACAAAAGACCATGATGACATCCCCTGGACAGGGAGAGTCACACAAGATCCATTTGCCTTCCACGTAGTGAGAAGCAAGTCTCTGGTTGCTTTTTCACTAGGTCTATCCAGAGGTGGAATTAAACACCTTTGGCAACTGCATAAAAGTAACTTTTAAAGTTTATCTAGAGATGTCTATAAAATGAATAAACAGAGCTGAATTATTTTCTTGTATTACACATGACATTTGTATTTTGAGTGTCAAATGTTCTCCTATTTAGTGACAAAAGAGAAGAATTACTCCTTAGCCCAAAGAGGTTCAGTTTCTTAAAATATTTATTATGTTAGTAACTTTTTTAAAATTAGTTTTTGGGGCCATCCAATAGGGTGCTTGTTAAAGCAGCTGGATCTCACATGACCAACAGCATGGTTCAAGTCCTGAGCCTGGCAGCTTGAAAAACACACAGGATATGTGTATGCCCAAAATCTGAAGAAAATGTAGTGTGGATGTATTTCCTTTCCTTTCTCACTTTCTCTCTCTCTCTATCTCATGCACGCATGCTGTCTAGAGTTTATTTGTACGTATTTTTTATGTGATATTTTTGTGATCTGTGAAAAGAAAGTAACACCTTCCTCTAAATGTTATGGTAAGAACTAAAACTAGAGTCTTTATCATAAGTATGTATAGTAAATTCTTAATGATTCTGATAAATATCATTGTGAAGACTGAAAAAGGTTTAATTTGTCAGTCAGAAAGCAATGGATGATTTTCTGAAAGGAATTCAGTGGAATAATATTGACGAGAGGTGGGTTGCTGAGATAATGGAGTATTTTCTATAGTGAGGATATGGATACAGCAACTGTAAACTACTTTTTCAGAAAGTTTAGTGTTTAAGGGAAACATATTCAATTGAATTAGGAAAAATCCAGACAGAAAAATTAGGTTTAAAACGAGAATAAATTTTTTAACATTTATTTCTTTATTTGGTCCATAAGACAGAGGGACAGGGGGACCAGCAGTTAGAGTAAGGGCTATGTCGCTGGACTCCCACGTAGTCGACCGCGGTTCGCGTCCTGGACCCGGTGGCTTAAAACTCATGCCGGGCGCAAGTGCGTGCGTGCCCAAGATCCCGAGAGGAGAATGGAGGGGAAGGGACTGAGGCGTGGCCATCCCCCCGGGGGGGTGATTTCTCACTTTCTATCTCTCTATCTCTCTCTGACTGTCTGGCGAGCACACGCGCCCTATAGCAAAAAGCTCTCAAAAAAAAAAAAAAAAAAAGACAGAGGGAGAGAGAGAGAATCAGAGGGAAATAGAGATAAAGAGAGACAGAGACAGCCTCCTCAATGATGTCTTTATGACACAGTCTACCTTTAGTCTTAGCTGGCCCTGGATCATGGGCACGTTTGAGCCTACTGCATTCAGGGAGGTCTCCAGTCACAAACTTAGAACCTTTTTATGTGGATGAGCTTTGCAGAGTGTCACGTTTTAATGCTGTGCCATTGTTTGGCCCAAAACTATGGTTATATGGTTTTTTTTAAATGTTCAATTAAGAATGCCTGTATATTTGAATCTGGATTGTGACTAACACAGCGTATAGAAGATGGTAGAAGTAGCAATCAGTGATTACTAGGCTAGGCCATAAAATCCCTGAAGCCTCTACATAGGTCTCTTGGTTCGTTTTTCTCTGGACACTCACTCTTAGATCACAGCCACCAAGACGCGGAAAGCCCAAGTCCTTGTGGGAAACTTCAATCATTGATGCTGCAGTAAAAAGTTTCAACTGAGCCCAAGCTTTGAGTTATCCCAGGTACCAGTCATGGGAGTAAAAAGCCTCCAAGTGGTTCTGTGATAGGAAATAGAACTCTAATGAACAGGTAGTCAGGACATTGGCCCAAAGATGGAGTAGCAATAGCTAAGCATTCAAAAGAAACTGCTTGCACACAGCACAGCTTACAGCAGTGCGTAACCTACTTCCGATCTGCACCACCAAGGGTACGTGTTTGTGACTCAGAGGTGCCAGGCAAAAAATATAGATCCTCAAAGTCAGTTAGCCCCACAGAAAACTCCAGCAATAAAGTACCTCCATCATTGGTTTAAAAGGGGAACTAAGAATAACGACTTTAAAGCCTGCTTCATTATTAGAGAACCAGCCCTTGTTTGGACTGCTAGATTGAAAACAAACAAACAAAAAAGCAGAGAAACAATAACAACAAAACAACAAAAACCAATACCACCACCACCACCAACAACAAAACGTAGCAAAAACCCCACACAGGCAATCCACTTTTGGGATACCTCTCACTGTGGGAGCTTTTTCCCTTCAAAAAATTTTGCTTTACTGCCCCCTCCTTTTGTACACACTTCTTATTCTTCATGATTTTGAGACACAAACTCAGCAACTCAGAAATCTTGCAACAGTTCTGTTCTCCAGAGTACCCCGTTACTCCTAAGTACTAAGACTTTCTTACCGAGGACCCAGACATCTTACTATCAAACCAAAAATCTAGTAGTCAACCATCTGTTTGGAGAGCTATTTATTTTCACAGATAACATAAAGATAATTAACAATTAAAACTCTTGATTTCTTAACAGAGGACACTAGGCAGTATCCAGCAAGGTATAGCTACTGGGTACAGAAAGAAGCCATGACTGCTATGCCCTGTCTGACTTCTTGACTACCAAAATCCACAAGGAAATTAAAATGGTTATTGTGGGGCCAGCAGATGTTATGGATGTTAAGGAGCTGGATCCCACATGGCTGGCTGTGCAGTTCGAGAACTGGACCAAGCAGACTGAGAATCATGCCGACCAGGTGTGTGTACATGACCCAAATCCTGACAGGAGACTGGAGAGGAGATTGCAACATGGACATCCCTCCTGGAGGGTGATTTCTCATTTTTCCTTTCACTTTCTGTCTTTCTCTGGTGAGTGCATATGCACTAACAAATGTTGTTTAGGTCACTAATAATGGGTTGATGCTCTTTAATAAACAGCAATACATAAATGGAAGAAAAAAAAGAGTAGGAAATCATGAAGTATATCTGAGCTGCCTTGTAAACCAAGAAAGCAGAAAGAAAGGGAAAAAAATCAATAATAGGCCAAAAAGAGTAATCAACTGAGATTCTAGAGTCAACTAGAATTGTGGTGAAATGGGGAAGCCGGGAGGAACTTCGGTAGTTAGATATCTGGGGCCCTACAAATTGCTGTCATTAGAAATTGAGGGAGGGTGGGAACCAGCAGATAGCATAATGGTTATATCACTGGAATCCCACATGGCCAACTGTGGTTTGAATCCCGGACCTGGTGGCTTGAAACACACCAGGCATGTGCATTTGTATGCTCAAACTCCCAAGAGGAGAATGGAGGAGAAGGGATTGCAGTGTGGCCATGCCTCTTGGGGTTGAGGTGGGGGGTGATTTCTCGCTTTCTGTCTCTCTGTCTTTCTCCATCTCTCCAGTGAGCACATGCACCCACAGCGGAAACAAGTCTCTAAAAAAAATTAAAGATGAATTTGTGAACAGCAAAAGTGGAAAAATGATGCAAAGCAAGTATATATCAAGTACCTGGTATGGTCTATGCATAAATTACATACACACCCACACACATACACGTATCTCAATTTTTGTCACCCACCTTAATATTCTTTATTGTCATGTTCTAGGACTTTCTTGACAATCCTTTGCACATTCAGAAAATCTTTTCAAAAGAAAGATTTTCTAATATCTTATAATTGTTCTTCAAGACATTGTTGCATTTGATTTTTTAAAAAATTACAGTTAATGATGCCTGATTCATCAGCCACTCATTGCTCCTTCCTCAGAATTAAATGAGACTGAATATTTGAGAAATGTGGCAAAATCTTACAGTCAACCATCTGTTTGAGGAACTGTTTCTTTTCATAGAAAACATAAAGTTAATCAACAATTGAAATTCTTGATATCTTACCAGAGAACACTGGACAGTACCCAGCAAAAGACAGTCACTTGCTCTTGTAGCACATTCTTAAAGTTAATGAATGGTTGTGGGCACACTTTACAATATCTTCTAAACAAACTCATTTGCTACCTTCTTTTACATGTGTTACAAGAAAACCATGAGTGCGGACTTGCTTGTCTACCCAATGGTATGCGTAAACAATGAAATCTGAGTTTCTATGTCATCTTGTATCTGCTGACAATTTCACAGTTGAGGTAAACAACTCCAGGTGTCAGCACGAAAAAACTGAAGACGTTGAACACAGTATTCATTCCAATGAGTAGACTGAACAACAATGCAGAGTTTTGGAAAGATAAAATTTTAAAAACAAATACATTTTAAAGAAATATCCAATATACATTCTTACTCTTTCTCATTATCCTCAGTCCACTAGTATCTTCTCTTGTGTAATGTCTAAATTCTCCCTATTGATGGAACCATGTAAGCTCCCTTCACTTTCCATTCCATTCTCTATGAGTGATGCCCTGACTTGTCGTTTTCGTTTCCATTTCCTGCAACCTGACTATATAGAGAGATACCTTGTCTCTCTCTAATTTGACAATCTCTTCTTAAACTTATTCTCTTCTCTCAAAATTATTCCTATGAAAATATTAATTTTTTCACAATTTTTATTGTTATGTTTCTACTAATGTAGAAAAAATATATAAATTTCTCAAATTTACATCCAGAAGCCTAGGGACCAAATGTAGCTTAGAATTATGTTCTGCTTATTCCCTACAGTGAATTCATTTTATTATGTTTGTTTCTTTATCAAAAATTGAAAACTGGGAAGCAATCTAATGTCTGATTTGTCTTATAAAAACAGGGTTTACAATTGCAAGGGCATCAGTCTGTTGAAACTGACTGACAGCTGCCTCCTTTAAAAAGGCATATTTTTCCAGTGTGCTACTTTCTTGTTTCAAACACAGCTTTGTTACTTCAGTAGTCCTTGTTAGCATTTAAGTTTGTAAACCCTGTTCTAATCCATACTTTGAGAGCCGAAGATCTAAGCCTGCGTTTTCAGCTGACTGTCAGACAGCTTCATTCTAAACATCTTGCATTGACCCTTATACATAAAACTTTCCTGGCTTGTTCTGATAAAAATTCTTTCAAATACCAAGGCTTTTTACTGTACTCCTTTTACTTTTTCTTTCTCTCTTTCTTTCTCTTTCTTCCTTTCTTTCCTTCTTTCTTTCTTCTTTCTCTCTCTTTTTTTTCTCTTTCTTTCTTCCTTTCTTTCCTTCTTTCTTTCTTCTTTCTCTCTTTTTCTCTCTCTCTTTCTTCCTTTCTTCTTTATTTCCCTCCCTCCCTTCCTTCCTTTCTTTCTCCTTTTTCTTTCTTTTATTCCTTCTTGCATTGTGAGGACAGATCTTATATGATTTAGCTTTTATAAACATAGTCTCCCTTTCAGACTATCATTAACTTTTGGCAAGAAACATTAGGAGACTCTAAGTAATCATACCATAAGAATTAATCCTATGGGTTCCTATTAAATTAATCTTTCAAATGTATAACTTTAACCATAGTACTACCTTGCTCAAAAAATAATTTAAAATGAATTCCTCTACTTAGTATTTTAAGCCATTCAAAATTAAAACTAAAGTTCTCTTTTCTTTCTTTTCGTATCTTTCTTTTTTCTTTTTCTTTCTCTCTTTCTTCTTTCTTTCTTTCTCTCTTTCTCTTCGATCACAGCATTTTAGAACTCGGTTGACCTTAATGAATATCTACTTCAACTTCCTCTGTGTGTGGTGAGTAAAAGAGGTCTACAAGGGCTAAGTGGCTCATCCATAATTCAGTAAGTGAGGAGATCAAAGCCTAGCTCTCCAGAATAAGTTCCCAGGGCTAATTCCACACTCATCAACCAGAGTACTTATTCTAGCTCAAAGGCTGTTTCTGGCCTCTGTTCTGTTCAGCACTACCAGAGTCTGAACCAGAGCTATTGAGACTATCTTAAAGGTAACTTCCTCCTTAAAAAATGTTGTTCATATCAATTCCCTTGCTCAGAGTATATCTGCATATTTTAAAGATGCATTATAAGTTATGAATTTTGTTAAGGTGTTCACCATATTCCCTATCACATGTTAGCAGCCTACTTTCATCTCATCTACTCCATTGCAAACGTATTAAAGAAGGAAACTATGTTTTCTCTGTATTATTCTAGGAACTTGTACAATGTCATGAACCTAACATGGTTAGGACTCCACGCATGTCCTCCTTTTCTCTCTCTCAATTTTGGTGTCTTCTAAGGATATCTAACATTATCTACCAATTAGAAATTCTTCCCTCAGCACCATGTTATTTCCCTTCCAGTGTTTCACCGTGTGTTTATTTCTTTCACATGTGTAAATGCTGGAGGTTGTGAATTTGTTTTCATTTTTCTTTAGCACAGAACTTATTTTACCATTCATTTCCTCCTTTTGGCCTTTAGAAACATTTATGAGAAACATTAACTATTGTGTTTTTGGTTCCATCGGCAATTAGAAGAGATTTACAAAACACCAACACAGGTCTGAAGGGCTATAGCCAATATAGATTATAATCATGAATTGTTTAGCCATGCAGACCCAAATCTGTGAAAGTATACCAGGATTTCATCTGTGGAAAATCTATACTATTCCTACAGCACTTGCTAATTCACTCTAAGAAATAAGCAATTTAATAGTTACTTAGCTTATATCTATTACTAAGTAATTTTAATTTCATCAAACTGTTCATTCCAGTTATAGCTCCATGCTGTGTTGTGAAATTTAATCAAATATTAATTTGAATTCAGGTCATAACACTTCTAGTTATCTCCTCATAATTAAACTCTCACTTCAAAAAAAATTGGAGAAAAAAACAGGGCAAGAGAAGGTACTTATGTTTAGAATTGCCTGTCTGCTACTTCTTTGTTTTGCTAAAAAATAAAATAATGCTAACTAAAATAATGATCTGTCATGCATTTAGCTATGCAGCTGTGGATACTTTATTTTTTTATGAGATGACTGAAGTTGATAGAAAATAATCTTTTACTTTTAGCTTATATTATCATATTGATATATGCATATACAAAGCCTCATTTTATCATTTTATTTAAAATTAAAATTGTCACAACCACCCATTCACTTAACATTTAAAAATACTTAACTGTGGACATATTTCATAAGCCAAGGTAAAGATTATAAAATATTTAAATAATTGCTTATTTTCTTCATGGTTTCTATCTCATCTTGCATTGCCTGCAAAGAGTAGGCCTTTTTACAGATACTCTTTTATATTTGGGAGGCCTGATTTCATTTCCCATCAGCTCTCCTTACAAGCACATTAAAGGCAGGGACCAAGTTCTGCTAGCAATGAGCACAGTGCCTTGATTCTAGAAGATGCGGAAAGGATATTTATTGAATTGTCATTCAACCTACTCACCTTTGCTTCATCTCAATTGTTACCTACTTGTGTAGTTTTCTATTACTGCCTATTAACTACAGATATGGCCCTTCTCAAACACACATGCATTTGAAATTTTTAACTAAGAATAAATATATAGTTATGTTCTTAAGAATATTCTAATTGCTGTGCACAGGTGCCTAGAGTTTGAATGTGTCCCCCCCAGAGTTCATGTGTTGGAAACTTAGCTGTCATTGTAACAATCTAAGAGAATGGAAATTTAATCCAATTTTAATGTTAAAAGATAGGATCATTTGAGGTGATTAGGATTGAAGTTATCAGAGCAGACTCCCCCCATAATTGAATATTGGTGGCTATATAAGAAGGAGAGAAACTAAAACTGACATAGACATGTGCACATGGGTACAAAGACATGCTTCTTTGCCTCTTGTCATACAATGCCATGTGTCACCTCAAGACTTCACAGAGAACCTCTACCTGTATGAAGACCTTTACCAAATGGGATTTCTTGACCTGGACCTCCCAAACCATGATCTACACAAAACTCCATTCTTTAGAAATTATCCAATCTATAATATTCTTTATGATGTTATTAGCAACAGAAAAACAGACTAAAAGAATAAATTAAATGAATCAAAACTTAATGCTCCAGTGTACTGAATGACCTCAACTCTGTAGATATCTACAGTGTGCTTCCATGGTAGCAATAATCTTGCATCTCAAGTATCCAAAGACAAGTGAGGTATAGTCCTTATCTTGAGGATCTCATAATATGTGGAACAAACCAAGCAGATTAGGAATATTGACTAACAGTTCAATATATATCTTTCATGCAGGTTTTAATCAAGGCATTGTGCTCATTGCTACTAGAACTCAGCTCCTGCCTTTAATGTGCTTCTAGCAGAGCTGGTGGGAAATGAAATCAGGCCTCCCAAATACAAATATAGTGCAATTCATATGTATCATAAGAGTTACATGTACAGTATGCCATGGCAACGTGGAAGAAGGTGTGAATACACAGGTCTAGGGAAGCAAGAAGATATCAAACCAAGAAGATAACATTTGAGATATGTATGCAAAGCATAAACAACTAGCCATTCATTCACTTGGAGAGGAAAAAAGTTAAAAGAAGTATATTTGCAGAAATAAATTTCCAACACATGAAGTTTAGGAGGATACATTCAAACTAATGTTTAATTTTTTTAATATTTGAGACCAAAAAATGAAGAGTTATGAAAAAGTAAATGAGTAAGACATTAGGCATGACTATAATAGAAAGTTGAGTAGACTTAAGTTTTGAAGCATGAAATGTCATAAAAGCATAAATTAGCTTGAAATAAAACTGTTATTTACTTGGACAGTGAATACCTATTGAACATTGTGAACGTGGATAACCATAAAATACAACCTGTGTTCGCCAGAGTCAACATAGATATTACACCAAGGTGGAAGACAGACATTAGTTTAAAAAATGTTATAATAGTCCACATAGAAGATGAAAACTTGAATGAAGGAAGATTTGTAATATTTATTTGAGTCTGGTTAGAAACAACAAAGAAACAAATACAGACATATAAGAAAACACCAAATATCCATACAAAATTTTTGTTGTATTTCCAGAAGATTTTTTTTTGGTTCATCTATGTATAAATTTTTAAATACAATCATAGGTAGTACCCACCCAATAACTGTATGTCACTAAGTGGATAGAGTATTTTAGTGATACGTAAATGAGGTAAGTGTCACTACAGGGAATACATTCACAGCTACCTCTATATGGAAATTTTTGTTTTGACATTTCCTAATTATATTAATAGGCACACTAAAGGGCAGGCTATCTATTTCCTCTGTTTGCCAAATAGTCAAGGATGTGATGTCTGCCATTTTCCATTTTCTTAGTGATTGTACTTAAGAGTTGACAACTTGGCTTTGTATTTCTACAACATTAATTTCCTAACGTGACCCATAATTCATGACTGTCTGAGAGACTAGAGTTTTGTTTAATGTGACTACACTAAAGAAATTTGAATCCACTGTTGGTATAAATTTATTCAATGTAGTTGTCAAAAATGGCTTGTTTATTTAGTGCCAACATAGCATTTCCTGCTTAGCGTTGTTATTCGTCCCCAGCCCATAGTGATTACACATGGCAAATGAAATAATCACTGGGTTGGCAATATTACATCAAATAACGTGTGTAAGAATGTTTGTGTTTTTGTTTGTTTGTTTGTTTGACACAGGGTCTTGCCATGTCACAATCCTTCTGCCTCAGCCTCTAGAGCATCTGGGGCAATAGGTGGGTGCCCTCACCTGGAGGGTGGGCTGGATATTGAACCTGTGCCTCCCATGTGCCCTCAGCCTGCCAAGCAGCAGCATGCAGCACACATTAATGCAGCTAGGCCAAAATATTTGAGAATTTATCTATGTGGATGTGGACTTTAATAACGTTAAAAATCAATGCTCGTGGCCAGCAGATGGCATAGTGGAAAAGGCACTGGATTCCCATGTGCTGACCGGAACTAGTGGCTTGAAACTCATGCTGAGTGTGTGTGAGTGCATGCCCAAAATCCTGAGAAGAGAACAGAGGAAAAGGATTGCCATGTGGCTATCTCCTTGGGAGGTTGGGGGGGGGGTGATTTTTCATTTTTTCTCTCTCTGTTTCTCTCTGTGTCTCGGGCAACTGCATGTACCTTATAGCATAAATCTCTCTTTAGAAAATGCTAGTTTCTTCATGTTCATTGGGTCAATAGAACAATGCATCAAGTTTGTATTTGTCAATGTTTAGTCTGTCAACAAAAATACTTCTTGCAAAGATAGTGGTAAGAGAAGGCATATCTTATTCTTTGAAGTTTTTTAAAATGCAGTCAGGAAACAAAGATATCTAGGCATACACATACACACACACACACACACACACACACATACAAACACACACTGAAAACTTATTACTAAATATATAACATTTAAAAATTTTATTATCAAGTGTTAGTTATTATTTAATAATAACTAGTAAAATAATTAATAATAATACACAGTGTTGATTATCTATGTATATTTATAACTAAGATATGTTCCCCAGTTGGCCTTTAGGACTAAAATAGTTACTCCCAGCTCTATGGAAACTCCCCTCAGCTAGAAATTTCTTCACTAGAGAGAGCTGCTTTGCTCGAGGCGCTCTCTCTTCCCACAGGCAGCCTAAATCTAAAGACTGCTTGGCAGGAGGCTCATGCTCTCTGTTCAATGTGGGAAAACACTGAAGGACTATCCAGCCTTCCATGGTCCCTGTGGTTTGGCTGAGACCTACGATGATGCTGAGTTGCGGTCAGCTCCTTGGTCTATATAATATTGCTTCCTTCCTTTATGCAGGTGTGGATCCTAATAACTTGCAGTCGCTCTTAATAAACTTCCTGTACACTGATCTCAATATCAAAGACTGCTTCCTAGTGAACTCAACCTGAAATAAAATCATTTTACAAAGAAACCCATAATATTATTTCAGATGATGAATCCACATGGTAAGTGGAAGAACAATATGAACTAATCTTATTTAGAACAGTGTTTCCAGAGAAGACAAATCTTTATGAGCTTTAGATTATCTTGGTGAAGAACAGACGATTCACCTTTAATTTGAGAAAAGGCATAATATTGGGAATGAGCTGAATTTAATGTACGAAGCACACTTCAATCACACAAGCCATGGTGGAAAGAGAGCTGTGGTTTCTCATATATATTTTTAAAACACTGAAATCAATTTTAAATTTAACCATATAGTTTTAAATGATACAGTTATATTAAGCTGTAGAGTAAATATTTCATTCATTTATTAAAAATTTATTTAATGTCTATCCTGTTCCGGCATATTTTTTAAATGCTGACATTAAAATAATAAACTATGGGGTGGCAGGTGGTGTGGTAGTTAAGGCACTAGATTCCTACATGGCTGACCATGGTTCGAGTCCTGGACCTGGAAACTTGCTTTCTCACTTTTCCTCCCTCCTTCCCTCTTTTTCCAGTCAAATCGAATGATAATACTAATAAATTAAATGTAAAAATAATAATAACTAATAACACATGGTTCCTCTTTTATAAGACCATATCATCTACAAAGGCCAGATGGTTTGAAGAAAACATTAAATAATGATCCAAATATCATACAAGCTAGAGCATTATTCTCGAAGTGTGGTCCTCAGACCAACAGTCTTATCATCACCTGTTAACTTACTACCAATGCAAAATCCCAGGCCCCTTTGCCCTGAATAAAAAACTCTAGGGTGCAGCCCAGGAACCTTTCTTTTCTATCAGAGAAGAAAACCAGTATTATTTCTATGTACTTGGAGCTATGATATATATTTCTTAAATAATTGTTTTTATTTAACTTTATTTATTATTATTATTATTATATTATTATTATTATTTTCCAGTTTGATAAGAGAGAGACAGATAGAAAGAGAGGGTAAGTGAGAAAGCAAATCACCAGGTCAAGGACTTGAACCACAGTTTGCCATGTGGGAGTCTAGCACCTTTAACCGCCACACCACCTACTGGCCCCACAGCTGTGATATATTAATATTATCAAAACAGATTTGTTTCTATGAATTTAGAAATCAATTTTTTGACTATCTTACTACAGACATGTTATTTTTGATTATTCCAGGTAGAACTATTTTTTTAATTTTTAAATTTCCACTTAATCATTGTATATCTTTATGTTATATAACATGTTTTAACCCTTGCATGAATACAGTGCATATTAGATAGGTCAAAGACATTGCCATATACATTGTCATCAGCAGGTAACTTCATTTTTGTATCTATTAAATGTGTTATTTATTTTTTTCCTGATACCTGCCGTCCCACCCCTATTACCCACTTCCTATTACCACCCACACACACACTTTCTCTAGTATCTACAGTTGTCCTTCCTGCAATTAGACCTTCCAAACATGAACATTGAGTATATATGGAGTAGGGACATACAATACCTGTCCTTCATGGTCTGGCTTGCTTCACTTAGCATTATCTCTCCCATATTTGTCCACTTTGTATCAAATGTCAGGGTCTATTTTTCTTTTTCTTTTAATGGCTGAATAGTATAACATAGAGTACAGGTGTCACACTTCTTCAATCCACTCACCTGTTCTTGCGAGGAATCTGTGTTTGAAAGACCTCAAATGATTCTAAAACTCACTCAAGTTTGGAAACTAAGGTTTCAAAGGGTAATGGCAAATGAATGTTTGAGAGCTGGAATTTAGTCACAATTTCCTTTAGGAAGACAAAACTGTACTAAATTCACTCCACCAATATACTATATAAAGTTTCTTAAAGGAAACTGGATAAAAATAAAATTCATCTTTATAATAATGATAACTTTATTTTTTAAAGTATTTTACATATAAATTATTATGTACTAATATTACATTATATAATATACATATGATGTAAATATATATTATATGAAATATATAACACCTTCTTCTGGAAATTATCTATATAATTTTGGGGAAGTTTACTTCTTTGCTTCTCAATTTTGTCACCTATCAATGAAATGTTTTGACATCTACCACTACTTTTAATTTTATATAAGGTCATGTGATACATGATACATATTTTATAATATTAAACTCTTCATAATGTGAAATATATTAAAGAAGAAGCTTACTCTGATCACCTGATTACTTCACATACAGTAACAAAGAGCAAAGATAAAACAAACTAAAACAAATTCTCCTTCCTTGGCTAATATTATCTTAGCTCTTTTTTTTATAGGGCTCATGTGCTCACCAGAGAGGTACAGAGAGAGACGGACAGTGAGAAATCACCCTGGAGGGGATGGTCACACTGCAATACTTTCTCCTCCGTTCTCCTCTCTGGGTTTTTGGGCACCACGCACCAGTGTGTTTTTCAAGCTGTGACCATGTCAATCTTAACCACCACGTCACCTACTGGCCCCTTAACTCACTTTTTATTACAAGTCTCTCTCTTGCTTGAAAATACAAGTAGGTAAAAATACCCAGTATGACCCTCTGATGGTCAGAGAAGAATTACAGCTGTTAATTTTGTTGCTCTAGTACAGTCTCAGCACTAATGGACACGCACTATGCTAACCTGGTGGAAACAGCTTCAAATCTTACCAATATTGAGCAAACTAGTCCATTTAGGCGAACTTCATAAGACATGACATTTTTTATCTTTATTATAATGTCTGGAATTCATGTTGGTTCAATACTGCTTACTATTAGAAAATGCTAACTTTTACAAATAACCAAAGATTAAGTATAAACTGCAAATTTTCAAATGTATTTTTGGCTTTTATGTATTTAGGAAGTCTGTATTCAAATGGTTAAGACAAATCTACAAACCATTCTATATTAATTTATTGAGAATGACTTCTTTAATTAAATGTGGTATCTAATATATAATTATAAGAAGCCCAATGTGGACAGATTACAGAGTACTTCCACCACTGTGTATGCTCCCAGGTACATTCCAGCACCTCATAAACAACCTGGGTCTGTGAACTAGTTCTAGATAATGGCCTGTGAGAAATGGAATGTATTGCTTCTGGTGGAAGGTACACAATAATGTTTGAATAGCTTCCCTTGTTTCAGTAACTCTGTGATGCCCTATGATAATAATAGAACCAAAATGTGGAGGATACTTGAAGTTTTGAGTTACCAGATGACTATTTCACCTAGCTTGTAACTTAATCCACATATGATTTTGAGAGAGAAATACACTTTTGCTATGTGAAGCTACAGAGATTTTAGGATCTACTTGTTTCTGCACCATAGCTTAACCTCCTCTCTAATTAGCCTGAATATCTTTTAGAAGTCATTTTCTGGGACACAGCAGTTAGCGTAATGATTGTCACTGAACTCCCAAGTAGCCGACCGTGGTTTGAGTCCCGGACCTGGTGGCTTAAACTCATGCCGGGCATGTGTGCGTGTGTGCCCAAGATCCTGAGAGGAGAAAGGAGGAGAAGAGATTGTGGTGTGGCCATCCCCCTTGGGGGTGATTTCTATCTCTCTGTCTTTCTGGCAAGCACACGTGCCCTATAGCAAAAACCTCTCAAAAAAAAAAAGAAGTCATTTTCTTACAAACCTAAATTTCATGTTACTTGTAATATCTGTGCCTATTTTCTTCAATATGCTGTATGGAAGTTAATGACATATGGTAACAACAAACTTATAGTTCCTTCTGCACAGATTACTTTAATTCCTATGAGGTAATTTGAGGGCCATTGTTGAACTAGATAGTAGCTTACAAACTGTATTACCAAGACTGGGTGACACAGGCCTCCGATTGTGCAGCAGGCTTCCGATGTACTTTGAGAATACACGGAACACTGAGACACAGAGGTCCCAATACAATCAGTGTGTTTTCTTCTTGAAATGATCTATCCTGAAAATACAGTTGGATTCTTATCTGCGCTGCCCACATATTTGTTAGAGGCAACAAAGTGATTGTGTATGGGTTTTATTTCATTGAAATATTCTTGAATGTTATACCTGTAGTATAAATAGGATGTTATGATTACTATTCATTAATTCAATATATATTTATTGAATGCCTACAGTTGTCCTGGGAATATAGCAGTAAACAAAATAGACAAAACCCTTGATCCTTGGGGCTCACGTTTTATTTGAAAGAAATCCACAGCAAAGAAGCACTATATGTTTTATGTTTTGTAAGTAAGGTAATATATTATCTCCTCCATAAAGACAGTGCGATCTGGCATTATTTACAGAAAACCCCTCAAATGATGAATTCTTTTCTCTTTTTTTTTTTTTTTTTTTTTGAAAGTTTTTGCCTTAGGGCCCATGTGCTTGCCAGACAGAGGGAGAGACAGAAACAGAGACAGTGAGAGGGAATGTGAGAAATCACCCCCTCCCCAAGAGGGATGGCTATGCTGCAATTCCTTCCCTGTCCTTCTCCTCCCAAGATCTAGGGCATTAATGCACATGCACCTGGCGAGTTTCAAGCCACCAGGTCCATGTGGGAGTCGAGCAACATAACCTCTACACCCTCTGCTTGTCCCCAAATGATGAATTATTGTTGGACCACATAAATGAGGGAACCTTGAATAGTTTGTTAAAAATGGAATTAAAATACACAATTTTGGACAGTCACAGAGCCTCGTGGTTAAGAGAGTCAGATCCCATGTTGCAGTCAAGCTGTTTGAGTCCCACGTGCAGCCTTAGAAACACACCAGGTGTAGGTGCATGCATGCCCCAAATCCTCATGGGAAGGAGAGATGGAGAAAGGACTGTGGCCCCTAGAGGGATGTTTTCTCTCTCTCCCACTTTCTGTTTCCCTGTTGTGAGCACATGCACCCTCTGGCAACTTTAAAAGAAATAAAACAACAAACACTGCATGACTTTTTTCAAAGTATGAGTTTATTTGGTGCAAAATTTTTGAAATTCTTGCAGTTTTTTTTTTTTTTTCATAACATATATTTTCCAGAAATTTTTTTGAAGACTCTTTGTACAATGGCTCATTTTAATAGTATAACATTACTCCCCTTTCGAAAGAGGCTTTCTGAAATGGGTTAGCGTATAGAGTACAAAATGAACTCTTCTGCTGAGTATTATGAGGTCTCATCTCTTCTATCTGAGTCATAAGAAGTCTCTCCTTTAGCTAGGGATAATGAGGCTCTTCTCCCTGGCAAATCACAAATCAATTCACGGAAGCTTTCATAAATTGCCTTCCTATCGGGAGGGGGAGGGTGTTACCCATTTCAGCCTGAGTAGTCCCTCTGTGTCCTTTGGTTTGTAATAAGAAATCTTTTAAAAACACAAAGTTACATATGCTACTTTTTTAAAAGAATTATTTAATTTAATTTAATTTTTCATTTTTTAAAAATTTGACGAGAGAGAGAAAGTGAAAAAGCAAGGCACTATGTCTGGTACTTGACCTGTGGTTGAGCAACTGGGAGCCCAGTGCCTTAACTGTCATGCCACCTACTGGCCTCAACTTGTTCTGTTTCTTCAAAGCAGGTTTGTTTTTTTGTTTTTTTTGTTTTTTTTTTTTCCCCTTCATGATAGAGCAAGTGTGTACATGCACACATGAGAGAGAGAAAGAGAGAGATGAGCGCCCTCCACAGGGTCTTGTCACACCATGTTATTGTGCTCTAGTCCTCCAGCCTGGGGATCCTGGATACTCATGCACATGCCTGGACTGTTTTTTTTATTTATTTATTTTTTTGAGAGGTTTTTGCTATAGGGCGCATGCGCTCACCAGACAGACAGAGAGAGACATAGAGACAGAAAGTGAGAAATCACCCCCCCAGGGGGGATGGTCACACCGCAATCCCTTCTCCTCCATTCTCCTCTCGGGATCTTGGGCACGCACACACACGCGCCCGGCGTGAGTTTTAAGCCACCGGGTCCGGGACGCAAACCGCGGTCGACTACATGGGAGTCCAGTGACATAGCCATTATGCTAACTGCTGGTTCCCATGCCTGGACTGTTTTCAGGCCAGCTGGGAAAGTATTCGAACTGCAGTTGTCATGTGAGATCTGATTTCTCTTGTGCAGCCATTTACCACTGTGCCATAGAGCCAGCACCAATGCAGTTTTTATTTTAAATTCAAAATATCTGTGGAAATTTTTCTAAACAAATAATGTTGAAAGAACATCAACCAGGTACCTTACCTGGCAATGTGTGTGAATAGTTCGAAATTCTCAGGTGGTAGCTCCTTCTCCCTTATCTGAGTTAGAGGAATGATTTAATCAGCACACAAAAGTGTTTCAGGAATGTCTTTGAACATCAGTTCTTGTCCTGTCAACATGGGTCAATATACGAAGAGTAAGAGGGCTGAAACAGACATGATAGAGCAAGATTATTTTTCCTCTCGCCTTCTACAATAACTTGCATCCACACCTCACTTGTTTTCTTTTCTGCTCTCTTCCCTGCCTCAGGAAATGTAACTAACTTCTATACCAAAAACAGTTCTGGGAAAATATAGTTCTTGTGATCACAAGCAATGTGCACAAAAATAGGAACACTCCCCCAAAAAATTGCTGCCTAAGAAAAAACTATAAAGGAATCACTTCCAGTGCCCATTTTCCTTTCTATCAAAGCCCTGACTCTCTATCCATCGGCCAGTACTTCATCTTCAAATGCTTTCTGCTATGCAATAACTGAAGAAATAAACCTTTATTTGAATTACTAAGGCATTTTGTTTTGAAAATCCAAGGTAAGAGAGTTCAGGGCATAAGTACGAAAATTCTTGAAGGTTTTGAAATAAATGATAAGCATAGCTGAAGACTTTTTTTAGGACTTCAGAACTAAATCATGCTATAATTCAATGTGTCTTTTTAAAGAATAAGTTTGTTCTTTTCTTTCAATGGCTAGAGAGACAGAAAAGTGTGTTGTTACCTCCAAAAGAGTCTTCACACTGCAGTCTGCACCCAGCTGCAGCCATTTCTGGGTCATACATGAGCGTGCCCACCACGATCATTAGAGCACCCGGGCAGCTCTCTGGAAGTGAACCCAGAAATTTCCATGTGGGTCGGTATGTCTTATTAATGATCACAGATTTAATAATCCAGGAAAATATATCAATGTTATAAAATAAAGGCATGTCTTGACTTTAGAAACACGATGCGACCATCAGGACGATAAACCAGAACGTGTGTGTCTATGTTCACATTTGTTAGGTTGAGTACTGTTTGACTTTTGAAATTTGTTGGTGGCTTAATTTATGTGGTTTTGGATCTGGGAACACACCACTGGAATAGGACAAACGGCGATCTGCCAGAGTAATTCTAAGGGGAGAACCAGCTGCATTCTGTCTAGATGGGCTTTTAGTAAAAGATGGAGAGGACAGAGAGAAGGGGGAGAAAAAGAAAAGAAAAGAAGAAAAGAAATAGAGAAAAACTGAAGAGAGAAAGCATCTACATAAGATTCTCTTGATTCAATAACGTATTCCAGGCGGACTATATCTTTCACGAGTTTAAAATCCTAATGATAATGGAACACATTGCAAGAGCTCCCACCGGTAGACTAATAGCAGTTTAGAGGTCAGTGAAATATTTTATTTGGCCATTTCATTATGTCTACACAGGGTTTTAAAAACCTAGTAGCATTAGGAAGCCAGTAGAGTTAGGTATGTACTCTGCTTGCCAGGAACACAAACACCTGAGCACGTATATACACACATAGCACTCTGAAGATTCAGCGTTTAAGTGGGATCCATAATCAGCGGCTACCAGCCATACATCGATTTTAGATTTATGCACTCCAAAAATCTCCCAAATTCTAAATATCAGTGTATTTTTAAAGAATTACCAAACCATTTTTTTTTTTTTTTGGAGAGGTTTTTGCTATAGGGCACGTGCGCTCGCCAGCCAGACAGAGAGAGACAGAGAGATAGAAAGCGAGAAATCACCCCCCAGGGGGGATGGCCACGCCGCAATCCCTTCTCCTCCATTCTCCTCTCGGGATCTTGGGCACGCACGCACATGCGCCTGGCGTGAGTTTAAGCCGCCGGGTCCGGGACTAGAACTGCGGTCGACTACGTGGGAGTCCAGCGACATAGCCATTACACTAACTGCTGGTCCCAAACAAACCATTTTTTAAAAAGACTGTCTAGGGACTACACTAGTCCAAATTGAAGATAGTAACTCATCAGAAATGGAGTCTGTGTTCAAATTCAAGTTATGTTAATTTAAGAGAACAGGGTTAAAAACTAAAAAGAGGAGAGGACATGTGTAGATATCTCCTTGAAAACTATTACAAAGTCTTTTATCATAAAAGTGAAATGATTGCGAAACCATTTCCAAATTGCCTTAAGATTAATAAAAAAAAAAAAGTGACTCATGCAAAATGAATGAGATGAAACTGCTCTCACTTGACTGAGGCTTACACACTCTCAGTGTGAAGTGCTGTGAAAGACTGCTAAATATATATGGGTTGGAAGAGAAAAATCAGCCAACTAGTATTATTTCTTTAGAGGGGTAGGTTAGGAGATGGAATGGCCATCTGGGAGCAAAATCTCTGAAAAGGGACATTTATCAGTAGAACAGAAGGACTTTAGCTCTGCAATCTGCTTGCTATGTTTGTGAAAATGGGACTATTTAAAATCTTAGATAGTTTTACTGTTTGATGCATCTTTTCTACATGAGAAAAATAATTCTGGTTAGTATGTTACCCCAAAAAATTCTTGTATCCTATGTGTCTCATGTTCCTCCATACTGAAAACTTGCTTGATTAGACATTAATAGATTAACCTTGAGAGAGAGGAGTCAGAAGAGTGACTGTTTTACCAGAGTGCCCTTCTCCTGCTTGCCCATATTGCACACTGCAGCACACCTACCTCCTTTTCTCACACAGCCCCACAATGGCAGCTTCCCTCCTCTTCCCTTCCCCCTACCATATGTTCCTATCATTGCTTGAAAAATTTTTCAATATGTTCGTACTCATCTGCTGAAATGAAGAATGATGTATTTTTGTTAAGCTTCACTCAATTGATCTTGGTAGTGAAAACTAACTTTAACAACTGATTTTCCCATGAAGGAAACAGGTAAGGAAAAATTTAATAACACAATATTGTGTAGAAAGCTTTAATACATTAAACTTTTAGGGTTTTAATCAGGAGGAGAGTTATTCTGAAATGTATATTTTGTGTATGTATGTACAGTGGTCAAAACAATTTTATATTGGTGAAAGTGTAGACAACGGGACAGAGTCTAGAAGTAGACTCATATAAATATATTGAACTGATTTTTTTCACCACAAATGTCAAAAGCAACTCAATAGAACAAAAAGTATTTTCAATAAATGGTGTTGGAACAATGGAATGGACATGTACAAAATTAAAAATAAAAATAAAAAGGAACAAACACATTTGAACGCATACCTCACACCTTACCCCCAAACTCAAAAAGGTCTTAGGTATAAATGTAAGGTGCAAAATTATAAAACTTCTAGAAGAAAACATGAGAGAAAAATATAACTCTCAGTTTGGTAAAGAATACTTAGATATGGTACTAAAACCACCAATCATTACAAAAAATAAGAAATTGAACATTATTAAAATGTAAAAACTCATGCTTGTGACAAGCAATGCCAAAAGAATGAAAAGGTAATTCACAAACTGGCATAAAATATTTGAAGTCATCTATCTGCTGAAGGCATTGTGCTAGAATATAGAAAGACCAAACAACTCTTGTTTTGTTTGTTTTTACTATAGAGTGTGTGCATTCCCCGGAAATACAGAGAGTCAGAAAGCAGGAAATCACACCTGAAGGTGGATGGCCATATCTCAATCCCTTCTCCTCCATTCTCCTCTTGGGATTTTTGGCACACACATGCATGAATTTGAAGCTGCGGGTCCAGGACTCAAACTGCAGCTGACCATGGGGAAGCCCAGTTACATAACCATTATGTTGGTCCTTCATATGGTATGGGAAAGGGAAGAGGAGGAAGGTTGCCATTGTGGGGGGGTGTGTGAAAAGGAGGTAGATACATTGTAGTGTGTGCAACATGGACAAGCAGAAGAATGGTACTTACGTTTTTCTTTAATGGCAAAAGATCTGGGAATATCCTTCACTAAAGAAGATACACAGGTAATGAAAAACATGAAATGCTGCTTAACATCATTTACTGTGAGGGACATGCACGTTAAAGCTGCAATGAAATACCACTGCAGACATGTTACAACTGTTCAAGTAAAATCTAACAAATGAACTGAAAATGCCAAATGTTTGTAACAATATGGAGACCAGCAGTTAGCGTAATGGCTATGTTGCTGGACTCCCATGTAGTCGACCGTGGTTCTAGTCCCGGACCCGGCGGCTTAAACTCACTCTGGGTGTGTGTGCGTGCGTGCCAAAGATCCTGAGAGGAGAATGGGGGAGAAGGGATTGTGGTGTGGCCATCCCCCCTGGGGGGTGATTTCTTGCTTTCTGTCTCTCTGTCCTTCCTGTCTTTCTGGCGAGCGCACGCGCCCTGTAGCAAAAACCTCTCAAAAAAAGGAAAAAATATTGTTTGTAACAATATGGAGAAACTGGAACTCTCAGTTTTTGTGGATGAGAATACAAAATACACTGAGAAATGATTTGCAAATTTTATTTTATTTTTAAATTTTTTTTGGAAGTCTTTAATGATTTTTAACTTAGGCTGACACCAGCACTTACAATCAATCACAATATGTTTGCTCTGTTTTGATTAGAATGGCAATAACTTTAAGAGATGATTTCTCTGTGTCTGGCCATCTAGAACTAGAGGTAGATAGATGGAGCAGAAAGACGAATACGTTCAGAGTATAACAGAGGGATATGTGGTAGGGAAGAACAAGACTGGTGTGAAAGTTGTTACGTTCAAATCACAATGCAGAGGAATCTGAAAGAGAGTGCTAGTTTTACATTTTGACAAATTTTATTTGTTTTGTTCAAGGGAAAATTTAAAGATGTAATGTTATCTAAAATTATTTTAGAAGATTTTTCTTATCAGTTAAAAAACATGAAGATCCCTAGATGTTTGTAGTTTTACTCCTTTTAAAGCCACCGCTGAAGTAAATAATTTTATTTAAATTAAAAGTTGAATTTAATGAAATTTAAAGTTGCTCCCATAATTTTTAAATTATCCTTGTTAAAACGATAACAATCGGGAAGATAGAAATTAGAGTTAAAACGTGAATGAATACATGTAAAGAACAGGCGTCTGACCTGGAGGAGACGTAGATTTAAAGTGAGAACAATCTTGAAAGGATGGAAACATTTGTTCAAATATGTTGCTGGTATACCTCATGGCTCAGGCTCCCTCTCTGACGGTTGGCTGTCTATAATCTCAAATCCAGCAAGTTCAGTGGATGGAAATCTTAGTGACAGGATTTGTCCTTGAATCACACTGTCGCAGAATAAATAACAATACCACAGAGGACAATTTTCATTCCTTTTGTATAGAAGACTTAAGCCTAAATTTGTCCAATACGTACTGCCTATTGCAGCAAGAGAGGACACTGCATTGAAAGAATCTTAGTCATTTGGAAGAAAAGACAAAAACATTTTCAGATGAACAAAACCTGAAACAATTTACCAACTCCAGACCAGTTCTCCAAGAAGTTCTGAAGGGAGTCCTATAGCAGGAAAACTAAAGACAGACACACAGAAATAAGAGTATAAAAACAAGACAAAACAAAACAAAACAAGACAAAACAAAACAAAACAAAACAAAAACAAACTAACAAACAAAAACAAGAAAATGGCCAACTTACTAATAGGAAAAAGTTCAGAAAGATCAATAATAACATTGAATGTTAACTTCCAGAATTTAAACAGAAAGATTGGACCACAGTAACACTGTAAATTCAACAGAAGAGAGATAAATTACATGAGACTGAACTGGTGAGATAGAATTATATGACTTTTGACTAAAACATTACTTATTTTCTTCTGTTTTGTTTTCTAGATTTAAGGAATTTGTCTTCTTTTGAGCTGTTGATAGGTTCAGCAATTTGTTAAATTATTTTTTAAATTGAAACATAAAATTTTCCCCCTTCCTGAACACTCTGAAATTGGAAAATATTGGGGAATATTCTTATTTTGTGACAGAACAGTTATTTGCCTAAGTTCAATAATATCTGTTGTCTTCAATCAAAAAAAAAAAGAATTTTGTAAAATTTATAATTCACCAGATCACTGACTTTATCGTGTCTTCACTTTTAAACATCCCTTTCCAATTTTGTTTTATCTTTGCTTTTCAAAGACTTATTTCCTTATGCTTTTAGGCACAGTACAGTAAATGATCTTATAAGAACTCATAATGTGAGTCAAAGTATTCTTTTTCTATCTCTTCCTAATGAGCTGTTGTTACATACATTTTTACCTATCTCCAACGGGACCAATGAATGGTGTCCACAGATTATTTTCAGATTACAAACTAATATCTCATAGTCCTCTACATGGAAACTAAAAGTTTTTCTTTCATTGGCTATGTTAAGATAATATTTGTTAATTACAAGATTGTTTGTTGCCTAGATTTCTTTTTACTACAATTATTTTTGTTGCCTAATTTTTAATCAATATGTTTTTCTTTTTTATGTTTTTAAATTTTTATTTTATTTCAAGTTCTTTTATACATTCAATGACATTATTTAGCTTGCAAAGTGAATATTCCAACACGTACATTTCTCACCAGTCCAGTTGATAATACTATAGTTATCTTCAACAGATAATACCCCATTTCTTTGTCCCATTAATGCTTTTTCTTTAGAACTGTATCTCACAGTAAAGAATGTCATAGACAATTCAGTACATACTTGCAGAATAACCACTGGCACAAGTTTTGAATGTTCACGACATGATGTTAAATGTTGAAGGTGGTTAATATGTTTCTGTCCCTATCTGTTTATTACACATTCTATACGTACTTTTGTTAGAGAGGTTTTTGCTATAGGGTGCGTGCGCTTGCCAGAAAAACAGAGAGACAGAGAGACAGAAACTGAGAAATCACCCCCTAGGGGTATGACCACGCTGCAATCCCTTCTCCTTCATTCTCCTCTTGGGATGTTGGGCATGCACGCACACGCACTCGGTGTGAGTTTAAGCCACTGGGTCCAGGATTCAAACCGTGATCAACTACATGGTAGTCCAGCGGCATAGCCATTATGCCAACTGCTGATCTAATGTATACACGCTTTTAAAGACCATTCTGCACCCTACATGATATATGATGTTTAAATGTAAATCATAAATGACAATAAATATTTAAACAGAAAAAAACTTAGTCATTTCTTGACTATAGTTGTCAGTGGATATGATTTATAGAGGTTTAGGGTACGGGTTAGATAAATCTTTCCAAGTGTAAAGTTAAATGGTATAGAGAAAACACATGATGTAACTATTTAAAATTAGATTGTACAACATCAAAAGTATCTTTTTAAGTGAGCATTTTTAAGTAAATTGGTATTTGAGAAGTGAGTTACTTGACAAAGTGAGCAACATATTGTTCTGATAAAAGGAATTTTTTCTCAAAAGCAAATGACTTGCTCAGATAAATTGGTTTACAGTTATTTCCTAAAGCAAAGAGTGAAGACTTAATACAGGGGCCTGCAAGTTGTATAGTGGTTAAGGCATTGGACTCCACCTAGTCAACCATGGTTCAAGTCTTTGTCCCGGTGGCTTGAAACTCATGCCGGGCACATGTATGTGCATTCACAAAATCCTGAGGAGAATGGAGGAGAGGGGATTGTGGCATGGCCATTCTCCCTGGGGGCAGGGAAAGGGGTGTTTTCTCACTTTCTCTGTCTCTGTGTCTCTGGGAACACAGGTGCCGTATAGCAAAAATCTCTCTTAAAAATGTTAATATATATGGCCTCAATTCTCAGCATTGACAATTAAGCTCTGGGAACAAGGAGATCTTGATTCTCTTATTTATGGGTAAAACAAAACAATACAAAACAAAACAAGACAAAGAAAAAAAAAAAAAACACATGTTTTGGAGCCCCAGTATACATTCCAGAGTTTCTGCTCTTTAAGTTTCTAATCATAAATATATTAAATAATATTGAGTTCACACATATAATGAATATTATATCTTAATTATTTTTGTCAATATAAACTTAATAGTACACAAGAAGAATCTATACCAGCACCTGTTATATAGACATTGGACATTGAATACAATTTCTTTTCTCTTTGAGACAATTAAGTCCAGAAAGTGGGTGTAATATTTTAATTACTTTGAATTTAGAGAATACATATTTATTTTATGTTCACAAGGCAAACTTCAATACCTACACTTTTAAGATACTCACTAAATTGTGTTGGTTGATTATTGTCATGTGGGAAAATTTGTCACAAAAGTTTACTAAGTTTGAGGAATACATTAATGACAGTTTAATTTTTATTTTTATTAAGTTAGATATCATAACATTTACACATCATAGTGTGTATTTCAATGAGTTGTTTAACCATTATCATCTATATGTTTTAAGAAACTTTATAATTTCTAGTCATCCCATAATGTCTTTCTTTGTGCCTTTCTGGCCTATCTGTACTATCACCATTGGCAACAGGCATCCACTCATGTTTTCTGTAGTTACCAGTTTCACCTTTTTGACAAATTTCATGTAAATAAAATCATAGAGTTCTTAGTAATTTGTGTTTTCCTATTTCTGTTTAGCATGATATTTTTGTGAATCATTTATATCATTTCATGACTCTAAAAATTGCCCCTTTTTTACTCCTTAGTAATATTCCATTATATGGATATACCATATTGTGTTATACATTCACGTGTTGACTTCCATTTCAGTTGTTATTAGGCTTTAACTAATAGATATAATGCTATTATAAACATTTACATAAAAATCTTTCTATTAATATATGCTTTTTGCTTTTTGGATATATTACTAGGGATAAAATGCTGCATAATAGCTTCTTAGTTTTTAGTAGTAAAATAAAAGTTTTTAATGGTAGTATCTGTGGGTTTAATTTGTATTTTCTTAATGGCCAGTAATGTTGAACATTTTTTCATAAGCTTATAGGCTACTTTTATATTTCTTTTTTGAAGTGTCTATTTAACCACTTTGTGCATATTTTAATTGGGTTATTTGTCCTCCACATTCTTTTGTACAGATAAGCTTTTGTTTGTATAAATACTTAATATATTCTGGATGCAAATTTATGTTTAACGGTGTCACGTAATTATTTTCTACTAATCCATGATTATCTATTCATTTTCTTAATTGCTTCTTTTAAAGACCAAAAGTTATAATTGTCCAATTTGTCTATTTTTGTCCTGTAGTTTGAACTTTTGTTTGTAATAAGAAATCTTTTAAAAACACAAAGTTACATATGCTTTCTTTACTTCCTCCTTGAAGTATTATAGTTTAACTTTTACATTTAGGTCTGAGATCCATCTAGAGATAAATTTTGTGTATAGTGAAGGGAAATGGTCAAGATTCATTATTTTCTATACTGATAGCAAGTTATTCTAGCACCATTTACTAAAAAGGACTCTTTTCCTTATAGATTTACTTGAGCACATTTATCAAAAGTTTGATAAGTGAGGGTCTACTTCTGGACTTTTAAATTTGTTTTATTTAACTAAATGTGCTGTGTCTATGCTGAACTATCTTGATTACTGTAGCTTTACAATATGTCTTAATATCAATATCAAGTAATATGAATCTTACCACTTTTTCTTTCAAAAAATTGTTTTGCTTTTTCTAAACATATTTTCATATAAAATTAAAATGCCCTATAAAAATGCTTGCTAGGATTTTGGAGAGGTTTTTTGTTTTTGTTTTTGCATGCACTTGCTAGAATAATTGGTTTATTATATTTCTAAATGTTGGGCCAGCTGGTGGCATAGTGGTTAAAACACTAGATTCCCACGTATCCAACCGCAGTTCAAATCCCAGATCTGGTGGCTTGAAAATCATGGTGGGAAACTGTGTGTGTGCCCCGAAGGCCAGGATGGAAGGAGGAGAATCAACTGTGGCATGGCTATTTTCCCTGGGGGGTGATTTTTCACTTTTTCTCTCACTGTCTCTCTCTGAATGTGTCCTAGGCAAAAACCTAAATAAAATCATAAAAAATACTTTTAAATGTTATGAGAGTCACAATAAATATGAATGCAAACCTATTTTATTTATTTATTTATTTATTTATTTATTTATTTATTTATTTGGAGAGGTTTTTGCTATAGGGCGCATGCGCTCACCAGACAGACAGAGAGAGAGAGAGATAGAAAGTGAGAAATCACCCTCCAGGGGGGATAGCCATGCCACAATCCCTTCTCCTCCATTCTCCTCTTGGGATCTTGGGCACGCACGCACACACACCCAGCGTGAGTTTTTAAGCCACCGGGTGTGGGACTCATACCATAGTCGGCTACATGGGAGTTCAGCAACATAGCCATTATGCAAACTGCTGGTCCCATGAAAACCTATGATAAATTATGATTTAAAATTAACTAAGGAGGGTCAGCAGGTGGCATGGTGGTTAAAATGTTGGACTCCCACATGGCTGACTGGTTTGAATCCTAGACTGGCCAACTTGCTTTCTCACTTTCCCTGTCTCTTTCTCTTTCCCTTTCTCTTTCTCTTTCTCTTTCTCTTTCTCTTTCTCTTTCTCTTTCTCTTTCTCTTTCTCTTTCTCTCTGGTGAATAAATAATAATAATGATAATAAATAAAATTAAATAAATAATGATTTAATAAAAAATTAACCAAGGAATTGATTTTGAAATTGTGAAAGTTTTTTTTTTATTTTGGAGAGGTTTTTGCTATACGGTGCGTGCGCTCACCAGAAAGACAGAGACAGAGAGATAGAAAGTGAAATCACCCCCCCAGGGGGGATGGCCACACAATCCTTTCTCCTCCATTTTCCTCTCGGGTTCTTGGGCAACACACACATTCACCCAGCATGAGTTTTGAGCCACTAGATCCAGGACTTGAACCACGGTCCATTACATGCGAGTTCAACGACATAGCCATTATACTAAGTGCTGGTCCCGAAATTGTGAAAGCTTTCATGTAACTGGTTTTACTAGAAGAAAAGATTTTTGTAAAACAATTGAGATACTACCAGTTATCAAAGATTCAGATTTTTCCATTTTTTAAAATAGCAATTACTTCTTTTTTAAAAAAAACTATTATCAATTCAGATGAAAAGTAGATTTCAAGTAAAACTGCTCTACTCTTGAGATATAAAGATTTATAACTGTAGGGACCAGCAGTAGCGTAATGGCTATGTTGCTGGACTCCCACGTAGTCGACCGTGGTTCGCATCCGGACCCGGTGGCTTAAAACTCATGCCAGGAGCGTGTGCATGTGTGCCCAAGATCCCGAGAGGAGAATGGAGGAGAAGGGATTGTGGTGTGGCCATCCCCCCTGGAGGGTGATTTCTCGCTTCCTGTCTCTGTCTGTCTGGTGAGCGCATGCGCCCTATAGCAAAAACCTCTCAAAAATAAAAAAAAAAAAAGATTTATAACTGTAGTACTATCACAGAATATGTTTGTAATCTGGTTGAAATGGCCTATTTGCTTTTCTATGGTAGCACAGATCTCTTAAAAGACCACTGAGATTTTGTTTGCTATTGTCATTTTCAGTTTGTCAACTTAATTTTCATCTTCTGTTAGCTAAATGTAATACTGTACATTCCCTGTAAGAGCCATGAGACAAAGCATCTAAGTCATTCTTTCTTATAGTCAGCTTTTAAAAATATCTTACCCACCACAAAGTTTCTCTGATAGTGTAATAATGGCTATGCAGTAAAATGTTATTTTGCTAAGTTGCTTCAGTGGGTAGGTGGAATGTGCAATCTTATGCAGCCCTAGGTGTAAGTGAGAGATGACCTCATTTAGTTTTAATAGCATATTAGGTGATTATTTGATTGATTCATTTTCCATTTTTTATTACTTTCAGAGAGAATCATTGGCACTAGCAGTCACTTGTGGTTCGAAAGTATAAGCAGGTATGAGTAACATAAGCATTAACTTGTTATAAAATGTAGTATAACTCCTCATGGTGTATAAGGGAAAAACCTGCAGGAAATATATTCTTGTTCAATCACAGTGGTATTTTGCTATTGTGTGCAAGCTATATATTTTTTGAGATTGCATTTCCAAAAGCTATACCATAGAGCAGATGGCCATGGAATCAATTGTAGTTCTTTAGTGACAATGCAATATGTTAATGCTATGCTCTTCAACAGAAATGTGTTCTTATGGTAGCTATAGAACTAACACTATGTCATGAAATTTAAAAACTAAACTATTAAAATGTTATACACTTACTTGGGTAAAAGGTACATTCTGTCATAATCATGCTATTTCAAAATTACAGATATCCGAAAGTCAGCATCCAGTGTTCTAACTTTAACATAAGGGAATCTGAACCCCATTCAGTCAGTTGTTCAATATTAGCTATCTAGTTGGTGATGGTATAGGAAAATTCCGAGTCTTTGCATTCCAAGACTGATTACATTCCATTACTTTAGACAAACTTCTTTTTAAAAATCGACAAAACAACCTTGTTTCCAAGCGAGTTAGTTTGAAGCTATATCATGTCTGACAACTTTTCTGTTAGGCCTTGCACCTGCACAACTCAGAAACTTTAGAAGAATTTCATGTACGACTAGATTATGAGAACCATTTTGCACAAAAATGTAATGATCGCCAAATATAAACATTATATCTTTTAAAGTGAAATTCCCCACTTTTATTCTACATTATGTTAAAAAAGAAGGAGAGAAATAAAGTTACAGTCCACATCATCTGCTCCAAATCCCTCCAGGATGGAGAAATGGAGGAGAAGGGATTGCATGCGGCATGACCACATGCAGTCAAGGGGTGTTTCCTCTTTCCTTTAGTTTGTTTCTCTCTGATGAGTGCATACTTCACCTGGTGATTTAAAAAATAAAATCAAATGTCTGGCCATCACCACTATGATACTTTACTACAGAACGTGACCAAAACAAGAAAAATTAATGAGACAAACATTTAGAAAGGAAAACAGTAAATAAATATTCTAAAATACAAAGAGAAGGCAATTATTTGAAGGTTATAAAATTTTCTTCAAGAATCAGATAAAATAAAATTAAAACCATTGGAGAGTCAATGGTTCAAAAAGATAGGAATAAAACTAAAATGCACAAGCATTTACACATACATGTCTCTGCCAGAAGAACCAGGGGAAATAAGTAAGAGAAAAGGATGCCATTTTCCAATTGTAAAAAAATTTTAATAAACGTAGCAATATACTAAAGAGGAAATATGCAAGCCCAGTGGAAAAACTTCATAAATTTTGTCAAAGATACAACAGAAGACTTACATAACCGAGTGCCAGATGAATGTGAAAGCACCAACACTATTTTAAATTATAAATTTCATACACTTCTTACTTGAAAGAGTTATTAAGATTATTCTAGAATGTGAAAATTTTTCCTCAAACTATAAGTGTAATTTCATAACAATAATCAAGATTATTTTTAAAAAGAACGTACAAGTTAAATGATTATCTTTAAAACATGAAAATATACTATAAAGATATAAAAATTAGGGGACCAGCAGTTAGCGTAATGTCTATGTTGTTGGACTCCCATGTAGTTGACCTTGGTTCAAGTCCCAGACCCAGTGGCTTAAACTTATGCCAGGCACGTGTGCATGTGTGCCCAAGATCCCAAGAGGAGAATGGAGGAGAAGGGATTGTGGCATGGCCATCCTCTCTGGGGGGTGATTTCTCGCTTTCTGTCTCTCTCTCTCTCTGTCTGTCTGGCAAGTGCACGTGCCCTATAGCAAAAAAAAAAAAAAAAAAAAGAGATAGAAATTAGGCCTGTAACACGAACGTAGAAATAGACAACTGAGTAAGTGACATAATTAGTGGTCAAGACACAAGAGTAATTGAGAAAGTAGCTGTTAATAAATGGATGTAAATGGGCCCGCAGGTGGTATGATGGTTGGGGCACTGGACTCCCACATGGTGTGAATCCTGGATCTGGCACTTGCTTTCTCACTTTCCTTCTCTCTCTCTGGTGAGCACACATGACCTATAGCATATTTAAATAAAAATAATAATAAATAAAATTAAATAAATAATTCTTTAAAAAATATGTGGAAATATAAATGGTAACTATGTGCTGTGACACTATTCATTCAGGGAACCCCGTCGCTGCCTAATTATCATATATGAAAATACACAAATTAACTCCTATAAGGATTAAAGAGTTAATGGGTAAATAACTTACTTTCAAATGGTAAATATGGAGTAATAGATGCATAAAATTATAGTAGAGAAAAATTTCTTAAACGACACAACAAAGCAAGCAAACTTGATCAAATATAATCTAGAATTTTTGAAAAAAATTAGTGAGGGAAAATAATAAGCAGCAATCACAGCAATAATAACCACAAAAGAATGAACAACAGATGAGAAGTAAGTATGTATAACATACATAAAGGATATATGAAACTTAGAAAAGCAAACCCTATAAAAGTACTGGGCAAAAGATTCAGGCAGATAATTTACTAATAGCAACAGAAGTGGCCAATATGAAAAGATGTTCAACCTCGAAATACAAAACAGTTGAAAAAAATCAACAATAAAGCAAATTAAAAGCAGAAGATGTAATGTTTTACCCACCAGTTTGGGAATAACTTTCAACCAGGTTTTGGCATATTTTATAGAAGGAGTGTAAAAGGGTTTCATGTTTTTAAATGGTAATTTGGCAATAACTAGTAATACTTGAAATTTGCATACTCTTTGTTTCAGCAATTCTGCTGGTCTGAACACACTTACATACGTAAAAAGAGGATTATTGCTACACTTTTACAACAGTTTGAAACTGAATAGAAATTTTAATACATTATTGTGCATATGTACATAGCAGACACTGTGTCTGACAAAGTAGGTTTTCTGTTAGCATTTACTGTAATTATAGTAGTTATTATCATGATCACATCTGTGTTGAATGTTTTCCGTTTTCCACTCTCTACCCATCTTCATCTTGCTCTGGACTTGAGAGGACAGTGTTATGGACTACAACCACAGCCGTCTTCTTTGATTTTTGCTTCTGTTTAAATCTCAGCAGCAAGCAGCTTAAAGGTCATATTAGAATAAGTCTGGATAGTCATTATACTGACTCCATGCCAAGTAATTGTGGGTTAGATGCTTTGCTCTAATAAAGGCCACAGTTTTAGTCAGGTCCCCTCTCTGTTTTCTGGTAACCATTCCTATTTCTCGCTTCTTCAGGCCTAAGGGTGGTAAAGCTTCCTGCTTGTGGATCACATTCTGAATACCATCCCTAGCCTACTTTCTTAGGCTCCACTCACATTTCCATAACTAGCCACCTTCAAAGTGTGCAGATGAAGTGAATGGGTAATTATTGCCAGTACCCTTTATGACTGTACTCTCAACTATATGTAATTTTTGTTTATTGCTGCCTGCAATGGACCAAATGTTTGTGCCTATCCCCAAATTCATATGTTGAAATCCTAATCCCAGTGTGATGGCAGTAAGAGGTAGAGCCTATGGAAGGTCATTAGGTTGAGAAGGTAGAACTAGAACCTCATGAATGGGGTGAGTGGCTTCATAAACGGGACCCTGGAGAGCTCGTTCCATCTCTTGCCACTAGATGAGTATATGACAACAAAAAGGTGTCAGTAACCCAGCAGAGGGCCTTCACTGTACTGGCATCCTGATCTCAGACTTGTAGTCTTTAGAAGTGAGAAATAATTTCTGTTCTTTATGAGCAACCAGTCTATGGTACTTTCTTTGTTATAGCAGCCCGAACTAAGATGCTAGCATACTAGCATACACTAGCATAGCTTTTAGCTTTCTTTATTTTTCTAGTTGGTTTGTTTTTCTTTTTTCTTGTCTCCATTTTCTTCTCTATAGCATTTTGTTCAGAGAAGGTAACCACCTTCCTCAGCATAATGAGCAATCCCGCTAGTCAGTTTTCTGCTGTTATAACAGAGTAGCATGAACTGGATAGTTTATAGAACAACAGACATTAATATATCTGCAAAGGCTACGAAGTCCAAGATCATGGCATTGGCATATGGTGAGGGCCTTATTCCATAGTAGAAGGCATTACATGGCAAGAAAGCATGTGAATCAGAGAGAAGAATTTAGGCCACATTTATGTGTTTATTACGATCTCCACCCCTGAGATAACTGACTTCCCTAACAATGACATTAATCACTTCACGAGGGCAGAGTCTACATGGCCTAATCACTCTTAAAAGCCTCACTTTTTTAAACTACCAAATTGGCAATTAATTTTCAACATGAAGGAACAGCAGATGGCACAATGGTTATGTCACTAGACTCCCACATAATTGACCATGGTTTCAGTCCCGGACCTGGTGGTTTAAAACACCAGGCATGTGTGTAGGCCTGCCCAAAATCCAAGAGGAGAATAGAGGAAAAGGGATTGAATCATGGCCATCTCCCCTGGGGGTTGATTCCTTGCTATAGTGCATGTGCCCTATAGCAAAAAATCTCTCTAAAAAATAAATAAATAATTTTCAACATGAGTTTTGGAAGGGGCATTCAAATAACAGCATATGGTCATTTAAAAAGTTTATTTATTTCTTCATGAGCGAGAGATAGACACAAACAGAGAAAATGAAAGAGACAGCACACCAACAGCATCTCAACACTGCAATCCACCCCATGCCTTCGGATCATGGGCAAGCCCATGCTGTGGATATTTAGGGAGGACTCCAGATTTGAACTGAAAACTTTCTCCTGCGGGATTGCCTTGCAGCTCATAATAACTCAGAGCATATCATGTTTTATTTTTATGTTTTTAAGTGTATTACTTATTTCTTCAGACACACAGAGAGAGCACATGCGAGAGAAAGACCCCAACAGTGTATTCTCTCCATAATGTATCTGATCTCAGCTGGCCCAGTTATTGGCATGTGTGTGGATGCCCAGGTGTGTATAGAGAGGCCGCGGGACATAAACCCAGTACATTTCCCGGGTATGTCCAGTTGTGTTACCGTGCACCACAACCTGGCCCCTATCATGTTCTAGACACATTGAGGGCAACTATCTTACTAGCAGATAGGGAAGAGGATGTACTCTACTCTTTTTTCCCCAGGTACTAGTACAGGGGAGGGGTGTGTCTTTTTTCTTAAACTTACTAGATTCATGTGAAGTCGGCTCTCCTGAGAAATGAGATGGAAAAGCTGACATTTCTCCAGTTGGCACACTTAATGTAGTTTTGTGGCAACCTATGTATGTAAGAAAACATTCTATCTGACTAGGAACTCCTGTAGTAAAACAAAAAAATCTAAATCCCCGAGGCTGTGCATGTGGATTGGATTATAACAGTACTAACTGAAACACTTTTCTAGTTTTGTTTAAGATAATCCCAAGAAATACTAAAAACATTAATTGCACAGGAGCACCCACTTAAGAAAAAAATAGTATACATAAAAATATAAACCTGGAAGAAATTTAAACCATATAAAATGAATTTGCCAATCACTAAAAATGTTAAAGATATTATTAATTATATTTTTGTTTGACCTGTTAGAATTTAAAAGGACTTTCAGAAATATTTTCAGAACCTATTATTTTAAAAAAGACTGAAAAAGATTGCATGATTGCAAGCTGAAATGTTTAAAATTATTATTCTTAAAGCATATTTGAATAATAACCATTGAAGCAATCTAAACATTTGAAGACAATGCAAAAGATAATTGGAATGAATTAGAGAAAGCCGTTTTCTCTTACCATGAGTCTCTTGATCATACCCTATCCCTCCCTTTCAATACGCTCTCCTCTCCAAGTTTAAAGGCAGAGTGGAAAGGAAATAGTGTTTTTTTGTGTCTGAAAGACAAGTATGACCAGGACTATAGAATAATGGCAAGCAGGAGTCGTCTTCATCCTTTGCTGTGGTGGAGGATGGGGGAGGGACGGATCAGGAGCTAATTGGCCTCAGAATTTTTATACCAGCTGTTGAAGCCCTGTCCTTGATCATAGCTCCAGGGTTGCTGACTTTGTGAGACTCCACTATAGAAACCAACATTCAAGTAAGAAAAGCCCTGAAAAGTGAAGAAGAGCTGTTAATTAGACAGTACTGAATGAGCTGAGATATGAGACTGTGGGGCTGCCATACCTTGAGGAGAAATTTGGTCGATATAATAGCCCTGCATATTAGGGACAGCAAACGATGACTGAAAGGGTGGCCTTCTGAGGCTGAAACTTTATTCTTGCCTCAGAGTTCCCTACACAGCAAAGGGGTTTATCATTCACCTATCACTGTCACAAAATAGCAAGGGCTTTGAGACTCTCCACTGAACTTTACAGATGTTTGCAAAGCATTTATACGGCTCTTAAAAGTAAATGTGTTCCACCAGACTTACATAAACACTACTAAGATGAATACAGTCATTTTTCTTTTCTCAATGTCTTTGAGTTTGCAAATATTACCTCTGAAATGTAAATGGAACTTCCTTTTTCTTCTACTGTGGCATAGACTCTCAACTCTAATATTGAAACAAAATAGAATTATCTCAGAATGTAGTTGAGGTCTCATATTTGAGACCTCATAAAGAATCCTTTGTGTTCTAAAAATTTTGACACAGAAGTATGAGAAGTATAAGGAACAATGCAAACTCAGTTAACGTATACAATCCCTAGGCATTTTGGCATTTTTAATGGGAATTTTAGGCATAACATCTTACATAACTGCACAGAAACAGTAGTGTTTCAATTTCAGTCTTTTATCATCAGCAAGAAACTAGAAAATAGTGCTTCCTATGCTAAAGAAAAATTTGCTGGTGATTACACTTTTTATAGTTGAGCTCCTTACAGATGATTTTCCCCACTTGTAAAGAAAGTGGTAGTAACCATCTCACATTTTAACAGAAGAAATAGAAGGAAACAGATGCATTTGTATCACATTTATGCCTGAAAAGAGACTCCTCATTCTTCAGAGATTTTGTTTATGAAGATAGTTTCTATATCTTAGTGGCTCTTAGTTTACGTCTTCAAAATATATGAGATTTGTAATATTCTATTCTTACAACAACTGCTCAAAAAGGAATATTTCCTTTTTCTTTTTTTCTAATTTAAATAGATGGCCAGTGGATTTATTTAAAAGGGTACACATTTAATTATAAAGTTTAATGCTAAGAAGAATAAGATTTGCAAATAAAGTTCAGACAGCCACAAAGAGAAATGCATTGTTTTCTTGGAAAATCCTGAATTCAAAAATTTCTAAACATCCCACAGAAAACAGAAACAAAAAAATCTATAAAAAACTTAGCTTACTTCTGTGCATTACAAATGTGGAGAAGATTTATCTTTGAAAACCCGATCTTCAACAGGAATGGGAATCTACCTGAGTGTGGGAGTCAACACTCATATTAGAACAAATATTAAACTCATTTTATTAAGGAAGGCCAGGGTCTAGAGTTTTTTGTTTGTTTGTTTGCTGTAGGGCACATGTGCTTACTAGAGAGAGACAGAGAGACAGAAAGATAGAAAATGAGAAATCATACCTTAGAAGGGATGGTCGTGCTGCAATCCTTTCTCCATTTTCTTCCTGAGATTTTGGGCATGCATACACATGCCTAGCAGAATTTTCAAGTTGCCAGGTCCAGGATTTAGACCATGGTCAGCTATGTGGGAGTCCAGCAACTTAACCATGACACCACTTGCTGGCACCAGGGCTGTGGATTTTTAACATAAATATACATGTAAATTACTTTAGTGGGGGTGACTCATAGTTTGATAGCAGTAATAAACAATAAAATTGATCACTATTATAAAATCTCAAGCACTTGTTATGCTCCATATATCCTAAGAGATATTTCATACACATCTCACTTATATTCAAATCAATTTCATGAATTAGGAACTTTGATCTCAATTTACAAATAACTTAAAATGACAACTTAAAGTTGTATGGCAGGTTATGTCGGCAGTTGGTTAAGGCAACTGGATCCAATATCACTCACTATGCAGTTGGAGTTCTGGACCTGGTGGTTTGAAAACATACAGGGTGTGTATGCATACCTGCCCAAAATTCTAAAAGAAGGGAGAAATGGAGGAGAAAAGATGGTGATGTGACCATTCCCCCCAGGGGCTGCTTTCTCATTTCTCTCTCTCTCTCTCTCTCTCTCTCTCTCTCTCTCTCTCTCTCTCTCTCTCTCTCTCCAGATGCATTGTCTGTCAAATTAAGGAGGATAAAAAACTATTTAACTAGTGGGACCAGCAGTTAGTGTAATGACTATGCCACTGAACTCCCATGTAGTTGACCATGGTTTGAGTCCTGGACCTGGTGGCTTAAACTCACGCTGGGTGCATGTGCATGCATGCTCAAGATCCCGAGAGGTGAATGGAGGAGAACGTACTGCAGTGTGGCCATCCCCCCGGGGTGATTTCTTGCTTTCTATCTCTCTGTCTCTCTGTCTTTCTGGAGAGCACACACACCGTGTAGCGAAAAAAAACCTCTTCAAAAAAAAAAAAAAAACTATTTAACAAGTAAATGGTAAAGATAAAATTCTAATACTAATCAAAATTCTAATACTAGTCCCTTGATGTCATAGCCAGTGCTCTTTGCAATTGTTTTGAATGTGTGGTGCATAACAAAGCACCATGGAGTGGTACGAAACAACTGTCATTTATCGTATTTCTCTATGGTTCTCTTCTTTGACTGCACTCTGACAGAGTCCTGGGGCTGTAGTTAATACATGAGATTGTTCACTCACACACCCAACTGTGTTAGTTCAGGATCTTTTCATACTGGCTCTTCATGTAGCTTGGGATTTCTCAGAGCATGGCAGAGAAGGGTTCCAAGGGTGTCCCAAAAGGTAAAGGCTAGGGGAAACTTTATTGTCTTCTAAACTAGCCTGGATCATACTCCAGTTCTATTTTCGATACTTTTGTTTTCCCTAACAGTTGTAGTATTTACATTCTTACCAACAGACCAATTTTTCCACATCTTCAACAACATTTATTTTCTGATTTTATTAAATTTATGTCTTCCATGAATGACAGAGAGAGAACCTCCAATAGAATCCTGATGCCACAATCTTCTCCTAGCCCCAGCCAGCCCTGGATCTGGGCGCACATGCACCTAGTATACCCAGAGAGGTCCCTAGATATGAATAAGAAACTTCCCATGTGGGTCAGCGTCAGAGTGTGTAACTGTCATACCACTGTCCAGCTCCCAATCGCTTTTTAATGATGGCCAAAATGATGAGTGAGGAGTAACTTATCATGGTTTTGATTTGTATTTCCCTAGTGGTCACTGATGTTGAGAATATTTTTATGTGCTTACTGGTCATTTGTATATCTTTTTTTGAGAAATGTTTATTTAAGTCTTCTGTACATTTTTTAAAAAAAACTCAAGTTTATTCATAAAAGAGAGAGACATTCATCCTCAAAAGGGTTTGGTCCTTTTCCCCTCAGCCTTTCCAGCTGGTGGGGAACATGGGCCTGTGCGCCCTGCATGGCAATTAAACTGGAAATGGAGCCCATGACAATGTTACTTTTTTCCTTCTAGACTGGATGATTTTTTTTATTTCTAGTTTCTCTGGCTAGAACTTTCCATACTGTATATTCAATAAAAGAAGTAAAAGCAAGAATCACATCTTCTTCCTGATGTTAGAGGGAAATCTTTATCTTTCACCAATGAGTATGTTAGCTGTTGTGAAAATCTTTCAAGTCAGCATAGCCATTTTTAATAGTATGTCCAAATATGTACTTTTCCCAACAAAATTTTATTTTATTTATGTTTGTGCCACAGAACATCACTAAATAGACTTTAGTCTAGTTATGCAAGAATGAAAAAGTAAACAGAATGGTCAAAACAACCCAAGACAATGAACAAAATGCTAGCCAGTTTATAGGAAATGAAAATGTGAAATGAAAGTTATAATTACTAGAGCCAGCCAGGTCGCATAGTGTCTGACTGTTTGGTTTGTGTCTCAGACCCCACAGCTTGAAAAACATGCTGAGTGCATGTGTACGTACACCCAAAGTCCTGAGTAGATGGGAAGGGATTGTAGCATGGCCATTCCCCCTGGAGAGTCCTTTCTCACTTTCCCTTTTTCCCCTCATCTCTTTCTCTAGCGAGTGCATGCATCCTGTAGCAAAATATATATATATATATATATATATATATATATATATATATATATATATATATAAAAAGAATAAAGCTACCATTATTATATTTAAGGTACATTTACATATTTGTAAGTATTTTTAATCCCCCCAAATTAAAGTCAGTGCCTTCATAAAATGAAAGTAATTAGCAGTTTAGGATTACTCTTTTTTCTTCTTCTTTTAAAAAATTTATTTATCTATTTATTTATTTACAGTCATTCACTGTACATCAATACAGTATATAAAGTGAAATTTTCCATCCAGTATATATTATATATTGGCTCAATCAATTACCATACATGTTATCAAAAACAAATAATGTTCTATTTCTTGTTTCTTATTTATTTTGCTTTATTTTCCACCCCTTGATTCTCTACCTCTCACCCTCTGCCAACTCCTTACCTTCTCCCACACTGTCTCTGGTATGTACAATTGTTGTCCATACCTTTTTTGTCACACTTTATTGATTCACTAAAGACTAATTAATTTAAAGATTTTCAATGGCATATATACATATTTATGAATGTATGTCTGACTTTAGGTGTAAACCTCAGTGAGTAAAGTGAACATACTATAAAGTAGCACCTTGCTGGGGCTATATAGCTTACTGCAGTCATTAAGTAGGCATTAATATGTATTTTTAATACATTTTTTTAACTAAAAAAGTGCTAACTTTAATAAATCAAAATCAAAAAATGTTAAGAGAAATTTGCTTAAAACTTAAAGCCAGGAAAAAGGTTAGGATTCAGTTCAAATAATAGGTAGATGAGCCTATCTATAGTTCAAGAGAAGACAAAAATCCTTAAATATAAAAATCAAAGCATCAAAGAAAATCAGCAATATTTTAGTCTACAGTGAAAAAGTTCTATTTCACTAGCTCAGATTCACATAATTAATCTCTCTTCTATTGAATTTGCAGTGTTACTATGATCTAATTTTTCTATTTAAATGCTGGAAGTTAACATTCAACTCTAGACTTGTTCCTACCATTAGGCTGGCCATTATCTTGATTTCTTGTACTCTTATTTCAGGGTGTCTGACTTTAGTTTTCCTGGTATAGCACTCCCTTCAGCACTTCTTTTTTTTTTTTTTTTTTTTTTTTTGGAGAGTTTTTTACTATAGGGTGCGTGCGCTTGCCAGACAGACAGAAAGAGACAGAGAGACAGAAAGCGAGAAATCACCCCCTGGGGGGATGGCCACACGGCAATCCCTTCTCCTCCATTCTCCTCTCGGGATCTTGGGCACACACGCACACGTGCCCAGCATGAGTTTAAGCCACCAGGTCTGGGACTCGAACCTCGGCTGACTACATGGGAATCCAGCAGCATAGCCATTATGCTAACTGCTGGTCCCTCCTTCAGCACTTCTTGAAAAGCTGGTATGGTATTGGTAAATTCTTTCAGGTTTTGATTATCTGAGAATATTTTTGTCTTATTTTCTCATATGAAAGATAATATTGCTGGGTATAATATTCTTGGTTGAAATTGTTTTTCACTTAACACTTTGAATATATTTTTCCATTCTTTCTTTGCTTGCATTATTTCTGATGAGGGTCTGATGTTAGCCTTATGGGATATCCTTTGAAAGTAACTTGGCATTTTTCTCTTGTCAATTTAAGTATCTTGTCTCTGTGGTCTTGGTCAATCTGGCTATGATGTGCCTCAGGGAAGACCTTCTTGGGTCGATTCCATGTGGTGTCCTTTGTATTTCTTGGATCTGGATATTTGAGTGCCTCTCTAGGTCTGGAAAGTTTTCTTCCAGGATTTCATGGGATAGATTATCAATATCCTGATTAGTTTCTTCAACTTCTGGGATACTGATGAGTCAGATGTTTGGGTATTTAATAGTATCTAGTATTACTCGTATATTATTCTCATTTTGGGGGATTATCTTCTCAGTCTTTTTGATATCTTTTTCTAGGTCAGAGATTATATCTTCTATGTCTGTGATTTGATCTTCTGAAGGGTCTAATCTGCTTTTGAGATTTTCAAGGGAAGTTTTGATTTCCTGTATTACAGCCTTCATCTCTAACAACTCCATTTGATTCTTTTTTATGATGTGTATCTCTTCTTTCAGATAGTGCAAGAACTTCCTCACCTCCTGGAATTTGGTGTCTCTTTCCTCCTGCATCTTCTAGAATTCATTGTCTCTGTTCTCTTGTATCTTTGTTAGCTTTGTCACTATAAATATTTTAAATTCTTTATCTGACATTTCCATGAATTTCCTTGTATTCTTTGTTGAGGAAGAGGAGTTGTTCTTTTCCATTAGAGGAGATACATTTTCTTTGTTTCTCATTTTTTTTTTTTTTTTTGGTGCCTTTGAAGTGGTTTCTGGTGATCTGATGGATTATACATTTTTTTCCTATTTTTTTGAGTTGAATCTGAGCAATCAGAGGAATGCAGAAGGAAGTGACTTGCAGTCTGTAAACAGTACTGTTTTTCTCCCTTTGTACAACTGATTCAATGAAAATTGAGGATTAATCTGACCCCAAAAGCATTCAGATATTTGGCTACTGAACATCTAGCCCTGTCTAGAAAATCAGTGTATGATGCCTGAGCAGAAAAGTGAGAAAGATAAGAAGAAAAGGAAAAGGAATAAAACAAAACAAAACCAAAAAACAAATAAGAGAACAAACAATAAGAAAAAGAGAAGAAAAAAATTTTTGGCAAAAAATGAAAAGGCATGCTACTTAGAGTTCAAATATAGATGGTTGTTGATTGACTTATCCTGTGGGGCCAGGTGTAAAGATAAGAATTAGAAAGATGAAAGAGCAGCAGATAGGTGGGTTTACATTTTTTTAAAATTAAAAATAAAGAGAGAGAGATGAAAAGAGACAGAGAGAATAAGTAGAGTACACTAGCCTGACCCCTGGCTAGACTGGGGAGTGGGAGAGTGAAGTCTGTACAGAGGGTCTTTGGTGGTTGAAATCCCTGAATGGGGCATCTCAGAACTCAAATATAGATGGCTGCTGATTGACTTATTCTGATTCCTGGCTAGACTGGGGAGCAGGTGGGTGAAGTCTGGGTAGAGGGTCTTCAGTGATTGAAGCAGTTTAGGATAGCTCTATATGGCCAGTCTGTGGCATGGTAATTAAAGTGTCTACATGACTGACTAGGCAGTTGGAGTCCTGGACTAAGGGGCTTGAGAAACATGCTGGATGCATGTGCATGTATGCATAAAATCTCAAAAGGAAAGATAAATGGCAGAGAAGAGATAGCTGTATGACCATGACCCATGAGGGGGGTGCCTTGGCAAATTTTAAAATGTAGATTAATTTAAAAATTACTCTTTAAAATATATTTTAGTATGGCAATTGTAACATTTCAAATGAGTGAAGAAAAGATAGATTAGATTATTAAATAAAGTACACATTGAAAATTAGACATTGATTTGAAAAAATTGAACTCTAAACTCTAAAAGACACTGTTCCCAAATGTATTCCAGAAGAACTAAAAAAAAAAAAAGGAAAAATAAAACCATCAAAATATGAGAAGAATATAAGAAGGCCATATTTTACAATATGGGGGTACAGAAGACCTTCCAAAGAATGACATAATAGCAAAGATTGACATAAATGACAAAATAAAAGTTAGTAATTCTGATAGAAATGACAGAAAACTAAAAGACAAAATGGAGTAAGTTGCTAATATATGAACAAGAGTTATTATCAAACATGAAATAAAAAAACTCTATTTAAAAAATTCTACAAAGGTAGCAGCCAGCAGCCTGGTACATCTGAAGGCATCTGGTCAGCAAGGGACAGAGGCAGGGGCAACACTGCCCCCACCACCTCCCATCCAGACCCTCCAGTCCAGGGTCCACCCAGACCCATAGATTGACCCTTTGGCTGTAGCAGCCAGCAGCTTGGTACATCTGAAGCCATCTGGCGAAATCGAGGAGCGCTAAGGCGGGGCAGGGCGCTAAGGCGGGGCGGGGCGCTAAGGCGGGGCGGGCAGCGCAACTTTTTCTTTATTCCCCTCTCTCCTCCTTTCTTTTCCCTTATATTATCTTCTCTTCTTCTTCTTCCATCTTGCCAGGGGGATTAGCTAGGTCTGGAATCAGAGATCTGAAATATTCTAGTCATATAAAGTTCTATGGGTTCCTCCCTTATATGGAACCAGCTGTGAAAAAGGAGATACTGCTCTTCAGACACCTGAATATAGAATCCTTTCAGAGACAACATTACTGAAAACAACAGAACAGAGACTTCTGCAGACGTCAATTTGCAACAAAAGGGAAGGTACTCCTAGCCAGTAAAACATTCACCTAACAGGTACTTAAAAGTTAGTACATCTTCCAATGGCTAGAAGTAGAAGAAGAGCCTCAGGTATGAATAAACAAGGAAATATATCTCCTTCAAAGGAACAGAGTAACTCCCCTCCATCTTTTGTGCTGATGGACGATATTACCAATATGTCAGACAAAGAATTTCGTACATTTATGGTGAACAAATTCTTCGAGTTGGAACAGAAAGAGTTGGAACCAACTATAGGAGATGAGAAAGTCATTCCAAGATATGAAAGAAGAAATGGACACTCTGAGAAAGAACCAGATGGAGCTATTAGAGATAAAGTCTGGAATAGAGGAAATCAAAAACTCCCTTGAAAGTATTAAAAGTCAATTAGACCATGCTGAAGATCGAATCTCCAATGTAGAAGATAAAATCTCTGACCTAGAAAGAACCACCAAAAAGACAGAGAAAAATAACAACAAAAAAAGAAGATAATATACAAGAAATACTAGATTCCATAAGATGCTCACATATCAGAATAATTGGCATCTCAGATGGTGAAGAAACTAATAACAGCATGGAAAATCTATTCCATGAAATCCTGGAAGAAAATTTCCTGGGTCTAGAGAGGCACTCTAGCATCAAGACCCAAGAAATACAAAGGACCCCAGTTAGAATCAACCCCAGAAGGTCTCCCCCAAGGCACATCTTAGCCAGACTATACAAGACCACAGATAAAGACATGATACTAAAACTGGCAAGAGAGAAATGAGAAGTGACGTACAAAGGTCATCCCATCAGGCTAACACCGGACCTCTCAATGAAAACAATGCAAGCAAGGAAAGAATGGGAAGATGTATTGAAAGTGCTAAGAGAGAAACAATTTCAACCAATATTATTGTACTCTGCAAGATTATCCTTCATATGGGAAAAAAAGATTAAAATCTTCTCAAACAAGACCTGAAAGAATTTGCCAGCACCAGACCAACTCTTCAAGAAACCTTGAAGAAAGTACTGTTCCAGGAAAACTAAAGAGCCAACAGAAACAAAGGAATAAAAGGCTGCTGTGACAATGGTCAACTTAAACGTCAGGACAGATCCAGTTACATCGATAATAACATTGAATGTGAATGGATTAAATTCTCCAATCAAGAGACACAGACTGGCCGAACATCATGCCTCAGAGAATCAGAGAAGCAACAGCAAAATAATCCAAAAAACTCCAGGAGAAAGGAAATAATAAAAATCCGAGCAGAAATAAATGAAATAGAAAATAAGCGAACTATACAGAAAATAAATGAAAGTAAAAAATTCTACAAACAACTTTAAAAATTGCAAATAAAATAAGCGTAAAATTAAGAAAAATGAAAGTAAAAGAACAAATGATCAATGGGCTTGTGAAAGTGTTTGATTCAACTACAAATAAAAGGAAAACAGTAATATGCATTTTCCTGTTGGAGTGGCAAATATTGAAAAATTTGGTGATCTCTAGAGTCTAAAGTGTACTGTTTATTCACTCTTTTCTTAGCTTTGTAAAATGTGCATTTAGTGATTGTATATCTTTGTACTGCACAACATAGGTTTTCAAAGCATTCATGCAGTGCACATTGATCAAGTCAAAAATATTACTTTATCTTCAACAGATAACTTTCCTTTCTTGTGTCTCTTTAATATCCTTTTCTTGAGTCCTTACCTTCCACCACTTACTCTCCACTCCCTCCTATACAGTCTCTGGTATCTACACTTGCTCTCCCTGATATTATAGCTTCCACTCTTTCCGTTTCTGTCATACAGTGCAGACATTCAGTATATATTGAGCAGGGACACACGTCTGCCTTTCATAGTCTGGCTTGCTTCACTTAACTTTAAATCTATATTAATCCATTTTGTAACAAATAATAGATTTTCATCATTTTTTTTATGCCCGATTAGTATTCCATAGTGTATATGTGCCACATTTTTCCAATTTAGTCATCCATTCTTGGAACAGATCTTGCCACATTGCAATTCCTTTGCCTCAGACTCCTGAGTAGCTAGTACTACAGGCATGTGCCAATATTTTGTTTTGTCATATATATATATATATATTTATTTTATTTTATTTTATTTTTTTTGCCATAGGGCATGTATGCTTATTGGGGGAAAAAAAAAAAAAGGAAAAAAGAGAAAGTGATAAATCACTCCTAGAAGGAATGGCCATGGCCATGCTATAATCCCTCTCCTCCATTCTCTTCTCAGGATTTTGGGCATGCATGCACATGCACCCAGTATGATTTTTAGATTGCCAGGTCTGGGATTTGAACCTCATGGTTGGCCATGTGGGATCCAGTACCTTAATAACCACACCACCTTCTGGCTCTGAAAGAGAATTTTAAAATCATATTAAAGCCAACTAAAAGTTCATCAGCTTTTTATTATAACAATACTCTAGCAATTCTAAACAATATTTAAATACTTTTCTGACATTAAATTAAATTAAATACTTTTCTGACCAATGTTACAGTTGCAATGCTCCCATCCAAACTCCCAACTTGGTATGCCATCTATCCCATAGTAAGTGAGATGACAGCAGCTTCTTGCTTTTACTAACCTCATGGTTTCCACAACACATCCAAATTGGTTTCTCAACTCTTCCATTATCTGTGTAACAATTTTTTTCTTTAATTTTTGCCTGAAGTCATGTGTACTCAGAGAGAGAAAGAGAGAAATGTGAGAAAACACTCCATGGTAAACGGTCAAATCACAATCCTTCCTCCTGCAAATCTCTGTCTTTTTAGGTGCATGTATCTGCATGTGCCCAGCATGTTTTCAAGCCCCTAGGTTGAGGACTAAAATTGTGCAGTTGGCCAGATGGGACCTAGCCACCTTAACTACCATATGACAGGCTCATCCTATGTCACACATGTCTTATTTTAGCAATTGAGGTCTTCATTTTCCTGTTTGAATCCTGACTGATAAACACAGTACATGTGGAAACTAGCATTCTCATTTGTTATCAGTATTAGTAATACAACTATAAACTTCTTAAATGGAATTTGATAATATTCATTCGATTTTAAATGTGCATGCAGTTAATGTAGAGATGCCAATGAAGGGCAGTGGGTTTTGGGTTTTCTAACTTAAATTCTTTTGTAATAGTTTCTATGACCTCACAGTAAAATAATTAAAAAAGAAAAAATTAATTAAAAAGAAAAAAATTCTATACTGTAAGCACATACTGCATGCTGTCAGCATCTCTGATAGTTGGGGTGGGTCTAGACAGCTGAAATTAAGGAAAAAATTAAATCTTAGTTAAAGATGAGCATGACTAGAACAAATCATGAAGTAGAGGGAGGAAACTAATCAACGGTGAGGGATGGACCTGCTGCTAGCGTGCAATTAATTTCTAAGCCAAAGACATAATGAACTGGGGTGTTATAAGATATGTTATGAAACCTGCTGTGAAGAAACAGAAAAGCAATCATGCTAGCTCAGAAGGAACATATTGTCGTCTTCTCAAAAGTTTAGGAGTTAAGCAGACTTTCAGGGATCACTTTTACCAGGCTGCAGGGAGCCAATGAAGTGGAAGTCATGTGTGTTATTGTAGAGTTGTGATGGATAATTCATAGTCTGATAAAGCATGTGGTGCTGAACAGTGTAAAATACCAAGTTCTCAGTGTGTGGGACCTAGGCCCAGGGACTGCAGCAATTGCAAAGTTCCCGCACAGACAACACATTTTTGCTGTAGGTTAGCCAAGTAAGGTGTTTGGCACATTACTATGAAAGAAACCATGCTAGAGCATCTGGAATCAGACAGACCTGAGCTTGTACTTATAACCTTGCTAGCAGTGAGACCTGGACATATGACTCCAGTTTTCTTAGCTTCTGTTTTTTTGTCTACAAATGTAGTTAGCAACACTGATACCATCTTCTTATTTTATGACCTGAGTAAGCACTTATTCTCATTGTGAATACTCACCCATTTGTGAATACTCATATTTTGATGACTAATTAATCAAAAAATCATTTATATGTTTCTGTATTCAGAATTGTTTTATTGCCATTATGAAATTGCAATCACTGCTGAAAGTATGACTATTGTGACATGTGGCTCCACAAGAGCGTATTCTTATAGTTCAGGCATATTGGAACTAATTAAATGGGAATATTATGAATATAAAAAGTGGTGATTCCAAAGTTTTATTTTGGAGATCCACATATTACAGTAAATAAATGTAGTCATTTTAAAAGAAATCTGTATGAATGGAGAAAAATCCTCACAACATAAAAATAGTTTGGAGACAGTGAAACATCAGCCATCTGACTGACAGAAAATATGTAGGATTCTTATCCAAGTTCTGTAATATAAAAGTCAATTAGCAATTTTATATGATAGTTATTCCATTTTTAATGATAAATAACAGACAAAGCACTTAATATGTGCCAAGTTCTCTTTTAAGCATCTCACATAAATGCTCATCTAATCCTTATCAAAATTTCATTAAGTTGTCATTATTATTATTCTCATTGTATACATGAGGAAAAGGAAGCAGAGTCTAGGTATTTGAAATTAAGAATAAATAGAGGAATAAATACAGTCATATATCTTTTTTGTTGTTGAGAGAGAGGTTTTTGCTATAGGGCGCATGCACTCGCCAGACAGAGAGACAGAGAGATAGAAAGCGAGAAATCATCCCCCAGAGGGGATGGTCACGCCGCAACCCCTTCTCCTCCATTCTCCTCTCAGGATCTTGGGCATGCACGCACATGCGCCTGGCGTGAGTTTAAGCCACCGGGTCCAGAACTCAAACCGCGGTCGACTACATGGGAGTCCAGCGACATAGCCATTACACTAACTGCCGGTCCCAATACAGTCATATATTTCTTGATGACAGATATATATTCTGAGAAATGGAAAATTAGACTATTTTGACATTGTACAGACATTAGAGTATACTTCCACAAACCTAGGTGGTACAGTCCTATACACGCTTCAGTTATTAGCCTATTGGCTAATGTAAGTATTTGTGTATCTAACTGTCAAACAGGTATAGTAAAAATATGACATAAAGATTAAACTGGTACACTTGTTTAGGCTATTTACCATAGGTGGAACTTATAAGACTGGAAGTTCCTCTACATGGGTGAGTGAGTGAGTGGTGAGTGAATATGAAGTCCGAATGAAATGGGGATTTTAATGTCTCTGTATTGACTGATAGGCATGGTATTCCTTCCGGAAAAAGATATGTAATACACTGTAAAGTTACATGTGATTCAATGTAATATAAACAAGATTATGATGATAGTAAATAAATAAAATAGAAAAAAAGAAATATCTTATTACACTTTGCAGATTTTCACTTTTTAAAAAAATAAATGAAATATTATGTCAAGCAAGTCTATAAGCAGCATTTTTCCAATAGTATGTGTTAACTTCATGTCTCTAAATCACATTTTGGCTATTTCACAATATTTCAAATTGGTTTTTAGGGTGCATGCACTCACCGGAGATTGAGAGAGATAAGAGAGAAGAAAATGGCAAGGCACCCCTCCCCCCCCCAGTGGAGATGCTCAGCAGGCATGCTACCCCATAATATTTCAAATGGAGATCTGTGGTCACTGATCTTTGATGTCACTAATGTAAGTTCTGGGCTGTCACCTACCACACCTATCTAAAACAGTATAGTTGACAAATGTGTGCATTGTGACTGTTCCACCACCTGGCCATTTCTTTGACTTTCTCCTTCTCCTTGGGCCTTGTCTTTCTCAAGACAAAAATATTCAAATTAATCCAACTGATAACCCCATAACAGCCTGCAGATGTTCAAGTGAAAGAAAGAGTCCTATCTTTCACTTAAATCAAAAGCTATGAATAATTAGACTTAGTGAGGAAGGCATGTTGAAAACCAACATAGGTGGAATGGTAAACAGTCAATTTGAGAATACAAAAGGAAAGGTCTTGACTGGAATTAAAAGTATTATGGCAGTGAACACACAAAAGGAAAAGTGAAATCATCTTATGGTTGATATGGAGGATGTTTTTGTGGTCTGGACAGAATATCAAATTTGCCACACATTCCTTTAAACTGAAGTCTAATATATGGCAATGCCCTAACTGTTCAATTCTATGAATGCTGAGTGAGGTGAGGAAGCTGCAGAAGAAAATGTGGAGGCTAGACATGTTGGTCCATATGACTTAAGGAAAGAAGCCATTTCTATGACTAAAAAGAACAAGGTGTGGCAGCAAGTGCCAGTAAAGAAGCTGCAGCAAGCTACCCCAAAGATCTGGACAAGGCCACTGATGAAGGGGGCTACACTAAAAACCCTATTTCTAATGGAGACAAAACATCTTTCTAATGGAAAAGATGTGATTTTAGGACTTTCATAGGTAGAAATAAGTTAATGCCTGGCTTCAAAGCTTTCAAGAATAGGTTGACTCTTTTGTCAAGAGCTAATGCGGTGGGCAACTTTTAAGTTTTAATCTCCCAGACCCAAAAAAGTCCTTCAGAATTATCATTAATTTACTTTGCCTGTGTTCTATAATGGCCTAACAAATTCTAGATGGCTGCATATCTGTTTACAGTGTGTTTTATTAATATTTAAAGCCTACTATTGAGATCTATTGTTCAGAAAACAAGGTTTCTTTCAAAATGTAACTATGCATTGACAATGCTTCTGATTACCCAAGAGTTCTGCTGGAGACGTACAAGTAGATTAATATTTTCATGCCCAGTAGCAAAACATCAATTTTGCAGTCCATATATCAGAAAATAATTTAGAATTTTGAGTCATAGTATTTAAAAAAACACATTGTGTAAGATATTTCTGAAAGATCTGTGCAAAGTAAATTAAAAACCTCTTGGACCTTTCATCAGTATGGATGCCATTAAGAACATTCCTAATTCATGGCAAGAGGTCAAATCTGAACATTAGTAGGAATTTGGAAGAAATTGATTCTAACTTTGATGTATAACTCTGAGAAACTAAAGACTTCAATGAAGAAAGTAACTGAAGATGTGATGGAAATAGCAAGAGAACTAGAATTAGAAGTGGATCCTGAATTGATATAATTTCATGACAAAAATATAATACATGTAGAGTTACTTCTTAAGGATAAGTAAAGAAAGTGATTTCTTGAGATGAAATCTAATCCTGGTGCAGATGCTGTGAATGTTGTGAAAAGGATCATAAAGGATTTAGAATAGTATATGAACACTGTTGATGAAGCAGCACAGGGTATAAAGATTGACTTCCATTGAAAAAAGTTCTACTATGGGCAAAATGTTATTAAATAACATTACATGCTATAGAGAAATCTCATGTGAAATGACGAGTCAATTAAGAGCGACCAGCAGTTGGCGTAGTGGTTAATGTGTTGGACTCCCATATGGCCGACTGTGGTTCAAATTCCAGGCCTGTTAGCTTGGAAATCACACTGGCCATGTGTACATGTGTGCTCCAGATCCAGGGGGAGAATGGAAAACAAAGGATTGTGATGTAGTCATCCTACCTGGGGGTGATTTCCTGCTTTCCCTCTCACTGTCTCTCTCTGTCTCTTTGTAGCCAGCACACGGGCCCTCTGGCAAAAACCTTAAAAAGAAAAAAGAAAGGAAGAGTCAACTAATAGAGTCAACTAATAGAGTAAACTTCATTGTGGTCTTATTTTAGGAAATTGCAACAAACAAAAATTGCCAAACTATAGCAACCACCACTCTGATGAGTCAGAAGCCATCAGCATCAAAGTTAGACTTCGGGAACCAGCAGTTAGCGTAATGGCTATGTCGCTGGACTCCCACGTAGTCGACCGCGGTTCGCGTCTAGGACCCGGTGGCTTACAACTCACGCCGGGCGCGTGTGCGTGCGTGCCCAAGATCCCGAGAGGAGAATGGAGGAGAAGGGATTGCGGCGTGACCATCCCCCTGGGGGGTGATTTCTCACTTTCGGTCTCTCTGTCTCTCTCTGTCTGTCTAGCGAGCGCACGCGCCCTATAGCGAAAAACCTCTCCAAAAAAAAAAAAAAAAAAGTTAGACTTCCACCAGCAAAAAGACTGCAGTTTGTTGAAGGCTCAGTAATTATCATTTTTCAAACAAAAAAAGTATTTTTGTTTAAGGTATATACAATGCTTTTACATGTAATGCTAATATTATTGGAAAGTAGTGTAAGTGTAACTTTCACATGCACTGAGAAACTCAAAAATTTATGTGACTTGCTTTATTATAATATTTGCTTTTTTGCTTTAGTCTGGAACAGAATCCAAAGTATCTCCACAGTTTACCTATAAAATACTATAAATGTCATAAATACTGTACATTTAGGCTACTCTAAATTTATATAATTTTTTCCTTCAATAATAAATTAACTTTAGCTTACAGTAACACTTCAATTGATTAAACTTTACACTTTGTAAACTTTAAAACTTTTTGAACTTTTTGACATTTTGCATAATACTTCATTTGATATACAAACACCTTGTACAGCTTCACTAAAGTATTTTTTATTATTATTCTATAAGCATTTTTCCATTTTAAAATGTTTTAGTTTTTTTATAAAAACTTTATTTGTTAAAAATAAAGTAGTGTAAGTACTACTTACACAAACACATGAGTCTAGGCTATGGAGGGTTAAGATCATCAATATCACTTTCTTCCACCTCCATGTCTTGTCCTACTGGAAGGTCTTCAGGCAACACTAACTTATAAGGAACTGTCATCTCCTAAGATAACAATGCCTTCTTCTGGAATACCTCTTGAAGGACCTGCCTGAGGCTGTTAAGCAGGAATCATTCTTTTCAGAAATATGTGCATAGTGGTTTGCCTTTTTTTTTCCACAGAAGATTTGCTTATAAGCAGAGAATGCATCATGAACAGCCGTCTCTATAAAAAAAATATTTTAAGTGTTGGGAATCCATGTTTATAAATATTTTATGGAGCTTGTTGAAGTCTGCAGAAGTGTCTGCTCTACCCTTCACTGTGAATTTTATTGAGAATTATTTTTCTTTTGCAGTTTCCATTTCTTTGTCCTCTTCTTCATCTCTGTGTTCCTATTATGGTTTCAACAATTCTTCATTAGTCAGTTTCTCAGGAATCACTTCTGGGAGATCTTCAATGTCATACACATTTACACCAAATTAAAATTGTTTGCCATTAGGACCAGCAGTTAGCGTAATGGCTATGTCGCTGGACTCCCACGTAGTTGACTGCAGTTCGAGTTCTGGACCCAGTGGCTTAAACTCACGCCGGGTACATGTGCGTGCGTGCCCAAGATCCTGAGAGGATAATGGAGGAGAAAGGATTGTGGCGTGGCCATCCCCCCGGGGCGTGATTTCTCGCTTTCTATCTCTCTGTCTGGCGAGTGCATGCACCCTATAGCAAAAACCTCGCAAAAGAAAAAAAAAAAAAAAAAAAAAAAAAAGTACAATTATAGACAAACTTCTTGAAAGTCTTTTTTTCCACATGCCATTTATATACTCTAGGTGACATCGCCCAAAGCTAACAATGTTATATTTTTTAAGGTTTTTGTCTTAGGACACATGCAATCTCCAGAGAGAAAGACAGACAGACACAGTGAGAGGGAAAGTGAGAAATCACCCCCCCAAGAGGAATGCCACACCACAGTACTTTCTCCTCCATTCTCACCCCAGGATCTTGGGTATGTATATACATGCACCTGGCATGATTTTCAAGCAACCAGGTCCAGGACTTGAACTGAGGTGGGACATGTGGGAGTCCAGCAATGTAACCACTATGCCATCTTCTGGCTCCTCAAACAATATTATTTTTTATATATAAAATTTTATATTATTATTATTATTATTATTTTATACATTTAATTGCTATATATCACACAAGGGAGAGCTAAGAAATTCATGGAAAATGCATATTATCCAAAAATATGCATAAATTTCAATTTTTTTGGTACCAAAATTAACTCATACTTCAATTACATTTTTCCCTTTCTTCATTTCTTCCTTCCTTCATTCTTCCTTTTTCTTTTTCTTTCCATTTACATTTTGTCAGAGGGCACGTGCCATCAACTGAGAAGGGGTAGAATAAGAAAGCATCCTGCACGGGGAATGATCAGACCACAATCCCTTCTCTTCCATTTCATTCTCTTTCTAGTATTTTTGGGATGCATGCACGCATCCATGGTGTATTTTTCATCACCTGGTACAAGACTCAAAGTGTGCAATTGGCCATGTGGGATTCAGTTGTTTTAACCACCATGCCAGGGTATGTCCCTTTCAATTATTTTCCTTTGATTTTTGACATCTCCTTTCAGATGTAATCCTTCCAGAATTTCAAACATGTCCTCTATGTGTCCTCTTCATTTGCAGGTATAGTCTGAGCAAAAACCCTCCTCGGGTTAAGTAAATCTTAAAAGCTGCTATGTGGTGTCCAGAGGGAAAAACACCACTTTGATATTGTGATGATCACCAGTAAAAAAAGGATGTTTGGGAACACTCTCATCAATAAGCAAAATATTGAAAGATATGTTATTCTCCAAGCAACTCAGTTTTATTTTACTGGCAGGTCAATTCAGGAGAGCATCTTAGAGGTGCAGCTGGGTCATTGATGACCTCTGATTGTTTCTGTAGTACACTAGGAATGTGTGCTTACTGATAGGGCTCAAAGGATTTGGAGTTCTCCCTGTGCCGAATCGAATCACAAAGTATCCATTTGTAGTCTTGAGCAAAGTTGTTATGTTGTCCTTAGAAGCCTTTACACTGGCCCTGCCTTGGTCTCCTTATGAATGGAACTGTTTCCAGAAAAGAGAGGGTTCATCCCTATTGAAAATTGACTCTGGTGAGCAATTTACTTCTACAATCAGTTTATCTACAGTTTCCAAAAATTCTTTAGCTACCTTCACATTAGTACTAGTTGACTCCCCACTTGCTTTCACTTTCTGTTATCAATAATTCATGAATTATTTAAACCACCAGGAGTTAGTCATAAATTCATCCCTGTAGTTGGGCCCAGCCTTTTATTTCAATATTGCAAACAAAGTTTTTGCTTTAACTATAATCATTGTGGTACTGACAGGAATTTGTTTCTATGTCTGGTCTTCACCCCAGATTACTAGAAGTTTGTCTATATTTAGTATAGATCTTTTATTTTTTTATTTTTTTTTTTATTTTTTTTTTTAAGTCTTTTAGTCTTCAATGAAGCAGATTCTTCAACAGCCTCCATTACTTTGTTCTTGTTCTTAGCCACAGTGGAGAGTGTCATGCCTGTCTGGTGAAAAATAACTACTACTGCTTTTTCACCTCTTAGTTTTTATTTTCATTTTGTTTTTGTTGGGCCAATCACTTAATTTGCTTCTCACTGGCAACATTAGCAGTGGATTTTGTATGTCTAAGACTCAGGATAAAAAGACACAATGAGATTAAATCGAGCATAAGAGAAAATGATACAATTAAGAGACTCAATAAACAGTAGATACATAAGATTGGTGCTGACATAACATGGCATAATGTTTTATGGTAAACTTGTTTTTTTTTTTTTTTTTTAAATTTGCTATAGGTTGTCTATGCTCATGGGAGAGAGACAGAGCGAGTGAGAAAAAGTGAGAAAGAATCCCCTTCCTGGGGGATGGCCACACCACAATCCCTTCTCTTCTACTCTTCTCTTTGGATTTTAGGCATGCATACACACGTGCCCATGTGTTTGTCAAGCCACCAGGTCCAGGACTTGAACTGCATAGTTGGCCAGGTGTGATCCATCAGCCTTAACAACCATGCCAAGAGCTGGCCCCCTATCTTCTCTTTAATAAGTTAAAAGTCCCTTGTAAATGTTTCTGGCATTTTTACCTTGGCATATTTATTGGTTGTTACAATAATTTAAGATATATATCCTTAATTTTTTATAGCCAATTTAGAGTTAATATTTTAGCATTTTACATAAATGGAGAAACATTTCAATTTAGGCTTATTTAGTAGTCACTTGCTAGTCTTTATTTTATTGTTTCATTTTTTACTGTCTTATACCTCCATGTATCATAAAATCTAAAAGATAGTGTTAATAATTTTATTTTATACAACCATATAAATTTTACAGAAACTAGGAGCATATATATTTAATTCACCCATATGTTTACTATTTCTAACACTCTTCATTTATTCCTGAATATCCAAGTTTTCTGAAATTATTTTCCTTTATCCTAAAATAATACTTTTTAGCAATTATTTCTGTATGGACCTGGTGGAGGTAAATTCCTGTTATTTGACCTTATATGATAAATGTTTTATGTTATATTTATTCACATTTATCTCATTTTGGTTACAACTTAAATCTGCACATTCATGTATTTCTTCAAATTTGGATAATTTCTTTTACTGTTTCTTCAAATATCATGTCTTCTCTCTTCAGTCTTTTCGCTCTTTTTGATTTTTGATATTAACGCACAGGTTTATAATATTGACACACAGGTTCTTGAAATTCTGTATATTATTTCAAGCTTTTCTCTTTCTTTTTCTTCTGATTGTGATTTCTATATGGCTAATTCGCTTTTATTTTTTATTTTATTATGTCTCTTCTGCTATCAATTCAGTCAGGTATTTCTTATTTTAGATGTTGTGCTATATCAGTCCTAAAATTTACTTTAGATATTGCATTTGTTTCTTCTTCCCTTTTTAGATATTCATTTTATAGTATTTTCTATCTTTTATTTCACCATCAGTATATTTTACTTTACCTGACCACTAAGCATGGTTACATCCACTTTTCTGATAACTGCAACATCCTGGTCCTCTCAAGTTGGTAGGTGTTTATTTCCTGTTGTCTTGAGATTGAACCATATTTCTTGCTTTCCATATGATGACGATGTCAGTTGGATTCTAGACATTTTGTATACTATGTTGTAATAGACTATGGGTCTCTCGATACAGTCCTTAAAAGTAAAATATTATTGTTTCATTAGGCAGTGACTTGCATAGACTAAGACAGACAACGATACATACAATTGAGATCCGAGTTCATTGCTTTCAACCATGGTTGAAAGATGTTTTCAGTTTTTCCCATGCATAGTCAAGAGTTATCTGTAATTTAGGCTGCCTACACACTGACGTTTTTTGCTCTTTTCTGTTTTTTTTTTTTTCCTCTCAGTTTCCAGTTTTTATTGCCCTGACTTTCTTCCTGGATTTTCCAAGAAGACAGATGGTGGGTTCTCTTTTCAAAGTTCAGCTTCTCTTACACTGCAATCATAGACACAACTACGGCTACTCTCAGGGAAACAAAAATAAAACCAGAGAACTCAGTTCATATCATTTTGTTTGTCCCAAGTTATGACCAACTTTAATAGTTAACTGTCCTTTTGTTGTTGTTGTTTAGTTTTCTGGAACCCTCAGGTAGTTGTTTCCTGTGCTTTGTTGAGTTTACAACATTCGCCTGATAGGCCCAGTTTATAGCTTACGTCATTGTTTCATATTGGAAAGAGAAGTCTCTTTTCAATATATTTAAGTAATATTGTAATTATAGAAGGTAAAGATTGTGGAGACCATGTGGCATTTACCTACTCAGGCTGCACCCCACGATTCTATAGTGGAGGCTGAGATATGAACACCAAAATGCGTACCTCGGCAATCCATTCTAGCAGTCTCCCATGAAACAGATCAACTGATTCATGCTAAAGTATTTCATTGCTTGCACTGTTCCTTCATGGAAATACAAGAAATATTGCCAACTTGATAATGTTTTGAGGTCATGTTTTAAACGATAAGAGATCTTATTTTGTGTAGTTGCTCTAAGAAAGATCAGAAAATGACCCTTAAATTTTACATTGCATTACAATTCTGATACTGCTTTAATAATTATAAAATCAACAATCCTTTTAAATTGAGAAAAATGCTGTATCAATGCATGTTCTTTTTATAACTTGACATTCTATTCTATTCTTATTGCAAATAAACTTTTCTTCTCTCTTGCCATGGAATTCATTAAATAAAATATTAATCTACTGTGTTGCCATACTTTTATATTCATACACATTTTTGTTTCCACGCTGAATCAGTGTCATATTTTTAAAGATATTTTAAGTATCAATTAAACATAACACATGTCGTACTAATAATGCTCATAACTCAACTGATGTGAGGATAATAAGAACAGCTATGATTAATTTTAGGCTTGCTGAGGCAATGACAACCACATCGTGACTGTTGCTGGGACAGCCATTGACTTAACAAATCCACTCAAGTTCAGAGTTTTCAAATTGTTAAAATGTGATTTTTAGTGTGAATAAAATATTTCTAAAGATTTTATTTTATTTTATCCTAGCCAGGAAAATAAGCACACCTGTTGCTTGAAGTAGAAGTCATTCCTCGAGATAAACGTGGCATATTTGTTCAACCTTTAAGATAGCCTTTTTATGTTTGCTTTTTAAGTGAAAATTATTCAATCATTAATAATTATTGTCAGAGTATATTTAAAAGGTAAAATACAAATATCTTCTAGATGAAGAGTAAATTAGTTTTAGCTTTATTTTATACTGCTGAATACTCCCTTCCTATAGCCTTATATATCCTATATTTCAATATAGAGAGATTTTTGATGTCTCTTAAAAGAACTGCATAGAAAAAGTATCAACTTTACCTTTTTTGTGTCCCAAAGATTGTCTATCTCATAAAATGAATAGAAAAATTAGGATAAAGGTCAACTTGGGGTATCCTTTTAATGACAGAAACAATGTGATAGTGTTTCCTAATGAGGACTCTTAGTTCCAAATAAGCAGTCTTGATGAGGTGCACACAGGGAGGAAACACCCACAGACCCGAGTATCTCAAAGGAGGATTTTCATCATGTATATATATATTGGAATTTTATGAACAATTTGTAAGCCTCCTGTCTGCCCCCTAATAACCTCATCTCCCTTCCTTTATTGTTTCAAACCATTTCCTTCACCTACTCCATGCATTTCTGTGCCATTATGCTGTTTTTTACAAGTATTTCTTCTTCATCTGTCCTTAGCTCATGAACTTTCCTTTTTATCTTTGCTTAACTAAACTCTAATTCATCCTTTAAAACTCAGGGCATCACCTATTCCAGGAAAGTTTCTTGATCTGAGTATGTTTGATTCCAATCCAAATTCTAGTTAAGAGTTTGAAGGGCCCTCCACCCCCCTTAACTTTTCCTTTGTGTAAGTTAGTCAAGAATATAGGACAATACAGAAATGGAGTTTCTGGTTTGGTATCCATCATCTCAGGCTGCTGTAACAAAATACCACAGCCTGTGCTTTAAAATTAAAACTGAATTGCCTGACAGTTCTGGAGCTGGAACATCCAAGATCAAGGCATCTATCTGCTGATTCAGTTTCTAGTGAGGGCCTTCTCCCTAACTCCTTGCAGACAGCTTCCTTCTTGAGTCCTTTCACATGACCCAGGAGAGAGTCAGAGACAGAGACAGAGCTCTTTAGAGTCTCTTCTTATAGGAACATTGATCTTATTGTTGCAAGGTCTCATTCTTATTTAACCTTTATGATGTAGAAACGCTCTGTTTTTAAACACAACCACACTGGAGGTTATGGTGTCAATATACATTTCAGGGGAGGAATAAATTTCGATCCATATCAGGTTCGTTAAGTCACTTCTTTAGAATTATAAAACCAAAGTGGTAAATTATTTAAGACACTCCCCACATTCTCACTTTTCACTGCCCAAAGAAATACTCTCCTCTAGATGACAAAAGAAGGGGCTTATACAGAGAAGGATGTATTGAGGCTCTATGACATAAAAACCATGTGCGGAGCTGTTCCCACTACTCTGTTGGCTCTGCTTAATACTAAGGAAAAAGTAGGTAGCTATCCTACATAACTTAACAAATACAAGTATCTCTCTTTTCTACTATCTTCACATAAAATGATTCAAGGCCATGAGCAGTATCGTCCCCTCCTTCCTGAACTAGAAGCGGAGTATTAAATATTAGGAATAGTGTGATTATAAACAATCCCACTACAAAAAAGGAGTGGTATTGTTTTCATTCTTCTCAAGCCCAATTACAAATCCTATTATTTACAACATTCCCTGGGCACCCACTATTTTTTTTTCCTTTCACGTACATAAAACTTTCTGGTTTTCTGGGAATTTTTATATTTTCCTCTCCAGAACCACTCTCTAATCTACTCATGCTTGTATAAGGGTGTTAAGTGCTTTCTTATAATGGAAACACCAGACTCTTATCTCTCTTGCTCATTCTTTTAAATAGTGCTTTCATTGAACTTTCATTACTTATTTCTTTGATTGTGGCATTTATTTTTGGCAAGATGATAATTCATACCTTATGTTCCTTAAAAAAAAAAGAAAGTTGAGTCCATGAGGTGACCTGATGGTTAAGATGCTGAATACCCACATGGCTGACCACTGTTTGAGTCTAGGACCTGGTGGCTTAAATATCACATGGGGCACAGCAGACCTGTCTCAGACCTGGTGGCTTGAAACTCATGCCAGGCAAATGCACATGCACACCCAAAATCCTGGCAGGAGAATGGAGGAGAAAGGATTGCACTGTGGCCATCCCCCATGGGGGATGATTTCTCACTTTCCCTCTCACTATCTCTGTCTCTTTCTCTCTTTCTCTCCAGTGAGTGCACACACCCTAAGGCAAAAACCTCTTTTTAAAAAAGGAAAAAGTTAAAGACTAAAACAAATAAATAAATAAATTATGTGGAGAAAGGGATTGAGGCATGGCAATCCCTTGGGTCCGGAGGGCACGGGGGGAGGTGATTTCCCATTTTCCCTCTGTCCCTCTCCAATAAGCGCACACATCCAATGGCAAAAACCCTAAAAAATAGAAAATAAAAGAAGTGTACTAACTTATTTCTTGAGAGGGAGGAGAAGAGAAAGAGAGATGTACTGCTAACATGTCCCTCAATCTACCCATAGTCTTGGACAGCCCAGATCACAAATATGTGCTAACATGCCCAATATGTTCAGAAAAGTCCTGGGATGCAAACCCAAGACTTTTCCCATGTGGATCCACTTGTGTCACTACCTGGTCCTACTTACCTCGTCCTATTTATATGCCTTTCACAAGAGTACTGAGTTCTTTGAGGATGACTTAACAAAATATGCACCCATAGCCTCACACAGTGCCTCACACAGTAAATGAGTGAATCAGTAAGTATCCTTCCTCACATATTAAATCTTCAGGTCTCATTATTTATTTTTGTAAATGTTACTCTTGCAGCCCATAATGACTACAGTCATTTCAACATTTGTTTTTTAGGATATCTGGAAATTAGTTCTGAAATATAAAAGAATGGAGAAGAAGGGTTTCTTTGGTGCAGAAGAGGTATTTTATAGTTAAGATAACAGATCCTCCAGTGAGGATGTCTCTAACTTCTGACGGCTTACATAAAGTTTGTTGAAGACCATGTTAGATTAAATAAAATGTTGATAGAGTTTGCTAAGGAGTGAGGAACTATATTTTATTTTGTACAAATAGAACATTGGATTTGCCTCCACATTAAGGTTCAACAGAGAAAATGAAGAGAGAGCTACCGAATAATATATAGGGAGGGGAAAATCAAATGGCCAGAGCATGAACACGGAGACTAAAGGTTAGAGCAAAATCCTGACATTAGACATATTGTCTTATGGATCCTTTAATTATGAAACACCAGTTTTTCTTTCACTTGTTCTGCTTCTCATTTGTGTGGAGATCTGGATTGCTGAATTTGGATCAGACTATTTGCTCACATAAATGTTCTGGCTTAAAGATTATGCCTTCTTTCACAGAGTCACCAACTGGTGTCAATGTACCACTGAATCTCTCTAAAAAATTATAGTGGTCCTTCGAAATGAAGCCACAGATGGAAAAATAACATAGTTCTTGGTATTCTTAAAAACAGATCTTTTATTTTTTTGGTCTTAAATATTTATAAATAACTTACTAGATAGATAGTGCTATCAGACGTAAGTGCCAGATCCAACCACAGGTCACTGGAAATATTTTCTAGAAAATGATGAAGGTGATTGGTATAATGAAGCCTAATTAGAAGAAAAAGTTACATTTAGTCTAATACACAAATCATAGTGTCTGGTCAGAGGAAAACTGAAGAGGATGATAAAACAACATGGAAGGTCTTTAAAAAGTTCTAAGAAAATGCACATGATAAAAAATCACTTAGGTCCAATGTACTCAGGGAGGTCTCTAAACACAAACCTGGAACCTCACCATATGGTTACCTTCACCGAGCATGGCATGTTAGCGCTGCACCTCCACTAAGACCCTTTCCATGAAGTTTTTGAAATGTTTGTCTGCCACACATATAGTCTTTACCTAGTCCTTCTATATTAGGTAGGGGAGTGGTGAGGATGACCGGTAGAAGAGAGCTCAGCACTCAATCTGAAATTTAGAACTCTGACAACACAGAACCTATCTGGTCCAGGAAGTCCTTTTCTCAGTAACAGTAATTTATAACAGCATCTGGAGAGTTTTATGCACAGACAGAAAGGGGTAGTCTCTAGTATAAAGACTTGTTCTCAAGGTAAAGTGAAATTCATACTATGACTGGCAATCTAAAAATAGTTTGGTCTGAACTATGTTGTTTTTATTTTTTTTTCCTCCTCTCCTCTTCCCTGACTCCATCTTTGCTTTTTATTGTTGTTGTTTAAGAAATACTGTAATATTCCATATGGTGTGTCAGCTTTCGGGAGCCGTAGAACATTTCCTTTAGCTAATTTAACACCTGCAAACTCTCCCAGAATATGGCTCGGTCTGGAAGTCGCATGAATTGTGTCTGCTTTTCATGGTGGAGGCAGAACACGCAGTTTGTATTGGGAGATCTGATCATCAGACTATCTCACCACAACATTGTAACTTGTTTCTAAACAGAAAAAAATTATTATTTTAAATACTCAGTATTTCTTTTGTTTCCTATGAAATGAAAGAACTTATTCCAATATTCTGAAAAGCTAAATTAGTAATGTAACAGCTCAACGGCATAAAGTGTAATATGTAGTGAAATTGCTGTGTTAAAATAGAGATCTAATGATACCTTCATTAACTTGATCACTGAAATGGCAAATCCTTTCCCAGCATAACAGTTTCTATAGATACCACTTGGTTATGATCAAAATTGCTTTTCTGAATGTGTTTTTCTCCCCCTCTTGATTGTATTTTACATCTTTTTTTCTGGCTGTAAGTTACAATTAAACATAAGGAAAAATAGTGTGAGGCAAAATATACTTTGCATCTGTTTTACTGCTCAAATAAATACACAATCTGCACAAACCAGATTTTCCTAGTGGGCAAATTGCAAATGACTTCCTAGATATGTTCTAGATTTTTTTTTTTAATGTCACCGGAGATATACCAAATATTGCTGGAAGGAGTTTCCATATACTCTAGCTATTTACTAAATAACATAAATTCTCTGTCAAAAATGCTCAACTTAAGCTGTTGCAATGATTGGCACCACAAAAGATGAATCCTGGATGATGAGTAGATTTTTATCTCCGAGCACAAATTTATTTCTCTATTACATACTGGTTTAAACACATACAGACAACAACTTTGGGGAAAAAGTCTTCAAACTAAAGGAGATTTCTAAAAATCAGTGGAAACTGTTAATTTGTAGAAATTGTCATTTTCCCCATAATTTTAGAGTTTTCTTGTTTTTTTTTTTTGCACTTTTTCTTATATATTGTAGTGATAAAAATTAATTCAATCTCTAATGAGGAGCCCAACAAAATTTTATGCTATTTTCCTTGAGACTAGTTTTCTATTTGAATTTTATGCATATAATTTCTACCGAAATTATAGCAAAAACTATGGGAAAGAACTAGTGACGTGATGAGTCATATTACTGAAACAAAAGGAAAATGTATCTTTACTGAATGTATCTTTACTAAAATTTTTGATACTTGTGCCACAAATTTGGGCATTTTTAATTAATTAAATTAAATTAAATTAAATTAAATTAATTAAAAAGTAGATTTAACAGAGAGGCAATTGTGGAAAAGTATGTAAAATATGTGGGGAACATATAGGAAGATAAAAATTATTTTAACAAGGTGTCTTTATACAGAATTACCTTGGCTATAACCAGAAGACTGTTTCTTTTCTCTTGGTACAGGGAAGGCATCTTTCACATGGAAGTTTTTAATCTGTTTTCAAAAAGAAAAGCAGAGATTAGCTAGAGAGGGACAGAGACGGAGAGGGAGAAAGCACATTCCTATGCGGCATAATCATGCCACCATCCCGTCTCCATTTCTCCACCCTGTCAGGTTTTGGGTATGAATGTACAGGTGCTCAGTGTGTTTTATCAAGCATCCAGGTTCGGGATTTGAACTGTGCAGCTGGCCATATGGGACACAGCTCCCCTAACCCCTAGTCCACAGAGCTGACTCTGCATATCTTTTATATCCTAAAATACTGCATTAAAATATTATTTCTCTTGATTATTGAATTTTTAGCATCTCATTAAATGTTTCACCTATAAAATTTCTTAATCACATTATTCTCACTATAGTGAGAATAGAATTCTCGCAAAGAATGAAATATTAAAATTCTTAAAATGATTAAATTATACTCTACATATATTAAATTTTATTCTAATTATTAAAAACTGAAAAGAATGATGTAATTTTATGACTCAGGTTCACTTTAGTGTCTTATACTGCCTACCTTCTTAGCCCAAAAGATATAGCAATGATTTAGCTTCTATTCTCAACAATGTTTTATCATGAGAGTGATGTTTTAGATATTTTAGTAAACTACTTTATAATTTATGAGATATATGACTACTCCTTTAATTAATATATGTAAAAATTCAAACATTTCTATATTGACTTATACTTCAGTTACTCCTTTTTTTTTTTTTTTTTTTTTTTTTTTTTTTAGGTAATAGTCTACAAAATCGAAATTCGGCAGTTTCTAAAAGGATTAAATGACACAAAACATTTGAAAGAGCCTAATAGCTCCCAGAAGTACCATTTGCTAGAATTTCCCAATGAAGGGTGACAGACTATGCAACCCCAAAATATGTAACTTTAGCATAATAACTAATTTGAGCTAAAGGCACTTGAAAAACAACCAATGCAAGAAGGGCATTCTAATCTCTGCTTTTCTTTTTGAGAACAGGGTAAAAACTTCCATGTGAAAGATGCTTTCCTATACCAAGAGAAAAGAAGCAGTCTTCTGGTTATAGCCAAGGTAGTTATGTATAAACACACCTTGTTAAATAATTTTCATCTTCCCCACATATTTTAGCTACTTTTGCACAATCGCCCCTCTCTCTTCTACCTAATATCAGGAAAAAAAAAAGAATTAAGTTTTGTTTCTTCTTTGGGTCTTCCTTTCCTATGTGATGTAAAACTTTTGAGTTTTTATGATGTTCTTCTGTTAAACTATCCTACATAGATTTAATTATCAGACTTAAGCAAAAACTCTAAGAGTGGAGGTAAAATTTTGCCTCCCATACACTAAATCCTTACAAGAAGCCTTGTGTATATTCAGCATCAGCTTTTATCAAAGCAGGTGTGTAACAATGCTAACATTGCATACATAGGACTCCGGAGAGTACAAGCAGAAAATACTTTATTTTTTACCAATTCTTGGCCTTTGGATAAACCCGACTCTGGTTTTATCACTTTTCAAGGCAATTCTATGCTTTGGTTATTTTTAATTTCATAAGTGGTTTAATAAGGAAAATATACAGTCTAAATTAATAACCTGACCTTCAAATTTTAACATTAAGATCTTTTCATCTTCCTTCTGAGTATTGCTTTAGGTCAGACTATTGGAGGGAAAAACGAATCCTTTTCCTCCCCTTTCTATTGCCTTCCAAACTGTGGTTCTGACTTTTACGGTGCTTGTAGATATGCTGGGAAAAAATGAGACCAGGGAATTTGTAGGGAATGTCTTACTTAATGGGGACTGCTGTCAACTGGCATGGGCTTTCTTTAAGTTTAGTGCATTTTCTATTTTCTAAGCTGGCTCTTTCTCTCACAGGACTCGTTTCTCCTCCAGGATCCTGATGAGAATATACACAGTACCACAGTATCATGGAGGCTAATTTTATCCTTCAGCTACTGTGCATTTCTTAGTCTACCTCTTTTTTACAGGGTTAGAGTGATCCTTCAGTTATTACTTATTAACAGAACTTGAAATGGCACCAAGTCTACCTTCTTCCTTGGATCCTTCATTGGTCTATGAAAGTATGTATCATTCTCCCTTACCTGGAGTGAAATTTCAGGCAGTTCCCAGTTGTATTACTTTGTTAGGGCTGCAAGGTACTACCGACAGGTAATGTAAACAACAAAAATGTCCTTACTAATAATAGTACTGGTGACTGGAAGTTCAAAATCAATGTCTCAGCAGGGTTAGTTTCTTCTAGAGACTCTCTCTTTTGCTTATAGAGAGCTTTTTTCTTACAGTGTCATGTGGTCTTTCCTCTGTATGTGTGTGTGTCCCAATCTGTTCTTTATATAAGGACACTTGTCACATTGAATTTCAGGCCATTCAAATAATATCATTTAGCGTTAATGAGCTATTTAAAGAGCCCTCTTCACATACACTGATGTTATCAGGAACTGGGCATTAAGACTTCAGCATTTAAAGGGAGGGGCCTGAGTCAGCCAATAACATCAATACAGTTCAGTCTCTCTCTCTCCAGTGATACCTCCATGGTTATGGAGGTATATTACAACCTGTATATTACACATTTGATTTTCTCAGATCACTGTAGAAACCGGGAATCTATATCCTGAAAACACCAGGAGATAGAGCTACTTACTGAGCCCTTTGAGATAACCCCCCCACACATATGTAATATATGTATGTACATATGTGTATAAATGTGTTTATATATGTGTATATATGCATATATAATGTATATCTCAAGTGATTGAGTAAGTGAACTTATCTACCATCTATCAATCATGTTGCTGTCTATCTAACATCTATCTACCTATTTCCTTGTGTTACACATGGATCTCAGATTTTTCGAGCTGTCCTCTTATAGTCTCTTCTACTTGAGTGGAGGAAGGGGGAAATTTCCATAACACTCCAGCAATTTTATCTAAATAAATTTTTTTCTTTTAGCCTTCTTTTTCCATGATCACCTTTTCTACATATTTGACATAGATATTAGGACAAGACTTGCAAAGCTTTTTCAAAACCATCATAACTAGTCTAATAACTCAGATTTAAATATCCCAGCACCTACTTCTTTATTAGACTTTTACGGATTTAGCTATACTGAGGAAGGGGGAAGTTTGATTTTAGTAAATAAATCTCTTTTAAGGTGTTGCAGAAATAAACACTTTCCAAATTCTTCTGTTTCTCCACATGATTTGAACAGAGTGAGAAAGATAATAACTGTTATGTTTACAGAGACCACAAGATGCCTTGAGAAAATGTTCTCTATTGTCTGAGTTTTATTACTAGTTCTTATCATTTTGAAAGTTGCAGTTTACTAAAATTTTATAATTTTTACCATCTCTTTTTCTAAACATTGTAAAAGACAGAAAATCAGTTTTTAATAAGATTTTGTGTTGCTGGTAAATATCTAGGTAAGTTGAAGAGGATGAGAGAATGCAGGCCTGAATGAGAGCAAATCTTGTCACCTATAAACACACACACACACACACACACACACACACAACAAACATTTGCATTGTATAGACATTGCTTAGTATTTTTCTGGAGACTTGGGAAACAGAAAAAAAATCAATGATTATAAAGCGATCAGTAATGTTTTAGTTCTTTCTTTGTATATACTGTATATAAAGACTGCCTCAGTGCTAGGGGATGATTCTTTGATTTGGAAAGCAAGTGGCTAAAAGATCCTTATATAACCATTATAAAAAAATAGGTTTTGGACCAGCAGTCAGTGCAATGGCTATGTCACTGGACTCCCACGTAGTTGACCGTGGTTTGAGTCCTGGACCCAGTGGCTTAAACTCATGCTGGGCGCGTGTGCATGTGTGCCCAGGATCCCAAGAGGAGAATGGAGGAGAAGGGATTGCGGCGTGACCATCCCCCCTGGGGGGTGATTTCTCGCTTTCTGTCTCTATGTCTCTCTCTGTCTGCCTGGCGAGCACACGCGCCCTATAGCGAAAAACCTCTCCAAAAAAAAAAAAAAAGATACATTTAAAATAGTTGATATTGGGAACCAGCAGTTAGCATAATGGCTATGTTGCTGGACTCCCACGTAGTCGACTGCGGTTCGTGTCCCGGACCCGGTGGCTTAAAACTCATGCCGGGCGCGTGTGCGTGTGTGCCCAAGATCCTGAGAGGAGAATGGAGGAGAAGGGATTGCGGCATGGCCATCCCCCCTGTGGGGTGATTTCTCGCTTTCTGTCTCTCTGTCTCTTTCTGTCTGTCTGGCGAGCACACGCGCCCTATAGCAAAAACCTCTCCAAAAAACAAAAACAAAAAAAAAATAGTTGAAATTTATTTCAAGGAGTGGCACTCTGCCTTCTATTTTTTTTTCTACAGTGCTTATAAAACATAAAAAAGTAAAGCCTTATTTTAATTTCCCTCCAATAAAAACAATAAATAAATAAGCATAATAGTTTGTATTATGAATACAAACCATATGTAACGGCTCGACCACAAACAAAATAAAGTAATAAAACATGTTTACAACGTAGTTTATTGAAATTTTTGGTCAAGCATAGCTTGGAGTGTTAGGCACGTCTTGGGACTCTCATGTTGCCCAAACTTTAACCTTTATAATGGTGGATAAAAGAATCATATCCATACGTATCAGGACTCATCAGTTTTAAATAAAATGAGGTCAATGAATGGAGTATGAGACTATGAATTGATTCCAGTCTGATTGTAGAAAATTAGAACCCTAAAATATTTTAACCAGAAGTTCCCAGAGTACTCAGTATGAGCCCTCAAAGACTTGGCAGTTAGCAAAAGACTTGGGAAAAGCAACCAAAGTTATGCTAAGATGGAAATTTAAAGGTAGCAAACATTTTAAACAAATACTTAAAAAACTTATGAGAAAGAGAGCATACCAAATAGGAGGTTGATGCCATAATCCACCCCAGTCTTCAGCAAGCCCCTGATCATGGGCAAGTATGTACCCTGCATACTCATATGTAGGTCTCTGGACTTGAGCCCAGAACTTTTCCCTGTGGAATTGCCTTGCAGAGTGTGAAGTTTTATTGTTGCATTATCATCTGGCTTCTAAACAACCATTTTTAGCATATTGTTCAAAGCTTTATAGCTCCTTCTTCCCTCTACTATAAATACTATCTTTCCTCTATAACTCTTCTTTGGCTGACTTGGGTATTTTAGGCTTAGGTCAGCCCATTGATACTGATGAGTGTCAAAGGAAGAGTTCTCAAATTAAGAGCAAGCATTCCCATTAGGCTGAGGGTTCTCGTCCCTTTATTTTCTCTCTTCTCTGATGCACTGCTCTGCCCATACTTTTATATGAGTTGATATAGAGTTACAGTTTGGCTGCTACATCTTTGTCATGGAACCTAGTCAAAGTCAGTAACAAAATACTATTTGGCGGGACCAGAAGTTAGCGTAATGGCTATGTCGCTGGACTCCCACATAGTCGACCACGGTTCGCGTACCGGACCCGGTGGCTTAAAAACTCACACCAGGGGCGTGTGTGTGCATGCCCAAGATCCCGAGAGGAGAATGGAGGAGAAGGGATTGCGGTGCGATCATCCTCCCTGGGGGGTGATTTCTCGCTTTCTGTCTCTTTGTCTCTGTCTGTCTGGCGAGTGCATGCGCCCTATAGTGAAAACCTCTCCAAAAAAAAAGAAAAATACTATTTGGCCTTTTCTTTTAAGCTACGTGGTGAAAGCTCACAGATGACTCTGATTACCAAGAAAAACTCACAGTTCATATGAAAGCACCCACTATATTCTCTTGAGTTCCAAAAAGAGCTGTCAACAAAGCCCTGGTCCCCAACTTTCAGTAACACTTTGTCACCTGGACCTTAAAGATCGGGCCTTTACTCACTATGACTCTACCATAATATTCCATCAGTTTCTGGCTTTCTTTGCTTTTAACCATAAATATCTAACTTACCTACAGAACTCTTGAAATAAATGAACTAGTACTCTACCTTTTATCCTTTCCTCTAAGAATTGCATTATTTTCTTTTTCCTAGTTAAAACATTTTTATTTTAAAGCTTTATTAATTCTTCCATGACAGAGAGACAATGGTAGAGAAAATGCAAGAGAGAGAGAGGCACCCCAACCCTCAACTCTCCTTGATCAGGGGCACACCTGTGTGCCCAGTGTGTTCAGGGAAGCCCTAGGACATGAACCCAGGATTTTTAGGTCTAGGTGCATTTCCACTGTGCCAACATCTGGGTTCTAACTACTATTTATGTTTATAACTGAAATTCATACTGAACAAAGAAAGTGAAGATTAAATTGAGAATGTCCTCACAAAAATATTCTGCATGTTAAATAATTTCTGTTTTTCAGATACACCCTATACTCTGCCATCTTGTTCTTCACCCTTAATAAGGTTAATGTTTATAGACCATGCTAATAAATTGCCTGTCATTTGGACTTTGATTTGGTCAAAGAATAGTAAGGAAAAGAGTGAGGTCAGATTATCCTTCCTGCAGATCACTTCTGGACTAGATAGATCACAATGGCTGACAGTGTTCCTCTGTCAAAGATCACAGCTTCTATCCCTATCAGGAAGCCTACTCCGATAGCCGTTTTCTCTGATTTTTAAGTAATCCTATCTTATTGGGTTAAGTTTACAAGTTACAATGTTCTGCCACTTTTAGCAATGCTAGAGTTCCTTAACAAGTTTTTTTGTTTGTTTGTTTGCTTATTTTACACTTTTCCTTATTAGGAAGCTACGTAGTTTGGAATCTATTTCTGTATCCTCAATCAATCTTCCCCCATCATAGTAATCCAAGTGTGCATTATGACAGCACTTTATAAAGGGAAGATATTAGACTATCTACCTCCAAAAGTTGTGATGTCTCTCCACTCCCACAGTCATGGAGCTCAGCTAGGTCCTGTGGAGATACTGCTTTCATTTGCACAGTTGTCTTCTTACATCGAAACTTTCTAATTTAATTCCTAAGGGAAGTGTTAACTAGCTTAATTTAGTGATTCTTTTATTTATCTGTGAATCATTGAATAATATGAAATAATTCAACTGAAGTCTTAGATCATAGAAGGCTTTCTATATGGTGAGAGCTTCAAGTTCTAAAGTCAAAGGGGCCCAGCACAGTGGCACAGGGTTAACACATCACTCCGTAATGCTGGAGCCATATGGAAGATTGGAGTTTGGTTTCTAGGTTGACCTGTGTATGTTGGGCATGCACATGAGTGCCCGTGACCCTGGATGACTGAGAAGCCTGGGAGAAGATCATGTCATGAGACTTGGTTAGAGTAATTCTCTCTCTCTCATGAAAAAGAAAGAAACTTAAAAAGAAAAAAGACAGATTTTGAGAGGATATTAAAATGGAAAACAATCTAGGTCCTTATTACATTATGGAGAACACTTAATTGAAAAGATTATTCTTGACAAATAATCTTTTCAGAGAGAATCACTCTGTGGTAACTGAGGGTCAAGTCACAGTCACCAACACAATTTACTTGCTATTCCTGCAAAAGAGATATAAAACAAAAGGCCACTGCAAACCAATGCTCCCCATAATCAAACAATCCCTCAGACAAGACTAATTCCCAAGGTACTTTACAGGATTTAAAACAATATTTCAGAACTCTGTTTAATGAATGTGGACAGGAGCCATTATCACTTGTACTGCTCCATGACCCCTAAGCTTAAATCCAAGGATTTCTTATATAGAAACCTGTTTTGGGGGCCAGAAAGTGGTGTAAAAATGCAATTGGCCCCATATGAAGAGGTCCTAGTTCAATGTTCTGAGGCTTCCCTGTACACATCGAGTGTCCATTCACAGTGGCTGGAGCTGGGGTTGGATTGCAATAGAAAGAATTCGGGTGTCTATCTCGTTATCTCTTTCTTTCTCCCTTTCTCCTTTTTCTCTCTAATGAAAGGAATAAATAAACTTTCCCTCCCAAATTTTGAATAGTACATTATGGATTCAGTTATTATAAAGGATTCAGTTATTATAAAATGTAATCAGTAAAGTTAATGTCATAGTTTTCAAAATGTATTGATAATTTCATTATCACAAATATAAATTTAAAATATATTTTGAGATCACTCTGCTCATTTTATTTTTAGTTTACTATATTTTTGTAAATATTATGTTAAAAGCTAAAGTCTTTGAAAACATAATTTCATACTATATAATATTTCATGATACATAATTATATGATTTTCTTTTTTTTAATTTTGTTGTAGGGCACATGACCATAGAAGAGACAGACAAAGAGAGACAGACAGACAGATTGACAGAAAGAGCAAATGAGAAAGTATTCCCAGGGAGGACCGCTATACTGCAATCCCTTCTCCATTCTCCTCTACGGATTTTGTGCATGCATCCACATGCACCCAGCATGTTTTTCAAACCTCTGGGTCAGGGATTCAAACCACACAGTAGGCCACGTGGGATCTAGGTGCCTTAATTGCCACACAATGACTGGACCAATTGTATAATTTTTACTATAAAGTGAAAAATGGTTCTCTAATGTTGAATGTTTAGAAGATTTTCAGTCCCAAGTTATATTTTGAATTATTTTATGATTAACTTTTTAAAAATTCTTGATATTTATTTAAAACTTCTGATATTTTTTGCTAAATTTCATTTAAAAATACTACTAATATTACCACTAATGATTAGAAGAGAGCTCTGTTTCCATACACTTTGCTTTATTTTTTAATTGCCAGAAGGAATATATGTTCATGAGAGAGAATACAAGCACCTCCAAATGGGGAATGGTCATGCCACATTCCTTTTTCCTTCATTTCTCTATCCTATCAAGATGAGGGGTATGCATGCACATCTGTTTGGTGTTTTCAAGCTGAAGGGGCCAGGATTCCAACCATGGTCAGCTGTGTGGGATATAGTACCTAATACACGGAGTTTAATCACAGTGCTATGAGGCTGGTCCTGGCTTATTTTTTTAATTTTGAAGGGAATTACATATTAGAGAGTTTACATAGTAAGTATTCAATGTGGAAATGGCACATACCTTTGATATTATCATACCATTTGTATTGTTAGACTTTGGAAAAGCATTGAGTTGTATGTTCTAATTTTAAGGATATTTCTATTCCACTCATCTTTTAAGACTATTAAATCTTAGACCTATTTTGTACCTTGACCTTGATAAATTAATAATGCTTCAAATATCTTGACAAAACATTAAACTTTTGGAGAAATACTATGTTTTATCTTCATATGTATTGTTAATTATAAGAAGAGAAACAAGATTTTCTATTTCACTTGAAACACTGTAAAATAGGTTTATCAGTTTTAGGATTTTTAGAAGAGTCCTTAAAATATACCAATGGAAAGAGTAAATCACACTTTACTTCTATCTCTACTTATATTTCCATGATAATTTCACATCTAAAGGTTGAAACAAAAAAAGTGTGTGTGTGTGTGTGTGTGTGTGTGTGTGTGTGACTATACATAGATAGATAGCATTTTATCTTTATAACCTGAAGACATTCACAAACTGTTCTGCAAAACAGCTTTCAGTTTCTGACCTTCTGGGGGTTCTAATACCCACACACCCAAGCACGTGGCCAGGCAGAATGGTAAACTGCTTCTTGAATGTGGGTTACAAGATCCCTGTTTTTATTCACCCTAATGTCAGGTGAAAGGTCAAGATACCGCTTTCCTGGACAGAATAACAGGAAAATGAACAAGTTGGGTTCCTTACAACAGAATCATTTCCAAAGTTGTATTTTAAATTTACTTATGATTCCTAATCAGATCAATTTTCTGCCATATAAAGTCCAATTCAGGACTGTCTTGATGAAGAAAAGTTATTTCTCTGCTCATATGTGAGAATAACTTGTAGGAGAATGTGAGTTGCCATTGCCTGTGGCAGAAATATGGTCTCAAGAGGTTCCCGTTTAACTTCCTTGTTCAATATTTAGTGGCACACTGGGAAGTCAATGCCAGAAATGCAAGGAGCCAGCTGGCAATGCAGAGAACAATTTGGCCTTGGAACTTGACCCCTCAGGATGAAATGAAATGAGCCTGTAAGCTCCTTATAAAAAGACAAAAGTGTTATAGACAAATGGAAGGTATTATTAGTTGGGTCAAATAAAATCTGGAGACAAAGAAATCTTTTTTCTTGCAGTCTAAGGAGTACTAGGAGTACAGTCGGGCTGTAACATGAACCTTTTATAGGCTTTAAGCTAGTTCCTAGAGAAAACATAAACACAGTAGCTTTTTAATTTTTTTAAAGGCATATCAAAATTACAAAATGAATGGTAGATTCCAACGCCACAGGTATATAGGGCTAAACAAATAGTCCAAAACTTAGAAGTCACAAATAATTTACTTTATGTGTTTATTTTAGACAAAAGTTTACTTGTTAAAATTATAGATGTAGTGGGTCCAGCAAGTGGCATGGACCAGCAAGATGCTTGACTCCCACATGCCTGACCATGGTTTGAGTCCTAAGACTCATGACTTGACAATCATGCCAGGTCATGTGTGGAGACTAGAATGGAGGAGAAGGACTTGCTGCATGGCCATGCGCCCAGAGGGTGATTTTCTTTACCTTCTCTGTTTCTCTCTGTCTCTTTCTAGTGAGTGCAGGTGCCTTATGACAAAAAAAAAAAAAAAAGTAAAAAGAAGTATAGATGTAGAGAAAGCCTTATGAGGGAAACTACTGTATGTGTGTCATTCAGCATACTGCTAGGACCTAAGGAAGAGCTTGACAAAAAGATATGAGTTAATGAATTCAAATGTGACATAACTTTTGCCCGAAAGTTTCTAATCATCATATTTCTTAAATGGATTACCTTTGAGATGATTTCCTCATCACTACTGTAAAGCAGAACCGCAGAATGTAGGAACCAATGAGCTAATAGTTAGCCTGACCATAATATACCTCGTCACTGTCCTGTTAATCTACAGAGATTTCTTTTCTCTCCTACTCTGAGCTCGATAGCCGTGTTCAAGTCCATCTGTCTTGTTATGATACCTCAAAGAGTCAATACTTTTGGGAACCAGCAGTTAGCATAATGGCTATGTCGCTGGACTCCCACGTAGTCGACCGCGGTTCGCGTCTTGGACCCGGTGGCTTACAACTCACGCCGGGCGCGTGTGCGTGCGTGCCCAATATCCCGAGAGGAGAATGGAGGAGAAGGGATTGCGGTGTGACCATCCCCCCTGGGGGGTGATTTCTCGCTTTCTATCTCTCTGTCTCTCTCTGTCTGTCTGGCGAGCGCACGCGCCCTATAGCGAAAACCTCTCCAAAAAAAAAAAAAGTCAATACTTTTTAGTTTGTTCAATTTTTTTGTCACTAACCTAGGTTTATTGGAAGCTATCCATATCTCATATTACCTTCCAATTCATATTCTCTTAGCTATTATCTCTTAGCTGTCCTGGGTTTTTGTCCTAGAAAGTACAAAGTCGGTCAGAGAAGCTGGTTCCTCAAAGACATTCCCTGAAGACAGAACATTAAAGAATAACATTTCTACTGAAACACTGAGAAAGTACTGACTGATAGCAACAAAGCAAAGCTCAGGAAATGGAACAAGACCCATTTGCAGTGAGCTAGTTTGTGGGGTGCTACTCCATGATGCTGGGGCCCCATAAAAAGGCCTGAGTTCAGATCTCAGGTCAAGCTAAACACACTGAACATTCCTGTGTACTTCTGCGATCCTGGATAGCAGGGGAACTTGGGAGAGTTAAAGCATGGCAAACCCTGTCAGGGGGCCTCTCTCGCCCACTCCCTCTCATGAAAATAAATAAAGAAAATGTAAAAAACACATGGCTTAGCAGTACATCATGGACACCACTTGACGAAAGCCAAAGTTCCCATGCATTTAACACCTGTGTAGTTAACTATCAATTAGGACAATGATTGAACGTGACTCCCAGGTGTGGAAATAAAGCACCCAGTTCTCTTGTCTCTTCCACCCTTGGCTGCTGGATGTGATTTTCATTACCCATTCACTGATCTGCCTTACTGACAGTTTTACAGTCCTAGGCTACTCTAATAGACTACAGCAAATATGGTGGCATAAAGCTACAAAAATTCCATCTCCCACAATCCTACATTTTTAGTTTAATTAAGATCTTCTGTGAATCAATAAAATGGGAAAAATAAAAGTTTAGTATGGGAGGAAAGGAGGGGAAAGGGGAAGAAAAAAATAGTAAAAGTATGTTTAGTTGACCAAAAAAAAATGAGAAGGTATTTGCTGATGATAATGTATATGCTATTATTTTTGTCTTGACTGATATGCATAGTATTTGTGCTGGAAAAAGAAATGTTGTACACTACAAAGATATATATGATTAAATGTCAATAAATAAATAAATAGAAAAAAGAAGAAAAAAATAGTTGTGGAGACTAGAAATCTAAAATCCAAGTGCCAGCAGAGCCACGCTCCTTCGGAAAGCTCTAAAGGAGAGTTTCTCACTGTTTCTTCTAACTTTTTCCAGCTCTACACATTTTTTTGACTTCTGACTGTATTAGCTCTGCCTCAGTTTTCATATTTTTTTTCATATGATCTTTTACTCTGTCTCCTCATTTATGAGGATGAGTTTTGGATATAGTATATAGGAACTACCCCATCCAGGATGATCTCATCTCAAGATCCTTACTTTAGAAACATCGGCAAAGATCCGTTTTCCTCCCATTGGAGTGTAGTCACATCTTTTTGGAGGTCAGAAATTTACTCACAACTAATAAGCTGGGGACTGACATTGAAAGTCCCTGCTGCCCCACTTTTCTACAGCTACTTTGTCTCCCAATTTCTGTTCCCTTATTAGAAGCTCTATTTGCACTCTTCCTTCAAACTAGCCTCTAAGGAAACATTTTAGTGAAAAAAAATCTGGAGTCTAAATGATAAATAACTGAAAAGCAGGACTTCTGAGAAATAGAGACTTGGAGTCTCACAAAATAAACTTTCCCAATCCCCTTCCTTTGAGAAAATAGTAAAGATTCCAATAAGTTTATGGCTGAATAACTCGTCATATAATTAAAAAAGGCGAAGGGAACCAGCAGTTAGCGTAATGGCTATGTCGCTGGACTCCCACGTGGTCGACCGTGGTTCGCATCCCGAACCCGGTGGCTTAAAACTCACGCCGGGCTCGTGTGCGTGCGTGCCCAAGATCCCAAGAGGAGAATGGAGGAGAAGGGGTTGCAGCGTGGCCATCCCCTCTGGGGGGTGATTTCTCGCTTTCTATCTCTATGTCTCTCTCTGTCTGTCTGGCGAGCGCACGCGTCCTATAGCGAAAAATCTTTCAAAAAAAAAAAAAAAAAGGCGAAATCAGGTGATATTTAACACATTCATATATTTTGTAAATGTTGAGTGACTACAGCCAGCTACATGGCAATATTAAAATCTAAGTGTAAGCGCCTATATTTAGAAATATTAACTATGTAATCAGGGTGTATTTATAAATTAAATAGTAATGAAGTGGGTAAATAAAGATAATTCAAATTTGGTATTAGCTGAATGTGACAGGTGATCGTTTTCTGAAACTCAGTCTCCACTCGAAAGACAAATGTGATTACTGGCTCCTGAGTGTAGAGCTCAGGATGCACTGTGCTGCGAGCTGTCAGTTGTGAGATTGTCCCACTATTCTCTCCATCCAAATGGTTGTCAAGTCCTTTCCAAATAATGAGCAAAACTGGCATTTAGTCTTCTTTTCATGTACATTGTCTCTTTCTCCTTATTAGAATAATTAAGGGGGTACTATCGAATGCTAATATGATTTAAACAATGCAACTCTGCAAGGAAACTTCAGAAAGTTTATGGAAAATGTGCTATGAAAAAAATTTTCATTACAAAAAGTGTTGCAACAAAATAAACTCATACTTTAATCCTATTGTTTCAAGAAAGTTGTGAAGTCCCCCTGTAGACACTGAAAAGAATACAAGGCTATAAACTCTTAAGCAAATCATATAAATCACTTCAAAGACAAACCTGTACACACTTACTAGGTTCAGGTTTGGGGAGGGAGCTATGTGTGCTGCTTCTTTGGAGTGAAAATAGGAATGTTAAAGTCTAGAAATTTATCAAGAAGATGTCTAGCAAGTTACTTTTTATATTTAAAAAATCTTGAATTAGTCTGAAGATTATGTACTGAAATGATTTTCTCTCAGATTGAATTTCAAGCAAACCAGGTACTCAGTGATATCTATGAAGCTGTGTCACTCAACTTTTCCAACTTGTTTTTAGACTGATTCAGAGAGGGGTGGGGCAATTTGTACTTTACTTTCTTCTTTTTTTTTTTTTTTTTTTTTTACTATAGGGCGTGTGCGCTCGGCAGACAGAAAGAGACAGAGAGACAGAAAGCGAGAAATCACTCCCCAGGGGGGATGGCCACGATGCAATCCCTTCTCCTCCATTCTCCTCTCGGGATCTTGGGCACACACTCACACGTGCCCGGCATGAGTTTTAAGCTACTGGGTCCGGGATGCGAACTGTGGTCGACTATGTGGGAGTCAAGCGACATAGCCATTACGCTAACTGCTGGTCCCAATTTGTACTTTCTTTAACAACTACCTTTCCATTGGAAATGGTCTGACATAAATACATTGTTCTTCACTATATCATTTTTATTCAAATAGAGCAGAGATTGTCATATATGGAAACAAATATAAAAGGAGAAATTTAGTTTTATGCTTAGCCACATAAAGTATACAAGAATATTGCAGTTCTGCAAGTGTCTCAGAAGATCATGTAAATAAAGTTTGCAACTGAATTATCTCACACAGTAAAACTGTGGACTGAATTGTGCCCCCTGCAAATTCGTATGTTGAAATCCCCATCACCAATATGATTATACTTGGAGACTGGGCCTTTGTGGAGGCAATGAAGGATAAATGAGGTCATGAGGGTGGGGACCCTAAAAAGTTAGAACCAGTTTACTTATAAGAAGAGAAAGAAACAGCAGAGTTCAATCTCTTTTAGGGCAATCACATAAATAGATAGATAGATAGATGGATAGATAGATGATAGATAGATAAATGTATGTATGTATGTCATGGGATGTTACCTCAGGAAGAAAACTATCTACAAGGCAAGAAGAGAGCCCTCACCAGACACTAAATTTGTCAGCACCTTGATCATGGAGTTCTAGCCTCCATAACTGTAAGGAAATGCTTGTCTATTGTTTAAGTCACCCAGGCTGTTATTTTGTTATAGCAGCCTGAGTTGACTAATACACAAAGCAAAGTTGGATTGGTCTATATTCTTTCAGATAAGTACTCCACTCTGCACTTTACTCTCTCCCTTTAGTTATAACTATAATGTCAAAGTCCAGTTGAAACTATTTCATTTGTGACTTTACTGAGACATTGTCAAAGCATTCCATTTTGCAGAGTGTGGGAAATGATTTTGAGTTTAATCCAGTTCTTAAAGGACAAAAGTTGGCATCACAAAAGCTCCCATCACCAGTGACACTAATTAGTCTTCCTCCTGACAGCTGAAGTAGATATGACTAGGACCGAATATTAAACCGAGATGGAATAAACTGCTCTATTCTTTATCTTTCTCATGGTTGAGGTAGTTTCCCTCAGCAGTTACTGGAAGCGTGTACTTTTGGCAAAAAAATACACGTTTTCTGGTTTCCTGACCAACTAGAATATTTTACTCTTCTGTCATTATGACATATTCTACCATGACAGAAGGGCAGAAAGATAAAAGCAACTTATGATTCCTGCAAAAAGTGTCACACAACTGTAGAGTGTATCTTGAAAATTAAAACACCTAAAAATTTTCACATTAGAAGTGACGCACAACCTAGTGCACATTTCTTATATCTCAGAACTGAGTATCTAAAAACATAATAAAATGGCTTTACTTTATTGTGAAGGGTAGAAGAAAGTGAAATGCACAAATTATTGAGAATTCAAATCAGTTGATCGCCAGGTGAGCCTCTTCTTTTTATTTGGCTTACTTAGCACTTCAGCTTTGTACTTTGGAATTGCAAATCCCAAGTACAAAGCTGAGTGCTTATCAGCCTTATTAGTTAACCCTTGTAATGTGCTCATGAGGTAGATGGATGGCAAGCGTTAGTTTGACACACATTAGTGTAGCCCTCTAAAAGATGCCATCAATGAAGCAGGGAGGTTAAATAATCGCTACACTATTGCCCATCAAGCCCACAGAAAAAAGTCTTGGTCTCAATTTTCTACCTTCTAACCCTTAGCAATAACAAGGGTAAATTTAAGCTAGATCATTCTTAAGAATCTAATGCATAGTCAGTCCCCTTTAAAAACAAAAGCTCTCAAATGCTTTTTCTTAGGGTACTGAAAATCTATCCATGAGCAAGTATATTAGATATATATTTCTTTGTCACTTTGCCATTTAAGATGGGATCATCTTAAAAGGCTATGACATAAATTGTTGTGGAAAAGATCGATTAGTTTAAAAGCTTTTTCCTTTTAACAGATCAGATAGTCATTATATTTCACCCTTTTGTGTGTGATTTTCATTGAGTCATTTTAATCATTTATTCATTTGGAAAAAAAATTCAACAAAACCAGGAGGTTCCACAAATCTATTTATCAGTTCTGGCTTTCTATGCTAATTGTTGGGTTTGAACTTCTGGGAACAGGGTACAACTGTCTGATTCTGGAATCTGTATGTTCAGAAGACTTTATTTAAAGAGCTCTTCCATTCCTTTCATGGGTCAGACTCATCACCTTGTTTCTACACTTTTATTCTGTTTGAGAATATTATCAGAAAATGCTCATAAAACATTAGAGGGCTAAGTTTCGAACATAAGAGTAAAGAGAAAGATATTGCAGGCAAGCCAATGGAGAAAAAGCATAAATAATACACATTTTTAGACAAATCAACACACTAATTTCACTTCTTTCCATTATATTGTACTCCTTTTGTTTATTCCACCTGTGTGACACTTTCATTGGAAATGGATAAAGATCTCCCAAAACAGCATTAAAAAATTTATATGCTTATATTGGTACTTTTATAAGTGGAAAACATCACAAATAAATGGAAATTGTTTTTGAGAAAATGAAATCTGCTGACACGAATTATTCAAATCTCTTGATCTTATACAGGAGAAATCTAGCATAATGAACTAGAGTATCATAAAATAGTGACCAATATTTGTAATAAATACTATATCTCATGAAATAGTCTTATATTTGACATTTCATTTGACCATCACATTGAGAAGTTGGTATTGTATGTTATTATTTTATTGAGTCATCTGAATAATTGATAGGTAAAGAAAACAAAGCCCAGGAAACCTGAAACATGTTGAAGTCACATATATGACATCTTCTAAGTCCTAATGTCAGAATGGGAACCCTTTGACTTCAACTCCAGGGGAATTTCCACTATTATTTTCTTTCATTATTTATATGGCAGTTCTGTAGTCATAGTTAAGTGTATTCACAAATATAGTTTGAAGAATATGCACTAACACCCATTGTAGCTAAAACAATAAATAAGTCATGAATAAGACATTGAAAAAAGTCCTGATGAACATTTCTTGTATTAACACAGAAAGATATCAAATGAAATATCTGTAATTTTTAATAAGTTAAGAATTTTTGCCTTCTTTTGTGTAATTAAGCATGTGGGTGGTTTCTAAATGAAAACTGATCCAGAAATATTTCATTTGAATTTTGCATAAGAGCTAACAATTACTTTAAAAAGCTCCAAAGAATAGATTTTGAGTGTAAATTGAATACCTATCTATGTGTCCAGAAATCTTGTTATGTAGTCTAAAAATTTTTCAATCTAGAAAATATTCAGAGAGAAGTACTTCACTTACCTCTGTAATGGATCATTAATAAAAGTCAATGTGCTTCCAAAAAGACCCATCCTATGACAAATAAATTTGGCCCCCATTGTAAAATCATGTCTATGGGGTTAAATTCTCCAGCAGTTACCTGTTGTCAACAAGAATCTAGTTAAATCTTCTTATCTTTACATTAAAGGCACATTAAAATTGACCCCAGATACTTTTTTCAGCCTTCCCCTAACTCCTCTTACTCATAAACATAATTTAATGAATAATCCCTTCCTTTCCTGCCCTTTCTTCAGTTTTATTTTGAACTCATTTTTAAGCCCTTAGAATGTCTTTTTTTCTTCTCTATGCAAATCTCATTCATTTGTTACAATCCAATTCAAGCTAAGTCTTGTCAAAATGTTTTTCCTCCATTTTGAACTCTAATTTTAAATATGAAATGTTAATTTGACATCCAAACTACACCATCATTTTTATTTCTTATTAACTATTCTTAAGTCTCTGGCATCATTTTACTTTCATGATTCTATTTTATTGTATTTTTAAAATTTTTGCCAGAAGGTGCATGCACTCACCAAAGAGAGAGAGAGAGAGAAAGAGCACAAGAGAGAGGAAACTTGAGGAAACACCACCCCCAATCCCCTAGGGGGAATTATCATGCTGTAATCCCTTTTCCTATATCTCTCCCTTCTTTTGAGATTTTGGTCAAGCATGCACATGTGCCTAGTGCATTACTCCAGCCATCTGATCTGGGACTAAAAAATGTGAGATCCAACTGCCTTAACCACCAACCCACATGCTGGCCCTATGCTTCTACTTTTTAAGTGAACCAATATGTCAAGCATAATATTTACTAACAAATTAAGTAACTATTAAGGAGAAGATTCCTGCTAAGAATTAAATACATTTTTGTGCTTAGAAAAACTCAGATATTGTTATTACTATTATTTCTATTTCATAACCAAGCACACTGAGGTCTAGAACACCATGACTAATGTCATAGTGGTAAGATAATTGGCAAAACAAGAATTGGACACCAGGCATTTCTGACTCCAGAACACAATTTTGTCTTATTACACAATGCTGATTTAGGATTATAATTGATTATGAAAGTTATGACTTAGAATCATTTGTGTCTTAATGCAATGCTTTATTCTAGACAGATTCCTGGAACAAAAAAGGAGCATTAGTGAAAAACTTGTGAAATCAAAAGAAATTCTATAGTTAATGGTAATGTATCAAGGTTAATTTCTTAGTTTGACAAATGTATCATTGTCATAAAAGTCATTGGCATTAGGAGAACCTGGAAATACAGGAAGTCTCCATACTACCTTCACAACTTTTCTGTGAATTTAAATTTAGTCCAAATATTTTTAAAGTTTTAAAAATTCATAATAATTTATATCCATTTATAAGTGATGTTCTAGTTATGTGTTATTAGCCATGTAATTGTATGATTTTTCTATAGCCACAAAATATTGTATTTACCTCTTGAATGAAATTTGTCATGTGCTTAAATGTATATGTGAATGTAAGAGAGAAAGGGTATTTATTTTTGCTTCTACAACTTTTGTTAACTTTACTATGGCAGGCATGGTGCCTTAATTGTGTGATTACTCCATAATTTCCCCTTCAGTCTAATATATAACAAAAGCACACATAAAATTTGTTGTATTAATTTCAGTCTAAGTTTCATTAGTTTAAGGTGATATTTTCAGTAGTGATAGATTTTTACAAATCCATTCATCCTCTTTCCCTTCACTTTCATTTTTCACTAAATGTGTGTGGCCACAAATCTGTGGTAGGGGACACTATTATAAAAATGTGTTCACCCACAGAAGGTGGTTTTAGACATCCTGGAGCATAAAATCCACTACTGTGCAATATGCATCACTAAGAAATGTAGATTTTTAGATTAAGAAAAGCATAAGGGAACATTTCCTTCCAAATAAATATCATAATCTGATTTTTTGGTTTATTTATTTCTTTTTTATTTCAAAATAGATTAAATCATATCTAAAAACTTTTCAAAAGCAATTTTATTTTTTCTTGACTCAAATAAGAAAAATGAATATATATATATTTAATATATATATATATATATATGTATATATATATATATATATATAAAAATATATATATATATATATATATATATATATATATATTTTATATATATATATACATATATATATATATATATATTAAAAATCCCAGTCAAAATGGTAGCCTGTGTGAGCCTGAAGTCACATGAAAGGCCCAGATTTGGGTTCCAAGCCAACTTGACTACCTAGATGTGGTAATGCATACCTATATTTTTAGCTTACTGGGAAGCTAAAACAGAGGATCACGGTATGTCAAGATCCTACTGAAAGAAGAAAGAGAAAGAAAAAAGAGACACAGAAAGATAGAAAGAGAGGGAACTAGCAGTTAGCGTAATGGCTATGTCGCTGGACTCCCACGTAGTCGACCGTGGTTCATGTCCCAGACCCGGTGGCTTAAAACTCATGCCGGACGCCTGTGCGTGCGTGCCCAAGGTCCCGGGGGGAGAATGGAGGAGAAGGGATTGCGGCGTGACCATCCCCCCTGGGGGGTGATTTCTCACTTTCTGTCTCTCTGTCTCTCTGTCTGTCTGGTGAGCGCACGCACCCTATAGCGAAAACCTCTCCAAAAAAAAAAAAGAGAGAAAGAGACAGCGAGGAAGGAGGAAAGAAAAGAAGAAGGGAGAAAAAAAAGAAGGAAGGAAGAAAGAACCTCTTGGGCCAGCCATGGTGTGGTTGTTAAGGCAGTTAAATCCCACTTGGTTGGCCTCTCAATTCAAATCTAGAACTCAATGTCTTGCAAAGAATGTGTGCATGAATGCCCAAAATCTTGAGAGGAGAATGGAGAAGAAAAGATTGTGGTATGCTATCTCCCTATGGGAGAGTGGTACGGTCTCACTTTCCTTCTTTCTCTGTCTCTTTCCAGTGAACACACACACCGTATAGAAAATTAAAACAAAAGAAAACAAAAAAACCTGTCTCGACCTACTGCTCTCTCTTTCTTCCATGCTCTCACTCATAAAAAATAAAATAAAATAAGAAGAGAAAAAAGGTAAGAAAAAAACTCCCATCCTTCCTCTGGTTGTCAAAATTTTCCAGAAAGCGACATAATCATATCACATAAGACAGTAAGACCTAAGATATGTGACTTCGAAAAACAAGAATCTTTCCCAGTCGCAGACTTCAGGCTGGGCTGTAGCAGCGGCATGTGATTGCAGTGGGTAAAGAAATGGCGAAGGATGCTGACAAATCCATCCCTACCGCTCCAAGAGTGCATCTCTTCCTAAGCTTGAAGGTAGTTTTTAAAATTAACCCCCTGGCGTAGTGTGCCTTGTCTCACTGCTAGACGTAACAAATCAGTGGCAGTTGAATTAGAATCCTTTGCCCTTGACACTTCGAAGTACTGCTCAGCCCAGCGAGTTAATGGGATATTGCAAAGGCACATTACAGCATCCTGATTTCCGAACACTTCCATACCCGAGAACAGAGTGACAGGACGTTTTAAGTCATCAACCAGGAGAGATTTCTCCACCCGTGCCTTGAAAATGGGAATAAATGTGCAAATCTATACAATTGTGCTTCCCTTGCCATCTATCTTGTCAAAATGAAAATCGACATGGGAATCAAGTCAAATGTGCTTCAGCAGATTAGAGAGAAATAATGTATATTTTTCCTCTTGAGTCACACAGAGCAACTATCACTTCCTGCTGTGCTAATTTGTCTTGGGCTGGTGGTTCTGAAGGTGAAACTTTGAAGGTCCTGTGAATGAGAAGCCAGTACTGCATAGGGGGAGGTAAACACAGAAAGAGTAATGTGTGAATAAAATAAAGTATTGAAGAATAAACTATAGGTTGCAATTTTTAAAATTTTCAAGATAATATGGTGTTCTCTTGAATATTGTTAGAAATAATTAAAAGAGGACCTGTAAATTATATACAAAATAGTTTCCTAATAAAAAAATTAGGAAAGCTGTTTATTAGCCTTTCATTCTGTGTGTGTTTGTGCGTGTCTCTGTGTGTTGTTTGGGTGAAAATTCCACTAAAAGAGTTGAAAAGGCCTATGAAAAGAAAACGTAGTTATCTGATAGACAAACATTAGACTATACAAAGGATGAATTTTTGCCAGTGTCAAAAGTCAAATGTGATTCACTGTATGAAGCACTCATTCACCACGCTGCCAGCTTGCTTGCTTTCTCCACTAATACTATCGTACTCCCTTTAGTACATCTCTACCACAGCACAGCTTACTCACTTCTGTAGAGATCCATGTAGTTTTTCAAAGGAACAACATGCTGCCCTCATTTCTTAGCCCAGAAGTAATTTTTAAAAAGAGACATTGGCATATTCAAAGCAAAGGACAGATAATTTTTAATTATGTTTGCATTCATGAAATCACTTTTTGAAATTCATCAAGGTGACCTACATTGAAGACCCAAAATATTATAATCCCCCTCCTCTGCCCTTGGGACTTGCCAGCAAGTCAGGTTGTCTAGGAAAAGCTCATTACTACAGGACTCACTGTCCAAGCAATGATTAGCAGAGAGAAAGCAGAAGAAAAGTAACCCAGGTGACTGTCTGCAAATTGACACAGATTAACTGTTCTTTGTCCAGAATCCTGGTGGAATACTGGAGAGCTACAGAAAGTCATTTTCGGACACAACATTAAGAATAGAGCTGAACAATGGTACATAGGGATCCACGAATTACATCAAGTGCCACACAAGTGGAAGAATCATGAGTAAAATTAATTTGGCCCCAAATTGCATCCCAAGGAACAGTTTTAGCTAAGCTTCAGCATGTTCCTGTAACTGACAATTTATTTAATTGGGAATGCTATTAAACCACTTGATTGCAATGGACAAAATTCTATGAGATTGTGGAGTCGTATTCATAACCACAGGTTTAGCATTTTTCTTTGTATTCAGTTGAGAACACTAATTGAATTCATCCACAAAGCACTGGATTTTATTGTGGACAGAGTTGATTTCTTTCCAGGAATCAATTCCCATTTTAAAAGTAAGTATAAAGTATCTGGGCTTCCGCCAGATGTTTTTAAGAAGAGAATGATTAAAAGGATTGCTAATTTTATGGTGAATATTTTCCTTACCATTCTCACATTTCACTTCAAGAGTCAAAAAAGCCACACTTCTGGATTACATATTTCTTGAAAGATTAATTTATGTTAGCCTAAAATAAATCTATGTGTGTAAAAATAATTTAAAAGGGACATAAGTTTGATATGAATGTACATACAATATTGAGGCCATGACAAATAATATTTATTGAAAGAATGTATACTTCTGAATTATAACCATCTCAATTAAATTAGATTATTTTGTAAAAAAATTATAATCACTAATAATCATCTTGGAATTTTTATTGAAATTAATTATATTTCTAAGGCTTTAATTCCAATGATATATATATATATTTAACTTTATTATTATTGTTACATTCCAGTTTGATCAGACAGACAGAGAGAGAGAGGGAAAGTGAGAAAGCAAGCCACCAGATTCAGGACTTGAACCAAGGTCGGCCATGTGGAAGTCCAGTGCCTTTAACCACCACTCCACCTGCCAGCCCAATTCCAATGATATTTAAATATGTGAGGTTGATATACCAACACAGAATATCTACACTTTCGAAGGAATGATAAAAGTGAAATAACGATTTTACCTGTAGAAATTCAACTCTGATGAATAACCCAAGTACATGTTAACAGAAAAACAAATTCTGAATCATGTGGTTGTTAAAATCTTTATTAGTCTAAAATCTGATCAACAGTCAGCTTATTTGGTTACTTTTATTGTCCATAGCTTTATAATGCTTCCGAAGAGCTTGATCTTTCTTATCAGAGACGTCTCAAGATCCAGACATTAAATTCCAGGCATTTATTACAACTCCTTTTGACATTGTATTTTTATTACATTCTCTACTTAAATTTCAACCTTTAAATACTATTATTTAAATCTATCCATGCAAAGCAGGCAACTCAGAGGTGTGATTATCATTTTAATCATTTTCTGTAGGAAAGTACAAAGCAGTTTCACTGCCTATGATGAACACTGCTATAGAAGAGGTCTAGAAACCAAGTTGGCCTCAAGTAGGAGCAATTTAAATATCACAACTACCCTGTAAGAAAAATCTGTTTTCCACAGTCTTGATGAAGGCTTTGAGTCTCTGAGAAGTCATGTTGAGTGAAGCCTAGTGGGTAAGGAAGGCAGGCAGGAAGGCTTTGATGGGATCACAGGTCCTCATGGAGCCCTTGGACAAGAGTTAGAGGTGGCAGTAATGGACAAAGCTTTGACACCTCTCTACGTTTAGAGCCCAGCAGCCTTACAAACAAATGGTTTACGTTGGAATTTGGAGTAAGAACAAAATTGTTTTAATAACGGACAATTTACTTAAGCATTTACTGCACTACGCAGAGGGTGACTAACTGTCCTACTTTGCTTGGAATTAAGAGGATTGCCAGGAAACATGAATTTCGGTTTCAAAATGGGGAAAGATGAGTTGGTTACTCTAGAAGTCTACTTCCAATTAAAATATTTATTTTGTTGAGGTGTATAAATTAAACAGAAATAGTTCATTCTTGGGATTCTCATTTATGTGGAACATGACTCTGGTCTACTGCGTTACATGATTCAGCATTGCTAGGATTTATACACCTCCTCTGGATCTGACTTAGTGCAAGAAGGATGCAACTATGTACTGATCCATCTGTGCTCACTTTTTTTTTTTTTTAAGAGAAATTTTTTCTCTCGGGCACATATATTCACAGGAGAGACAGAGAGATACGGACAGAAAGCGAGAAATCACCCTCTGGGGGCATGGCCATACCACAGTCCCTTCTCCTCTGTTCTCTTCTTGGGCATGCACATACACACACCCAGTATGAGTTGCAAGCTACCAGGCTCTGGACTCGAACCATGGTCGACTACATGAGAGTCTAGCAATGTAATCATTATGCCATCTGCTGGTCACTGTGCTCTTCTTCTTTTTTTTTTTTTTAAATTATCCACATGGAGGTATTTGGACTGGCTCAGCCTTGATGTTGTAGGCAACTGCATGATAAACCACAGTATTGGAAGCCATGTAGCTGACCATATGTTCAGATTCTTATTTAACCTGGAGCATGATGGATGCGCATGGGAACCCAGACTCCTAAGAAGCTGAAGGGCTATGGGAAGCAGACCACAACACAATAAGACCCTGAAAGTATTGCCTCCCTTTTTCTCTCATCTTTTTCTCTCTTGTGCGGGTGTACAATGAATAAAATATTTCCTACCATGAATAAAATATATGAACTTAAATGAAAATTGGGTTATATTGTTTACCTTTTTTACTTCGCTTTAGCAAAGGTTTTCAAACTATTTTTACCACAACCCACAGTAAGAAATAAATGTTATACTGTTCCCCCATTCAGAGATTATATATAACTGTCAGAAGTTTTATAGAGAATGTTTATGTTGGTTATTAACCTTAGGAATAGTATTGGTAGGGTCTTCAGGTGCTACTGCAGTTCGGCATCATAGGCATCCATTTCTGCCATCAGTCCTTCAGACTAGGCACCCATTTTATGGTCTAGGGCTGTGGTTCTCAACCTATAATTAGCATAAACATCACCAGGGAGTGTGTTCAAATTGATAATATTATGGTATAGCATAAAGGTCTCAATTTATTCTTTGGTTATGGCCTAATAACTAGACTTTATTTATTTTTTCTAGTTTTTTAGGTCATGAACATTCACCAAAGAGAGGCAAATAGAGAGAGGGAAAGTGAGAAAATGTTCCCCAGGGGAGATGGCCATGCCACAATCCCTTCTCCTCCAATCTCTTCTTAGGATTTCAGGTGTGCATGCATATGAGCCTGGCGTGATTTTCAAGCTGCCTGCTCCAGGGCTCAAACCACTGGTGGCCATGTGGGAGTACAGTACATAACCACTATTCCACTTGTTGGCCCAAGACCTATAAATATGCTTTGAATTAATGATGTGAACACACTTGGTGCTCTGGCCATGCTGACAGACAATGCTTTTACAGATATACTAATGAACTGTTCTACAGCTTATATGTCATTGATTTACTTGCCTTCTAGTTACTTATTTATCCAACTAGTAGATACCAAAATATGTGAAAGATAATGAACATACAGATTTCACATCACTATTTCACAGTGGAAAGAAGTGAAAAAATTAATATAATTTAATCTTACCTATTTAAAAAGTTTATATAGGAGTTTAATGCAAGGTTTGATTTTTTCCCCAATAGGTAACCAGTAAAGAAATGTGTGCAAACTATAGGCACCATGGCTTTGCTACTGATAAAAATCACTCTGGTGTGAAGGAGGGTAGGATAAGCTATGAGATGACCATCTCATATATATTGGGTTGTTGGAAAAGTCATGACATATTTTTCTGTTTTTCTATGCAAAAATATGCCATGACTTTTTCAACAAGCCAATAAAAGAATGTTACAACAACCCAAGTATGATATGGTCAATAAATATAGTAAAGAGTAGGACTGAAGAGAATTGAGAGTGCTCAGGGCATAATGAACAATAGGAAGCATAATTTTTCACAGTTAAGTAGGCAAGGTAGACAAGCAGATGGTCATCCTGATGCTGTGTAACATGCTCTGTGCTAATGATATGTGCAAGTTGCAATGACTGCAAAAAGCAGGGACTTGCTCAGAAACACTGCAGTATGTCTGGCAATTCTATCTTACAACAAGAAGTAGAAGGACTATAAATGAGCATTTGACCCCAAAACAAGGTGGCTGAAAAACAAGATGAGCTCAGAATCTTGAAATATCTTTTAATAAATTCAGAGACACTGTACCATCAAGCATTGCAATAGACTGGAAATTAAGAAAGCAGAAATTCTTTGCCTTGTCTTCAATAGGAAAGCCCATTGGATCTAAAACTAGATTTATAAAAGGCAGGTGACACAGTATTTCCTCTTGCTTTATATAATCTTTTTACATAGTCTATATATAACAGAATCATTTGTTGAAAATCCTCAGGACCTTTTCTAAAACAATCTGGAGATTGATGACTCTCCTCCCCCTGACATTCCTGTTCAATTAGGTAGAGGTCAGTGAGACATCTGCTTCATATTTCAGCAATGAGTATTAAGGACTTCAATGGAAATGAAGTTCCCTCATTTTTGATGTTGGCACACACAAAGCAAATTCACCTTTCACTTATAAAAGATGATGACAATTAATTGACTTTCTCCACCACTTGCACTTTACTTTTTTCTAAAATTATCTCATTATTGCCTTATTTTGTTCATTTTACCTTCTTTTTCTGACCTCCCTATTTACCCTTTCTATATACAGCTCAACTTGGGATCAAATGCAGTGGAGGTTCTCATTAAATGCTGAGCAGCCAGTTTTGACAAACTCTACTTTCACACAAGTTACACAAGAGAAATACATAATATAATTTTTATGGTTGACTGCCTTGAGAAAATTTAGCACACCAGAAGCATAATTCATTCAAGGAAAAAAAATCCCTTTAGCTGAGTTATTACCTGAGTGCAGCTCTGCTTCTAGAAATAAAGTTTGAAAGCTTCTGAGTACATAAGGGGTACAAATGGATTTGGGTCATCAATAACGTGACCAAGTTCAGAATCAGAGTGTTAAGGGATTTCCTCCTAGCAGGTAATAATAGTAGTCATTGTGCTTGTGTCTCTGGGTGACAGAGTCCATGCCTCATATTTTACATATGCTGCCTTGTTGTAATCGTAACAGTCCTAACACATGAACGCTATCATCCCCACTTGCAGACGAGAAGGCTGAGGATCAGAAAAGTTAAATAACCCATAGTGCCATAGTGTTGGTAAATGTGGAATCCAAGTATGTTAAATTCCAGAGCCAGTGATATTCCTCTGACTTCTGTGACATTTTTACTTCTTCTCCTAAACATTTATCATTGAATGTCTCTGAGCCGTATATGTGATGCTCTGCACATTGCTTGTCATTGCAAACAAGAGGAGCGAATACTACAAAGCACAGCAAGAGGTAATCTGACTCAAAGAAAAGCAATCAAATGGTTTTAGTCTCAAATATTCATGCAGTTAATTTTTTTTTTCAGGGGATGCTTTAATAGAATGGTAGATGATGAAGGCAACAGGAGTCAGAGTTGATTTTGACACTAATACTCAAGCACATGAAAAGGATTATCTCTTGCCAAATCACTTGTTTGCTGTTGTTTGCAAAGTCTGATTGTATATCACTACAGAGCATGAAATGCTAAGTAAAATGTTTCTTTGCTATATCTATCTGTATAGAGACAGAGCTTTGATTTCCTAAATCCAATATTTGCATATATCCAATTTAGTTATAAAGACAGAACCAAACCGCAGTGGCATTTTCAGAAAGTCATTTAGAAAGCAAATGAGAAATACTAACTTGGAATATGCTGTACCCCTTTCTCTACTGACTGCTGGCCTATTTCCCCTCCTTTTTGACCATTAATTTCATCAATATTGGGATACTTTATTGTCAGAAACATTTGGTTTCTTCATGAAGCAAAACAAAAGGAATGTGTCAGTTATCAGAAGAATGAAACCCAGAAATGCAAGGATGGCAGCACTTGAGTTAGTTCGGCTATAGACTGAATTTATTCACGTTATGGTCACAATCATTAAAATGTTACTTTACTTTCAAAGTTCTCTCAAAATATCTTCATAGTAAATCTTACCTGATTACATTTCTCCTTCCACAGGAGGAATCTTGACACAGTTGATGGAATCACTTTGACTTTCTTACTTATTTGAACGTTATGGATCACAGTGTGACTGTTGGTTCATGGCAATTGAAGCTGATTAGACAAGATTAAATTAGGGACCAGCTGTTAGCATAATGGCTATGTCACTGGATTCCCATGTAGTCGACTGCGGTTCGAGTCCTGGCTTAAACTCACGCCAGGTGCGTGTGTGTGTATGCCCAAGATCCCAAGAAGAGAATGGAGGAGAAGGGATTACAACATGACCATCCACTGTGGGCATGATTTCTTGCTTTCTGTCTCTCTGTCTCTCTCTGTCTTTCTGTCAGCGCATACACCCTATAGCAAAAACCTCTCAAAATAAATAAATAAATAAATGAAAGATTAAATTAGGCACATGGAGTAAGTCAATTTTGTTTTTGCCACTTACCACTTAATATGTTTTTCAGTCTATACAACCTTTGCATAAGGATCCTAAATATTTAATCCTTAACCTTTGTTCTCATATTCCTCATATAATTGCCTTGTTTGCTATTAGCCGTAGAAATCAATGCTATCTGTTCTTATACTTGGACTCCAGTGAATAGGGACAATACCTGAATAGTTTTGCCTAAATACTAGTAAACTTTCAAGTGAAAACTCTTAACAATGATCATTTAATGGCAATAATCATGATGGAAATGAAAGAGAATAAAACAAAACGATGTATTATTCAGTAAAATGATATAATCAGTAAGTGAAAATATTCCAAGAATATTATGCCTAGAGATAAGGCATTTGTTCCCCGTGGTTTAAAAGACTCAAATCACTTTAAAAAAAAGGTCTAATATTTAGTAAATTATTTTGCCAAAGCAATCGTTCCATAAATAGTAGAGATAGTGAAATAATCAAGACTGCAATGTCTTTAACATCTTCATTTTAAGGAAAACTGGTTTTATGTTAGATTCCAAGCTAACAAAATGTCTAAATATTTCAGGAGAAAAATATTTTCTATAAATCTCGTATGAATAAAATACCTTTTGCAAAAATGTGATGAGAAATTCTCCAACTAACAAATCACATGCTAAAGACATTTTCTGAAAAAGAAATGAAGTCAAGAATGCTTAATAAGAACTTACTAGAAAAAAATTCTTATGGATGTCATAAAACATATAATATTGTGCAAAATGTATATACATACTTATCTAGTAGCAGATAAATCAATCAATGCCTTTAGAGATTTGTGTGCATATCTCCAGGTACACTGACAAACATAATTTTTTATTTGTATATGAATGGTCAATTTTTAACTATGGTGATGAAAAAGTTGGTCCAGGTCAGTTTTGAATAACCCCTTGGTCAAAATCAAGGCCTCAAAGAGTCAGAGACTAATTCATGTTCATAAATAAGAGAGAAGAAATAAATCGAACCCGAAGGAATAAATGAGATAGTAATTAAAGGTGTATGAGAATAATTACAGGAGTTTTTTTTTTTTTTTTTTTTTTTGAGAGAGAGATTTTTGCCATAGAGCCCCTCCCCCAAAATTGCCATAGAGACAGAAAGTGAGAAATCAACCCGCCTCCCACCCCCACCCCTACCTTCACCCCTACCCCCTGAGGACATGACCACACCACAATCTCTTCTCTTCCACCATCCTCAGAATTTTGGGCACCCATACCCACATCCCCAGCATGAGTTTCAAGATGCCCAGTCCATGTTCAGCCACATGGGAGTCGATTGACGTAACCATTACACTATCTGCTGGTCCCAGGAGGGTACTTTTTACATAAGAAGAATCACTTAACATCTAGGAGACTCCTCATCTGCACTGACTATACCAAGTCTGTTAAAGCAGATCTTAACCTCTATGTAATCAGTTATAGAATCATCTTACCAGAAGGACTCAAGTTTCTTCAGCAAAGATATTTCCTGTGGGCAGAATTGATGTCCCTTTGGAAGTCTTGTATCAGTACTAGCTTGAGCAATCTATTTTCCCTTGATCATATTCTTAGATTATTGTTTTCCCTGGTTTCAGTGCCTTTGTGCCACCTCCATTTTAGGACTTGAGCACAGGACTTGATAACTGACCTCTCAAGCCCATTTGACCTCTTAGGTAAAATACCCATAGCAAGCTGTAAACTCCTTAATTCTTCTTTTAATCTCTTCAGTTGGTCACCTACCAAATAAAGCTATTTCCTTTTCCTACTTGGCCTTCAATTTTGTACACCGCTTTCTTTGGCAATAATTTCAACTAGAGATGTATATATAAACTAAATATAAATAACTTAACAAACTTAAAGGCAGGAAAAGGGCAAGGAAGCAGAATTCCCAGAATAACTTGGACTTTGAAATAGCTTTTCTTTTGAAGTAAAACAAAAATACAAATTAATTTGAACTTTGTTGTCCTTTTATATTGAATTCCTCTGCTGAGATTGTTTCACACTTTCAGTAAATAATTCCACATAAATATCATAAAATACTGTATTGCTCTAATAATCATCCTGGGATGTAAAGGATGACTTTTGCTGGTCTCATTTCATATTGGGTTTTTAAAAGCCACACATGATGGCAGATGGGGTGGGAGGGGCTACACAGGTCTTTCAGAGTCTAACAGCATCAGTGGAGAGACTACGAAACCTAGAAGAATGGAAGAAGGCGTTTGCCATGAACACATGAAGACCAACTTCATGAATGCTCTATAAATAAGGCCATCTTTGAAAGGGGAAAAAGAAGGAATTTAGAAACAAAAGCTTTCATTTTGTTTTACACATACAGATGAGCTAACAATAGGAGAAAGAAAGTTTCCACATTTAAGTATCAAGATACAAGACATTTTCAGAGAATTCTCAGAAACAAGATAATATTAAAAAAAAAAAATCAGGCCAGTGAGCATAAACGTCTGCTATGGAAATAATATATTAAAAACGTTCCTATTAGAGAAAACAAAAGGGCTGAGGCACACTCTTTCCATTATCTGCCTCCAGTTTGTGTCCGTTAATTAAGCAATCTTGACAGGAAGTAGAAGGGGAGAAAGCGTCAGGGTCCTATCAGCATGGTTTTGACCAGAAACATGCATTCATGTTGGAATGCTAAAATTATTGCAGGAATGACTTGGTAACTTAGGGTTTGGGAATATACATGTTCCTCTACCTACTTAATTAATTCTCTAACCTGGTCCATGGGTCAGAGACCACACTCACAAATAAGCTATGGAGATAATTATGAGAAGTCTGGTTGATAACCCACAAGCTTAGAATGTTAGGATACTGGAAAATTTGGAGAATAAGAATACAAGATCCACTGGGTGGGTTGACATTAGGTAACCAGCTGAATATGAATATTGTCTCCCCACTAGACCTCCAGAAATGAAAGTTAAGAAATTATAGAAGGACCAAAGAGCTGTGTTCTACAGACTATAAGAGAATTAAAGTTATCCACTCTTAGGGAAGAGGCTGGGTCTGTGGAGGGGTGAAACAGAGATATCCAGGTGCTCATCTGATGATGTCCGTATCATGTGTGAGGGGTTCACCTCTGATTGCAGAAGAAGTGTAACAGAGCAGCAAGCTAAGTAAATCTCTCTCCTGACTACCTTTAAATTCTAATACTGCCATGTAAATCTATGACATCTCCAGAGACATGTGCCAACATCTCTTTGCCTCTTTCCCTGGGTTTCTGTAGGATGATATGTGGGATTCTGGCTTTCTGGGTTTCCATGACATGAAGAATTAATGACCTTGAGGAGAAGACAAGAAAGTTTCTTTTTATGTTGGACCATAAGTTCAGACTGAAAAAACAATTTAATGGTCTTTGGAGAAAAATCCTGCCCAGTCTTTAAGAGAGAAGGAAAAAGAGAAAGGGTTCATCATGAATCTAACAAACCCATATGGAGCTGCTGCTAATCTTTGTCTCATGTCCCAACAAGAGAGAGAAGTAATGTCCAACGAGCTAAAAATACTTTCTCAGAGTAAGACACAAGAGAAAAAAAGTACATATGTCTACTAGAATTTTGGTGGTACTAATGAAGTAATGTAATATTTGACAGAAAGACTGGATATATACCCCCATTGAGCTACTTTTGGGCAGCTAATTTGTTGTTGTTTTGTTTTGTTTTTGTCTTTAAATCAGGTGAAAGCAAAAAAAAAAAAAAAAAAAAAAAAAAAACAAACAAAAAAAAAAAACAAAAACAAACAAACAAAAACCCATGTACTATATGTGGTGGAACAGAATTTAAGCAGTAGGTACCAACCAAGTCTAGAAAGCAGAGGCAACAGAGAAAAGTTGGAGATGTGCAGAAATCCTTTTCAAGATCTGGACTTCGTAAGCCAGGTAATTGCGAGTTCTTAAGTTTGTAGCCATATTTTGAAGAATAGAGACTCCAAGTAAAATGTGCTTACTTATAACTCACCTTTGTATTTTAAATGTTCTTTTGATTAGTACTAAGATCACTTAAGATCAAAAAATGTGATTTTAACATACCCAATGTTCATGATTCTGAGGACCTTCACTTATCCAAATTAGTCAATAGTTTAAAAAATCTTCATGCCTCAGTTTTTCTACTACAAAAAGTCTTTTTAAAGTTTATTTTCATTTATTTCTTCTATAGAGAGAGAGAGAGAGAGAGAGAGAGAGAGAGAGAGAGAAAGAAAGAAAGACTACCCACAGCAGTGTCTTAACACTGTGATCCATCCTCAGCTTCAGTCAACCTGGGATCACGGGCACGTGTGCCTCCAGTGTCCTCATGAAGGTCTATACATGAACTAGGAACCTTCCATGTGGGTCAGCAGTCCTGAATATTGTGTTTTACCACTGCTCTACAGTATGACCCATAATTCATCTTTATGTGAGATACCTGAGAAATTTAATTTCTTTTTTTCAAGCCCCCATACAAAATCAAGCCCAACCAAGGTTGAGAACCTCTGACCTACAAATATTTGTATTTCTAATCAGCAGTCAGCCTTAACTTTCACCAGGATAAATTAAGGCAGTATTCACTAGCTTCTGAAATTTTTTTTCTTGTATGCATTCATTTATTAATTTACTAGTTCAACTAATGGTGACTGCATTCCTTTTAGGTGGCAGGTATTTAAGGTAGGCATTAATAATAAGAATGTACAGATATGGGCTAGCAGATGCCATAGCAGTTTCATTGCTGGATTCCCACATAGATGACCACAGTTTGAGTCCTGGCCCCAATGGCTTGAAAATCACTTAGATGTGTGTGTGTCTGTCTGTGTGTGTGTGTGTGTGTGTGTGTGTGTGTGTGTATACGCACCTTCTCAAAATCCTGAGAGGAGAAGGGATTATGGTATAGCTATACCCTCAGAGGGTGATTTCTCACTTTTTGTCTCATTGTCTGTCTTTGTTTCTCTCTCTCTCTCTCTCTCTCTCTCTCTTTCTCTCTCTGTCTCCCCCTTTTCTCTCTCTGTACTGTGCATGCACCCTAAGGCAAAAACTTCAAAAAAAAAAAGAAAAAAAAAAGATGCACTGGTAAAAATAATCATAGTGTGAGATTTAATGTAGTTGATGATCTTGTGATGGAAACTTATGGAACAAATACTCGCTAAAATAAAGTTATAATGGCAAATTATAGTATGTTATCAAGGAAAGGTAAATGTTTGGATGATAATAATGGCCCCTGATTTAGATTGTTGAAAAAGTAGAAATAATCTCTGTGAAATTTTTATAGAGACCTAAAGGATAAAATGAAAATTATTTAAAAATAGATGAGAGGTAAGGGGACTGTAGGTGGAAGAATTATCCTGTATAAATCACTGAGATTAAAAAAAAAGCCATATATTGATAGTTAAAGAAAAAAAAGGAAGTCACTATGTTGGACACAGAAAAAACAGTGAAGCATTAGTAACATATAGAGCTTGAGAGGTATCAAATGTCAACCAATACAGGGTTTTAAGACTTTTCTAAGGATTTAGACTTGTGTGTGTGTGTGTGTGTGTGTGTGTGTGTTAAACCATATATTTAGTAGTACAACACTAAAAGGGTTTTAGATAATGGAAGCCAAGATATAATTTGCAAAGTCAAAGATTATTCTGACATCTTGGGTGGTTGTCGGGAAAAGGATTTCAAGCAGGGTAAGATCAGAAGTAACATACTTCATAGACAATTACACTACTTCAAGTATAAAATGCTAATAATGTATATTTACGTGTTTGAAGTACTTTTGAGTGACCATAGCAATAAACAGTGGATTATTTTTCTTTGATAAGGCTAAACTAAAAGATTTTAAAGAATAAGTACAAGCTTTATTACTAAAATGAGCCAATATATTATGGAAAGATTATATATTTCAATAACATTCAAATCTCTACCTATTATAGACATTTTACAAAAGAAGGGAAGATTAAAACAAAATAAATGTCTAATAATTATGATCTTAAAGTTTAAAAATTGATGCAATAAATAATTCATATTTAATATTTTTTAAGTTTATTTCTTCCAAGAGGAAGATGGGCATATCCAACAAGGTCTCTTTGCTGCAATTCACAGACAATGTGGATCATGGGCATGTGCATGCAGGCCTAGCATACACAGAGAGGCTTCAGGATTAGAACCTAGGACCTTACCAAGGGGTTTGAACATTACAGAGTCTTGTGACACTGCTATTACATTGGCTGGTTTATAAATGTTGTTGCTAAAATGACATTTTAAAATACAGCATTGTTATTTTCAACTTGGATATTAGAATACATGTTGCTTCATGTAAACTCATTTTATTTTTAACTATAATGATATTTTGTGTCCTTGATTAGATTTTGGTTTGTTATGGAAATTAATATTGTTTTGTTAATTCAGATTTAGAGATGTTGTGAATTCATATCATAGTGCATTCCAACAACACCTACATTGGCTTCTCTTTGCGTCTCTTTTCAAGGTATTAGAACTCAGACAATCAAAATTTTCTGTGATATTGAGTAATACTTATTTATTTATTTTGAAATTTACCTTTAATTATTATACATCTTCACAGGACACAATATATTTTTTCAAAGTATATATTTGGTAACAGTAAATCAACCTAACATTGAGTTCTCTTAGCAAGAGTGATGGCATTACAAAATTGCACCTAAAATAGCCAGTGTAAAGATTTATTTTTATTCAAAATCTTGGTATTTTTTGGCATACCATTGATAGGATTTGTATAAAATGTATAATGCCTGTAGACTTGTCAATTTTTACTTTATTTATAAGGACTCATGATTTGCAACAGACAGGATCATGAAAACATACTGACCTCACTAAATTCTTTAGAGCCACTTTATATTTGTTATTCTTATTATTCTAATAGAAGAATTATAAGAGTTTTAGAGTTTTCCTAATTTCTTGACTGTTTTTTCTTGGGATTTGGAATTTGGGGGAAATATTTAAATTTTCATAGCTATGCCACAAGGAATTCATGCTTAGAAGTGCTAGGCAGAGGGAATTTATCTTGGTTCCCATTGCTGTTTAAAGCACACTACAGAATTGTTTTAGTTATAAAAGCTGATAGACATAAAATACTTAAAACACCACCTAAAGCATATAAGATGAAAATTTTGGAGACCATTTTTTGTTTCTTTTTTTTTTTTTTTTGGAGAGGTTTTTTTTCCTTCTTCTATTTTTTTTTTTTTTTTTTTTTTTTTTTTTTTTTAGCTAGAGGGTACATGCCCTCGCCAGAAGGACAGAAAGAGACAGAGAGACAGAAAGTGAGAAATCACTCCCAGGGGAGATGGCCACACCCAAATCCCTTCTTTTCCATTCTCCTCTCTAGACCTTGGGCACGCACATGTGCCTGGCATGAGTTTAAGCCACCGGGTCCAGGACTCAAACCACAGTTGACTACATGGGAGTCCGGAGACAGCCATTATGCCAACTGCTGGCCCCATGGAGACCATTTTTATTGATGCATCGTCTGGATAAAGTTGTCATTCACTTAAGAGAAAGATCCAAATGGGGAAAACATGAATAATTGAGTTTTGAATATAAGATTGAAAAGCACTGTAAGACACTTAAATGCAGAAATCAAGGAGGTAGTTTGGCCTGGAGTCTGCAGCTAATAAAAGTCTGTCATGGAGATATAAGTAGTATTGGTATATAGCTCATACTTAAAGTATGAATGAGGACTGGGTTAGTATACAGAGAGTAGACTATGAAAAGAGAAGGGGTAGGCTCAGGTACTGACCGGAAGACAATCACTCATGGGTCCCCTGAACTGTGCTTTCATCCTCTCAGTACAAATGAGTTGTTTCTTCTTTTTCTCAGTAATGTATCTCTTGGTTTGAAAATTGCTTCGTTTATGTCCCAATTCTCTGCCTAACACTTTCTATACCCTGTCTTCTATCCTGAAGTAACCCTAATAACCTATTCATAATCTCCTTAGAGTTTTCTTTTTCTTTCTTTCTTTCTTTCTTTCTTTCTTTCTTTCTTTCTTTCTTTCTTTCTTTCTTTCTTTCTTTTCTTTTTTTTTTTTATCATGAATGGGTGTTAGATTTTGTCAAAATGTGTTTTCTGCATCAGTTAATAAGATTATGTGATTTTCTTCCTTTAGCCTATTGATGTAATGGATTACATTCATTGGTTTTCAAATGTTGAACCAGCCCTGAACACTTAGGATAAATTACACTAGGTCATTTTGCATAATTCTTTTTAGACATTGTTAAATTTGATTTGCTAATATTTTGCTGATTTTTGCATCTGTGTTTATAAGAGATAAAGACCTGTGGCTTTTTTGGTTCTTTTTTTTCTTTTAATGTCTTTGGTTTTATTATTTGGGAATGCCTACATCATAGAATGAGATTAAATTATTCCTTTTGCCTCTGTCTAAGAGATTTTGGGGAATTGTTCTTTAAATATTAGATAGAATGTACCAATGAACCCATCTGAGCTTGGCGATTTCTGTTTTACAAAGTTCACTATTAGCGATCTAATTTCTTTAATAATTATATACCTTTCAGATTATCTTATTTCTTCTTTTGTGATATTTGGCAGGTAGTGTCTTTCAAAATAGTAATCCAGTTCATCTTGTTATTAAGTTTGTGGGCAAAAATTTCTGCAAAATATTCCTTTATTTTTTTAATATCCATAGGACCTTTAATAATATTCCATCATTTTTGATATTAGTAATTTGTGTTTTTTCTCTCTTTTTTTTTTGTTAGCTTTGTTAGAATCTCATTCATTTTACTGATCTTTTTAAAGCACTAGCTCTTGGTTTCACCACCTCCATATGGATTTTGTGTAAAATGTCATTGATTTCTGCTTTAATTTCAAAACTTTTTCTTCTCCTTATATGGGACTTACTGTTTTCATCTTTTTTCTAGTTTTCTAAAATTGTAACTTAGATACTTAATTTTAGACCTTTTTAAATTTTCTAATGTAAGCACTCAATGCTATAAATTTTCCTCAAAAATGTGTACTTTTACTATTATTATTATTTTTAAAGAGATTTTTGCTAGAGGGCAAGTGCACTCTCCAGGCAGACAGAGAAAGAGAGACAGAAGGCGAGAAATCACCCCTGATGGGATGACTGTGGTGCAATTCCTTCTCCACCATTCTCTTTCCAGGATCTTGGAAATGCATGCACATGTGCACAGCATTAGTTTTAAGTTGCTGGGTCTAGGACTCACACCACGGTCAACTACATGGAAGTCCAGCAACGTAACCATTACAGCATCTGCTGGTCTCTTGTACTTTTAAAAAATATCTCTTGAAATTTTTTACTTTAGCCTATGGATTATACAGAGGTGTCTTGTTTAATTTTCAAGTATTTTGGAATTTTTACACTTTCTGCTATTGATTTCAAGTGTCATTATGTTGTACACTGACAGCAGTTGTTGTATGATTTCTACTCTTTAAGATTTGCTAGGATGTGTTTTATAACCCAGAATGTGGTCTACCTTGGTGAATGTTTCATGTGAAGTGGACAAGAATGTGTACTTTACTGTTATTAGGTGAAATATCTATAGTTGTCAATTATATCCAGTTGATTGATGGTGCTATTGAGATCAGCTATGTTCTTACTCATTTTCTGCTTGTTGGATCTAACCTTCTCTGACAGAGAGCTAAAGTATCCTGCTACTATAGCGGATTCACCTATTTCTCCCTGTAATTCTATCAGTTTTTGTCTTGTGTAGTTTGCCACTCTATTTTTTGGTACATATATATTAAGACTAGTTATATCTTTTAGTGTATTGACTCTGCTATCATTGCTTAATATTTCTCTTTGTCCTTGGTAACTGTCTTTGATCTGAAGTCTGCTCTGTCTGAAATTGATATACTTACTTTCACTTTCTTTTGATTAATTTTATATGATGCATCTCTCTCAATTATTTTGCTTTTATGTGTCATTAAATTCAGAACGGGTATCCGATAGACAACACATATTTTGCTCGTATTTTTTTAAATTGTGAATTAGAAAATATTTATATTTGATATATTTAGGTCATTGACATTTAAAATAATTACTGATATTGTTGGATTAATATCTGCTGTATTTGTTACAGTGTCCTATTTGTTCCCCTTGTTCTTTGTTCCTTTTTCTGTCTTCCATGGCTTTTCTGCCTTTGGTGGTTTTAATTGAGTGTTTTATATGATTCCATTATTTTCTTTTTTAACATATCAATTATCCTTTTCAAAGTGTGTTTTTTTTTTCTGAAGTTTGCACTGTATATATACCACTAATCAAATTCACTTTTAAATAACAATGTACCAGTTTAGGAACTGTATAAAAATGTATTGATAATCCTCTCTGCTCTTCTTTGTATTATTGCTATTATCCATTTTACCTATGCATAAACATACATAAGAATACACACACACATACACACACACAAACACACACAATTAAACACATTGTTATTATTATTTTTTAAAACATACTCAACAGTTTCTTACTCTGTGCTGTATAATTTAGGGCAACAATTATATAGTACAATATTTTCATCCAAAAGAAATAACATAAAGCTATATCCATCATGCCAACTTTTTGGATTATCTTCGTACTGGAATTCCACCTCTGGTGGTCATACGTAGTTAGGGAAGCAGATTACATGATGAGTGGAGGCCAGTTGCTCGGGAAAGACTGTATATAAGCACAAGGATTCCTTCCTCTGTGCTGGCCATGTGCCAGGGGACAGGCTACTGAAGACAGGGTGCGGCAACTTCTGGCTCATTCTCTAGATATGTGCTATGTTCTTCTTCTTTAGGAGAATGCCCAGGTTAGTTAGGATGACAACCACATTCAGAACAAAGCCACCAAATCATAGGATGCTGCGCTCCATGGTACTTTCCATAGAGGTTCCCACTGATCTGTGCTGCCCATGCTCCTCCTTCTGATGGGGCGTCACTCCTCCCAGGATGCAGAGCACACGGGTAGGATGCCTAAGTGCCTCTCAAAGCCAGCACCTCAGATGGTCCAGGGCATATGTCCCCAGCCTCCCATGACCCTCACATTATTGTGCTGTTATTATTATTATTATTATTTTTAACAAAATGTTACCTGTTAAATCAAGTAAGAATAAGAAAACTGTTGAAAAATTGGCTCAGCTGCTGTGGTTCAGCAGAACGTTATACTGCAAAGCTGGGAGCCATATGACAGATATGGGTTCAGGTCCTCAGGTTGGCCTGAAAACACTCTAGGCATGCACTTGGGTTCCTAGTATCCTGAGGAGATGGAGAACTGCGAGAAGTTATTGTGATTTGGTGGATCCTGAGAAGTACTTCTCTCTCTCTCTCTTTCTCTTTGGCACACATGATATGCACTCTCTATCATTAAAAAAGGAAGAAAGAAAGAAAAGAAAGAAAGAAAAGAAAAGAAAGAAGAGAGAGAAAGAAAGGAAAAGGAAGAAAGAAACAATTTTCTATATTACTTTCACTTATTCATTCTACTAATCTCTTATTTATGTAGATGCAGGATTTTGGCTTATATTACTTTCCTTCTCTCTGAAGAACTATGATGAATCTAAAAAGAGTTGTTAATTATTAAGTTTTGATTTTACTTGTTGATAGAATGGAATCACAACTTTAGAATTCCTTACATGTGAGATTGAAAACCAGAAGCAAGAAATTGCTTTTTGAGAGAAGGCACTGAATTGTCAAGAAAAATATCACTGCCTTTTGTGCCATCTTCTGTTTTAAATATTTTATAAACTTTAGCTTTATTGGTCGTGCTTAAATATCACAGAATGAAACTGGAAGACTTATAGTATGATTTCACTAATGTAAGTTTTACTGTGAATGCACAGTATAATTTTGGAGAAATTGAAATATTCTTCTGGCTTTCATCTGAAAATTAAATGTAATAACATTGTTTCAAGTATCTTCAACCTGTTGGCTGAACAAACAAAACCAAAAAAAAAAAAAAAAAGAAAAGAAAAAGTGAATGTACAAATTAAAATTGTAAAATGAATTAAACCTTTATTGGCATGCTTAATTAATGAATATATTTTCAAAAACAAAATATTCATTTTTTTTCTAAAATTTAAGGTTTTTATGAAAATGACACATATAATTGCAAATTAATTAATTTTTAAAAAAGAACTCATATTTTCAAAAACTCTGAGTGTTATGGAGTAATGTTTCTGTCACTACTGAAAATTTACACAGTGAAGCCCTATTGCCAACACAGATACATTTGAAGATAAACTCCATAAAGAAACAAGTAAGGTGAATGAGATCAGAAATGTGGGGCCTGATTTGACAGCATCAGTGTCCCTATAAGAAGAGATATGAGTGAAGCCTGTCTCTGCACAAAGACTTCATGGGTACATAGAATGAGAAAGTGACTGTTTACAATTTAGGAAGAGAGCCCTCATCAGAAACCAGACCCTGCTGAACCTTGCTCTGAGACGCTCAACCTCCAGAACTGTGAGAAATAACTCCCTGTTGTTTAAGTCACTCAGCCTGTGGTATTTCTCATGGCAGCTGGACAGCTGGAATGTGTGTGTGTGTGTGTGTGTGTGTGTGTGTGTGTATGCATTGTGCATATTATCATTATGATAGTTCTGGATCCATTTTAGGAGTTGAATTTTTGTTGTTTCTGTTATTTTCCTGACTCGATTACATAATTTTAGTGTTTTAACATGATTCACATTTCATAATAAACTGATTTTGTTGCTATAAAATATTATACCCCAAATCATTACTTTTAATAGACTTCTCTGATTTAAGAAATAAACTCAACCATTTTAGGTGCAGTCAAGAATCTGTTGTAATTTGGCACAAGAAGAAGCATAAAGGAGCAGTAGTGTAGCGAGTATGCCTAACCTACAAAGGACCAGAATCCTGTAAAACTATTCTACACAGAAGAGTGACATGAGAATAACAAAGGCTGACTTTAGAGGCTATGTGTTTTTTAACAAGACACTGGCATTTGATAGAAAATGGTCAAATATGGAGGATCTACTGCTGAGTGAAGCAAGCCAGGATATGAAAGAAGGATATCATATGAATCCACTAATATATACCAACTATTCGCACTTTATGGTAGAGATTGAGATATTGGAGGGCATACAATCAGTGAAAATAATTATGGAAGCTGAGGACAGCACAGAATGGGGGTGGGTGGGGAGAAGGGAAGTGTATAGAGAAGGATAGCAAGAGAACAAATAAAGAGGCATGATATTAGTGGGACACAGATATGGTTTATTACCTGTTGATGATGACATGTATAGTATTCTCAACTGGATTGGTCTGAGAAGTATTTCACGTTGGGTAAATTCTTTTTACAAGCCAAATGATATATAGTGATTGAATGTTTTAAAAATAATGAGAATAAATAATAATAATCTGAAAAAAAATGATGAAAAGCTATTTGATGATGTGGATAGTGATGTCTTTCTCTTGACTGTTATGCCTAGTAATTATGCTGGAAAAAGAAATGTAATACACTGTAAAGATATATGTGGTTCAATGTAATATAAAAAAGAATGATAATAAATAAAATTAAATACAAAAAGAAAAAGAAATAATGTGTTTTGGGGACCAGCAGATGGCATAATGGTTACATCCCTGGAATCCAAGGTGGCTAACCATAGTTGGAGTACTGGACCCAGCAGCTTGACACTCATGCCAGGTGTGTGTGCGTGTGAGTCCAAAATCCCAAGAAGAGAATAGAGGAGAAGGGATTATGGCATGTCCATCATTCCTGGCGGGGAAGTGATTTCTCGCTCTCTGTCTCTGTCTCTGGTGAGCACATGCACCCTATAGCAAAAATCTCTCTAAAAAATTTTAAAAAGAATAAAATAATAATATAATAATATAATAATAATAATAACTGGGGCCAGCAGTTGGCATAATGGCTATGTTGCTGGACTCCCATGTAGTCGACCGCGATTCGAGTCCTGGACCCAGTGGCTTTAACTCATGCCGGGTGCATACACGTGCATGCCTGAGATTCCTAGAGGAGAATGGAGGAGAAGGGATTGCAGTGTGGCCATCCCCCGGAAGTGATTTTGCGCTTTCTGTCTCTCTGTCTCTGTCTTTCTGTCAAGAGCATGCGCCCTATAGCAAAAACTTCTCTAAAAAAAAAAAAGTTTGCTGTAAATACAAAGATTATTACCTTTGTATTACTGACTTGTTTCTTTTTCTTCTTCTTTTTTTAAATTTATTTAATTATTTTTAATATACATTCAATCACATTGTTTAGCTTACAAAGTGAACATTTCAGTATGTGAACATTTCTCCCCAGTCCAGTTGATCAAAATATCTTCAACAGATAACACCACACCTCCCCATCCCATCAATGATCTGCCTCTGTATCCCTTCTCCAAATGTCCTTCCTTAGGCCCCACTCTTCCACACACACACCACATCTGGCGTTCACACCCAATTACTGACTTGTTTCTCAAGTCAGTGGGTCTGGGATTCAAACTGTGCAGTTGGCCATGGGAGATCCAATTACTTTTTTTATTTTTGGAGAGGTTTTTTGCTATAGGGCGCGTGCGCTCGCCAGACAGACAGAGAGAGAGACAGAAAGCAAGAAATCACCCCCCAGGGGGGATGGCCATGCCACAATCCCTTCTCCATTCTCCTCTCGGGATCTTGGGCACACACGCACACGTGGCCGGCGTGAGTTTTAAGCCACCAGGTCCGGGACACGAACCGCGGTCGACTACGTGGGAGTCCAGCGACATAGCCATTACGCTAACTGCCAGTCCCCCTTGAGATCCAATTATCTTAACCACCACTCCACCAGCTGGCCATCATGCCTGCTTATGAAGCTGAATTTGTCACCTATATTAAACATCACTACTGTACTTACATAATGGGAAGATTTTTATTGTGCTTCTGATTGATGAAGGTAACTTTTTCTTCCTCTTATCATTTAACTTTACTTTTCTTGTCATTCAAAATAAATTGTTATCTTATAGAAACTATTGCATAGATCTCCCTTAATGCCTGACTCTACTCATCTTGACAAGATAAGAATGAAAAACTCAGGACCAGCAGTTAGCATAATGGCTATGTCGCTGGACTCCTATATAGTCGACCGTGGTTCGAGTCCTGGACCCAGTGGCTTAAACTCACGCCAGGCACGTGTGCATACGTGTACAAGATCCCGAGAGGAGAAGGATGAGAAGGGATTGCAGCGTGGCCATCCCCTAGGGGGGTGATTTCTTGCTTTCTGTCTCTCTGTCACTCTATGTCCTTCTGGCGAGCACACGCACCCTATAACAACAACAACAAAAAAGAATGAAAAACCCATAGGATGTTATGTATTACTCCTCTTGGTTTTAATTTGCCAAGTTAAGAGTTAATATATCAAGTTAATAAAATGCTATAGCTTTTAGTTCATGCAAAAACTATAAAAAGTTGAAGATATCAGAGTTTGAGTTATCATACTATGCATGAAATTGCCTATTTAGAAAGGGAAATAGTAAAGTGATAATTATTATGATCTTAAAATCTTTGAAAAGAAATTGCTACATTGTAGGCAAAGCCAAAATTTCTGGTTGTTTTATCAATAAGGTTGTAATTTCCTTTGAGCATACACTTTATTTGACACTATATCTGAGTATAGAAAGCTGAATTTCTCCAGGATTCAATGACTGTATGGTTAAAGTTCATATCCACATTTCATTCAGGTAAACTGAGTTGAGAATGATCATCAAGGGCAGTGAGGGAGGGAAGAGAATGGAGAACACCTGACAGCTTTGTGAAAGAACTGGTAGAGACTTGGTTTTGCTAAGGAGACGATTCTGTCTTGGAGTACTCTCAGAATTAAAGAGAGCTTATAGATACACCCCATGCTTACACAGGAATCTTGGGTATCTTTAGTTCCTGCTAACTGCTTATACAAATCACTGAGAAATATGCAAAAGGGGGTTCAACTATTGATAAATCTCAACTATTTTGAGGTTTATCAGTAGTTGAACTATTGAGAATAATCAACAGCTTGGAGAAAAATCCCTGAGCCATGATACCCTCAAAATAATCTTGAAGCAATTTTTAGAAATTACTTGAGAGGTAACATTGTGGTAAGGTGGCCTCCAGGACCAAGGAACAGGCATACTTAGTACTTAAAAATGCATATGCAGCCTGTAGTGACCTTGTAGCTCTGTCCCCATAGCCCTTTAGCAATTCTTAGTGACCTTGTAGGCCTCATAGCAACCTATCAATTCTGTAACTTCATGTACACCCGTGTATCTAACAGCCCAGGAGCCCAGTACATGCCTGTATAATCCTATAATAGTCTTTTACCCAGTTAAAGGTATGTAAAAGTGTAATATAACCATATGGGAGCGAAAGAAGCTAAAACAAATCAAAGAAAGAGCCCCCCAAAATTTGGGGCTCAGCTTTTTGATGTGGATCCAATGAACTGATATTAGCACCCGAATAAACCACTGTTTTCCTGCAAAAGGCCTTGATGTCCTGTGTCTCTTTCACTGAATATCCCCCAACATAACATCTAAGGATCAAAGATACTTTTCAGGTTATCTGGGCTTTATATGAAGTTGGGTTGCAGCTCAGTTTACTCTGTCTTCTAGAAACTTCATTGTGGGGCATGTATCACTAGACCTAAAAATATCTGATGAATTTTTTGTTTTAGAGATTTTTGCTACAGGGTGTGTACGCTTTGTCAGAGACAGAGAGACAGTTAGTGGGAAATTACCCCCCAAGGAGGATGGTCACACCTTACTCTCTTCTCCTCCATTCTCTTGGGATTTTGGCCTTGCATGCACACACATCTGGCATGAGTTTCAAGCCACTGGGTCCGGGACTCACCATGATCAACTATGTAGGAGTCCATTGACAAAACCCCTATGTCACCTGCTGACCCCTCTATTTTCTTTTGCTCTTTTTTTTTCTTTTTTTTGGAGAGGTTTTTGCTATAGGGCGCATGTGCTCTCTGGAAAGACAGAGAGAGACAGAAGGCGAGAAATCACCCCCCGGGGGGATGGCCACACCACAATTCCTTGTCCTTCATTCTCTTCTCGGGATCTTGGGCACGCATGCACATGCACCTGGCATGAGTTTAAGCCACCAGGTCCAGGACTTGAACCGTGATCTACTACATGGGTATCCAGCAACATAGCCATTATGCTAACTGCTGTCCTTTCTTTTGCTCTTTTTAGATGGGCACACAAACATGCATGCCTGGAGTGTTTCTCAAGTCAACAAGTCTGTGCCTTGTATAGTAGAAGTGATGCAGCCATGGACTTTTTATTCTTAAACACGTGACTGCCTCCTTTCTTGATTAAATTACTTATATTTTGCTAAATTGCAATGTTAATCATAAAAGATGTGTGGTGAGAGGTAGTGACAGAGACACATTAACCCAGTTAATCAGTATTTACATCTAAACATGAGAGTGTTACTTTTATTCATCCACCTGAAGGTATATAAGGAGGGAAGAGGGCATAGGAGGTAAATAAATTTTTGCAGAATTCAATTTCTGATGCAATGCAATAGATATTATTGTATTATTGAACTTATGCAAATAACCATTCTGCCACAAAATAAGAATGCTCACAAATATTTTTCAATTTGCAGAGGGGTCAGGATGAAATCAAAGTTTATGTTTTAATTCAAAAAAATTAACAAATGGCTGAATCTGTTAACCACTCAAAAGAAAACAAAAATCCTTCAATCTGAAATTCACAGCATAGAAGAAAATCAGTAATGTTTTAGTCAAAAGTCAGAATTCTATTTCACCAGTTCAGTCTAATGTAATTAATTTATCTTTTGTTGAATGTGCGGTGTTACTGCAGTCTGATCTTTGTATTCAAATCCTGGAAGTTAACATTCAACATCACAATATTTATTTACTTTATTTTTTTAATTGCCAGAGGGTATGTACATTTACCTGGGAAATGCAGAGAGACAAAGTGAGAAAGAAAGCACTCCCAATGGGGCATAGTAACCACAGAATCTCTGATCCTCCATTTCTCCAACCACTGGAATTTAGAGCACGCATACACATGCACCAGATGTATTTTTTAAGCCTCCAGGGCTGGGATTCAAACCTCAGTTGGCCATGTGAATTCCAGCTCCTTCAACAACTAGACTATAGACAGCCCTTTATGACATTTAAATGGCCCGTCATGGGACCAGCAGATGGCGTAATGGTTATGTTGCTGGACTCCCATGTGGTTGATTGCTGTTTGAGTCCAGTCCCGACAGCATGAAACTCATCCCAGGCATGTGTACATGCATGCTAAAGTCCCAACAGGAGAATAGAGAGGGGATTGTGGTATGTTCATCCCCCTGGGGGGGGGGGGGGGTGTGATTTCTCATATTCTGACTCTCTGGCAAGTGCACACACTTTATGGTAGAAATCTCTCTCAAAAAAAAAAAAAAAAACAAAACAAAACAAAAAAAAACAAAAAAAAAAAACCAAGTCCACCAGCCTTCAAAGAACATTTTTTATTCATGTTCTACTAAGTAACATGAAAAGGAGGAATGCATAATTACTTCATGCAGGCTAAAATATACAGCTTCTCCTTCCTTTTCCTTAATACCTTTCTCAGTTTTTCACTCGTGTCATTATCATGAGCAACTTTGGGGTCAGATGTGTAATTGCTTACTTAAGGTAAAAAGGACTTCAACTAGAGCCTAATGTCACATTCTTCCAGCCTTTCTATTAGCGTCAAGCTTGTCCAAGAACATGTTTTGTGCTTTAGCAGTGTTTGGCCAAGTGCCTGCTTTGTACTTCAGCCAGAGCTCTCGTTAATCTTTCCTCTGTATTTGTGTTTGGAAGGCCTCTGACCATCAGGACTCCAGTCATCTGCATTTCTTTGTTGTCATTCTAGTATCTGCCCATCAAGGTTTTTTTTTTGTTTTTTTACCTTGCTATAATGTATACATCCTTTGAAAGAGGGTATTGACTTTATTTTATTCATCTGCATCACAGTTTTTGTTAGTTGGTTTATAAATTTAAATGACTGTGTTTCTTTCTCTTCAGTTAATAAAGGGAAATTGGGCCAGCCAGTGGCATGGTGGTTGAAGCAGCTGGATCCCACATGGCTGACTGCATAGTTCAAGTCCCAGAATTGGGGACCAGAGAACAGGCTGAGTGTGTGTCACACATGCCCAAAATCCCAAAGGGAGGGAGACGCAAAGAAGGGATTACTGTTGACTATCCCCCATTGGGGTTACTTTCTCATTTTCTCTCTTTGTTTCTCTCTGTCTCTCTTCAGCAAGCACATGGGGTCTCTAGCAAATTAAAAATAATAATAGTAATTTGGGGCCAGCAAGTGGTGTGGTGGTTGGGGGTGCTGGATTCCATATGGCTAACCATGGTTCAAGTCTTGGACCTGGTAGCTTGCTTTCTCATTTCCCTCTCTCTCTCTCTCTCTCTCTGGTAAAATTGGAAAATAATAATAAATAAAGTTAAAATAAAATAATTCTTTAAAAAAATAATAGAAATCTAAAAAATAAAGGGAAATAAATTTAACTGCCATATAACACAACATTTTTGTTCTTGATGTAAGATTTCTCTTCTTGTAGGGAGATTTGGTATTAAAATAACTAACTCTAGTCACCATTCTCAGTCAATAGTTAGTAAGAATTATATAATATTTATATTTTAATTTATGCTAACATTCATTGATAAGTATGCACTTTAGTTCAATTTTCTGATTTTAACAACTAAGTACCACACTGGATAACTTCTAAAGAACAGAGGTTTATTTAGTTCATGGCTGGGAGACTGTGGTCAAGGAGCCACATCTGGAGAGGATTTCTTGTTTGTGGGGATGCTTTACAAGATTCTAAGGTGGCCCAGAGCATCCATGGCAAGACAGGGTAACAGCAGAACCCATGTGTCCTTGTGTCTGCTGTTCTGATAAATTTTCCAGGAGTCAATCATGGAGTCCCACCCTGATGACCTCATTTAATTTCAGTCACCTTTCAAAGGTCCCACTTTTCAAAGCCATAATCAGATGAAGTCTTCATCCTTTCAATACAATCATGGTGGCTCTCCTTGACCTCAGCCTTCATTGCTTCTTAATTCTACAAATAGTTGCTGAGTGTCAGTTCCAAAGCTTCTGCAGAAAGAATCTAATTAGGCATCATGGCTTAGATGTTCTTCCTTGGCGCAATTAGCAGTAGCTATGGGTCAATCACCTGCCTCATCCACAGGATATATAGGGAAATTTACAGAGATAAGACCCAGATGTGTAGGTAACACCACAGATGCTAATGCTTGTTCTTTTTTTTTTTTTGGAGAGGTTTTTGCTATAGGGCACATGCGCTTGCCAGACAGACAGAGAGAGACAGAGAGACAGAAAGCGAGAAATCACCCCCCAGGGGGATGGCCATGCCACAATCACTTCTCCTCCATTCTCCTCTTGGGATCTTGGGCACTCACGCACACACGCCCGGCGTGAGTTTTAAGCCACTGGGTCCGGGACACGAACTGCGGTCGACTACATGGGAGTCCAGCGACATAGCCATTATGCTAACTGCTGGTCCCGCTAATGCTTGTTCTATAACACTTAGAAATACACTACAGTTTCTCACTGCAATGAAAGAAGTAAATTTGCATGTGCTTTGTGCCATGTGTTGGTTTTGCATGTTGCTTCCTCTCCCCAACAAAAAAGGTCGAAAAGTACTGGCGTGTGATTGATACAATTAAGTTTTTATGATGAGATGTCCTCTTCTGATACAGAAATCTATTTCTTAGCAATATTTTCCCTCTTCCTTTAGTAAAAATATTTATTGTCTTTCATTAGGTCAAAATCATTTTCAAAATTATTTTTACGAGGATTAAGAATATAGGGCTGATTTTCTAGTAGAATGCACATCTTACATTTTTCTTCCTCAATTCAATGGTTCTCAAACTTCAGCGAGCATTAGGAGGCATTGTTAGACCATAGACTGCTGGGCCTTACCTGCCAGTTTCCAATTCAACAGAGTCAGGCAGGACCTGGGAGTCTGCATTTCTAATACATTCCCAGTGATGTTAGCACTGTTTGTTCTGAAATCACACTTTGAAAACCACTAGTCTAGTTCATCTTTACTCTCATGACAAGTGAATATAACCAACAAGAAGTTTTATATTTTTACCCTCAAGAATGCTCCTATATGAACAATGTTTCTTTATTTTCCCACCTATAAAGGAACTTCAAAAAGTTCATGGAAAATGTTTATCTTGGTGCAAAATTTTGAAATTTATTCATAGTTTTTTTTCTTCTTCTTTTTTAATAATACACATTTCCTGTGAACTTTATGAAGACCCCTTGCATGTGTCCATATGCTAAAATCCTTCGGTATCAAAATGGATAGAGCCTTTGAAAAAGTCCAGTCCTACCTTTCTGTCTTTTTTTATTTTTTTCCTAAGTTTTGCTATAGGGCAAGTGTGCTCGCCCAAAACAGAGAGAGAGAGAGAGAGAGAGAGAGATAGATAGAGAGAGAGCATCCCTCGGGGGAAAAGCCACACTGCAATTCCTCCTCTTTCTCTTTATCTTCTAGGAAATAAGGGTACACAAGCACATGTGCCAGGTGTGTTCTTCAAGCCTCTAGGTCTGCAAGCTGCAGAGTTAGTAATGTGGGATCTGACTACCCCAACCACCATCCTACCAGCAACCCCAGTCCTGACTTTCCCTAAATGTGCATGTAATATGTTGATGTTCTCAGCCGTTTCTCTGTGCCATCTACACTATTATCTCCTTGATATCTTTATTTTACTATAAAGAAAAATTTTATTTTCTTAAACAAAAAGAGATCTCCTGCCTTACATTGAGGGTAACCATAAAAATAAAATTTAAATGTTACTTAATTTTTAAAAGTAATGAATATAAGTGATATCAAATTTGTTTTAGAAAACTTATGTAGAAATACTCAGCTAGAATAAAAATGCTAATAATTTATTATTAATAAAGAGATAATCATCTCCATGTCATTTTACTTAAAGTAAAAGATAAGTGATGTTAGTACAGCAATTTCATTTTTGAGTTGTGCTATTTGTTTTCACTGAGAATCCCAATGCATATGTGTATGCAGTCATAAAGGGCAAGAGAGATCTCAGAAATGTCCTTAAAAGCATGGCTATTAACAATTATTCCTAGGGGCCAGCAGATGCCAGAGTGGTTATGTCATTGGACTCCCACATAGATGACCGTGGTTTGAATCCTGCTCCTGGTGGCTTGAAACTCACACCAGGAACAAGTGTATGTTTACGCAAGATCCTGGAAGGAAAACTGAGGACAAGAGATTATGGCATGGCCATTCCCCCATGGGGGCGATTTCTCACTTTTCCGCTCACTGTCTTTGACTCTTTCTTTCTCCCTAGTGAGTGCACATGCTCTAAGATAAAAAACCTCTCCAAATCTAAAACAAAAAAACTGTTCTTAATACATGATACAAGATATTTTGTTCAACCAACAAAATTTGCAGAAGACTTCTAAGACCATCTCCAAATTGTTCTTCTATTGAATTTCCTGATGTCTGCAGTATGAAATACACTTCCTCCTTCCTACACTACCATACTCTTTCAGAAAAAACTTAAGGAAATTATATCTCTAAGACATTGCTTTGATTCTACACATCAACAAAATGTAATGAAACATTAATTTATATCAAATTTATAAAATTAACACACCCAAAATGTATAATAATTTATGTAAAAATTTAATATGAATGAGTCTTTTTTGATCTTTGATCTCAAAGATCCCATTATTCTGAATAATGCCAATAAAAATACCAATCGTCTACAGAGGAGCTATGTAGTCTAATTGCAGCTTTGAGCTGAGTCCATTAGTAGTTATATGATGTGATGTGGGGAAAGTTATCAGACTCTTGTGCCTCAGTTCCTCTCCTATAAAATTATCATAATTCTCATACCTGCTTCTGCTGTGCTGGTACACAGAGAGCCAACCTACTGGAGGTATATGGTATACATTATGATCAGATTTTGTAAGAACACCCTCAAAGCTGAGGCTTCTGCCAGAGCTCAGGAATCCCTCTTTCCCTATGTTGTTTCTCTGAGGTCACTTAAGGCCGTAGAGCTATACTGAATGCAGGTCCTCTAGCAGAGAGAATCCCACTCCTTACTACTTATACATATGTAGGCTCGGCTAAACGTGGGTAAAGTACACCTAGTATTCTATGCAACAAAGGAATTTCCTGGCCTAAGATTTTGAGGACCTTCAGAACCCAACCAAAGAGTCAGAACATTAAAGCTATTGTGCCAGTCTGAGACCTTGCTCTCTTGGCATGATACAGTTCAGTCCACAAACCCAAGTCCTTGCCAAGTCACTAGATGAAGGTTAAGAAAGGCAATGCTGTGGTCAATGGAAACTCAAGATCTCTCTTTGTTTAACTTCATAGGAATTTTATGACGATTAAATCATAATGCATGCAAAGTACGTAGAACAGTGTAAAGCACACAACTGTTTAATGCTAGTTATTATTCACTTTAGTATCTATTATGTATAAAGTCTTTGCAAAGCAACTTATTTGTTTTTTGTTTTCCTTAATTCTCTCAACATGTTGACATAAGTGCTATTACTACTCCTCTTCTAGGATGTCAAATAATAATAATTATTAAAGTTCAGAGAGGTCTAGTTTTGTGCTTAAACTCACATGGCTTAGTGTCAGACTTCAAGGAAGTTTCATTCACCAAAGGTGGAATGTTACATCTCCATAAAAAAAGAAAAAATTCACAGAAAGCATATCCAAGGAAACTATGAGGAAACAATGGATATTCATGAAACATGAAATACACTGAATATACTATATACTTCTATAATTCTCTCTACCTTCCCCAAACCCCAAATCACCCAACACTGAGGATTCCATAGAACTGACAAGGAGTTTAAATCAAAATTGATGAATCAATCCAAATTGACTAATAACAGTTTCATATAAACTGTTAGATGAAATTTTTTACAATACTCACTGGAGAGCCTGTTAGAAATGCAGACTGAGGTAGCCTTATATAAAGGTCATTCAGTAGACTGAGTAGCATCTGCAAATCACTAATTCAAAAACTGAAAACATTCCTGGGGACATTGACATGAAGATGATTTAGAAATTACTGGAAACTGCCTACATAAGTGGCAGAGGTGGATGATAAACATTTTCATTCAAAATCTGCTTTTTAGGAATATAGACATAAACGGAAACTAGATGGAAACCATGGGCACCTGGCACAATTTATCTGCAGGTAAAATGAAATAGCAGGGTCATGAGATGATCAGATCTTACACAGATTGGAACTTACTGCGTCAGAAGTTAAGACAGTTCTCACAGTCTAATTAACAGGGACTTTATTGGAATAGAGACAAAGCTGAAAAATTGGCAGTGCTTCCAGGGCATTTGGGATCAGGTAATCACCACAGGACAGGTAGTGACTGTTACAAGGAGAGGCAGGAGGGGCTAGAACCAGGTCAGCCAGAGCCCGCAGTGCTGAGTGCTTTAGCTTTCACACATTTTCAGCAGGACAGGCATATCATTCCTGAATCATCATGCAAGCTAACGCGGCTAATACACTTCACAATCATTTGTCAAACCACACTTTTGACCTCAAATTTGCAGTTTTGCTATTTGGTCCCAGAAAAAAAGAAAGGAAAAAAAAAAAGTGAGAAAGTAAGAGAAAAGATAAAACCAAACATTATTTCCTTAGAATTGTTGTCTAGAACCACCCTCTTGTTACAGATTATAATTCAGAATCAAAAGAGGACAGGAGTTTGCCACTTACCATCTATTTTCTTCTTACTCTAAAATCTAGTAACTATTCTTCGATTTTTTGAAAGAAGTCATAGAAGAGGGTGTTGTGACAGCCTATGAAAAAAATAATGATATTTTGCCCCTTTGTGAAATTGGTAACATTCTTCTTGCAAAATCGTTTTTATAGAGCTCAATAATATTTACTCTAGGTAATATTTTGCAAACAAATAGTAATTGTCTCTGGATACTTAGTATCTTCTGCATTATATAGATCATCTAATTATAATTTATCTCAGTGAGTTGAGATTGGGTGGGCTTCTATAAAAGACTTCTAAAACTTTCTCAATTTTGTGAATTGCTTTTGAAATACATATTCAACAAAAATCATCACTGTGGAGATAATGATATGTGGTACAAGGAAAGGCCTAGCTTCTCTCTCACCATAGGCCTTATTTAAGACAGAGACCAAGGGATTACTACATTCAACTTTCTTTCTTTGAGTAAGACAGTGTTGCCATGGTTTCTGATCTCCCTAGTTACACATCTGCATTAAAAAAAAAGAAAAAAATTCACAGAAAGCATATCCAAGGAAACTATGATGAAACAATGGATATTCATGAAACGTGAAATACACTGAATATACTATATTTTCCTTCTACAATTCTTTCTACCTTCCCCAAACCCCAAATCACCCAACACTTTGAGGATTCCATAGAACTGACAAGGAGTTTAAATCAAAATTGATTAATCAATCCAAACTGACTAATAACAGTTTCATATAAACTGTTATTTGAAATAGATAAATAACAAGCTTGTCACAAGAATTTGTTTTGAAGGAAACATACTCAAAGATAAACCATTTGGGAGTCAATATTGACTGACTAATTGGCCTGTGTCTCCACCTATAGAATTCTCATGATAATTTTATTCATTGAAATGTTTTTTAAAATAAGAATTATTTAATTTTTTATCATTATTATTTTTTAGTTTACTCTAGGATTCATGCACTCACCAGACAGAGAGAGAGCGAGAGGGAGAGGAAGAGAGAAAGTGAAAAAGCAGGCCTCGAGTTCCGGGACTCAAACTGTGGTTGGCCATTTGGGAATCCAGCCCTTTAACAAAAACACCACTTGCTGACTCTTCATTGAAATGTTTTAAATGATGACTTTGAAGGTCAATTTGCAGTGTACACTAAAATTAACAACAACACAATATTTTTGTTATACTCAGGATACTTTTAGTTTGAATTATATTCATTTAACTTGGAATTATTCATCCTCTATAGCATATCACTGTAGACACTTAGATACATGGTTCTGAAGTATTATTACTTGTCTTTAAATCTCAGTTCTGTCTTCTACTACATATTGGTGCTAGTTTTTGAATCCTGAAATGAGACAATGATAATATCGAACTCAGAGAGTTTTAGTATGTTTAGTCTATATGAACTCTCAAATTAATACTAGCTGCCAGCAATAGTAGAATTATCATCTACTGAGATAATATTTTGTGGGTCCAGCAGGTGACGTGGTGGTTAAGTGAGCTGGACTCCCACATGGCCAACTGCGGTTTGAGTCCAGACATGACAGTTTGTTTTTTCAGTTCCCCTCTCTCTCTCACTCTGTCCCTCTCCGGTCAAATTAAAAATAAAGTAAATAAATAAAATTAAATAAAATAATTCTAAAAATATATAATATCTTGTGACTTAAGCAGAGAGTCCCACTGAGAATTCTTATTACTGAACATTAACTATATAGCATATATAGAGAGAAACTAAATTCAAATCTCAAATATGTCACATACTTTTTCTGGAAACAAATGAGCTAAATGGCTTGAGATGGGAATAGCAGAGGGCATAATGGTTATGTCACTGGACTCCCATGTAGTCAACTGCAGTTCAAGTCCTGGATCCAGTGGCTTAAACTCATATGGGCGCATGTGCATGCATGTCCTCAAGGAGGATGGAAGAGAAGGGACCACAGGACGGCCATCCTCCCGGGGGGGGGGGGGGGGGATTTATTGATTTCTATCTCTCTATCTCTCTGGAAAGTGGACATGCCCTATAGCAAATATAGCTCAAAAAAATAATAAATTACTTGAGCTTTGGTTAAATCATGTACAAAGTAGAGATCATTTTTTAAAATAATCTATTTCGTGGGCTGGTTCTAAAAATGCTATACCTGTAAAGCCAAGTAGAGTGCCTGGCATGTAGTAAAATATTAAACAATGAGGACATTGCTTTTTTCTCCCAAACTTAGAAAGTCTAATATTTACTGCTATGATGTTATAGTTACAGTTCCTAAAAAAATAAGACCACTTCACCAAGTCACATTTTTCAGTCAAATTTTAGTGAGGAACGGTTTTGAAATAAAACATGCTTCACCTTTTTTATTTTTTTAATGGAAATTTTTGCTGTAAGAAGTGTGTACTCAGCAGAAAGACAGAACGTGAGAAATCACCCCCTATGGGGGATGACCACACTGCTATCCCTACTCCTTCATTCTCTCTTGGGATTTTGGGCACACAAGCACACACGACCAGCATGAGTTTTAAGCTGCCGAGTCCAGGATTCAAACTATGGTCAAGCATATGGGAGTCCAGAACCTTAACCACTAAACCACTTGCTGGACCCCTATTTCACTTTTTTTTTTTTTTTTTTTTTTTTCTTAGAGTTTTGCTGTAGGGTGTGAGTGCTCACCAGAGACAAAGAGAGACAGAAAGCAAGAAAACAACCCCCCCAAAGGGGGGATGGCCACAACACAGTCCCTTCTTCTCCATTCTCCTCTCAGGATTTTGTGCACACATGCACACGCACCTGGCAGTTTTAAGTTTCCAGGTCCAGGACTTGAACAGCAGTTTTCCATGTGGAAATCTAATGCCTTAATCACTATGCCACCTGCTGGTTCCTACTTTTTACGTAATTAAACATACCCATACCATTTGGTCAGTTATGTCGACAATGCTTTTCTAAAAGATTATTTTTGGACCAATAGATGGCATAATGGTTATGTAGTTGGACTTCCATGTAGTCAACCACAGTTCAAGTCCCAGTCCTGGCATCTTAAAACTTACACTGGGCGCATGTGCATGTGTGCCCAAGATCCCACCAGGATAATGGAGGAGGCGGGATTGCAGCATAGCTATTCCCCCACCGTGTGTGTGTGTGTGTGTGTGTGTGTGTGTGTGTGTGATTTCTTGCTTTCTGTCTCTCTCTGTGATGGGTTCTAAACCAAACATCTCTCTTAAAAAAATGTATTATTTTAAAGTCATTATAACAGAAAGACAGAGAGAGGAGAGAGAGAACAAAGCACTTTTCACAGGACTTGGTGATGTTGTAATCCTGTTCCTTCAGTTCCTCAGTCTTCCATCCCACCTGACTCCAGGACATGCGTGACTTAGCATGCTTTAAGGACGTCCTGACTGGGGGCTTGAAAAATGGTCAGCATGTAAGTTTTAGCTCAACAGTCCAGTACGGTACTGACCAGGCCAAAGAGGATGGGCCGGATGTTTACAATGTTTACTCTTTAAGTTTGAAGGATTAATCCATGCTGAATCCCTTTTTAATTTTTATTTTTCCATCTGTGGTGTTCTGGGACCAGAGAAATTTTCACAGACATGGAGATAAAGATGTATTGAGTAAATCAAGAGTAAAAGTAAAACAATCTGATGAAAATATTTATTGAAATGGTTATTGAGAAGTCAGCCAGCTATAGAAGTAGAAAATTATACCTCAACAGCATGTGTTAGGAGAGAAGCTAAAGCTTTTTTCCTAATTTTTTTCCTTTTGGAATATTTTACATAATCTATTTTGTAAATTCTTTTAAATAAGCCATGCTCTTCTGATTAAAATTAAAGTCCTGGTTATATGTTTAAAAAGATTTAAAATTACATTTTCTTATTTTCATACCTGGGAAATCATGACATTTGTAATTTTAGTGACCTCACAGGAATTACAGAAACAGCCAGTAATGTTTCTTTGCTAAAACCTGAGAAGAATGATTAGAGGAAAGTGTGATAGGCTTCATAGTATCTCAGAACTTTTGAATGGGAATGTGATTTTGTTTCAGTGATTTTAAAAGAGAAATAAAAGCAATTGAGATGATCTAGCCTGGAAGTTGTTTTATCATCATTTCTAATTGACTTGCATAATGCTCCTCTATAATGTATGATAACGCATAATTAGTTCTTTGACTTAACTCTAGAAATATATTCTTTAAAGTAGTGGCACACCCAAGTGAGAAAATTGCATTCTTTCCTGAATCATCATACTTTTGTCAATAACAAAATGATTCTTCCCAGGATTGCCACTCTCCATACACTCTGTGGAGATTTCAGATGTAGTAGAACAGTGGACTCTTCTAGAAATCAAGAAACCCAATTTTATTTCCATTTTGGACACTAATTATATGTATGACCTTAAGCAAGTCATTAATCTGTGTTTTAGTTTATGTTTGTTGTTTGTTTTAATGTTACATAAGAACTATGGACGAGTTGGCCTCACATGATTCGTAAAATGTTAGAGAGGAAATGGACTATAGCCTACAAATGGATGAATTTGTTTTACAGGTGAAAGCACAGAACTCTAGAGGGATTTGGTGTCTTGCCCAATGTGCACTTGAGTTAAGGGAAAAGTAAAAACCCAATTCAAGTATGTTGATTTCAATCCAATGTTCATTCTACACAATGAAACTTTATATGACCACACTCTCTGCTCAGAGAATAATTCACTTGTTCATAGACTAACTTAATTTTTGACATTCCTGTTCTTTACTAAAGCTATACACACACACACACACACAAACACATACACACATATTTATTTATTTATTTATATGCGTGTATTATTTACATGTAAGAGTGAAGATACTTTCTGTGGTAAATATTTGCACTAGTAGGTGTAATGCATAGTATATTTTGTAACCCTATGTTTTCAGAACAGATAGTTCCCAAAGTCCTAGAACAGTAAGCATTTAACGCTCTGTTCTGCCAGCCATCATTCCAGTATTTGCTGAATTGTTAACCCTCTGGCCTTCTGACCTCACTTGTGAGTGGAACCACTTTGGGGTACAGGAGAGCACTATGGAACAACCAGTTTAGATGCATTTTAATCATCTTAGCAACCAGTTCAGCTGCCCTGGTGCATATTGGTGAATAACTCTCCTAAATAGTGGAAGTCTTTCTAAATGTATTCTACTTTTTGTTCTGCTCACTTAAGTAGATCATAACTTAAACTTTTTTAATGTGTAAGATGGATGTTTAGAAGACGAGTTATTGCAGTAAGTGATGCCCTTCAGGTTTCTAAAGTGCACCAAATGGGGCCAGGTTGCTATGAGTTTTGGAATTCTTAAATCTGTTTTTGAAAATCTTTTTTTCTTTTTCTGTCTCTTCTTATCAGGGCTGTCACTTCTCATTTTATCCTTGCACTTTCCTCTAGCAACAACCCTCACATTTTTCACAGACTGAACCTAATTTAAATCTACTCTGAGCAAAAATAAAAAAAAATGGCCAATTTTTTGAAACTATGTGTAAAATGATGAATAAGTTTCAAGTTGCGGCCCAAGGAGCTATTTTAGGAGTAAAGGGCATACACTTTAGTTTTGAACCTAGTGACATATACGTTGCTATTCTATACATCTTTTAAGTTACTTCATGGTCCTTACATATATTAAAAATATTCAACTTTTACTCATAACAACCACTGAAAAAAATGTTCTATTCTACTTTATATTATTGCAGAGGTTGAAAATAGTAGTGTATAATCCAAACGAGCCAGCAATTATGTTTTAATTGGCCAGCAAAATAGTGGCATATGGCAATGTTTTAAGTCTTCAGTAGGTAGTCAACATGTAAAAAATCAGAATATTCTAAATGTAAACTTGAATCCCTAGCTTATCTTGAGAAAACAGAAAGTCTGACAACATTAAACCAATATTCACATAAAAACACTAAGCGAGAACTAAATAGCAACTGCCTTCTTTAGATGGTGCTACGGGTTGAACTGTGATTTTCTAGAAAGATATGCTGAAGTCCTATGCTGAGTCTCAAGTGTGACCTTATTTTGAAGTGAACCCCTACCAATGGAGTTAGTTAAGATGAAGTCATACTGGTATAGGATGGATTCTTAATCCAATAAGACTGGCATCCTTCTAAGAAGAATGCTATGTAAAGACCTGGGAAAACATAGGGAGAAGAAGCCATGTGAAAATGTAGGCAGAAAATACTATTAACTAGACACAAACCAGGAGCTCATGGGACCACCAGAAACTGGATCCTCCTCTGGAGGCTTTGGATAGAGCATGACTCTGCCCACACACAGACTTCAGACATTCAGCCACTAGAACGATGAGATAATATATTGCTAATATTTTTAGCAACCAGGTTTTGGTATGGCATTATGGTAACTATGGGCAACTAATACAGATGAAATTTTCAAATTGCTATTTCTAATACTGTAGTTGCCTAGATGATCAAAGTTTCTCCAAAAAAATTAATGTAATGATAAAGTATCTAAAGTCATCTTTTTGCATAGATAGGCCACCTATAGATTAAAAAAAATACAAGTCTCCTTTGGACCAGTAGATGGCATAGCAGTTACATCACTGGACATGGTCAACTGTGGTTCGAGTGCTGGACTTGGTGGCTTGAAAATCATGCCAGGTGAGTGTGTGTGTGCATGTGCTCAAGATCCCAGGAGGAGAATTGAGAAGAAGGGATTATAGAGTGGCCATCTCCCCAATGGGGGATCCAAGGACCAACTTCTAGTAAGACTGTAATACAGTGGAGTGCCGAATCTTGAGAAGAACAGCTGACCATAATTTTCTTCTGTTCCTGTCTGTATCCATGAGGTCTTGGCCTGTCTTATTCCTTTTCTTTATATACATACCAAAACACAGTTATAGGAATTCTGCCCTAACTGACTTTACCACAACTTTAAGGTCCTATCCTGGGACATGAAGAAGGGATTAAGTTTTTATTTAACATGGCTACAATATAATGAAGTCTTAATATAGAAACTTTGGAGATTTACCCAATCACTGTTCACTAAGACAAAATTCCAAAACATGAAACATTGAGGCCAAATCATAATCCAAACCATAAATGAGGTCCAAAGAGTATAAAGGAAACCATTTTTCCACAGGCAAAGGAGACTAGCGAATCACAGGTGCCAGTCTGTGATCTCATGAAAGCAAAGAAAAATAAAAACAACAGCAAAATTATCCTGAGAATTTCAAACCATAGGCCAATAACTTTCCCAAATCTGAGCTTGTAATTTAAATTGTGTTTGTTGCCCAGCAAGCTAATAAATGAACATAACAAATGGCCACAGGCTGATGACACTCTTGGATTAAGTGAAAACCTTTTTAAAGAGATCCTCAGCTCAGGCATTGGAAGAGTCAAACAGGGAAAAATCCAAAGCTAAGAATTCAGTACAGGTCATGTGGACTAGAGTGAGCCTATAGCACTAATGGATATAAAGCTTTTGAAATATAACCAACAATCAAAAAATCAAAACAACTACATGACCCAAAGCTCCACAATACATACTTACAATCCACCAAAAATAATTTAGCTTACAATGCAAATAGCAATATTGGACCTATAAGATTTTCATTTAAAAGAATTATCCAACTAATTTATAAATTATGTCTAAAGGGATTAAAAAATAAATTGGGAAAATGCTTAATATTTATCCAACAAATTGGTCTTGAGGAGCTAAGGACCAATTTTATCAAGTATTTTCTACTTACAAGTGATACAAATTTTAAACATTTTGACCGCTACAACCACCACCTTTGTGGGATTTATATTCTAGTTGCAAAAGACAGATATAAAGCAAAATACATTTCATTGTAAAATGTGCTTTAAAAAAACAACAACAAAAAAGGAAAGCGGCAAGGTGGATAGAAAACTCTGGCTAAGGATAATGTTTTAATTTTACGTTAGAGAACAAGGGAAACTTCACTGAAAAAAGAGGATACTTGAAGCTGAGCAAGGTAAGGGAACAAGTCAGGTATATATTCGGAGAAAGAGTATTCCAGACAGAAGGTATCAGAAGTATTCCCAATGCAGTACCTGTGAAAACAGCAAGGAAACTTGCATAGCTGAGTGAGGCTGAACAGAGAAGGGCTTGTGGAGGCAGTGGAAGCCGAGGGCCAAGAGCTTAGGTTAGACCAGAAAGGTAACACAAAGCACGGTCTCGAAAACTACCAGAAAGGCATTTGAAACAAACAAACAAAAAACGTACAAATTAAAATGTCTGACCCAAAACATGTCATTGTTAAAACATAAAAATTTGAATGGATAATTAGACTCTAGATGAGACAAAGCTGGAGAAGAAATTAGGGAATGAAAGATAGTGCTAAAGTTGTCAACCAGAAAGAATTACACAGCAAAAAGGGATGGAAACATTAAAGTCAGTTAGTTTTTTTTCTCCAGATTTTTGCTGTAAAATCCATGTTCTTATTGGGAAAAGATAGAGAGAGAAATCCTCCCACCCAAGGGAGGATGGCCTCTGAACATTTATTTTCCTCCATTCTGCTCTCTGGATTTTGAACATATACGCACATACACTGGCATCTTTTTCAAGCTGTGTGGTCCAGGACTTGAACCACAGAGGCAGCCATGTGAGATCCAGTGCCTTAATCACCAGGCTAGTTTAAAAATACATATATGATAATGAACCCTCACATACGTCTAATAGGAGTTCCAGAAACAGAGCAAACAAATGGAGAGGGGCAATATTTGAAATGATACTAAATTATCATTTTTCAGAGTTTCTAAAAGGCAGGACTCTTTAGGTTCACAATGGATCCTAAGCAAAATAAATGAAACGTAATATATGTTCTGCCATCAGGTATAGAAATTACAAAAACACCAAAGCAAAGGATCTTGAAAATAACTAGAAAATAGACAAAAAGATAACCTAGATTTATCAAATACTACCTGTTGTTAGTCCTCTGTCATAACAAGCTTCACTCAGTTTGTCTGCAATTTTCTTATAAGTATTTGAAATTTGAATACTCACAGGACTAAGTTAGAATTTTGTGTTTCTCATTGATGTGTATCAACTCTTCTATTTAAAGGTGTTTTTTAATATTATGTGGTACTTCTTAAAAGAACTGAAACCAACTTTGATCTTTTTCTTTTTTTTTTTTTTTTTTTTTTTTTTTTTTTTTTTTTTTTTTTTTTTTTTTGGAGAGGTTTTTGCCATAGGGCGCGTGTGCTCGCCAGACAGACAGAGAGAGACAGAGAGATAGAAAGCAGGAAATCACCCCCCAGGGGGGATGGCCACGCCGCAATCCCTTCTCCTCCATTCTCCTCTCGGGATCTTGGGCACGCACGCACACGCGCCCGGCGTGAGTTTAAGTCGCTGGGTCTGGGACTCGAACCGCGGTCGACTACGTGGGAGTCCAGCGACATAGCCATTACGCTAACTGCTGGTCCCATCTTTTTCATTTTTTTATCTCTTCCTTATAACCCTTTTTTTGACGCTGAGAGGATACTAGAGTTGGGAATAGCAGAGACAGAGCTCAAGCTATTCCTTCCTTCTTGAGAACAGATCATTGCTCTTCCAGGTAAGAGGGTATTTAGACTTCAGCATGTTCTTTTTTTTAGGTGAATATAGTTGACTACGGAAACTCAGAGTTGTCTTTGAGTGGGTAATCGGGGCAAAGCTTACCTGAAGATTTTATATATTCCAGTCTGTGTGGTTGTAATACGGAAACCAAAACCATCAGCTTTAAAATGCAGCATCTTTCTAGGGTTTTACTCCCCCTGATATGTCAAGCCACCACTCTTTTCTTCTCTGAAATTTGGTTTCATAGATGATCCTTACTTATTACCACAGATAATATTTTTGGAATTAAATCTTTCTCCAACATATGCTTACCACTTTTATCAACCCACACATTCTTAAATCTTAGGTGATTTAGATGGATAAAATTTTACATTTTGACTTCTATCTAATATATAAGACTTCTGACTTATAAAATTATAAAAAACATATACCCAGTAATATATTCTAATACATTAAATTTTCAAAGTGCACTTTTTATAGGGGTTGAGACACTAAAAATATTGTGACGGGTAAAGTAGGAAGCCTTTGGCAAGTGAGAATTTTCACAATCTTCTCACTACAGTGTATATAATTTAATTTAAGAAATTAGAACCAAGATTCACTAGCTACAGAAAATAAAGCCAAGAAATAATGTGACTTTTCAAAGTTAAAAGGCACTTTAAGTTTTTAAAACAAATGGTGTATATAGTTAGTATTATTCTGAACCGAATTCCTTAGCTGAATTTTCCTTTTCATAGTCCTGATACTGACCATACTGCTTATATTAAAGAACTGAAAATGTTGCAGAGAGTTTAACCAGAAAAACAGAACCAGTATGAGCTATATATTAAGAGATATGTAGAGGGACCAGCAGATGGCATAATGGCTATGTTGCTGGACTCCCATGTAGTCGGCCTTGGTTTGAGTCCTGGACCCAGTGGCTTAAACTCACGCCGGGCGCATATGCATGTATGCCCAAGATCCCGAGAGGAGAATGGAGGAGAAGGGATTGCGGTGTGGCCATTCCTCCCCTGGGGAGTGATTTCTGTCTTTCTGTCAATCTGTTTCTCTTTCTGGCGAGCACATGAGCCCTATAGCAAAGACCTCTCAAAAATAAATAAAGAAAGAAAGAAAGAAAGAAAGAAAGAGAGAGAGAGAGAGAGAGAGACATGTAGGGGCATATATAGACATAAGATAACTCATTAAACAAACCTAAAATCTGTAGGGCACTCTGTAGGAAGGGCAAGCTGAGAAGCCTGGGACAGCTGAGGCTGTTGTCCACAGACAGGATTTCTTCTTCAAGAAAGCCTCAGCTCCCTCTTTAAGGCTTTAAACTCATGTATATCTCTAGGTAAGGGGCCAGGGAACAGATAACTGTGAACTTATCCCAAAAATGTACGGAGAGGGACCAGCAGTTAGCGTAATGGCTGTGTCGCTAGACTCCCATGTAGTTGACCGCGGTTCGAGTCCCGGACCCGGTGGCTTAAACTCATGCCGGGCGCATGTGCATGCGTGCCCAAGATCCCGAGAGGAGAATGGAGGAGAAGGGATTGCGGCGTGGCCATCCCCCCGGGGGGTGATTTCTCACTTTCTATCTTTCTGTCTCTGTCTGTCTGGCGAGCGCACGCACCCTATAGCAAAAACCTCTCCAAAAAAGAAAAAAAAAATGTATGGAGATCGTGAAGTGCAGAACTTCATGTGCACTGAGTCTCCAGACCTTTGACACATGCTCCATTATTCAGTAAGAATTCATTTACCAAACTCAACCTCAAAGATGAAATTGTTAAGAGTTTCAAGACAATGATGACAGAGCATTAAACCCAAGCACAAGGTCCTCTATTGAGCACAGGACTCTGGCTTCTTAGTTACAGGGTCACATCCTATTAAACCAGCCCTGATCATGAGCTTGTGGTAGCATATGACATGCTTCCCAGGGGCAGGTATTCCTAAGGAAGATGGGAAAATATTTACAAGGGTAGCTGCATTCTAATACAAACCTGTACTATCACAATGGATTGTCTCTGCAGGAATGAAGAGACTTTATGGCTCATTAATAATGACAATTTCATCAGGCCAGAGATAGACAGGAAAGGGATGAATATAAGTCTTGGTCTCTACTTTTTTTCTCTTTCACTTATTTATGTTTATTCATTCAATTAATAAATAGATATATGTTAAAATTCTGCAGTATATTAAATTCTATGGTTCTCTGCTTGTGTATAGAGACATAATTAGAAAAATACACGATTTCTGTTTAGAGAATCTCATTTTAAAATATGATACTATCATATTTCCTGTAACTCTTGGCATATATAATCAACTCAATGCTTATTTAACATAGAGTAAATATTAAACTTGATTGACTGAATGTGAGAATATGAAAGCAGAACTATGTGTTAGGAAAACAGTGATGGGACATTTTTTTTTTCCAGGTGTGGGACTTCCAGATTCACTTTGAGGGGCAGGGCCACAGCTCCCCAAAGGCAACGAGGTCCGCTTGCTGTCCTCACCTCTGTTTAAGCCGCGGCTACGGCAAATCGCGTCCCTTGGGTTTAGGTGCGAATTTTTTTTTTTTTTTTTTTTTTTTTTTTACGGAACATTTTTGAGAAGGTGTTTTTGACATATAGTGGCCCTTTCCTTATGCGTTGCTTCACACAGCAGTGCAGAAGATTACTTATCATCTTAGAATTTACTAACTGTAGATGCAGAAAGAATATCACTAAGGTCGTAAAAACTCAGTCAACATACTTATTCTATGATAAACAATTCTGAGAATAAATGTGCTTTCCTGCTTTTGTGCTAGTCAATTCTAAGATGAAATAGATATTTCCTTTTCTATGTTAAATAATCCTAGGACTAGATAAAAAATAATTGAACTATTTGCTCCAGAAAATACATGTTTGTTGATAAGCTTACTTACTGAGACTCACTTATGCTTATCAGGGCTTACTTCTAGACTTATGTCTTGTGATATTCATCAATCCAAAGCTATCATGTCATATACTCTCCTAACACCAATCACGTTTCTGTTTTACAAGGCCCATGTTAATAACACCCATTTCAAGTCCTAAAACCCTTAAAATGTCCTCCTATAACTGTCCCCTTCTGAGATATTACTAAGAACCTCTTAAAGTGGGATTTTCTTTCACTTTATGGTAATCAACAGATTTTTTTCTTCAAGTCTTTTCTTGTGTGTGTGTGTGTGTGTGTGTGTGTGTGTATGTACATACAAGAGCAGAAATTCTTTTTAAAAATAGCTATATATGTCCCACTTCCCATAAACTCAAGTGTTTCCAGAAATCACTATAGTAGACTATTCATTAAGACATTTTACTGGCTGAAAATGGATGTAACTATAAGAAAAGCTGAGAAATAAGTAGTCAATCAAATTGTATTACCTGACAATTCCTACATAGTTACCCAAAGGAAAAGAGAGTTCTTTTAGAACGAGAGAGGAGAGACACAAAAGGATCCTAGTTAGGCTACTTAATCACATGTGTCTTATCCTAAAACAATCAAAAGTGCTCCAGTCATAAAGAACACAGGATTATATTTTCAGAAAAAAATATGTGTCCAAAATCCAGGGCTTTATGATAAGAACATAATGAAGTATGAAATTGGACGGGCTTGTAAATGAAAGGAAAACTATCACCTCACCCCACCTAACTCTAAGCAGCCTAATTAGAAAGTTGATCAGAGAGATCCGTGTGTGTTCTTGATAATAAAAACAATAACTTTGCTGTGAAAGATGAGTGCCTATACAATTAAGGATCCAAATTCTGCTCTTCCTTCAGAGTTTAGATTGCAATATTTTGGAAAATCAGTCTATTTTCTTAAAAGAGTATATGTATATATTTATGAGTGTGTATATGCACACTCATATTTGACTCAAAAGTTCTGTACTGAATAATTGAAAATGGCAAATGTCACTGACATCGCTACTTTCCATATTGTATCGACTAAGAGCAGACCTTGTCTGGGTATTAACATTTTCAACAGAAATGATTTAATATCAGATTCAAAACAAATGTACAACACATTAAATATAGACCAAAATGAAAAGTTATCTGCTGATGATAATGAACATGGTAATGTCTTTCACTTGACTAATATGCGTTGTATTCGTGCTGGGAAAAACCATGTTGTATACTGTAAAGATTTATAGTGATTAAATGTAAATGAAAATAAACAAAAGAAAATCACACTCAAGCTCTTCCCCCTTTCTCTTCATATTCCTCTCCTAAACATTCATTCTGCCTTTCCCATCATGCACTCAAATACATACTGGGAAACTGTTCCACACTGAAAATTCGAATCTGCCATGCAGATGAATGCTCTTAAATGAAAAAAAAAAAAAAGTAATTGGCAATTGTCCTAAGGGGGATCGATAAGGGGAAATAAATTGGGAGAAAGAATAAGGAATTCAATAGCCAGATGGCCCTGGACACTCACAAAAGGTTCAACTGACTGAATGTTTTAGTTAAGTTTCAATGGAGATAGGAAAAGTCATATCATGGCACAAGTTTATTGACGATTTGAAGTAATTACAGGCAATTACTCCTATAATTACACCAGAGAAAATGAGTTCTCTAAAACATTTTGAATAATGTATAAAACCTTAGGAAATGATGTTCGGGACAGATGTACAGATCAATAAAGGGAAGGGATGATCCACTTCACATTTCCCACTGGGAAAGCACAGATTCCAGGTAGATCACAGAGGGTTGTGTCCAGCTATTCCAGGAAAGAGAGCTGGGAGAGATGGCAGAGGAGGCAAAATGGAAAGCAATGATATAATACAGTCCAAGATCAAAAGTTCGCTTTCTGCCATATGCTTGAGTAAAGAGAGAACTGACTAAAGGAAAGCTGGGAAAAAACAAATGTTTGGGTATTTTCCACCATAGTTATGTGGTATGGACACCAAGCACTTCCAAAAACGCATTTACTGTAAATAATTGACCTACTCTAATTCATAATCAGGCTCTATGTGGAATTTATGATAAACTACATAACTTATCATTGCACCTGTCTATGAAATTTGAAAACTATCTTCTGTTGTTCTTTAAAAACTCTACAGTAGGTTAGGATTCTTCTTTTCTGGGGCTGAAAGTGTCTCAGTAGTAATTCAATTGGACCCATAGGCAAGGTTCCTGGGTTCTCTTCCCAGGACCTTCTTGAGTCCTTCTGCTACACAAGTGTGCCCTTGATCCAGAACAGCTGAGACTGTGAGTGGGGGTGTATTGTGGTATAAGACCTCAATGGGGATGCTTGCATTTCCATCATACTCTCTCTCATGGAAGTGATAAATAAATTCTTTATAGTATTTTACTTTTCTGACATTTAGCCAGCCCCAGATCTTAAGAAAGCAATCACATAGTTGACTACATAGAGAGGTCTCCAGATTTGAACTGGGAACCTTCCCATTTGGGGTTGCTTTGCAGAGCATTACATTTTACTGCTGCACCATTTGACCTCTCAGCTTGTTTTTTTTTTTCTAAAGGAGTAGTTTATTTAATTTTATTAATTATTATCCTTTTTAAAATTTGACCAGAGAGAGATAGAGAGAGAAAGAGAAAGCAAGCTGCCAGGTCCAGGACTCAAACTGTGGTCAGTCATGTGGGAGTCCAGCACCTCAACGACCATGCCACCAGCTGGCCTCAACCCTCAATTTTAATAATAAAGGTCAGCTTGCTTTTTTTCTTCCCAGTAAAATTTTCTTCCTTGGCAGTTGCCAACTTAATAGTTTGACCCTCCGAAAATATGATGAGAGTAGGTATAGAGATGTGAACTGTGTTCCATTAAATTCTGTTAAAGGAAGATAAACAGCAGGGTGATTAATTGATGCTCACACATCTTTAAACTATTTTCACCAAGAGCCTCTTCTTGGAAGAGAGTTGCTGCTAACCTGACCATCACCAGAACCTATTTCATGTTTCCAGCAAAAAACTGGAGCAAAGTTTATCACTTTTAAAGACCCATACCCATGAATCCCTCCTGATGCACCAATTGTTAAACTAAGCTGTCCAAAAGGAATATACAGGAATCTCTTTACATTGAGAAGTGATAGTAACAATGTGTACGCCATGAGAACGCATGTGTACACAATATCTATATGTTTATATTCCCCATTTTTTCTCTTTACACTGGAATCAGCAGGTGGTGATTAAGACACTGGATTCCCACCTGGCCAACCATGGTTTGAGTCCTGGACCTGGTGGCTTAAAAATCATGCCAGTCTCACATGTATGTGCATGCACAAAATCCCAGAAGAATGGAGGAGAAGGGATTGAGGTGAAGCCTTCCCTTCCCCCCATCAAGGGATGACTTCTCATGTTCTCTCTCATTATCTCCTTCTGTCTGTCTGGTGAGCTCATGTGTCCTATGGCAAAACCTTTATACACACACACACACACACACACACACACGCACACATATATATGTATTATATACATGTGTGTGTATATTTTTTCAATCAAACTATATTATCAGACAATCCCACATTTAAAAATAATTATCCATATGAAAATAATACAAAAGAAGAAAATAACAAGAAAAATAAGTATTTGCTTCCTATTGAAAAGTTTAAAACAAAAAACAGAATGTACATGAAAATAATACAAAAGAAGAAAATAACAAGAAAAATAAGTATTTGTTTCCTATTGAAAAGCTTAAAACAAAAACCAGAATGTACTTATGGCTATGCTCTTTTTCCACTATTAAACATTTATCATGCATGCATAATCAGTATGGTTATCTGTCAGAAAACCTTATTAAACCAGAGAATGAATACTGAAAAATAACATAATTAAACACTATTTTAATTTACTTGTGAAAAATAGACTGTTAAGATTATGGTACTGATGTTACAATACTAATTCTATCTCCAATCACAATACTGTAATCAGCTTTTAACAGTGTGCATAAATAACACGGTACTAGTTTTGAATTGAGATTAATAATATAAGTTATTAAATAAATAAAGATAAGATTCTACCAGATAGAAGTTGACGACATCAGCACTAGACCAAAAAAAATGGCAGGCATAGCCAATGAAAAATGGTTAATAATAATTGCCCTTCTTTACTGTCTGAATGCCATGTTTTCTACGTGCACACATAAACATAAATTGGTAATACTGTTTTCTCAAACTTAGTCTAATATTAGGAAATTTGGCAGCAATTGATACATAACTGACGAAGTCTTATTTTTTCCCTTTTCTTTAATTAATAATATAAGTCAGTCTTCAGGCCAATATTTATCAAAACTGGAAAGTAAGTAAACTACTATAAAAGAAGTGACCAATGGATTTGGAGGAGAGATTTTTTTAGTCTGCATGTTAAATTAATTTTTTTTTCCATAAAAGATTCTGGCTTGAGTTAGAATAATCTTTTTTTCTCATTTCCAACTCTTCCTAATTACTACATCTTAAAGAGATGGACAGGTATACTTCAAACAATATGAGAATAAGTATATTTTATGTTCTTTAACCCAGGACATCAAACTTTTGTGGCTTTAGTATTTGATGAATAGATTTTTCAACATCGTATTTTTACCAAGGAGTCTATAATGTAGCATCATTGAGACTGTCAGCTTCCCTGACAAGATAACTCGGAAACAGAAATGTACGGACTGGAGATTCAGTTCAACCTCAGCTCAGTGAAGTTCACAAATAGTAGTTTAATCTTCCAGGTGTCCAGAGTTGTAATCAGGAGACGCTGAGTCAGGGTTTGAGTCGGGGGATTTTTTTTTTTTTAATTAGTTTTGAACTTTTAGAGCTACCACTTTAGATTCCAATTTTCACACCTTGAAACATCCTGGGTTTTCTTAGACATAAATAGGATTATATTGTCAGTTGAAAGTTTCAGGGATATTTGCTACTAATGTTTAACATAAGATCAAAGAAGGTTTCATTTTAAAGACAGAGGATTAATATTCAAAAATAACACCAATTTATGCACATTTCTCACCAAAGCCAATTATCCTCCCTGAAAATACTCAATGTAGTAATGTTAAAGGCATCATAATTACAGCTATAGAGCTATATTTCTAAATTTTATATAATAAATATAGGTAGATAGTATGCTGTCAGGGTGAGCTCTATAATCAAACAAATGTAACATAAATTTTATAATTTGAAATTCATTAAATCCGCACCCTTAAGTAATTTGTTTATACTTTCTGAATATACTTCTTCACTTTTAAAATGAAAAATGAACACTTCTTTAAAAAGGATGATTGTAAGGGTTTAAAGAATTAAATCACTTTGAAACAAGAAAATAGTGTTGCTGACTGCGAGCTCTAAGAAAATGTGAGGGCGTCATTGGACACGTGTTTTCTTGTTCAGCTTTTTGGAAACAGAATGCCCTGTAATGGATATTCATGATAAGTATCTAGATGTTGCAGAGAATAATCTTTTAGATTTCTGTGATGTGTATTTAAATTTGGAAAGCATGGCAATAAGAGTAAAAGATTCTAGAAGTTATAGAAGGAAAAACCATGAAAGAAGGGTCTGGATAAAAGAGGACAAAGATTAAGCTAAAGTTTAAGTTCCAACAATAGTGTGCACCCAAATTAACAATTTTTACCTCAAAATTCTCTGTAGCCGAGATGACTAAGGATCATTAAGCTCCGTAGATGGCCGGTTGCATAGTGATGTCATAATCATTCCTAGTCACCTTTAGCCCTTCAGTAAAATTTTGTCTACTAAAATGGCTTTTATAAATACACATATGTATTATATATATATATATATACACACACACACACACACATATATATATATAATATATATACATGTGCTCTATATGCCGTAGGGCACATGTGGAGAGAGATAGAGAGGGAAAGTGAGAAATCACCGCCCTCCCCCCCCCAGGGGATGGCCATGCCAAAATCCCTTCTCCTCTGTTTTCTCTTGGAATGTTGGGCACACACGCATGCGCCTGGCATAATTTTCAAGCCAACAGGTCCAGGCTTCAAACCCAATTCAGTCATGTGGAATTCCAGTGCCTTAACCTCCAAGCCACCTGCTGACTCTAAAATGCCTTTTACATAGCATGATTGGAGTACTAAACAATAAGATCAAGTGAGTAGAAAGAGGATAATCAGAGGCAAAATTGCACACTCGGTCAGTAGTTCAGCAGGAGCAAGAATTGCAGAAGAGGAAATTAGAGAAACTAAGAGACTTTAAGACTGAGGTGCCCAACTATGCACCAGTCTTTTCATTTCTGTGATCCTTAGAAATATTGGGAAGGTTGCTTATCAGCCCATAGCATAGCTGATTTTTGGTTAAATTGTTAAGGATGTTAAATGAAAAGGTAAAACCTGACAGATTTATAGATCCTTAGATTACCCATGAAAACAGATACCTCTTCAATAATGGAAGCTTGAGAAATCACGTAAGTGGAATACTCTTGTGTTATCTTTTCTTACTGAATCTCCTTCAAAACATACACAGTGTCGAAAAACTGCTTCTTAAATGATTCAATCCCCATGTTTGCACAGAGAAAACCATAAATGATATTAGATCCCTTCGCTTTTTTCTTTGTAATATTGTCTACTAATTTGTTCCAAATAAAGTCTGTCTCACTTTGGATCTTATTTTTCATTGATTTACATTTTAAACTTGGAAACAAATGAAAGTTAATAGGTAAGTTCCAAAAGATTAAATGAGTGGATTTTTTTTTAATGAAAGAACTTTAGTGTTCATATCAGTTATAACTGTATTCCAGGACACTAGACTTACTGAGACTATCATAAGGTTTGTACTAGACCTTGATAAAATAAAGCAGAAAAAAAGTTGAGGCATGGGAAGTCCATTTTGGCTCACAGGGTTTTCTTTTTTAATTCCCTTTGAATTAGATATATTTTAAACATTAAGTTTCAGTAAAAGTTTTTTCAAAGAATTAGTTAAATTTTAATTAGTATTGTTATTTTTAAATTTGATAAGAGAGAGGAAAAGTGAGAAAGCAAGCCGCCAGGTCTGGGAGTAAAACCTAGCTTCCATTATATTGGATTGTGGAGATGTGTATACTATTTTTGTGTAAGTGAGGAGAAAGAAAGAATCAACTTGTGCAGGTATTTAGGATGTTCATTGTCTGGGAAGAGTTTAAGAACAATAATCAAAACAATGTTATATATATATATGTGTATATATATGTATATATATATGTGTGTGTATATATATATATGTATATATATGTACATATGTATATATATATATGTGTGTGTATATATATGTGTGTGTATATATATATATATATGTATATATATATATATATACACACACACACATATATAATCTCAACAAAGAGGTGTTAGACCTAACACCTCTCCCCTTGAAATGCCACTGATTTGAAAAATATCTTTCATTATAATTTAATTTTAAATGGGCTGGAACCAACACAGCCCTGAACCCTTCTAGGAGGAAGTGGTCCTAGGCCTTGACAGCTCCATGCCTCCTCCTTCTCAGAGCATCAGCTCAGGAATAAGATTCTTTACTAAATGTTTCACAACAGGAGATCTCTGTGCTTACTGTTTCAAAGAGATGGTAAAAGTAACTTCACATATCATTTATTAAGCAAAAAGAGTATTTTTTTTCCAAATGGTACTCTGAGTAAATTTGATCTTTTAAGAATTAAGATACACAGCGGTAATATTTTACTAGGGTCATATCTCCTTTGCTTCATTGTGAGTTAAATGTTTTGGTTTTGAAGGGTCGGGTGTGGTGACTTCCTCCAATGAGTATGTCATTTCCATGCCGAAATGCAATCTGAGTCCCCAGATACCCGATTTACAAATAGATCTTTGGAACACAACATTTTAATACATTGGACAATACTTATAACAAGAAAACTTAAATAAATTTTAATAGACCACATATCTGGTTCTTTCAAGTTTGTATAGACATTAAATAACACTAAAGATAGTTTTTTTTTAGATATAAAGCATGTAGTTGGGGTGCTACAGTCTTTAATGCCACAGACACACTGAATTCTCCCTGAACTTAAAGATTTCAAATAAAAAATGGAAATGGAGGGGTCACCAGATGGTGTAGCAGCTACATCACTGGACTACCTCACGGTTGACCACACTTTGAGGCAGTGGCTTCAAAGCAGGAACCCGGTAGCTTCAAAATCATGCTAGGAGCATGTGTGTGTGTGCCCATGTTTCCAGGATGAGAATGGAGGGGAAGGGATTGTCATGTGGCCATCCCCCCATAAGGTGATTTTTCATCTCCCTCTCACTGTCTCTCTCTCTTGTGAGTGCATGTACCCTAAGACAAAAACCTCTTTAAAAAAACAAAAGTGGAAATGAGACCTATATCATATTCTACCTCTGCCCTGTGTTTGCATACTGTCTTAATGCTTTTTATTTTTTTAATTGCCAGAGGGCATATGCACTCACCAAAGAGAGAGGCAGGGAGGGGGAGAAAGCATACTCCACCCTCACCCCCATGACGCATAGTCATATTTCAGTCCTTTCTCGTTCAGTTCTCTTTTCTCCTGCACACATGGCTGGTCGGTTTTTCAAGCCCCCTGGGCTAGGATTAGAACTACAGCCAGCCATGAAGGATTTAGCTCATTTAGCAATTACGCTACAGGTCAGCCTGACTCCTAAGGCTTTAACAGTGCCAGATGCCTCAGTCAGCATCTTTACACCATCTGTATCTGTTTATGAGACTATGTTTCTGATAGTGTTATGGAGTCTCTTTGGCCACTGTTGGTTCTTTCTAGAGTCATGACCAAATTATTCAAAAGGATTAACTTAATAGAGAAAAGAAGTCCTTAGGAAACGGTTAGAGGTGACATATTTAGCTTGCACATTCTACTATATATCTATTATGAGATGAATTTTGTATCCTCATCTAACTCTTGTGTTGAAGTCCTAACCCCTAGTACTCACAATGTGACTTTATGTAGACATGGGGTTTTTAAAGTACAAACTACATTAAAACTAAGTTCTTAGTAACCCTTATTAGGGTGACCCTTAATGCAAGATGACTGGTTTTTTTTTTTTATTTGTTTTTGTTTTGTTTTTTAACATAGGAAAAACCATGTAAAGACACATGGAGAAGACAGCAGTTTATGAGCCATGGAGAAAGGCCTCACAAGAAATCAAACCTGACAATACCTTGATGTACAACTTACAAACTCCAGGATTAAGAGCAAATTAATTTCTGTTGTGTAAGCCACCCAGTTTGTGATATTTCATTATGGCAGCCCTAGCAAATAAATATCTAACAAATATTTTTTCAATTATTTTTATTCACTCATTCATTCAACACGTACTTATGAGAAACCAATATATGTTTCATCACATACTTAACCAATATAGACTAAAAGAAGGACCCTCATAAGACAGACAAAATGTGTTATTAAGTGACAAACACTTAGTTGTCAAAGCATATGTATCTGAATTTGGTTTATTGCAAGTAACAGAAAGTCTGACACTCCCCCAGAAAAGGTGGTAGGGAGGACTTAATTGAACTGTAGCAGCCTAGGGGTATATTTAGTCACATGCTAATCTTCAATCAACAACTGATATATCCGAGACTTAGTTCACTTCTCCATTTCATATGGTTGCTACCATGCTCAGAAAGATTTATTTTATTTCCATGTTGTCTGTAAAAAACTTGCATAGCTTTCCTATCTTTCAGAAAAAAGTTCACAGTCCTGGTACCTGAAGCACATAGAGTCACAAATGCACTCACACACAGAGTTAAGTTCATTCAGTTGTGATAGGCTGCACTATGGTTCCATCTCAGAATGAATCATCATGTCAAGGATGGAAAATGTGGGTGACTTTTTCTTTCTTTTTTTTTTTTTTTTTAGAGAGATTTTCTTGCCATAGGGCGCATGAGCTACCCAGAGAGACAGAAAGTGAGAAATCACTCACCAGGGGGCTGGCCATGCTACAATCCCTTCTCCTCTATGCTTCTCTCAGGATTTTGGGCACCTATGCACGTGTGCCTGGTGTAAGTTTTAAGTTACAGAGTCCAGGACTCAAATTGCAGCTGACTATGTGGGAGTCCAATGACGTAACCATTATGCCACCTGCTGGTCCCCGATGTAGGTGACTTTTAATAAGAGTGAAGCATGATGTGGATGCTGGGAAGAGAACCATATATATATATATATATATATGTATATATATATATATATATATATTCGTCAACCTATTGCAACCATAGACTTTCCCCTTTCATTGTCTAAACTCCAGTTTTCAGGTAATTGACCAGGAGTAATCATAACAAGGAATTTAAAGGCAGAGTCAGGAAAATTTGAAAGGAGATACAAAGATAATTCAGACTGCCTTCCATGTATTTTTCCACTGAAGAGCTCTGAAGTAGTGTAAAGGGCTAAATGCAGTTTAAGAGTTAAGTGACATCAGTGTTTTCTACAGAATATCAAGTTATGTTCAGCTTTTATTAGAATAGCTGATGACAGGAAATTGCAAATAATTTATAGTCATTTTGAGACTGTTTAGTGTGTTTTTTTAAAAACTAATTGCCTGACTTGAAAAATTAACCAGGAAATTAGCGTCATATTATAAAATAGTTGATTATGGTCTCGTGGATCCTCTTCCCTTTATGAAAGAAATTTTAATGTCTTTTTTTTTAAAGTACAGATTAGTTTCTGGTTCATACAAATATGTCTCTATTTTGTTGGCCAATAAATTATTCCAACCACTTTCCTTCTATTTCTACGTTTTTTTTTCCCCTTTGTTTAAGGTTTTTAATTTTTGCCATAGGGAGCATGCATTCACCAGAAGAGGTAGAAAAAGACAGAGAGAGAGGGAAAGTAAGAAATCCCTTCACCCAGACCCCCCCAGTGGGGGATGGCTATGCTGCAATTCCTTCTCCTGCATTCTCCTCTCTGGACTTTGCCTGGACATACACACACCTGTGTTTCTCAGGCAACCAGATCCAGTCCTAAAAATGCATAGGTAGACACATGGGATCCAGAGCCTTAACCAACACGCCACCTGCTGACTCCTATTATTATTTTTTATTATTAATTTTTAAGCCTATCATTTGAGTTGGAATTTACATTATCCTTCACTATGGTACAGAATACAATGAAATCCAAAATATGGCATAGAAAATCCTAATTGGCCTATGCTATTTCTTCTCTTAAGTCATCATAATGGAAAATAATTATCTCAGGATTGCCTTTAAATTTCCCTGGAAGAGTCGTAAGGATATATTGTTTATGATGACAGAAGTTATAGCCAAAAAAGAAGAAAGAATATTTGTTGTTTTTGTCATATTTAATCATGGTATCATTTCTGTAGATGTAATCTGAATGTATAAGAGGCAAAATGATGGTGTTAAAATAGCAGGATTCTGCATTGGTCTCATAGCTAGTGAAATTGACTTATAAATATTACAAATTTTTATATTCAAAAATTTATTTTAATGTTGATCTAATTTAATCTCTCCAATTAATTTAAGGATTATATTGTACCTCCTTTGGAAAATGGAAAATGAATATGACCTGACCTGATAATCATCATATTATTAATCTATTGCCAACAAATAGAGTAATTAAGATAATTTAATAGTTTTTTTTTTTGTTTGCTACCCACCTGCTTTTTCACCCTTTGACAAAAGTCCAATATTTACTATGTAATTGGGTCATAATGCTACCCAAATTTCAAAGTACACCTTTGTTATATTTAATGCTAATTAAAATGTTAGACTTGTAAAAACTTAAAACCAGTATTCTGAGTTGAGCATGAAAAACAATGCATTAATTACATTCAATAACATTTCTTCTGTCAGTACCTACTTTCCATTCTTCTGATATTAGATTCTGGATTTTTCTTGGAGACACTTTCTCATTTTTACTTATTTTTCTCTATCTAATATCACTGATCCTATTCCCACCTACAAAGTAAGCCCATAAAATGCAAACCATTATTTTCTGGAACTTCAATGAAAAAGAAACTTTTGTTTTCTAAAGTTATAACTAAAAGAGGCTTCTTTGTCTTTCAGAGAGAATGACATAAAAATAAATCTGAAGGTAATGCATTCATTTTGATTAAGAAAAAGAATCCACTATTACTAGTGGACCACTCCAAGTTAAGTAAAAATAAAGCTAACACCAGAGAATTCTGTAGAAGACAGAGACCAAGTTTTTCCTCATATTATGTTTACTGCTATGTCAAACCTTCCCTAGGATAAATTTTACTGAAGTTATTTTCAATATCATGAGCCAATAAACCAATACAATTCTTTCTTTCTTTATTTTGGAAACCTACTATTTAAAGTTGATATTTTATTCCAGTTGTGTCTTCTGTCTTGAGCTAAATTTATCTAAGTGAATTGTATAAATCTTAAACATACTATTTCTTAAGTTTGAAATCTGAATAGTCTTATGTCACATACCCCATCAAGTTAGAAGTAATGTTATGCCACTTGCTAAACAGTACTTCCAAGAGCCAGTAAGTTAAAGAATTTTTATATTAGATTATATTAGTTTTTAATTCCATGTAAAAATGGAATCACATAGTATGAACTTTTTTTATGTCTTTTTTTTTTTCTGTCAAAATGCTTTTGCATTTCATCCATATTGCTGCATGCATTAGTGATTTAGTCTTTCTTAATGTTAAGTAGTGTGCTATGTTATGAATATACTGCCATTTGTTTTCCATTTTTCTACAGATTCATATTTTGGATTTTTTGCTATTATGAATAAAACTGCTGTGAGCTTCCATGTACAAATCATTGAGCAAGTGTGTGTTTCTGTTTTCTATTTGTTGCTCTACTTTTTCTTTTCAAATCTTTTACTCTGGTCCTTCTCTGGCTTTAATATAATATTTTACATACTTTCATTTTATTTTCCCTTAGAGTATCAATTACATTTTTTTGTTTTTGTTTTTGCCATAGGGTGTGCGTATTTATCAGAGAAAGAGACAGAGGGAAAGATATAAGTTACCCACTCCAGGGGCAATGACTATGCTGCAGTCCCTTCTCGATTTTCTTCTCAGGATTTTTGGCATGCAAGCAAATGCAGCTGGAGTGATTTTGAACTGCCAGGTCCAGGGCTCAGACCTCATTTGGCCATGCGGGAGCCCAGTACTTTAACCATCATGCCATCTGCTGACCTCTACTGTACTATTAAAAAAAAAATTTTATTTTACTAGGCCAGCAGGTGGCATAGTGGTTAAGTGCTAGACTCGGATGTAGTCGATTATGGTTCGGACTCAGTGGCTTGAAACTCACACCAGGCATGTGTGTGTGGGCCCCAAATCCTGAGTGGAGAACTGAGGAGAGGGATTGCAGTGTGGGCATCTCCCCCTCGGGAGGGTGGTTTCTCGCTTTCTGTTTTTCCAGCAACTGCACAAGCGCTATCAGAAAAATACATCAAATTTTTTTTTTTTCTTTTACTGGTTATTCTAGAGTTTGTAATGTACTCTTAAGTAAACTAAGTCTAAGTCACATTTTAAATAACACTATAATGCTTTAAGGGTATTCTTCCTTTTTCATAACAGAGTATATCCAATTTCTCTTTCCTATTCTATATAATACTGCTGTCATTCATTTTATTTAAGTTATAATCATCTGGTACACTGTTGCTATTACTATTTTGAATAAACTTACATATTGGATCAATCAAGACTTTTTAAAACATGATTTTATTTTACTACAATTATTCCTTCTTTTTTATGTATATTCAAATTTCTGATTTTCTTTTTTTCTTTTTAAAGTACTTCTTTTAATATTACTTTTTTTTTTTTTTTTTGGAGAGGTTTTTGCTATAGGGAGTGCACTTGCCAGACAGACAGACAGAGAGACAGAAAGAGAGAAATCACCCCCAGGAGGGATGGCCACGCTGCAATCCCTTCTCCTCCATTCTCCTCTTGGGATCTTGGGCATGCACGCACACACACCCGGCGTGAGAGTCACTGGGTCTGGGACACAAACCATGGTCGACTACATGGGAGTCCAGCGACATAGCCATTACGTTAACTGCTGGTCCCAGTACCTCTTTTAATATTACTTTTAAGAAAAGTCTATGGCAACAAATTCCCTCAATTTTTGTTGACATGAAAGTCTTTATTTCTCTCTCCTTTTCCTTTCCTTTCCTTTTCCTTTCTTTCTTTTTTTTTTTTTTTTTTTTTTTTTTTTTTTGAGAGATTTCTGTTATTGGGCACGTGTACTCCTCAGAGAAACAGAAAGCAAGAAATCACCCTGCATGGGGGATGGCCATGCTATAATCCTTTCTTCCCCAATCTCCTCTCAGGACTTTGAGCACACATGCACATATGCGCAGCATGAGTTTCAAGCCACTGGATCCATAACTCGAACCATGATCTACCACAGGTGAGCCAGCACCTTAATCATTATGCCACCTGTTGGCCCCTCTCTCATTTTTGAACTGCAAGTTCTCTGGATATAATTTCATTTTTTTCTTTCAATGCTTTAAATATTTCACTCTGTTTTCTCCTTATTCACATGATTTCTGGAGAAAATGTTCAATGAAATTCTTATCCATGCTCCTAAATGTTATGTGATACATTATCTAGGATCCAGACTAGGAAAGGAATAATAGAGAGAAACTGAGAAAATCAAATAATATGTTTTAAGCTAATAATAATGTATCAAGGGGTTGGCAGATAGTGTGGTGAAGGCACTGGACTCCCACATGACTGCCTACGGTTCAAGACCAGAACTGGCAGCTTGTTTTCTCACTTTCTCTCTCCCTCTCTCTCTCTGTCTCTCTCTCTCTCATGAGCTCATGTGACCTATAGAAAATAAAAATAAAAATAATAAATAAAATTAAATAAATGATTCTAAAAACATAATTTATCAATACTAGTTCATTAATTTTGGAAAATGTACATTACTAATGTAAATGTGAATAATAAAGTGGGATTGAGGTATAGGACTATCTTTCTGTCTTTATAGTATCTTTAAAATAATTCTGGGAACCAGCAGATGGTGCAATGGTTACATTGCTGGACTCCCATGTAGTTAACCGTGGTTCAAGTCCCAAACCCAGCAGCTTAAAACTCAGGCTGGCCTGCATGTGCATGCGTGCCCCAAAATTATAACAGAATGGAGGAGAGGGGACTATGTTGTGGCCATCACCCTCTGGAGGGTGATTTCTCATTTTCTATCTCTCTGTAGCTCTGGCGAGTGCACACGCCCTATAGCAAAAATCTCTCTTACCTCCCTCCAAAAAAATCTGTAATTGTAAAACACAAGTTTTTAAAATAATTAATCATATAGATGTGGTAATATTTCTGGACTCTGTTTTAAATGAATTAACCATATAAGTGTGGTTATATTTCTGGACTCTGTAGTTCTATCGAACCATCTGTCTCACTTTATACAAATACCAAACGCCCTTGACTACTATAGCTTCCTAGTTAGTATTGAAGGCATTAGTATTAATTTTTGCCAGAGGGCATGTGAATTTGCCAGAGAGAGAGAGGAGGAAAGTGAGGAAGAATTCCCCATAGAAGACGGTCATACCACAATCCCTTCTCTTCTATTTTTTCCTTCCTTTCAGAATTTTGGACGTGAATGCCCAGGCGCCTGATGTGCTTTTCCAGCCAACAGGTCTGGGATCCGAATTGTGCAGTTGGTCACGTGGTATCCAGCTGCCTTACCACCATGCCACTGGCTGGCCCTGTAGAATTACATATTTTAGGTTTTTTCCATAGGATACATGCAGTAGCAAAGACAGAGAGAGAAACAGTGAGCGGGAAGATGACAAATCACTCCCTAGGGGAGATGGCCACACCATAAATACTTCTCCCATCTGCTCTCAGGATTTTGGGCAAGCACACACACGACTGGTGCAATTTTCCAGCCACCAGGTCTGACCTTGAACCTCAGTTGGCCATGCGGGAGCCCAATGCCTTAACTACCATGCCACCTACTGGCCCCTAAAATTATGTTTTTATAAAATTGCTGGTATTGTAGTTAAGAGTAAGTTGGAATTATAGAATAATTTGGGGAGAATTTATCTCTTAGTGAATTTGAGTCTTCTAAATATTGTTTATCTATTCATAGACCTTCAATGACTTCAGTAACATCTTGTGTTTTTAGTGCAGTGGTGTAATACATCTTTTGTTAACTTCATTTCTTTTTTTTTTTAAATAACTATTTATTTTATTTTATTTATTCATTCATTTATATTTTAATTTGACCAGAGAGAGACAGAGGGTGAGAGTAAGAGAGAGAGGAAGTGGGAAAGCAAGCCACCAGATTCAGGACTTGAACCCTGGTCGACCATGTGGGAGTGTCCAGCACCTTAACCACCATGCCACCTGCTGGCCCCACTTCATTTCTAAACATTTCACGATTTTAAGTGCTACTAGAAATATTTTTTAGCTTTTATTTACAAGTTATTTGAAGCTAAATGTAGAAAGTGAGTTGATTTTTGTATATTGACTCTATTTTTTCCAAAAATATTTATTTATTTAATTCCATTTGTTGTTATTGTTTCTTTTAACTTGACCAGAGGAAGAAAGAAAGAAAGAGAAAGAGAGAAAGAGAAAGAAAGAAAGAAAGAAAGAAAGAAAGAAAGAAAGAGAAAGCAAGCCTCTGGGTCCAGACTCAAACCATAGTTAGCCATGTAGGAATCCAGCATCTTAACCACCATGCCACTAGCCGACCCCATATTAACTGTATTTTGCAAACTTTATAAAATTTAGTATATGTGCTGCCGAAGCGAGCACAAACTTTATAAATTTTGTAATGAGATATAGTCATTGCTTTGTAGGTACCTTAGCATTTATTTATTTATTATTATTTTTTTAAAATTTTTTTTCTTTGTTTTTTTTGGAGAGGTTTTTGCTATAGGGTGTGTGCGCTCGCCAGACAGACAGAGAGAGACATAGAGACAGAAAGCGAGAAATCACCCCCAGGGGGGATGGTCACGCCGCAATCCCCTCTCCTCCATTCTCCTCTCGGGATCTTGGGCATGCACGCACACGCACCCGGTGTGAGTTCTAAGCCACCGGGTCCGGGACACAAACCGCGGTCGACTACATGGGAGTCCAGCGACATAGCCATTACGCTAACTGCTGGTTCCTGGTACCTTAGCATTTTCTTTCTTTCTTTGTTTTTTTTTGGAGAGGTTTTTGCTATAGGGCGCGTATGCTCGCCAGAAAGACAGAGAGACAGAGAGACAGAAAGCGAGAAATCACCCCCCAGGGGGCATGGCCACACCTCAATCCTTTCTACCCCATTCTCCTCTTGGGATCTTGGGCACGCATGCACATGCGCCCGGCATGAGTTTAAGCCGCCGGGTCTAGGACTCAAACTGCTGTCAACTACATGGGAATCCAGTGACATAGCCATTACACTAACTGCTGGTCCTGGTACCTTAGCATTTTCTAAGCAGAAAATTACCATAGTCTCTTAATGAAAACTTCTTTTCATCTTTATGGTTTTTATTATTATTCGTGATTAATTTTTTTTTTTTTTTCTGAGAGAGTTTCGCTATAGGGCGCGTGCGCTCGCCAGACAGAGAGAGACATAGAGACAGAAAGCGAGAAATCACCCCCCAGGAGGGATGGTCACGCTGCAATCCCTTCTCCTCCATTCTCCTCTCGGGATCTTGGGCATGCACACACACGTGCCCGGCATGAGTTTTAAGCCACCGGGTCCGCGACGCAAACCGTGGTCGACTACGTGGGAGTCCAGCGACATAGCCATTACGCTAACTGCTGGTTCCCTATTTTTAATGAGTAGTACAGAGGTAAGCACAATGTTAAATAGCTTAGATGGGAACAGACATCCTTGACTTTTTTCCCATTGTAGAGGAAAGCAGTTTAATGTTTTACTATTCATTATTATTTTGTAGTGGATTGGCTGTGTATCGCCAGTGGAAACCACACTTCCTCCCTCATGCCTCTGCTACCATTATGGATACGTTCTCCAGTGTGCTCTTTCATTGTGGCTTTTAGTCAGGGTGGTTTTATTTTCTTGCTGTTGCTGCTTCCAGGGTGTTTCACTGTACCTTCCTGGTTCAGACAGAAAGTGAGAAATCACTCCCCAGCGGGTTGGCCACATTGCAGTACTTTCTCTAGTCTCCTCTTAGGGTCTTGGGCATGCACGCATAGGCACTGTCATGAGTTTCAAGCCTCCGTGTACAGGACTTGAGCCATGATCGACTACATGGGAGTTTAGCAACGTAACCATTACACCACCTGTTGGTTCCAACTTTGTGTATTTTTCACACCCCTAGGTCCGGGACTCAAACTCGATTCAGTCACCTTAACCTCCAGGCCATAGATTGGCCCTCAAATTTCCGTTAACTCTTCAGTATACTGTCTTGAGAGATACCAGTGCCCTGACTCATATAAGCATAATATACAAATGCTAATTTCATTTATCATTCAAAAAGCATCTTATTTATTTATTTATTTATTTTTGAAAGAGTTTTGCTATAGGGTGAATGTGCTGGCTGGAGAGACAGAGAGAGAGAGAGAGAGACAGAAAATAAGAAATCACTTCCCAGGGATAATGGCCACACCACAATCTCTCCTCCATTCTCCTCTCATGATTTTAGGAATGTAGGCGCACATGGCTAGCTTGAGTTTTATGTCACTGGATTCAGGACTCCAACCACAGTTGGCTACGTGGAAATCTGGCACCATAATCACTACACCACCTGCTGGCCCCAAAGTCATTTTGTTTTTAAACTAGCATACCTCGTACTTTGATTCATATGATCCTTGAGGCAACTCTTACTGTTTTCCATTGTTCTTTGAAATATACACTGAACTATCAGTTTTTCTCCTATATGTGATAAAAACAGGCTCATGACTTTTCTGATCAAGCTAAGATTAAAAAAAATCAATTTGAATTTGCAATGTAATCTCAATTCACAGGTGAAATAGGCAATCACTGTTACTTCAAAACTTCAAATGTGATTTAACGTAGAGAATGTCTCTGTCCTCTCCTTGTGGAAAATCTCTGTCCTCTCCCTGTTTGGTCCTGCAGTACTTGGGATGTCTAGAACATAAGGGTAGAATTACATAGGCCTATTCTTCCTTTCCCGTAGACTTTGGCTTTTCTTTAGCACTCCAAGTCTAACAGCTGATCATTCCATATTTGGAGAGTAAAGAGGTGATAAAGGAAATGCCACATGATTTCTACTTTCCTGATATTGTCATGAGCTACTTTATTTTGGACATATTCACTATTTAAAGTTCTCCCCCCCCCCCCCCCCCCCCCCGAGAGGTTTTTGCTATAGGGCGCATGAGCTCGCCAGAAAGACAGGGAGAGACAGAGACACAGAAAGTGAGAAATCACCCCCCAGGGGGGATGGCCACACCACAATCCCTTCATCCCCATTCTCCTTTCAGGATCCTGGGTACACATGCACACGCGCCCAGCGAGTATAAGCCACCGGGTCCGGGACTCGAACCGCGGTCGACTACACGGGAGTCCAGTGACATAGCCATTACGCTAACTGCTGGTCCCTTAAAGTTCTCTCTCATTTTGTGGGTTGCTATAAATTTTCTTCTGAGACTTCCACCATATTTCAGGGATCTTTTACCTATGATTTTCTTTTTTATGAGGTCGAAGCTTTCTCTCGTGATTTACAGTTTACATCTCTTTCTGTGATTCTTGGGCATCTAGTAGTAAGTAGCATTTTTTCTATTGATGTCTACTAACCTGTTTGAATGGCCCTCTTTTGAGAGGATCAAAGATAAATTAATTCTTTCTCTGTCTGGTTTGTGACTAAATTCTGATCTATGGAAGTCTTTCACATCTTTCAAGTCTTTGGTTTTTTATGTCTATCAATAATGCAGTATTAATCTCCACAGATACATATTTCTTTCTTCAAACTTTTCTCACTTAGATTTGATGTCAATCAAATACCATATAACTGAATCCCCTAAACTCCACATGATTTTTTTTTTTTTTTTTTTTTTTTTTTTTTTTTTTTTTTTTTTAAGAATGTTCTGTCCTGGACTAATGGCGAAAATCAGGAATTCTGAGGGAGTTAAGATTCAAAGAATAGCTCTCGCCAGGAAATGCATTATAAAATTCCTTCCTGTATTCAGTTCCCTAATTCTGGTCTTTTTGCCATATTGGTGTTGGTGGAAGACTGAGAAGTTTTTAGATATATATATATATTTTTCATTTGCATTACTTCATGACATGTCATTTAACATGCTGTTACATTTTCACTTTCCATTTCATCATGGTCACATTCTGAATCTCTCCTTACCCATCTCTTTGTGAAATTGATGGATGAATTCCTTTTAATTATTTATGTAAAAAATGGAGTGCATTTTTATTGTGGCTTTATTTCACTTTCTCCTTGTTGGAATGGTCCTTGCAATATATTCAGACATTTACTCAAATATTCTTCAAGCCACATTTTCCTACTAGCTTTGGTAAAACTCTCAAGTCCCATTTTCATTCTTTTTTCAAATCCGAGTCAAACACAATGATGTATGACGATGAAGGGCAGCAGGAGAATGGAAACAGTCTTTTTCTTTTTCTTCTAGTCAGATAATAGTTCTAGTCTTCAAAGTTTTTCATCACATAATGTTGTTCTGTTTTAACAACTAATTTATATTTAATATTTCCTGGTTTTTTCCTTCTGTGTAGCTAAAATGAATAGATTTTTTTTTTCATCCAGTTTATCCCTCTACTTATGTCACAATTACCAGTCTTGGGCAGTGTTAGAAACTTTTCTTGGTCAAATAAGCAAAACTTTGCCTGGTGTTTTGCCATTACTTGGATGAGAACCCAGGACAGAAACAAAGAGTAAGACATTTGAGAACCCTGTCCTAGGATTAGCATATAACTTTTATATCAGATCTTAGTGTTTGGGCCTGCCCTCATACATTTGACTTCGAGATAACGGTCTAGTTTCATTGTCTGGAAAGATGTCTCCCCTTTTTGTACTGGGCTCAACGGTATGGAAACCCCAGATTAAAAATACAAGTTTTTAGGGCTGCATTTAATAAACTTCTACTTACCTCATGCTTATTTTGGTCCAACTACTGTAGTATAGTCACAACACAATGCTCTGAAGTGCTATACACACATGGGAAGGTTCAGATTCTTGCCCCAGGCTGTGAGCCAGACTGGCTAGGGCTGAGAGAAGAACATGGTGTGAAATTTCTGTTGGAGTTCTCTTTCTCCCTCTCATTAAAAAAATAAGTCAATAAAAATTATAAATTTTTTATATAATTTTATACTTAACCTAATAGATCCTGGAGATTTTATGCTTACAGGACAGCCTAGAAGTGAAAGGACAGGATGTCCTTACTTCCAGACAAGTACTACTTTCAGTATACCTTTTGACTGCTTCCTGTGTGTGCACAACTACTTCTGTTTGTGCCCATCTGTCAGCTGATCTAGATTTTTATTTCACACATACTTGTGTTCTCACAGCATAGTGTTTATGATATGGTTTTCCTGTTATAGGCCTCAGTTCGTGTATTTAACCTTCATGCATTTTCCTAGTTATTTCATTTCTTTCTGAAACCAACCTGATTGAACTTTTCTCCAGAATGTATATTAGCGACCCTACATGCACAATCTCTCCTCTCTCTTTCTCTCTCCATCAATGGATGAATTATTCTGCTTGTACCATGTTGTTTGGGTCACTTTTCTCTCTTTCTGTTTCTCGTAGACACTAGTTTTTGACCCACTTGACTTCTATCACCAGGTTGCTTATACCTTATTGATTGTTCAATAGGAAAAAATCACAAGAGATTTTTGAAAAGTGATAGACTGTGTTAATGAATTATGCACAAAAATACGGTTGCCAGATGAAATATAGAATGCCAAGTCAAATTTGCATTTCAGATAAACATGCTTATACCAAAGTTATTCATTGTTTATCTGAAATTCAGATAAATTTGACTGGGCATCTTTTATTTTTGTTTGTTAAATACGGCAACCCTATACAGAGAGTGCAGTTTATCGTTTATTAGGAAATTTTACTTCAATACAATCACATTACATGATTTCCTTTCATTGTTCTCTGGCCTACATCATATCCAATGCTGTATAAGTCTTTTACATTTAGTTCCTATGAGTTTTCCCCATTACGTTTATGTGTTTTCTATTGCATAAATATCTACAAGGGCTATGATTCCAGAATAAATAACCTGATTATTGATATGGCCTAATTTTCTTGAATAAACTCTCTTCTATTTTTTTATGTCCTATGATAGGAATCATTACTTAAGCCCTAGTTATCTTATTAGCCTGTCTTTCATCCTGTATCACTTAGTGTTCCAGTAGGAAAAAAACAAGGAAAACCAAATGAATCAATTAAGAGAATTTAATTAAAGACTTTTTATAGAAATGTGGACACAGTTAACAGAACCAGGAACTAGCAATAACAAGCAGCTGTTAACATTCCTGTGCCTGAAGGGGCGAGTCCATAGCCAGAATCTAGTCAGAGCTGTAGCTCTGGAAATGCAGTCACTCAAAAGGAGCAGTACTGTGGATCCAAGGAAGTATTGTTATGACCTGGTAGCAAGGACATAGGGGGAACAATTATCATAATTTCTTTTTCTCTTGCTGTCAATACAGTGATGTCTTTCATTATGTAGTCTTATCTGGGAGATATAAGTTAGATGAGCCCAGGTGATGAAATTCTTAGAGGTTCCCAAGAAGAGTGTGGAAAGTAAATGTGAAAAATAATTGGCTCAGGACCAGCAGGTAGCGTAATGGCTATGTCGCTGAACTCCCATGTAGTCGACTGCAGTTAGAGCCTCGGGCCTGGTGGCTTACATTCACGCCGGGTGCGTGTGTGTGTGTGCCCAAGATCCTGAGAGGAGAATGGAGGAGAAGGGATTGCGGCGTGGCCATCCCTCCGGGGGGTGATTTCTCACTTTCTGTGTCTTTTTCTGGCGAGCGCACGCCCTCTATAGCAAAAAAAAAAAAAAAAAAAAAAAAAAAAAAAAAAAAAAAAAAAAAATTAGCTCAAAACAAAGAAAAGGAAACAAATGTAAATATATCCATAAAAATTCATAAAGAAATATTTATTAGGAGCAGCCCCATAGCATTGTGTTTAAAGGAGCTTGATTCCACATGGAACCACGGTCAAATTCCAGCCCCAGTAGCTTGAAAGACATGCTGGGGCACATGTGTGTGCATGTTCAAAATCCTGACAGGATGATGAGATGGAGGAGAAGGGATTTCAGTATGACTATGCCTCTTGGGGTGGGTGCTTTCTCCTTTTCCATCTCTCTCTCCATCTCTCTGTCTCACTCTGGTGACTGCATGTGCACTCTGGCAATTAAAAAACAAAATAAAGCAAAACTCTATATTTACGTTTTACTTATGTAATTACACATAGAAAGGTATGTATTTTTTTTCTATCGACGAGTGAGTGCGCTCTTTAAAAATTTAGTTTAGACCTTTATCATGAGAAACATTTTTCATAAATGTAGCCTTAGTATTTGGGAAATTTATTATATTTCTAAATACATTTTTAAATGACAATAATCAATGTTTGTTTGAGAGTATAGAAATGAATAGCTTCTTTTCCACACATGAGCAAAAACATATAATTTTCCTCTTTCTGTGCCTGGGTCATTTCACTTGATTTAATATCCTTCAAGCTTATCTATAGTACCTTAAATGTCAGGATTTCTTTCTTTTTAATGGTTAAATCATAACCAATATTCTTTTCTTTTTTTAAAAAAAAAAGTTTCTTTGCCTTAGGGCATGTGTGCTTGCCAGAGAGAGAGAGAGACAGTGAGAGGGAAAGTGAGAAATCACCCCCTCACCTGGGGGGTGGCGTAGCCAAGCCACAATCCCTTCTCTCCTATTCTCTTCCTGGGATTTTGTGTACACACACACAGGCGCCCAGTGTGAGTTTCAAGCCATTAGGTTTGAGACTCGAACTGCAGTTGGCCATGTGCGAGTCCAGCAACATAACTGCTACTGCTTCTGCTGGCCCCAGGGTTTCATGGTCTTTTTTTTAAATTAAAAGTTTTTTATTATTATTCATACATTAAATCACTATATATCATTTAGATTGTGAAGAGACTTTATCCAGCATGATTTACACCTCAGTCCAGCCCAGTTGAGGCTGTTATACACATCCTCATTAACAGATAATAAACCTCATCTGTGTCCCACAAGTGTCTTACCTCTCCATTTTCTCCCCACATTTCCATTTGTTTGTTGATACCCACTTAGGTTGATTCCATATCTAGGCTGTAAGCAACTGTGGAGCAGTGAACATTTGGAGTACAGATCTCTCTACAATATGCTGACGTATATGTCTAGAAGTAGAATTGTTGAATCACACAAAATTCTTTTTTTAGGTTTTGAAAGCAATACTGCTTTCCATATGGCTTTACTAATTCACAGCATGACCAACAGTGTGAGAGTTCCTCTGTTCTGCAACTTTACTAGCATTTGTTATTTCTTATCTTTTTGATGTTAGCCATTCTAACTAGGGTGAAATGCTATCTAAATGTGGTTTTGATTTGCATTTCTCTGATGAGAACATTGCATTTCTCTGATGATGAACATTTTTTTCGTAAAGTAGTTTAGTGGCTGGGAATGGAAGCAGGGAGTAGAGATAGAAAGATTTTAGTTAACAAATACAAAATTACAATTAGATAAGGGATAAGTGTTCTATAGCACACTAGGGTAACTATAGTTAACAAAAATTGATTATGTATTTCAATTTTTAAATTGTAACTTCCAATTTATATATAATCATGTACATCTTTGTGGGCTATAGTATTTTTTTAAAACACATGTACAGCATGCACATTCACCATCTTCAGTATTTAAGATTATATTATGTTATGCACATTCAAGTTTTGTTCTATTAGGTTGTTGGGAGTATGTTTTAAATAGTCAACAATTTTTACTCTCCTGTAGTATACTTATTCCATTTATTAAATAAAAGAGAGGATTTTGAATGTTGCTAATATAAAGTAATGTTTATATGTTTTAGATAATGAACAAACTATGACTTAATTTTATGATTACACATCGTATTTAAGTACTGAAAAATAACACTGCACACCATAAACTGTACAATTAAAAAAAGAAAGGAATGACTTCTCATATTGTTGGTGAAAGTGTGATTTTATGAAATTTTTATGAAAAATAATTTGCTACTCTGTATCAGAAATTTAAATGAGACCAGACCTGTATTCTGAAAGTCAACATATAAGAATATATTCTAAGAAAATCACCAGATAAGTGCACAAGGTTCATATAAAGATAAATGTGTATGTCTATAAAATAGTATGCTAAAAAGCCATGTATGTGCATTATGCACCTTTACTTAAGAGCAATCATAAAGTAAAATATAGAGTATGCTCTATTTTGTTACGAAAATTTTCTGATGCATACATAATCATAGAAGAACAATTAAAAGTTATATATACAATTTTGACAACAAATATCTCTGAGTGATGAGATTGCAGGTGATTTTTACTTTCTTCTTAACTTTTACTTTTTAAAATTTAGGATTATTGTGTTATAGTTTATACGCGAAAATAACTTACCTGTTTTAGGTGTACACTTGAATGAGCTCTCAAGATACTGTCATGTATCTACCATGACATGTGAGGTACAGAACATTTTTGTCAACCCAACAGCCCCTTTGATAACCAATTCCCTTTCTGCATTCAAGCTCCTGAAAATAACTCATCTGATTTCATTTTCTTTCTGAATGGCACATAAACAGTATCTTAAAATGTGTTACTGTTAGCAGGTAGCATAGTGGTTACAGTGCAGGACTCCCACATGGCTGACCATGGTTCAAGCCTTGGACCTGGCAGCTCGATACTCAAATCGGGCATGTGTACATGCATGCATGCCCAAAATCACTAGAGGAGAATGGAGGAGAAGGGATTGCAGCATGGCCGTTTCCTCCTGGGGAGTGAATTCTTACTTTCTCTAGCTATCTCTCTGTGTCTCCTCCATGTGCCCTGTAGGGAAAAAAAAAAAAAATCTCTTTTTTGTATTCAGTTTCTTTATTTTGCATAATGCTTTTGAGAGCCATTAATTTTTTTCCCTATGTAAGTAACTCATTCTCTTTTATTGCTAAGTAGTATTCCATTATATGACTATGTCACAAAATGTTAATCCACTGACTAGTGGACAGACAATTGAGTTGTCTCCAGCGGGGGATTCCTATGAATAAAGGTCCTATAAATAGTCATGTACAGGTTTTTGTGAAGGCAAATGCTTACAATTCTTTTGAGTGAATACCTAGCAGTAGAAGGTCTGTATCATAGTAAGCATACATTCAATGTTATTAAAAACAAACAAACGAAAAGCTATTGAGTTGCTTTCAAAGTAGCTCTACCATTTCCTATTTCTATCAGCAACACATGAGAGTTACAATTTACTTTTGGTAAGTAACAAAATATTATTATATATATAAAAAAACTTTAGATGCTCACATTTAGGTTCAACATATAAAGGCCTTAACAGGATGTGCAGTCTCGGAGCCTGCAGGTGGCATGGTGATTAGGGTACTGGACCCCCACGTGGCTGATCATGATTTGAGTTCTGGATCTGGTGGCTTGCTTTCTTACTTTCTCTCTCTCTCTCTGGCCAGTGTGAGTGTCTTATAGCAAATTTAAAAAATAAGAATAAATAAAATTAAATAAATTATTCTTAAGAAAACAATATATACAGTCTTGATATGCTAAAATAAAATAATAGGTCAACAAATTAAGACAATATCAAAACAATATTAAATATAAAAGCAACTTTTGCATTTCAAACGAATAATTAATGTACTAATGATTCCTCTTCACCAACCCATAATAGCTTCTTTCTGATACTCTGGGTTGCTACATCAAGAAGATACTTAGAACTGTTTATTTTCTTATCATGGATAATAAATATTACAAAAAGCTTTTGCCCTATGTCTGACTTTCCAGACAGAATGTAATGCTTTTCCGATTGTATGACTCCTCAGTGGTTGATTTCTGTCTCCCCCATTCTGTTTCTTTCAGTGCAAAAAGCACAGATAAACTCAGAAATACTTTCCTATTATTAATTATTTTCTTCTTTTCTGATAAAAATATTTACTGTTTTATTGCCTTCTGCTTTGCCTTCATTTTTCATCTTAAATTCCTTTTTTGTTGTTGTTGTTAATCAATCCTCACAGTAATTACTCAAAATTCTTAAAAACTGAAAATGGTATTTGTATACTGGGCTGCAATAGATGGTGAAATTTGCAGTTAAATATTATTATTTTTGTTTCGACTTCCAATTTTAAAAGTGGAATAAGGAAGTAAATTGTGTAAGAGAGATTTATTTGCACTGCATTATTCATTAAAAATTAAGAAGTTTTCTTTTATTTACTGTTATTAAATTAACTGATTCACCTTATCTTTTATGAACAGATATGTGAAGTAAAAAAAAGAACAAAAACTATGTACCAATTATTTCAGTGTGGGATGCTTTCAACTCTTAAATATGTGGTTTTCTCTATCATTTACTAAATGCTGCTCTGAAATTAATCATGGTCATCTCAAAGGGGCATTAAAAGGTCATCCTGACCATGCCTCTGCCTCCAATTGGAATCATAATTAGTGGGGGCAATGTGATAAGAATAACTTTTAGGGACAGATAAAACCATCAAATGTAACCTGTAATTTGCCCTCTAATCATCAGCTAAGCTCTAGTTGTATAAATTACTTTTACAGAGTTCAGTATACATTTTATTAGTGCTGTCCCCCATCATGGCATAGAATGCATACGGCTAACCTTTTAAGTAAAATCGCTTATAGATGTAAATTTTTTATGACTTTTTAAATGTTAATGTATGACTCGTTAAATGTTAAAATGGTAAATAGCTTCTAGGAGCTCATATATACTAAACTTCATTTTGTAGCTCTCAGCACTTAAGCAAAGTATTCATAAGATATTTGTCAAGCTAGGATTTTTTTATAATCTTGCTGGTTTTACTATATGATTGTACAAAAGAATTAAGGTAACTAGGAGAGATTGCTAATTCCATTTTAAAATGGTTACATTCATAGGATAGTACCTATTCTCTTGCTAGCTATGTGGAAGAAACATTATAAATATGAAAATTATAAATTTTAGATATTTCTACAAATTGAAACTATAACTTTCTTGGTCATTGTACCAGATCTATACTGACCTATAGGGCTTCTTTTTAAAATAATTATTTCATTTGTTCATTTATTTATTGTGTTATTATTTTTATTATTATTATTATTATAGTTTTAATTTGCTATAGACTAAGAGAAAGCGAGAAGGAAAATGAGGAAGCAAGCCTCCAGGTTTGGGACTTGAGCTGCAGTAGGCCATGTAGGAATTTAGCACCCTACCCCTCATGCTTTTTCTCCTATGTCTGGCTTTCTATATAGAGTTTAATTTAATCGTATGGCCCCTATAAGGCTTCCTACAATTCCCATTTACAGTAAATATTTATTATAGATAGTGTACTGAATATTTGTTTTTCTGAGCGACTCTTGCTCCTAACGGCTGCCTATGTCACTCGTGATGCAGTGCGTGAACACAGAGAAATGGAATCAATGCCAAGAAACATTTGATATCAGATCCCATGATCATGAAAGTGCTGGCATTAGGTTTTACTTCAGATTATTTTAAAAAAATATAGATGTCTCTGGGCTGGACAGTGGTGCAGCAGTAAAGCATGATACTCTGTCGCAATCCCACACAGGAAGCTCCCTGTTTAATTCAGAAACCTTAGAAGTGCACTGGACACATGTTTGCCTGTGATCTGCTGCTGCCTGAGGCTGGGGATGGAACACAGCTGAGATCCGGTTCAGCTTGATGTTGCTTTCTCTTTATGTCTCTCTCATTCATAGAAAAAGTAAATGGATAAATTTAAAAAAACAAAACAAAGCAAAAAACCAGACATCCAAACTCCAACTATAGAGGTGCTCTTGACAGCTAAGGTTCAGGTGTGTGTATTTTTTAAAAAATGATCTAAGTTGGGACCAGCAGTTGGCGTAATGGTTATGTTTCTGGACTCCCATGTAGTCGACTGCGGTTTGAGTCTCGGACCCCGTGGCTTAAACTCACACCAGGTACATGTGTGTGCGTGCCCAACATCCCTAGAGGAGAATGGAAGAGAAGAGATTGCGGCGTGGCCATCCTCCCTGAGGAGGTGATTTCTTGCTTTCTGTCTCTATGTTTTTCTGGCAAGCACACATGCCCTATAGCAAAGAAAACCTCTCCCAAAAAAAAAAAGTGATCCCTGGAATCTTGATATACCTCCTCATAGTAAGAGCTTTTTTTTCTTATTTATAATTTATAAATTAAAAATTTATTTATAATTATTAATAATTTACAGCATAGTATACTTATTTTTAATTTATACATTTATAAATTCATAAATTCTAAGACCAATACCCAGAAATTTAAAAGGCATATCCAATGTTAAAAAAAAAGACCAGCAGATAGCAAAATGGTTATGTCGCTGGACTCCCACAGAGTTGACCACAGTTCAAGTCTTGGACTAGGCAGCTTAAAACTCACACAAGGTGTGTGTGAGTGTGTGCTCCAAATCTCAAGAGAATGAAGAAGGGATTGTGGCATGGCTATCTCCCCGGGTGCGGGGGGTGGGGGGCGGGGTGATTTCTAGCTTTCTGTCCCTTTGTCTCTCTGGCAAGTGCACATGCCCTATAGCAAAATCTCTCTCTAAAAAAAAAAAAAAAATTGGTGAAGAGACCAGCAGATAGGAAAGCATGGTTACATCGCTGGACTCTCACGGAGTTGACTGTGGTTCGAATCTCAGACTCAGTGACTTAAAACTCACACCAAACCAGGCCCATGTGCGTGCGTGCCCAAAATCCTGAGAAGAGAATGGAGGGGAAGGGATTGTGGTGTGGCCATTTCCCCCAGTGGGTGATTTCTCACTTTCTATCTCTGTCTCTTTGGGTAGCAACATGCCCTATAGCAACAATCTCTTAAACAAACAAACAAAAACACTAGTGAAAAATAGGACTAAAATCCAAGTGCAGTGACTGCCCATTTGTCTGCGGGGTAAGGGCAAGTAGAGCAAACACTAGCCAAGTCTGCACTGACCGGGCAGCAGTAGAGTGAGCACCAGCCACAGACCCTTCCCACAAAGCAGGAGAGGAAACACTGACATGTAATTATACTGTTTATTTTTCTATTAGTTTGCTATGACTACCGTAACAAGTACCACAAAATTTGGTGACTCGAATTCTAGAGCCTAGAAATGAAAGATTAAGGTGTCAGCAATGCTGGCTCTTCACGATGACTTGAGGCAGAGTCTGTTTCATGCCTCTCATAACTCATGGTGGTTTAGTAGCAAGTTTGGTTATTCTTTGCTTTGCCTCAATCTTTGCCCTGTGTTCACATGTGCTTCTCAATGTGTGCGTATCTGTCTCTGTGCCCAAATTTCCCATTTTCATAAGGACACCAGTCATATTGGATCGGACCCCATTCAAGTGTCCTTATTTAGCTTGATTAAAGGTTATTTCCATGATTAGCATTCTTAGTTATTGGAGGTTAGGGCTTCAGCATAGTTTTTTTGTGAGTGACATGATGTAGTTCATTACTATTATCCACATGCAGGCCATAGGAAAAACTACAGCTTAGCAGACCCAAGAGCTCTCTTTAGGGCCAGCAGGTGGTATTGTGATTAAGGCACTGAACTCCCACATGGTCAACGAAGGTTTGATTCCCAGACCTGATAGATTGCTTTCTCACTTTCCCTCTTTCTGTCTCTGTTTCTCTCTGGTGAGAGAATGTGACCTATAGCAACTTAAGATAATAATAATAAAAAGAAGAAAATTAAAGAAATAATTCTTTTTTTTGTTTGTTTGCTTTTGGAGAGGTTTTTGCTATAGGGTGCATGCACTCGCCAGAAAGACAGAGAAAGAGAGATAGAAAGCGAGAAATCACCCCCCAGGGCGGATGGCCACACCGCAATTCCTTCTTCTCCATTCTCCTCTTGGGATCTTGGGCATGCACAACCACGCACCTGGTGTGAGTTTAAGCCGCCAGGTCGGGACTCAAACTGTGGTGGACTACATGGGAGTTCAGCGACAACTTGAGAGTCTAGCATCTTAACCATAATGCCACCTGCTGGCCCTCAAGAGAATGCAGATATCTTTACAAGGCGATTATTTCATTTCCATTGGATATATGCCTAGAAGAGGTATTGCTGGGTCATGTGGTAGTTTTTAATTTATTTGGAAATATCTGTATATTTTTCCACTATGCTTATACCAATCCACCATCCCACCAACAGTGCACAAGTTTCTTTTTATCCACACTTCTACCAACATTTGTTATCTTCTTTAATTTGTACTTTAAAAATAGCATGAAAATGGAAAAGAAATTGGAACAAGTCCACTGTTGTAGTGTAAATATGAATAATGTTATATAATATGTGTAAAAATTAGTAAACGTGAGAATTTTATGCTATAATAATATTTATGTAAAAGAAAAAAAATAGTATTCTTGGGTGACTCCAGTGCATAGTGCAGGTGAAAAACCATCACTGCATGATACTGGAACTACATGGAAGAGCCCCAGCTTGAATTCTGGGCTGATCTGAACACACTGGGATAGCCTGGGGGGGCACCTGTGGTTCTGACCAGCTTGAAGAATTGGGAATAAGATTGTGGCATAGGAAGACTCAGTCCAGGTCTCTCTCCCTCTGCTTCACGTCCTTCTAGAAAATAAATAAATAAATAACTTTAAAAAATGCTATTAGCATAATGTGGAATTTTCATCACCTGCATATTGAGCAATTCAACTCAAAAGAGACTTTCAACATTTATTTATAAGAGAACTAATATGAGTTTTGCTCCCCTTATTCATGTGATGGTTCTCTGGTTAACTCTGTTTAACTCTCTGGTTGTATTTTTCAATATAAAATCCAGCAATCCTCTAAAATTTTGCCAAAAATTAACTGATTTAGTCCATTTTATTTTAAAAAACTAACATTACTGCCTTCTTTTTTTCTGCTATACAATAAACTTTTCCATTTTGAATTAATGTCTTCCTACTTGAGAGTCCTTGCTTGGTTTGCCTTAGGTAGCAGAAGTTTCCTTCATCTTCATCTAGCAACACCATCGCTTTTCTTGGAATTACTTGTCCCACTGCTTCATGTATTTGATTCCCCCAAAGAACGCCGTGTTCTCATTTGATTCCACTAGACCAAAACCCCATGAAGACTAGCCTAGAGTTTATCACCTAGATTATTTGTAGCTCTATCCAAGACTTCTGATCTTGAGATAAAATATTTTGTCATTTGTTCTATCACTAGTAACAAAATATACTATGTCTCTTTTAATGGCATTTATTTAAATAGCATTTAGGAAGGTTTCTGCTAATAATAAACAGAATATTCACTTCATAGAATTCAAATAATGATGAAATTCTTTGTTTACCTAGAAGTAGTTTAAAACAGTGTAGTGATGCTTTAAAGTATCATTGAGACAACTTAGTGATCACATCATCATTCTTCCATTATTCATTCTGCCATTCTTTTTTAATTTTTCTTTTCTTTTTCTTTCTTTCTTTCTTTCTTTTTTTTTTTTTTTTTTTTTTTTTTTTTTTTGGAGAGGTTTTTGCCATAGGGCGATAGGGCGCATGTGCTTGCCAGAGAGACAGAGAGAGACAGAGAGATAGAAAGCGAGAAATCACCCCCCCGGGGGAGATGGCTACGCTGCAATCCCTTCTCCTCCATTTTCCTCTTGGGATCTTGGGCACGCACGCACACGCGCCTGGCATGAGTTTTAAGCCACCGGGTCCAGGACTCGAACTGCTGTCGACTACGTGGGAGTCCAGCGACATAATCATTACACTAACTGCTGGTCTCTCATTCTGCCATTCTTGATGTTGGCTTCATCTCTGGACTTGTAACAAATGGCTATACTAGTTCATGGCATCCTATTCTAAAACAATCATGTCCAGAGACAGAAGTAAATAATTTCTCTCAGTTAACTTAATTATAAAGGCAAGAAAATCTTTTTTAGAAATACTAGTCAATGTTTATTGTGTTGGCCAAAAGTATACTCTAATTGTCTGCCTATACTAACCACTATGAAGGGAATTGATACCACCACACTTGGCTTAAAGTCTATCAGAATAAATTCTCTACTGTTAAGAATAGGACAGTTTCTCCTGGTCATGCTAAAGAAATCATATACATCATCAAATACAGGATCTATTAACAAGGAAGAAAGAAAACAAAAGTGAATAAATTATTAAAACTTTATGCTAATACTTCAATAAAGAGAAATCTTATATATGTTGAGGCAGAATACAGATATTACACATAGGGAAGCACAGTAAAAGACAGAAACTGACCTGGCAGTTTCAGCCAATCCCTCTGACTCTAACTGATCTTGCAAACCAATTGCATTTCATTCTATTGCACAACATGTTGATGTTGTTTAATTTTAATTAATTTTATGAACTTACCATGTTTCTTTTTTTTTCTATTCTAGCTAAAAAGTTCTGTCACTTGTAACAAAACTAATATGCTTCACCATATTGTGACTTTACTGAAGTAATATTTATATATATTTTTCATGATTGGAAGTTTTGAGCCCATCTCTTATGGGAAGTATGGCTTCAATCTTCTGTCATTTTAATTGTATCAAAAGACATCCAGAAAGAAATTTTAGCACACTGATCATTTCATCAGACTAGTTTGTGAAATTTTTTTGTTTCTACCCTCAAAATAGTATCTACATTTATTTTCATTTATAAATGGAAAAATTGTGTCAATTCTAATTTTCTTTTCTTGTTATCTGTGAGGTTGTAAAAGCTGTAAGTAATTCATACAGAACCATTATCTTTAATTAAAAGGAGAGTGTCACCCAAATAACCACTCTCTATTATAAAGGCAAGAAAATCTTTTTTACCCTCTACTTAGTATTTTCTCTTCATTCTTGACATACTATACAAGTCACACTTTTGCATTTCCAATATTATAAATTCTTTATCAATATAATGGTCTATCTACTTTGTAGTTTTTATAAGTGAAATGATTTTGAACATAAAAACTGCGAGTGTTAGGCTGTTAATGGTCTCTCATGGGTTTCATTCCTTACTGTGAATCTTCAGTGATTTCCTTGGGGTTTAGGTAAAGTAAATTTTGCAATTTAAGCTTATGAGCATAAAAGTTTTTCTATTCTCCAGTAAGTCTATCCCAGAGTCATGTTCTCTATAGCAGGGAAATTTCTTAGGTGAACATTAGTTTGGGCCTTCTCTTTCCTATGACTTTCATTTGATTAATTGATTGATTTGATTTATGAATTCACCAACATTATTCTAAGGGAGATAATGGTAAAGACAAAGCTTTTCAGTGCCCAGAACACTCACCTATCCTTTCCCAAACTACCCTTCAACATGTAATAATCGGGACCAGCAATTAGTGTAATGGCTATGTCTCTGGACTCCCAAGTAGTTGACCACAGTTTAAGTCCCAGACCCGGTGGCTTAAACTCACACCAGGTGCATGTGCATGTGAGCCCAAGATCCCGAGAGGAGAATGGAGGAGAAAGGATTGTGATGTGGCCATCCCCCTTGGGGGGTGATTTCACACTTTCTGTCTCTCTGTCTTTCTGGCAAGCGCATTCGCTCTATAGCAGAAACCTCCCCCTAGTCCCCCCCCCCCCCAAAAAAAAGAAAGAAAACATGTAACAATTTATCCTATTTTTTTCCACTATGGTTATAACAATCCACCATCCCACCAACAGTGCACAAGTTTCTTTTTACCCACACTCCTACCAACTGCAAACTGTTTAAGATAAAAATCTTGTATTTATACTTTTAAATTGGAGGCTTCTAGACAAGTGCATTCGCATTGAAGTAATAAAAGAAGTAGAGAGTGATTTAATGATATTTGATGATATAGGGATTTGGATCACAGAAGTTTATGTTGATTGCTTTATGATTTTTAAAAATGTGTAGTTATATAAACTTAAAAAAATGAAATAGGGCATATGGCCTTAATTACCTACCTATTTTCAGTCAGTTTATAAATAAACAAGATTCATGACTTATTTTGGAAAAAGAAAGAGAAATAAACTAACAATCATTGCAGGATCTTTCATTAACAGTAATGCTTAGTTTAGTATAAAGTTCCTGAACTAAACTCGTATCATGTCAATAGCTTTCCCTAGATCAGAAATTTGCAGGATATAGCCCACTGGTCTAATTTGGCTCACAGTTTATTTTAATACATAAAGTTTAACTGAAATACAGCTATATTCCTGTACTATCTATGGTTACTCTCTTTCTACAAATGGCACAGTTAAATACTTGTTGCTAAGAGTATATAGTTTGCAAAATCTAAAATATTTACTCTGTGACATTTGACAAAAAATTTTTTAGTGAGCTGTGTCCTAGGATACTCCCATCAGATCCAGAGTAATTTGGGGCTCTTAAGAGCTTTCATAAGTTTGCACTCTCTTCAAGCTTTATGTTTTAGATGAAATGGAATTCAGCTTAAAGGGCACTACTAGAAACAGCTTGTTTAGTCAGTAAGGGAGACTATAGACTACACCATGCTCTATTTGGCCTCAATGTAATTGTGTAAACTATGCAATCATCCATAGCCATATATATACCCAAACACACACACACACATACACACACACACACACATGAATCTAAAACTAGTAAATAGGAATGTATATTATACACACCTGAGTTTGTACTTGATATGAAAAACACAACTCTCATGAAACTATATATCTGAATACAATACAAGGACAATAGTTGTAGGTCATATATGAGGATATAGTTGTACCCCCCCCCCAAAAAAAAAAAAAAAAAAGCTAAGAGAAGCTACTGGGGCTGAGTTTATGGATCAGCCCTCAGATTAATGGCAACCAAAGAAAAACACAAAATAACCAAAAAAGAGGAAGACAAAATTAGTACATAACTTGAGGAAGAAAAAACATTTTCCTAGAAAACACTTAAGGGTTTGTTTGGCACATGGAGGGATGAATAAGTATCCATTTATTTGTAACATGACTGTTTTCCAGAACAGAAACAATTAATTATCATTTATTTTGTTTGTTTTATGTTTTAATGAGAATGAGTGTGGGAGGAAGAGAAAGAGAGAGAGGGTGAACTGGGTAGGTATTTTTGACAGTGTCTTGTCATTTCACAGAAATGTCCGAGCCTTCCAGTTAACTAGGACCTTGGGCATGTGCCACTGTGTCCAACCTCTTTAAGTTGAAGCTGGGCCTCCCATTGGCTTTGGCATTGTATAGCTGTGCCTTCCATCTTACACTGCCACAGCCCGTCTATAACCAATGTTGAAAACTGAAATAATTCAACTTTGTATTTAGACCACATGTCTGAATAAGGATTATTTCATATAAATTTCCATTAGTGTTAAGTTTAATGGATTTAACATTTTAAACAGTTTTTATTGATAAAAGTACATAAGTACATTAAACTCAAACATTATTCCCAATAAAAAGAAAGACTTGTATAATTTTTTTTTTTTTTTTTTTTTTTTTTTTTTTTTGAGAGAGAGGTATTTTTGTTATAGGGCATATGTGCTCACAGGAGAGAAAGAGAAAGGAGTTGAGAGACAGGAAGTGAGAAATCACCTGGAAAGTGAGAAATCACCCTCTGGGGGATAGACGCGCCACAATTGCTTCTCCTCAGTTCTGCTCTCGGGACTTTGGGCATACACTCACATGCGCCAGGCATGAGTTTCAAGTCACTGGGTCTGGCACTCGAACTGCAGTCAGTCATGTGGGAATCCAGTGCCTTAACCACTGTGCCACCTGCTTGTTCCTACTTGGATAATCTTAACTATTCATACAAATTACCTGGGTGTCTTAATTGATATGAAAATGGTCATACATGGTCTTAGGAAGAGAGCATCCTACCTCGTATTATCAATTTGCTATTATGAAATCCAATATATACCATGTGCTAATTTTTAAAGCAAAATATATTCTTACTTTACTAATTATTTTGATATTTGCCTTGCATTTAACAGTTTTATTTCTTGAAATAATATTTATCTATTTATTTTTAAGAGTTCCCCTCCCCCCCTTAGGGCACATGTGTTTGCTGGACTAAGACAGTGAGAGAGAAAGTGAAAGATCTCCTTCCCCCAGGGGGAATGGTCACACCACAATCTCTTCACTCCATTCTCCTCTCAGGAACTTGGGCATGCATGAACATGAACCCGGTGTGATTTTCAAGGCACCAGGTCCAGGACTCAAATCATGGGCAGCTATGTGGGAGTACAGCAATGTAACTGCTACGCCAGATGCAGTCCACTTGAAATGATTTTTAATTTGGGTATCAGTGGTATAGTAGTTAGAGATATTGCTTGTACTCAGCATTTAGCTGTAGCAGTTTAAATACACAAGGGTGTCTTTTACTTGTACTGAAGTAGAGGGATCCTAATATTGGTTTTACAATCAAGAATGTCAGGAAAAAGACTTCTACGATTCCCTTGGCATTTTCCCTGAGGCCCCATCACACAGATTATTTGACAAAGCACATGGGTGAAGGAACTTGAGGGTAAAGATGATTTTGGTCTTCCCCAGTCTAAAGTTTCCCAGAAACTAAAGATTGTCTTTCTGAGAGACAATTAGGAATCCATGCTAAAATCAGAGGAGATAGAGATTAATTTTCACTGAGAAAATATTGCAACTAATAGGTTAGTATTGCAAGAAGTTTGGTGGTCATTGAAAGAAGACAAGTTTTAGAGCGAAGTAGGCCAGTGGAATCTCTGTGTTGGGATAAAGGAGACCAGAGCACATTTTTTTGTAGAGAAAATTTCATGTGGTCAGAAGAGATCACTGAAATCACTGGTGAGGAGTTAAGGCTGCCTAGGAAGATACAGTGATCATAAGAGTGAGAAAGGCAAGAGGGAATAGGTTTGTATAGCAAGTTCCTCAAATATAAAGAAACAGTAGCATAGGCCTATCTTGTTATTTCTGAGAAAAGTCTTAATGAAAGGATGACTACTCCCTAGGAGAGTTGGCACTCCCTTTCACAGAATCCTATAATCACTTTTCTTCCCAATATCATTTTAAAGGCTATAGAAACGATAGATTGAATGTGTTATGACAAGCTCTTTTTCTTGGTACCAAGCTACATGAAGGTCAAGAGTCAACTCTGTAAGTTATTTTATATCTTCCATAGAGGGATTTTCAATGTTTAGTATGAAGGTCTGAGTGCATACTCTCATTAGAAGTTAAATGCACCACAAATGCCTCAAGTGTGATCTTGAGAGGATTATGTGCATTTTACAATGTCCAGTGGGTCATATTTTTCACCTCTAGGAAAAAATAACAAAAGGAATTAACTACTTTGTGCTCTGAGTACCATTTCTTCAGAATTTCCAGACAATAGTGACAGCCACCCACCACTTTGTGCACAGTAAACAGGTTGATTTAAACCACAGTCATTATATCAGCTCCCATAAAGAGAAAATATGTGCATCTAAACAAGTTTGGACTACAGCTACACACTTATTTTCCCTTTGAAAATGAAACAGGTTGGCAGCCTTACCAGTAAACAGTGTGCAATACTTCTTGGTCTTCTGTTAGAGTTTTGGAAAGCTGAGACTTACAGTAATTGCACATTATATCTACATACTTCAAATGAGTTTATAATGGCTATTATCATCAGAATGAATAGGAAAACAATTAACCATGATTAGCCTTTTTATGTGAAGAGTTACCTCCTTATTTTGGCATTCAGTTTGCAGTAATTTTGAAATTAGCTATGAGTTTGAATAATTTTATTTATTTATTTTTTGCATTTCCATAGCGTAAAAACAAATGAGTAACTTAACCTTATGCATTTGTATAAAAAAGTAAATCCTAACAGCCTGCATTCAAATATAAAACCCATCTTAGACTTAGTTTTCTAAGAAAAAAAAAATGTCAGAGAAAAGACTAAAAGAAATCTTTCGGATATTTTCACTAGTTTAGTTTGAAGTTCAGCCAACTTGAAATAGCTACTATTCAATTCATTATTGCATTTTATATTCTCTGCCAAGTGATTAATTTTCACTTCCATATGTCACTTACAAAGGTAAATGCTCTCTGTTAAGAGAACAAAGACATAACTTGATAAACAAACATTAACGTTATTAAAATTTCCAAATATTACTCCCATTGAAATATTGAGACATGCCTACATGTCTTAATTTCCACATATAATGACAGAGGGGAGACTTAAAATAGTGATGCCCCATAAATCAAGGCCAGGTTCCATTTGTTTGTTGCTAGATTACTGGAGCATTGACTCCCTTGCCTGTGGGGATGTATTTGACTGTTGCAAGTGATGACTGGAAGTGAAATCCCAGGGGACTTCATGGTACCATCTGAACTTTCCAGATGATGATCGTGCAGCCAACACACTCAATTCTAAAGGAGAATGTTCAGGTCCTGGGAGACGTAGCCTCTGCTCTGTGCTCGCCTATCTGCTTGGAGAATTGTCAGTGACTGCGAGTGGAGTAACCCCTTAGAAAAGTATATTGCAGCTTTGGAGTGCTTTGAAATGGTTGTAAATTATAGGGGCCTAAGAAATTCTCTAGGGATCTGGGTTTTATTAAAAAGATGGTAGCAACTGCTTTTCCTCCCAAGGAAAAAAAAAAAGAAATATGGCATACAAGTTGATTTTTTTAAAAATTAATTTGGGTTACAGGAAAGTCAATTGGGATTTGTGGTACATGGTGCTAAATACAGTCAACTATGTGTGAATAAAACATTTTCTTATAATACATTTGTTTGTTTAGTCATATTATCATGTCCGTATTTTCCCATTTGTTGACTCATTATTATTCTATATTTAAGAATTTCAGAAGCTGATTCTTTAAAATACTTGAAAGAATTTTAATCATAAATATTCAAACATTAAATGTCATCATCGTTATTTTCCGGAAGTGGAAACTTTGGCATAATGTATTCTCAAGCCACAGTTCTCGCTTCGTTAAATGATTTACTTTTCAGTGCTAGGGCAAGATATTTTTCCTTTATGGTTCAATAAAAATTTTTCCCTCTCCACATTTGTAAACAACAAAACATATAGATTTATGAAAAAATCAGCCTTGTTTAATATTTGATGAGAAAATCGAGAACTATACTTTAAGATGTATTTGACATCGAATCGACTTTCTTCCTTTCAGATTTGTTTCTTACAAATAACTTCCTTATAGGGAAGGTCTATTCAAATCCTTTAAATAAACTTCTGCCCACTTCAATATTTATAATTATTTTTAAATTACATATTAAAAGAATTACTTGGTACCAGCAGGTAGTGTGGTGGTTAAGGCACTGGACTTCCACATGACCCACCACACTTTGATTCCCAGATCTGGCAACTTGAAAATCACACTGGGCACATGTATGTGTGCATGCCCAAAATCCTAAGAGGGGAACAGAGAAGAGGCTGTGACATGATCATCTTCCCTGGCAGGTGGTTTCTCACTTTCTCTGTCTCTCCCTGGCAAGCGAATGTACCTATGGCAAAAACCTTACAAATAAATAAATAATTAAAAACAATTTTTTAAAATGACATTTTATTGTGCCTAATTAAGGTATACGATGAAATATTATGGAATATATAGAGATAGTTAAAAGGTTATATGTGATGCTAATTACCGTAGTAATCATCTCACAAGCTATCCTTCTTCTTTTATTTCTTTTTGGTGGCAAAAGCAGCTAAAATCTATTCCTTTAGCATGATTCCATGTAAGTACAATTTATTAGTTATAATCCCACTGTAACCCATTAGATCTCTAAACTTTACATATTTGCTTTTTTATATCCTCTAACCTACATCTACCTACTGCCACCTGCCACAACACACACTACCCCCAGCCCCAGCTACCCACCTATTGCAAACAACATTTTGTTCTCTAAAATGTTGAGGCCAGCAGGTGGTGTAATGGTTATGTTGCTGGACTCCTATGTAATCGACCATGGTTTGAATTATGGACCCTGTGGCTTAAAACTCATACTGGCACATGTCCATACATGCCCAAAATCCCAAGAGGAGAATAGAGGAGAAGGGATTGTGGCATGGCTATCCCCCCTGCATGGTGATTTCTCACTTTCTGTCTCCCCACTGAGCACATGTACCCTATAGCAAAATTCTCTCTTAAAAAAAAAAAAAAAGTTCCATATATAAGGGGAGATCATACAATATTTTTTTCTGTGTCTAGTTTGTTTCATTTAGCATAAGTGTCCTACAGGCTTATCCACATTGTGGCAAAAGCATGACCTTATTCTTTTCCATGGCTGATATCTCTCTCTCTCTCTCTCTCTATATATATATATATATATATATATATATATATAGTCTCTCTATATATAGTTAAATATATATATATTCTCTGTATATATATATATATATATATATATATTTGTGTGTGTATATATATGTGTGTGTATGTATATATATATATATATATATATATATATATATATATAACTTTGATATTCTATCAAAGTTTCTCAACCCGTTATCTGTCAATAGACACAAGTTATTTTCATATCTTGCTTATTGTGAATGATGTTGCAATGAAAATGGGAGCCAATATTTTTATAAGATGATTTCATTTCCTTTGGAAATATGACCAGAACAGAAATTTATGTGACATCATAGATCTATTTTTAATTTCTTTAGAAATCTTTATACTGTTTTCCATAATGATGACTGTACCAGTATTTATTCCCACCAACAGTGTATAAGAATTCTTTTTTGGGACCAGCAGTTAGAGTAATGGCTATGTCACTGGATTCCCACGTAGTCGACCACAGTTCAAGTCGCGGACTCGGTGGCTTAAACTCACATCGGGCACGTGTGCGTGTGTGCCCGCCCAAGATCCCGGGAGGAGAACGGAGGAGAAGGGATTGCGGCATGGCCATCCTCCCTGGGGGGTGATTTCTCGCTTTTTGTCTCTCTGTCTTTCTCTGTCTTTCTGGCAAGTGAACGCACCCTATAGCAAAAACCTCTCCAAAAAAAGGAAAAAAAAAAAAAAAAAAAAAAAGGAATTCTTTTTTTTCCATTCTCTTACCAACTGTCATAGTCTGCTTAATGTTCCTATATATTAATAAAATACCTGAGACTGAGTAACTTATAAAGAAAAGAGATTGATTTGGTTCATGATTCTGGTGTCTTGAAGGTCCAAGAGCATGGTTCCAGCATCTGGCCAGTTTCTAGTGTCACCCACGTGACAGAGAGAAGCAGAAAGGTCAGTGCATGTGGGCAAAGAGAACCATGCGAGCTTCTGGCTTCCTTTATAACAACCTGCTCTCAAAGAAACTAAGCCAGTCTGAACTCACTCCCTTTGAGGAGAGTGCGTTAATTGATTTATAAGAGAGCCACTATTCTGTCGAAAGCGCCTTCCACTAGCCCTCATCTCTCAATGCTGCCATGTTATATATCAAATTACAGCGTGGATTTTCAGTGGGAACACAACACTCAAACTACAGCACATTTTTTTTTTTTTTTTTAATTTACCAGAGAGCACATACACTCACTCACTGGGGGTGAGAGAGAGGAGGAGAGGGGGGGGAGGGAGAGAGAGAGAAAGAGAGAAAGTGAGAAAGTACCCCAGGGGTGATAGCTATGCTGCAATCCCTTTTCCTCCATCTCCCCTCAGGATTTGGGGCATCCACATACATGTGTTTGCATGTTTTGCAAATTTCCCAAGTCTGAGATTCAAGCCATGCAAAGAGCCATGTAGGATCTAGCCACCTTTACCACCATCATTACAGCTGGACCTGAACCAATGTTTTTGATGGTGACTTTCTGATAATATCTGATTTCCGACTTCGATTATAGCCATTAACAAATGTGAGGTGTTATATCATAGTGGTTTTGATTTACATTTCTTTAATAATTGGTGATATTGGGCACCTTTTTATATAATTCGGTCACTTTTATGTCTTCTTTGGAGAAATGTTTATTCAGGTTTTTTTGCCCAGTTTTTAGAAATGGGTTGTTTTTCCACTGTTGTGTTGCATTAGTTTTATACACACACACACATACACACATAAATATTTAGAGAGAGATTTTTCCCGTAGGACATGTGTGCTCACTGGAGAGACAAAAAGAGAGACAGAGAGAGAAAGTGAGAGATCACCTTCCCCAGGGTGGGTAGCCATGCCACAATTCCTTCTCCTCAATTCTACTCTCAGGATTTTGGGTACGTATACACACATGCCTAGCATGAATTTCATGTCTTGGGGTCTGGGACTTGAACTATGGTTGACCATGTTAGAGCCCATCATCTTAAGTACTATGCCACATGCTGCCCCTGTATTAGTAATATTTTTAAGGTATGTTTTATATAATATTCAGTAGTATTATTTAAGTCATTATTCATGATAGACCACATGTACACACGTACACACATGAATGAGAAGGAGAGATGCAGTCTCCACAGGGCTCAGTCATGCCATGATTCCCTTCTTTCAGACTTCCAGTTCTCTGTCCTCCATTCTGCTGGGATCCTCGATGTGTGCACACGAACTCACTGTGTTTTCAGGTTGGCAAGGACGGGCGTTCAAATCACGATAGCATGTCATTTCCAACGCCACAGAACAGTGCCCTGCTCACTAAACTATCAAGGCTGGGCTATGCATGAATTTTTAAAGTAAATTTTGGATATTAATCCCTTATAAAATATAAAGCTTGCAAATAATTATCCCAAGTCTCCAATCTACAGGGAGCCATTTTATTTTGTTGATTGTTCTCTTTGTTATGCAAAAGCTTTCAAGTTTAATGTAATATCATTTATTTAGCTTTTCTTTTGTAGATTCAACTTTTGGTGTGATATTGAAAAATTTATTGCCCAGGCCAATATCCAAGAGCTTTTCGTTTATGCTCTCTTCTACGAGTTTTATAACTTATGGTGTTATTTGTAGTCTTTTTTTTATTGATTTCGAGTTACTTTTTTGTGTATGGCTTAAGAATCCGATTTCATTCTTTTGCATGTGGAAATTCAGTTTTTGCAGCAGCACCATTTATTGAAGAAACTACTGTATTATGTCCTCATGGTATTCTTGTTAAAAATCAGTTGATCATACAAGCTTGAATTTATTTCTGCCCTCTGTTTTCTGTTCCATTGTCTTATGTATCTGTTTTATGCCAGTACCAACCATATTATTGATCATTATCAATTCGTAGCATAATTTTAACCAGGAAGTATCTGATATCTTCATTTATTTCTGTATTTTTCAGTTTCTTTTATTAATGTTTTGTATTTCAGAGTACACATCTTTAACCTCTTTGCTTAAACTTACTATATTTTTTCTACCATAAATGGAATGGTTTTATTCTTTTCATTTTTCTCTAGATCATTATTTATATATTAAAATGCATTTGGATCTTACAACTTTATCAAATTCATTTATTAATTTCAACAGGCTTTATTTTGGTTGTTTTGTAGAAACTTCTTTTTTTCACATGTGAAATCATGTCATCCATATACAGTGATAATTTTATTTCTTCTTTTATGATTTGGATAACTTTTATTTCTTCTTGTCTGATAAGTTTTTACTATGTTGAACACAAGTGTCAATAATGGGTATCCTTGTCTTGTACCAGACCTTAGTAGAAAAGTTTTCAAGTATTCCTCTCTTGATTATAATTTTTCCTGTAGGGTTTGTTTTTGTTTTAGAAATAAATTATGTTGAAGAACTTTCGTTTTACAATTAAACTGCTGATAGATCATTATCAGGAAAGGTCTTTGAACTTGGTAAGGGTTCTTATATGTAGAAAAAGGATGCTGAAGAATCTAGTTTTGATACATGAGAAAGATTTAACTGACCATTGCTGACTTGGAAAAGGGAAGAGGATCACAAGGCATGGGTTGTAACATTCTTTAGAACCTGGAAAATGGGAATACATAAAACCAGATTATCTCTTAGAATCTTTAAAAAGCAATGCCAATGGGGCCAGCAGGTGGCGAGTGTTTAAGGCACTGGACTTCTACATGGCTGACCCTGGTCTGAGTTCCAGACCCAGTGTCTTGAAACTCACACTGGATGCATGTGCATGAATGTGGGTCCAAAATCCCAAGAAGAGAATGAGAAGGGGTTGCAGTGTAGCCATTTCCCTAAGGGGGTGATTTTTCATTTACCCTTTCTCCAGGAAGGCATGTACCTTATAGCAAAAATCTAAAAACGTTTTTAAAAGATAAAAAAGAAAGTAATGACAAAAGCCCTGCCTTGTTAGTTTGCCTATTCTTAAAAAAGATCTTTGCTATAGGACATCCGTCTCCCTGTCTCTCCCAGAAAGACAGGGAGATGGAAAGTAAAATATCACCCCACAAGGGGATGGCCACACTTCAATCCCTTCTCTTCTATTCCTCTCTTGGGATACTGACCATGTATACACATGCCTGATGTGAGGTGCTTTTTTTGTTGTTTTCCTTTACACTTTTTTTTTTTTTTTGAGATTATAGATCACATATAAGGAATAATACAGAGATCCTACATATCCTATAAAATTTTACCTAACAATACAATATTACCACTAGGATATTGACACTGATGCAGTAAAATATAGAAAGATTTCATCATCTCAGGAGTCTCTCCTTTTGCCATTTTATAGCCACATCCAACTTTCTTCACCTGTTCTTGACCCTTGGCAACTACTTTGTCATTTCTACAATTTCATGGTAGTCTGTAAGATTTTAAAATTGACCCTTTCTTCCTTTCAAAATGTTTCCCTGGAGATTCATCTGAGTTATGGTGTGTATCAGTAGTTCATTTCTTTGTATTGCTGAGAAGTATTCCAGGCATGAATACACCATAGTTTGTTCAATCATTCACCAGTTGAAAAACATCTATATTTATTCCTGATTTTATCAATTGCAAATAAAGCTGCTAAAACATTCATTTTTATTTTCCTGGGATAAATACTCAACAGTACAATTTTGGGACCTTATGGTAATTGTAAGCTGCTAGGTCCAAGACTTGTACCGGGCTCAACTATGTGGGCATCCAGTGATGTAACCATTACACCATAGGCTGGTCCCAAAGCCCTGCCAATTTTAATTCAGTGAAATCATTTCATACTTCTGAGCTCCATAAACTGACAGTAATTTTGAAGCCATTAAATTTTCAGTTATGTGTTATAGAATCAATAGAAATATAATATAAGCACACATCAGTTTTTTGGTCCTTTTTAATTGTCAACTGGTGTTTCACTGTATGTGTAGACCATATTTTGTTATATGTAACAGTTGATGAATACTAGGAAAGTCACAAGTTTTAGGATATTGTTAATAATGCTTCTATAAATATTTGTGTACAAGACTTTGTGAACATTGTAAGCAGTAGTTGGCCATGCCACGGCCATAAAAGTAGACATGGATAAGTCCAAAGAAGAACCTGGGCAACCTCATATCCAAGATGATGATTGCATTCTTACTGACGAGTTAACCAGTGATGAGGAACATGAGCCCGTTGTGGCCAAAGCAGAAGCACCAAAGAGAGAGGTCATGTATGTGGTGATTGAGTCAGATTCTGAGGTTGGATATGTCTGCGAGAAAAAGAAAGCTCACTACAACAAGCATAAAAGATGAGGTTCTGGATAAGATAGCTGATAATGAAAAGGAGTCTGTCATTCAGGACCTTCCACTACTTAATTAATGATGGTGACGATGACACCTCTGATTTGGAAAGTACTATAAAATTGACAAGGATTCCTGTGATCAGGGCCAATCTTCTACCAACGAAAAAGCACTGGATGTGTGTGTGTGCTGTTTCCCAGCAATCTTATACTGTTGCTGAGCAGGAGCTTGGCAAAAGTTCCTGCCACAAACCAAATGATCATGAGGCTAACCCAGAGAGGTCAGGTAGGAATCTGCCAACTAACGCAGGGCCTGCACCTGTGGTGGAACCACCAAGGAAGAAGAAATGGAAAAATAAAAACAAATGTGTGGAGCCTGTTGCTGGTGGACAAAAGAAGTGCGGCCTTCATAGAAAAAAACCCAACTCTGCAAAAGTTGAGAAGTGTAAGGGAAACCTAAGTGCAAAATACCTACATGTTCCCTACTAGATAGGGAAAACTCAAAACACAGTGGAAACAATTTCAAGCAGAAGGATGAACTGATTCAGAAATTGTACAACCTATTTAACGGCCCTGTCTTTGATTAAAAAACAAGCAAACAAAAAACATGCTGCTGGAGAGAATAGAAGTTGGTCAGAATAAAAGATGTGAGACCTGAGAACCGCTGGCTTATGCAGCACTAGTGTGAGTCAGTACCTGAAGGGGGAATGCTACATCAAGACTGAGATTGCTCTGAAAGTCTGCGACTCCACAGACCAACTTCAAATCCTTGATCTATGAAATATCCCATACCGCCTCCTGGCTGCTCGCTGTCTCTGCGATTCTCACGGTGACACATGGAAGTATTATACCAGAAAGTCCAACATGGTGCGGCTGGAGCTGCCAAGCATCACCTGTTGCCAACGAGATTCAGTATAACTTACTTGGTGCCAATCCAGGGGGCCTTTGGTAGTGCTGTGGTTAACTCAGAAAAATGAAACCCCCATTGCAGCCCACATGAGACCATTTGTCAGATTTGTGTCGCTGAGTTAGAGAAGAGTTTTGTGGCAGAGGGGATTAACCAGTTCGGGATGAAACGGCTCAGGAAGGATCATGTTGTGATCATAAACAAAGTCAGAATCATTAAGGTTATCTGAGAGTTTACCTGTGTGGGCTGTATGTTTTACTCTTAAGAAGTTTTAGAAAATAAATCTGTGTTTGTGAAGTTATAAATACTAGCACACTAGAGTTTAAATATTTTTCTTGTCAGATTCATGTTAGGGATGATGATTTTAACCCCAGGTTCTATTAGTGCCCATTTATGCGAGTGGCAGTACCCTGAAGCCCTTTAAATCTAACTTGGGTCTTATCTTTGACTATACTTCTAGCAAGCAGAAGAAAATGCAAGAGAAAAATGAGTCTTTGAGAGTAGCAAGTGGAGAGACAGAATAATGCTGGGCCAAGACCAAGTTTTAGAGGCAGCACTTCCAAATCAGGGCTACTGTTAGATATAACCTGTTATACCTACCTACAAAGATATTTCATCAGATTTAGTTGCTACTATTGAGTAAAGTCATCTGAGCCATGTAATTGTTCCATTAATGAAATAAATTGTTCTTTTTCTAAATTAGTAAATGATTAATTAAAATAATTTAAAAAAAATAAACTGTTCATCGTCACTTCTATAGTTAACCTTGATAGTACTCATGGGAAGATAAACAACTTCAGTCTATGTCTTCAGATTCTTTCCATTCCTTATCCATCATTGCTCTATAATAAAAATAACTGAATCCTGGAGCCAGCAAGTGGCATGGTGGTTAAGGCGCTGAACTCCCACGTGGCCAACCACAGCCTGAGTCCTGAACCCTGTGGCTTGCTTTGTCACATACTTTATAGCAAACTTAAAAAATAATAATAATAAAATAAATAAATAAATACACTTTTAAAAGAATTGAATTCTAAAGACTACATTTCACAGGCTCCTGTAACAGGTGTTTTCTTGTGGACTATGGCTATGGAGGCATTAGCAGGAGTTTGGTGGGTGACAGAAGGGAAAAGCCAATGTAACTGCCCCACCATCTTCTGTGTTGGGGTTTAAAGGTGATATGTACCCATATCTGCAGTTATCACCTCAGTTCTCACCAGACGGACCATCCGGGCATTCTGCTCTCATTAAGTAACTATTAATTCTGAGTACTAAGGATATAGTCTCACCCTGTTTTCTCTCTAGCTTTGCAAGGTCATACCTTCCCACTGTTCTTGATTAATAGGTTACCTCACTGTCTTTCGTTTGGTGTCTAAATTCATTATAACCTCAAGTATATTTATTTGCTGCATATTCTTTTTTTTTTTCTTTTTTTTGAGAGAGGTTTTTGCTATAGGGTGCATGCACTCGCCAGGAAGACAGAGAGAGACAGAAAGTGAGAAATCACCCCCCAGGGGGGATGGCCACGCCACAATCCCTACTCCTCCATTCTCCTCTTGGGATCTTGGGCACACTCGCACATGCACCCGGCGTGAGTTTAAGCCACCGTGTCTGGGATTTGAACCGTAGTCAGCTACGTGGGAGTCCAGCAACATAGCCATTACGCCAACTGCTTGTCCCTTTGCTGCATATTCTTGAAGTTGTTTTTCTAGTTAGATGCTGGATACAGTTTTATTTTTAAAATATTATTTAATATCCTACCTGGTGTTTACTTTTGTATATCTATTTCCTGATAATTAAGGGGAAAAAAGTCTTAGTTTTGATTCTAGTGGTGATGAACTTTTTAAAGTTTATGTTTACGTGTGGCCAAGCCTTTTGTTCTGGAACTACTCTTTCTCTTGTTAGTAATCATAGGAGGAAAACCCTTGGATTACATTTGTATATTATTTATTTATGTTCATTCAACTTAAACTTGTATTAATACAACGAAGCTATTAAAGTCCCTTAACCCCTTTGCCATCCTTTTTCTTCCTCTTCTTGCTTAAATATTTCACAAGAGCGTTGATGAGATTCATGATTTAATCTTGGGCAATGATCTAGAGTTGCAAAGATAAATATGGAAGCTTTAAAATAAGCCTAACACTAATTTTAATTCTTGCATTATGGTTATGCTTAAGAAGCTTTACCAACTCCACGTCCGATTTATTTGGAGTCATCTGCCTTTGTTCCAGTGGCAATGGAAGCTATCACAACCTTCATTACTTTTGCAAGGTTTTTGAAACCATAGTACACAAAAACATGGAATTTAAACATTTGCTTCTCTTTTCAGATAAAACACATTTCTTGGAACCAGCAGGTGGTGTGGTAGTTAAGGTGCTGGACTCCCACATGGCAGTTCGAGTCCTGGACCTAGTAGCTTCCTTTCTCACTTTCCCTCTCTTGTTCTCTGTGTCTCTCTCTGGTCAAATTTAAAATAATAATAATAATAGTGAAGAAAATTAAATAAAATAATTATTTTTTAAAAAAATGTATTTCTTTCAACCACAGTGAATACAAAATATAATTGAACAAATATCTTTTTACAAACACATACATTCCCAGCATTTATTTTGTCCTCTTAGAAAATTGTATAAAATTAAAGGACAGTGCTTTTTCTTCTCTACTATAACATATGCAATATTAAAAGGATATTTGCCAATGATATCCTGAAAAACACTATTGGTGGAAAAAAAAAAAAAAAAAACACAACAAAACTCTAAAAAATTCCCTAAAGGGCTGTCTCTTCATTCAACAGATTGAATTTTTTTCTTCATGGTTAAATATTTAATGTGTTGCTACTGTAGAAGAATCATCATTGTGATAATTGTTCTAATTATAGACTATCTTCCATATTTTCCAGTACTAAGTGCTACTGTGTTTGACCAATTAAAGATCTGGATTACTCAGCAGTACACTGTTCATGGAGTTGATTGTTCAATTGTACTGTGGTCTCATTTTACAAATCAACTTTTTAATTTGAGGCTATCAGATATCATAACGGAGAATGTGAACATATGAATAGTCTAATCAGTTTTCATTATGCATTGGGTATTCAAAAGAAGTAAAAAATGTTGTAGTTTAGTCAGGAGACTTATAGTTTGTGTCACAAGTTCTGTTTAATGGCTTTTGTGAAGGATTGCTTCAATTCTATTTCCAAAAAGCAATAAAGCAGAAGTTGTTTTTACAAAGCAGATAGAAAATTGATTCACTGGTGTTGGGCATTTTCCAAACTAATGCAGTAATTCCAAACTGTTACATATGTAATAATGGTGTTGGTGTTTAAGTAAGCATTTCATTAAATGGGTTGATTTTAGTTCTAAAGCTAAGGCTAGCATCACTAAATAATGAAGTGAGGAGAGAGTATTAGTCATGAGATTTTATGTTAAGAAATAGTCCCCATTTAGATATAAGAAAATCTGTTAGGCTGAAGTGTTAATGCCTCTGTTATTCTCATTTCACAAATCCAGGATTGATTTAAGTACTTTTTCTTAAATATAAAACAGTGCTAAAAGTAATAATAAGTTTCATATGTAATTTTTAATTTTTCATGAGATAAGACCTATCATAAATCCTGGATTTCTTTCTAACATTTCCAGTTTCAAACATATTTACCTTTATTAAAATCCCACTCTTCTGAGAAATATCCTTAGCATTTATTAATATATTTCTCAAGCAAATAGAACAGAGCAAAATACTTACCACTGTACTTATTTCCATTTCTTTCCAGTTCTCTAAAATAAGTGTAATTTACATTTGCAAAAACAACATTGATTAAAAAAACACATTAGAATTACTAATTCATATCCTATTATTTAAAAATTTTTGACAACTCTCTCATACTAAAAATTTCAGCTTCTTTAAACAACTAATATATCTGGATTGACTTTCAGTTGTTCATTGATCATTAAAACAGAATTTTGACATTAAATATTCTAAACGTAGGAAACAAACAAAAACTAGACTAAGAAGGGAGAGGTTCAGATTATATAAAACATTATCATAGTACATTATTTATAATTGTTAAGTACTACATAGGAGAAAAGTAAATTTCCTAAATATCTGTTACAGTTTAATAATAAGTCACTTAGAATTATAATAGTAACATTATAGTATTGGTATCAGTTTGAATTCTGTTCAGACATTATTTACTGAAGGTCAGCCTGGTAGACAAATCCAGAAACTTGTGACTACTAAGATTATCAGGTGTTACGTACAACTGGGAACATCAGGCAGTTAAAAGAAAAAAAAAAATGGCAAGAGTTACCTACTCCCCAGTAGAAATGGCTTTGCTCCCCTTATACTGTGATTACAAGCACTATATACAAAGTTTACTGTCTTCTGAGTATGTTGTAACTTGCCAAGCTAAGAAGGGAATGAGATTCACTTACAATCTGATTCATTTGACTCCTAGAGCACCAGCTTATTCTATTCTTGATTCCTGCTGCTACTCCTTACCCTTATATGTTCAACCACCAAGTGGAAAATAATTCCCAGAAAAGGTAATACAAAAGTCATGGTTAAAAAGGGGCAATATGCTCAGTGCTCATAGTCTTACCTCACACTGGCTTAAGAGAAAAGCAAATGAAGAAGCAACACATATATATGTATCTTACCTTAAACTGAGCTCTACAGTTTGAGGAATGAAGTAGAGATCTGTCATTCTAGGAGTCCACAATGGTTTAGCAACATTTAAAACATTCTAATATTGGGTCACCAGAAAAGCCATGACATATTTTCTTCTGGTTTTCTATGCAAAAATGCATCATGACTTTTCCAACAACAACAATGCTTATTTTTTTATTTAATTTCAATAAATATGAACTTCCTTCAATAGTACACCTCTAGACAACACTTTGACAATTAATAACTAATCACCTATAAACTAATATTTCACTTACTTTTCAAATTGAATCAAAACAAATGTATATTTCTTAATTATTTTACACATATTATGACAAATATTCTTTTGGATTTTATTTCTAAATCTGAAAGTAAAAGATGGCCACTGTTGAACTAAACCACCAGCTGGATGGAACTACTTTCTGGGTTCAGTGGCAGCAACACTGAGTGTATAATACTACATTCTCACAAGTTTGAGTAAACGCTCTGCCAAAAAGGCTTCAAATGTGGCACTTTTCAGGTGTGGCTGAGAATTTTTAGCACAAAAATAAATATTTCTCTTAGGTTTTTAAAACCTACTTTGTACAGCTTATTTATTTGTTTCTTTTTGCATAATTTAACTTCATTTTAAAAATTTTTTCCACATTCTCTGAGAAGATTCCACATGGAAACTGGGAACTAGATATTTCAGGGCACAGGAGAAATGAAGATTTTCTACTCATAATTCAGCCTCCAGCAAGCAAAGCTAGTGTGGCAGGAGAGTTGAGCCATTCTCTGAGAAGATTCCACATGGAAACTGGGAACTAGATATTTCAGGGCACAGGAGAAATGAAGATTTTCTACTCATAATTCAGCCTCCAGCAAGCAAAGCTAGTGTGGTAGGGAGCCCCTCTGGCCTTCTATCTCTGTCTCTGTGTCTCTGGGGTCTCTGTCTCTCTCTGCTCCTGTCTCCTCAGTAATTTTTCCTTTTTACGATTTTTTTAAAGGTAGAGTTTCTCTCTGGCTCTCAGCTCCATCTTTTGTTTTGTTAATAATCCCTTCTTCTCCTTCCTCCCAGGCAGGAGAGTTGAGCCCTTCTCTGAGAAGATTCCTCATGGATACTGGGAACAAGATATTTCGCGCTGCGCGCAAGCGCGCCACGCGGTTTTCTATTTTGTGATTTTTTTTTCTTTAAAAATAAAAAGAAAAGCAATTATAATTTTTTATTTTTTTGTCTTTTTTCTCTCTTTTTGTTGTTGTTTCTCTCTCTCTTTTTCATTTTCCTTTTTCTTGTCTCTCCACCCAATATCTACTGAATCTGCTGCACCAGCGATCACAACAGAACGGCAAACAGATTCTAGAACACCTGTGTCTGCTCGCTCCTGAACATTGAGGCTTAACTTCAAGAATTTGAAAGAAACACGCCATTCATCAGATGACAAGAAATCACCGTCGGATCACGAGAAATATGGGAAAACGAGAAAATACCTTTCCTCCAATGGAAAAGAGTAACTCTCCTTCATCCACAAGCAGTTCGGTGAAAGTCATGGAAATGTCTGATAAGGAATTTAGAACATTCATAATGTCGAAGCTAACAGAGATGGAAGAAAAGAGAGATAATGAACTGCTAAAGAGAAAGGAGAAAGAAGTTGCCGAGTTCCAGGAGATGAGGAAATTCTTGCAAGATCTAAAAGAGGAATTACACACTTTACAAAAGACTCAAACGGAACTGCTAGAGATGAAGTCTATAATACAAGAAGTCAAAATCTCCCTTGAAAGTATTAAAAGCAGACTAGATCATTCAGAAAATAGAATCTCAGATGTAGAAGAGAAAATGGCTGGCTTAGAAAAGTCCACCACGAAGACTGAGAAAATGGCTCAAAAATTTGAGAATGATATGCGAGAAGTACTGGATACCATCAAACGTCCAAATATCCGGATAATTGGCATTCCAGAAGGTGAAGAGACCCATAAGGGCATTGATAATCTATTCCATGAAATCCTGCAAGAAAACTTTCCAAACCTAGAGAGGCATTCGAAGATCCAGTCCCAGGAAATACAAAGGACCCCAAATAGAATCAACCCAAGGAGATCTTCTCTAAGACACATTATAGCCAGGTTGAACAAAACCGCAGACAAAGACAAGATACTAAGATTGGCAAGAGAGAAACATCAAGTTACCTACAAAGGACATCCCATCAGGCTAACAGCAGATCTCTCATCGGAAACAATGCGAGCGAGGAGAGAATGGGAAAATATATTCAAAGTGTTACGAGAGAAGCAATTTCAGCCAAGAATACTGTCAAGATTATCTTTCAGGTGGGAAGAAAAGACAAGAACATTCTCAGATAAACAAAACCTGAAAGAATTTACCAGCACCAGACCAGATCTCCAAGAAGTTCTCAAGGGTGTGCTGTATCAAGAAAATTAAACACAGACACACGGAAATAAGAGTCAAGAAACTTGAAAGTGGCCAACTTAATCAGAGGGACAAGTCTGGAGTTGAATACTATATCCCAGAATTTAATCAGGGAAATTGAACCAGAACAGAAGATAAAAGTACATGAGACTGATAGGTTCATGCACCTTCCATTTGAACAGAATCCTAACTTGTTTCCTGGCTTTAAGCAAAGTTCCTTGGCATTTCTTTGAGTTAAGTTAAAACTGGTTTTCTTAGTAGTAATGAGTGAACTCACCATTGAAAGTAGTTAGATTATGTAGGAAATTGTGTGATCAATACGTGGGTGGGAAGGGAATGAAGGACAATTGTCGGAGGTGGTGTGAGAGGAGGGTGGGAAGGGACAGAGGGTTGGAAGTAATTCTAGGAACTAGTAATGGAAAATTTTTTGTAATGTGCATGATTGTATCACTAAGTGTGTACTGGATGGGAGATTGCATTTTGTATGCTGTGATGAAGCTTAGGGAAGGAATGTAAATTGAGTTACAAAAAAAAAAAGTTTCAGAAAAAAAAATATATATCTATTCAATGACTGCAGTAGGATATGTAGCCACAGCTAGGTACTACTTTATAGGATGCGTAAAGTAAGACTTGTGTTCATGGAAATGTGGGTATCACCTGTGTTTGCTATGAGGGTATTTGGATTGATTAGGGTCTTTGGCGTTACAATAAAATGTCAGTATAGAAAGCAAACATAGTTACGAGAGACTGTGGGAGGAGAGTGGGAGATGGCAGAGGGTAAGAGATAGAGTACAGAAGACAAGAAATGGAAGATCATTTGCTTAACATGTTTGTTGATGTGCTTGTGACAATATATAGTGTAATTTGGATGGAAAATCTCATTTTGTATGTTGTAATGATGTTCAGAGAATGAATGCAAATAAATTGAAAAAAAAAATTTTTTTCCACAAGAATTTACCTACTAATCTATATATGTGCTTGGAAAAGATGGCTTAAGTTTGCAGATTAAGTTGAAAGAATAAAGCTGAAAATTGAGACTACATAAGCTTCAGATGAACAGATCAATTAAGCTGTCCAAATTAATTTGTGTGCATATTTTTTTTTTTTTTCAAACCTTAACATGATTTTAGAATGTGAAGAGTTTGTCGTGCAGAAAATGATAAACATTCTTTCTCCACTTCCATTAGATTCAGGTCAATAGTCATTTGTTTATCACCTTTGTCATGACAGATGTTGGTAATATGAAGACAAATTGATTAAGGTCATGACTATGAAAAAGGTAATAGTTTTGCAGAGTGTCAATTTGTAAATAGATAAATTATAACCAATTCTTTATAGGATATGTTATAAAACAAGTTACTCATTGCTGCTATGACAGTGTCTGATACAATCAAAATAGAAGTGAGCTTAAAAATAAGTACAATAGGTTATTTCTAAATATCATTTTTGTGTGTCCATGACTATTGTAAATGGGATTGTTTTCCTCAATTCTACTTGACTGCTGATTGTTGGTATACAAAAACACTATGTTTTTGTATATTGATTTTGTATCTTGCCACTTTACTGAATTCATTTATCACTTCTAGGAGTTACTTTGTGAATTCCTTTGGGTTTTCTATGTAAGTAATTATGTAATCTGCAAGTGGAGATAATTTTGCTTTTTTTCCTAATTGATGGTTTTAATTTATACTTTTGTCTGATTGCACTGACTAAGACTTCCAGTACTATGCTGAAAAGGAGTGGGGAAAGTGGGCAGCCTTGTCTAGTTCCAGGTTTTAGTGGAAAGGCATTCAGTTTTTCCCATTTAGTTTGAGATTAGCTATGGATTTGTCATATATGGATTTCACTGTGTTGATAAATATCCATTCCATAGCATTTTTTTTTCTGAGAGTCTTAATCATAAAGGAATGTTAAATTTCACAGAATGATTTTTCTGTATAAATTGATATGATCATATTATTTTCACCTTTTCTTCTTTTAATATGATGTATTACATTTATTGTTTTGTGTATGTTGAATCAGCCTTGTATCCCTGGGATTAAAGCCTTCCTGGTCATGTATGATCTTATCTTTTAAAAAAATTATCTAGGTTTTTGCCATACTGCATGTGTGTTTATCAGACAAAGAGAGGGAAAGTGAGAAATCACCTCTTGGGGAATGGCTATGCTGCCATCCCTTCTCTGTCAGTCTCCTTTTGGGAATTTGGTCTTGCATGCACAAGTGCGGTCCAGACTAGAACCACAGTTGATGTGGGCATCCAGAGCTTTAACCAACATGCTATCTGCTGGCTCCAGTGTATAATGTTTTAAATGTATTGTTGGATACAATTTGCTAGCATCTTGCTGAGGAGTTTTCACTGTTGGTGAGAATATAAATTAGTACAGCCACTATGGAGAACAATATACAGGTTCCTCAAAGGCTGCAATAAGAACTACCATGTGACCCAGTAATTCCACTTCTGGGTATTTACCCTAAAGGTAGGAAAACACTCAATTTGAAAAACACTTGCACATCCATGTTTATTACAGCATTATTCATAGTGAGTAAGACATGGAATCAACCTAAGTGCCTAAGAATGGATGACTAGATTGAAAAAATGTGGCACATATACACTATGAAATGCTACTCAGCCATAAAAAACAATGAGATTCTGTCATTTGATACAAAATTAATGAACATAGAAGATTTAATGCTAAGCAAAGCAAGCTAGACTATGAAAGACAGACTTTGTATGTCCCTGCTCAATAAATACCAAATGCCTATACTCTGTGGAAGAAACTGAAACATTGAAAAACATAATAATAGAGACAGCAAGTGTACATGCCAGAGACTATATAGGAGGGGATGGATAGTTAGAGGGTCAGCGGGAGGGACTCAAAGAGAAAAAAAAGGAGAGTACATATAACAGACAAGGATGAAAAATAATTGTGTACAATAATATATTTGACTTGCTTGAGTTGCAATGCATATATAATTTGAGAACCCTCACAGTATATGCTGTAAAACTGTACAATGATTAAATGTAAATAAAAAAAAATAAGTATAGTAGGGCAAAATTTCTAAAAATGGCATTGTGAGGAGGTCAGAAGATACAACTATAAAATGAAGCAAAATTTTCTTCTTAATTTAATTTCCAGAAAGCATGTGTACTTGCCAAAGAAAGACAAAAAAAAAAAAAAGAAAAGAAAAAAGAAAAACAGAGGAAGAAGCAGAGAGAGAGATAGAGAGATAGAGAGAGAGCACCCTTCAATGGTATATTGTCAATATTGCCACATCACAATCCCTTCTCCTCCATATTCCTTACCCTGTCAGGATTTGGGGCTTATACACAGACATATTCTTTCAGTGTATTTTTCAAGCCACAAGGACCAGAACTTCAACCTTGCCTGGCCTGTGGAATACAGCTTCTCTACTAGGCTACAGGACTGAATCTGGAAAAAAAAAAATTCAGAAACAACTTTTGCAGAGCCCAGGAGATCCACTGAAGGCAAACAAAATTAGACAAATCAAAACAACACCAAGTTTATTCAATAAAAACTATTAAAATTTGGATAACAGTTTGTAGGATTCTCTTAATTTTTTAAAAATTTCATTCAGCATAGAGCACATGAATATGTACATGAAAAAGAGAGAGAAAGAAAAAAGCACCCTTTACATGGCTTGTTCAATCATTTTCTTCTATTCCTCCAGTCCGTTAGATACATGCACTTGTTTTATTTTAAAGCCCACCAGAGACTTGAGTCATAGGTGGTATGGAGCTTCTGACTTTGAGGTCTGATAGGTTACCAGCTGCACCACAGAGGCTGGGCCATTCTGAAGTATTAATGCTTGGGACTGATCTCTTTCTCCCCACTCAGTAAGCAAGGTAGTTCTGCCAGAAGGAGGCAGACAATGAAAACCAGTTTTGCACTACAAAGACTTACTTGCTTTGGAGTAAAAGGCAAAATCTAAAACAACAACAATAACATCTTAAATAGCTTTGCCAATAAAAATAATCTTATTGGTAAGTAAATATTGCAGTTCAGTGGCTATTGGAACAGTGGAACAACCAGAAATAATTGTATATTTACTAGAGCCCATGTCCACTCACCAGAAAAAGACAGAGAAACAAAGAGAGAAATAGAGGGAGAAAACACTCCTCATGGGGCTTGGTCATACTACAACCCCTTCTCTTTTATTTTGCCCTCCTTTTGGGATTTTGGAAAGGTACACACATGCACCCAGCATGTTTTCAAAACACTAGGTCTTGGACTCAGACCTCATGGTTGGACGTGTGGGATCTTGCTCCCTTGATCACTAGGCTATGACACTGGCCCAACAAAATTTAAAAAGGAGATCCTGGGAATGAAATAGAAGTATAGGGACTTGATATGAAGGGCAAATATACGTGCTATCCTCTGTGCATATGCATGGGGGAGAACAAGAGAGTCCTAAGTGACTTACATATTCCTGATCTGATTAGTTATTCACTGGTTATACAACGAGAAACAATCCTTAGGAGTGACTTACAATTGAAGAAGAAGAAGAAGAAGAAGAAGAAGAAGAAGAAGAAGAAGAAGAAGAAGAAGAAGGAGAAGAAGAAGAAGAAGAAGGAGAAGAAGAAGAAGAAGAAGAAGGAGAAAAAGAAGAAGAAGTAGAGTAAATCAAACACAAACCCAAACCTAAACAGAGATATAAGCAGTCATACACCGCAATGGGGACTACAGCAGATACATATTCCACAGTTCTAGTTCAGATAGGCAATTAAAAAGAATGAAGAAGCAGCAGCAGGAGGAGGAGGAGGGGAAGGAGAGGAGAAGAAAGAAAAAAAGAATAGAAAGAAGAAGGAGAAGAAGAAAAGAGAAGAGAAAAGGGGGGGCGGAGAAAAGCAAAGCCAAGCAAAGCAAACATGTAGCAAACAGAATAAATCCCTCACAGAGAGAAAAATACCTGACCCATGTTGTCACACTACAGTATTTAAAACGTCCTGTTTTGGGGGCCAGCAGGTGGCATTATGGTTATGGTGTTGGACTCCCACATGGCTGATTGCAGTTTGGGTTCTGGACCTCATGGCTTGAAAATCACACTGGTCATGTGTGTGTGTGCATAACCAAAATCCCAGGAGGAAAATGGATGAGAAGGGATTGAGGCATAGTTATCCCCCTGAGGTTTATTTCTCACATTCCCTCCTACAGTCTCTCTCTGTCTCTCTCTGGTGAGGACATGTGTCCTATGGCAAAAACCTTAAAAACAATAGATACATGTTCTATTTTCAACAAAATATCAGATTATCAAAAAATAAAAAGGAATGTATGACCCAAAGACAGAAACTATAAATCCAACAGCTGTTTTTGAGGAGGTCCAGATATTGGACTTAGCCAACAAAGATGATAAATTTGCTATTATAAATAAATTCAAAGAACTGAATATAACAATGTTTTAAAAATTCAAAGAAAGCATAATAACAATAACACAAAGACAAGGAATCTGAATGATGATAGAAAATACTAAAATGACCCAAATGAAAAATCTAGAGTTAAAAATTCATGAACAAAATTTTAAAATTTTCTTCAAGATGTAAACAGCATGTTACAGAAAAGAAGAAATAATCTGTGAGTTTGAAAATGGATATAAATTATCCAATCTGAGTAACAGAGAAGAAAAAAGCTAAGAATAAAAATGAATTAAGCCTCAGAAACCTATGAGACAACAGAACATTTTTTTTTTTTTTTTTTTTTTTGGAGAGGTTTTTCGCTATAGGGCACGTGCGCTCGCCAGACAGACAGAGAGAGACATAGAGACAGAAAGCGAGAAATCACCCCCCAGGGGGGATGGTCACGCCGCAATCCCTTCTCCTCCATTCTCCTCTCGGGATCTTGGGCACGCACGCACACGCGCCCGGCGTGAGTTGTAAGCCACCGGGCCCGAGACGCGAACCGCGGTCGACTACGTGGGAGTCCAGCGACATAGCCATTACGCTAACTGCTGGTTCCCGACAACAGAACATTTCAAAGTAGCCTACAACTATAATATATAATATAATGAAAACATGTCTATCATCATGTAAATAGACACAATATATATTCATACAAAAGAATGTCATTTATGAATTAAAGAAATGAACCACTTAAACATACTCCAATACAAATGCACTTGAATACCATTATGTTAAGTGATAGAAGATTGATTCCATTTACACAAAATATCCACAATGTTAAGTCTACAGAAGTTAAAAAAAAGCATATTTAATAGTGGTTGCATGGGGTTGTGGATGTGGTCAAAGATCAAATGCAAATATACAAGACAGAATATTTTAGGGTAATGGAACTGCTCTAAAGCTGGGTGTTATAGGGCTATTATGCTTACTATTTTATGATTATGCAAATTAAACCTTAAAGAAGAGGCGAGGGGGAAATATGTCCAACCACTTAAGAAATACGTGGCTCTGATTGAGAAAAAACAGATTTGGAATTATTTTTTGATTTAGTAATTGGGGGACTATGGTAATGGTAGTTGGTAGTTATTTTCTGTCAATCCCAGTAATGAGTGAAATTCAGGTATGCAAATAGTGGATCTTTTCCCTTTCTACATTTAGAACACTCTAGTGAATCCCCATTGCACTTGGATTAAATTACACTTTAGCTGGATTACAAGAGTTTGATCTTGCCCATGTGTATATTCCAGCTTCGTCTCAAAATATGGTGGGTGCCTACTTTCTAGTTACTTTAAGCATTGGGAATGCAGAAGAAATGATAAAGGCTTTCACAATTTAAGGGTCATGTGATTATTATCACACTATTTGTCCTGCTAGCTTATCCTCTTTGATAGTTTTAGCTTTTTGAATATTTCTTTTGTAAATTTTCGGCCATTTTTTGGGTACATTTTCAGTCTAATCTCTTGTCTTTTTCTTCCCATGTGACTCTGATGATTCAGTGTTCAATCTCACAGTGGTTATGATCTCACAGTACTCTATGGTTTTGTTTAGTTTTTGTTTGTTTGTTTGTTTTAGGTCAATTTTCTTTCTGCTTCAGTTGAGAAATTTTTATTTCTATGTTTCCCACTTCACTGATTATTTCCTGTGCCTTCTCTATTTTTCTGTTAAACTAATCTGTTTAGTTTGGGTTTGAATCACTATATTTTTCAGATCTAACATTTACATTTTATATATTTTATGTCTCTTTGTTCTGTTTCTTTTTTATTTGCACTAACTATATTTGTAATTGCTTTTTTGTATGTTTTTATAATGGCTTCTTTAAAATATCTGCATTCTAATCCCAACATCTCTGTCATTTTTATGTAGTCACCTATTTTTTTTAGAATTATTTATTCAATTCCATTTGTCATCATTATTATTATTTAAACTTGACCAGAGAAGGCAAATAAAGAGAGAAAAAGGGAAAGAGAGAAAGCAAGCTATCAGGTCCAGGACTCAAACTGTGGTTCAGCCATGTGGGATTCCAGTGCCTTTACCACGCCACCTGCTGGACCCTGATGTAGTCATCTATTAATCATCTTTTTTTAATCACCGGAAGGTGTATGGACTCAATAGAGAGAGAGAGAGAGAGAGAGAGGGAGAGAGGAAGAAAACATCATTAATGGGGTCTGAACAACCTACAGTCACTTCTCATTTCTATATCCTTTTGAGATTTGGGACATGCAGGCACATGTGCCTGGCATGTTTTTCAACCCCTCCCAGGGCCAAGAATTGTTTGACTTTTGGGATTCCTTTACCAGTAGGCCATAGTATGAGCCTTGCTTGCCTTTTTAAAAACAATTTATGGGGACCAGCAGATGGAGTAGTGGACTCCCATATGGCCAATCGCGGTTGGAATCCCAGACCCAGTGGCTTGAAACTCACATTGAGAGTGTGTGCATGCATGCCCAAAATCCCAGAGGAGACTGATCGAAAAGGGATATGGCATGGCCATTCCCCTGGGGGGGTGATTTCTCTGATGAGCACAAGCACCTTTAGCAAAAACTCTTTCTTAAAAAACAAACAAATAGGTACCTGCAGTTGGCATAATTGCTGTGTCACTGGACTCCCATGTAGTTGACTGCAGTTCGAGTCCCGAACCCAGTGGCTTAAACTCACGCCAGGTGCTTGTGCGTGAGTGCCCAAAATCCTGAGAGAATGGAGGGAAAGGGCTTGCAGCACGGTCATGCCTCCTGGGGGGTGATTTCTCACTTACTGTCTCTCTGTCTCTCTCTGTCTATCTGGTGAGCTCATGTGCCCTATAGCAAAAACTTCTCCAAACAAACAAACAAATAAATAAAAACAATTTAGACTGAGTGCCCTCTTTTAGTCTACTGGTTAAGACTGCCAGTTAGTACAGGGCCAAATGCAGTTGGAATCCCGAGAGCACATGAACACTATAGCAAGAAAACTAAAAACAACAAAGAAAACCTTTTGCTCTGGCCTGTGTTCTGAATAGTTGTTTTTATTCTCATTCACAATTTTATGCAAATTTTGGGGACCAGCAGGTGGCGTGGTGGTTAAGGTGCTGGACACTCCCACATGGCTGACCACAGTTTGAGTCCTGGACCTGGCGGCTTGCTTTCTCACTTTCTCTCTCTCTCTCTCTGATCAAATTAAAGATAAATGAATGAATAAATTTAAAAAAAAAACTTAAATAAATAATTTTAAAATAAAAAAAAATTTGTAAAATATTAGTTTATTGTGATATTTTTCAAATACTAACACATTTCCTGAAATACTATCAAACTTATACTTAGTAGTACCAATAATCCTATCAGAATAACTTTAATATTTCAGAAGTTATATGGCTAATGGTTATGTATAGAATATTTACAAATTTTAATATTCATTTGAAAGTTAAAATAACATCACTGGCAACCAATGCTATTTGTTTTCTTTAATGTGACAGACTTACTTTATTCATTTTTGAAAAAATGTCTCCCAAATATTTAAATTTGAACTGGCATAATTTGTCTTTAGGTCATTCCTTTAGGAAAAATTGAAGTCTCCATGAAAAAAAAAAAAAATGGTTTGGGACCAGCAGTTAACGTAATAGCTATGTCGCTGGACTCCCACGTAGTCGACCGCGGTTCACGTACCGGACCCGGTGGCTTAAAACTCACGCAGGGCACGTGTGCATGCATGCCCAAGATCCCAAGAGGAGAATGGAGGAGAAGGGATTGCGGCATGGCCATCCCCCCGGGGGATGATTTCTCACTTTCTGTCTCTCTGTCTCTCTCTGTCTGGCGAGCGTATGCGCCCTATAGCAAAAACCTCTCCAAAAAAAAAAAAAAAAAGGTTGGACTAGTCAGTCAGTCGATCACACATTTTTTTCTTAAGGAAGCTCATGCTTTTATATGCACCTTTTGTACAGAATTTAATAAATAAATGGAATTTAATAAAATTAAATTAATTTTTTCTATACTGAGGATGTTATTAAGTAAGGCTAAAATTTTTCCCGGCATCTGTATGGTAGCACAGAATCCAATGACCAATATAAGTTTTCCAACATTCACACCAAGACACTGGCAGTTTTACACACTATTGTTTTTGCACCATCAATGAAAGTGTCAGCACAACATACAAATAATATCTAAATTCTTTTCAATAGTTGCTTTGACATTTGAATCATATGAACAGGTCTTGGAGACTCTTATTTATAGAACAAAGGCCATGATCTGAGAACTATTAATTTAAAGAAGTATGGTCCCTACACCTACCAGGCTGGTAGTCCTGGGAGAGGAATAGAAATAAAGTGAATCACAAAGAAGTGTGAAATAATTAATTGCAATAACAAACATGGGGGAAAGTACAGGATACTATTAGAAGCAACAGTAGGGAAAACATTCTTAGTAAGTGCCAGAATAGGCCAAGAATAATATGAGTTAAAGACATCTAAGAAGACAGCTCAAATAGGTTATAGATTTAAATATAAAATATAAACTTAAAAAAAAAAAGAAATAGAAGGACAGCAGATGGCGTAATGGTTATGTTGCTAGACTCCCACATAGTTGACTGTTGTTTGAGTACCGGACCTGGCAGCTTAAACACACACTGGGCACATGTGCATGCATGCCCAAAATCTGGAAAGAAGAATTGAGGAGAAGGGATTGTGGTGTTACTATCCCCACTAAGAGCTGATTTCTTGCTTTCTGTCTCTCTGTTTCTCCAGTGAGTGCACGTGCCCTATAACAAAAATCTGTTAAAAATAAAAATAGAGAAATTCTTGGGATGTAGGAGTTGGCAAAATAAATAAATAAATGATACAAAACTAAAATTAATTAGATGGAAAAAATAAATTTAAACTCATCAAAATTAAAAACTTCTGTTCTGCAAAAGGAAGATAAAACAATGTACAGACTGAAATATATTGAAGTGTATATCTGACAGAGGATTATATCTAGAATGCATGAATAACTTCCTAAACTTACCAGTAATAAAAATTAACAATCTAATTAGAAAATGGGAAAAAAATTCATAGACATATTTCACCAAAGAAGAAATACAGATGATGAATAAACACAAAAAAGATATTCAACATCTTTAGCCATTAGGAAAATGAAAGTTTTAAAAGATGATGAGATTATATGTCCTTCAGTAAGTGAATGGTTAAACAAACTGGCACATCCATACCACTCAGTAATACAACAAGCAAAAAAAAAAAAAACAAAAACAAAAACCTAAACTAAATAACAAAAAGGACATTTGATATACACTATAGTCTGGTTGAATTTTCAGAGAATTATGCTTAGCAAAGAAAGCCATGCCCAAAGAATTACATATTTTATAATTCTATTTATATAACATTCTTAACATGTCAAAATTATAAAAAGTGAGAATAGATTAATAGTTCCCAGGGATTAAATATATAAGTGGGTGGGAAGTGGGAGTAGTTATAACGGGACCACAGGGAAAATCCTTACATTGAGGGCAACATTTCTGTATCTTCACTAACATAGATCCATATCCTGGGTGTGGTATTGTACTATAATTTTATAAGACATTCCAATAGAAGAAAAATGGGGAAAGTATACACAGATCTTTCTGTATCACTTATTACAACTATATGTAAATATGCAGATTTCTTAAAATAAGTGTTAAGTTAAAATAGCCTCCAGGTTTTTTTTTTTTTTTTTTTTTTTTTTTTTTTTTTTTTTTTTTTTTTTTTTTTTTTTTTTTTTGTCAAAGGCTGCATGTGTTTACCAGATTGAGATTGAGAGGAGAATACCCTCCCATAGGGTGTAGTCATGCTTCAATTCTTTCTCCAGGTCTCTATCCAGGTAGTCTGCTTGCCATGCATACACATGCATTGGTCTAGTTTTCCATGGCACCAGGAAGGATTTAAGCTACCAGGTCAATCTTATGGGTTCCTGCTTCCTTAACCATTATGGTATGGAGCTGGCCCTATTCGTAGTTTTTTATTTCGAATATATATTCAAAGCAAATATGCACAGCAAAAACTCACAAATAAATCTCTTTGAGGTGCTCAGCAATCTTTCTTGTTTATTAATTTCTTTCATAGTGAGAGAGACAGAGAGAGAGACAGAAAGATAGGACCCCTAACATGATTTTGACACCATGATCCAGTCTCAGACTGAGGCAGACTTGAATCAGTTCTCAGGACTTGAACCAGGATCTTCCCATTTGGGATTGTCTTACAGAGCATTGGGTTTTACTGCTGTGCTACCATCTATCTGGTCCCTGCTCAATAATTTTTTTTTTTTTTTGAGAGGTTTTCGCTATAGGGCACATGCGCTCGCCAGACAGAGAGAGACAGAGAGACAGAAAGCAAGAAATCACCCCCCCCCTGGGGGGATGGTCACTCCGCAATCCCTTCTCCTCCATTCTCCTCGTGAGTTTTAAGCCACCGGGTCCAGGATGCAAACTGCGGTCGGCTACGTGGGAGTCCAGCGACATAGCCATTATGTTAACTGCTGGTTCCCTCTGCTCAATAATTTTTAAGGGTAAAGAATCTTAGAAAATTATTAGAAACTTCTGTTCCGGAGCTTTCTTCACTGTAGAAAACCTTCCAGTACAACAACTAGTATATAGTGCATAATAAATACATGTCAAATAAATGTGTAATTGTAAAATTGTTTTATATATATAATATTGTAAAAATAAAAGATATGTCTTAAGAATATGTTCTAGTTAAATGTCAGAAGAAAGCCTGATACTGGGTTGTTCAGATGTATATAATTTGCTGGGATTTGAACTAACTTCAGAATTTCTTGGCTGAGAAATTTGGAACCTGTTGTTATCATTGCACCTAATGGATGGATGTCTAATTCAATAGTAGGATGACAAAACTTAAGGCAACTTTCAAGAACAGCTTTTTGTAAATATCAAAATGTATGCATCAGGTAGCCTCAGTTATGCTGAGGAGAAAACAACCCCAAATTCCAATCGCTTAGGCAATAAATGTGTATTTATCATCCATATGCAAGGAAACAGACCTGAAAATTCTATAATATATGGAAAGTTGCTTGTCTGTGACAGGAGGAAGGGGACATGCAAGCCTATGCATCAGTTTTGAAGTGTGTGCATGTAAGTGACATATAACGTATGTTCACATATAATTTGCTAAGACCAGTCACATGACCATGCTTAACTTCAAGAAGGCAGGGAAGGACTAGACCCAATATGGTCAACTGCACAGTTAGAGCCAGCCAAATATGGTGGCTCAAGAAACATACCAGGTGTGTGTGTATGCGTGCCTAAAATCTTAACAGGGTGATGGAGGAGAAGGGATTGTGGCATGACCATTTTCCATGAGATTGAGTTCTCCTCTCCCTCTCTTTTCTCTCTTTTGGTCTCTGCTTAGTGCATGAACCTTCTAAAAAGGAGAGAGAGAGAGATAGAGAGAGAGAAGAGAGAGAGAGAGAGCAGACAGAAAGAAATGGGAAATACATTCCACCAAGTGTCCTGAAAACAAAAATGAGAAATTTGAAACTGAACCAATATTTACTACAAAGTATTTCAGATATATTCAGTTGGCAGCCATCAGATTATTGCTAAATCTAGATCATGGCAAAAAAATTTGAATTTACATGAAATATTTTCATTAAGTTTGACAAAACATCTCTTTTGCAAAAGAGCTAGCCCTATTGACCACTGTAATACAATGTTGAAATGTTTTATTTTTTAAATTTCCACTGTCTATATGCTATTTGACCATCATACAGATATTATAACAATTAAGGCTTAGAATGTACACTAATTATAAATGGAACTGGGGTAAGAGAGACAGGCCAACTGCATTTCTCAGCACTCTTAAACTGCTTATTTTAGTGTTTCATGGAATTAAGTTACATATTATCTAGAACCTGTATCTATTCATGACAGAGACTCTTGGATGGCATTTTCTAGACTATTTCTTAAAACAGTAATTCAAATTCCTCAGCTGGCTCAGGTACATTTGGAAAAGGATACATACTCTGCATCCCGTGTAACTAGTCACCCTACACATTGTGCATTAAAAGCTCTGAGAATTTCTGTAAGAAAGGACCTATTTGACACACAAAATATGACAATGTTTATCTGAGTGTCCATTTACATTAACTGCTTTTGATTCCTAGTACTTGATATTCTCATTTTATAAATCGCTTTGTCTTCTAGCACCTATTAACTTTTACAATTTTTACCTAAGAATTTCTTTTTCTCTGAGGGTGGTTCTTTAAGCATATGAGAGACTGAAGTTGCCTGTGAAATAAGATGAAGCTAAAATAGGCAGGATTCGTATTCACTTATGTAGAACTGGAAATAGACCATGATGTCCTGTGAAAATGAAAATGTATTGTCTGATGGTTTAAAATAAAACTTCTTCCCCATTCTTCCTGGTCTGAAGTGCTCACCACTCAAACCATGTAGGAGTTACTAGGAGCAGAAAATATTCTTTCTTTCTTTCTTTCTTTCTTTCTTTCTTTCTTTCTTTCTTTCTTTCTTTCTATTTTTTGGAGAGGTTTTTTGCTATAGGGCACGTGCGCTCGCCAAACAGAGAGAGACATAGAGACAGAAAGCGAGAAATCACCCCCCCAGGGGGAATGGTCACACCACAATCCCTTCTCCTCCATTTTCCTCTAGGGATCTTGGGCACACATGCACACGCGCCCGGCGTGAGTTTTAAGCCACCGGGTCTGGGATGCGAACTGCCGTCGACTACGTGGGAGTCCAGCAACATAGTCATTACGCTAACTTCTGGTTCCCAGAAAATATTCTTTTAAGACCCTGGAAAATGAGCAAAAACTGGGAAGATCCTCTAATTTGTCAATACAGAGAAAAGTAGTTTCATTTTTGTTGATACTGTTTTTTATTTTAGATTTTTTCCCCTAGGGTCCATGTGCTCGCCAAAGAGAGAGAGAGAGAAATAGGGAAAGTAAGAAATCATCCAACGGGGGATGGTTAGGCCACAATCTCTTCATTTTTTCCAGATTTTGGGCATGCACACACACGTAGCTGGTATGATTTTTAATCCGCTGGGTCTGGGACTTGAACCATGCAGTTGAACATGTGGAACCCAGATGCTTTAACTGTCATCACCTGCTGGCCCAAGAAAGGTCATTTTTCAAAAATTATTTACTTTATTCCATTCATGTGAAATTGAGAGAGAGAAGCCCCTTCAACAGGGTCTTATACCAGCTGGCCAGAATCACGGGCACATGTGGACAGGTCAGCCAGGGACCTGAATGCCAATTGTCCGTATGACTTCCTGCATTGCAGAAAGCGTGCTACAGCTGTGCCGCTATCACTGGGCCTAGAAAATAATGATTCGGTTTGAGCAAATCATGGCAGTGGGCTTAAGGACATAAGGTATAGGGAAAACTATTAACTGCATAGGAAGAAAAATAACAACTCTCTGGTAGGTGTGACATCAAAAATCTTAGGGTATTATCTGAATATGAATTACAGAAAAAGGAAGAGAGTAATGATCAGGATGTCTAAGTAACAATTCTAAAGTCTTTCCATATTTAACTTCAAAATAACCGAGTTAAATATATTGAACTTGCTGCCTCTCCATCTCCTCCTTCCTAACACACCACCATGGCAATTATGTGTTTGGGGCAGAGCCCAGACTACAGGCTTCTGAGGGAGCTGTCTGTCCTCAAAATTTTTAGAATCATTACTTTGTAACTGTCAAAAAACTGTTATGAATAAAGAGTCATACCATAAAGACTAAAGAAGACACATTTTATCATTTTGTTTTGCACTTGAGAATAGATGAGGTAAAGTTCCTCTCTGTCCTTTAAGTTATGGAATCTTTGAAGTTTAAGCATCCTTTCCAGGTGGTTTTTCTGAGACCATCCTAGCAGCATGAAGCACTTTTGTATTCAATGCCTCATTTTAAGTATCTTGTATTCATTTACTTTTTGATAAAAGAGTGGCTGTCTTCATATAGCAATTTGTTCAATATCAATAGGAGCTTTACAGCAATAATGTGTAACTAACAGATTTTGATTAACAGTACATGGCAGATTATACTCCCTATTCCACAAATGTCAATGAATATTCAATGAGCAGGGGAAACCCGTAATGTTCCTTAGAAAAAAGATATTAAAAAACTTTAATATTATTCTGTGTCTTTAATGAAACACATATCCATCTATTGAAATGGACTGTTTAACTCATTATATCGTGATTGGCCAGCTAAAATAAATTTGAGAAAGTGTTTATAATTTGCAATATATTTTTATGTTGGCAAAAAAGCTTAGAACACTTCAAATATATATTCACATGGAATGTTATGTAAGGGTTCATAATAGAAATATGTATATGGTTTGGATTTATGAAATATACACAGTCTATACCTGAAAATAGGTAAGCAATGGCACCAGCAGTTAGCGTAATGACTATGTTGCTGGACTCCCACGTAGTCGACCACAGTTCAAGTCCTGGACCCAGTGGCTTAAACTCACGCCAGGCGTGTGTGCGTGCGTGCCCAAGATCCCGAGAGGAGAATGGAGGAGAAGGGATTGCGGTGTGGCCATCCCCTCTGGGGGGTGATTTCTCGCTTTCTATCTCTCTGTCTCTCTCTGTCTGTCTGGTGAGCGCACATGCCCTATAGCAAAAACCTCTCCAAAAAATAAAAAGAAAAAGAAAGAAAGAAAATATGTAAGCAAAATTGAACTACTCTTGATTGATACTAATTTCCAAATTGGAATTGATGACTAGGAATTCAGAAAGTATGTATCACTTAAAAGTGTAATTAATGACAAAAGTATGAAAAAGATAAATAGAAGTCTTGATGTTTTCCTTATGTAAGAGACAGATACTTCTTTTTAGCACAGGGATTGATTTTTTAAGACTCAGAAAAGATTGCATTCTCATTTCATGTTTACTCCAAGCCCCAGATTCTGTAAATTTGACTTTCTTTATAATGCCAGTTTCCTGAGATCCCCAAGAGAGGACAGCAAATCAACAGTCAATATTTAGACTTGGGCGTGCTTGTGATTAATGGAAAGGCCAGGACATGTTCTCCTAAGGCACATTGTGCAATTTCACAGGTTTGTTCATAGCCAGACAATCGAAATCTTCATAAGTCATTGTATCTCTGATTTTGGCAGCTTCCGCTGCATTTGCTTGTCAAATCTGATACTCTCCTAAGTGCTTCCTTGCCATTAAGAACTTTAATCCACTTTAATAACATTTCTATATTTTCTCTTAACATGAGGTAAGATATTGGACAACGGTATCAAAGAAAAGGTGTGTATTCTGTGTTGCTATTCCTCATTTTAGAAAAACAATAATAGAATTATAATTTAGACTGTATTGGCTAAGCATCATTTTAGTTACTTGAAGGCATATGCAAGTGCTGCTCTAGAAATGCATTATGACTTGCCGTAGACATAAAACATTTGTTTTTCTGGGATAAACAATAATATGATTCATCAATTGGAAACAAGCCAAGAGAAAAATAACTATTCTACAAGCGTTGATTATGGTGGCACAGTACACTTAAGAAGATGCAGTATGTTATTTCTTAACCTAAATCTGTTTAGAGCATCACTATTAATATGATTACTGTGTTTTATAACAGAAACTACTTAGAGTAACTAATATAACATTCCTTCACGCCCTTGTCTTTGGCCACCCAAAAAGTCTTCTTAGAGACCTAATATAATCAACTACTTGGAAATGTAAGTAGCTACATGTCAAAATCCTCCGTGACAAAATTAAGTCAGTCTTCTTCCTGCTGTAACCTCATTCTCCAGTGCTGTTAGTGATCTTTGTTTCATAAATGTTCTGCGTATTTTTTATTCACCATATTACTGCCATAATGCTGCATTTCTGCATATGAAGTTGACCCTTAACTATTTGCTCAGATGTCTCTAGCTCAGAGTTTTAGTTTTCATGAACTTGAGCTCTGTCCTTTACACATGCACGAGATTACCCACACACAGTCTGTTCCCAGAGACCATATTCTTCTGCAATTCCAGCCTATCTGGGTTTTTCATTCATTCATTTTCTGTGTTACTTGTGTCTGCTGACAAGTCTTGCACACTACTAAAATTATCTTGCCTTTAGGTGTAGGATTATACTTAATTTTTAAAATTATTTTAATTTTTTGACCATCATTATTATTATCTTTAATATGAGCAGAAAGAGACAGAGAGAGAGGGGAAAAGTGGGAAAGCAAGCTTCTAGGTCCAGAACATTAACCACAGTTGGCCATGTGGGAGTTCAGAGCCTTAATCACCACACCACCTGCTGGCCCCTGGATTACATTTAATTTTTTTTTTTTTTTTTTTGAGAGGTTTTTGCTATAGGGCGCGTGTGCTCACCAGACAGACAGAGAGAGACAGAGATATAGAAAGCAAGAAATCACCCCCCAGAGGGGATGGCCACGCCACAATCCCTTCTCCTCCATTCTCCTCTCGGGATTTTGGGCACGCACGCACATGCGCCCGGTGTGAGTTTTAAGCCACCGGGTCCAGGACGCGAACCGTGGTCAACTATGTGGGAGTCCAGCGACATAGCCATTATGCTAAGTGCTGGTCCCTGGATTACATTTAATTTTGACCACAGATGACACCATGGGCTGAATTATGTGCACCAAAATTCATATATTGATGTTCTAACATCCACTGCATCAGAATGTGACTGTTTTCAGAGGTGGCATTTTGAAATAGGTAATTAGGTTAAAATCAGGCCATTAAGGTAGATTCTGTTCCAATACGACTTTCTTTATAAGAAAAGATTAGGACACAGACAAACACAGAGTGAAGATGATGTAAGGACATAGGGAGGAGAAGATAGCCATCTACAAGCTAAGAAAGAGGCTTCAAAAGAGACTTACCTCAGACTTCAAGCCTCCATTATTTACAAATAAATAAATTACTATTGTTTATGTCACTCAGGAAGCTCCAGGAAGTTAATAAGCATGGGTTTACCTAGATAAATGGGGTGGATTTAGAACATGCATTGATCTCTGCTATAACTCAACATGAACCCAAATATCAGATTAGAGGAAAAAATGACATATATTCAAGAACAAGTAGAGTAAGAAAGGATAGCTATTGGTAAAAGACAATGGCACAAGATTTTCAAGCAAATGAAAGAGGGTTGATAAAAAGCAGGACCAAGAAAGCTAAAATTTTATATGCTGCATAGCAGGAAGGTCATGATAAACAAGCCACTTTGAGCTTAGGAAACCAGGGAAGTTTAGAAATTATTCATAGGACACAGCAGAGGATTGGAGTGATGATGAAATGACTGATTAAAAACAGTTTTCTAATGTATAGAGTGGACAAGATTTCTTCTAGTACAATCAGGCATAGTATGAAAGGATGGCTCTGTGAAGAAAATAACTGAGAGATGCCCAAGACTTGGGGACATCAGGAACAAGGAAAGTTAAGAACGAGGGTTCGAAATACAAGACTAAATGAGAAATCTGTATCCTGAATAGTAAGAGTCTTGGTACCCCTTGTCATTTGACCCACAGGCGATTGAAGTCAGGCATATTCATTTTAGTTCTCTAGCCAGGATTTAGAATATTTTAAATACTAAGATCTGAATTTCCCCTAACAAAATGCCCAGTTAACCAGGTGACATAAGTAGGAGGGCATCACTGCATGGTGACTGAGGCCACATGAGAGGCCAGGGTTCGATTCAGGTCAAGTATAGTGGCTTATATCTCTGGTCCCAGCTAGCTAGCTGGGAGGCTGGGGCAGCAGGATTGGGACATAATGAGACTGTCTAAAACACGACTCTCTATCCCTCTCTCTTTCTCTCTCTCTCTTTCTGTCTCCCTCTCTCTTTCTCTTTCTCCTCTCACAAAACATAATGAAACAAAAACAATAGCCAATCAATCTACAGGGAAGAATATTAAAGTACAAACTCTAACCACTAATGGGATTTTTCAGACAAGTTTTTAAGTGTTTTACTGTTAAATATGAATGAACAGTCAAGGGTTATCAAACAGTGAGAAAATCCTTTAATGTAAATGACAACAATAAGAGCTAAACAATGTAAAATAAAATGTTAAGAAACAGGAAATGCAAAGAAAAGAAAAAAATGGAAGAATGTGATGTCTTCAAAGAGAGAAAAATGTTAATACATTTTTAACATTTTTTTTAAAATCCAGAGAATAGGAAGATGATATTTTGAATTAAAAAAAAAGAAAGCAGAATTTTAAAGTTTATAATATGAAAAGATAGATTTGAAGAAGAACTCTACAAACTGGGACCCAATTCAGAAAGCTAGAACACAGGAAAGAAGAAAGAAAACTAATAGCATTGATCTTTAAGTCTTAACATTTCATCAACATATTATCCAAAAATAAACATAATTGAAAGGGATAGATGATAAATAAAATTTCATAACTTAAATTCCCTGAGTTGAAAGAAAAAAAGCATCATCCACACCAAGAAATATAATAGTTTTAAAAACCCCCAATAAAATGGCTTTAAAAATTTTCAGAGTAAGAAATAAAAAAGGCTCTTTTCTGGCTAGGACCATGGACCGCATTGAAAAGAAGAAAAAAAGGGTTCCTGCTGTGGCAGAAACCAAGAAAAAGGTTCCTGCTGGGTCAGAAATCCTTAAGAAAAAAAGAAAGAATTTTGCAGAGCTGAAGATCAAGCTCCTGAGAAAGAGAATTGCTCAAAAGATTCTTCAAGAAGCAAGGAGAAGTTTATCTATGAAAAAACTAAGCACTATAATCAGGAATATAGGAAGATGTACAGAACTGAGATTCGCATGGCCAGGATGGAAAGAAAAGCTAGCTACTTCTATGTACCTGCAGAACCCAAATTGGCATTTGTCATCAGGATCTGCAGTATCATTGATGTCAGCCACAAGCTTCTAAAGGTATTGCAAATTCTTTGCCTTCACCAGATCTTCAATGGCATCTGTGTTATGCTCAACAAAGCTTCAATCAACATGCTGAGAATTGTGGAACCATATATTTCATAGGGAGTACCCAAACCGGAAGTCAGTAAATGAATTAATCTACAACTGTGGTTATGGCAAATCATTAAGAAGCAAATTGCTTTGACAGATAACTCTGATTGCTCAACATACTGGTAAATTTGGCATCATCTACAAGGAGGATCTGATTCCTGACATCTATACTGTTGAAAAATGCTTTAAAAAAGCAAATAACTTCGTGTGACCCTTCAAATTATCTTCTCATGAGCTAGAATGAAGAAAAAGACCACCTATTTCATAGAAGGTGGAGATGCTGGCAACGAGGAAGACCAGATCAACAGCGTTATTAGAAGGATGAACTAAGGTATCCACCATGATTATTTCTGTAATCTGGTTATCTGGTTAGTTAATTAATAGTGGTTGGTTTCAGACTGCAAAACAGAATTTAAAAGAAAAAAAATAAAAAATAACTATATTGGCTCTGGGTTTGGCAAGAGCCAAATGACAAGAGCCAAATGGTAAGATTGGAGAAAATGAAACAGAAAAACACTTTCTCAAATTTCTTAAGGATTATTAATTATCACAGGTATACTCAAAGCTATTAATAACTTCAAGGAATATTATTCACATCTAGTAATTCTATACTGAACCAAACTGTTTTTTTTTTTTTTTTTAACTTCTTAATTTTTTATTAACCCTTTGTCTCCAAGATTATTTGGCAATAAAATTCTTTTTTTTTTTTTTCATTTTATTTATTTATTTATTTTCCATCCAAAGTACACTATATATTGTCTCAATCAAGCACATCAACAAACATGTTATTGTCAGTAAATGATCTTGTCTTCTGTATGTTTTGCTTTTTTTCCCCCCATCCTTGATTCTCTATCTCTTACCCTCTGCCATCTCCCACTCTCCTCCCACAGTCTCTGGTATCTATGTTTGCATTCTATACTGTTTTCTCCTCACAATTATTGTATCGCCAAAGACCCTAATCAATCGGAATACCCTCATAGCAAACACAGGTGATACCCACATTTCCATGAACACAAGTCTTACTTTACGCATCCTATAAAGTAGCACCTAGCTGTGGCTACATATCCTACTGCAGTCATTAGGTATATATATATATTTTTTTTTTTTTCTGAAACTTTTTTTCTTTTTGTAACTCAATTTACATTCCTTCCCTAAGCTTCATCACAGCATACAAAATGCAATCTCCCATCCAGTACACACTGTATAGTGATACAATCATGCACATTACAGAAAATTTTCCATTACTAGTTCCTAGAATTACTTCCACCCCTCTTTCTGACCTTCTGTCCCTTCCCACCCTCCTCTCACACCACCTCCGGTGTCTACAATTGTCCTTCATTCCCTTCCCACCCACATTGCATTGGTCACACAATTTCCGACATAATCTAACTACTTTCAGTGTTGAGTTCACTCATTACTACTAAGAAAACCAGTTTTAACTTAACTCAAAGAAGTGCCAAGGAACTTTGCTTTAAGCCAGGAAACAAACTGTTTTATAATTTTACAATGAAATATCATCCAACATAAAAGACACAATGGTTATCAAAGAGTGATGTTAGACTAAACTGTACAAATTACCAAGAAAATAGCAAAAATTAGTTCCATACTTGATACTCTGCACAGTCAATTCAAGTGTGAAGTGAAAGAAGAGATGCTGTAAGGTGATTATCTTTGAAGAAAGTTCTTTCAATGATCCCCATCAACCCTTCTATCCAGGGGAAGAGATAGCAACATCTGCTCCCTGAAGTCTAGCAAGTGGCAATACAACTTGACTGTCTACAGATTAAAATACACTCTATGAAGTAGGAAGGCATAATAACATGAAGTCTAGCTCTCACCCAGGATATAAAATATAGGAAGAGAACTCATTGAAGTTTCACCAATTCATATCATAACACAGTTTTTTAAAGAAAATTAGAAATTCTTGGAATCTTCTTAATATTCTTATAGGCATTTTTTAAAGATCATTTCATCTTGAGAAATGAACAATCTTACATAATTAATATCAATGTTATAGCTGTTTACAGATATTCTCTAAGTACAAAATTTCCTAGCATATTCTCTTTTTCTGACTATACTTGAGAATGTATTAGATATAGGAAAAACTCTCCTTTGACCAAAAACAATATCTGATATAAACGTAATTAACAGGAAGTTTGTGCTTAAATTGGCTCTCACATACAAATACATGGTATTCAGTTAGTGCCACTGTGGCATTAAAGACTTGGTCATCTGATTACCTTTCCAGGATTTGGTTGTGTGCAAGGAGCATCACTGATATCACATACTCAACCATCTGCTTGGCTTCTTAGGCTATCCTGAAATTTCAGCTACGTATTCCTGAGGAATGCCACCACTCTCTAATCTCAGGAAAAGCTTTTTCATAATGCTGAAGGAAGAAGATGCAGTTATTTTTCTCACATATGTTTGTTTTTCTATTTTCATCTTCACTAATTATCTCAATATTTTTTATCTTGTTTGCCAGAGAATCATTTCTGAGTTCTCTGAAGACTCTCTAGCATTATTCTTGCAATGATAGAAAATTCCTACATTAAAGGAGCATGAACAGTGAGACTTAGCCATGACTCTAGAAAGGAATTGTCTAAGTTTGTGTGAATCCATTCCAATAAATGAAGTATTCCCTAATAGAAACTTAGTAAAGATTTAAACTTGGTAAATTAGTACTATTTTCTCTAGTCTACTGATTTCTTGGATACCTGGTTAGACATAATATGTGCCCATTGTCATGGATTTGGTATTTTTGGATGCTCAGATAACTATAATTATACACTCATTCCTCAACATTATGAAAACCAGTCTCTGAGGCAGACTTCCTGACACACAGCGTAATTATTATCCTGTCACTGTAGACTACATTTTTTTCCTTCTACTATTCTTGTTGCCATTTCATCCTCAAACATTTTATAAAATTGTGAGAAAATACAGCTCTTCTGAATGCCTTTCTATATCCATGAATGCTTTCCTTCTACTTTAGAATCCTAACCAGTAACTAGTAACTTTTCACTCAGCTAATCACATGCATACGTAGGGCAAGCACTTTTCTCTTCTTTCTCTATATTGCACTTTATTGGCTTATTTATAATCCACTCTCATTTATTACTGTTGCTCTCAGAGATGAGGAGAAAAAGAGATTAAAAACAGAACAGAAGATCTAGGTAGCAAAAGCAAGGTAGCATATTTGTTTTCAAATATTTCAAGTCTATAAAAACCAAAGAAGATTTATTATAAATATTTTCCAAGTAGGAAAAAAGTCAGCCGCAGATACCTTGCAACTAAATAGCAAAAAGTATCTATATATTGATATATAGATATAGATATCCATTTGTAGCATACAGAGGAAATCTACACCCTTCTTTTAATCCTTGCTTACTTATTGGCAGAAGAAAATTTTGGAAACATGAATATAGAAGTTTCTAGGAATAACTAATTTGATTTGGAATACTTATCCAATTATGCTTGTTCACATAATTGAACTGAAAAATGGAAAACTATATCATTACCAGCTTTCTAGTTTTGACATGAGACCTTTCAACTGAATCACTCCAATTCACGAATTCTGAATTCCCCACTGCTTTGTGAATCTTTTCTATTTCCTTTTCATATTGTATTTCTACCTTGGGAAATTCTTCCATTTTTTAAACTTCTCAAATACTTCAATTTTACGTATCAAAAATGTCAAACAACACTTTTTGAGAAACTCATATGAAAAACTGAGAAGATGATGAAGATGGTTCTCAAAAGAATGTATAATATTCTTTAAAATAAAAAGGACTGTATTATTAATTACTACATTTTTATCTATAAAAATCATAAAATATACTCATAAACTGGAGAATTCAATTGTCAATTGTTCATGTTTGCTAATTCAATCTTTGTGCATTTATTACACTAGAAATAAGAAACTGTATGACATACCTTCTTTCTGAAATATTTATAATGTTCTATTATCTTTCTACCCCTTTTCCATTTCTCATCATCAACACTATCATCATTCATTTATTTACTCATGTATCTCATATTTATGTTAATCAATCATTATGTATTAGACAGTGCATATAATTAAAAAGAAGACATACCTCTTGTTCTCCTGGAACTTATCTAGATAGATAAACAAATACATAAGTGAATTATTTGAGATATACAAATAAATACATTGATTCTTTCAATGTAAGTAAAAAGGGGAAATAAAAGATTATAGAAGAAGGTGTAAGAGCATAAGAACACGAAAGAATGTAAGTGTTTTGACAGGTCAGGGAAAGATTATGAGAAGAAAGTGATATATTATCTAAGGATAAAAGAAAGAGTAGGATATGGTCATTTGGAAGGGGTAATTAGAAGAAAGGAGGAAGGAATATTTCAAGAGATTAAATGATTTATGTGCCTCACAGAGATGTAAAACAATTACATGTAAATAAAAAAAAATAAAAGATAAATAAAAAGTTGAAAAAAAAAAATCCTAGCACAAAGTAGTCATGGAAGTGGAACCTAGAAGTCTACTGTTAGTGATAAAACTCTGGTCTGAGAAATCATGCCTATAGAGGTAGGAAGTGGAATAAAGATAAAGAAATGAGGTTGAAAGATGAAACGCGGCCTAATGAGGATGGTCCCAATAAGGCATTTGCAGACAAGAGAAGAATAAAACAGACCAACATATGTTTCAAAAAGATTATTCTGCATGTAATACGGAGAATTTCTTAAAAATGTACAAAATTATCATCAGAAATTAGGGGACAATTTCAATAATTTAGTTAAGAGATTACTATTGTCTGAATTGGGGGTTTGGTGGAGTAAATGGGCTAAAGTAAATAGAACTGAGAGATATTTAGAGCTGGAGGATAAAACTTCATGACTGATTGAGGAGAATGCTAGCAATGGATAACAAAGAAAAGGGACCTGAAGATAATTCTCAAGTTTCAGGCTTGAGAAAATGGAGGGAGCTAGCGGGAGAAACTAAGGAACTGCTTTGGCAGCTGCTCACAAATGAAGGTGACAGATAACGAGAGTGGGTGGGGCCCTGTGCTGTTACAGGGGATCCAGCAGGGCGTGGTTTACATCAGCGTCGCTCTATCTTCGAGTTCACGTACTTAGCACTGGATGCTGTGTAATACAAACTAAGACGATGCTCTGATCCTAAGAGAGCATTCTAACACAGAAAGCTTTCTATGAGCAATCTCCACATCCCTACACAAAGGACTCAAAGATGAATAGACAGGTAGAAAAGGACATTGAAAGGACCGTAAGGCTAAAGGCGTATGGAAGTAAGAAAGCAAGAGGAGGTATTTAACAGGACTTGGAGGGGAGAATGTGAATAAGTTCAGGATGTCTGGAAAAGATGCAGAATGAACAGGCAGGTGTGAGATCAGGAAGTTTTAGTCTGTTCCCAGGTTATGTCAGCATCTTATCCTCAAAAAATAGTCCATAAGGAATTCTTAGAATGGATTTATGTAATGCATGTGATTCACAAAGATATCACTGACACTGTTGAAAATTAATATCTGAAGTGAGAGATACAGGACTCTGAGAACCTTCCCCAAAGAAAAGAAAAAGGCTTGGAGACTATTGCAATAGTGGAGTGAGAGAAAATAATAGCTATACTTGGATGGCAGTGGAGAGCAAGAAGGGAGGACAGGAAGACAATCCTGCCACAACTGCTGAGTTGAGCAGTTGCAATCTTGTGGCCTGCAAAGTCTGAAATATTTTGTACCTGCCCTTTAAGAGAGAGTTTGTTGTCCACTGGCACAGACTGCTCTTTTTGTAGAAGCAGAGGTGGTAAATTATGAAGAAAAAAAAAAAAAAAAAAAAAGAAGAAAAACCTAAGAGGAGTTTCATGTTTTGGGATGGGCCATGAATGAATATGTTTATGAATTGAGGAGAAGGAGACATTAAAATAAAAAAAAAAATAAGATAAGTATGGGAGAAAGGTCCCAGACATACAGAAAGTAGAGGATATAACCTTAATAGAAGGAGAGACCTTTCCTCACAACTAAGAGTGGGGGATATTTACAGTGGGTTTTGATGGAAATTTATTAGTTATGGGAGAAGAAGGAAGACTAAAACACTCATATCTAGTAGCTTTTTATTCTCTAAAGTAGTAAGAAAAACTATTTGCTGACACTAAGAGAGAACTAAAAAGGAACTTGTGAAGAAAGGGGCATTTTTGAAAAACCACTTTAGAGGATTGCAGGAAGGAAAGCAAAGGAAATACTCTAGCACACTTGGACGTCCCTAGGTCTGGATCAACTTAGAAACCACAGGTTAGTAGCAGCACTTACTGGTAGAACTGTATGACAGCTATTAGTTCTCTTTCCAGATACTTTGAAATATAATCATGAGAAAATCCTATTTTAAAAGTTTTAAAGTAAAATTTAACTCCAGGAACTTGACTTCAACACTAATAGATTTCAACTGGTTTTTGAATTTTAGGTAATATAGTACACTCTTTTGAGACTAGATAGTCTTTCACTGAGGTCACAATTTATAGTAAGAACATTATACGTATGAATGAGGAAGGTCAGAGGGTCAGAGAGCTATTGCGTCATCAAGACTGAACCATGTCTACAGTGGGGGCCAGAGAGTAGTGCAGCAATAATACATGATGCTCTGTGAGGCCAACACACATAGAAACTTACTGTGTTCACATCCAGAGACCTGAGTATAGCAGGCCTGCATGTCCTCATGATACGGGGCTGGCTGAAGTGGTGGTGAGTCATGGCATTAAGACTCTTTGGGGATGCCATATTTCTCTCTCTCTTTATTTGTCTCTCTTACAGAGAAAAATGAACAAAATTAAAAAAAAAATCTTTCTTTACAATAAAATAGCAGAAATATACAATTCCACACAGAGGTGGAGGTGAGCTTCAATGAAGAAAAAAAGAATATAAATACCTGAATAATATGAGGTAACTGTGCTATTATATTTAAAGGGTTTTATTCATTGGTTTGTTTATTTTTATTAAAATGTTGCACTCAAGGTAAAACAATCATGAGTATAAGATATGGCTTAAAATTAAAGACAGAAAAAGAGGACTTATGTTTAATTATCTATCTATATAAATGTACACACACACACACACACACGTATATGAAAAAATTGTTGGCCTAGACATGGTGGTGCAGGTGGTAGCACTCAAGATTACAATGCTAGAAGCTACTTGGTGACCACTGTTTAATCCCCCACCTGGCCAACCTGAAACACATCAGGCATATGCTTAATTGCCCAAGAAAGACAGGGGGAAAAGAATCTCAGCATGACAGGAGCCTATGGAGAGGTACTCCTCGCTTCCCCATTCTCCTCGTCTCATGCATTCACTATTCTGAACAAAGAAAAAAATGTTGTTAATTATTCAAACAGGAATACAGTTAGAAACATAAAATGAATATGGCTAAAGCATCTACCTATATCTTTACTGTACATGTAACATGAAAGATGACCCATTCCAAATATATAAATTTAGTCAAGAATTCAATAATAATCTTAAATTCATATCTAATCTGATGGAAATTTTAGGTAAAATTCTAACCTGCCAACTATTGTCTCAGACAATCCCATATAAATCTATGTCTCCATAAATTTCTGATGTACCTAAAATCTTTGTAGGCATTCAAATCATTTAATATTTATAATCTAAGTTATAATCTCCTAGGTAACAGTGACTCTATCTTTTACATATGTATAATTCTGCGCATTATCTTACATAGAAGAATTTCAAAAATAATAGTTGATTTTATCTTTCTTTCTATTCTGATTTTAGTTTTTTTAAATTGTAATAGAGAATTCATAGAAATGTACAAACGACTCTCATATACAATGGTGAACTGGATGTACCACTAGTTGTAAAACTACAATCTAACCTAAATATAGTATAATCCTCTAAGAAGTTTCTCATGTATGTTCTCAAAGTTCTTTTTAGAAGTAAATACTGTTTTGATCTCTATCATAATGACTTGAAGTTCACTTGGATACAAAATGTTTTCTTTACAATGAATGTAGTAAAATCAAGTATTTATTTTCTTAGATAGCCAGTCACAAAGATAACAGAGGTTATTTCAATGTAAATTTCTCAGTCAGGCTTTCTACAATGACTAAGTTCACTAGATAATTACCACTAGCATCAGCTCATTTTGTGTTGTGCTGTGTGGACCAGAAATAAAAAGCCTCATTTAATGGCAGCCCTTCAAAAGCATTACTCAAGAGTCATGATCAAGTTCTAATTATTATGGAGTGTGTACTGAATCTCAAATAAAGTCGGAGTCTTTGAAGGCAAAGAAAGCCTACATTATATGCCCCTAAGTTAATGAAGACAAAAATTCAAGGTTTATACATTGACGGCAGCTACAAAAGCTTTGATAAAATAATAGCCTTACTCTTCTTCTCATATAACAGCGATGCCTCTGTTACAGAGCTTCACAGTCGTTTGGTAGATTGAACAAAATTGATGAATAATGGCTTTCTATTAGTGTGCAAAATAGCAAGGTCATTCACTTCATTCTAGTGTAGCCTGTCATATTTTCCAGACTTTTAAAAACCAGAAACAAAGTCTTCATGTGTCCTGTGTGATAGCATAGTGCATACGCACAGGGCACACTCCTCCAGGGTACTTTAATCCATAAAGTATGCATGTTCCGAAATGTTGAACAGTAAATGGCAGAGTTTGCATTGTACCTTATTTCAATCTTGGATATGTTCAAAGAGGAGTAGTAGAATTAGAACGAACTTGTTGGGGGAATTAGCGAATTGTGCATAAATGGGTTAAGATGTATTGATGGAGTCAAATGAAAGATTCCTTTCTTTAGAAAATATGTGTAGGGCGTGGTGGTGCCCGCCCTATGGCAAAAACCTATGGAGGCTGGAGGATTGCGGCATCGAGTCCACCTCACTCTCTCTCTCTGTCTCTCTCGGCGAGTGCACGATTTTAAAAAAAAAAAAAAAAAAGAAAATATGTGTAGAACCCACGGTAGGAGGTCTGTGCTGTATATGTATGTTCTTTACAGAAAACAAAGAGAATAAGAATTCCTACCTCAATAATGATTAAATATAGCAAGGAAGACAATACATACAAATAACAATGGCTAATAAAGGTCTTATTATACATAAGAAGATCAATATTAAAATCACTGTTTGTCCAAGACTGGATGGCAAAACCTCAAAGTACATTGGAATAGCCAAAAACTGTCCTGGTGGTACAGAAATATCCTAATTTTAAAATTTCTACTAGTACCGGGAACCAGCAGTTAGCGTAATGGCTATGTCACTGGACGCCCACGTAGCCAACCGCGGTTCACATCCCAGACCCAGTGGCTTAAATCTCATGCTGGGCGCATGTGCGTGCGTGCCCAAGATTCTGAGAGGAAAATGGAGGAGAAGGGATTGCGGCGTGACCATCCCCCCTAGGGAGTGATTTCTCCCTTTCTGTCTCTCTGTCTCTCTCTGTCTGTCTGGCGAGTGCACGCGCCCTATATCGAAAACCTCTCAAAAAAAAAAAAAAAAAAAAAAAAAAAAGAATTTCTACTAGTACCAGCCCTCCCTCACCCCTAATGTCACAAATTAAAACATCTGTCACTGCTGTCCAATGAAACTCATCTCCTCTGTGTTTTATACACTCCAACTTCATGCAGTATGCTCTTTCCCACTTAAAAAAAACATTTCTTTCTCTTCTTCTTTGGTTATTTCCTGAAGGATTTAGCTCTGAGTTGACCTTATCAAAGAAGATTTCCCTAGTTCTGTACACTTTGTGAGCATTTTTCTTTCGTCAACATTCATATTTCAGTATTCAGGTATGCATCTCAAAATAAATTGTTGTGACCTGCAAGAAAATATTACATTTCCTCTCTTGAAGAAAATTCCACAAATGAAGAACAATGTTTTATTGGGTTAGCGTAATGAGCATCTAATACGGATAAAACTATTCTTAGTATCCCCCCTAATACATATAGCGAAAAAAAAAAAAACCTCTCCAAAAAAAAAAAGAATTCAAAACGCTAATTGGGTCAGTAAACAGGTGAGTGGAGGGGTAAATGTTGCTTCTGTGATGAGGAAGCTTGCTGCAGCGGAACTTGGAGACAGGGTCAGAAGTTTCAGATGTGAGTCTCACATCAACCACTGAAAAACTGCAATTCTGACCAAACAAGATCTGAAGGCACTAAAAGAGACACAGTACAAAGTACCAATCTGAAGAAAATCATGCAGTTTAGCTTCCTACCAAGTGATCCTGCTTAGTAGATAAGGAATTATAATGCACCGAATCATTGCTTAGTGAAGAATAACAAGGCACGACAGTATTTCCTGTAGCCATAAAACAAAAGGAATGATGCCGAAAGGATGAGTTTTGACAAGAGGTTGAAAGGTAGTCAGCATGGCAAAAGAAGACAGGAATTGAAATAGACTTGAGTTTCACTTTGAGAATAATATAATAACTTTGAAACGAGTCATTTCCATGAATCTGTTGAGGGATGATTAAAATCTACAGAAATAGAGACCCTAAATGTAGTTAAGCTTTCAAGAAGACTGGAGCAATGGATATAGAGATGGATAAAGATGCTGAAAAAGAATCTAAAGGCATGTAAAGTCAAGTTTTTGTTTTATTTTATCAGTTTTGTTTTGTTTTGTCTGCAGATAGGGCAGATAATATAATCTCACAAAGAAAAACTGAAGTATTTTAAAAGAGCCACAATGGCATCCTTTATTTTGATTGTCCTACATTTCAAAAAAGCACAAATATGATTTTGCTATATAATGCTTATCATAGGCAATTGTTTATTCATGCCTTACACAGGAAATAGGAGCAGTTTATTCTGTCACTTTTGTTTATAAGTTGTTACAAGTTGTTTATAAATAACTACATTCTTTGAGTGACTTTGAACTTTGTTTAGAAAAAGTTTTGTCATATAGTGTGTTATGCCAATCGTTTGATTGTGTTTGATTGCTTTGCTTCTTGTGCATATTAATATGTGCCTTCAATGTCACTAAAAAGAAATCAAAAACTTCAAATTTGCGTTCAGAACCATTCAAAGAAGGTTGTAATAATATCACAGAAATTTCTGTTCTTGGCATCCAAATGAGAAATAAAATGTTGACTGGATTGCTAATTGATTGATTATAACAGGAGCCAACAAAATATGTTCAGTAGGCAAAAGTAGGTCTGTTACCTCTTTTATAATGTTGTATTAGCATATAGTTAAACCACGCTTTCTTTCACATACACACAAAAGCCCAGCTGAGTAATTGTGACAGAGACAGTGTGCTCCCCAAATCTAAATTTTGTAGTATCCTTTTAAGAAAGACATTGCCAGTATCATAGTTTTATACATCTATACTGTAGATAAATTTTAATCCTTAAAGTAAGTTTTAAATATGTGCTTTCCCAGATTATATTTGTTTACATTGACACTACTAATTCAACAAAAATGTACTGAACAGCAGTCAAAAGAAGAAAATTCCTAGAATTCATACAGATGACATTTTATTTATAATCAACTAGACCATTAACAATTATCAAGTCAATAAAACAATCAGGAAACTAACAAAATTAATGAGAATATATATATATATATATAATCATGATAATTATTTTTATTTAACTTTATTTATTCTAATTTGATCAGAGAGGGACAGAGAGAGAGAGAGCAAGCCACCAGGTCCACAACTCGAACTCCTGTTGACTGTGTGTGAGTCCAGTGCCTCTAACCACCACGCCACCTGCTGGCCCCAAGAAGATATATTTTTAAAATAGTTTGCCAGGTGATCATTTACAATGTAGATGAAACTAAGAAGAAAAGTGAATAGGGGGACCAGCAGTTAGCGTAATGGCTATGTCACTGGACTCCCATGTAGTCGACTGCGGTTCAAGTCCCGGACCCGGTGGCTTAAACTCACGCCGGGCGCGTGTGCGTGCGTGCCCAAGATCCCAAGAGGAGAATGGAGGAGAAGGGATTGCGGTGTGGCCATCCCCCCTGGGGGGTGATTTCCTGCTTTCTGTCTCTCTGTCTCTCTCTGCTGTATGTCCAGTGCACGCGCCCTATAGCAAAAAAAACCTCTCCAAAAAAAGAAAAAAAAAAAAAAAAGTTAATAGGGAGGGTTATCAGGTTAGCGGGATTAATAAGCACACATTTACCACTTTAAATCAGGTTCTAAGCTTGTGCTTGAATAAAATGAAATTATCAAACAGTAGACCTAATAAAGCAAAACTACTCTCTAACTCAAACATCTATGATCTGTTTATACATGTAGTACAGACAATCATTCAAATATCTCTTCGGCCTTCATTTTTAACTTGACATTTTAATTTTAATTTCTGAGCCCACAGTTCAGAAAATGAAGCAAGACCAAAAAAGAATCATATTATTCAAAATCAATCCCCACAGGAGGTTCATCACATTAAGCTATTAGTAGTCCTATGATTTTGCACAAATTTAATGTTTATATCCAATGCATAATCCTTCTACAATATGCTGTGAGAAAGTAAGCTTGGTATAAAACTGTTCATGCTAGCTAGCAAATAATAATAGGACAATAATATTTCAATGCATTTCAAAGGCAAGGGGGGAAAAGCTAATAATATCTTTCTCCCCAAAAGTAAGGATTTCACTCATGACTTAATCATTGTTAGCCTTTGAAATACTACTTTAAGCAAGATGAAATAACTACCTATAAACCACTACAATTCAATAATAATTTCATTTTATTTTTATTGCTTTGGCAATGCACAAAGTAAAATTTTTTTTCTTTTTTTTTGGAGAGGTTTTCACTATAGGGCGCTTGCACTCGCCAGAAAGACAGAGAGAGACAGAAAGCAAGGAATCACCCCGCAGGGGGTATGACCATGCTGCAATCCCTTCTCCATTCTCCTCTTGGAATCTTGGGCACGTATGCATTCGTGCCTGGCGTGAGTTTAAGCCACCAGGTCCGGGACTCGAACTGCAGTCGACTACATGGGAGTCCAGTGACACAGCCATGACACTAACTGCTGGTCCCCATAGTAAAATAATTTTTGCTAAAATTTTTTTAAATGAGGTATGTGGATCAAATTCAACAAATTTAATCTCCTTTTATGTGTACCCAAAGCAACAATATAAAAATCAAATGGCTGCATCATCAGGTGGCATGGTGGTTAAGGACACTGGACTCTCACATGACCAACTGTAGTTTGAGTCTTGGATCTGGTTGTTTGGTTTCTCACTTTCTCTCTCTGTCCCTCTCTGATAAAATTAAAATAAAAAATAAATAAATAAATAAAGTTAAATAAAATAATTATTTTTAAAAATTCAAATGGGAATAGTGTTTTACACTGGGACACCTTGAATTTTCAAAGTTCCTTTAGATTGTCAGTACAATTCTGCTTCTCTGAGCAGACTCCTCATGGATACTGGGAACTAGATTTTTCAGGGAACAGGAGAAATGAAGATTTTCTACTCATAATTCAGCCTCCAGCAAGCAGAGCTAGTGTGGCAGGAGAGTTGAGCCCTTCTCTGAGCAGACTCCTCATGGATACTGGGAACTAGATTTTTCAGGGAACAGGAGAAATGAAGATTTTCTACTCATAATTCAGCCTCCAGCAAGCAGAGCTAGTGTGGCAGGAGAGTTGAGCCCTTCTCTGAGCAGACTCCTCATGGATACTGGGAACTAGATTTTTCAGGGAACAGGAGAAATGAAGATTTTCTACTCATAATTCAGCCTCCAGCAAGCAGAGCTAGTGTGGCAGGAGAGGTTTTCCTTTTCTCTATGGATTGACTGGTATCTTTTGTCAAAAATCAGTTGACTCTCTGTTTTGGGGTTTATTTCTGGGATCTCTATCCTATTTTACTGGTTAACCTGTCTGATTTGTGTTAATACCAGGCTGTTTTGATTATCACAGATTTATAATATATTTTAGGGTCAGGGAGTGAGATGATACATACTCCACCCTTCTGGCACAGGATTGCCTTGAGAATACAGGGTCTTTTATGATTACAGAAAAATTCTATGATTATCTTTTCTAGATCTGTGAAGAATGTCTCTGGTAATTTGATGGAATTGTGTTAAATATGTAGATTAATTTGGGTAGAATTGCTATTTTGACTATGTTAATTCTTTCAATCCAGGTACATGGAATGTTTTTCCACTTTTTTGTGTCTTTTTTTCATATCTTTTCAAAGATTTTTATAGTTTTTTTTTTTTTTGTAAAAATCTTTGTCTTCCTTGGTTAGGTTTATCCCTAGGTATCTTATACATTTTTGTGGCTATAATAGAAGGGATAGAAGGGATTCCTTTCTTCAGTTCTACCTGTCAGCTTGTTGTTCATATATAGAAGTGCTGTAGATTTTTGGATATTGATTTTGTATCCTGCCACTTTACTATATTCATTTATTACTTTGAGAAGTTTTTCATGGATACCTTTAGGTCTTCTATGGATACCATCATGTCATCAGACAAGGAAGATATTTTCAACTCTTTTCCCTACTTTAATGACTTTTATATTATTTTCTTTTCTGATTGCATTGGCTATGACTTCAGGATTTTTGAAAAGGAGTGGAGATAGTGGGCAGCCTTGTCTTGTACCAGTTTTAGCAGAAAAGCTTTCAGCTTCTCCCCATTCAGTATAATGTTAGCTATAGTTTTTTCATATATGGCTTTTATTGTGTTGAGAAATGACCCTTCTATGTCAATTTTGCTGAGTCTTAATCATAAAGGGATGTTATATTTTATTGAATGCTCTTTCTGCATTGATTGAAATGATCATATGCTTTTTATCTTTCTTTCTGCTAATATAGTGTATTACATTTATGATTTTGCATATTTTAAACCACCTTGCATCCCTGGAATAAAGTCTACCTGGTTGTGATGAATAATCTTTCTGTATGTTGTTGGATATGATTCACAAGTATACTGTTGAAAATTTTTGCATGTATATTTATCAGAGATATTGGTCTGTAGTTTTTCTTCTTGTCATGCCTTCATCTGTTTTGGAAATAAGGATGATGGAGGCTTCATAAAATGAATTTTGATAGTTTTCTTCCTTTTAGATCTCTAGAAATAATTTGAGTAGAATGAGGGTTAAGTCTTCCTTAAAAGTATTGCAGAATTCAGAAGTAAAGACATCAGGACCTGGGCTTTTCTTTGTTGGGAGGTCTTTTATTACTGATTCAATCTCATGGCTTGTTATGTGTCTATTCAGGCTTTCTATGTCCTCCCAATTCAATCTTGGTATATTATGTGCATCCAGAAATTTACCCATCTCATCATGTTCTCTTGTTTGTTGGCATATAGTTGATCATATAATCTTCTAATGAAGTTTTGTGTTTTTATTGTGTCTGTTGTAATATTGCCTGATTCATATGTATTTGATTTATCTGGTTTCATTCTTTCTTCTTCTTTATCAGTTTAGCTAATGGCATGCAGATCTTGTTCATCTTTTCAAAGATCCAGTTTTTGTTTTCATTTATTTTCTGAATAGTTCATTTATCTTATATTTCATTTATTTCTGCTCAAATGTTTATTATTTCTTTTTCCCTTGCATTTTTTGGGCTTCTTTATTATTTCTCCAACTCCTTGAGGCATGGGGTTAGGTTGTCTATTTGCTACCTTTCCATCTTTTTCCTATGTGCACTAATTTCTATGAATATTCTGCTTATGACTGCTTTTGTGGTGTCCCATAGATTATGGAAACTCATTTACTCATTACCACTTGTTACCATAAATTTTTTTGATTTCAGACTTAACTTCTTTGGTAGTTGACATGTCATTCAGAAATAGATTGTTAAATTTCCACGTATTCATGTATTTTTGAGGATTTTCCTGAAATCAACATCAAGTTTTGGGACCAGCAGATGGCGAGATGGCTACACCGCAGTTCAATTCCTGGACCAGGTGGCTTAAACTCACTCTGGGCATGTGTGCATGCATGCCCAAGATCCCAAGAGGAGAATAGAGGAGAAAGGATTGTGGTGTGATCATCCCCCGGGGGGGGGGGGTGATTTCTCATTTTTTTGGTCTCTTTGCCTTTCTCTGTCTTTCTGGTGAGCACACGCACCCTTTAGCAAAAACCTCTCTCAAAAAAAAATCAAGTTTAATTCCATCATGGTCATAGAATATTCTAGATATAGTTTTTATGCCTTTGAATAGGTAAAGGCTTGATTTATGCCCTATCATATGATGATCAGTCTTTGAAAAGGTTTCATATAGAGGTTAGAAAAATGTGTATTTTGTAGTCTTAGAGCTGAATGTTCTATAGATATCTGTCAAGTCTATTTGATTTATAGTATCGTTTAGGTCCTGTATCTCTCTGCTTATATTTTGTCTAGATGATCTGGGAGATAATGAGGTGTTGAGATCCCAAACAATTATAGTGAAATGGTACAACCTATCTCTCTTTTTAGGTATAGCAGACTTTCCTTCACATATTTAGGTTGTCCTGAGTTGGGTATATAGATATTTATAAGTATTATGTTTTCTTGATAACTTAGCCCATTTACTACCCTTCTTTGTCTCTTCTGAAAATTTTTGTCTTAAAGCCTATTTTTTCTGAAATCAGTATCATAACTCAGCTCTTTTTTTGATTTCTGTTTGCATGGAAAACTTTTTTCCAGCCCTTCACTTTTAGTCTATGTATATCTTTATCCATAAGGTATGTTTCTTTTAGGCAACAGATACAGGGTTTCTATGTCTATGTTTTTGTTTTTGTTTTTAGTCCATTCAGTCAGTCTGTTTCTCTTGATTGGTGAATTTAATCCATTAACATTCAATGCTATTATCGATATATCCAAACATGTTCCTATCATGAAGTAACCCATTTTTTTGGTTGCTTTTTGTTCTCTTATTTCTGTCTGTCTCTTTTTAGTTTTCTTGGTATAGCACTCCCTTCAAAATTTCTTGAAGACCTGGTCTGGAGCTGATAAGTTCTTTCAGGTTTTGTTTATCTGAGAATGTTTTTATCTTTTTTCCCATATGAAGAATAATCTTGCCAGATACAGTAATCTTGGTTGAAATTGATTTTCATTTAGTGCTTTGACTATATTTGCCCATTCTTTCCTTGCTTGCATTGTTTTCAATGAGAGGTCCTATGTTAACCTGATGAGATAATCTTTGTACGTAACTTGATGTTTCTCTCTTGCCAATTTTAGTATCTTGCTTCGTCTGTGGTTTTGGTCAATCTGGCTATGATGTGTCTTGGAAAAGATCTTCTTTGGGGTCCTTTGTATTTCTTAGGTCTGTATCTTTGCATGTCTCTCTAGAACTGGAAACTTATCTTCCAGGATTTCATGGAATAGATTATAAATGATATTATTTTTTCACTTTCTGTGATACCAATTATCCAGATGTTTGAATGCTTAATGGCATCTAGTATTTCTCATTTTTGTGGTTATTTTCTCAATCTTTTTGATGATTTTTTCTACGTTAGAAGTTTCATCTTCTACATTTGAGATTCAATCTTCTGCTTGATCTAATCTGCTTTTAATACTTTTGAGGGTGATTTTAATTTCCTTGATTACAGTCTTCATCTCTAATGATTACATTTGATTCTTTTATATGTTGTCTATTTCTTCTTTCAAATTATGAAAGAACTTCCTCTTCTCCTGGAGCTCATTGTCTTTTCTCTCTTGCATCTCATTTCGTTTCATCACTATGAATATTCTGAATTATTTATCTGACATTTCCACAAGTTCCATTGTGTTGTCTGTGGATAATGAGGAATTGGTGTTTTCCCATAGATGAGAGATATTTTCTTGTTTGGTCATATTTCTTGGGCCACTGCAATGGTTTCTAGTCACCTGGTGATTTATACGCTTTTCCCTAAGTTCTTTGAGTTAATTCTGAGCATTGAATGGTGTGCAGGACAGGTGATTAGTGATCTCTCGCTTGATCTACCTCCCTGATGCTCACCAGCAACCTTCACTGTTGTCATTGGACTTGGATGATTCAAAGTTCTCTCGGTTTCTAGAGAATAGGTGTGCCTGTAACTGAGCTGCTAAACTTTAATTGAAGAAGACAGAAGGGATCATTTTGAGTGCTGCTTGCTTCAGAAGACACTGTGATCTTAGAATTCCGAGGTGTGTGGCAGGTGATGAGCCACAGACTCTCTGCACCTGAGTCTCCCTGGCACTCTTGAGAGTTCAAGGAGCAGGAAGGGGAAGAGGTCTTCGCAAAGTCCCAAAGAACACAACTGAGAGTTCAAAGGTGAGTGGACGAGGGAATGAGCCAGGGGTCTGTGCAGCACAGTCTTTCAGCCACAAAAGACCCACAATACAGCAAGGCCCGTTGTTGGAATGCACTTTCTCTAAATTCTAACTGATGTAACTCTTGACCATTTGCTTTTATTTGTTGGGCTCTATACTTTAAAACTGAAAAAAGTATTAACAGTTTCCAGGCCCTTGAGAGACCAGACATCATAAGTAAAAGGCAAGTCAGATCTCCTATAAAATTGTAAAAATGAGAATTGGTCCCTGTGCTTGGTATAATTTGCATTGCTTGAGTAAATAGTATACTTGCCATGACTCAGCAATACAGAACTTTTTCCAAATACTTAATCCAAATATCTGTTCTTTAGTCAAAGCAATAAAAAAAATGACTAAGCCCGTGGACCTAATAGTATAATATGAAAATATTCAACAAAAAAGAAGTAAGATACTGATTTAAGATGCAATACTAGAAATGTCTCAGGATTCCAAGGCTAGCACTGTCATTATCAATAAGATAGCTGTTTATAGTAACCCTAAAGGTATCTAAGGGAATGCGAGCATATAAGCAGGAGGGCAAATAATAGGAATGAAAATTGCTAGGTATAAGAATAAAAAATCCCTTCTATTAAGAAGGCTTTATGTGTTACTGATAATGATCATATTTGTTTCCCACAGCATGAGTCACATATAAAAGTAACTTAAAAATATAATGAATTACAAGGAAAAAGAAGAAATTTGTTTGTACTTACTGTGAATAGCTTTCCTTGGGCAGAGCAGTCATGCTTAAGATTCAAACAAACGGCAGCCCAAATTATAATAAAATACATATGCTCAGAAAATATCTTGAAGAGTTGAATTTCTCAAATTACTGTTACCAAATGCCATATCAGTCAGCGTTTAGAACAGAAAACAGACACATTCTTGGAATTCAAACAGGGAGAGATTTACTAATTAAGGACTTCCAGAATCACTGGAGGATCAGAGGAGTTGGAATCAGGGAAGTTACTACGGGACTACTAATTTCAGAGTCACACTGCAATAGTTGAGATGTAGAGTCAGGACACTGCTACTGCTGCTGGCTATGCTGTTTCTGCCACAGGCCTCCACATCCAGGGTTCTGCCTTGCCATGTGGTGTGCAGACGTGCCAACCCTCTCTCCTTTCTGGCATTGCTTAGCTTTGTCACCAACAGGAAGCTGACCAGTACCCCACTTGTGACTTTCAGAAGCTTGCACAGAGATGATAACTACAAGGAAATATGATCATGATAAAAGGAGAATGGAATAGATATTGAGAGAGCTAGACCAGATACTGGTCCTGAACTCTTATTCATAATTCCAAAATTCAAAAAAAATCTGAATTAAAAAGATTTTTTAAAAATGACCTACATTGCAAATCTGACTTGATAGGAACTAATTTGGCATTAAGATATGGCCTGAAAAGATTGGAAAGCCATATTTTATCTTTGTTTATCCTACTAAATATGAAATATATATGAATCTCTGCATAAATACCAATTTATTTGAATACAAGTTGACCTGATACTCTGAAAGTGCTATGACAGCAGAAATTACACCAAATATCAGAATGTCAAATAGACTGTGAAATCACACTCACATAAACTAGATAGACATCCTATGCAATATTCTCATAGTCAATATCAATCTTCATTAATAATTTCAAGAATATAAGTGATGTAAGACAAAGGAGAATCGGAGTAGTTCAGGCACTTCAAATTGCTACCGACTTTCTTTCTTGCCACACTAGGATATATTCTGGACCCAGCTTGCCAGACTCTCTAAACACATTGTGGCCACACATTTAAATTATAAAAATATGCTAAATTGCTTATGTCAAATTTTCTAGAGAGCTTAACCCAGTAAATCCATATAATCCAGATTTATGTACCATAATTAATCTTGGACAGCTAGGCCCATCCTGCTGAAAGGATTGCATGGATAAAGATTCTAACTCTGGTGGACTAGGGTACTTTATGTCCACATGGCAGCTCACGCTTAAAGTCCTCAGGCCTGGTAGGTTGAAAATTATGCCAGGTGCATGTGCATGCTTGCCCAAAGATCTCAGGAGGAGAAAGGATTGTGCGGCAAGTGATTTCTCACTTTTCCTCCTCTGGTGAGCGCAGCGCCTTATGGCAAAACCAAAACAAGCAAACAAACCAAAACAGATTCTAATGCTGTTTACATTTAGTTTATTATCCAAAAGGTTGATAATTGCTATATTTACAATATTTGATTTTTTCTGTAAGGTGATTTCCTCAGTTTTCTACCCCGCAATGAAAGAGAAAAAAAGAATGATCTGCAGACGAGTTGCATGGCCATTTCTTCCCAACATATATGGTCTTATTTATTTATTTATTTATTTATATTTTATTATTATTATTTTTTTCATTTCATTTGTCTTTTTAAAATATGAGAAAAGGACCAGCAGGTAGCCCGAAAGTTAAGGTGTTGGATCTCACACGGTCGACCATACCATTCAAATTCTGGACCTTGCAGCTTGAAAATCATGCCAGGCGTGTGTACATGCATTCCCAATACCCTGAGAGAAGACTGGAGGAGTAGAGATTGAGGTGTGGCCTTCGGAGAGGGGGACATTTTTCACTTTTTCTTTCTCTGTCTCTTCCCACTGAGCACACACACACCCTATAACAAACAAAAACAAACAAAATCTCAAACATATTCTAAATTCCAAAACACCTCAGTTCGTAACATAAAGGATAAGCAGTTTTGAACCTACTCTGTCACAGCAAAGCACTTTGCTTTTTTAATGACCTTCTGCATCCTCCTATGCATAGCTCATCTTCTAGACATAACACTTACCTCTTATCTAACCCAAGTTATCTGTCCTTTGTATGAACGAGGATCCCCTCACAATTTCAGAAGACGAGGCGTAAAGTTGGATTTATGCATCCAACTGTATGTATCTCTGTCTATTCTCTAAGAAATCTAACATTGCTCCCAGATGTCAAACTTGGGCTTTGGCTCTTATATATTAGAAACTCTTTATACTCATTTGCTTTGTTTCTGGGTTGGGCTGGATTAGTGGCTCTCAGCCTGGGTCCTGTGCCCTTGTGAAAGATTCGTTGTGAATCCATAGACTACTTTCATATATTAAAAAGTGTGATATTTATTATTGTGGTTAATAGCTTGATAACCAAAGGTTTTTGTTCAAAATTTCAACTTTCTTTCCCATATCCTATTGTCAATAAGACAGGACATCTTAGCAAATATTAAAAATTAGTGTTTTTAATAAACTTCATGGTTGATACTCATACACAGCCTAATTTAAAGGCTATCATTTTAATCAAACCACATATGTACAAAAACAAGAATGTACAATTTCACCAAAATAGCAATCTTTTAAAAATTAGCTTACCTGAGAATTCTGTGTGCCATCCATATTTCATTTCATTTTTATTTTGGATTTTTCTGAGGACATATATGGCCACATTTTCTAGATGCTAACAATGTAGAAATGAATAAATAGTTTCTTTCCTCAGGTAGCTTATAGAATTGGGTGGATAAATAGACAAGTAAGACAAAAATTATAAACAATGTCTTCATGGAACTCTTTCTCTGTCTTCCTGTCTCATGAAGGAAATTATTAGGTAAACCTAAGAAAAAGAGTTTTTATTTTGTTTGTTAGTTCTTGTTTCAAGTAGTGTTTTTTCCCCCCATAAGGCACATACATTTGCTAAAGAGAGACAGAGAGAGACAATGAGAAATCACACCTTCCCCCAGGGCAGGCCACAGCACAGTATCTTCACTTCTATTCTCTTTGTAGGATTTTGGGCATGCACACTACCAGTGTGTTTTCTTAAAGCTATTGTGTCTGGGGACTTGATCCATTGAGTTGGCCATGGGGGTTCCAGTGCATTGACCACCATGCCAACTCTGGCTCATTTTTGTGTGCGTGATTGAGTTTTGTGATATGCAAAATGGAACTTTTAGGGATCTTTGGATAGAAAACTGATCACCAATTAATGAGCTGGATTATAGAATTATAATTTATTTATCTATTACTTTCATGAGAGAGAGAATAAGAGAGAGAGACAGGTACCGCTGACAGGGTTTGAATATGCTGCAATCTTTCAGCCTCCCAACCAGCCCAGATCACACATACTTGTGAACATGTATTGTGTGTTCAAGTAGACCAGGAAACAGTAATTAGATCTTCTACATGGCTTCACTATATCATAGCAGTGCCCTACTGCCTTTAACAATGTGATTGACCAAAGGATTACAGAATTATTTTTAAAACGCTGAGATTATATATATATGTGTGTGTGTGTGTGTGTGTGTGTATGTATGTATGTGTGTGTGTGTGTGTATGAGTATAGAAAATACTTATTAACTTAGGAAATATAACATTAATAGGCCTGTATTTGTATTCTTATATATGTATATATAGCCAAAGTACATATGAAAGTATATAGGTTCAAATTAGGATTTTGACAGACATATCCAAGGGCTATTCAAAAATTTAATTGAAAATTAACATTATAAGGAAACTATTCATGTATTTAATTTTTTTCCACCCAAATAAATTTGTACTTTAATTCAACTTTTCCAAACTTTCTGAATGATTATTCTAGGCATTGGGTATAAAGTAAAATGAAAGCATATCCTATACAACTCACAGTTTTATTGGAGGAAAGAGACAATTATTATAATATATAATTAATGCTAATAAAGGGATATTACATGTTTTATTAAAGCACACGAGAGACACTTAGCATAGAAAGAAATTGATATTCTGAAGCATTACCAACCTAATTTTTGTTGTGGGTGGTTGGAGGAACCATGTATCATTAAAGAGTGTGGAGTTGTGTCCTAAACTCCCCCCTGACACCTCCCATACCATAAGGCCCTGAGTGCAGCTGGTGTTTTCCATGGAACTGGGCTGAACAGACTCAGCATCATAACCAGGGGAAATGACTAATCATTTACTTTTCCCTCTAACTGCTGGAAACCCCTGCTGGTTCCTGGCATTCCTCCTAGTTCTGAAGTGATAATATAAGAGTAGTCTCCTGACAGATTCCTGAAAGTCTATAATTTTAGAGCTAGAAAGGGCATGAAAGATCATCAGCCACTCCCTTTTCATTATAGGTAAGGAAACTGAGGTGCTTAAAGGATCAGTGACCTTGGACAAACTCCAAGGGTGAGTTAGTTGCAGCACCTGGACCAACACTGATGTCTGGGCTCCTCAAATAGGCCTCTCCTTATGTAGGGAGGCCTCTGTCGAATGATGGCATTCTTCAGCTCTTTCTAGGACAGTCAAGATCATAGAGGCCACCTTCCACTTGTTGATCCCTTGTCTCCTAGTCCTAGAACTCTCAGATTCTGGTAGAACCAATGAACATTGTTATCATTTACACCAATTAAAGAAAAAGAAGACTTGGATAATTAAAGAATATACCCAGAGGACTGATTCCCCTTCCTCCTCCAAACATTTAGGGCATATCACCTCAGAGACTTGGCTAGAGATATAAAGAAGATATATATATATATATATATATATATATATATATATATATATACACACACACAAACACACATACACATAAATACACACACATACACACGTATATATACACATACATATGTATATTTTTAAAAAGAGAGATTTTTTTTAGTATTATTATCTGGTCAGGATGTGTGAATTGCCACACCACAATCCCTCCTCCTCCATTCTCCTGTTCCTATCTTGGGCACACACACACATGCACCCAGAATGAATTTAAGCCACTGGGTCCAGGACTTGAACCGTGGTGGATTATGTGGGAGTCCAGTGATGCAATCATTATGCCATCTTCTGGTCCCTACATATGTATTTTTTAATAGTAGAAATGATCATTTGTAATTTGTTCATACAAATTATGACTTGTGGTTTTGTAGACTGAAATACAGTTTAAGCCTACCTAATCCAAAAATCTGAAACAAAAAAATGCTCTAAAATATGAAACTTTTTGAACATTGCCATACATCCAAATGGAAAATTTCACACCTAATCTCATGTAATGGGTCTTCCTCAATATAGGACAATACAAAAATATTGAAAAAATTACCTTCAGTTGATGTATTCAAGATGTATGTGAAACATAAATAAACTTCATGTTGGTCCCTCCTGGTGGCACAGTTGGTAAAAAACTAAACTTCAGTGCCAGAAGCCACATGTTTTATAAGAAAAATGATAAATTTCCAAAAAACAGGTACATCAGACTTTCTATATCTCAGTAGGATGTTGTGGGTCCCAGCAGCATGAATTTTTTATGTGACTTAAAAAATAAATAATTTGGGGTCGGCAGGTGGCATGGTGGTTAAGGCACTGGACTCTCACCCCAATTCAAGTCCTAGACCTGGCAGCTTCAAATTCATGCCAGATGCATGTGCATATGTGCCCGAAATCCCAGGAGTAGAATGGAGGGAGAGATTATGGCATGGTCCTCCACCCACCAGGGGTGATTTCTCACTTTCCCTTTCACTGTTTCTCTGCCTTTATCCCATGAGAACCTGCATCCTATGGCAAAATCTTTAATAATAATAATTTTACCTTTGCAGATGTCAGGACAACTTTAGAATTTTAACCCTTCCTAAGTCCAGTGCAGAACACTTAATTCATCAGAGATTCCCTAAAATCAAGGAAGGCTTATTAAATTGGTGGAACTCCTATAGTAAAGGTATTAGAACCCTACCTTTTCATAACCAATTAACTGAGAATGTTATATAATTACATGGAATTACTTTATTAATATACATAACTGTATGTTTCACTTTTCATTTGAAGTCTTTCTTTTGAGAACACTGCCTTTTTGAAAGTCATCTCCAAGTTTCACTGATAGAGATTTTCATAATAGATTATATAAAGAACTGATTATTTTTTACCCTGTATTATCTCTAGGATGAATAAAATTATTGCAAATGTTTGGGAAGTAGGCTAAAATATTTTTATCAACTATGTGGGTTATATAACAAGCATTCATGTAAATTATAAAGTATTGGATGAAATCAAATAGGTTCATTTTTCTCTTTTAAATCCATTTTCAAGCAAAATCATAAATAATAGATTTAATATTAAAGTCTTTTAGAACACTTACATGTGTTCTTACACTTGTTTAAACTAGAAGACTATAAATATGCGTATTCCATACAGTTTCATATGTGAAGATTAATAATGTAACTTGCTTCCATATTTCTCTATGTCCTAAAATTATAGAAACTAATTTTAACTAACTATATATATAAGATCAGGAACATTAAAAGTACACAGTAATATGCCATGATTCATGCTAACAAAATTTTATGCCCAAAATATCAAAGATAAAGAAAAGTGATACCCTATTGGAAAGATATGGCATCTTGTTTACCTAAGACTAATTATACAAAAAAGAATATTATAATGTCTCCTTGATCTCTAAAGCTACCATTTATCTGATAGACAAGAAGGCAGTCACTTATCCTTTCACAACAGGTTTTTTTCTCCATCTGCAGGACGTTTCATGTTTATTTCTTGATAAGCAGCACTGACCCAGCAATTGTAACTAGTTAACACAATGATGTGAAGCATTTCTCTTTCTCAGGAATACCATTTATATTTTTTGCTTCAGTGCCTTGAGTTTGTGAAATAAAGAAAAAAATGCTGTCGTTCACATAATTTTTCTGTCAAACACTAATCAATGATCACTCTTACAGAAATAAAATATTATAGGTAGCCATTGCCTACTCCTTCATGAAGAGGTGGACTTGGCTGAAATTTGTTCTGTATCTGAGAAATCAAAATGGAAGGAGTAGATATCAGAATTAAAACCTTTATTATTAACCTAGATTTTTTAAGTGATATGAAAAAATAGTGTTAAATATTAATTTGGCTACTTCTAGGCTTGCCTTATGGTTTTACATTTGAAAATGTAGTCCCTTAGTATATTGCCATTAATTTCCTCACATGTAGTTCATTCTGACTACAACATTGATAATTATCTATAGATAGGTCCATGTGGACAGTTTATTGGGAAAATATGCAAATCTAAGAAAGTCTAAGATTTTCTTTTTTTTCTTATTAAAATTATTTTATTTTAATTTACATTTAATCACATTCATCTTTACAGTGTACAACATTGCTTTTTCCAGCATGAATATGATGTATATCAGTCAAGATGAAGACATTACTATATATATTATCATCAGCAAATAGCTTTTCATTTTTTTGTCAATAGAAAGTCTAAGATTTTCCATAAAACAACTTTCCTTTCTGCTATGGTTCTCTCTTTGCAAATGTGTTACGTTTTTATAAACTTACAACCCATGCATTTTTTTTCCTACTCAGGAAAAAGAATTATATTAATTTAGTAGTGACATTTTTCTCTTACTCTCACTTGAGTAATCAAGCTTCACCCCATCAGTATTAAGCCTTTTTCCTGTGTCTATAATTTATAGAGAGAACAAGCCATTCTACAGCTAATACAACCTGGCATGCCCTAACACGTATTGTTGCCTTTGCCCTCCTCTACCATGTTAACTGGAGGTCATTATTTCTATCTCCTTTATCAATTACTGATTTATCATAGGATGTTCTGATCCCATTCTCCTGATGACCCAGGAAGACATCATCTCGGCCATTTTTTCCTGAATTCCAAACTAGACACTTTATGTCAATGTCCTTTTAAACAATTTGGATAATACATTATGCCCATTATATCCACAGAAGGTTATCCTGACAATTTAGTCATGTTATAGCTGGCCCTTACCTGTAATATGATTGATTGAATGCTTGAGTTGATTCAATCAGACATTGAAATTGTAAAAAGGATAAGACCATCCACTTTCCATAAAATTGCACTGTTTTTAAGCCTTTAAAATTGATACACCTTGAAAAGTGCCCTACATTATAGATTTTCTTTTGTACAGGTGCCAATGGTAACTTTGTATGCTTAATTCTGTAGTGGGGAAGTAGAGTAGGTGAAAGAGGATAGCATGCATTTGGCAATCATGTTGAGTGATTTTTCAGTTCATTAAGCCTTAGAATTTAAGCTGTTCTAAATAAGACAAATGTGTTCTCTTTCTTCCAATATATAAAACATAATTATTTCAAATTACTTACTTGGCTATTTGGTATATATTTTAAGATTATAAAAGGTGAATGAGTTAATGTTTTGAAATTTCACTTATTAACTTTGATACTTCTTTTTGTTTAGTGTGGGAGGATATGTGCATGTGTGTATTGAACAGGGGTATGCATGTGTATCTGTGCACCTGTACATATATGGAAAAATCTTTCATGCACATAACCCTCAAATTATAACTTTTACAATTAAGAAAACACTGTTTGAGGAATTGCCTGTCCATGAAGAAATATTTGTAAAATAATGTTTCTTGGAGAAAATAATGATAACCTAGAAGGATTGTCTTTATACATATAAATTTATTATAGGGCAAGTTTTATTAGAAATGTTTGTGACTTATGCAGGAAAATTAAAAACAATATTTTCATTTTGAAGTGAACTGGTAACTAGAGCTATACTGTAAAGTGACTATCATTTTTTCCTCATAAGCCCTGTGTTTAGTGCCACAGTAGTTAGGTCACTTTAATTCAGCATCTAGGATAATGATCTTAATCCAATTCTTGTTACTCCTCTGCCTGAAAATATTCTTGTCTAGATAACCACGTAGTTCTTTTCTTTACCTCCTTTATTATTTGCTCAGTGAAGCTTTTCTTACCAAACCTGTTTAGATGATCACCTTCTTTTTCTGAACCTTTCTGTGCTTCAGTTTACTTCATACTAGTTACTGGTCCCTACACACTATGTTAATGTTCTCATTTATATACTTGTGGTCTACCTCCTCCCCTTACAACGTAGATGCCAGGAAGTCAGAAACATGTCTGATATGTTTCCCCCTGTCTCCAGGGCCTGGATCAGTGCCTGACACATGGGAGGTACTCAATAAATATTTCAGAGATAACCGGGGAGGGGGATTTGTCTTATTTCTGTTTCTTAAAAATAAATTTAAATTTATTGATTTTTCTTGATCACAAAGAACATTTATTTATTTATTTATTTATCTGGAGAGGTTTTTGCTATACGGTGCATGTGCTCACCAGAAAGACAGAGAAAGGCAGAGAGACAGAAAGCAAGAAATCACCCTCCTCCCCAGGGGGGCATGGCCATGCCTCAATCCCTTCTCCTCCACTCTCCTCTCAGGATCTTGGGCACACACTCACACACGCACACATGCTCGGCGTGAGTTTAAGCCACTGGGTCCGGGACTTGAACCATGATAGACTACATGAGAGTCCAGTGACATAGCCATTATGCAAACTGATGGTCCCATATTTATTTTTAATTTGCCAGAGAGCATATGTGCTCCCTGGAGAAAAAAGAGAGAGAGAGAGAGAAAGTGAGAAAGCACTGTCCATGGGTCATGGTCACGCTGTGAACTTTTCTCTACTCTTCCATTTGTTCAGGACTTGAAGAATGCACCTACATGTACCTGGGTGTATTTCTTAGCCACCAGCACTGGGATGAAAACCAGGCTGACAGGCACATAGGATTCAACCACAATAACCACCATGCTACAGGCTAGTCCCACAATTACTTTTTTCTCCCAAAAGATTATTTACCTTTTCCATGAGAGAGTGTGTGCTCCAATAGGGTTTTCATGCCATGAACGTGCCGGCCTCAGTCAGCTCAGATCACAGGCTCAGGCACATGAGCCCAGCGTGCACAGAGAGGTCCCAGCACATTTCCAGATGGGTCCAGTTGTGTTGCTGCTGCACCACCCTCTGGGTCGCCACAATAATTGTTCTACTTACTTGAACATGTTGGAGAGAAAACATTATTTTTACAATTTGGTGCAACTTAGGTATCTGCATATATAAATTTATACACACAAAAAGATTGTGAATTCTACAAAATTTATTTATTTTCTAGATTCCTCGTGATAGAGCTTTTGGCAGCAGGTGCCCGTCACAGTGCTGCACATTTTTAGCACAGTCATCCTGACAAGAGTTTCTTAAAAATTTATTTAAAATATGGAATAGCAAGTCTATTCAGCAAGAATCACCCTAATAAATCTGTCATAGATATTACATCATGAGGGTTATTTTAAAATTGTGTCTGATCTTTTAGGCCTGTTTCCAGATTTGGGGATGAACCTTAAGCCTCAATACACATCTGTATACAGTGTGTGAGGAGAAGAAAACAGCAAATAAATAAACATTGAAGCTTACTTATGTATTTTATGTGGAAATCAATGGAAAATGATGAGCAAATGTAAGTCTATACAATTGATCTTCATAGTTAAAAATGAAAGTCACACTGCATTTCATTCTTCTGGTTGCTAAGGGACCTCTGTATCCAGAGTGCAAATTTTTAAAGCTCAAAGTCTGCTATGTTCTCATTCTATTGACCAATTCTCAATTTGTAAACATACTGAAGCTCTCAGGGGGGACTTAAAAAAAAAAAAGTCTTTATGAAGAACAAATCAGATCAGACTAATCTAATTCTTTCTGTGACAGAGTGACAGACCCTGTGGTTAAAAGGAAAGCAATAGATATAAGATCTTTATTTCAGTCAGGCTTTTAATTCAGCCTCCTATGGCATTAATTAGGAAGTAGCAAAGCAGAGTGGAGACCCTGCTATTAAAGCATGAGTGTGCAACTGCTTGGAAGGTCACACTCAAAGAGTAGTTATTAATCGGTCCATACTGCCCTGAGGGATGGGGGTGGATATTGAGTGATGCTTCAGAATCTGTCCTAGGTCCATTACTATATCTTTATCAGTGACTGGGATGATTAAGTGGAGCTCTTACTTGTTAAGTTCATGGATAACATCAAGTTGGGAGGGGTAGCTGTCCTTGGAGAATAAACTTAAGAATTTAAATGACCTTCCTAAGATGAGGAAGTGGCTGGTGAAAATACAACAAAGGAAAACGAATTGCATCCTAAGAAAAAAATGTAAGGATGAACAAACAAAAAAGTCAATAATCTGAAAATGGGAAGTTGTGAATTATATTTTTAGGTATACATAACAGGAGAGTACAATTAAATTAGCCTGCAAACAAAGTAATTTAAAAATACTTACAGTTCTCCCAAATGACTGCACTGCAAATGAGAATATGAAGAAGATCCTGCTTTTGAGTAGAATTTGATACTCTTCAGTCCTGTAGGTTATTATACTGCTGATCACTAACCCAATTTTATATATTTACCTTTACTTGAGATCTTAGGCTAGCCAGATCCTTGATTTATTTCTTCTTCTCTAGAGAAAAGGAAAAGATTTCATTCTGTATGTATTAAAAACAAAAACAAAAAACTTCTCACTTGATTTCCTTTTTCTAATTGTTTACAAAATGGAGTGCACATTATTTTGGTCGCTATTGACCCTCTTCTGCCCAAACTGCCTGGTTTCTCTTATTTCACCCTCTCAGTCTTTGTCCAAACATTGTAATAATCAATTTTCTTTTCATTTTAGGTTCCATGGTTTCTAAACCGTATGTGACTTGCCTGACCTTGATTTATAGGCCATGGGTAATCTGGCTATTCGCTACATTAGACCATGACATTGCACTGCCATTTAATATATATCGCTGTGCTTCTAGACTCCTGGAAGTCTACACATTTCAACCTCTAACCTCATCTCAGGTGAAGACTTGTCAGCTTTGACTGTTTACCAAGATTTGACGCAGCATCTAACCTTGGATTCTGGGCGTTCTTTGTTCTCTATCTCCAAAATGATCTTCTGGATGCAGATATCTGACGTCTGGTTGGCAAACATCTTCAGCCTACACACATGTCTGGTATTGAGTCCCATGACCGCCTCATATGTAAATATTTTAAATAATATTTATTGAATTTTTTTTATAAAAATGTCAGAAATGAAATCATTGTAAAATTGAAACTGTATAGAAATCATTTCAGATGTAGTGAAAATCCTTTGCATTTCATTTTGCCTCACTAAGATATTTTGTTGATAATGGTTTTCTATATGGTCCTTTAGGTATTTACTGCTAATAACTTCGATATATGATAAAAAGTGTTAACAAAATGATATAATGTGTTACGTCTTGCTATGTCAGTTTCCCTTGATGCTATTACTAGGCTTTTTCTATTATAAAAACATACTATGTCTACATCTTCAGATTTACCTTGGGCACTGAGGTATATATTGCTGGGAAAAAATTATTGAAATTTAATTGATTTTAACTAAAAGAAATAATGATCATATCTTAATTACAGAAGCATGTGATTGTATTATCTGTCCTAAGATGCTCAAACATCAGGCAAATAGCTATAATTTAAAATATAAATCATTATAGTTTGGACTTATTAAACATAAATACTACTCAAAAACTTTAAAATAGAGTCAGTCATTGGCATGGTGTGTAAGGCAACTAGATGTCACATGGCCAACTGCGTGGTTCAAGTACTGGACCTGATATCTTAAAAAACACGCTTGGCATGTGTGCATTCATGCCCATAATTCTAAGAAGATAATCAAGGAGAAAGGATTGCGACATGGCCATTTTCCCATAAGGTGCTTTCTCACTTTCCCTTTCTCTCTCTCTAGCAAGTGTACCTACCCTATAGCAAATTTAAAAATAATAATAACAAAAATATTTTAGAATAGCAATATATGTCATTTATATTTGAAAAAAATGAGTAATTTTTGAAAACTTCTTTCTACAGCTGAATTGTGTGTGTGTGTGTGTGTGTGTGTGTGTGTGTTTTGAAGAGGTTTTTGCTATAGGGTGCGTGCGCTCCAGACAGAGAGAGACAGAGAGACAGAAAGCGAGAAATCACCCTCCAGGGGGGGATGGCCACGCCACAGTCCCTTCTCCTCCATTCTCCTCTCAGGATCTTGGGCATGCACGCACACGCACCCAGCATGAGTTTTAAGCCACCGGGTCTAGGATGCGAACCATGGTCGACTACATGGAAGTCCAGCAACATAGCCATTATGCTAACTGCTGGTCCCGACAGCTGAATTGCTTTCATAATCAATTTTGTAAGCCAAGGAGAATAATTTTTCACATTACTGTTATTTTCAGTGAAATTTTACTTTCCCACCCAAATAACCTAACTTTAGTATAATTTGGTATGCATTTAAATTCAATATTTTGGGCTTCCCTTAAAGAGCTTTTATTTATAGATTGCCTCAATTAAAAATATCTCTCTCTGGGATCACCCGTGGCATTGTGATTGGGTCACTAACTCCCACATGTCTGAGCATGGTTTGAATTCTAGACCTGGCAGTTTGCTTTCTCACTTTCACTTTCTCTCTCTCTGGTCAAATTACAAAATAATAATAATAATAAATAAAATTGAATAAATCTTTTTTTTTTTTTTTTTTTGGTAGCGATTTTTGCCTTAGGGTGCGTGTGCTCACCAGAGAGGGTAAAAGAGAGAAAGGCAATGAGAGAGAAAATGAGAAGTCACCCCTCCCTCTCCCAGGAGGGATGGCCATGACACAATCCCTTCTCCTCCTTTCTCCTTTAGGTATCTTGGACACGCATGCACAAGCACCCAGTGTGTTTCAAGCTACCAGGTCTGGGACTCAAACTGCCGTCAGCCTTATGGGAGTCCAGCAACATAACCACTACACCATCTGCTGGCCTCTGAATAAACAATTACTTTAAAAACAACTCTGTGACAACAGAACATAACTTTTAAACATTTCAAAATAAATTAACAACAACGTATCTTTAGAACATAAATATACTTTATTTTCATTAGGGATGAGCAAACCTTTAGCTATGTCTTGGGATCCTGGTATTATCTGTGAGACTGTGGCATTTCAAATTCATGGGCCTACACTTTCTACTTTAGTGCACTTCTGTAGATATTTTCAAACTGAGTTTCTAAAATAACAGAAGTTTTTCTTAAAAGCCAAAATATTAGGAACAATTTTCCTGTGGAAGGCAATACTTCTGTTAGAAAGCTTTGGATTTTCCGGTTAAATAGAGATGTTTACCTGAAGTAAACATAATATAAGACTGAAAGCATAGAATGGGCTTAGAATTTTATTAGGTTCCCCCTAAAGAATGGATTTTGAGTAAGGAGGCTGATTTAATCAGTATTTTGAAAAAAAATTTAAAACAGATAAAAGGTAAAATGTGCTGAAAAATTTTACTTGTACTTCACAACAGTAACAAAAAGGAAAGTGAAATTGATTAGAGATTAAAAGCACAGATATACTGGCAGTCACAAAAGCAATTGAGAAAAAATAGTCAATCATAAGAAAAGAAATAAAAAAGCAATTTTCAAAATTATGACGTTATTATTCAGCATTGTGCAGAGCTATGTGATCATTGGTCTTCATTGTTCTTCACTGGCATGTTAAAATAGGACCTCAAGATAAGGCATGTAATAAAGACACAAAAACAAAAGGAATAAGCGCACACAGCTTTCCTTTAACCCCTCTGAGTTAGCAGGTGAATAGAGATGAAATGAGAATGTGTAAAGAGCTAACATAGCTTATATTCTTACATCTTCATGGGTTATTTTCATTACTGAATTAAAAATATTCTTTGTGGGACTCAGTCACGGTGGTGCTGGCACTCTGTCACTGCTGCACGATGCTGAAGCCACATGAGAGGCCTGAGTTTTGATCTCATGTCGACCTGAACATGTTGTATGCCTCCAAACGCAACCATGATATTGACTGCCTGGGATGCTGAGGAAAGGATCACATCTTCATGGTGTCCTACCAAGGGTCCTTATCTTCTTTTCTCTCTCACGTAAGAGAAAAAAATCAAATACAAACTAAAGCCTTTGTACATGCTGTGATCCAGTTAGATTAGTATCTCTGATATCTATTTTAGCTATCACATTATCACAGGTCAACAAGTTCAAGAATCTTTGCCTTTGGAAGATTGTCTTAGCCCGATAAAATTCACTTGGCAAGTAACAATCATTTCATTTTCTGAATTCTCAATATAGCATATAAAGGGACCAGCAATTAGCGTAATGGCTATGTTGCTGGAATCCCATGTAGTCAACCATGGTTCACATCCCGGACCCGGTGGCTTAAAACTCATGCTGGGCGCATGTGTGTGCATGCCCAAGATCCCGAGAGGAGAATGGAGGAGAAGGGATTGTGGCATGGCCATCCCCCCTGGGGAGTGATTTCTCGCTTTCTGTCTCTCTGTCTCTCTCTGTCTGTCTGGCGAGCGCACGTGTCCTATAGCAAAAAAACCTCTCCAAAAAAAAAAAAAAAGAAAAAAAATAGCATATAAATAAACATTTCTGGGTACATGTAATATTCCACTGCACTTTGTTTTCACATATCCCACTTCTTTTATCAAGGGCATATATTATATCTTATTTGACTATTTCCTAAGTTTATTTTTTCCCCTAAGCTAAAGACACACACACAACACACATAAAGACAGTAACCCCAACTGGGTTCCTTGATCTACTCTTAGCCTCGAGCCAGCACAGATCATGAGCACACGTGTGCCAGGTGTACTCAGGGAGGTCTCCAGACTTGAACTGGGAACATTCCAATGTGAGAGTGCCTCACTGAGGGTCGAGTTTTACTGATGCTTCATTCTAAAGCATCTTTTGAATGAATTCAAACCTACCTATTATTATAATTAATGTAATTATATCAGGTGTCCAAAATACCAAATATCTATTAAGTGTGTTATACATAAAAAAACAATGAATTGTTTTGAGAGCATGTGGGAGAATATTAGCTGTCATACAAAGCAAGTGAAACAGCGGCTTTCAGTTGACTCTATTTTGAATAACAAAATTAACATGGTAGAAATATATAAATGTAAGTACATGTAATTCATGCATATATATGTGTGTGTATATATATGTATATGTGTATATCTGTATACACACATGTGCACAAATATACACACTTATATATATACACACATGCACACATTGTGTGTACATATATTGTGTGGAGGGGGTCTTTAAAAAGTTCACGGAAAAATGGCAAGTATAAGAATTATGCATGGGCCAGCATATGGCATGTAGGTTAATGCTGGGACCATGCAGTTAACACAAGCTGAGTATGAAAGAATTGCCCCTCATGCCTAAGAGCAAGGACTCGGCTGAGGAGAACTGTTTGCAAGGTCAACAGTTTTACAAGTTCTGATCCTCCATTGTGTCGCTGTACTGTCCTGCACTCAATTTTTCTGCCATGGGCCTTATTGCCGCACCCCGGAAAAGGCACCCCCTGCCTTATTATAACTTTTACAATAAACCTGAAAGAATGCAAATCCACTGAGGCGGCTGCAAATGGGAATTACTCCCATTAGACTCACCCCACCCTCTTGGAAAATGTCAATAAAGAATGCTACATTCACTTCTCCTACTGGGGATTACATAGATAAGCATTAGGAAGGTTTAGGTTAAAGCTACTAAGTTGGCAAAACAATATCAGTAGCTTGGAAGGGCTCAGGGACTCATCCATGAAGTGTTGTTACCCCAAAGACCATGAGCCACCTTTAATCTCGGGACGAGGGAAGATTGCCGTTCCCCAAGCCACAGCCATTGTATAGAGCAGCACATAGAGGGTCCCAAGTACACAGTAACCTTTAAGTCAGTCATTAAGCTGCTCACAAGACCACATTCCTTTCCCATGTAGACATTAGACTCATCCTCTTAGCTGTGGATTACCCCAGAGATAACATAGGTATTCCACTTTAGTATATACCAACCTTGTTTTTACTAAACCAGACAGGATTTATTTCTAGGCCCTTGTAACCAGCAATTTGCTGCCACCCTAGCCTGAGGCTAAAGTTCTCAAAGCTGACCTGGGGCTCAAGTTCTCAAGCCAATCTAGGACTGAAGATATCAAGCTGGTCTGGGACTGAGGTTATTAAGATTCCTGGGAGCCCTTTCATCCAAAGACCCTCCCGGGTAATCAAAATCTAAGAAAAGAATGCACCCGAAAAACGGACTTCCACATTCTAAGAATTATGACTGTTTATATCTAAACAAAACAGATGTCATGTTTTATAATTATTATTCCTATACTTTGAATGCTTTACCTTTTGGAGTAAAATCTTTCACTTACTTCCCCTCACCTATCCTACTCCTATAAAACTCCTTCTATAATAAATACGCATGACTCCTGGCCATCAGGGTTGCAGTCTTGAGTTTACTCTGGCTGTAGCCGGCTGAGAACATGCTAAGGGGCATTGAGGTCTTGGCCTGATTTTGTTCACCCGTGTCACCTTCCTGTGCACCCACCCTGGCTGGAGCATGGCTTCCAGCAGGTTAAGGAGCTGGATCCCACATGGCCAACTGTGAGGTTCAAGTCCCAAACCAGGTGGACTGAAAATCATGCAAGGTACGTGTGCATACTTGTGAAAAATCTTGAGAGGAGGCTGGAGAAGGGATTGCAGCATGGCCATCTCCCCTTGGTGTTGATTTCTCACTTTTTTTCTCTCTCTCCAGCAAGTGCACAGACTCTATAGCAAAAACTGAAAAACAAAAACAAAAAACTGTGTATGAATCTCCACTTTTTTCCCAAAATAAACTCAATTTTTTTTGAGAGGTTTTCGCTATAGGGTGCGTGCGCTTGCCAGACAGACAGACAGAGACAGAGAGACAGAAAGTGGGAAATCACCCCCCAGGGGAGGATGGTCATGCCGCAATCCCTTCTCCTCCATTTTCCTCTCAGGATCTTGAGCATGCACGCACATGCGCCCAGCGTGAGTTCTAAGCCACTGGGTCCGGGACGTGAACCGTGGTCTACTACGTGGGAGTCCAGCGACATAGCCATTACGCTAACTGCTGGTTCCCAATAAACTCAATTTTAAAACATTTTTTCCACAAACCTTTTGAAGTCCTTGTGTGTGTGTGTGTGTAGAGAAAGAGATAATTATGCATGTAAAATATAAGAGCTTAAAGAATAGTCTGCACAAAATATAGTCCATGGACTGGTTATTAGCTCTCAAACTTAGTTACTGGTGTATCATGAGGTGAAGAACTTGAGCCAATGGGTAATTCAGATATGAAACAACGCACAGCACTTAGTTGAGTTGACTTAATTTTTTTGTGTGAATGAAAAGATGTCCTTCTTCAAGAAAGATATGATTTGCTTTACATGTGGGCACAAGTTCCTGATCTTGCTGTGGACTGGCATTTCAAGTAATGCTACAATAGAATACTGATGAGCTTAACCTGCATGCAGAAGGACCTGTGTTCTATGAGAATGTTTTTACCATCTTGACAATGTTGACTGTGCAATTAATTGCAAATGAAGATGATTCATTGACTTGCAATGCCACATTAGTTGGCTTACCATACAAGAATACCCCAACTTTTTGCTGATATAAAAATATTAAAATACATATTATGAGAACATCAACTGAAAAATGAGCCAAAAAAATGGGACTGTTTTAGGTAAGTGCTCATATACGTATATTAGTTCTATACCCTAATAGCTAATGTAAAGAAAACTGTTAAAGTAATAGTTGTATCAGTGGCCAGCAAATGGCATAGTGATTACATCTCTGACTCCAACAGTTCAAGTTCTGATCCAGTTGCTTGAAAATCTTGCTGGGCACATCTGTGTGGGTGCCCAAGATAGTTCTATACCCTAATAGCCACAAGCACATGGAAGGCTGGGTTCTACTTTCGGCTCACACTAAAGAACCATCATTGGTAGCATATACCTGTAGTCCCAGCTATTCAGGAAGCTGAGTAGGAGAAACACAGACTTGTGGCTGATGCTGGCAGCTGAAAGGGCACAGTGTGCCAGAGTGTTCTGTAGTTCTAGTTGCTTTAAAGGGTGAGATAGGGGGATCACAACATGACAAAAATCCTGTTAACAACAACAACAAAAAATATGCTCACATTTTGTGAAATAGGTAAAAACAATTAATACCATGGTTACCTGTGAAATTTTGAAGTCTTGTGTAATACAGCAAAATTTCCATCTGTATGAAGAAATAACCCACATTTTGATGTAAACTTCTTTGAGCAATTTATACTTATACCTACTTTCCATAACACTTTTGTGTGTGCCTGTTGCAGAATTATTTGACGATGTGGACTGAGTGGTGCTCAGGGGGAATTAATGGTGTTATAGGCCTGTGTCTTGTCATTTTTCACTCCAAGGGAATAGCTTACTTTCTCGATGCATTTTATTTATTAAAGTGGGAAATACTCGTAATTCACCATTTGTAATGGTGAGTTAGATAAGAGATAGCAAGCATTGTCATCTCTTTATATGATATGCTGTATAGACACAAGATACAGACATCAATATACATTGAATATAATATTGCCATGAGGACACCAAATACAGAAATATATATTTGGCTACTGAAATTGAACAGTAGATGAAACATCTATTTCACGAATGAGCTATTTTTCTGAGATATTATCTATTCAATGTGACAGTCTTGACCTTCATAAGGCAACTTTCTGATTATTCCTAGGAAGTGTGAGTTGTGTGAATTCTGTTTACAGGTTTGTGTCGACAATAAACCTCTTATTTCAAGACATTATCTAACCCCAATTACTGAATGATAAATAATCAGCCCAATGTTTATTGCATTTGAACAATCCCATAATATTGACTCAGACCGTGAGTCAGTCATGTTCTTGTTACAGTCTTCCTTCCTTTTAAAAAAAAATCACTTATGTTTCATCTGTAGGTCACATATTATGTTTGCTGTAATTGAAACTATTTTGTACATTTAATGGCATCTCCATTAATGGCTCTCCTGTTTGAGTGACTATTACTACTTTAACAAATAAAGCCTTTTAGAACCTGTTCTTTGGAATAAAATGATTCAACAGTCTGACAAATCCTGATAGGCTTTTAAAATCTTCCTGAAATTATTTCAAATTGTATGTTTTATGGAACACATAAGACAGAATGACCCTGTTGCTAAAGATACTTCTAAAACAATTATTTTTAAGATATGAAAATGTGTTTATGTAGGCTTTCTTGTGCTTTTCAAAGTCCACATTTTATGGAAGCATGTGGGAGGATAAATCAACAGTAAAATTATGGAATAAAGGAACGTAAGTGAATTGGCCAAGCTAATTATTAGTATAACTCTGTTTTCTCTTAACGCAGTTCTTTGAATACAATAGGTGCTATTAAATTGTCTTCTTTGTGTCTCTGTACTCCAGGTATTTTGAAATTTTTTATTTAGATAACCACAAGAGATAAATTACAGTATAAATAAATCTTTTTCAGATAAGTACAATTACTCTTGCATTTAATATCCCACAGAAATGAATTGTTTTCAACTGTTTATAGTTTATAATTGAATCTTTAGTATCCTATGAAACCTAGAACTTGCAATATTTTTTCTGTCTTTTCAAACCAACTATGTATGCCAACTGTTATTGTCTTTGGTTTATGCTCATTCATTGATAATGGTGATTTTTGAGGTCTCGTTTAAGACATTAATCACAAATAATGTGTTGTTGGGTATAGAAAGAAGAAATACTATGTTTTTAAGGTCAAAGATAAATATAAAACTTATCTTGCTCTATTAACATCATAAGGTAGCTGGAGTTAAAATGGCCAGTAGATTTTTATCTCAAGACAAGATTAGACAACAATCAACATACGTACTCTGGTGATGAAAAACCCATTTTAACTCCACACCAGAGTCTAGGACACCAGTCAGATCTGATGTCTTATTCCACAGAAAGAGTCATGTCAATCCTTCAGGGAGGCAGACAGAATAAGACTAAGAAATAGTTGCCAGTGACAGTGTAGAGTTTAATTACGGAATACAATAAAATTTCAGATGATCTTAAGCTGAAGACATAGATTGTTTAGTAACTTCTCTTTCCAGAGAGCTATACATTTACTATGACCTTAGAGTCTCTCTATTACAATTATACATGTTTGTAATAAGAGACTCATAAATGCAATTCTTATCAGAGTGTACTTTTCTAAATATTTCCCCAAATCCTCATAATTAGACAAACTGCAAAAAGTTGTACTAATCTCATTTATTTATAGAAGGAAAGAAAGGTATTTGAGGCATTGGTTCATCCTCTAATTTTAAAAGTCAGGCTACTTATCATACGGGTAAAGTTAGCCTTGTAACTTCATTTCTGGGTGCTTCAGTTTCATCTTCAGAAAAATTGAGAAGAAAAACTATCTATTGTAAAGGGTTATTACAAAGATTAAATTAGATAGTACATGTAAAGAACTTAATTTAGTACTTGGCACTCAGTAAATGTGTTACTTTTACTATGATTTGTATGCTGTATATGTTTAAACTATACAACATGATGTATTGATATACATACACAGAGTACAATAATCATTATAGTTAACCAAATCAACATATACATTCTAGAATATATTCGTTTTTCTGTGTGTGAAAAGAACACATTAAATCTATTTTCTCTGGAAATTTCTAATGTAAATACAACATTACTAACTATAATCCTTGTTCTATAAATTCTATGACTAGACTTACTCCTGCTATGGGACAACAGCTTTGTATACTTTGACCTATATCTTCCTAATATTTCTGGCCCTACTCTGCCCTCCTCTGGTAGCCATTGTTCTACTCTCTGCTTCTGTGCATTTGTCTTTTGGTTGTTGGTTAAAGTTTATTTACTTTCTTCCATGGGCAGAGGAAACAGAGAGAGAGAGAGAGAGAGAGAGGGAGAGAGAGAGAGAGAGAGGTGAGCAAGGGTTAAAGGCTGCATTCCCATTCCACCTCCCGCGTTAGCCAGCCCCGGAACGTGGACAGGAGTGTTTGCTGTACTCAGAAGGGTCTCTGGCCGCAAACATGGAACATTGCCATGGGCGTCAGTTTCACAGAGTGTCATGGGAACCATATAACCCAACTTCTTTTTAAAAAAAAAAAATGCACTGTATGTTAGATTATATAGTATTTTTCTCTCTATTTCTGGTTTATTTCACTTACCATAAGTGCAACAATTACAAAGGCTTTCATATCTGGGTCATTTCAGGCCATTTAATGTAGAGGACATGGCATGATTTCAATATTTCCTAAGGGAATAAAGTATTAAAATAGACTAAATAAAACTGTATGATGAAATTTTTGGTTTATTAAGATGACTTAAGTTATTTTTAGTGCATTATGTTTCAGGGAGAACATTTTTTGAAAAACAGACTTATTTTATTGAAGAAAACTACCTTCTCAGATACATAGACCTGTTATAAATGCACATGTTGCGTTTCACACTATGATGACCCATTTCCTAATTGCACTGGCAGTGCCTGCCTATTCAGGTTTCACACCCAGCACGTGTGCCTCTGCATTTATAGCTGGGCATCTCCAGGAGCTGTCTCCTGTGCTCATCTCCGCATGGCATGCTCCAGTGCCGTTCGGAGACAGTCATGCTAAGATCCCTCCTGTCTGTGAAGATACAAAGAGGCATCACCTTCATGCCAATGGAACCCACCACTGGGCCAATTACCTTGGGTACAGATAAGGCCTCCTCCACCTCCATCACCATGGTTGTCCTAATTTCTCAGAAGCACTGCCCCCCCTTCTTACTGGGACGAGCAGTTAGCATAATGGCTATGTCTCTGGACTCCCATGTAGTCGACCACAGTTCAAGTCCCTGACTCAGTGGCTTAAACTCACACCTGCGCATGAGTGTGCGTGCCCAAGATCTTGAAAGGAGAATGGAGGAGAAGGGATTGTGGCGTGGCCATCCTCCCAGGGTGTGATTTCTTGCTTTCTGTCTCTCTGTCTCTCTCTGTCTTTCTGGCAGAGAGAGAACTTATAATGTACTGTCTATATAGCAAGCATAGAGTATATGATTCTTAAGTAGACCTGTTTTTGGGCTCAGCAAGGCTTAGCGTCTTACTAAAAAGATGAATACAAGGAAATTAACCATTTTAATATAAAAGAGTACTTACAGCTGTTGAAGCTGAAGCTCACATATTGTTACAGTTACTACTTCCCTGCCTAGTACATCTGCCTTTTCCCAAAATCAGGTTACTAAAATACAACATGTAGGTCAGTTACATTTTGACACTGAAGACATGATGATGCATAATAGGAGAGTGCACAGGTTCAAGAATCTGGTAAAGTGCTAGATTGCAATCTACATTTCTATTTTTATTATTTTGGAGAGAGGTTTTTGCTATAAGGTGCATTCAGTCACCAGAGAAAGAGAGAGCCAGAGAGACAGAAAGCAAGAAATCACCACCAGGGAGATAGTCATACCAACATCCTTTCTTCACTCTCCTCTTGGGATCTTGGGCATATGCACATGCACCCGGCATGAGTTTAAGTTGCCAGGTCTGGGACTGGAACCATTATATCACCTGATGGTACCACATTTTTATGTTTATTAAAATGATGCCAGTTTTCTCAAATTGGCTTTACCAATTTTTATTCTAGCAAGTGGTGTACAGCAAGACATCTTGTTTTATTGTTTCATCAGCATTTGATATTACCCATTTTCTTTCTTAACATCTGATAACTTGTGAAGAAACATGCTTTATAAACTTCTTACTGGGACAAGCAATTAGCATAATGGCTATGTCTCTGAACTCCCATGTAGTCGACCGCAGTTCAAGTCCCGAACTCAGTGGCTTAAACTCACACCGGCGTGTGAGCGTGCGTGCCCAAGATCTTGAGAGAAGGGATTGTAGCGTGGCCATCCCCCCGGGGTATGATTTCTCTCTTTCTGTCTCTCTGTCTCTCTCTGTCTTTCTGGCAAGCGCAAGCACCCTATAGCAAAAATCTCTAAAAAAAAAAAAAAAACTTATTATAAGTAGATGTGTGTGTATGAATAGATCTGTAGATGGTAAATTTTATGAAGGAGAGCTCATAGAATATGATAACTACGTAATTATTATAAGGCAAACAGCCACGGATTTTATACTCGCATTAGGACTGAATATTTCCAGCACTCCTAAAGCCTCATTCAGGTACCTTGGCAAAGAAAATCTGTCTCCTGTGCACCATGTAATATTTTCTCTCAAGAAGAATCATCACACTGTCTCGATCTTTTTCCCATGTGATTATTCTTTACCTCTTTTAACTTTTCCCATGATTTAAGTATTAATAATAAGCTATTTTTTATCTGGGAAAAAATCTTCTCATTTCTCACAAGTTCTGCAATAAGAAATTGACTTGGATTTTTTGTTTGTTTGTCGTTTTTGTTTTATTTGTGTGTTTGTTTCTTCATTGAGTTATTTCTTAACCTTTTTTTGTCTTTAAGCTTTCTTTCACTCAAATACTTACCTGGAGTGCTGACAAATCAATTCTGCTTTCTAAAGACAGTCAAGGTGAACATTATTTATTCCAATGCAATTCTGGTAATATTTAAACACCTCCACATCCATGAATTCTATAAGGAGGCTAAGCACTTAGAAGGGTCTTTTCATTTTCACAGCAGTATTTGGCATACACAGACAGGTCAGGTATTATATGAAGATAATAAAAATAAAGGAGCTTACCACGAGGAAAGAACCTATTATTAATTGTTTGAAAGAGGCTCTCCTTGTAGTGAAAGAAATATGCTGCTTCCTGCAGGATTTCATAGAATCATATTGCCAGGAGGGACCTAATCACATTGCCAGGAGGTGAACTGATGTACTGTTGAACCCTGCATTTATACTTGACTTTTCCTTGTCAGGAAAAATGGGACTGAAAAACAAAAAAGAAAACAAAATACAGAGAGTAGAAATTATAGGCACAAGAAGAGCTGTATGTAAATATGCTTTAAATTTTTTAATTTTTAACTTTTTTGTTTAATTTGAAAATTAAATAAACAACTTTTGTCTTAATTTTAAAATTAATTAAATACAAATAGAAAGCTGCAGCATACTAAAAATATAGACTTTGCAATAAACATCCATATAACCAACACGTAGAAATGATAATAGATATTTTTCTATTTGCTTCTATTGTATTTTTTATATATAAATATTATAGGACTGACATTCCTCCTGTGTTCTATAGCCAGCTCCCTTTTCTTTCTTTCTCTGAAGTAACCACTAACAGGTTTAGGGTATTCTTCCAGTTGCTTCAAAAATATTGCTGCATACTTTTTTTAATTTACCATTCAGTTTTTATTGTATATTATATTATAGGGGTATATATATATATATATATATATATATATATATAGCTATTTCATATATACTCTCTAGAATTTACATTTGCCCTACTTAATACTATTTTTTTAAAATAATTGTTTATTTTATTTATTCATTCATTTATTTTTTAGTTTGAGGAGAGAGACAGAGGATGAGAATGAGAGAGAGAGAGGAAGTGAGAAAGCAAGTCACCAGATTCAGGACTTGAACCTTGGTCGGCCATGTGGGAGTGTCCAGCGCCTTAACCACCACGCCACCTGCTGGTCCCATTAATACTATTTTTTGAAATGTATATATAATTTATTTATTGTTGATAACGTAAGTACTTCATTGTATTAGCATCTTTTCAAAGAATTATTTATTTACTTAATTCCATTTGTTATTACTATTTTTTAATTTGACCAAAGAGAAACAGAGAGAGAGAAAGGGAAAGCGAGAAAGCAAGCCACCAGGTCCAGGACTTGAACCACAGTCGGCCATGTGAGAATCCAACGTCTTTACCCATCATGCCACTTGCTGGCTCTGTATTAGCAGCTTTAATTGTTTCATTTTTCTATGTTGGTGGAGAGTTGATTGTTTTGAAATTTTATTTATTTATTCCCATATAGTCAAACAATATTGCAATGAAATTTCTTGTATATGACTCTTTGAAATGATTTTTCTGAGGTTTTTCAGCAAAGGGTCTGACTTATTTATAGAGCATGCACATGTTACAGTTTACTTAACACTAGCACATTTAGAGTGCAAATGCTTCTACCATGTGTCACTATTCATGCACATCTGGTATTACCAAGGTATTTACATTTTACCAGAATTGTGAGGAAAATCACTTCCTTGTACTATTCGTTTTATGTTTCCCTAAATATTAGTGAGAGTGAATAGATTTTCATTTACTCATTGGCCTTTACTAAAATTTACTTAAATTTACTTACCTTTTCGACATATTGGCTATATGACTAGTTTTATATGGTTGTATTTATCATTAATGTTTTTTTTTCCCCTAAGGTTTTTGTCATAGAGTGTATGTCCTCACCAGAGAGAGACTGAGAGAGACAGTGAGAGGGAAAGTGAGAAATCAACCCCCCAAGGGCTATGGCCACATCACAATCCCTTCTCCTCCATTCTTCTCGTGGGATTTTGGGCACCCATCCACACATGCCCAGCATGATTTTCAAGCTGCCAGGTTGGGACCAAACCACAGTCCACCACATGAAAGTCCAGTGTTGTAACCACCACCTGTTGGCCCTTCATTAAAGATGTATAAGACTCGTATATATTCTAGATAAGAATTATTTCTTTCATGTAATTGCATGTATCTCCCAGTCTCTAGAATAGTTTTCATTTTAATTGTGCTTTTTACCAAGCAAACTTTTCATATTGTGATTAAACTTTATCATCTTTGCCCTTTAGTATTTGGCCATTTAACCTTATATTACACAAAACAGCCTTTATTAGTACTAGTGAAAGGCAATGTCTTCTTGCTCTATCCCTTTTTCTTCTCCCTTTTCCCCTTTTTTCCTTCCTCCTTCCCTTCTTTCCTTACTTTATTCTTTTAGAAAAGCATATTGTCTCTATTTAGTAAGTTAATAACTATATAATTTATTTTACATAATCTTTTTGTCATATTTCAATTTTTGTTCATAAAAATTATTAAATATTGGAAATATGTTTATATTTTACCAGATTTGCAAAGTAAGACTTATGTAGAATTGATATCTTTATGCTGCTTCTCTTATCCTCAAATAAAACACATGGGTTGATATTTTTATTTACTGTATTATTTGGGTCTATCATTCTATCTATATTTTTATACAAGGATCTTACAAAACATTGACAACATGATATAGATAATTTTATGGGAACCTTATAGTTCCTGTTGCCTTTTGGAAGGAATATTGATTGATGTATAGAAATGCTCTTCATTTTTGTGTGTTCATCTTTTGTTAAAATTCCTCAGTTATAATATGTATTGTATGTATTAGTTCTCTTAAAATACAAAACTATTTATTCTCTATGTTTTCATTTAGAAAAGACATTGTGCATAAAGGGGGATTTTGTCTCTTCATTTATGTATTATCAGATTATGAAATAATTGATATTATTTGGGGACCAGCAGATGATGTGGTGGTTAAGGTGCTGGACACTTTCACATGGCTGACCCCAGTTCAAATCCTGGACCTGGCAGCTTGCTTTTTCACTTTCTCTCTCTGATCAAATTAAAGATAAATGAATGAATAAATAAACTTAAATAAATAATTATTTTAAAAATATTTATTATTTTACTTTTTTCTTTATTATATATAATATATAAAATATTTTATACATAAAATTTATGCATATATGTACATAAATAAATATATATAAATAAATGTGTATTTACATATGCATAGAGATCTGAATATTATATTTTTGTGAATATAATCATCTATGAAATAAATTCTTAGAGAATATTATTGGAAGAAAGCATATAATGCAACGATTTGGGAAGGAAAGAGTTAATTTTTTAAACATTTTCTTATTGTTTTACATTTAGTTATTGCTCCAGTGTCTGTGTACTTGTCAGAGAGAGAGAAAGTATCCCTACCCCAATAGGGTATGATCATGCCGTAACCCATTTCTCTCCATTTCTCCATTCCACCAGGATCCTTGGCACAGGCACATGCAGCTGGCATATTTTTCAACCCATTGGAGCTATGATTCAAACCTCAGTCAGCCATGTGTGATACAGTACCCTAGGCAGAGCTGAGCTATGAGACGAGCCCTTGAATTAGATTTTTTCTTTTATTTATTTATTTACATTTTACCACAAATATTTTCTTTATATATCAAAAATTTTTACTCATACTTCATAGCTCTTCTTTTTTTTTTTTTTTTTTTTGAGAGGTTTTTGCTATAGGGTGCATGCGCTCGCCAGACAGACAGAGAGAGACAGAGAGAGAGAAAGCGAGAAATCACCCCCCAGGGGGATGGCCATGCTGCAATCCCTTCTCCTCCATTCTCCTCTCATGATCTTGGGCACGCACGCACACGCGCCCGGCGTGAGTTTTAAGCCACCGGATCCGGGACATGAACCGCGGTTGACTACATGGGATTCCAGCAACATAGCCATTACACTAATTGCTGGTCACATACTTCATAGTTCTTGACAGTTAATAAATAAACAACTTTCAAATTTTCAAAAACTGAATTTTAAAGATAATTTTACAAAAATGGGTTATAATTTTGTTTGTGACTCTATAATAACAGAGAAAATATGATTTTAAATATTTTTGAGAAAATATTTACTTGTCATCTACTCAAACTGTTGTAAAGCAAATATCCAGCACACAATTCACATATGAACCTTCCCAACTTAGCTCTACCTACCAGGTATTCTGTGGCTTATCATCTTCTAGCAAGATTAGATTTCTGGTCATTACTTTCGGAATACTGAAGTCTTTTAAACACCAAGCGAATGTGCTCAGCTTTTCTTTTGAGAACAATATGAAGTTATGGAACTTGGACTGAAGGAATTAGGACACCAATTAGAAACATGTAGTGATAACCAAAGCAAGATTTATCTGGACTATGAAATAGCAAGAGTGAAAGACAAGAGGGAAACAGTGAGAAATCTATTAAGAATTAATATAATCAAAATGGCAATTCTACCCAAATTAATCTACAAAGGTAATACAATCTGAATCAAAGTGCCAGAGACATTCTTCACAAATCTAGAAAAGACAATCATACAATTTGTCTGGAATCATATAAGACCTTGTATTGCCAAAGCAATCCTGCACAAGAAGAGTGGGGTGGACAGCATCTCATTCCCTAACCGGAAAATATAGTACAAAGCTGTGATAGTATTGTATTGGCACAGAAACAGACAGGTGGGCCAATGAAACAGAATAGAGATCTCAGAAATTAACTCCCAAACATACAGCCAATTGATTTTTTTTTTTTTTTTTTTTTTTTTTTTTTTTTTTTTTGGAGAGGTTTTCGCTATAGGGCACGTGCGCTCGCCAGACAGACAGAGAGAGACAGTGAGATAGGAAGCGAGAAATCACCCCCTAGGGGGGGTGGTCATGCCGCAATCCCTTCTCCTCCATTCTCTTCTCGGGATCTTGGACACGCACACACACGCACCCGGCGTGAGTTTTAAGCCACCGGGTCCGGGACGCGAACCGCAGTCTACTACGTGGGAGTCCAGTGACATAGCCATTACGCTAACTGCTGGTTCCCAGAGCCAATTGATTTTTGACAAAGGGTACCAGTCAATCCAGTGGGAAAAGGAAAACCTCTTTAGCAAGTGGTGCTGGAAAAATTGGATATCCACCTGCAGAAAGATGAATCTGAACCCCTACCTCTCACCATTGACAAAAATGATCTCAAAGTGAATCAAAGATCTAAACCTAAGACCTCAAACTAAAATTACTGCTGGAAAACACTGGGGAAACTCTGAGAGACACTGGGATAGGCAAAGACTTCTTAAGTAAGACCCTCAAAGCCCAGTCAATAATCCCCAAAATAGAAATCAGATTAAGATGTTTCTGCAAGTCAAAAGACACAGTAATTAGTGTGAATCTACAGCCCTCAGAATGGGAAAATATGTTTTTAAACTATGCATAAACTATGATAAGGGACTGGTAACCAGAATACATGGGGAACTCAACAGCTGTACTGAAAAAAGATGATCAGCCCTATTAAAACATAGGAGAATGAGTTGAAAAAAGCACTCTGTAAGGAAGACATATGAATAGCCAACAGGCATATGAAAAAATGTTTAACATCCCTCATTATAAGGGAGATGCAGATCAAAACCACAATGAGATACCACCTAACCCCAGTCAGAATAACTAAGATTAAAAAAAAAAAAAAAAAAAAGATAAGTGCTCCTGTGGGTGTGGTGAAAGGGGAACTCTCCTACACTGCCGGTGGGAATGTAAATTGATCTAGCAACTATGAAGAACAATATGGAGATTTCTCAAAAATCTACAAATAGATTTTTGTACCATATGATCCAGCAATTCCACTCCTTGGTATCTACCCAAAGGACAGAAGAATTCTCAATTGGAAAAGTGCTTGCACATCGATGTTGATTGCAGCTCTATTCACAATTGCTAAGACATGAAACCAACCCAAATGCCAACGAACAGATGAATGGATAGAAAACTTATGGCACATATACTCTATTACTCTATGGAATACTATTTAGTCATTTAAAAAAAATCCTTAGCTGGGAAAGTGTTTGCACATTAATGTTTATTGTGGCATTATTCACAATTGCTAAGACATGGAACCAACTCAAATGTCCATGAAAAGATGAATGGATTGGGACCAGCAGTTAGCATAATGGCTATGTCGCTGGACGCCCATGTAGTCAACCGTGGTTCAAGTCCTGGACCCGGTGGCTTAAAACTCATGCCGGGTGTGTGTGCGTGTGTGCCCAAGATCCCTAGAGGAGAATGGAGGAGAAGGAATTGTGGCGTGGCCATCCCCCCTGTGGGGAGATTTCTCGCTTTCTGTCTCTCTGTCTCTCTCTGTCTGTCTGGCGAGCGCACGTGCCCTATAGCAAAAAACTCTCAAAAAAAAATTAATGGATTGAAAAAGTGTGGCACATATACTACTCAACCATAAAAAACAAGACTCTGGCTTTTGACATAAAGTGGTCTAGTATGGAAGATTTATTGCTGAGTGAAGCAAGCCAGGCTATAAAGGAGAAACATTGTATGTCTCCACTTAATATATAGCAACTGTCGGGACCAGCAGTTAGCGTAATGGCTATGCCGCTGAACTCCCATGTACCCGACCGCGGTTTGAGTCCCGGACCTGGTGGCTTAAACTCACGCTGGGTGCGTGTACGTGCGTGCCCAAGATCCCAAGAAAAGAATGGAGGAGAAGGGATTGTGTCATGGCCATCCCCACTGGGGGGGTGATTTCTCGTTTTCTATCTCTCTGTCTCTCTCTTTCTGTGAGCGCACATGTCCTATAGCAAAAACCTCTCCAAATATATATATATATATATATATATATATATATATATATATACACACACACACACACACACACACACACACACACACAGACACACACACGCACCTGGCGTGAGTTTGAAGACATCAACTCTGCCACTTGAACCATGGCTGGCCACATGGGAGCCCAGTGTTGTAACCATTACTTCATGTGCTGGTCCCTCTAAAATCAATTTTAATTTTTTTAAATCATGCAATAAAAAGGTAGTATGAATGAAAATGTCAATATAATTTGGATAAGGCATTTCTTTAAAGAAAATCTACAGATGAATGTTCAATAAATAAATGGAAATATGCTCAACATCATTAGCAACTGGAGAAATGCTAGCCAATACCACGATGTGATATTACACTAGGATGGCTAAAATAAAAAAGACAGGACAAAACACGTACTGATGAATATATTGCTTTTAGAATTGTAAACACATTGCTTTTAAAATTGTGAAATGGTGCAGCCAGTTTGGAAAATAGTTTTGTAGTTGCTAAAAATGTCAAATATCGAGTTACTACATGATCTAGCAATCCTACTCTTGTGTATGTACCCAAGAGAATTAAAATAGCATGTCTCAAATTCTGTAAATTAATGTTCATAGCAGCGTTATATATAATACCCATCTTCTGATGAACTGAGGAGCAAAATGTAGTATATTCATAAATTATAATATTATTTGTTAATGAGAAGAAATGGGGGCCCAGACAGATATTAAAACATGGTTGCACCTTGAAAACCCATGCTCAGTTAAAAAGAGATGCAGAAAAGGCCACATATCATATGATTCTATTTATAGGAAAGGTCCAGACAGTCAAACCCATAATAATAGAAAGAAGCTTAGTGACTGCCAGGACCTGGTCCAGAGAAAGAATGGTGAGTAAGCACTTCCGGGCACGGGGTTTCTATTTGAGGAACTGAAAAGTTTCTGCAATTAGACAATGCTAGTCATTACACAAACCTGGGAAGGCACAGTTTACTTCAGAAGCCCTGATCTATACACCTTTAAAAAGACAAATTTTATGGTATGTTAATTTTATGTCAATAAACTGCTATTATGAAATGAAATTTGAAAGAACAGGTAGATGGGATGTGACAACCCTCAGAATACAAGCAAATAAAAATATTCAAATATTTTCAGTTTTGACTAAATTTACCTTTGTAAACAGCTAACTGAGAAAATGAAAACAGTTTGATTTGGGGTTCTTTCTATTAGGCTCAATTATTTATCAGTGCTGGCAACCAGAAGTAGGACATGGCGATACATAGGTCCTGGAGAGGAAAATTTATGACTTGGTAATTTTAGCACATGCCCAGGTAGCTTACTCAGAGCCCTTTGACTGGGCTGCAGTAGCAGTCGGCAAGGTGTTCTGCAGACCACGTCTCAGCATCCCCGTGATTCTCTGCCTCCCTAACAAATATATTCTGAGTTTTCGCAGGGACAATTCAGTCCAAAAATGCAAGTGGGTAATTTAAATAGTTTGGAGAAGATGTATTTTTCATATGTATTTGATCATCCCTTACTGGAAGAAAGTTTTAGCAAATGATACAGAATCCAAACTTGTTGATGTCAAATCAATAGATTTGTATTTTATAAGAGCTATCATACCATTTTTTTCAGCCCATTTGTTTCATTTTATTTTGCTAGAAAAACATTTTCAAATGTAAGGGTCAATTGACAAGGAACACAAACACTTTCTACACAATAATCTTTACTTATGAAAATTAAGAGTGTAAATGATTATTCTAGAGACTCCAATATATCTATAAACTTTAAAGTCCCCTTGAATTGTACCACTTTTCTGAAGTACAGTGAGAAGTTTTCATCTCTGAACCATGAATATTTAAAAACAAAGAAGCACTAGAACAAAACAATAGATAAACTTAAATGAAATGAGACAGTAATTTTCTTAATTTATGTGAACAAGATGAAAGAATTGGTATCGCTAAGAAAATGTCTCCTTTGTGAATGACATTTTTATTTGGAAGCCTTTTAAAACATGTTTATCACCTGCTACAATCCAACTCTTAGGTGAATGGTTAATTTTTTAAAAAAGTATTCATTGCAAAAACTGAGTCTTAGTAGTATCAGAATAATAAAAAGTAAGAACAGTCAGAATATTATTCCATGTTCCTCTCCCTTTATTATCTAAATACCCTATATGAATAGGACTGGCAGATGGCACAATGGTTACATCACTGGACTCCTACATGGCTGACCATGGTTCAAGTCCCAGATCCAGCAGCTTGTGGTGTGGTCATACCCCTGGAAGGTGATTTCTCATTTTCTGTCTCTCTGTCTCTCCAGCAAGCACACAATTAAATAAGTAAAAATGAATGAAATAAATAACCATTATGGTGTTAATGGTTATGCTTTTAGCCTAGGCATAAGTATTCTGCACTTCTGCAATTTTGCACATTTCATTTACTATTTATCGTAAGCCTACATTCATGCTGCTAATAAATATTCATGGTAGATAAAAGATTCTTATTATTTAAGAACATTTTTGTGCATATTTTATCTTTCTACTTTATTAGTTTTTGAGCTTACTAATTTAGTCCATGGGAGAGAGAGAGAGATCTCTGTGGATTCCCACCCCAGTTTCAGCCAGCACAGAGGAAGGGTAAATGTGTGCCCTGCCCCAGGATACAAGCCCAGCATCTGCCCGTGTGGGTTCGGTCACACTATAGCTCCACCACTATCTGGCCCAATGTGCTATATTTTATCTCATCAAACTTTTTTGTATATTTTTATTTTTCAATGTTCTAAGCTTTCAATTCTGATATAATATGCACATTTCTGTACAGAGAATCAGAATTATTTTCTTACGATAAATTCTCTTTGGCCCAGCAGGTGTCATGGTGGTTGAGGTACTTGGACTCCAACATGGCCAGCTGTGGTTCAAGTATAAACCTGGTGGCTTGCTTTCTCACTTTCCCCTTTGTCTCTCTGGTAAGTGCATGTGCCCTGTAGCAAATAATAATGATAATAATTAAATAATTCTTTAAAAAATTTTCCCTTTTAAAGCTGTCCATGGTTTTTGTAAAAAAAAATACCCAAGTACTTTAATATTTAGATAGAAATAGGGTGAGAGAAAGGCAGTTGAGTCAGAGTTATTGAGACTTAGAAATTATTTGAATCCCTGTCTCATCATTTACTAATAAGTTCAGGTCCCCACGATACCTCACCTATACCAGTTTTCTTCTTATTTCTTCTTATTTGTAAAATAGGGCTATGCATCTACCTATATTAAAGGGTTATTTGTGTAAATGAATATTATGTCTGTACTCTGATAATGTATGATCATAAGGTGATGACAATAATGAGGTTTTAGCTTTTACTTTTTAAACAATTATTGCAGCTAGATTTTCACTTTGAGTTTATGAAGGTAAACAGTATATTCTAGCAAAATTGGCTTGAAGTAATACAATAAAAAAATGTGAGTACATTGGGAGGAAAGGTGAATTTCAGTATCAAGACAAACAATTAATCAGGAAGATAGATTAAGAGAAAACTCCAGCTGAATGATTTGTTGTATGTGCATTTTTCCTGAACCAATTCCCTGCTGGTTGTTCTTAGTGATGGTGAGTTTTAGTTCCTCATCAATATCATAAAGATTGATTTCCGGGACCAGCAGTTAGCGTAATGGTTACGTCGCTGGACTCCCAAGTAATCGACCGACTGCGGTTCGCGTCCCGGACCCGGTGGCTTAAAACTCACGCTGGGCGCGTGTGCGTGCGTGACCAAGATCCTGAGAGGAGAACGGAAGAGAAGGGATTGTGGCGTGGCCATCCCCCCTGGGGGGTGATTTCTCGTTTTCTGTCTCTCTGTCTGGCAAGCGCACGTGCCCTATCGCAAAAACAAAACAAAACAAAACAAAACAAAAAACCCTCTAAAAAAAAAAAGATTGATTTCCATATGTTGTTTATTCCTAGAAGATAAAATGCAATAAACTCTGAAAAGTCTTGCTTGACACTGGCCTTGATTGTTCTAGCCTTGGGAACAAAAGGGGAAGATGCATCTCGCTCCATCACAGCCTGTGACAGATGTATCCCTAACCTCCCTGGCATGCCTTAAGCCTGGTCCACTAATTAGACAGAAATCATTGTCTAGTACCTGTTTTACCTTATCCACTGAGCAAAAGATATTTGAACATTCTAGAGTCCACTGGACAGAAGCAAAATAATAAGTTGAATAAAAAATGTTGATGGAATCAGATGTAGCTGTCAGCTTTGTGGGATTAAGTTAAAGAATTTTTTTTGTTTTGTTTTGTTTTGTTTTAGAGTGAGAATTTTTGCTCTAGGGCATGTGTGCTCACCAGAGAGACAGAAAGGGACAGAGAGATGCAAAGCCAGTAATCACCTCCTGGATTATGACCACGCCACAACCTTTTGTCCTCTATTCTCCTCTTGGGATTTTGAGCTCACATGCACATGAACCTGATGTGTTTTAAGTCACTGAGTCTGGGACTCAAACATGAGAGTCCAGTGACATAACCATTATGCTTTCTGTTGGTCCCAAAAGATCTTTCTGATAAGAATATTGTTCAGAAACCAAAATTTATAATGTTTCATCATAAAATACAAAGAATATCCTCTTTAATATTTCTTTAACACTATGATAGTCTATATAATATTATTTAGAGGGCTGTAGGTACATTGAGAGAATGCTGTACTAAGAGCCAATTTATTTCTATTTTTACATTAGATTATTCTGTAACCCTAGGCACACAAAAGGATTTTACTCTTTCCTTACCCATAGATTGAGAAGGTTCAATTAGATGATTACTACATTTCTTTCTGGCTTTAGAAATCAAAGAATATATTTATCAATGATTCTAGTAGATGCTATTATTTCCATTTGTAGTTAAAGAAAGTGAGTTTAAGAGGATGTGAGTGATTTCTTTATGTTACACAATGAGTAAATAATGACATTGAGATTTAAGCCTGGGCCTTTCACTTAGTTTGTCTCATAAAATCAAAGGTTATGTTGGCAATAATATGGAAGCCTAATTTGAAAGGCTAAATAAATAGCTAAGAGGTTATTTATAATCTAGGTGAGTAGTAACTAGAAATAAGGTGGTAGCAATGGATATGGAGCATAAAAGATATATATGAATTATATTTATGGTAAAGAATAAACAAATTGATCTATTGAATATAGAGTGACGTATGGAGAGAAAACTAAGTTCTAGATCTCTGGCTTAGGGATAGCATACATAACATTTTTTATGATATGGAATGTAGATGACAGGATTAAAGGTGAAAACAGTTGGTTTAGGGGAAAAAAATACTTAGAACCAGTAGGTAGCATGATGGTTAAGGCTCTGGATTCCCTCATGGCTGTGGTTCAAGTTCTAGACCTGGTAGCTTGCTTTCTCTTTTTCTCTCTCTCTGCCTCTCTCTGGTCAAATTAAAAAATTTTTAAAATAATAAATAAATTAAATAATTCTTAAAAAAAAGAAAAAAAATGAATCCTAAAGATTTTATAGTAATGTATTTTTATGCAAATGATATAATTCTATAGAAATGTCTATCTATATACAATATATAGAAACAGAGATTAGATCCCGTGGAGACTATATAAAAATCTTTAGAAAGATCTATGGATACGGAAATAAAACTAAACTAGGAGAAATCATTAACATCATAAACAAAAATTTAAAAAAAAACTAAAAAAATGGCTATGACCTTCTGTGAGCACCAGTAAACAAATGGTGGAAGAAGGAAGAGAATCGAGGAAGGAAGAGCTGTTATTACAGTAAGGAAATAATAAAGAAAGACAGTTTTATAGAAGTTAAGGAAGAAAAGAACTTCAAGGATGACATCAAAATGAAATATATTATTTACATTTGAAAACTAAAAGGGCATTGATGACTTCAGTGAGAGAGCTTTAAGTGGATTGGTAGAGATGTAAGTCAAATTTTACAAAGCTGAGAAATGAATATGAGATAATGAACACTTCAGGAAAATCTGTCCAACCCATTATGTTATCACTGTAGGAACAAATGTCCTTACACTGACATAAAAATCATATGCCAACATTATCACACTAGTGTTTCTACCACCATCTTTCCTTGAATCTATATTGGCTGCTGTCAATATACCTTAAGACTTTCCTTGGCATGGGAATTATATATGGTAGATTGATGATCAGATAGGACTTAATCTGTTTGTCCAAAGACTGATCCATGAAGCCTAACTAGATTAAATTTTGCTGAAAAAATCCATAGATGTAATGAAGTAGATATTTTACCAATATAACCAGGCCAATTGCTAAACAAGTTATGTCACATTTTGGTGTGAACATACAGCTTTATAACTGTTACTAAAGGCTCTTAGAATTGACTCTTTTTCAGAATAGAGAATGCCTCATTAGCCACTGACACATCATAATTGCCATATACTCTATTTAAATCTAGTTCTTGTTAGGGATGTCTCAACACTGTAATAACCCTGTCATTCAATCTCTCACATTTTCTTATATGTAGGAAGTTCTCTTGCAAACTTCAAGCTATTATCAAATATGGGTGTTAGGACATTGCCCTTGCTCGCAGGTTTTATGCTTAATAAGAAAAGACATTTGCTTTAACAACTTTCATTTTCTCATACACATTTGCCAGTGGGAATGTAACGTAGTATAATGGTAATGTGGTGTTGGGTTGGAATAGTATAGCACAGCACCTAGGATCTAGTGTCCATTCTGTTACTAACTAGCTATGTAATCTTGGAAACTTTCAGTAAAGTCTACAGATATTCCCATTTCTTCTTGAAAAAAATGGGAAAGCCCCTAAGGATAATTCTCATTCTAAAATGCTTCTGTCTCTTCTAAAGCAGAGACATGAACCAACCACACTTGAACTTCAGAAAAACATCCTGGGTACTACTCAGTCTGCTGGCATTGATATAATACTCACCTTCACATCATTCTTGCAGATGAGAGATAAATGATAGCTAAGCAACTTCCTTAACAGTTCTTACACATGAAAATAAAGATTCAACTGTGAGCAAAATGTGCAAGACAGAATGTCAAGGGAACTTTGAAGTATAATGTCATATAAGGTGGCACACCCATGCACATGCTGGCAGAAAGCATCAGCAAACGGTCTAGTTCAGTACACTGGGGGAAAGAAATCAGCTTTTAAAACAAAATTTTGGACCAACTGGTGATATAGTCATTGACATGGCTGGACCCCACATGGGCTGTCTATGTAGTTTATGTCTTGGACCTGGTGGCTTGAAAAACATGCCAGGTGCATGTGTGCGAGTGCCTAAAATACTAAGAGGACAATGGAAAGGAAGGGATTATGATGCCATCCCCCTGGGAGGTGCTTTCTCATTCTTCTCCCTACTTTCTCTGTCTCTGTCTAGTGAGTGCATAGCCCTAAAACAAAGTAATAATAATTTTTAAAAAGCAACAACAACAATAAAACACAAATTCTGGCTTTCTATGGCTCCTAAGGATGGAAGCACTAACTTTTTCTCTTTTTTTTTTAACATCTTATTATTTTTATTCATGGTAGAGAGCATGTGTAAACACACTTGGAAGAGAGACAAGCACCTTCCATGGAGTCTTATCACACCACCCCCTTACGATAGCACTCAGCTTGCCAGGATCCTGGGCACAATCACATACACCAACATGGCTACAGGATCCTGGGCACAATCTCATGCACCGATGTGTCTCAGGCTGACCTGAGGAACAAAGTCACAGCCACTCATGTGTCTTCCAGCATTGCAGTTCAGTTTGTCGCAGATTGTACCCCTAGGCTGGGCCAGTGGAGACCTCTTAACTTCTAGCTCTGTAAGCAGTAAAATCCTGCCAAGGGAAAGGATGGTCTCTATAAGAGCTAGTGAGGCAAAGATGGCTCCTCCTCAGTCTCTAGTAACTTTCATAGAGCCAGAAATTGTCATCAAGGGCATCTTCCTTGAATTCTTATGATTGAGATGGCGACAGTCATCCAGGCTCTCCTACCAGGCCTCATTTATTCTGGAACATTAAAGCATGAATGTATTGAAAAATAAGTATTGTATGTACCTACATTTCCTAGAACACACACTGGTCTAATTTTTTTCAGGTTTTGGCTATAGGGCATGTGAGCTCACCATAGAGAGACAGGGAAAGATAGTGAGACATTACTCCTGGGGGGATATCCAAGCCAAATTCCTGCTTCTGTATTCTCCACTCAGGATTCTGGGAATGTATGTACATGTGGTCAGCATGATTTTCAAGCCCCAAGGTTTAAGACTGAAACTGCTGTAGGTCAAGTGGGGGTGCAGCTCCTTAACCACTATGCCACCTGCTAACCCCTTTACAGGTCGAATTTTAATCTGGCAGATACATATTTATGCTGTTTGTCTTTTTGTATAATTACTTGAGGCAATGACTTTCATGAAATAAGTTGCTTTTATAAAATAATATCAGCTTTCAGCTGTTTTTCTTACTTATTAAAAAAAGGAAAAGAAAAACAAATAAAAATGAATAAAAAGAAAACAAAATTTCTACCCCATATCAGCACAATGATGTTTTTTGAAAGTTTCTCGGTGATCCTAATGTATATCCATTTTAGAAAATCATGACACATCTAGAGAGTGGCAAATATGTTTAAATGAGTGAAAGAGCTTTAATATACTCTTACAGATTTGATAAGGTTTAAATAAATTTGAATAATTTTTCTTGGAGAGATTTTTGCTATAGGGAACATGCATTCACTAGAGAGACAGGAAGCAAGAAACCACCCCTGAGGGGGTCTCTTCCTCTCCATTCTCCTCTCAGGATTTTGGGCACGTATGCACATACACCCGTCATAAATTTTAAGCCACTAGGTCCAGGACTTGAATGTGGTCAACTACTTGACATTCCAGTGCCTTAATCACTAAGCCACCTTCTGGCCCCTTAAATGATCTTTTTTGTTTGTAACTAAAATCCTGAAGATCCTTCCATTTTTGGTGTGTTTAGTTAAAAGTGGCCTAGTGGGTCCAAGGTGGCTGGATCTCATATGGCCTACTGTGTAGTGGTAGTCCTGGTCCTAGACCTGGCAACTTGAAAAGCAATCTGGGCTTTTTTCCACGGCACCTTGGGGGAGATAAACTGCTTCAAAATGAAGCTGAATATCTTCTTCCCTGCCACTGGCTGCCAGAAACTCATTGAAGTGGACGATGAACGCAAACTTTGTACTTTTTATGAGAAGCGTATGGGCACAGAAGTTGCTGCTGACGTTTTGGGTGAAGAATGGAAGGGTTATGTAGTCCGAATCAGTGGTGGAAATGATTAAAAAAAAAAAAGAAAAAGGTTCTCCATGAAGCAGGATGTCTTGTCCCACGGCTGTGTCTGCCTGATACTAAGGGACATTCCTATTATAGGCTAAGGAGTACTAGAGAAAGAAAATGAAAATTTGTTCGGTGTTGCACTGTGGATGCCAATCTGAGCATTCTCAACTTGGTTATTGTAAAAACAGGAGAGGATATTCTAGGACTGACTGATACCATGGCGCTTCATTGCCCGGGGGCGCAAGAGAGCTAGCAGAATCTGCAATCTCCCTAAAGAAGATGATGTCCTCCAACATGTGGTAAGGAAGCCCTTAAATAAAGAAGGCAAGACACCTAGGACCAAAGCACCTAAGATTCAGTGTCTTGTGACTCCACGTGTCCTGCCACACAAACTTCAGTATATTGCTCTCAAGAAACAACGTTCTAAGAAAAATAAGGAAGAGGCAGCAGAATATGCTAAACTTTTGGCCAAGAGAACGAAGGAGGCTAAAGAAAACCGCCAAGAACAGATTGCGAAGAGACGCAGGCTGTGCTCTCTGAGAGCTTCTACTTCTAAGTTGAATCCATTCAAAAATAAAGATTTTTATAAGAGAAACAAATAAGTAAGATTAGATCTCAAAAGAAAAAGAAAGGAAGAAAGAAGGAAAAGAAAAAGGAAAAAGACAAAGAGAAGAAAAGAAAAACAGGCTGGGACAGTGTGTGTGTGTGTGTGTGTGTGTGTGTGTGTGTGTGTACCCAAAACCTGGAAAGAGAAATGGAGAAGGGATTACAACATGACCATTTCCCATGGGAGATACTTTCTCATTTTTCTTCTCTCTGTCTCTCTCTGTCTCTCTCTAACAAACCCACATGTTCTCTAGCAAAATTAGAAAAACAACAAAAAAGTAGTATAGTGGCTTGATGTTTGTTTTAGATTTAAGAAATATTTGGCCCAGAATTCAGTCATGTGCCAAGCACTCTACTCTGTGCATTCATTTGCATTATCTTTTTTGTAATAATACCAATAACTTCAATGAACAGGCTTATTATTCTTAGGTTTCAGATAAGGAAACCAGACATCAAATTTTATAAGATTATTTGTCTAATATCATTATGAATGGATCTGTCATTCAAAAACAGATTTTCTTGCTCCTACTCAAGTGCTCCCTTTCATCGCTGTTATTTCCCAGGCAAATTTCAGGGTCATTGCTTATGGACGTTTGGTCCTTCCCTTTAATGACCTATAACGAAATAGATCTCTCGAATAATTTTTATTTGCATAATTTTAAAGACTTCCTATAGATTATTATCACAGTGGGCCTTCAACTACCTGAACCCTTTATATAACCAGAAAACTTAATTCTGGAAGCCATTGCATCCAAAGAATAAGCCTGTGTGTCCATGTGTAATTTTACTAAGTCTGTTCTATTTCTCAAGAGAGACAGGCCCCCTTCATGTTTTGCCATGGCATTGTTAGTGCCTTTGAAGTAAAGCTTTAAAGACCTTTTGAAGGAAAGGCTAAAAGAAGGATTACATTAAATTCTTCACTTGATGTATATTTATTCTTCCAAAAGCTGAAGTCATGCAATAAGTACCAGTTCCTTATAGAAAAACCTACTGCTTTGCTTCCAGTTCCTCTATTCAGTAAGTTCCAAAACTGAAAATAAAATTGACCAGTTCTGTAGTTTCCAAGTTCTAGTATATTTAGAGTTGATGAAATACCTGCAATCTGCTAGCCTTTGGACTGAGAAACTAATTGAAATGACAGGTTTTGTATTTGGACAACAGAATATTCCTTAAAACTTCCTAATAATGATTTAGGCAAAAGATATTAATTTAGCCTTCTTACCAACTTCTTTATTCTCTTTAATGCAGTTTTTGGAGAGTGGCCACATCTGATCCCAATAATTATCTCACTTGCTTTCTGCCTTTATTATATTTTAAAAACTACCAAATGTGGCTTTGGAATCTCTTTGCAAGGCATTCCACAAAGTCTCTACTACTGTGGTTATTTTCTGTACCTTACTGTGGACTTGACTGTTTTCTTTTGGACATAGGCATTTTAAATTACTTTTCAATATGTGGTCATTTAGAGAATGTGTTGATATTTGTGTGAAAAGTCCTATTGATCATTTTTAATTTATTTTAATTAATTAATTAATTAATTAAATGTTAATTTTTTTATTTGCTTTTTTTTAGAGGTTTTCGCTATAGGACGCATGCGCTCACCAGAAAGACAGAGAGAGACAGAGAGACAGAAAGCGAGAAATCACTCCCCAGGGGGGATGGCCATGCTGCAATCCCTTCTCCATTCTCCTCTCGGGACCTTGGGCACGCACGCACACAAGCCCGGCGTGAGTTTAAGCCACCGGGTCCGGGACTCGAACCGCGGCTGACTACATGAGAGTCCAGAGACATAGCCATTACACTAACTGCTGGTCCCAATTTATCTTGATTTTTTTTTTATTATCATCATAATCTTGTTTATATTACATTGAATTGCATATAACTTTACAGTGTATTACATTGCTTTTTCAAAAGGGAATGCCATGCATGTCAGTCAATACAGAGACATTAATCTCCCCATTTCATCATTCAATATCTTTTCATTGTTTTTCCCAATCATTATTATTATTATTCCAATTATTTTTTTAAAAAAGACAATCACTATTTCTCATTTTGCTTATAAAAAGACCTTACCCGTCATGAAATACTTCTCAGATCAATCCGGTTGAGAATACTATACATGTCATCATCAACAGGTAATAAGCCATATCTGTTTCTCACTAGCATCCTGCCTCTCTATTTGTTCTCTTGCTATATTTCTCTATCCTCTTCTCTTCACTCCCCCCATTCCACACTGTCTTATTCTCGTTAAGTTCTTTCACTGTTTTTATGTCCTCCAATATTTCGCTCGCTACCATAGAATGCAGATAGTCGGTATATATTAAGTGGATACATCAATATCTTTCTTTCATAGCCTGGCTTACTTCATTCAGCAAAAATCCTCCATAATAACATGGAACGCTTCACAAATTTGTGTGTCATCCTTGCGCAGGGGTCATGCTAATCTTTTCTGTACCGTTCCAGTTTTAGTATATGTGCTGCCGAAGCGAGCACCTATTGAAAATTTGTAAACTGTTCAGTTTTCTTTAATACTACCTTTACACTCTATGTGTATTCTTCAATTTAAAGCAACTTTGGAATTTCTATTCTGTTTAATTGGGCTCTATGCTTATTTCTTCATCATTCATCTAGTCTCTGGTTAGCATAGCTTTGCATTTTCTTGTGTTATTACCTAAAGCAAATAATATCATCTTCCTTTTATGCTTATTAATGAATACTGTCTTGATAATTCTCAGGGTTTTAATTATTCTAACTTTAAAATTTAATATTAAAATAATTTGGTCAAGTTTCAAATGAAGAAATTATTTTGAGATTTAATTGGAGATTGTATTATATCTTAAGATAATTGGGCAGAAATGAGCTTTTATTTTCAGTTACATGATATGAGCTTCCTTCATCAAAATTTTGTCTTGTGTCACATTTTATAAATTTTGATCAAATGTGTTCCCATTATCTTTCAAAGGAAGCCATTTAATCTTTATTTGAAGTTCTTTAATATCTCTATTTGATTACTGTTTTGCATATTCTTACATTTTAAATTACAAGGGGATTTCAAAAAATGCATAGAAAATGGACTTAAAGTACAAGTTGGTTTGGGTTTAAAATTTTGGAAGTCCAGTTTTTTTCATAATAAACATTTACCATGATGTGTCTGAAAACCTCTCAAACACTGAAAGATATACATGGTGTAATGATTAATTTTATCCAATTTTATTAATATCATGTGTCCTCTTTTATTAATTCTTGCTTTAGACTTAGAACTCAGTTGTTTCTGCTATAAGTAATACTCCCTTCGTTTATCAGATTTACATATTCCTCTTATTACTGTTATTATTTTTTGTTTGTAATTTGTGCTGTCTTTATATTTTATTTTATTTTATTTCAAGTTCTTTTATACATTCAATCACGTTATTTAGCTTGCAAAGTGAATATTCCAACATGTGTACATTTCTCCCCAGTCCAGTTCATTATACTATAAAATTATCTTCAACAGATAATATTTAATCATAAGGATATTTCTTTATTTTTCTTTGAAAGAAAGAATAATAGATGTCTTACAACCACTACATCCCCAGGTCCTCATATATTCTTTACAACATAGAAGAAGTTTGGTAAATATTTTTAAACAACATAGTTGAAATGAGCAACACACATAGGATATTTAAAATTATATCTGAGAATCATTGGAATGTTTAATAAATTTACATTTATCGTGGCAATAAGTACATTTGCTTGCATTTAAATTATCTTCCTTTTAAAAATATATTTCTTTGCCCTTCTTTCTTTTATTTCTGTTAGTAATCAAACTTTCTTTACTTTGTTTTTTAAGAAATTTAGAAGTTTTTGGAGCTGGCTGGTGGCATTGTGGTTAAGGGAGCTGGACTCCCACATGGCCAGCTGAGATTCGAGTCCCAAACCTGGTGGCTTGCTTTCTCACTTTCCCTCTCTCTCTCTCACTCTGTCCCTCTCTGATCAAAATAAATAAATAAATAAATAAATAAATAAATAAATAACGTTAAATAAAAATAATTCTTTAAAATAAAAAAAGAAATTTAGAAGTTTTATATATATCTTGTTACAATACATTTTCAAAAGTCAACGTTTTACTCATTGAAAACAAGGTAACTTCTATTGGTTGCATACCCTTGTGCAGAGTAAGAAATTTGGCAGTATTTTTCTTCCTTTCTAAAATTATGTTTTATCTTCTTGTTTAAAGCTTTTATTTACCTTATACATGAGAAAGAATGTGTGCATGACAGAAAGAGAGGAGTACCCTGTACCAGGTCTCCTCACACCGCAATCCCCTTCCCACAGCCCTCCAGGTCCTCAGGGTCTCGGACACCTGCACACCTAACTAGAGTGTTTTCACGCTGCCTCGGAGATTCAAGCCTGCCACTAATCTTGTGTCTTCCTGCACTGCCCTCCAACTTGCTATCAGCTGTGCTGTCAGGCTGGCCCTCTTTAGAAACTTGTGTTAAAATTTTCTGATATACTATTACCAGATTATTTTCATTCTCCAGAGATAAAACATATAATTTTAATACTTTAAATTGAATTTTAATTCTTTAATACAGAAAAAAATCTGCAATCTATTTTATAAAACATAGACAAATTAATATTTTGAGGTACAACTAAACTAATATATTTTTTTAATATTACAGCAGGTTTTTTTCCCCTAAACTCATTATATTTATTTTTTTAATCTTTATTTATTATTCTTTTACAGAGATTTTAGCTATAGGGCACATGCACTCACCGGAGAGGCAGAAACGGAGACAGAAAGTGAGAAATCACCCCAATGTACTGTGACAAGGGATGGCCATGCCACAATCTCTTCTCCTCTCAGGATTTTGGGCATGCACACACATGTACCCTTGAGTTTAAGCCACTGCATCCTGGATTAGAACTGCGGTCAACTATGTGTGAGTCACCTGTCATAAACATTATGCCATCTGCTGGTCCCCAACTTTGCACTTTCGATTTTGTAATTTTTATATGTTGCCTTTCATCTCTGGTTACCTTTTTATATTGTGTCTGGATCTCATCTCTCTGAGTAAATCAGTCTTTTCCTTTGCAGCAGCAATGAGCTTTGTAGAACATGGGTCAGTGGACAGTGGCTCTGGCTAGAATATATAGCACCATTAAAAATTAGAAACCTATACATATCTATACTTACCATGTGTGAATAATAATAATGATGATGATACTTTTATAAAGGAAGAAAAACATTTATGTACCATGTGTGAATAATAATAATAATGATTATGATACTTTTATAAAGGAAGAAAAACATTTATGTACCATGTGTGAATAATAATAATAATAATGATTATGATACTTTTATAAAGGAAGAAAAACATTTATGTACCTAACAGTAGACCATGAAAATATATAAAGCAAAATACAGCAAACTTGGAGGAAGACAGAGTTTTTTTCGGGACCAGCAGTTGGTGCAGTGGAAGAAGCACTGGACTCCCACATAGTTGATCACAGTTCAAGTCTCAGGACACTTGAAATTCACATTGGGTGCATGTTTGTGTGAGCCCAAAATCCCTAAAGGAGAATGAAGAAGAAGGGATTGTGGTGCAGCCATCCTCGCTGGGAAGGTTGTTTCTTGCTTTCTGTTTCTGTGTCTCCAGTGAGCACACATACCATATAGCAAAAATCTCTCCCTCAAAAAAAAAAATCTATATTAACATTTGGAGACTTCAATACTCCATCCTCAATAATGAACAAGAACAACCTGACAGAAGATAAGTAAGAAAGTAAGATACTTGCAAAATAGAATAGAATAACAAAATCTAACAGACATACAGTGAAGACTGCTTAGCAATACACATTCTTCTCAAGTGCACTTGAGACATTTTCAGGACAGACATGTTAGGTCCCAATATAAGTCTTAAGGGCCAAAAGGTGGAATCAACACAGACATCAGATAATGTATGTATATGCAGTGGGATATTATCAGCATTAAAAAAGCTGGAAATTCTGACACATGTTGTGGCATTGAATATATCCTGAAGAAAACATGGTGAGTGAAATAGGTCAGAACAAAACTACAAATACTACATGATTGCACTCATGGAAGGTATTTCAGGTGGTCAAATTCATAGAGAGAGAAAGTAGAATGGTGGTTGCCAAGACCTGGGGAGGGTGGGAAGAATGAGGAGTTACTGTTTAAAGAGTACAGAGCTTCAGTTTCGCAAATTAAAATGAGTTCTGTGGACAAATGGTGTTGATGGTTGCCCGACAAGGTGAATTTACCAAATGCCACCAACCTGCACACTTCACATATTAAAGTTTATATTACATACATTAACATAATTTCAAAAAGTAAGTAACTTTTTTTTCAAAAATGAGATCCTCAAATCCATCAGTCAGGTTGCAACAAGTGCCCCTGGAGGTGCCCATGAGTGGTGACAGGTTCAGGGCCCTGCAGAGTGAGCAGAGGGCTGGATCATGCAGCAAGTGTGACAGCGGGGGCCGTGGAGCTCTTACCTCTGGTCTACGGAGTGGATGTTATGGTTTGAAGATTGGAAGTAATTGGCCCAAATAACTTTAACTGTACATGGAAGAATTTCAAAATGAATTAAGAAATTGGGATAAACAGCCAGGGAGACTAAGTACTGAATCACTGCACTGAGTGGTCTAGAATTCCTTTAATTACTCTTTAAGAAAGGATTACATTTACAACCTAAGATAAGAATTTGGAATTTAGACTGCTTCCACTGTGAGGAGTGGAGAAACAAGAGATGAAGTCCAAGCATATTTATGAAGAAGTGTGAAGATAATTACACTTCACAATAAAGTTTATTTTAAAACTTAAAAAATTATTATGGACTAATGAAATTCCATATTGGATATAATTTATGTTTTCCTGGCTAATTCTTGACATATTCAAGTAAGACACTTTCATTGCCTTCAAATTAAAGTGCAAAAATATTAAGGTGCCTTTTAAAATGCTACATTATCTGACAATTTTTATTTTTCTAAATTCCAGACAATTATCTCTCACTATATTGTTTAGCAATATATGCCTTAACACATCCTGATCCCTCTGCTAGAGGGTTCCTACCAACATATTCAAAAGTCCTGTGAAACGTCTGCTCCTAGGTGAAATCTGTTTTGTTCCACAGGACTGAAACGTATGTTTATAAAAGCCTCTACCGTGCATTATGGATACCTTTCTTCATAGCACTTAGCAGGATATACTTTAATAGTCTCTTTAGACCCATTTTCTCATTAGACATCTAGCTCTTGAAAACAGAGGCCATGACTTGCCACTGAAGTAATCCCAGCACCAAGCAATGTACCTTTCAAATAATAAGCCTGCAGTAAATAAATGAAAACAGAAAGAAGCAAGAAAATAAATGAAGGCCTACTTTTCATTGCCAACTTAGACCATGCATCCTTACCACCACATCAATTTGGCATGTAGAATAGATTAATCCAAAGCCAGATATTGCATGTGTGTGTGTGTGCACGTGTGTGTGTGCTTGGGTGTGTGCGTGCACACCCACTTTTCCTGGACCAGGAACATTAATAACATTTGTTTGGATCCAAGTATGTTGCCTACAGTATAAACTTGATAGTCTGTATTTTAAATGATCTAATTACAGTTCAAATAAAGTATTGTCTTCAGGGCCATCAGGTGGTATAGTGGCTAAGGTGCTGAACTCCATGTGGCCAACCATCGTCTGAATCCCAGGCTTGATGCCTTGCTTTCTCACGTTCTCTCTCTTTGTGTCTCTCTCTCTCTCTCTGGTGAGTGCACATGCCCTATAGCAAATTTAAAAATAATAATGGTAATAATAAATTAAATAAATAATTCTTAAAAAAAAATAAAACAAAAAACAAAGTATTGTCCTTGGTATGTTTTGCAAAATAAATTTTAACCCAATGAAGACAGAGTGCACATGACATTGCTGGCTATATATATATATATATATATATATATATATATATATAAGCATATATATATATATTTATATATTCCTTCTTTCTTTTGTCTACTCCTTTCAGCTCTAGGCTGAAGCTGCAGTACAAATACTAGAAAGCTTATAAAACCCAAGAAATCCCATACACTATACTCTGAGATCAAACTGGCAGGAACTTTCAACTACATGTTTTCTTTTTTTCTATTTCAATATCATACATAGATGTTAAGTTGGAACTTAAGAAATCTTGAGAGTTCAAAGATTCTATTTCTAGCCATGTCAACAATTGAAGCTTCTCCCATACAAGAATACTCTATTTTCATTTTCAAAAATGTAGAGCAGGCTGGTCATTCTTTTCATATTTTAAGCAAAAGATCTATATCCAGAAAACATTTTTAAATGTATATTTAGAAATAAAGTAACTCATACTATGAATGCAGACACACAATAGAAAAGCAGGCAAACCAGAACTTTAAAGTAGAGGAAATTGTAACAAAGCAGAGAAATAACTAAGTGGCTAAAATGAATTCACTTCGACTTTTTTCAGAGGCAAGTACAGGGAAGAAAAAGGTGTATTTTTATCTCAAAGTTACTCATTTGAAAGATGCCTGCTTTATTATCTTATTTTTACTTTAAATGAAATTCAATGCAATAAGAGTTATTAAAAGCTTATCTAGCTATGTGAACAAAAATATTAAAAGTGTCCTATAGGGGGCACTCAAGTACTACGAACTGAAGCATTTGCTTTTCCTAGAGTCAGTCTGTTTGGATGGAAAGGGGTAGACCCTTGGGCACATTTTCATAATACCTTTTATATAAAGAACAAAAGTGAGTAAAATAAACAAAAATACTCTTTGTCACATTTCTACTATTCCCCAATGAAAGACAAAAGGATATTAAAAGATGCTATTAAATGGCATTTTGAGTCTTATTATTCTAAAAGCATAAAAGTATAATAGTGTAGACAGCTGAGTGGGTCTGCATTTTCAAAATTTTAAACAAGGTTTCCTCTACATTATAGTTCAATGTTGGTAATAATTATCTTTTTTTTTTTTTTTTTGAGACGGTTAGTTGTAAGAAAAAAAAATAAAAAGCAGTCATGCACCTTGTTTTCTCTTGGTTTTAATGCATAAGACATTATTTAAATTATTGTGAAATAATGTTCCTAAGGAAGAGTTAGTCTATCATTTCCAGAGAGACAGTATAGCATACTATGTTGGTGATTTTTTTTTTTTTTTTTTTTTTTTTTTTTTTTAGAGGCATGGAAAAGTGAAGGTGAGGGCAAAACTAGAATCCTCCCTACAGCCTGTGTGTTATATGTTATTTCAGCTGAACTGGATTTCGATAGCTAAAGCTTTATTTTAACTAAAACCTAAATGAAAATGTGTGATAGCACCTAAATGTGATCAAAACCTGTTTTCTTTAAAGTGGTAAGAGAAAATTTTCATTTAGGCTTAGAAACTGTAGTTAAATAGAAGTTTATTTTTTATAATATAGTCCCTATTATAGTTGCTTTAGATGCCCTCGGGATAGTGCTACGAATCCCCTAAAGCATATTAAATACCAATCTCCCATTGAATTTCCCAGTGAAACACTTCACAGCGCTCAACACTCAGAGCATGTGTGTTTTATTCCTGTTATTTTCATACACGAGAACCTAATTTGTGCTTCTGATTTGAAAACAGTCAAATATGAGTGCTAAGCATCTCCCTTCCTTAGCTTGTTCACTGCTATCACATTTGCAAATAATGAAATCATTTCTAGTATCATTTGTCAAATTGATAACCAGAAACACCTATATGCAGGGATGATTGAGTTCTACAGCCTGTTTGCAATATGAAATAAGATATTAACCCTACTTCTCTTATGATTAAAGATATCTAGATATTTGCTTTCATCAAACTGGGTTATGTCAGCAATCCCGAACGATAACTTGAAAAGAAATTCAGGTTCTTGATGTACTTTGAAAGCCTAAGCGTCAAGTAAGAGAAGACAATGTGTAACTAAGACTTCTTATATTTAGTACAGTTATTATGACCCAAGAGATAGGATTCTTGATTTGAAATACTCTTCCTTTGGCTCCATAATTATATTGATTAGAAACTGTGTTCAATTTGGTTTGGAAATTGTGACTCTTAGAAATAAAAAGTATGTGGAGGAGTACAGGCCCGAGGGAACTGGCTTCAGAGCCAGATAGAAAGCCAGGCAGTTGTCATCATAACAATCCTGAGGCTGCAATTTTCTTTCACTTCCAACCTAAGGCTTGGAGCATGGTTGGGCCTAGAAGCTCCCCAGCTAAATTCAGACCTGGGGATTAGTTGTCCTTTAAACAGAGTATACTGTTTTTTCTGAGCTACTTTCCCAGTGATTTGATGTATCTTTGTGGAAATTCTCAAATTAATCTCCTCAGTGTGGGCTAAAAAGTAAGTTAATACCAACAGTCCTGTAACTAATTTTGAATTTTTAAATGTAGGTCAATTTGTGATAGATATAGCTAGCTATAGATACAGATATATCTACACACACGGTTCTCTTTTTCAATGAATTATAATATAGATTCGTTATTAATTATAACATAGTTACTACAGTAATATAGTTTTCAGGCAAAGCCCAGGGAAGGGCAAAAAAACCATTTCTTGTCATTTCCATTCACTTTCTTTTGGCAAGGAAAAACCCCAGGAAATTAAATTAGAATAAATTAGAACTGAGATTCATCCAAAAGTACAAAATTGATATTTCTCTTAGAAATAAATGTATTTTATCACAAAGAAAAAATATAAACTCTGAAGAACCAAATCTGTTCTTGGTAGCCCTAAATCTGAGCATTGCTGTTCATCATTTCCTGCGTCTTTGACCCTCATGACTCACGTCATTTCGGTACGCATTTTTGTTGTCATGATGTAACCACTTGCAGAATGCTATGAACGATACCCTCGGTAAAGTCTATTTACCACGCAGAATGTAGCAATGGAAAGCCATAAATGCCTTTAATGCTCTTTTGACTATAATTTAACTTTGCCAGGATTCGTGCATAAAATCACACATTTGATAAATCTTGATAAATGTATCTAGGTCCAAATGTCACTATTTTTCTTACCGCAAAGAGAGGCTTGACACAAAATTGGGGCATTTTGTTCTGGGCAAAAAGCTCCTTTTGCACTGGAGTTTTTTTTATGATGATTAAAAAGTATAATTTTCATAATAGAAAAACACTTTTAGAGGGCAAGAGACATTCCTTTCTGAGAGAAATCACTTTTTCTTTTTTACTTAGAAATAACGTTTGGAATAAGTTAATTCTATAAACTTTTTTTTTGAAACAAACTTTCAAAAATAGCTAAAAATGCTGCTCTAAGTGAATGCCACTTACCATGTACTTACTTGGTACTTTGTGACAGGCACTGTGCCCAAATGGAACCGTTGACAGCCTACCAAGAGCCATCCCCAGTGGGAATTAAGCAAGGCAGACTTTGAGGAAATGTTCATCTTTCTCTTTTTAATTTATTTTTATTTCCCTTTTTATTTACTATTTTTTGCTTCTTCTTTACTGTTCTGTTCTGTAATTGACGTGAGGGCCATTCCTGATAAAGACATAGGAAAAAAAAAGTAATTATTTGTCTTAAAAAGCCAAATGAAATCAAGCAAAACAAGCTCCCCCTCTAAAGTGAAAAATAAAAGCAGTACAATTTGGCCTAAGATGCTGCATCACTCAAGTTCTTTCTACATTTCTACAGCAATTTATTTTATACAGGATGTATAAAATGTATATAAAATACAGCCAATATGATTCTGATATCCCATCGTCTCACCTCCCTGTCAATTGTCTGAGCCTGCCCTCTCTTTTTGTCATTGTATTATCCTGTTTCCATTAGATATTAGGATGTATTCCATGGCAGAAAGAACAGAAAACAGCAGAGACAGGAAAGTTTAAACAAGTTCAAGGGAAGAAGTGAAAAGCCATTAATCACAGTAAAGCAAATTGTTTCTGGGTACTTATTATAGGAGAAACTCCACAGAAAAAGATCAAAAACATTTTGTTAGATATCATAAAATAGTAAAGTTTATATAAAAATAATCTTAAGAAAAAAATATGATTTGGATATAAAATAGCTATTAAAAAGTGCATAAAACGCCTGACAGGGTCACAGACAGGTATATCCTAATAATTGCTATAAAAGTGCCAACTCCATAGCACAACAGTAATGCACTACTCAAGAGAAGGCGAGACTTTTCATAGTTACCATGGTTCGAATCTCCAGACTGGTCAGTCTTAAAAACTCCAGGCACATTTGAGAGTGCCTAAGGGCCAATGGCCTGAAGGAAGGGGATTGTGTGTGACCAGACCTGTTGTGGCTGTTCATTTCTCTCTCTCACACATGCTTGCGCTGTATCATGAACATAAATAATGAGTACTACAATAAAAATAAATAAAAATTGAACAAGACTTTCTCAAGTTCTCCTTTGTCCTCTGATTCTTTATGAATCCACAACATAATAGAATCCTCAGCTATATCTGTAAACATGATCGCTGACAATATTTTTGCATATTCTGAATTCTGAACATTTCTAAACTTACTTCCGATTTCTAGATTAAAGTAGGTTTATGTTATGTTAGTGGACTAAATACTTAGTCCACCTCTCAACATAGTCAAACATATTTTCTACTTACATAGTCAGAGTTTAATACTACTGGCAGTATTGTGTTTCTCCATGGGTATAAATACACTGTTTAGAAAAGTCGCAGACCTGATTTTATTGAGTGGTTTCAGTAGCGGCCTTCAGGTGCCATGCCTGTGCTTTTTGACATCATGGTTCCCACAAGATCCTGAGAACTCAGTCCTTTAACACAGAACTGGTATTTGACTTAGACTGTGTGGTCTTTCCATGCAAAGACCAAATGTTTATTCTCAGCATTACTTGCACATTTTTGAGTACAGTTCCTATCCTACAGATATTTAGTGAATGAATGACTATATTCTCTGAGCTCTCTCCTCTCAGACATAAAGAAAAATATCTAAAGGAATATGAACAATTCTGACTATATAATACAAGAAGAATCAGAAAACTTTTCAAGAGCTATTTCTGATATTAAGAAAAAAGGGTGATCTCAGACTAGTCACCTTTCCTGTCTTGAAGGATTTTTTTTTTCCTATGTAAAATGTGGTAAATTGGAATAGATGATTTGAATGTTCTTTCTAGTTCCAACAATCTAAGGAGAGTTTCTAATTATAATTAAAGAGCACCAAGATAATGACCAAAAGGATGGAGATTAATACAGACGCTCCTCAACTCGTGATGGGGTTACATCCCAATCAACCCATTGTGAGTTAGAAATACTTTAAGTCACAAACACATTTAATATACATAACCTTCTGAACATCATAGTTTAGCATAGCCAACCTTAAATGTGTTCTGAACACTTACATTAGCTTATAGTTGAGAAAACAATATAATCCTAAATTCATTTTATAATAAAATGTTAAAGATCTCATGTAATTTACTGAACATTGTACTGAAAGTGAAAAAGAGAATGCAAACGTTATTTGAAGCCAAAGTCATTATGCATTTTTTTATAAAACAAAATAAATGGTAGCCTGCACCATCATGGAATTGAAAAAACAAATCAAAATTAGAGCTATTGTAAGTCAGGGGTGTCTGAATTAACAAGTAGAACAATGCCTCAGGGCATGTTCAGAGAAAATGTATCCTGACCATGGATCTTTGATGGCCAGCCCCAGGTATGTCACCGTAGGTCTCTCCTAGCCACTGGAGATGGTAATGCAGTGCTCATCTTGACCACATATATGTCATGGTCTAGAAGCACAGACACTAATATCCGTTATAATTATCCATTAACTTCAGACTCAAAGGCTATTTCCACATGAGTTGAGTGACAAGGATTTGTGCATTTTTGACATTTCTGTACTACCTACACATGGATTTCAATATTACTGATTGTGTCTTCTGATGGCATATCTGAAAAACAAAATAGGATTTGTATCTTGAGGCTATATTGTTATTATGAAAGTCAATTCATTAAAAGAAAGTCAATATGATATCATTTCTAATCTTTCAAGTTGCCTGCTGATGTTGTCTAAATAAGTAAAGACTCCTTTCCTTCCTCCTGTCAAAAGTCTACCAACCACGAACTAGGGAAACCGCAAAACAATTAAATCAGTATAGAGAGCTTCTATACTACCTGTTTTCTAAAGTTACAATTGTTTACACCATAATATGTGGATCTTAAGACATTTATAGATAGTGATAGTGTGAAAAAGCTAAGACTATGTTCAGAGAAGACCAACCTAATTTGCTTAGAAATATTTTTCCTTCCCAGATTTAATTAGAATATTGCATCACTCTTCATGCTCTCTTCAGTTGCGCATACTTCCTAATAATTCATAAGTGGTGGGAATTAAAGTTGCAACAAAAATCTTATTAATGTCAAACAAATCCCCATGTCCCAGTTGAAACGGTACAAGGGAACTTTAAAACATTCATGGAAAAACAAAATTAAAGTACAAGCTTATGTTTGGTGTAAAAAATTTGAAACCTATGAATGTTTTTCTAATAATGTGCATTTTCCATAAATTTTTCGAAGACTTTATGGTACACTTTTGAAGGAAAGCAGTTAAAATGTTAAAGTTGAGGAACAAATTGAATCTAAAGTTTTTTTTTTTTTTCTTAGAGACTTTGTCCAGTGTAATTCTGTTTTAATTTTAAAGCACTGATAATGCATCTTTAACAATCCTCTATCTCTCTGTCTCTTTCCCTCTCTTTTCTTTTCCTTTTTATCCTGTGTTGCTGCTGCCTGGCAACTTTTCTGTCTCAAAAGGAAGGGTAAGAAACTCAGCAACCTCTCGAATGACAGCTGTAGAAATCCCTAGCAACCTAACTTTCAGGGCCACTTTCCTAATATCACATCTTCCATGAAACAGTCAGCCCCAGTTTGTTTAAAACATGTCCTTTCACTATCTTACAATGCTCAGGTATGCAGAGTGTGGATTGTTACTCTCTATGGTAAGAAACTCAACAGCACACATTAATTAAGTTAGCAGAAATGAAATCTGATGTTTGATCACATATATGAAGAACATGGCTCTGATTGGGAAGTATAAGATTACTGCTGACTGATAATTAATATTCGTGTGTTGTTTTAGACAAGAAAGGAAGAATGATTGGTTCTACTTTGTTTAATTTATCTCAATGAGAGATTTCATAATATTCTATAGTTTGATGAATTAATTTATTTAACTTGTCAGTGTTAATAACTCTGATTAGAATGAAGAAATTGTAATGGGCCATAGGAACAAACAAAATTTGAACAGTAACTCTGGCCATTCTGTCCTCACTAATAGCACACTATTAATTTTCTTTTTTATTAAAGCATAGCTTCTGGAGAAATAAAAGAATGTCATAGAAAATTATACAAATGCTTTCCCTTAAAATACATTAAAGTTTGATGGATCTTATATGTAGATGAGAAATTACATTTGGGACCAGCAGTTAGCATAATGGCTATGTCGCTAGACTCCCATATAGTTGACCATGGTTTGAGTCCCGGACCCGGTGGTTTACACTCACGCCGGGCATGTGTGCGTGTGTGCCCAAGATCCCGAGAGGAGAATGGAGGAGAAGGGATTGCGGCATGGCCATCCCCCCTGGGGGGGTGATTTCTCGCTTTCTTTCTCTCCATCTCTTTCTGTCTTTCTGGTGATTACAAGTGCCCTGTAGCAAAAACCTCTCAAAACAAAAATAAATAAATTACAATTAAGTAATAGATTTGAAAGGTGTTCATTAAAAATCTAGTACTAACTTATTTAATTTTAACACTGAAATTTTGTTGAACTTTTATCAACCTCCTTGATGCTCATGAAAACAATCTATTTGGATGAATTAATTAAGAACAACTTAATACAAGTTATTTGATATACGACAGACTTTATGTTATTTCAACACTGATTTTATTTTGGTTTTGGAGCAAATTCTATATGTATATATCAATCATTTAATATATATAAATTATATATATATATATAATTTAATGTTCAATCTGTATAATATACACTATGGCTTTGGCTATGAATCAATATCCTATTGCAAATGTTTTCCTAAAAAAATATCTTCTGGACAAGCTTTTAAGTGTATATGTTATGTCACTTGAGGATTGCCACATTTGCCATATTTCTAAGCATCTGTACTTGCACCAAGGAAGCGAATATTCAACTGGTTGATCTAAATGAGATCATATGGTTTTTACTCTGTGTAATTCACTTAAAAGGCTGTTAGAAGGTGCTACATATTTGGAGTACCAAATCTGCTGGGCCCTTCCTACTCTGAATATCTTTTCTAGCTTTTCTTTTTTCCCAGTTGATGGTGAAGTCCTGGACTGCTACACACGCTGCAGTGGTGTACGAGTCTCTGAGTTTTTTTTTTTTTTAATTATTTCATTTAACTTTATTTATTTATTTATTTATTTAATTTGAACAGAGAGGGGGAGAGAGAGAGAGAAAGTAAGAAAGTAAGCTGCCAGGTCCAGGACATGAAGCATGGTTGGCTCTGTTGTTGCCACCTGCTGGCCCTGGGTTTCTGATTTTCAATCAGAGCATTATGGCCTTTGGTGCACAGTAAGAGTCTGGTGGGTTGTATTTTTCCAGGGTGCTTTTCCCTGGTTTGCAATCTTTAAGTGGGAGGGGGGAATTGGTAAATACAGTACAGAAGAGGAAGACTGGGTATCTTTAGCATGGTTTGTGCACTCTTTCTATTCTTGCCAAGACTTAAGTGGATACAAATTTCCTAATAGCTGACCTCCTGGTTGACTGAATGGGATCTTGTGGGAAAGTCACATACTTACTTTGTGGCAATGAATAGTATTTCACAGTGTCTGTGGACCTTCGGAATAGAAACATTTATTACTGTGTATGTCATCAAAACTTACTGCCCTGTCTTTTCTTCTCTGTGTCATACCCTTCGAAATCTGTCCATTATTCCAATGTTTATACATTCTTAGTGTAAAGTAAAATAGGAAAAGCAAACTCTTTTTCTCCTCACATGATGTATTTTATTATGAAACAATTAAAATGCTTAGGAGAAATGATATACGTAACAATTTTAGGAGAAAGAAAGCTTACACTCTTAAACGCAGAAGGATTCCGATTTTAGACATTAATGATGTGATTTATACATGAAAGTAAATGTTAAATCTTAAAATACAGAGAAGTTGGCATGAAAGACATCTATGATCACAAAGTAGAAAAGGTGAGTTTAACAGATTCTTGGCAATGTCTTACAGGGTCACCTATGTGTTCCTTGATCCAGTTCGATTTTAATGACTTGAAAAGGGGATCCAAAGATGTTTCTGGATAATTTTACTCTCATAAACAACTAGTTCATAGCTTTGGCATCCATCTATAAGTCTGAACCAGTAAACTGAATAAAGTGTTTAAAAGTTTCTTTTTTTTTTTTTTGGATTATTGCTTTGTTTGTTGTTGTTGTTTATTTGTTTGTTTTGTCCTTATAGGTTTCCCTTTCATTCATCTTAGGTTTTAAATATTAAACACACAACATGTTTCAATTGTGTACTCTTAGAAAAAATTATTGATGTTACAAAGAAGAAAGTAAGCTTTCAATTGTTAAGATTTCTGAGTTTTAGCTCCACAACCATTTGAACCGCAAAGCTAAAATCTTAGGTAACTTGGATGATCATAGTGAAAAGCTTTCTCTTTTTCTTTTTTTTTTTTTTAATTCTACTGATTCATTTTGATGCCTCAGATGGTTCGGGAAAGTTCTTAAAGAACCACTGTATTATGTGAAGAAGAAAATAAGCAAGCCAAACCAAAACACCTTCATGAAAACTCAAAACCTGTTTAAAATGACAGGAGCTATCCTAAAGAGAGAACCCACTGCCAATATCTCGCTTTATTCTTCCCAGCTTAGGGCCCTCCCTCAATCGCTGTTTGCATTCACCTTCCCCTCTTACACCATGGTTTATGACTTTTGAGGTTGTTTTGCTTTTTGTTTCTGCTGAGTCACTAAATATTGCATCTTTTGCCCCCAGGTTCACTCAGCATAAAAGTTAAAAGTGCAATCCAGGAAGCATTGAGATTCTGTGTGGAGCAGAGGAAACCATTTCCCTAAGAACGGCTCAGTTACTTGGCTCGTCCTTCCTTCCCGGGAAGGAAGCTTCCAAGGAGCGAAGGGATCAAATCCGCTTTGCCAGCCCATGCTCCGAGAATTCTGAGCTTGCGGTTAAATGCGAAGCGTTTTAGACTCCTGGCTGGCTCAGTCCAGTGCAGAAGCTCCCACCTCCTCTAAAGACCCAGATCGCTACAGAACCAGATCAGACTTACTTTCCCTGCAAGGAGACCGAAATAATGGTGATCAGTGGCGTCCTCAGTTCTCCATGGTCTTTCCCTGTTGTGCTAAATGCCTCTTACTAAGTAATAGATGTGATTTATGCGGACCACTGAGGGGTGTGCGGCGGCTTCGGTGATTAATCAGTGAATTCCCATCCGCTGGCATCTCACTGCCCCTCTTGCGTGATGTAAGATCAGACGTACCCTGCATTGAAAAGTCAAGACACACGGGCGGCTCGCTCGCTCACACACGCTCGCGCACTCTCTGTCTCTCCCACACGCGCGCATCCGTGCACCTTCCACATCCTGCTTCAGGCAGGCGAAGGCGGACTGGCTGAACTCATTGAGCTGAAGAATTTCCAGTGACATTTGTAAATGACGCTGCTGGATTCGGGGCTCCGAGCCGCCGCCGCGGTCGCCGCCGCTACCCGGCCGAGGGGGCCGCCGAGCCGTCCCCAGCGCAGGCTTCCTTACCGGGCGACCACGATGTCGGAGTTCCTCCTCGCCTTACTCACTCTCTCGGGATTATTGCCTGTCGCCAAGGTGCTGACCCTGGGAGCCGACCGCGGTAAGGAGACCACCTTCCGTCCCCCCTCCCCTGTCTCCCTCCGCTCTCCTGCTGGGCGATGCTAGCAGATAAGTGAGTGCGAAACTTGTCTCGGAGCCCGGTTCCCCGGGACCGCTTGGCCACTGTGCGCAGGGCTGGTGGTGGGCGAGAGGTGCCGTGGGGAATTTCTGAACCAGTGTCAGAGTCCTCAGCACCCCCACAGCTTTTCCTGTGGCGGGCTACCGGTCCGGATTTTGTCCCCCTCGGGAGCGTTTGGATTTGACTGTGCGCTTCTGCCGGCGCATCCCAAGCGCTGCAGATGTGGGGATCAGAATTCGCATTTCCAAGAGGTTTCCCTCTGCCTTTGCTCTCACAGCCAGTTTTTGCTGGCTCTGGGTTCTTGGCGTTTTGCGTGTCCGCTTTCAACTTAGCTCCCAGGTTAACTTCCGTACCTGCTGTACCTGGGGTCTGCGGAGAGGAGAAAGCGCCCTCTCAAGCCCTTTTCGTTGCTGTAGCCCCTTCTTGGGGCAGAATCAGGAGAGATTCCTGTCATCAGCTGAGAGACTCTTAGGATGTTGCTAGGTGCGCGCACCTGCTTGAGCTTGACTGTTATTTGCTTATTTATTAATTATTCCAAAGGTCTGTGACATGGCCCCATGGTACACTTAGAGGCTAGCCCTCACTGGGGTGCATTGCTCCAACCTGGCTTTTTGCTTTTTTTTTTTTTTTTTTTTTTTTTTTTTTTTTTTCAAGTAGCTGATGAATGGTAGAAGTTTAGAGGAGAATGGGTATAGGGAGCGCAGACAAGAAAGAGGAGGTAGGAATTATAATAAACTGGGATTCTGTGAACTTTTGATCTGCAAAAACAAGAATCCTTGGGCCAGTTTAATGTTTGGCAACAGTCGGCCCCGGGGGATAAACGAGATAACAAAAAGTAGTAGATGGATATTTGGGGCACTGGACTTACAATGATTAACTGCTAAAAGTAAAAAGCAGAAATGCCATAGATATAGGGTTTTCTAAACCATAAACTGAGCTCATATTGACTGATACAGTTTGGCTGTTTAGCTTAATTAGGAGGAAAAAAAAGAGAAGGAAAGGATACCCACATTCTAATGCCAAGCAAACACGCAAAATGTTACATTGCAAGATTTTGTCACCGTGTTTATATAAAGCAAATTATGTATTGACTAAAAATGATTACTTCCTTATAGGAAAGAACAGAGAAATGAATCGTAGTGTTTCTATTCAACCTGCTGTTGGCAAACCAGATTATAGTCTTTATAGCGTACCACACATGCCATTTTCTTTGCCAGTAGTGGGACTAATATGTGTTCCTTTAGAAAATCTGACATTTACTGTTGCTAATCTTTTAAACATATCACTGCCACCTCACCATATAGCTTCTGAACTTGCTTAACTTGCCTTGAAGTTGGTATGGAATAGTTGAAAACTATATTGATAAAATGGAAGCACATAGCTCTAACTTGAAATGATGATGTCTTTGATCTGGAACAATCGGCTCTCAACCTTTCCTAGGAGAATGTTTGAAGTTGGACCAGAGCAGATGAACAGAATGAAGCTTTTCAGCCCAGTGTGCTAGCAAAATATAATGGCACTGACAGACTACTGTATTGGGCTCCTTCTGACTGAGTCTCCAATCTCCAGAAATTTGACCTCATCTAATGCTAAGTCCTCAGTGCTTTTGTATGTATGTATTAGGGATAGGGCTGTTGCTCCCACAACTGGAATGACTACATGGAAAGAATTTTTTATCTAATAAAAAAATGTACTGAACCTTAATTTTCTTCTGAGATAGGAAATTAAATAACTAGGAGGATTATCTCTGGTGGCAATTTATTTATAGTTCCATGAAGTAGAGAAATATCTATGATATAAGCAGGGCACAAGGAAAATGATTCTAAAAATGAAATAGTGTCCCGTCTTATCCCAATGTGAACGTAAGTACTAGATTAGCTAGTACAAATAAAAACAGTTGTAGACCAACACTCTATCACTATCATAGATTTTAAACTCAACTTTGAAAACTGTCAGAGAAGAGAGGAAATTGTCACGGCCATCAAAAATGAAAGGGTGGGCCCCATTTAAAAACTAAGGGGGAGAAAGGAGAAATCCTGTTGAAAGTTTAAAAAAAGAAGTGCTGCTGCATTATGACAAACTTCTCTCACTTAAAATGCTGAAACAGAAGATATGAAAATACAAACTGAAGAAAGAGGTTAATGAGATGTAACTTTCAGCAGAGGTGTATGTCAGGTGTCCTTGAAGAATAGAACAGGCATATGAATTACACAGGTATGTTTTGTAGAACTCACTTTATGCCCCAAATGAGAAATAACTTTAGATTCTCCGTTACTAGATAGTATGTTAGATGCTTAAACTCTATGAACTAGAAATGTTTGTGTTACCTTCTAACTTTCATCCCACTGTAAGTCTGCAAGATGCTCGAACATGTCATTAAATAGAAAAATACTTGAAACGAACTTGTATGCTCATGTTCAGTTTTACACATACACTTGTCACTTAATTCCATATTGTTCATTTTCTTAGTTTGGATTGATTTTGATATGGTTAGAGTAACATGCTTGTCAGTTCTTATTAGATTTCATCACATCTGAGAAAGGAAACATCTTTGTAACTCTTAACAGCCCAAAGTGGAAGATAAATCAGATTCACTTAGAATCAACCAATTTGTCATATAACAATGTCATATCATATCAAAGTGTTGTTTGATAAGGATTAAGACTTAAAAAGGATATATTTTAAATTGTCAAATTTCCTGAAAAGAATAAGGATTGAGAGATCTAAAGCTAGTTTATTTTAAATTCTTACGTATGATAAGACATGAGTACTTAAAATTTATGCCATTGTAGTTATTTTAATGTGCTTATGTATAAAACTACCTAAAAACGGCAATCACATGTATGTCAGAATATTAATCCTTCCTTTTCTCAAAGAAGAATGAACCATAGTCTCTTTATATTCCCCAAATATCATCAGTGTGTCATTTTGAAGAGGTCTATAATCCGTGAGTTCTTTCTTGCCCATTCCGTTTTGCTCTCACCCTCTGCCTAAAGCTCAAGTTGAGACTGGGTAAGAATAAAAGGAAGCAAGGAACAATGCAGAAAACTTTAAATGTGTTAAAACAATTAAAAAGGAATGTGAATTATAAAAAACAGAACAGGAGGGAGATGAGTGGACACAAAGCCAACAGATACATCTGGGAAGTGGTTGAATCTGAATTGAAGTTTCTTGAAAAAGAGATTAAAATATCTTTAGACAAAATAGTAGTTTATTAAAAATATTATTTCATAATCAAAATCATATGAAAATATTTGTATTGTAAAAGTAAAGAAACTTCTGGTGCCAGCCAGATGGCATGGTGGTTAAGGAAGCTAAATCCCACATGGCTGACTGTGCAGTCTGAGTCCTGGACCCTGTGGCTTGAAAATCATCCCAGGAACATGTGCATGCATGCCCACAATCCTAAGAGGAGAATGGATTGCTGCTTGACCATCTCTCTTTCTCTTTCTGGAGAGTATACACAACCTATAGTAAAAAATTAAAAAAAAAAAAAAGAGGAAAAAGAAACTATCGTCAGTCTGTGTCTGGATATAATCATACCTCTAAGAATGAAGAGATCCAGGAGAAGAGTATTGCAGTAAACCTAAATGTTAACTATGCTAGTATTATTAAGACAGAGGTGATTTAAAAATAATTAAATGAATGTGAAGGAAATCTTCTGAGGAAGGGTGGTGGATAAGCTAATGTATTCTTCAGAATGAGATGGCACTTTCTAAATGCTACTTGTGATTCAGGGTGGAGATATGCAGAGATTTTTAGTTTTAAGTGTATTGGATCCAGGACATTAGTTTCTTGCTAGTTTTCTTGTCAATTTCTTTTCAGAGCCTAGGGCATACCATAAAGATAAGCTTCATTTATAGTCACCTGAACTAAACATGATGACTCGGTCTTCTACAAGAATATTACACCAGGCTTTTGTGTGTGCGTGCCCAAGATCCCGAGAGGAGATTGGAGGAGAAGGGACTGCAGCATGGCCATCCCCGCAGGGGTGATTTCTCGCTTTCTGTCTCTCTGTCTCTCTCTGTCTTTCTGACAAGCGCATGCACCCTATAGCAAAAACCTCTCCAAAAAAAGAAAAAAAAATTACAATATTGAGGGAATCTCTGTATCTTTAATACCTTCTCTATGTAAATATAATCCATTTTTGTATGCTTTTGTGATTAATTTTTATACTCATGAAATATACACACGCCCATTTTTTCACCTCCTTAGTGGGTATAGGGATTCTGTTTAGTAAGAAGTACGTATCAGACATACGAATAGATTTCTCTATCTTCTGTGGCTGTCTGTCAAAACAACTCCTGTATAAAGGAAACACTTGTCTTCATTTTAGATAGATACATTCAAAGAAAGTAGAATTAATTCTAAAAGTTAAGCATGCCTGTACTAATATGATGTCATTAGTCAAACTAAGTAAGTGGAATGTGCCTATACAATTACACCTCTCTGTTTTCTTTAAAATGACGGCCTTATTCCAAACAACTATGTAACACCAATCTGCCCTGAAAATTGCAAATAGTTTTTATTAACAAACTTTTATTTTTATAATTTCAGATAAAATATATCTATTTTTGTTCTATTTTTGTGATTATTGTCTCCTTGAAGAAAACAAAGTGAATACCTTGTTTAGATTTTACTCCAAATATGTAATATTCAAATGAATTTCCATTTAACAAATATTTTGCTATAATAGAATCTGACTATGAAGGAAATAAATGTCAAAATGCATTTGCCTTTGAAATGCTACAATGATAATATATTCAATGCTTATTATTTTAAACAATGTTTTTGATAGTTGGAATGCTGGAGAAAAGTAAAGCAAAAGGTTGAGTAACCTTATCAACTATTAACTAGGATATACACTGAGACAAACTTCTGTGAGGAAAGAAGTAGATTGAAAAAACTTTTCTTAAATATTCTAAAGAAAACTTGCTCTCGTATTTAATCTAAGAATAATGACAAAAAACTACTTGGATACACAGACAGAGCAAATGACAACGTTTTTATTTGGGGGGAAGAATGGAGTCAAAATTAATCTAACCAACCACACAGAAAAGTGTCAAGTGGAACTTTTTATCCCTTTCTGCGAAGTTCTTGTACATTTTTATATGTATTATTATTCTCAAATTTAACTTACATAAAACAATTGACAAAGAGTATAGGAATGAAATTACAACATAGTAATCACAAATCTAGTAGTCTTCTGGCCTTGGGGATATTCTTGCTATTTTATTTTGGAAGGATATATTTAAGCTTAGAAATTTAGAAAAATACATTGCATGATTTGAATGGTTTAAAAAATGATTTAAAAAATGCAAATATTTTTAATAATTCAGATTTTAGAAGTTAGTTTTTGGACCGATTCTCTTATGTGGCAATGAATGTAATTACCTTACTCACTTCTGAAAAGTATTATGCTTGTGATGATATTGAATCACTGTTCTGGTTCTTATATGGTCTCTTATGTGAATAACACGTCAATTTCACCACGTACATATGAACACTCTATGTTAGAGAAAAGGGAGTGAAAGCTTCAGAAGATTCTGCCATACATTAGAACAAGTAGGCTTAGGCCTTTGAAACATATATTGTTTTCTATTAAAAGTTTTTCTTCTATAAGTTGTCTTCACAATTTTAGATCTGTATTTTCTCCTCATAAATGATTTGCTGGACTCCCTTTCTCCCCCTGGCATAACTACAAGGCCAAGTTAGAAAGAATATATTATTTGTTGCTCAATTCTGAATTCAGCGATATCAAAGTACAGACTCTCTCTCTCTTTCTGTCTCTACATTCTATTGATTTAGCTATCTCTGTATAAACCCAATTATTCTGACAAGCTTCCTGACTAAATTAATGGAAGAAACTGACTAGTGACTAAATGAAAATCAAGACTCTTAGACAAGAGCTCCAATAAATGGTGAAATTAGCAAGGAGGAAAAAAATTGCTATTAAGGGAAAATCCTAAATTAGAATTTTTGGAAAAACAGTAACCATAATGCGCTTCATTGGAAGGCTTATACAACATTCTTCTCATCTCTACTACATAGAACTAATCATATCTCCACTTGCCATGGTGTATCATACTAGATGAATGAAATGTCAGTGGTAGCAATTACATGTGATATCATGGGATAGCATTAGAGTTTAAAACACCCTTACGATATGAATAAATATTTACTCTGAATTCATTTGTCCACAAAGAAGGATCGCTTCATTGAAAATAAATGGAAATTTATTATTTTTATTTACAAGCTTTACTTTATATAGTAACTAAATTTATTTTTCCCCATGGGGAAGCATTTTTTAAAAGTTAAAATACATTTTTATATGTGGTTTCAAATTCAAGACTCTTTCTCAAAAATGAGTAATAGTAGAAATCATTGCAGTGATGAAATCAGCAACAGCATTAGTGTGCTTTTAAATGTGACTGTAGGGGCCAGCAGGTGGCATAGTCATTAAGGCACTGAACTCTCACATGGCCGAGTGCGGTTCAAGTCCCAGACCCAAAGGCTGAGAATCATACTGGGCACACATGCATGGGTGCACAAAATCTGGAGAGGAGGATGAAGGACAAGGGTTTGCTGTGTTGCTATTCCCCCTGGGATGACAGTGATTTTGCCCAGACCCTATCTCTCTTTCCCTCTGTTTCTCTGTCTCTGGTGAGCACACGTGCTCCATGGCAAAAGCCTAAAAAAAAAAAAAAAAAAAAAAAGTGACTGTAACTTTTCCATGTGATCACATTAACTTAGTTTTAGTCTGCAATTAGTGTCCAATTATGGCTAAAAATGCAATGGCTGATTAAATAAATGAGTACACCCATTTGTTGCTCTGATTTCCAATTAGTTCGAATTTATAAGTATCATCAGTGGGAAGATATATGCTCAGGTTGGTAATGATTGGGGTACTTATATTGCTCAATAATTTTGCCCTCATATTTGTTTAATAATATTATATTATAAACATTAGGGATTTTTTTAACCAAATATTTCAAAATAGTGGTAAAAATATAATAACTTACCAAAGGTGTCTCCACCTACAGGAACAAAGAAAAGTAATTTTAATGAATATATTCTTATTACAAAGTCATCTGTTTAATCTTGTTTTTCTCAGATGTAATCTTGAGTATGGTCACAAAAGTTTTCATTTACACATGAACAATGGTATAACTATGTCTTTTGTAAAAGACATGTTGAGAAAATACCGTTTCATATGCAATTTCTTATAACTTAGTTAAGAAAGAGGAAAAAAAAAAAAAGAAGAAGAAAAACTTCTTAAAGAGGATAGAGTGTGTTGCCTTGCTAAGATACCGGCATTACATTTCATCTCCTAATGCATTCTTATTAACAGTCAGACATCTCTTCCTGAGTTGCACGCACCTTATTGTCCTGACTGGCTACGCCTTCAGACCAAAGACAGGTATTGTTGAAACATGACCCCATTTTAGTCTAAAGAATATGTTTCTTCTTTAGGTAAGATCAAGGTACCACGAATCATCCCTTGTTTGATTCTTACAAGCAATAGGATGCTCTTTCCTAAGTTTTCCACATTGCATTGACATCCTTCAAGACTTTCAACACCACTAACTTTAGACAGATGAATACATAATTCCTTAAGAATTTTTCTACCGCTGAGTTTTTCTTTAATGACTGTTTGTCATCTTAGCTCTTTCTTCTTGAAATGAGAAAAGAACTAAAAATGAGAGTAGGGGAGCATTAGAGGAAGAGAAATGAGTTATAGATCCTTACAGTGCAATATAGGGTATTTTAAGATATTTGTGAAAAATCAGCATTATGAAAACCTACATTTTTAATGCTGATAACAGTAATGTGCTTAGAATCATCTATTTTCTTTAGAAATTAGAATGTATGAGGAGAGGAAGGACAAAAGTACTGAGAGAGAAAACTTTGATGGAAAAATTTATTGATGTTCTACCCACACAGATCAAGTAACTGAGCCAATTTGGAACCTCGGACTTTTACAAAAATATAAATTCTACAGATTTAAAAATGATTTAGTTTTTAGATTACCTAAGATATTGTGTGCCTTTTCCAAAGTTTTAATGGTATATTTTATTTGTAAAAAATGTTAAAACAAAAAATTGTGCTTTGTTAAAATATTCAACTTTAATCAACTCTATTAACTTTTAAAGCATTTCTCATGACTAAACTCTGAAAATAGGTGGTAACAAAACCAGCCCATAGATGAGATTCTTGCCTCATCAGGTGAAAGTATTATAGATTATGCCCACTGGGCATTCATACTTGGAGATTCCTCTTAGGAATCACAATTCAGGGACTACTAACTCCGAATTCACACACACACACACACACACACACACACACACACACACTTTCATCTATTTCTTTCATGAAAAAGAGAAGAAGAGAGAGAGAAAGAGGGAAGTACCCTTTGAAGGATTCCCACACAGTAGTCCATACAGCTTTGGCTGGCCCCAGGTCACAGGCATGCACCCTTGTGCCCAGTGTGTTCAGGGAGGTCTCTGGATTCCAACCCAAGGCCCCTCTCTTGTAGGTCAATCTGTGTCATAGCCTGGCCCCTCAGACAGTCTCACTAAGCCCTTATCTCTATTGTCATCACTATACAGCAATGACTACCAGTCCACCAGCACCAAGCAGATGGCCTGTAATATAATGACATACTCAACACATTTTGGGGGAAATGTTGGATAACATTTCCAACAATGACCAACATTTTAAAAAGAGAGAATCTATAATTTAAACATTGTCTTCTCTTCATCATTGGATTATATTCTATTCTATAGTCTTTTCCCTTACTAGGATGTTTTCTTCTTTTCACTTGCTAATGATCTTGTTAAATATTTTGAAATTAATTTTGACAACCAAAAATATCAACATTTTAACACAGTTTCAACTCCTCTTGCTGCTCATTTCTGGGAGACCATAAGGTAACAAAGAACATGAAGTTTTATCTTGTGCATATTTTAATCCGGGTGCCTCTGAAAATACCACCTGAATTTTACAGAATACTGCTCTAACTCACTCTGAAAAGTGAAAATAGTAATGTCCTTAGCACCTGGGATGAATGCATGAGACATAATGCATATGAAAACACATTGTGACATTTACACATTACACAGAAAACTCTTATTTCATTAATTATACCATCAACTTAAGTTGCTGATAACAAGTCATCACTTAACATTTTTCGGGATGCTTTAATTTATTTTTCGAAGTTTTTATTTATTTATTTATTTATTTATTTATTTATTTATTTATTTATTTTCTGGTGAAATCATATGATCCCCTAAGCAGTCTAAGTGGTTGGTGTTCAGTCATTTATTTGTTCACCCATTCAACAAAGTTGAGCAAATAGATAGTAAACACTGTTGTAGGCATTAGGAATGAAGCAACTGAGCAAGTTTGACCGTGTAACTGGACAAATGGGGCTCTTAGTGCTGGAGAAGATAGGCAATAAGCAAGCAAAGAAACAAACAGTATTTTGTGCTAAGAAGCAAGAAAAATAATGTATGTAATTAAGAAAAAATGCTTTAAAAAGTGGTAGCTGTAATCACAGAAAGCCTTTTTGTGAAGGGTAACATATTTCTAAGAGTAAGTGATGGGAAGTGACAGTTATAAAGAGGAAGGAGAGTGAGTAAAGTCATAGCTACGACGCAGGCAGACTGGATGAATCCCACACAGATCAAAGTCAGGTATGTGAATCTGGTTCTGATTACAACGAGCAGCAGTAGGATGTCTGAGCAGAAGTGGCATATTACAGTGTATTTTTGTAAGAGCTTATACCTGCTGCTAAATGGAGAAGGATGAGAAAATTCAGTCCTGTAACACAGCAATTAGTGCTGTGCTTAAATAGCTGGATCCCTCATGACTGATCACAGTTCAAATCCTGGCCCAGAAGCTTGAAAAACACAGAAGGTACTTATGTCTTTGTGCCCTAAATTCTGACAGGATGGAGAAATGTAGGAAAACAGATTGTGGCATAACCATGTCCCACTGGGGGATGCTTTTTCTTTCTTTCTTTCTTGCTCTTTCTTTCTTTCTCTCTTTCTTTCTTTCTTTCTTTCTTTCTTTCTTTCTTTCTTTCTTTCTTTCTTTCTTTCTTTCTTTCTTTCTCTCTCTCTCTCTCTCTCTCTCTCTCTTTCTTTCTTTCTTTCTTTCTTTTTCTTCCTTCCTTCCTTCCTTTCTTTCTTTTTTTCTTTATTTCTTTCTCCCGCTGTCATTGATGAGTACACATGCTCTCTAGCGACAGAAGAAAGAAAGGACAAGAAGACACATAAAGGATCTAGTTAGCTCTGGAGAAGGTAACAGTGGCTTGAATGAGGAGGTAGCAGTGGAGAAGAGGACAAGGGAGAGCAGCAATGCACACCCTTAACATTAGGAAGATTTTCTATGTGAATGAGTGCAGTGTCATTCAATATACTAGAGCAGTGAGACATGAAATATATCTATAAAATGTAATCTTTGGAGCTAAGAGTTAGTAACATTCCAAACAGAGAAAGTATCTTATTTTAATTTCCCTACATTTCTTATTAATTTGTACAAAAATTGCTTCACAATATAAGACACATGATGGTCACTTGTAGATCCTGAAATATTGGTTGCCTTCTTGTTACTTTTGCCCCTGTATTTCATAATTACTAAGACCACCTATTCTATTACCCCATGTTTACTCATACCATGCCTGTAAAAAAGGCTAAATATTGTCTAACTTAGAGTACTCTTTAGGGGGCTAGGTAAAATAACACACTTAGCAACACTCTGAGTATTGGTAAATGTGGAAGCAATTATTTTCCTGTTATTCCTACCAATATAAACCAGTATAACAGCTAAAGTAACATAAATTTAACTGTGAATATCTCTGTGTGCGTGCGCACATGTGCACACATGTACGTACTTGAGAAAATCCTCAGTGATTTTAAGAAATAGTTCCCTTTCAGTGTCCCCAAGTCCTTGTCATGAACAAGAATTTATTCTGACAGGTCCTGCTTATGAATACTCAGTTAGGAACAAGGGAAGAAGTTATAAGACAGATAGTATTGGCTAATCTCATTACACTCCTGAAAATTCCAAGAGAAGTACAGAAGACAGGGGATTGTGATGGCAAGTGGTAGAGAATTAGCAAGTCAGGGGAACCTACAAGGGAAGAGCTTACGACCTATTGAGTATTGTCTTTTGGTCAGTCATGGTACTTGGATTATTTTTTAAAATTTATCCACAAACTAATTGAATAACTATTGCAATACACAATAGGCACCTGTTTCAGTGTGATTTGTAAACTTGGAGGAGGCAGAAATAACTAAAACCAAGATGAACAATAAAAAATACTAGTTAAGCACTTGCACAGCTTTAGATTTTCAAGGAAAATTTCCTTATGGCTACAGAACAAACACGTTTGAGTCTATCCAGTTCTTGTTGGAGCTAAAAGGGAAAGAGAAATTGAGAGGAGAGAGACTTTATAAAAGTGATGAAAAGGAGAACATATGAGAGCCTAGAGAGTCTGTGATAAAGAAAAATGAATACTGTGTTTGAAGGAAGTATTGCCAATATTAAGCTGTTTGAGCTAACCTAGGTCTTAACTTATTTGAAGATTGAGGTTTTTATTTTTTTTTTTTTTACTCTTTTATTACTTCCATGAATGAGTGAGCAAGAGAGAGAGAGACAGCCCATACAACAGGACTTTGCTTCTGCCACCCACTTGCTGCCTAGTCAACCACATATCATGGTGTGTGTGTGTGTGTGCCTGGTTACCCTGAGAGGTCTCAGGCAAGAGTCTGGAAACATGCCACGTGGGTCAGCCTTGCAGAGCATCATATTTTACCACTGCACCTCCTAAACCTTCTTTTGGTATTTTGTCCCTATGAGTTTGCTCACTACTTTTTGTTTTGTTTTGGTTTTGTTTTTCCTTTTTTGGCTCTTTATGCCATTTTTGACCTTGAGAAAAAAAATCAGAGTAGTTTTAAAAAGTGATATATTCAAATCTGCATTCCAGTGTACCAGCTTAGTCCCTAAAACATACTATACTCAATTTTTTAGGTTACATAGACCATCTAAATAGAGTGCCAGCACGGCAGCTTGCAGCAATCAACCCTTTTAAGCACTTTACTTTATATGGCTAGACCTGCAGCATTATGGGAGAAATATTTTACCTCATCCAGAGAAATTACTTTGGAAATGTTACATGTTTATTACAGGTAAAGTAGAAAAATATATGCTGCTAACTTAATTTTCAAACATAATGTATCTTTAGATTTAAAAAGAGACCTATACTAAATAGATATTAGGTTAAAATTTAAAAAAAAAAGGATCCAAAGCTCAGGCATTTACAGTTTTAGAAATGCATATATAAAATATCGAAGCAAAAGATCTCAACCAATTTATTTGTTGAATAAAGAGCTTACATTCAAGTGTAGTAATCATCTGCTAGATGCATGTGTAGAAATTCAATTTATGTGTGACTTTAAGTTCAGTCCATTTTTCATTCAGGTTGGCAAAACATTTTTGATAATTTTGCTCAAAAATTTCAGTAGTAAAATCAACGTATGCCTCAAAATAAGTTAAGTATGAAATACACACCAAAATTTTATTAAATTTTAGAGTGTCTGAACCAAATGAAATTTGATGCTGGGAGATTTTGCATTAATATTTAATTTGGGACTTACTGTAAATTTGTTTGCTGGGTACTTTAGCAGAGGGGTGCCAAAAAGTTTGGAAATAAATTAATCTGAGTAATTGAAAACAGCAGGAAGGGGAAGGGTTACTTGTATATTTGTGAGTACAAGGTATGATTTATGCTCCCAGACTAGAACTTTGCTCAAATCACACAGAGAGGTCTGCTGAAGGGCTTTTATTCTTTCATAAAATACTATGAGAAAAAAGTTCAAAATGCACATAAAGAGGTTATTGGTATTTTAGGCAAAGTAAAAAATAATTAGTAACTGCATGCTCAGAATAAAAGGCATTTGGGCAGGAATGCTGTGACCCCATGGAACCAGATTTAAACCTGCTATAAAAAGCCAAGGAAAATAAACAAAGCTTATTCAGATAACAGTTAAGCTAGGGAGACATCTGAAAAATCTAGCAATAGCAAGAAAATCACTTAAGTCAAAAATAAACTTTTAGAGATTGAAGCTACTTGAGTTCACCAAGATTTAGAGATGAATGCCAAAGAGGATTAGTAAAACTCTCTTTGCTGTGAAATGCAGCAGTAATGACTCTATTGCCATGTCTTAAACCCATGTTTGAGAGTCACTCTGTAAGTGAGAGTTGAGCTCAATATATAACAACATTTATTTTAAAAGCTAGAAATAATATAAAGGAACCCGAAATAGCAAGCATGCCCTTTTCCCTCCCTTCTGCAGGCAAGAGAAAATGAATGGAGGCACCTCTTCTACAGTTTCACAGAAAGAGAGATTGGCTATGATTCTGAGATCTTAGAGAAAAAGGCTGCTCAAATTTCTTTGCTCACCGGGTTAAGTAATGATACTCAGACATTTGACTTACTTTCTTTTATGAATTAAAGGGCAAGGTATAAACATAAGTACAAAACCACACAGCTGGTCAGAAGGTGCCAGGGATGACACGTGAACACCAATCCTGTCCAACGGGGCAGCTGATTATCACCTTGAATGAGCTCTGGCCTTAGGCGAATGTGGGCCCAGGGTTGCCAGGTCTTTAGGTAGTTCAAGAGATACTGGAAATCTGAATTTTTATGTGAAATTTTCTGCAAAATTTCATAATCATTAAATATATCTCATCAAGATAAAACACACAGAACAAAACAAATAACAAAAAAGCAAGCTACTGGACTCGACACAAAGATGGACAGCCTGTAACGTGCTATGGAGTCCCTGAGTTGCAGACATAAACAGAAGGTTAGATTGAGTAACAAGGAAAACGCATTGTGCTTGCTGTACTGCAGGCAAAAGGGTGGCCCTAGAGAGCCAAGCATAATGCCTAGAAATGTCAAGAGTGTTGTTGTTGCAGGACGTAGGTTTGGGAAGAAGGATACCAAAGACGAATTTCAATAACATCCGGCATCTTTGCCTTCATAACTCCTCTCCTCTGCTAGACATAAAGCATAATTGGGGGGGGGGGGAAGTGGGTGAAGAGAAAGTCTTAATGACCTAGTTCAGAGTTAGTAACATTAGATTCAGTTATAGCTTAGCAAAGCAACATGCCACTGAAAGTCAGCCTCATGGCTGAGAACATTGCCATTCCACACACAGATTGTTACTGAAATTTGAAAGAAAAAAAAAGAGATCAAACATGTGCAGAAGAATATAGTGAAGTGAAGATGGCTGAGATGCGATTCTGAGGGCTAGACAAATTCTCAAGCTGAAATACAAATGAGATCATATCAGATTTGTTTCATCTTCCCTTTCCTTGAGAAAGTGATGACTTCAAAAGATCAACCATGTGGTCTCTTAACACACTTTGTCTTTAAATGTATACCTGTGTTTTACATAAGAATTGGTATATCCAAATTGATTATTATTTATTAATGTATGGCCAAAGAGTGTATGAGCTCACCAGAGAAGGTAAGAGGGAGAAAGAACCCCCTTAATGGAATATGGTCACACCACAGTCCCTCTTTCTGTATTTCCCCATCTGACCAGGATTTCAGGTGTGTACATGCATGTGCACACACACACACATTTGGGTGTGTTTCTAAGCCACAGGGTTGAGATTTCGATTGTTGTTTGCTATGTGAGATCTGGCTCTCTTAACCACCAGGCCATGGGGCTGCCCCAAACTAATTTTTTGAATCAATCTTTTTAAAAAATATTTATTTTTAAGTTTATTAATGTTTGACAATGAGAGAGAGAGAGATCCTCATCAGGGCATTCCCGATCTTTCGACCCCAGTATCAGATGGCCCAGATCACCAGGATGCATGTATCTGTCCGGCATGCTCAGGGAGATCCCCAGATGAGATTCAGGACCTTTCCTACGTGGTTTTGGCTACATTACCACTGTGCCCCTGCCTGGCCCCACAAAGCTTTTATTAAAGACTTTTTAATCTGAAATCATTTTAAACATACAGAAAATTTCTAAAACCTTGTTCTCATCCACCATTGATATAGTTTGCCTAAAATATTTTACCTAACCATAATAAAACATCAAAACAAAAATATAACATTAGCGCAAATGTGTTACTAACTAACCTATAGGCTTTATCCAGATTTTCCAGTGTGCTCACTAATGACTTTCTTCTGTCCCAACCTGCAACCTAGGATTCCACACTTCATTAAGTTGTCATACTCCTTAGATTTCTCTCATCTGTGATGATTTATCTTTCCTTTACTTTTAGGACTTGGACTCATTTGATGACAGCTAGTTAGTTCTTTTATAGAACGCTTCACAATTTAGATTTGCCTGATATTTTCTCATAACGAGATGGAGATTATGCATTCTCAACAAATGTGTCCCTTCTTAGTGGATCCTATCAGGAAAGGCACGCAAACATGTTTTGATACTGATGATGTCAACCTTTGTCACTCAGGAGACGGGGTACCTTCCTGGTTCTTTCTTCATTTATTAATTTTTATTATTCTCTAAGGAAGAATTGTCCCTTATCCTGTATCATCAATCTCTCTATCTCTCCATCAATCACCTATCACCTCGCTCTTGATTTCTATAGACTCGAGGCTATTTATTTTGTATATGTGTTACAATTCAATTTTATCACTGTTTAGTTTTTTGTTCCTGCAATCATTTCACCTTTGGCCATTAGAAGCTCTTTTCAGTTTGGATCTTCCAGTTTTTGGACATCCCTGCATCCCTTTTTGAGCACTTTCTTCCTTTCCAACGCCACCCGATGTTATAACGCATCTTGTGTTTATTCTGTCACCATCTTGGAATCAATCACTTCTATAAGGAATTAAGGAGGACAGTGAAACTTTAGAGACTTTTAATTGGACTCTAAGTTAAATAAGGTTGTTTTATGGGCAATGACCAATTTCAAGAACAATTCCTCTGGTAATGTGTATTAATGTTCCAAAAGAAATAATTTTCTCAGTAGTTAAATTTCAATAAACTATTCACTGGCTTGGTTCATTATCTGCTGAATAAAATTCTGAATTCATGTAATTACCAGGGGTGGTGCTTATTAAGGCATTCAAACTTTGCTATCTTCAAAGCTTCTAAAAAATATAGAGAAATAAATTTTCTAAAAGCAATTAGTTTTTATTGATCTTTGCTTATACAATCTGTTAGAGATATTGGCTTAAAAATTGTTTATGCTGGGTCATGTGGCATGGTAGTTAAAATGGCTGGATCCCATAAGGATGACTCAGCAGTTCAAGTCCCAGACCCTGTGGCTTGAAAAACACTGGGTGCACGTGTATGCATGTCCAAACTCCTGAGAGGAGAATGGAGGAGAAGGGACTATATTGTGGTTATCCCCCTTTGGGGGCTATTTCTCACCACCCCACCATGTATGTGTCTCTCTCTGTCATGTGCACATGTCCTGTAACCAAACCAAACAAAACAAAACGAAACACAAATTGGTTAGATCTTGAAGAGTTGATTGTTTAATTCAAACCAGAAACAGAAATACCATAGAGGCATAAGCTAATCAGTCACATTAGGGTAATTATAAAGTATGTAGTCAGACCTGGCAGGTGAAGACATGAGCCCATAGTGGGTCTCTATCTCTTGTCTTTTAAATGGTGAGTGGACAGGAAACTTATAGGCCAAAGATTGTGAGTGGGTTTGATTTTTGGACCAGTCTTGACCAATTGATAGTGATTGTCCAGATGGGTCTACAGAAAGAGATTCTGTAGCTGAATCTACAGGTATCATCATGATTAATTGGTATTGCTTCTAGTACTACAGTTGGAAGATATATAGAAGTATCAACATCTGGCCTACTTAACATTTCTGATTTAGTCTGAATAAGAGTCTCCAGTAATTGCCATTAAATGTATCATGTCTGGGGCCAGTGAATAGCATGGTGGTTAAAGTGCTGGACTCCCATATGGCAAACCATGTTTGAGTCCCTGACCCAGATTCTTAAAAATCACATTGCATGCATGTGCATGTGTGCTCAAGTTCCCAAGAGAATGCAGGAGAAGAGACTGCAGCATGGTAGGGTGATTTCTCACTTTCTCTCACTCTCTGTCTTTTTCTGTTTCTCTCCAGTGAGTACACCTGCCCTAAAGCAAAAAATGTAAGGAAATTAAACAAAAAGACAGTGTCTATGACCCAGCATTCTCAATGAATTATCTGATAAAATCCTAGGTTAAAGCATAAGCATAGTTTTGTATCAAAACAAGTGACTAGAATGTTTTCAGAATGCCTAGAATCTCCACTTTTTCGATGTACACATATTTTTTTCTCACCTCTTCTAGTGATCCCCTCTGCCCCTGAACACTATAATGTTGTGTTCTTTGTTTATTTAAATTTTTTCCAAAGGTTGATAAGGTCTTGATTTACATTATCATTTCCAGTTTTTTCTCATTCTGAAAAAGTCAATTTTTCTGACTGTGGATTTTTCTCGTACCTCCTAAAAGAGCCAAACACAAACTCACTTTCTAAAGACGCTGATTCATCTTCAGTCTAGCTTTAATGGTGTATTGTGTAAAAAATACAGATGAGAAATTACTCATCTGGCCTCTGTTTAGTTTCTGATAATAGCTGTAGTAAGGTAGTGAGAAACAGAGCTAGTTGGAAAGTGATGCATCACTCATATTGAATTTTTAACAACTTGATACATTTTAGGAAATGATCCATCTGAAAGGCATTATGGCTTGCTGAGAAAAGCTGTACACTGAGAACTGGGAGAAGTGGGCTCGATTCCCAGCTCTGCATCTGACTCACTCTTTGTCCTTGGGCAAGTCACTTAGCCTCTGTCTGTGTCTACTTCCTGCCTGTAAAATGAGAATAATGCATAAAGACTCCCACCTCACCAAGATGTGTTGAGGCTGTATTCTGTGACCACTGAAGGGATCTTTCTTTCCTTTGGTGGTTAATGACAAACCTATTTTTAGTAGCCCGTAGTTGGATTAAGTTTTGCAATAAGAGCATAGAATCACACTATATTCAAAGACACTTTTAATCTTTTAATTTTAACTGGAGCGTTACTGTATTTTGCAGTGCTTTGTGTTAACACACCCATTGGTTAGGAGGGGAACTTGTGGATCCTGTGTGTACAAAAATATCAGTTGCAAAACATACTCGAGTGGCAACTATGGAGTCTTGTACCAAGCATAACAAAGCTCCTTAAAAGAACAGAAAACAGAATCCTGAGGAGAGGAGTCTTACACATGAGAAATAATTAGAGGACATTGCTAGCAATAGTTATTCAAAAATGCTATTTAGGTTCGAGTTTAGAAAATGATATCAATGAAGGCTGAGAAATCATAGCTAAGTCATGAAATAGATTAAATTAGAGATTGAAGTGTCTCTAATTCTATCACATCCTCTGTGATTCCTCCAGAATATCTTATATTCTGAATTTGACATAATCCCTCTTTATTTCATTTGTCATGGTCCTCTTGCACCAATATTTTCTATAAAATGAATATTAGCTCTACAGGCTAGACTAGATTCAAGTTAAACATTTCTGAACAGAATATTTCTGAGGAGATGGTAGGTATCTGTATGTCAATACTGTGATGTGAAATATCTGTTTATGTAATAGTAAAGCAGATACTAAAAGATATGAAAGTGGGGCTCACAGGTGGCATGTTGGTTAAAGCACTGGACTTCCACATTGTCGACTGCGGTTCAAATCCCAGACCATGCTGGCTTACTTTCTCACTCTTGCTCTCCCTCTCCTTTTCTCTGTGTCTCTCTGGTCAAATTGAAGAAGAAGAAAAATAAATACAATTAAATAAATAATTCTTTAAAAAATATGAACAAGTTTTTTCTGTGTGACATTCCCGAAATGCCCAGTGACAATATAGTACATCACTGTGGAAGAAAAGACTGCATTTATTTACACTGTGGCATTTCATCAACTCCTTTATCTCTTTAAGTCTCAGTTTCCTTATCTACAGAATGGTGTTAATGATACCTATCAAATATGATTCTTTCAGGGTTTTGAGAAAATGCCTGTCAAGTATCCTGTCCTGAGTCGGCACCCTGTAGAAATTTATTAATAGTAGTAATGATGGCTACAGTTGTAACCAAATTATTCTGTCATATAGTCCAGTCTAAGGAAAACATTTAGCACGAGCATTCATTCTACAAACAGAAAAACAATGTTGTTCTTCCCAGAACCCTCACTGTAATACATAGACTTTTCCTTGTTTGCTTCTTGTTTGAATGCTTGCTTTAATATATCCCTAAGCAGTATGATTTAAATGAAAGAGTGGAAAACACCATCTTTAAATTCTTTCCAGAGTAAATTGGGTTATAAATAATCTATTAAACTAGGTTAAAATGTGTTTCATGGACAAAAGACTCTTTAAAGACTTTAGTATTTTTTTGTCCTTGGACTCTTTTATTTTCTATTCTAGTGTAAGGAGGGAATAGTATTAGGGCATCAGGAAACTCATGACAGATTTTCTTTTGTTTTCTTATGCAAAAATGCATCATAATTTTCCCGATGACTCAATATATGCAGAATTCAGAAACTTATGCTTGAGCTGTTCTAAAAAATGTACAAACCATAGATGAGGGCTAAGGTTAAAATATTAATTTTTTGAGAGGTTTTTGCTCTAGCCAGAAAGACAGAAATAGGCAGAGAGACAGAAAGCAAGGAATCACCCCCAAGGGTGAATGGCCATGCTTCAATCCCATCTCCTCCAGTCTTCTTTCAGGATTTTTAGCACACACACACAAGTGTTTGGTGTGAGTTTCAAGTCACCAAGTCCAGGACTCAAACCATAGTTGACTACATGGGAGTCCAGTGATGGAACCATTATGCCATCTGCTGGTCCCAAAGCTTAACTTTTTATTCATAATGTACATTGTCATGGAATTTTCCATTCCTTATGGAAAAACTGCTGAATTTTTTATTCATTTCCACAAATTCTAATATTTTTCTTATCATGGGATCAACATGATATAATATTTTAAAACTATTTCATGAAAATTTATTTGTTGGATGATTTAGGGCAAGCCATTTAACCTCCTGGATATTTTTGAGATTTTGAGTTTGAAAATCCATTTATCTTTCAGATCTGTACATTTCTTACATCTAAATTACTAAGATATATCAAGTCTCTAGTGAAGATAGAAAAGGTATTAATTCTTATTTTCTTTTTAATTTTTCAAAACAATACTACCAAACTGGAGGGAAGGATTCTGATGTACTATTTTGTAAAACAAACAAACAAACAAAAACAAACCTTTAAAACCATAACAAATAAATAGGCAAATTAATAACTAAGTATTTAAAAAAGCAGAACAGTTTAAGCCTTCCAACAGTTTTTGTTTAATAATAGTAGTCTACTACTAAAATTGGCTTTTTTTTGTTTTTAAAAATTGAAAAATGAAGATTTTCCAGTTTTTACTATGTATTTTTACTTGTGCAAGGTTTTTGAATTTACCTTAAAAAAAAGGAAGAAGAGAGAAGAAACACCTGCTCTATTCTACTCTACAAGTGGTACCATACTTCTTAAAATAATAGTATAATTTTCCAGAAAGAATGATATGTGTGCGTGTGCTTTTGTACTATTTCTCATCAGTCTGCATGTTAAAGATTTTCTGTCAGAAAATCAGAATGAAGACTAAAGTCCAGGATTGGTTTTTGTCTCCTTCAATACTACACATATCATTCCATACAGCTTTTGAAAACAACCACCCAGGCATCACGTTTGTATGTTGACACTTAGTTTGCTGATGTTGTTATTTTCTCTTCAGGTAGGGGCACTTTGAGGAATGCTTAATGAGTATATTATTTTCCTCTTCAGTGGGAAGAACTTTCTTTTAATAAAATAATCTTAAAAAGCAAAAATATATTGTTTTTATTTATTTCTTGTCTTTTTAAAACTCAAAAGTTCGTCTTTTGTTTTTATACAGAACCATGATAACTAGTTCTAGACAAAATATGTACAATATTAATCTTGGGCTTACTTTTACTAAAAGGACATTTATTAGAGTAAACTGGTGTTTGAAAATTTTTCATATCTGATAACTTTATAGGTCTTTTCAAAATTAGTTTTTAAATAGCAGAAGTATATGACCCCTTAAAATAAGCATTATTTTTAGTAACAACACAGAATAGCTATAAGGAGTGTGCAAGCTTTTTTTTTTTTTTTTTTTTTTTTTTTTAGAGAGAGAGAGATTTTTGCTATAGGGTGCATTCACTCACCAGAGAGACAGAAAGTGAGAAATCACCCCCGAGGGGGTTGGCCATGCCACAATCCCCTCTCTTCTACTCTCCTCTCCAGATTCTGGGCACACTGCCCCTGGCATGTGATTTTAAGCTGCCGGGTTCAGGGCTCCAACCATGGTCGACTATGTGGAAGTCCGGCAATGTAACCATTATACTGTCTGCTGGTCCCAAGAAATGTTCATGTTATAATATTCCAATATTTCTATCATATTTTCTTGGTGAATTCAAGCTTTATTCCAATATTGCAGGAAAAGACATTAAAACCTTTCCTAGGGTGTTGAAGTGAGTAACATCACAATCACCAACTGTCAACAGGCTTTGGGGAGCCAGCAGGAATCCATGCTGATCCCACAAAATGGATGTGTGGTCACGGAACTCATTAAACAAAAACAATCTCTGGAAAAACTGTTGTTCTCTGCCCAAAGTCCACTCCAAATGTACTCTTTCCTAGCCTGTTGAGGTTTATGCCACTTATAAGGTCATCCTACTTTTTTTTGTTGTTGTTGTTGTCCTCTTTAAGCTGATTTTGGCATGTAACAGAAGATTCCTGTCAAATAAAAATTAAGATATTTGTCTCTCAGGAATATATTGTAAGGAAAGACAGTACCTAAAGCTCACTAAAAAAGTTCTGTGGTGGTTGTAGTGACTGTGACCAAGGTCCGGAGATAATGAAAGCCCCGCATTTGGAATATTTATTGTTTTTTTTACCTGGAATCAGCTAGAATTGTGTAAATGATCTGATTCCAGGCACCTTGGTAGATAACATTCATAAGAGCAAATTTTACCCAAAGAACTACAAATATAAAGTAACTGCTGTACGGATCAATATAGGCCTCCAATAGAGTGTCTATTTTGTCTATTCTTTAAAAAAATTAATTTAGTTGCATTACCTTTTTCGATTGAAGATGCTCAGAAGTGATAGAAAATTGATGTAAAAATGTACTAGTGATGATATAAATAACATAATTGAAAAAACTTTAAAAAAGTCTCTCAAGTATTAGGTCGTGAATGAAAATGTGTTGACTGTCCAAGGGTCCTCATTTGGCTATGTTCATCTTCAATCATTTAATACTTTAGTCATTCAGATTCTCATAAAGCCTGTTTCAAATGAAAGCCAGTACAGTGAATTAGAATAATGGTGCTATGAAATAATCATTAAAATGTCAAAGACTGAAAATGTGAAATCTCTCTTTTGTCATTGTTAAATTATTTTGTCTTCCCTTAGAGGAGAGTAGTTAAATGGCAATGGTAACTCTTACTGTAGTAGATTTCTTTTTTGTTTGTTGTGTTTTTTAAGTTAAAATTTATAAAAATAATTTATTGATGAGGCAAAGAGAGCATCCCCAAAAGGGTTCCTGATGTTGCCATCCACCCCCAGTTTAAGCCCCCAGTTACGTGTATGCACATGCCTGACATAATCAGGAAGGTGTCTAGATGTGAATTTGTAACTTTTCAATGTGGATCTGCCTCAGAAATTGTTTCATTTTACTGCTGCAACACTGTCCAACCTCATTATTTTTCTTTTTAATTACTGAACATCTATTGATAAATTACTTGGAAGTTGGTACTCTTAGCAGAGAACATAAAGAAACTGCCCATTATCAATTTTTACCTCCCAACTAACCTTAAATTTGAGACTGCTCTTTAACATGGGAATGAAAATAGTGATGTTGATAATAGGCAGCAGCATTTTTGAGAAAAATAATTTAGAAAAAATATAGAGACTCTAAAATCATAAAAAAATTATTTCAGAGAACATTTCCACTTTGTTGTTTATAGAGTTCACTACCAATTAACTGTTTATAATTTGAGTCACCTCACACTTTGTGGTTTTCAAAAAAGAGACTTTATATTTTATTTTCAGAAAAGCAATATGTTAGGAAATCTATTTAGATTCATTAAAATATGTTTGTATACTTATATCCTAAACATGTAAGATCTTTGTCTAAAAATTGTAATAGTAGAATAAAGCAAATTATGAAGAAACACATCTAATATATATTTATATGAGTTTTATATATTTCATTGAATGATTATGAGTGCATATTATACAATCTTCTTGAATAGTACTTACTTTATTTTAGCTCAGAAAATGTATTAAAAAGTCAATTTTTATACTATTGAATGCATTAAAACTTCCTTCTCCTTTGCTTCTTTCCTCTCATCTTATGAAATTAAACCAGTATGCAGAACATATTTAGAAAAATACATTTATTTACATTTTAGGGCATCTATTTTAACTGAGGAAAAAGGATACAACAGTTTAAACATAAAGTTTTATAGAAGTTTTATGATACATATCTTTATGCTGACATGCATTTTTTTCCACTAATTCAACTTTCCAAACCAAATGAGAGCTAGCATGTATTCAATTTTTTAAAGAAGTGGTATATAATAATAGCCACATAGTATTAAATAGATATTAGACATAATATAGTCTTTTAAAACTTTTTTATTGCTGCCAGATTTTTCAAAGTCACCTTTATTACCACTGATTACCATATTCTAGAATCTGTCTTAGCATTATATAAAATGATCCAGTATTTGGAGCTGGGGTAGAGAGGATATTTCAGTAAGCAATGGCAAATTGAAAGCAACAATAAAGGAAATGTTTTAAAATACAACTTATTTTATATCTCAGTGGCGTAAAAATTATAATGGAATTCAGATTGGCTCTGAAGCCAAAGATCTAGGTTTATATTCAGGATTCAGAGTCCTACTTCCTAGCAGAATAACTGCAAACAATCACTTAATCTCTCTGAAAGTGAGTTTTTGTATCTGTAAAATGTAACTAATGACATCTTATTACACGGGTTGTTTCAAAACTGAATAAGATGATGAAAGTGCTTTACAAATTCTACAGCACTTTATGGAATTAAAACTTAATTATTCCACAATAGTAATAATCAAAAGCAGTTCACTTTTATAATCTTTAAAATTATCCAATTTTGGAATCTCTATTTCTTTTATTTAATTTTGTCTAATTCTCATTTCAGTAATGTCTATGAATGGCAGAAGTACTCAACTTAATGACATTTTACTATTTAAAAATATTTATTATGGATATGCTAAGTAGAATTCACTTTAGAATAAAAGCATGCGTGACACAATAGTGAAACATCATAGCTCAGGGGACAGAAAGAAAAATGTTAGACCGGCTTGTGGCTGGTAGTTAAGGTTGTTGGATCCCTCATGGTTCAAGACCCAGACTGGTGATATGAGCAGGAGGGGAATGTATATGTGTGGGCACATGCCCAAAATCCCAAGAGGAGAAATGGAGGAAAAAAGATTAGGGTGTGATCATGCTACATTAAGAGTTCTTTCTCACTTTCTCTCTCTCTTTATCTTTCTGTCTCTCTTTGGAAAGTGGAAAGTGTGTTCCCCCCCACCCCCCAAAAAAGGAAAAAAATATCTCTTGGGGCTGCAGTGTAGGGTATATACATAGAAAGAGTTTCTAATGAATTGTGAATATGTGCTAGAGTATCCCAGCTACTCAGAACTCAGTTTTTGTTTTTGTTTTGTTGTGTTAAGTGCCTTGAGAAGTAAAGATGAAATACTGTGGAAGTTTGCTTCTATTATTTATAAATCTGAGTTCTTTAGAAAAGAGAGGGAAATTATATTTTATGTAATTTAATCATAGACTATGAGAATAGCATACAGCCTCAAGGAACATGTGAAATAAGACACTACTATTTAAAATAAATTTCATTAAAATTATATTAATTATTGCAATATAAACATAAAATCAGCTATTCCTAGGCAATAGAATTAATTTAAAATCTAGATCCTGTAGAAGTTTTCAAAATATAAATATATTGAGCCAGCAGGTGGCATGGTAGTTAAGGTGTTAGATTTCCACATGGTCCACTCATTGGTTCAAGTCCTAGACCCAGGGGCTTGAAAATGATGCCAGGTATATATGTGAATATGCCCACAATCTCAAGAGGAGAATGAAAAAGAAGGGGCTGCAATATGACCATCCCTCCAGGGAGTGATTTCTCATATTCCCTTTCTTTGTCTCTCCTGTAAGGGCATATACCCTATGGCAAAAATCTCTCCAGATAATACATACACACATTATTTTTTTTTTTAAGGGAAATTCTTCTGGGGCCAGCAGATAGCATGCAGATTAAAGTGGCTGGATCCCACATGGCTGACTCTCCAGGTCAAATCCCACACCCAGAGGCTTGAAATTCACAATGGGTGCGTGTGTATCTGTGCCCAACATCCCAAGAGAAGAATGGAGATGAAAGGATTATGGAGTGGCTATCCCTCCTGGAGGGTGATTTCTCACTTTTCCTCTCTGTATCTCTCTAGCAAGTGCAAATGCCCTGTGGCAAAAACCTGGGGCGAGGAACCTCCAATGTTAATGAATTACCTCTAGAAATCTATAAATGTGCACTAATTATACCATTTGATCTTCTCTTGAACTGAATGTTTATCAGTTTAAGATTTGTCTCTTACACTACATTAACTAGAAAATCCTCCAACATATGTAGAAAATTCCATAGAATACAGTATCCAATGTAAAATTCAACTAAAAACTCTGCATTTTCAAATTATACCATCCTGTAAATTAGTTGACAATGAGCAGTATAATCTTACCCATAACCAAGCCTATTTAATGGAATGTGCAGAAGAAAATAATGACATATCCTCATTGTTGTCAAAGCCAGAAGTAGATAGGTATACAATTTTGTTAATTAAGAGCACTAGGATGTCAATTCTATGATGACCTTTTGTAAAACACAAAGAGATCTTCTGTCTAAAACCTTTTAATGGTTTTTAAAAAGTTTTGAAATAAAATGCTACTTCCTTGGCCAGAAAAGAAGGTTGGTGATGACCTGTAATTTGCTCCTCCTTGGTTTTATTCCATCACAATGAATGTCTACCCTTCTCTGCCTTTGCAAACCAGCCTGTGAATATTTTCCTCACAGCATTTGCAAAGAGCTGTTATTGGTTGTGATCTAGTGTTAGTATATTATCTATTAGACTGTGAACTCCTTGAGGGTAGGGAATATATTTGTATTTCTGTCTCTAATGCATAGTGTCTGGAATATGATAGGCTTTTAAGATAGATAAACAAATCCACCAATGAGTTCCCCAGTCAGTCTCGAAAAAGTCAAAGGAAAGCTTTTCATGGTTGCAGACACTTAATTCTATGAAGTTTTCCAAATGACTGAATAATGAAAATATAAATTGCTTACTGCTTGCTTTTTTTAAAGATTGGTTGAGTACCAGACTAAGAAAATGATTGATAAAATGGGTGGTCAATGTTTCTTGGGATGAAACCCAAGTAAAGTAATCCTGATAAACTGAGACGAGGCAGATTTTGAATACACTGTAGCCGATTATAGGTGCTAATGCAAATATTGCACTAACCAATTAAGTGCAAAACAGGGTATCTTAAAAGACCTTTCTGACTCTGTGTTGTATCAGACTTATCTCTGCCCCATATATACCCACAGCCTCAGTCTAATATTTAGAAAATGCTCAGCTTTAAAGAAACTATTTGGAGCATTGCTTTCAGCCCAGACTTTGCTAAATCAAAGGGTGCCAGTTTCTTTCTTGCCAAACAGCACAATAAACTCCTCTGCAAAAGGAATAAAGACTGCTGAGAAATAACTGATGAAGCTTTTAATGTCAATAAATGTCATTTTGTGCATCAGTATTGTGAGAGTTTCCTTTTCACAAATGGAAGAGGGATTTTATAAACTCTCCTGTGAATGGATGGGGATTTACAGTTGGCATTAGTGGACCCTGTAATAAAACAAATCCCTTCTTCAAGTTCCCCTTGAAGTGAAGAATGGCACTTGAACTTTTCATTTGGTAATATGTGGATTATAGATATCCCTCTGCTGTACCACTCAGGTTTGTGTCATCTTCCTTCCATCTTCGTAAATATCCTACTGGGAGAAAAAGGAAGTGAAAAGAATTGAGAAATTGCCTTTTGGCTTCATTAGACGTTGCTTGATTAAAGATTTGGAAGGTGCTGTGAAAATACATTTAGTTTTCTGACAATCTTGTAAATGAAGCTCAACAAGTATGCACCAGAGTACTGATCAGACACTTGTGAGAAAGCTTTTACACAGCTGACAAGTCCTGCTAATGAATCCTGGATTGGCACAATATTTAATTTGGCTTTTCCTTATATACAACAGGTAAAAATTGGCCAATATCATGATGTCTAAGATGCGTTTTATGTGACATATTGTCTTCATTGCAGTTTTAATATATCCTAGCTTAAAATACTATGCTGTTTAGCATATACTTCATTTATAAAAAAAATCGTTGGCCTATGTCTTACAGGATTAAGATATTAAAAGGTATTTGTGAAAAGAAAACAAATCTTTGAATAATTTCACTGTTTTCTACTACTACTTCTTTTTTTACCCAAACTCTAAAATTTGTACGTTGCAAATGCTTCTAATTAGCATCATAAGTGACTGCCCAAAACAAATAAACACGTTAAAAGTAAAGTATATTTTTTGAAATATTCAAAGAATACAAAGGTTAGAACTAGGTGTCTTTATTAAAGGAAAGGTAATTATAAGAAAGTATGCTCATAAGAAAATCAGATTTATAACTCATAAAAATGAATGGTAAAGAGTAGCATTTATATTTAAAGGACAATTTACAGATTTCTGCATATCCATTGATTTAATAATTTGGCTTGCTGGCTTCTCAGGAACTAAATCTGATACATAACAAGAAAACAGATTTATGCAAATATTAACTCAATTAATTTGCATAATTTAATGTAACAATTTAATATGCATAATTTGCATGATTATTTTAATCTAGATGAAAATTAGGATACAGAAAAATATAACTTCAATAATTTTTTTAGCAAAATTTTTAAATACTAAAAAAAGGAAATTAAAAATAACAAACCAATTAATTAACCCAATGCTCTGTACAGATCTGAAAGTTAGTGGGAGAGAGCAGGAAAATTTTGCTCACCAAAATACTGGGTCAGCTTCTCACTAGAATATCATGGTTTAATCCACAATTAAGGTAAAAAAGGATATTTACACAGCAATACCTTAAAGATGTAAATCAAGACATTCTAAGAGTAGTTAAAATAGTGATTAACCACTAAATTCCTTAGGTTTTCTCTTCCACTTTCATTTTATTTCAAATGTTGAAGCTTTATTTGGTTGTTCAGTTTTGCTTATATTTTTATCCTGGCATGGTTATCAGTTTTTGCATTTTATTCCTGCTTAAATGATAAATATTTAGAAAGAGACATTTTCCCATATATGTAAAATATCTTATTCTATTTCCTAGATCTTTTATAATCCAATTTTGTTTTAAAAATTTATAATAAAATATTTGCATTCTAAATTTTATTATCAGTAGACAATTTATAAACCAGAATGGTCTTTTAAAAATTTTTGCTTGAAGGCACATGTACTCACTGGAGTGACACAAGACAAAAAGAGATGGGAAGTGATAAAAGCATCCCCAATGGGGGTTGATCATGCTGCAATCTCATCTCTTAAATCTCTACCTTCTTTTGGGATTTTGTGTGTACATACATATGCACCTGGTGTGTTTCTCAAGCCACTGGATCTGGCACTTGAAAGATGATTGGCTATTTGGGATCTAACTGCTTTACTCACCATGCTACTGACTGGACCGGAATTTGCTTTTTTAAAAACAGTGTGTTTACTGAGACTAGCAGATGGCACTGTGGCTCTATCGCTGGCCTACTACATGGTTTGAATCTTAGACTTGGTAGCTTAAAAATCAGGCCTGGTGCATGTACATGCATGCCCAAGAATTTAGGAGGAGAATGGAAGAGTAGAGACTGCAATGCAGTCATCCCCCTGGGGGTGATTTCTCACTTTCCATCTTACTGTGTCTGTCTGTCTGTCTGTCTGTCTGTCTCTCTGGTGAGTGCATGTGCCCTAAGGCAAAAACCTCTTTAAAAACGTTACATTTTTAATTTATTCCATGAGCGAGAGAGAGAGACCACTCCAAATAAGGTCTTGATACTCTGATCTACTCTCAGCCTTCTGTCAGCCCCAGTGCAGTATACTCAGAGGCATCTTGGACTTGCACCAAAAACTTTCCCAGGGTGTCATGTTTAATGTTGTACCACTGTCTGACCCCTCAGCGTTTCCTTTAAGTAATTACAAGGATGCACTGTTATGATTCATTCTGGATACTTACAAACTACCTGGATCAGCAGTTCCACTCTTCACACAGAAAATGACAAGAACCTAGCCCTGGTATTTGACTGTATAGAAAAGGCCTTGAGATCTTTTAAGTAAAATTGCCTGATAACAAACACCAGTCTGATGTAAGTGAAGTATCTAATAGAGTAGTCTTTATATTTTCCTTATTATTCCTTTTCAGGCATTTAGGGAGAGTCAGAGGGGATTTGTGTTTGGGTTACAAAATGCTCACAATGCATTGACTGTAAGCATGCATAAAGCTACTGTCTTGAGACACCACTTTCAACTTCAAAATGCATTTCCACATACTTTATATCATTATAAACAACAAGTATGTAAAAAAATTACCTCTTAGTTTACTCAAGAGGGAACTTAGACCCACACCAAGTCCAACACCAGCAAGCATTGAAGTACTGCAGAGACTAGAGCTGAGATCGCTCACTCTCCAAATTCTTTGTTTTTTAACTATAATATCATAATGTCATTTCCCGGAGTGACTATATTAATATTTAATGCAACATAGTACTATGACAATACAACGCTATCAGAATTTTACTTTTTAACAAACATTTAAGAACTGAAAGAATCATGTAAGTGTTTTATTTTTCCATACTAGCTAGGACCCCATGGGAGACTCAAAACTTGTTTTAGCAATGATTTATGTGTTCAGAACATTTTTGAATTTCTTATTTTGTATTTTCCTTCAAAACTTATGTCATGTTTCCATTAAACTCAGTGCTTTCAAATTTTGATTTCCAAATTACAAATTTGACTTTTTAAAATAATCAGAATCCATATAAAGGTAAACTCTATGAATGAAGTGAGTGATTAAACTTGTTATTTTGGTTTTGACTTTCAAATTTTGAACTGATTTTAAGTGGTAGAGTGTGTCTAAAGGTAATTCTTGAAGAAATGTTTAAAAGCAGGTGTTCTCTTCTTTTTAAGTTTCTTTTTCTTTTCCTCTTTCTTATGTGAGTGTGTATGTGTGTGTGTATGTGTGTGTGTGTATTGTGTGTGAGAGAGATAGAGAGAACCAAAATTGTCTTGACACTGGGCTCCACTCCCACCCTATCCAGCCTGGATCATGGGCACACACAGGCCTTCCACACTCAGACAGGTCTCAGAAATTTTCCCACATGGGTCAGCCTTTCAGAGCATCATGTTTTACCATTGCACCATCATCTAGTCCCAAAATATATATTTTTTAATACCATCAATAGATTGTTAAGCTTCTGTACTAGCCAGAGTTGTCCAGAAAAACAGAACCAATAGGAGATATATATAGATGAAGTAGATAGACAGATATAGGTAAAGATAAAAATAAAAATAGGTATCGATATATGAGAGGACATTTACTGGGGAAAGTGACTCATCTGATTTTAGAGGCTGAAGAATTACATAATAGGTCATTAGTAAACTGAAGACCTCAGGATGCTAGTATGGTGACTCAATCCAAGTATGAAAGCCTAAGAATCAGGAAGCTGATGATAAGATTCTCAGTCTGAGGCCTGAGCACTTGGGAGGTTGCTGGTGTACATTCTGGCATCTACACGCCAGAGAGCTTGGATTTCTGATGTGAAAGGGTACGAGAAAAGTGTCTCATTTTCCCAAGCCTCTAGCTAATTGGATGATGATATGTCCATAGGGAGTTCATCTTGCCTGCTGGTCCACCAACTCACACATCAGTCTCCTCTGGAAACACCTTCATAGACACCCAGAAGTAATCTTTTACCATTTCTCTAGATATTTCTCAATCCAATCACGTCATTACTTAAAATTCACTGTCAGCCTCTCTGATCTATGTCTACCTTAAATGAAGACATTTTTAGATTCTCAAGACTGGAACAGTCATCCAGAACCACCACATTGGATCTGTGTATGTGTGTGTGTGTGTGTGTATATATATATATATATATATATATATATATATATATACACATATATATAAAAAGTACATATATATAATACATATATATAATACATATATATAATACATATATACATATATATATGTGTGTGTGTGTGTGTGTTTTGTATCTTAATTTGTATGACATATGTAGAATATGTCTAACATATGCTTTATATCAAAATATGTGTAACACATGCAGAGAAACTGACACACTAACAAGTTGTATATTTCATTTTTATGAAGTGTGAAGGTGGCCAGCTTCAGTTCAAATCATGTAAATCATCTATGTAACTTAGATGGTATTTAAACTTTTCCCAAAGGAATAACTTCTGTTACTGAGTAATTGACTATGAAGTAGCACTTGAGAGGGTCTGCTGCCAACCTTCAGTACTGAGGTACCCAGCCTGGCTGTGGTCCAGATCACCGAAGTAATAACCACTGTTTGAGAATGACTCAGGCTGCAGTTGATTCTTTAGTCTTTTAGGGAGAAGTTCTACAGCCCATTAACACATTTATCCCTATTTACCTTCTCAAGCCAAATGCCCCAATAAATAACCTAGGGAGAATTAAATTAGTATTAGAACAGTTTTAAAGGAATTATGCTTGTGAAGTTTATTTTTCTTGGTATTGTCCTTTCTTCCTTCCTCTTGCTCTTGTCCCCTGCCTCCCTTCATTCTTGAATCTCACTACTCTCTAAGCAAAAGAAGCCATAGGGATCAGCAGATGGTGTGCCAATTATGTTGCTGGACTCTCACACGGTTGACCATGCTTCTAGTCCTGGACCTGGTAGCTTCAAACTCAAGCCAAGAGCGTGTGAATGTGTGCCCAAGATCCCAGGGAGTGATTTCTCACTTTCTGTCTATCTGTCCTGCAATTGCACATGCCCAATAACAAAAATATCTCTAAAAAAAAAAGAAGGCAGAAATATGTGGGGAGAAGGGGAGTATGAGTCATAATAGACTTTCATTTTCATTTACAATTATCTTCACTTGTTTTGAAATGCAGTGTAGCTTCTGAAATGTGTTGTCATTCATTATTTATTATTTTTATTTTTGTCCATTAATGTTTCTAAGTCATGTATTTAAAATTTATCACAAATAAGCATTCATTGATTTCAATCACAGAATGCCCACTTCCCAAAGAAATGAATGAGGCAGATTGCTTTTGAAAATCTGCTTTCCGTGGCAGCTGGATCACTGGAATTCAGCAGATGTTAGTTTTTAAAAGCTGGTACTCACTTTGGAAAATGACTCTGGGTGTCGGTGTTGCTTTTCCCCAAAGAATAAAATGTTGACAGAGTAGTGTCAATGCTAATGGGTTTTTGACTGAAGAATGGCAAGTGCATATAGAGAAATTAGCTTGCCTATTTTTACACTATCAGTTAAGTTTTTCAAATGTCTGTTTGAAATTTAAGCAAAAATGTTTTATTTCCAACTCCTGCTAATATTCTAATCTGTCTGTGATGTTAAATATAGGGTTTAGAATTTTTTTGAAAAAAAAAAAGGAATAAACTGGGTTTGTAGCCTATAGAACTGCATTGCTTATGGTCATCACCTTAAGCTAGTGCTGCAAATTAGATTATCAACTCTTTGAAAGTAAAGTCCACTGGGATGGTGGCTCTCAAAGGGAGAATATAGATTAAACTACAGCAATAAGATAAAAAATCGGAGTTTAGGTTGGTTTTTGCACATTCATTACTGCTGAATATGAGGTTTTTCAGCATTGTGGATACGGCATAAGACAGAGAATTATACGACATGTACATTATGTACTGAATATCAGCTTGGGCCATTATCCTTTTTATTCGGTACAAATGATGTTTCCAGGCAGAAATGCACTAAGGTATTGCTTGAGAGTTAGGTATCTGTTTATTTATTAAACAATCACCCGCAATGGTAGGATTTAGCATTTTGTATTGTAAAAAAGTGATTTTTTTCACTTTTTAAATTTAATTTTCTTTTATACATTCAATCAAATTATTTAGCTTACAAAATGAACATTTTAACAGGTGAACATTTCTCCCTAGTCCAGTTGATAAAACTATAAAATATCTTCAACAGATAATACCACATTTCTTTGTCCCATTAATGCTTTGCCTCCCTATCTTTCTTCTAAATGTCCTTCCTCAGATCCTACTCTTTAATGACAGGACAGCTACTTGAATGAACAAAAGTGGAATTATCCCATTTTGAAATTATTTATCTATTGAAAATGTTCAGTGATGCTGCAGAGACAACATTACTGCTCTGGCTTCATTTAGTCATAACTTAGTCCATTGAGATTGCTCAGGATAATAGGAGACGGGAAGTCAGTTAAAGTTAACTTTATAATTTATCTCAAATTATTATGCATCTATTTATTCTGGCTCTCCTGAATGATAATAATATAGGGGGCGATTTTATTTTAATAACTTTGTTCTTCTTAAACACTATCGATTTGGACTTTTGAAATGTAGAATTCAGATCTTGTTTGTTCTGTATTTTATCTTGCAATGAGGTCCTAAATTTGGAAATGAATACACACTTAAATATTCTTATGATAACAATAAAACATACTCTCTACACTGAAAAGAAATTAAAAATTTATTTCAAAGCATCCCAAAGTGGACACATTTTATATGTATATGTATATTTAGGGAATTATTTCAAAATAATTCCCTAAATTATTCGCCAGTAGGTGGCGTGGTAAGGCTCTGGACTCTCACATGGCACACCGTGGTTCAAGTCCTGGACCTGGCGGCTTGCTTTCTTGTTCTCCCTCTCTGTCTCTCTCTGATGGAACTGGAAAATAATAATAGTAAACAAAGCAATTCTTTAAAAAAAAAGATTGTGGCACAATCTTAGTAAAACAATTTTTTAAAAATACATCAATGAATATTAAACTGTTACAACTATATTCTTGAATATGTGCTATTGTTCTATTTTAAAACATAAAAACAGAATTCTTTTGAGAGATTTTTTGCCATAGAGTCCATGTGTTCACCAGAGAGACAGAGAAAGACAGAGACAGAAAGCAAGAAATGACCCCCAGGCTAATTAAAATGCAGCAGTCCCTTCTCTTTAATTCTCCTCTTGGGACTTTGGTTGCACACATGCCCAGTTTGAGTTTCAAGTCACTGGATCTGAGACTTGAACCATAATTGATCATGTGGGAGTCCAGCACCATAACCACTATGTCACCTGCTGACCCCCTTAAAAAGATTTAAGAGTCAATGATGTCTAAATGTATTTGGCACCCTTGACAAGTACTGCAAATCACTGGAAATGTTCATTTAAAGCATATTTTTGGATCAAGCAAATTTCCTTCTTCCTTCACCTTTTGGCAGGTAGGTATTAGTGTGGTATAGTATAGGGCAGGAGAACAACCACATACGCTTCACTTCCTGACGTTGTCAGAGGTTTGTGAAAGACAGTAAGAGTTTTTCTAGTTTATCCTTGTTCTTCAAAACATTAGAAGTGAGAAAATGTAGACCAGAAAGAATAGTAGACTTTGATACTTCATTTTCAGAGGAGACTTGCAAGAAAAAAAACTGACACCATGTGATTTACTCTCAAGACAAGATTGTAAAAGGAACGGGAACAAGAAGTATGAAAACTCAATCTGTGGCTGTTGCATTATTTACGTTTGTACATGAAGTCTTCTTTATTCTGAATGCCATATTTGAGTGTTACAAAGTGGGAATATGTCGTCTCCATAACGATATTTGGAGTCTACTTCCGACAAGTAACTACTTAATTTAATTGTAATTATATGGTTTTAAAATGTACTTTCTTTTTTTAATATACGATAGTTGCTCAATAGATAGTCCTGTGTATGCTGACATTGAATCATTTTCTGATCTTCAGAATACCTGCTAATTTACTTAAGTTTTCTAATGTGATGGTCTATTTTTTCTGAATATTTAGTGCCTTTAAAATGGAAAAGGGTTTGATATGATTTTCTAAATAATTTTTAAAATCTAGTAATCTATCTTTACAGTGTTAATTGCTAGAGGCCGGATGGTGGTGCAGTGGTAACATGAAACACTCTGTGAAACAATCCCACATGGGCAGATCACAGTTCAAGACCAGAGACCTCCCTAAGGATGCCAGGCATGTGCATGCTTGCTCTGAATCTCGAGCTGTCTGAAAGCTGAGGTGGATCACATCATCGTGAACCTGCTGAGGGTGTTATCTTTCTCTCCCTGTCTCTTTTGCTCATGCAAGAAATAAATAAACTTAAAAATAAGTCAATTGCTAATTCAAGTATTATATCAAATAAAACTGTTGCTTCTTGTTCTTAGCACATGTATTGTATTATGGAAATAACTGCAATACTTTCTTTATAAATACAGATCAATTCTGTTGTGTGTGTTTTTTTTTAATTAATTAATTTATTTTCTTTTTTTGGAGAGGTTTTTGCTATAGGGCACGTGCGCGTGCCAGAAAGACAGAGGCAGAGAGACAGAAAGCAGGAAATCACCCCCCCCCCCCCCAGGGTGGTGGCTACGCCACAATCCCTTCTCCTCCAATCTCCTCTTTGGATCCTGGGCATGCATGCACACACGCCCTGTGTGAGTTTAAGGCACTGGGTCTGGGATTTGAACTACAGTCGACTACATGGGAGTCCAGCGACATAGCCATTACGCTAACTGCTGGTCCCAATTCTGTTGTATTTATAAAGTTAGAGATGGTACGAAAGCATTTGACTGAAGGATTATGGACCTATATAATATTAAAAGAAAGAAAACATCTTTAAAATTAAGTTTGAACTGATTATTACTTTTTTTTTTTTTTTGAGAGGTTTTTCACTATAGGGCGCGTGCACTCGCCAGACATACGGAGAGAGAGAGAGAGAGACAGAGAGACAGAAAGCTACCCCCCAGAGGGGATGGCCACGCCGCAATCCCTTCTCCTCCATTCTCCTCCCGGGATCTTGGGCACGCACGCACACGCGCCCGGCGTGAGTTTTAAGCCACCGGGGTCCAGGACGCGAACCGGGGTAGACTACGTGGGAGTCCAGCGACATAGCCATTACACTAACTGCTGGTTCCCAAACTGATTATTACTTTTAACATGTATTTTGAAAGATTTCTTATGAAATAGGTCTTTTCTTATGCAATAAATGAATTGTATTTTTCTTCAAAATGTTTACATAAAAGAGTTGTTGCCATTAAGAATTCGGCTTTGAGAACAAGCAGATAGTGTAACAGTTACATTGCTGGACTCTTACATATTTAACTGCAATTCCAGTACCAGACCCGGCTACTTAAAATTCTTGCGGGCATGTGTGTGTGTGTGCCCAAAATCCCAAGCAGAGAATGGAGGAGAAGGGATTGTAGCATGGTCATCCCCGCCCCACCCCTGGGGGGATTATTTTTGACTTTCTGTCTCTCTGGCAAGCAAACACCTCCTATAGCAGAAATCTCTCTCTCTCTCTCTGTAAATAAAACAACAACAACAACAACAATAATAATATATGAAAAATAAAAGAGGGACCAGCAGGTGGTACAATGGTTACATTGCTAGACTCTCACATTGCTGACTGTGGTTTGAGTTCCAGACCTGGAGGCTTGACTCTCACACCCCTCACATCTGGTGAGTGTATATGCCTGCCCAAAATTCCAAGAGGAGAATGAAGGAGAAGGGATTGCTGTGTGGCCATCTCTCCTGGGGTTGTCATTTCTCATTTTCTCTCTCTGTCTCTCTGGCGAGTGCAGGTGCCCAGTAGCAAGTATCTCTACCTCCCCCACCAAAAAAGAATTCAGCTCTGTATTAGGCAAAATAGATACAGCAAGTTTCTTAAGAAAACAAAATTGTTTACAATTATAATTACAGCAATCTGTAGTATAATGAATTGTCTAAATATTTATGGGGTCTCTAAAAAGTTCATGAAAATGCGTATTATAATAAAACTACACATAGATTTCAATATTTTATGTCAAAATAAACTTGTACTTCAAATTCTATTTTTTTATAAACTTTTTGAAGCCCCCTTGTACACATAAAAATTTGTAAGGAGAAGTGATCATATTGTCACTGTACCAGATTTTCTTTAAAAGAAATTTTTGCTATCTTCTGTGACTTTATAAGGCCTCTGTGGAGTAGATAACATTAGTGGACTAACTTAAGTACAAATAAAATAATTTTAACATTTGATTTCATAGTCAGGAATCAGACTAAATTTAGTTTGAAGCTTTTGAGTATTTTATTGAAACAAATACATTCGCCATAAGGGGCACAATTAGAATCACATTGGAAGATCAAAATTTGTACAAAAAGTCCTTTATAGAGTACAAAAATTTTTTTTTGGGGGGGTGTCACATGAATAATGGAAATGACTGCTTCACCTTGCCTTGTAAATTAAAGTGAGTGTATTTAGTATATCCTACTTCCCAGCTGCTTTACTTCAAACTCTTTATTTACCTTCATCTGTAAAAATGAAGAGATTACTTGTTTCCTGTTTAAACACTCAGTTAAATAGTCCTGGAATGACCAAGAACAAGGAGAATGGATTCTTTGATTGCTCCATCAATATCGCATAACATCGGCAACTGTGTCCCCTCGTATCCTTTACATCTCTCTATATAGTACTAAATAAAACAAGACTGGAATTCTGCAAACTTCTCCAAAAGGGGATGTGACTACAATACAAATACAAATACTATTTATTTGGATTTAGAAGGAATAACTCTGGCACAGAATAGATAGTTAAGGGACTAAGATCTTGCACCTACACTGACTTCTAGTTAATGACACCTTGGTTTTCACAGTTGCTGATGGGTAGGATCATTCACTAGGAATCTAATGGAACTATAGACTATTTTCATAGTAGATCCTGAGTGATCTTGACATAGTAATGTCTTTCTGTTTCATGAGGTTGGATTTTAACCCAGAGTTGCTACCCTCAGCAATTCCAAAACAAACCTCTGAGTTTTCTCAACTACTTTAAAAATGATGAAATTATCCAAGGTTGAAGATGTAGCATTGCATATTTAAACATTAAATGTTAGCATTAGCTCAGCTCCTTTTCAATTCATAAAAATACATGTTGAAAAATATATTTTCTGACTTCAAAAGGGGCAAATTTAGAATCTGAAAACTTAAAAGCTTCTGAAATACAGTGTAATGCCCAGAGATAGAAATTAACTCAGGCTTGTAATATTCCTATGAGTACTACCAGAATATTCCAACCATTAGTTACAGCTACTCATTTGTATGCTCACCTTAGTTGTTGCTTTCTTCTTAAATATAATGAAACAAAAAATGTAATTAAAGGATGTAAACACACACGTGCACATACTACAGTTAAGTGGTTATTTATATAAACTATACTTGATATTTTAAGTACTTAATGAATATTAGGGAACCATAAACTACAGAGTCTATTGAACCACTTACTCCCTGGAAATCAATTTACCCTCCAGTAATGGCATATCACAGGTTCTTAATAAGAGTTCTTTTCAAAACTATGATGTGCTAAAGAGTATGCGGTAGCATAACACACATTTGGTAACTTATACTCCTGTGCATCACTTCACATCTTGCTAAAACATATACACATCCCATTGAGGATGTGTTCTAAAATATAGGGATCCATCTGCTGATTTTAAAAAAGCCTTTTTATATGTGCATATTTTATCCATTTTCCCCCTCTGTTTTCTCTCAACAGTAAACATTTTTTTTGCCACTTTAGTCAACATTTTTCAATTTGAAATTAACACATTACATACCTAACCATAGTACCCATGGTTAGGTTAATTTAGTTAAATCAATCACATGCTATAGATATTCCTGACACTTTAGCAGCATTTTGGTAAATACAAGGTGAAATAGACATGGTATCAAATAGAACCTTTTTAAAGTTTTCTTCTTGAACTATTTTTCCTGTTTTCAATTATCCATTCACTTTTAAAATCACAAAATCTTAGCACAGGAAAGAAACTTATATGTTAAAAGTATATTATTATAGGGGAACCAGCAGTTAGCGGAATGACTATGTCGCTGGACTCCCACGTAGTCAACCGCGGTTCGCGTCCCGGACCCGGTGGCTTAAAACTCACGCAGGGCGCGTGTGCGTGCGTGCCCAAAATCCCGAGAGGAGAATGGAGGAGAAGGGATTGCGGCGTGACCATGCCCCCTGTGGGGTGATTTCTCGCTTTCTGTCTCTATGTCTCTCTCTGTCTGTCTGGCGAGCGCATGTGCCCTATAGCGAAAAACCTCTCAAAATAAAAAGTATATTATTATACAATATTTATTACTCAGTTATTGAAAGTGAATTTAAAATATCATCTAAATGCTATACAATGCATATTTGTGTACCCCAAAATTCATGAAATTAATCCACCATGTGATAGTATTAGAATCTGGGCCTTTGGGAAGTGATGAGCACCTGAGGAAGGGAGGGAGCAGCACCCTTCTAAAAAAAACTGTTTTTAAATGATCCCAGACAGTTAATTATCCCCTTCCACTGAGGACATAGCAAAAAGTTCTCTCCCAGGAACCAGGAAAACAGCCGCCATCAGACACCAAATATGTTGCCACCTTGATCTTGGATTTCCAGCTTCCAGTACTGTGAGAGATAGCTGCTGTTGGTTTTTTTTTTTTTTTTTTTTTTTTTTTTTTTTTTTTTTTTTTGGAGAGGTTTTAGCTATAGGGCGCGTGCGCTCACCAGACAGACTGAGAGAGACAGACAGACAGAAAGCGAGAAATCACCCCCCAGGGGAGATGGCCACGCCGCAATCCCTTCTCCTTCATTCTCCTCTGGAGATCTTGGGCACGCACACACACACACCCAGTGTGAGTTTTAAGCCACCGGGTCCGGGATGCGAACCATGGTCGACTACATGGGAGTCCAGCGACATAGCCATTACACTAACAGCTGGTCTCAATAGCTGTTGTTTATAAGCCGATTTGTGGTATATTTTTTATAACAGCCCAAATAGACGAAGACACCTAGGTTGCTAGAAAAATTATGAAAGGAGATTACATTGCCTGTATCCTATCCTTATTAAAGTTCCTTTCAAACTCTTCCCACTCTTGGATCTGGATGGCGGCACGGCAAGGAAATACACTGTTCTGTGATTCTGACCCACAGAGGGGAGGTTCTGGGTGTGTTGAGGCCTCCCTGAGTACGTGAGGCATAGGCGTGCCTGTGATCTCGGCTGGCTGAGGCTGGGGACCAACCATGGTGCCGAACCTTGTGGGGAGCCCATCCTCTGTATCTCTGTATGTCTTTCTCTTGCTCGTGAAATAACTAAATTGTAAAAATCTTCCCATTTTCGAAGTAAAAAGTGATCACTTTCATCTACACTGCGCTATAACCACCTCTCCTTTCTTTTGCTAAACTCTCCAAGCTCTTTTATTACCTTTAATCCAGCCACCATAAAGGTTTAGTTTTTTCCACACACAGCCCCATACTGCGAAAAACAGATACACATGTACACATTTTCCTAGATATTTGGTTTATTCACTCTGGTGTCTCTTCGCTGTTTCCTATCCTGCCTTTCTGTCTTCTCTAGTACTAGTTCATAGGTACCATGGAGATGGGACATGGACAATGTGAAAAGGAGGACATTTCCAATATCATATTGTGTTTTGTCCATAGTATTCATTTCTTTTGACATTTTCAAGGGAGTTTCCTGCTCTTATAACAGCAGCGATCCACACTATTCATTGCTTGTACCCAGTTTGTTATATTAAAGTGGAATGAAGAATAATTTCTTGTGATAGTTTATATAGGACATTATTCCATACATTTGAAGTCAATAAAAGTGAGCCTGCCTTCAGGGGATTTAATAAAGAGCTCACTAGGGATTGAGGAGATAAAAGAGGGGAAGAAATTGACCTTGCTCTCATGAGATTTTTATTTTTGTTATTGAGATTTTTGCTGTAGGATGTGTGCGCTTGCCAGAGAGAGAGAGAGCAAGAAACTAACCCCCAGAAGGATGGCCATGCTACAATCCCTTCTCCATTCTTTTCTTGAGATCTTGGGCATACATGCACACACAGCCAGTGTGAGTTTGAAGTCACCAGGTCTAGAACTTGAATTGCGGTCGACTACATAGGAGTCCAGTGATGTGACCATTACGCCATCTACTTGTCCCATTTTTCTTTTGTAATCTTTTGTTTTTACCTCTTAATATCAAACTGATTGTCATAGCTCTGGATAGCCTCTCAGTAGAGGAGGGAGAAGGGTTAACAGAAAGATGTTTCTTAAAATGATTCTTACCTTTTATCAGTAAAGAATAGAAAAAAATATGAGACTCTCTCCAAAAGTCTTCTAGTATTTCATTGGCTAAAATTAAATTGAATGCCCATCCCTAGCTGTAAGAGATGCTGGGAAAATAATTTCTGGAAAGGGGGATGTGTGCTAGTCATAACTTGCTCAGATATATTATAATGCAACCCTTCAGACTTAATGCATTGTGTTCCTGAACCATGACTGAATTCTATTTGGAAAATAAAATAAAACAAAACCCATCTCTGATGAGTATTTATGGCATGTTGTAGGGGCAATGTATTGGCTAATGAATAGTGCCTTTCAAATAGAAATAAAAGTCTAGCCATAGTCCATAGTGGACCCTAAGTCCACATCTCTAGACTCAAGTCCAAATGTTATTTCTATGTAACACCTAAGAAGCTTTGAAGGAGAACATGGCAAGGTTTTTGTTTGTGAGTGTGTGTATATGTATGTGTGCGTGTATGTTTCATGATGTTATTTTAGAGAACTTACCTATACTTTTTAGAAATGTGATTCTCAGCTCTTTGTTAGTTTCCCAAAGTCAAGAACAAATATGACCAATTGTATTTATTATTGCATGAGACATATAAAGAGAAGGCAACCAGTCCAAATGGTTCACTAATAGCACTTACTATGTCACAAAACGGTGACAGTGCATTTTCCAACTTCACAGTGTTCTTTAAACATTTCATCTTTAACATATAAATACTTTTGCCAAAGTCTAAAACATGATCTTGTCTCTGAAAACAGAAGTGGTAGATAAATATGAAATGACATTTATACTGCCTTTGAAAACGAACAGTCTCCTTATTCAGTCCTTTGCTTAAAGAGCAGGTAATTACAGAAGATACTCCAGGTAATTAAGGCAGATTTTATCTACTTAGCAGTTAATCAAAAAATATAACATAGCCAATGTGATATTTTCAAAGAAATCTGCATAGAATTTTTGGTCTTACCAATAAAGTTATTGTAGCTATGTCTTTTCTTTAAATGATACCTGTTGAAGTAAAATTGAAATGATTATTTTTAAATTGATAAAGGTATTCTTCATACAAATTAATATTTAGCTTGTCCTGGTATTTCTTTAGCTTGTAAAATTAGTTCATTTTGCACATAAATGAACTGTAGTAATAGTTTAGAAACTATATATCCACTTAAAATTCTGATAACGTGAAATTTTTATATGATGAAATTCCCTGAGGGGCTAAGAATAAGTTAGGAACAATATACCAAGTGGATAGTATTTTGTATTACTAGTTATTTTTCACTAAGTCAACTTGCTTATTCTGGCTTTATATATGTTCCATATGATTCATATAAATAATTCACAAACTTGATTAAAAATTTGGAAATAGTTAGTGAAAGATTATTTGGAGTAATTATTTTTTCCAATGTTGAACAGATTTCCTATAAAAGAAAAAGGCTTGAATAGAATATTAAAAAAAAAAACTGCGTTCTCATTATGTTTCCTTTCTATAATTATTTTTATCTCTGTGTCCATAATGTCTGTGTGATTTGCAGTTGGAGTATCAGCATGACAGAGCATGATAGAGGAGATAGAAGATGGGGTTGGAGACAAAAGAGGTTTTGTTCTTGGACATACTGTTTGTTTATTTCTCATTCTGAAAATGAAAGAGAAAGATAAAGAAACATCCCCATCAGAGTCTTCATGGCATGATCTGCCCCTAGCCTCGGCCAGTCTGCATTACCAGCTAGCATGTACAAGGAAGCCTCAGAACACAAATGCGGAGCCTTCCCATAATCCTTAGCAGCACAGAACACTGCATTAGCGCTGTGTCACCATCTGACTCTGCCTTCCTATACATCTCTCAGATTTTTCCCCTGTGAAATGGTAGTGAACATAAGTAAATTGTAAAATTGTGGGGATACCTATAATACAAGTGAAGAGTTTTTGTTTGATTCTCATAACAGCTATGAGAATTTAGCTATTATTACTATTATTTACTGGTGAGAAACCAAACTTTCAAACTATGTACATAAACATTATATACAAATAATTACTTTCGTAAGACATTTGCAAATAAGATTTTCAGCGTTGCCTTGTTACTGACAAAGATGATTTTTCAATAAGTGAGTCATTAATGAAAGTGTGCTATAATTGCTTTTAATAAAGTACAAAAAAGTGGTTAAAATGTACATATTTTCTTATTAAATTGAAGGAAAATAATCTTTCATTTTGCTTTTCTGTGACAGTAATTCAAAAAATAAACATTGTAGATATATGATGAAGCCATTCATGTGATATGCAATGAAGATATAAGTACAAAAATAAGCAAAACCAAACAGCAAAACTGTGTGTGTGTGTGTGTGTGTGTGTGTGTATATATATATACATATATACACACATATATATACACACACACACACACACACACACACACACATATATATATATACACACACACACATATATACATTTCAACCCTCAGTTTCAAGACATTTTGGGCCTATAAGTAGTTATAGAAAGAATAAAAACTGATTGCATAACTCATGCTCATTATGTTCTTGGCTATATTTTTTACTTTAAATGAACATAAGCTTAATGAATTTAAGGACTTTGATCTGTTGTGCTCACTAAAAAATTGCCTGGAACACAGAAGCCACTCAATATTTAATGTGCTTCTGTATATAAGTCATTGAACGAATATATTATTAGGAATAGTTTACTAAAAATTGAGGTCAGAGGGACCAGCAGGTGGTGTGGAGGTTAAGACGCTGAATCCTACATAGTAAGTGGCACAGTTCGAATTTGCAATGTGGGCACTCAAAAATCAGCATGTATGTGTGTGTGTGCCCAAAGTCCTGAGAAGAGACTAGAAGAGTAGGGATTGTGGTGTGGTCACCCCCTAAGGTAGTAATTTTAATTTTCTTCTCTTTCTCTCTCTCTCTCTCCCTCTGGTGAGATGCATGGGTCTTATGGCAAAAACAAACAAACATAAAATTGGGTTCAGAAAGTGGCACAGCAGGGGCCACCAAATGGCATGGTAGTTAAGGTGCTAGACTTCCACATGGCTCACCATGGTTCAAGTCCTGGATCTGGTGGCTTGCTTTCTCACTTTCCCTTTCTCTTTCTCTCTCTGTATCTTTCTGGTGTGCACATATGCTCTACAGCAAATTAAAAACAATAATAAAAATAAATAAAATCAAAATGAATAATTAAGAAAAAAAATGTGACACAGCAGTCATTCAACAGGAAAGACATGGAAGAATTCCTATGGCCTCACTGGATCTTGTGCACATGCTCATACCCAAGATCTGGGCTGCCTGAGGCTGAAGTTGGATTGTAGTGTGAAAACCCTGTTAGGGGCACCTAAATTTTTTTGTCTCTGTCTCTCCCTCTCTTATGGAAGAAATAAATAAACTTTAAAAAATTGGTATTTTTTTTTTTTTTTTAATTTCCAAAGGTGCATGCACTCACCAAAACCAAAAAGAGATGAAGAGAGAGAAAGAGAGAGAAATCACTCCCAAATGGTACACGATCACACCACAATCTTTTTTCTTCCATTTCTCCTTCCTGTTAGGATTTTGGACATGCACAGGTTTTTGCTATAGGGCGCGTGCGCTCGCCAGACAGACAGAGAGAGACAGAGAGATAGAAAGCAGGAAATCACCCCCCAGGGGGGATGGCCACGCCGCATCCCTTCTCCTCCATTCTTTTTGAGCTTCTGGGACCAAGCTTGAAACCATCGTTGGGCATGTGAAAACCAGCTCCCAGTGCACATTACTTAATCACTGTACTATGGGCACTGTCTCAAAAATCAGAAATGTTAATAATGTCATTCAAAAGTTATTACTGAAAGGCTGGTTTGACCATCTATAGCTTTTTTGGATGGAAGAGGGTCCTGATTTAGAAAAATATTAGAAGAATTGACGACTGAGGTTAATCTACACATCAATGAGTATTATTTAATTATGCTGTATATCAATTAATAGGGTTTTTATTCAAATCTGTGGCTTACATGAACAATTACAGTTGTTCTAATTTTTCCTTTACTATTTACAATGGGAAAATCATCACTAATAAGACAATATGCTGAAGCCAACTATTATAGAAGTGTGTACAGACTAAATGTATTTGGAAAGATTTATTTAGGAACAATTGCTGAGCCAGAAAGAGGTATTTAATCTAATTGTGGTTTTGGAAAATTATACTAATGTAGGAACTCTATCATTCCTTTTTAAATATCAAGTAGTACTAATAACACTGCCGATAATCTGGATGTGAAAGCTGCAAGTGGACTTGAGCAAATCCTGTGATTTACAGCTATTTTTCATTGATATTTTATATATATGTATATATGAATATTTCAATTAAATTAAAAATTTAAAGCATTCTTATCAGAATTGGAAAGAAATCTATAGTAAATCCTTTTGTCAATTGCTTTTGACATGTGAATAATTACTCACTAATTTACATCTTCTGTAACATTTGATTTTATTATATATGCATATATATTTATACACATGTATCTTTAGACAGGATGAGAGAAAATATATTAATATTTGAATATTTAATTTCAAAACTACTTTAGTTTGTGAAAGGTCATTCCAGGCAGGAAGAGATAGTGTTCTTTAAAGTACAGCTTGCTATCTGTGTGCAAATTAAGCTTATCTTTTGCCTGAAACAGAATTATCTGTTCTTAGGCTTAAGGAAAGCTGCTATATTCAGTACAGTGGTATTTACACAAGATCTAGCTTCATAGACACTTTATCTTTCTTCATGTTCCTTGTCTTAGTTAGGCAGAAAAGAATTACATGGTATTATTCTTAATTTGCTGAAAAGGTGTGATATTTTACTAATGAAATGAAAATGATTGCTGGAATATGTTTACATGTTAATAAGTGGCAGAGACTCACAGGAAGAAAACACTGAGTTTTGTTCTAATAATTTCTCTTTGGAGATCTGTACTGAAATAGCTTGTCTTTTTTTTGTAATTCATGTAAATAATTCTGAATATTCAATTTACATCCCCTTTTAAAATTACTGCCAAAGTAAGATATGTCAAGTCTACAGAAACTTGTAGGTATATTTGAAGCTCAGATCAAATAAAGGGTGGTTTACTGAAAACAACATAAATAAAGAAGATTATTTAAATTGCAGTCCCTTTCATAGCCTATCATTTTTTCCCCCTACCCTAAACCCATAAAATGATGGTGTCTGAGATAATAGGCCAATTATTATAAACTCCTATAATCATCAGGGAATAAACATTCTGAAAAGAAGAAGCCTAAAACTGAAAGCTACAGAATTCCCTATTACTGTCTCATTCTTTTTTTTTTTTGGAGAGGTTTTTGCTATAGGACGCGTGCACTCGCCAGACAGACAGAGAGAGACATAGAGACAGAAAGCGAGAAATCACCCCCCCAGAGGGGATGGTCACACCGCAATCCCTTCTCCTCCATTCTCCTCTCGGGATCTTGGGCATGCATGCACACACGCCCGGCGTGAGTTTTAAGCCACTGGGTCCGGGATGCGAACCGCGGTCAACTAGGTGGGAGTCCAGCGACATAGCCATTACGCTAACTGCTGGTTCCCCTGTCTCAATTTTTACCATCTTTATTGAAATGTGATAGCTGTTATTACACAAGGAAAAAATCAGCCTTAATCACGAAGCTAATGAGAGGTCAACACTCTCCTGAAATGCAAAATAAAATAAAATAAAATAAAATAAATTCAGAGAATAGTAATTAATCAGATTAAGCAAAGGGAAGCAGTAGGGTAGAAAAAATACTTGACAAAGGCAAAAACAAAAAAAAAAAAGAAAGAAAGAAAGAAAAGAAAGAGGGAGAACATAGGTTGGAATGCAGGAACATTGTTCTCTTAATGTCAGTGAGATTTTAAATTTGGTTATCAAAATATTATATAGTACTCAATCTTGTCTACAACTCTTAGAAAGTAGAGCTGATAGAAAAAATAAATAGTATCTGTATCTGTACTTGATACCTGTATAGTTGTTTATCTGAGATTCAAATTTAACTGAGAATATTGTACTTTTATTTCCTATGTCTAATGATGCTAACTGAGGACACTTTTTAAAAGTTATTAAATCCACTAGAAATGTTTTGCTGACATTTTCTAACACCATAGCCAAAAGAAAAGTACTGGATTAGTTAATAAGGATACTGTTTCTAAGGACTAACATCTTTTCAGATATGTAGATGAAGAGGCTGACTAATAGCATTACATTTCACTAGTGGAAAGTGACACATCTTTGTTCTTGTCCAGGCACTTCTAAAACAATGAGAATCTTGTTAGTTACATGAGACTTTTTATTCCTTTGGAGCTCAGATTGCATGTACAGGGTTAAAGGGTAGCTGACAATATAGCTTCCAAGTGAGGACTGTCAGGACACGGGCAGAGGTGGATCAAATGGTGGCTTCTGGATATACCTTCCTTGGGGTCCAGAAGACTAGCACAGCCTGGTGGTTTCACAATGTACTCTACTGTAGGCGTAGTGTCATGTTTACATAGTGAAACCATACTCACTGTGTAAGTTCATGAGTTAAACTAATAATAAAGACTATGTTAAATTGGTCATTGCAAAGCCCCACATAGAGCCTCAATGCATATGAGCGAATATTTTATGTGCTCACATGAGCATAAACACATACAAACTCACATATGCACGGGGATGAACATTTCTACTGGCTACCTTTATCAATGATAGACTGTGTAAAAAATAAATAATAATGAGATATAAATATGTAAATACATGTGTACTTTAAATATTTGGGAAAAATAGTTGGTTCACATGATTCTTTCACATGTAATTTACTACTTGGTTTTTTATAGGTATTCAATAAAGGATTTTATTTTTAATTTGCTAAAGGGTGCAAGTACTTACTTGCGATAGAGACTGAGTAAACAGCCCCTGTGGGAAATGACCGCCCAATCTCCTCATTTCTATTTCTTTTTTCAGAATTTTGGGCATGCACACACATGTACTCTGTGTTTTTCAAGCTGCTGGGCCTGAGATTTGAACCACACAGTTGGCAGTTGTGCTTGTGGATCCAGCTGCCTTAACCACCGTAATATTGCCTGACCCCAAAATGATTATTGATTGAATAAATGCATACGTCTTCTCTCTTCATTGAGTTCATAGTCCAGTAGAGTAGGTAGATTAAAAAAAAGTACTAGTGCAGTATTACTGGCGTCATGATAGAGATTGTCACATCACAGGTTGGCAGAGGAGAAGTGATAAGGCGCACATTGAGAAGCCAGAGAGGCTTCCTAAGACAGTTCACCTTTGAGTTAAGTGGGGTTATTTAAAGAAAACTAGATGACAAGATGGAGAGGATGTGCCTAGTTTATAGGCATAAGTTGGATGTGGAAAAAAAAAGTCCCACGAATGTTGAGAACTTCATTGAAGTAAATCCTTCTGAGATATAAATTTTAATACAGACCAGACAAAAACTGAAGCTGAAAGTTTCAGGGCCTTATTTTATGTCAGATTAAAGAGCTTGGACTTTATTCTATAAACCACTGGGAACCATTGACAGATTTTAAGCAGGGCCTAAAAAGGTCAGATATGCCATTTAGATGGAGCATTTTGCCAATTACATGGAAAATGGATCTGCAAGGGGCAAGATTACAGGCAAAGGGACCAATTATGTAACTATTATAGTAAGCCAAGGATGAAATGATAAGGGCAAGAAGGTTATTAGTAAAAGTGGTTAGGGGGGTAAGGAAGGTGCCGGTTGAAAAATAGTATAAAGGTAAAATTAATTGGGCCTGATCATTTGTTAGATGCAGGAATGAGGAATATAGAAATGTCTGACAGCAAGTTGGAGATGTGAGCATGAAAATTTGGAAATACATCTAAGTTGAACAAATGAATTAAGGTTTATCATCTCAGAGGTGAAATCTGGGGAATGTATGATACCGTGTTGAAGAGTGTGAACTAGTGAAGAGCAAGCAGGGAAATGGAAGCCTAGAGAAAGCCAAAATGGAAAGTTCAGGTCAGAGGAGAAGAGAAGGAGGAGGAGGTAATGATCGGAAAAGAGAGAGGGAAGGCACAACAGTGTGAGTCATGAAACTCAAGAGTGTGAAGAGAATTGAGACAAGAGTAATAGTGTCATGGGCCAGGTGGTGTCACAGTGGTAACATAACTAAACCCACTTGGGAAGGCCCTGTGTCTGTGTTTGTGACCTCTTGGGGCACTCTGGGTATACAATGTCCATGGTGAGAGCTGGCTGCACTGGGGTGGATCACGGCATGAAAACATGATTTGGAATTCTCTCTCTTTCATGTGGAAGATATAAATAAATGCACTTTTAAAAAAAGAAGAATAGTGGAAAATACATCACGGAGGTTCAACAAAATATATGGCATATCTTCATCCAAATGCTTTTCAAATTATCTTCATACTACATAACTCAACATAGATTAATTTAATTTTCTCATTCCTGTTTATAGAACAGATTTTAGGGTCAGCAATTGGCATGGTGGTTAAGGCACTGGACTCCAACATGAACGACCACAGTTAGAGTCCCAGACCAAGTGGCTTGGTTTCTTAAGCCTCCCGCCCCCGCGTCCCCCGCCATCCCCTATCTCTCTCTGGTGAGCTCATGAGCTTTATAGCAAATTTAAAAATAATAATAATGGCAAATAAAATTAGGTAAATAATTATATAAAAAGATTTTAAATAGACTAGTCATAAAAATTAACAAATATTTTTGCCCTGTTTAATGTACAGTCTAACAAAATTTGATAATTAATTACAATTCAAATGGCTCCTATTTTAAAACATCATACTATTTTTAATTGTAGGATGGATTATCCAAGTTTCTTGGTCTATCAGGAAATTAATTTACAGTTTAAAATGAAGTAAATACATACTATATCTCCATCTAAATTCCTCCAGAGAGAAATTATATTCTACCAAGCGTAAAATGCATATTTAAGTGTTATCTGTTTACACATGCCTACATGATAAACTCTAAGAGTCTTTTACAGGCATTATGGGATATTCATTAAATATGTTAAAGCATGCTGCACTTCTCCAGAAGACACTTCTTTCTGATTTCTGACTTTAACAATTGGATTACAGAGACTTACATTAGAGGAGAAAAATGTGAGAGAAAGGGAAATTCATTGAAAATAATATGCCAAATAATTAGAAAGGCTGGGTATGAGGAATGGTCAGAAAAGTCAACAAGAGTAGTTCCATAGAAGTCAGAGTTAAAAGTGATACTAAGAGAGAAGACTCAACCTAATTTGTTTATTTAAACACCTAAACTCCTCGGCCATTTGCGTCCCCAGAAAAGTCTTGTTGGATAGCCCTTCCTTAAGACTTAAGTTGACTATTATGCTCCATGTATTTTTGCACCTTTACCTTGAATCTGTTTGCTCTTACCTCTTCTTACCTCTATATTATTTGCTGTCATCTCATCACCTCCAGAGCCTTTACTGATGATGCATAGATTCTTGTTGCTTACCTGTGTATGGCAATTTGGAACTCATTTTTGAAACATACCTCATACCATTACAGGATGACAATTAGGGAGTATCATAAGAACATCCCATGTTTCCATCCTAGCACCAAAAAAAAGCCCATCAAATAGCTTTAAAACACAAATGCTGTCTCTTCTCCTGAATGTTGAAAGATATACTAAGAATTTTAGTTTTGGTATAAATTGGGTTTTCTCTATTATATATTTCACTTTAATTTTTTTTTTTCTTTTTTTTTTTTTGGAGAGGTTTTTGCTATAGGGCGCGTGCGCTCGCCAGACAGACAGAGAGAGACAGAGAGATAGAAAGCAGGAAATCACCCCCCAGGGGGGATGGCCACGCCGCAGTCCCTTCTCCTCCATTCTCCTCTCGGGATCTTGGGCACGCACGCACACGCGCCCGGCGTGAGTTTAAGCCGCCAGGTCCGGGACTCGAACCGCGGTCGACTACGTGGGAGTCCAGCGACATAGCCATTACGCTAACTGCTGGTCCCTTCACTTTAATTTTTTTAAACAAAACCATGATTTTGATTAGACATTTTACACTTCCCATGATTTGACTGTTCCATTGAATAGAAGGAAAAGCTGAAAGAGAAAGGGTTTTATGTTATCCACCGTCATGGGCATGACACTCAGGTTCATCTGTCCCCCTTCCTCCTGTGCCTGGTCTTACACACCATACTCCAATGATGGAGTGCTCTGGCTGGACCCTCTGGGGCACTGTTCAGCAGTGGCCAGTCCTGGCTTCACCTGCAAGAAATTCTAGCTACTGAGTGAATTCTGTCACCTTCCAGTTGGCTCGACTCCTCAGTATTTGTATTCAATGACTCATGCTACTAAATCCCTATTTCTCCTTGAGAATCAGAATTCTCTGCTCAAAAATAGTACTTTCTATAATATCTTTTGGGCTTTTCTGAAAGTTATTTCCCACATAGGAAGAAAGCAAAAGCAATTTTGTAAAAAGTTTGGTTCATCTTTCCTGTGTTTGTTAGAGTGGAATTTAGTCTAAATGTGAGCAAATACATCATATACTTGCACTTGGGCAGTAATTCTAGGATTATTAATATACTAAATTGATTTTAGTGCTAAAAATCATATTTATTTTCTTCCTTATTTATTAAAAGGGACTGATTGGCTGTAGATAAGGTAAAAAATCCGAACATTCACACTTTATATGGGGGACATCAAAAGATTCATGTAAATGTAAGATTAAAGTATGCCTTTACTGTTAGACAAAACATTTTGAAGTCCATGCAATTTGTTCATAATACTCACTTTTTCACAAACTTTTTAGACTGCTTATCCTTCCAAATGTACTTTAAAAAGCTGCAAGATTATTTCAAATGAGAAACAAATTTATATAAAAGAGTTGACTACCTCCATTTGATGATATATGGACAAAGTATTGGTTAAAAGGACTCTCATGGTCCACATGGTGATCAACAGTGAGTTTTTTTGAAGTCAAATCTGCCTATGTCTGATTATAAGTTCTATTGCCAACTATCTGCACCATCTTGAGAAAATTACTTTGTTTCTCTGGGTCCTAATTTCTCTCCTCTGTAAATGGGGTTAATAATATTACCAAATTCACAGATTGTTAGAAGTATTGAATGGATTAAGAGTCCAAAAATACCGTACTGGCAGGAAGCTTTGCAAAAATCTGTCAAATAAAATAAAAATAGATAATAGCCTGTCACTGATAATCTCAAATTAAATTAAACTGATTTCTAAGTTTTCTTCAAGTCTACATCCCAAGGAAGAGTGTATATTTCTCTCCTTAGGATTTTGTCCTTATTTCTAATTTTTTTATTTCTTTGAAATTGTATTTATCTTTTTCCATGAGACAGAGATATAAAAAGAGAGGAAGAGAGACAGAGAGCACCCCAACAGGGTCTGACACAGCTTCAGTGAGCCCCAGATCACAGGCCCACATGGTCCCAGTATACTCAGGGAGCTCTGTGGTTGCAAACTTAGAACATCCCCCCTCCATGGCTCAGCCTTACAGAGTGTTATGTTTAGCAGCTCTGTCACCATCTGGCATCCATACCCCCTTTTCTACCTCTCTTTTGATCTCTGTCACACAATCAGAGCTTGATTTATTTACTTGATTGTTTCTCTTCCTGGACTGCAGATCTTGTGAGTATAAGGTAGATGTGTACACATTTTAACTCCAAGGGCTGTTGTGCTCTGGTAGACCATGAGCTCATAATAAAGACTATTATTGGATTAAATAATAATTTCCCTCATTTTAACTTAATTTGTGAATTATTGTTATTTCTTTAATCTTCAAGCATTTCACAAAGTAACTCCCCCCCCCACCCACCCATCCTGGGGCTTCCTGATAATTCTTACTTCTTTAGATATCCTAATTTTTAGGCTTCACTGAATGCTTTTAAAATAAAACTTTGTAGCTCATTTTATTTGCATTCAAATATAGCTTTTCCATAGCCTTTCATATTTAATATTACTTCACATTAACTGCAAACCCTGTAAATTTAGAAAGTATTAGAAATGAGGAAATTGTAAAAAGAGAGAAGAGTGCATAAATTTAAGATTTGCTAGTTAGGGAAGGTGGTGGTATGGTGGTGGTACTACTAGACACACATGGCAAAGTCCCGAGTTTGCACCTGGAGACCTAGCTGAGGGTGCCTGACACACACGCCTGCAATCTGGGCTGGCTCGGGCTGGTCTAAGGGAAACTGCTGGGGATGCTTTTCTATCTTCATCATGGAAGAAATAAATAAGTTTGAAAAAGATTTCCTGGGGGCCAGAAGGTGTCATGGTGGTTACGGTGTTGGCCGCCTACATGGCTGATCGTTGTTCAAGTCCTGGATCTGGCAGCTTGAAAATCACACCAGGTGCATGTGCATGTGTGCTTCAAATCACAAGAGGAGAATGGAAGAGAAGGGATTGCAGTGTAGCCATCTCTCTGGGAGGAGGGGATTTTTCACTGTCTCTCTCTATCTCACAAGGATTCTATGACAAAAATCTAATAAAGAAAAAGAAATGCCAGCTAGAAAAAAAGCCGTGTTTTCAAGTATTGGATCGAGCATTCTAACATCAATCCTACTTTCTTCCCAGAAATTCCTAGAGGAAGAAGCCATTTAAAAACTATTTTTAGAGCCTTAGGCAGGAAAGGTAACAGCAATAATCTCAAAAACTATGAAATTTTAAATGTGATATATATTGTTTAATTAAGAAAGACATCATTGTTTTACTTGTGCTAAGTATAATATCTGAGAATTTGAAATGGATAAAGTTGGATTCAGGAGCAAGAGGTGGAGTCAATTCCCCACCAAAGATAAAGAATTCTGAATAAACACATCAGGGCAGGATTTTTAATAGGCTTGATAATGCAAAACTAGAAGGAAGTTGCTGTCGCAGAGTAAATACTATACTTGAGGTACTAGAGATAGGTGATTGCTTTTAATAAATTGGACTGGGTTATTTCAACACCCTTAATTTAATTTCAAAACATATTTTTGTTATGCTATCAACCCTTTTGCTGTTTCCATTTCTTAATGCTTGATTGGCAACAAAGTGATCATTTAAAGATAAGAACTGAAATGTGAATAAAAATCCACTAAAACCCCACAGTTTCTACTAGGTTTCCATAGAAACACAGAATACCCTGACCCTAAGGCTCTGCCATCTCTTCTTTTCTGCTGGGTCATTTATAGTGAACTTATGTGTTCCCAAACACACTCGAACACACTCAGAAGAAGAGCCTATTCACTTAATAGCACTTTTTATCTCCAAAAAATGAAAGGAGAGATTTAATACTGTAGTTAAAACCATAACTATTATCTGGAAGATATGTAGCAGCCAGTTTTCCCAGACCAAGTATTTATTTGACATATGTGGGGATGAGTTGTGAATTTTATGTTTTGATGTTATTTACGGTTTTCTTTATTTTTTGGACCACTCATGATAAAGTTAATTCTAACATAACTTTATATAAAATGTACAGGACAACCCTAAGTCTTCTCAGTAATTACAGACAAACCAAAATTAAAATAGGTAAGAAATCAAATTAAAACTAATTTCATAGTATTAATACACTGCTAATTCTCAATTCTGATTAGTATACAAAGGATAGTCGATTATTTCATTTGCTTGTTGAGAACATGGTAATTTAGGTGTTGCATAGAAAAAAATTAAAACATAAACAAAATCTGTTTATATCAAGTATTAGGACAAAAAAAATTGAATGTAGGGGAAAAAAAATCCATTTAGAGTGGTTGGCTATAAATTCCAAACCTGAAAACTTATTATTTAAAATTTGATATCCTTGAATAAGTAATGAGATTTTGCCTTATTAATATATATCTCTCTCGCATTTTTTTACTTATTGTTATTTCTATAACATATTCAGATAAGCTCATACTGGAAAAATAGCGAAAACATATAATAAAACATACTATAAGAGATGAGGGATGGTTCTGTGGTCTGGCAGATAAGGAAGCTGAGTTCCACACAACCAACTGGTTTAAGTCCTGGACCAGGCAGCTTGAGAAACACATTGGGTGCGTGTGTGAGAGCGCAAAACCCCCAAATGGGGGAAAGATGAAGAAAGGATTGTTGTACGACCACTCCCCAGAGGGGTGTTTTCCCCTCTCCCTCTTTCACTGACCTCTAAGGAAAAATTTAGTATTGTTTCTATATATAATAGTTTGTGTAATAAAAAGTATCTCAGGGGCCAGCAGGTGGTGCAGTGGTTAAGGTGCTGGCGTCCCACATGGCCAACTATGGTTCAAGTCCCCAGTCTGGTAGTTGGCTTTCTAACTTACCCTCTCCCTTTGATCAAAGTAAATAATAATAATAATATATAAAATTTTAAAAATATTAATAATTTTTTAAAAGTATCTCAAATATCTTCAACAGTGTTGTTGAAGTCTAATAGTTTACTTCATGTTCATAGCTATATACTCTGGCCCCTGGTAACAATTTATATTTTACAAAAATAGGTTATTTAAACATTAATATATATGTGATGACATTTAAATCTTTGCAAAATATATCTTTTTTTTATTATTATCACTGTATATTATTAGGACATAGGGAATGAATTTTCTCAGAGTGAATACACTGTATCTTCATCCAAAGATACTACCATACACGTTATCACCAAAAAATCACTTTCCATTTATGTGTCCCTTAAAATTAAAGAGTCTAATCTGAAGTTCCACATAAAAGGTTCCAACAAAGCCAACTAAATCAATTAGTAATCTAACCGAGCTTTGTACAAATAACAGACCAAATTGAGACTAAATTTACTTTTTTTCCCAAATAACTTAGTTTATGCTTCTCCTTTGTAAAAGGGGGAATGGAGAGAGAAAAGAAAATTTAGGAAGAAAACTATAGTGAAATTCTTACTATATTTTAGCTCTGTCCATACTTGTTTTTATAGTTTTTAGTGTCTACCTGCTGTTTGAACAGAATCCTAGCCTGTTTCCTGGCTTTAAGTCTTAGCATATTTTTCTGAACTTTTTTAAAATTTTGATTTGTTAAAGCTAAAACAGCTTTTTGTGATTAAATAATAATAATAATAATAGCAAACTAAAGAAAGTGCAGTAGAAAGGTGTACAATGGGAAGGGGGTGAGGGAATCAAGGGGGGAAAAGCAAAACATTTAACGGACACCAACATGGAAAATTGTCTGCTGCTAACAATGTGTGTGATAGTATCTTTGACTGGACTGATATGCAGTGTACTCAAGGGGGCAAAATTCATTTTGCATGCCATAAAGATGTACAGTGATTAAATGAAAAAGAAGAAGGAATATTAATGAATTAAAAAAATTAAATCATGTTAACATATTGCAATGTTTGGTATGACGCATGAATTAAATTGAAATTGGAATCAATCAGTACCTACAAATATTGTTCAAAAATATTGCCACTGGGACCAGCAGTTAGCGTAATGGCTATGTCGCTGGACTCCCACATAGTCGACCGCGGTTCAAGTCCCGGACCCGGCGGCTTAAACTCACGCCGGGCGCGTGTGCGTGCGTGCCCAAGATCCCGAGAGGAGAATGGAGGAGAAGGGATTGCGGCGTGGCCATCCCCCCTGGGGGGTGATTTCCTGCTTTCTATCTCTCTGTCTCTCTCTGTCTGTCTGGCGAGTGCACGCGCCCTATAGCAAAAACCTCTCCAAAAAAAGAAAAAAAAAATATATTGCCACTGAATTAGGTGTGAAGCTGTTGACTCTGTAGATACAAACCACATAACACCTTTGTGCCCCTTTACCACATGTTATGCCAGAGCATCGAAGTTGGAACAAGATGAATATTGTACAAATTCCACTATGTAGGCCCTATACTAGTCATTATATACACTGTCTAGGTTACGGAAATCTATCATTACACCTTAATTACTTACTATTATGCATAGTGCTGGAGCTACAAAGGAATAGATTCCCAAAAACGTTCCTAGATTTCTGAGAAAGGAAATATTTTAAAATGAGGAGTAGCAATAGAACCCTGACTCTAATAGGTAGTTTTTTTGTTTTTTGTTTTTTGTTTTTTTTGAGAGGTTTTCGCTATAGGGTGCGTGCGCTCGCCAGACAGACAGAGAGAGACAGAGAGACAGAAAGCGAGAAATCACCCCCCAGGGGGGATGGCCACGCCACAATCCCTTCTCCTCCGTTCTCCTCTCAGGATCTTGGGCACGCACACACACGTGCCCAGCGTGAGTTTTAAGCCACCGGGTCCGGGATGCGAACCATGGTCGACTACATGGGAGTCCAGCGACATAGCCATTACGCTAACTGCTAGTCCCTCTAATTGGTAGTTTAATCAATGTTTTCTCAGTTATTTCAGCAACAGTGTGATCCCACCCATTTGCAGTCCCTATTTATGGAGCAGAAAAGTCAGAAGGGGAGAAATTAATTTAATAAAATTATCCAGTTTTAAAATGCTTACTCTGAAGATACAACTGGAATTTTCTGCCCTCAAAATAGCTATAGATAGTACCCCAAACTATTGATCAATGAAGAGAAAAATGATGCTGTATACAATGCTGAACAGACTTAAATGAATATATGTGACATGACATGAAGCTTGAAGGATAACTAGGCCTGCTGAAGTAGGGAGGGAGGATATCTTGGGCGAGAAATAGCATTAGCCAAGCAAGAAGCTGTCTAACCATAAAACGATGGCTACAAAACTTTCAGTTGTCATAGGGTTTTCCTAAGTGAAGGAGGTAGAAAAAGTGTGGGTTTCAATCAGTTTGCAGAGAGCCCTGAGCACCCGGCTAAGTCTGTAATGAATATAATGCATGCGTATTGTGCAGCTGATAAGCGCGACACGAGATGGGGAGCAAAGTGCAGGGTATGTTTTGATTGCATGTTGTGAAAATAAAGACTGTTTAACATTCCTCATGCAGGTGGGAACACTGGCAGAGGAGAAAAACGGTGTTTCAGGCCATAGTGAACACTGTGCGCATTTCTGGGGTGATTTTCTATTCAAAGTATTACTCAAAGCAGTGGATAATTACGTTATTTAAATATTCAAGTAATATGGCTCTGTAAAGGAGCTTTTGGGCAAACATATTTCAGCTTCATCATTACACTAATTCAGTTTTTCCAGAATCTATGACCTACCACCAGCAGCAGAGCGTTTCTGAGGCCTTCTGGGCAGATGTAATAGACTAGAGATTGTTGAAGACAAATTCCTTGCAGAGAAAGATTTGTGAAATCCTGCAGGGAACTAAGGAAACCATACTCCCAAACACTCTCCCCTGCAGAAAAGACTTTATCATTGCCTGTCTCTTAACACTTCAATAAGACTTTGAACTTGGAAGTGAAAACTACTGTTACCTTCTATATGTGAATTCCCACAAAAATTATGGAAATATTATTGATGTTATTCTCTACTGTAAGCGGAGACTCTATTCCTAATAGAGGTTTTGTATTGATAAGCATAACTTCTTTGTCTGAATATCCAAGTGATAGGTATTTGCAAGTGAAAAGGAATTCGAAAGTGTTCATTATATACATTTGCAAAACACACATTCTGTCTCTAAATTGTGGAAAATTCTAGAAAAGGTAAAGTTAAATAAGACAGTTTCTTCCTAGACAATGTTCAGCATGTGAAGAGGAAATCATTAGTTCAGCTTGTCTATTATTTTCAGAAAGTATTTGAATTATGACTTATTGCAAGAATATGTCTAAGTTGCCTGTAAGTCATGCCTGGATCAAGTCAGTATTAGGTTCACTCTGGGCCAAAACTTTCAGCAGATTATCCTGCAGTAGGTGCACATGCAGAGGTTCTATGTAAACTTGTCGGTAGTCTTACTTATGTGACTCTGGGAGCAGAAGCATAAATGACATATTATCTTGGATTTTATAAATGTTTAGATCTGAATGAGTTTTGTGTTGGGTGAACAGTTATAAGAACCCTGAAATCTGATCCTGCGCTACATCGTCTCTCTTTGTTTCTGTTCATAAGATGGCTCCTCAAACGTTGCCATATGAACCACACTCAGAAGCTGCCTCTGTGTATGCATATTTCAGAGGAGACTCTCAGTATCAGAAATAGGCCATGCCATTTTTGTGGCCTGATCATTTTCATTTTTGTCTTCAGAAATGCATTTAGAGAGTATTATTATAAATATTGAGAGAGAAAGTACTACAGAGAGCCTCCAAAACTCCTCTCTGGAGATTTCTAAGGCTCTTTGATCAGCATTCGTGTGATGAAGTCCCACAAAAATCCCTACTACTGAATGTTCTCTTGTTCCACTTTAAAGAAGCAGCAGCTATTTAAAAACTAGTTTTGTACAGTTTTCCAGGACTCTTTCTTATCTTCCTTTGATTTGGAACTTTGTGTTCTTCTGTGATTTTAATGCACACTCAAATGCTCCATAAAGCATGAGATGGATGAATTAAAGCACTAGTGTGAAAGTAGATTCTACTTTAAGGCACTTTCTTTTTTGTTGCTTTTTCTCAAAGTACCCTTAGCAAGTAATATTAAGATTCAAGTATCTAAATTCATGGATGATTCTATAGGCATACAGAAATCCTTTCTAAAGAGATAAGTCTAGTGTTCCTCTTGAGAATGCTGTTGGTGTGAATAGTTTTTCTTTTAAAACTGTATTACCTATTATTATCTTAAAAATGTTTATAGGTACATATGAAAGTAAATTTCCCTCATTTAGAACATATTATTGTTCATATCCTCAGCAAAAGTTAATTGTTTATGCTATTTTAATTCATCAAGTGAGTATATATCTTCCTATTAAGAAAATGGTTTGTCAGATGTCGTAAAACATTTTTTAACAGTAAAGGTCACATTTTATTGCAAAAACCTGTCAGTGCTTTATGTCCAAGCTGTGAAATGTTATTGCTTCAGGGTGATTATGTGGGAGGGGGCTGTGGTTAAGAATGCCTTTCTGTGACCAGCTATGATTTACAGCAGGGAATGAAGAATTAAACCCTTAATTGAAGCCTACAGAGCAGTACCTAGAGGCTAGATTCAGCCTGAAATTTGATTCAGACAATTTTCTTAGTCAAGCCCCTATGGGCTTACCAGTTGATTCTCATGAGTTTTGATTGTGATTGAAAAGACAAGCTGTTTTCTGCTTTGCCCTGAACTTCCCTAAGGTAAATCCCCAGTTTTAGTAAGCTTCTTGATTAACATGGAGAGTGAGTTGTGGGAGAGAAAGAGAGAGCAATATTTTAACTCTTTCATCAAATCCTGTAAGAAAAGTATTGTAACATGTTAGACGTTTCCTAGAGAAAGTTCTCACTTAGGAAATGGACATATCTGGCCCTCCTGCCGTTATGATGGAACCACAATTGGCTGCATGGACTCATCCCTAAATCTCTAAGAGAAAATCTAGAGGTTATTAGTACCAGGCAACCTTATATTCATTAGGACCACTTCAGGTAACACATACAACTGACTTAGACATGACACACATGCCAGTCCAGAGGTCACATAACACTGAATCCATCCACATTTTTTTTCTACCCACAAATAATGCTCTTGTTTGTTTCATCATATCTTTCATTTATCCAATCTTTCTTGGTATGCCTTATGGTTTGCTAAATTATTTCCTCTATTAATACAACTAATAAATATTGCCTTTCTCTTACACACTAGTTTCCTAATTATTATGCTTATCATACCCCATAAGTTTTGCCGATATCTCGTTCTTTTTTGTCAATATCTCTTAAGCCTATATCTTACATATTAGCCATGCTTATTGCTATGATATTCAACCAGCTTTTTGCTTCTTGTACTTCCTCACAGAATTAAATGTTCTTGGAGTAGAAAAAAAATTCACATTAAGCATTGAATGCCTAAGACATGCAAGATTAATGTTCTGCGTGTTAGTGAAGAGAGAATTATAACAACATATCTCTAATTTAAGTTTCAGAATGGTGGATGAAACCATTATTTGCCTAAAATCATAATGCCAGGTAGGTAGATGTTTTTGTGGAACAAGCACTGACACAAGAATTGTGATTTAAAACATAAATCTGAAAGTGGTATATAATATGGGTTGTGGGAGGAAAGATTAGATGAACAAGGTCATTTCAGTGGTCTCTGAAAGTAATAATGTTCTAAACCACTATTGTATTTATAAGACAGGAGGAAAATGATCAGACACAAATTATAGTTTAGAAGTAGAATTAACATTGTTTGGCAGCCTATAATATAGGTATTTCAGGAACTGGGGAGAGGAAACTAAGATCACCTTGCGCCTTTGAGCTGGGATAGGAGATAATGACCATAAACAAATAAAATAGGAACACAGGGAGTGCACACTGCTGAGGCAAAAGGGTGTTTTTTTTTCAGCTGGAACACACTGAATGTGATAATCAGTATAGTTATAGACATACATATATATATTTAAACTTTAATTATTTAAGATTTTTGCCAAAGGGCATGCGTGCTTGCTGGAGAGATACAGAGAGAGAGGAAGTGAGAAATCACCTCTCATGGGGAATGGTCATGCCGTAATTCTTTTGCCTCTATTCTCCTCACAAGATTTTGGAAATGCGCGCATATCTGCGCAGCAAGATTTTCAAGCTGCCATGTCTGGGCCTGAAACCATGGTCGGCCATATAGGAGTCCAATGCCTTAACCACCATACCATCTGCTGGCCCTTTTGCGTTTATTTATGTATTCCTTCCATGAGCAAGTGAGAGAGAGAGACAGAAAGAGAGCAAGAGAGAAAGGCTGAAAGAGAGAGAGAGAGAGAGTACTACCAACAGGGTCTCCACATCGCAATTGACCCTCAGCTTCAGCTAGTCCTCGATCTTGAGCACATGCTTAGTTGGTGTCCCCAGGGGGAACTCTGGATTGGAACTCAGAACCTTCCCATGTGGACTAGCCCCACAGAGCATTGTGTTCTATTCTCCCACTATCAGCCCCAATATGTATGTGAGGTCATGTTTACTCAGAGGAGTAAGGCAAATGGGAAATATCTAATGGCCAGAAATAAAGATTTGTGAATCCTCTCAATAGAACATACTGCTCAGCCAAAGATATGTTTCTTTCCTCAAGGAAAAGAATATGGAGATAAATGAGGGAAAATAATGGAAGTGTAAGGATAACATTGTCATGAAGATAAAAGAGGGAAACTAATGGAAACTTAAGGATTAACATCGTCATGGGTTTGGGGTAAATCAAACAACAGGGGAAGAAGCAAGTGGAAGTAGAGGATCAGCAGAGAGAGATGGAAAATACTGCTTAAAGTGTTGAACAAAGCCTGCTGGGAAAGACAGGAGAAATAGAGGATTGTGAAGATGTTATTAGATTTAGCCACTAATAATTAAGTGATGACTTTGAGGAGAGAAGATTTCAGTAAAATGGTGGGACAATAAGTTGCATTTTGGGACCAGCAGATGGCATAACAGTTAGGTCACTAGACTCCCACATAGTTGACCATGGTTCAAGTAATGGACCTGACTGCTTAAAAAAACGCACTGGACATGTCTATGTGTGAGCCTGAAACTCCAAGGGGAGAATGGAGGAGAAGAGATTGTGGTGTGGCCATCACTCCTGGGGGTGATTTGTTGCTGGCAAGTGCATGTGCCCTACAGCAAAAATATCTCTTGAAAAAATTGCACTTCAAGGTGTCTATAGGTAACAGATGGTAAACTAGAAGCAGTGAAGATAAATATTTCTGGTTGAAAGTTAGTCAATACAAGATAGACACAGGAAAGTAGCAAGAATGAAAAAGAAAGATGTGGGTTATCTTTTAACGAATCTGTTATAAAAATTTACACTGAAATGTATTGATGTGGCTCAAGATAAAATATAAATATGTAAAAGTAAGACACAATTTCAAATAAAGAAGCAATACTTTAAAAATTATTTATTTAGCTTTATTTATTACTATTACTTGTAAATTAGCTCTAGATACCATGCACTCAACTGAGAAAGACAGAGACAGAGAGAAAGCAAGCCACCAGGTTTGGGACTTGAACTGTGGCTGACCATGTGAGAGTCCAGCGCCTCAAACACCACGCCACCTGCTGGTCTGAAAACAGTACTTTTTGTATAGACAAATAACTTTAGTAAAAGGATATAAAGAAAATATTAGAAATTGTATTGGACATCAGGTTTTGATATAATAAATGTGGATGATTAATTACACAATTTCATATTTTATTGATGGACTCACATTGCATGTCAGTTAGTATAAGGTAAGACTTTTATTTAAATTCCTTTATATTTGTATGCTTTACATTTGATCTCTTTTTTTTTTTAAATGACAAAGTGTATTAGTCTAGTAATAGCAATAGCAAATTAATTGTAAGTAATGTGGAGGTTGAAGATGTCTCTCATTTGTAGATGACTTCCTAGGGAAATAATGATAATTTCTGACTGTGACTACGATGATCTTTATTAGCATCACTGAATAATCTTCCTCAGAATTTTTACAGACAAAATAACGGCAAATTACTTTCCCTGTATTTTTTTTTATCCTGAAATAATTAAAGACACAGAGATTTTTTTTTTTTCAGTGATTTGTTATGAACACAATTATTTTGGTATAGATGCCAGACTTCAAACTCAGTAGGATTTGACTCATATTTGCTTAATACACAATCTCTCTGCCAGATCTTTTTAGCTAGGTCTTGGAAGGATCTGATCAAGATGATAGACCAGAGGCCTTTGCCCTCAAAGGATCATATATTCCAGTGGGTTAAACTATAAAGGAGAAAAAGAAACAAACCACATGTCACAATCATTTAAGTTTTGAGAGGTTAGGTAGCATTTGGTGGATTTCTGGTTTGGAGTAGATTGATACTTTTCTTAGAGAAAAGAGATTTTTTAAGAGGTTATAGCTCATTCAAAACTCAAGTACAAATGAAAGACTAGAAATTAGTGAAATGTAAGCAGAGTATGGACTTTATCCTAAGGGCAGTAAGAAATCACTGAAGAGTTATAAACAAAGTAGTGACATGATCAAAATTGTGCTTTGAAAAGGAGAATAAAGTAGATGAAGCTAGCCTGTAGTCAAGAAGCTTCATTAGACAACAGCTGAACTAATACAGGCAACACATGATGGCAGTCCAGCCTGCTGATGATCTGGGCAATTAGAGAAAAGAGTAGATGTGAGGGATACTTACGAGTCTATGGAGTCTAAAATAGCTGGTACTTATCTGGATATGAGGGACGAGAAAGAGGAAGAATGAAAGGTTCTAGGATTTCTGGTTTGACAGATTGAGTAGCCTTCATGCAGTGCTTTTCTCTAAACTTAGAAACACAAGAAGATCTAGTTTGGAACAAAGCTAATGAATTCTATTCTGAATATGTTGGCTTTGAGCTGTCTCCTGAACTATCCTCATGAAGCTGCTCTGTGAGCCTGAGATTCTGGAGAGAGAAGCTGATCAGCTATATCCCTAATGAACATAGCCCAGGTACAAATAGTTACTCTGGGTCTGTATGGAAGGAGAAGAGAAGAGAGCCTTAACAGGGTCAACAAACTTTCTGTGTAACAAGGCAGGTAGTAAATAGTTTAGTCTGTATCATAACTACTGAACTTCGCTTCTGCCATTGTAGCACTAAAAGCAGCCAAAGACAACACATAAGAAAATGGGCCTGGCTGTGACACATTTTTTAATATATATATATATATATAAATTTCTGGAGAGGTTTTTGCTATAGGGAGCGTGCACTCGCCAGAAATAGAGAAAGATAGAGAGACAGAAAGCGAGACATCACCCCCCACGGAGGATGGCCACGCTGCAATTCCTTCTACTCCATTCTCCTCTCGGGATCTTGGGCACACATGCATACATGCCCAGCGTGATTTTAAGCCACTGGGTCTGAAATTCAAACTGTGGTCGACTACATGGGAGACCAGCAATATAGCCATTACGTCAACTGCTGGTCCCAATACATTAAAATGTGTTTATGGGGCCAGCAGATTGCATGGTGGTTGAGGCACTGGACTTCTCAAATGGCCAACCACAGTCTTGAGTCCCGGATCTGTTGGCTTTCTTTCTCACTTTGCCCCTGTCTCTCTCTGAAAAATGCATGTGAAATAATAATAATAAATAAAAATGATTTTAAAAAATGTGTTCATAGAACTGGGCCTGTATCACTATGGAATCAGATTTTACATGGCTCATGATGGCTCACGTACTAGCCTTGGCAGCTAGAAAAGCACTCTGAACATGTGTGTATGCCCAAGATCCTGATGGGATGAAGGAAAAAACGACTGTTGCATAACCATGCCCATTCGGGAATGCTTTCTCTTTCTCTTATTCTCTCTGGCAAGTGCATTGACAAAAACAAAAAATTATATTTATAAATGTAGAAATTTATATTCCCACGTTTCACTAAGCATTTTTTCTTCCCTTGGTTTTAACTTTTGTTTTGTTTTGCCAACTATTCCATATAATGCAAGAACATTCTCAGCTCAAGACAAGATGAAAAACAGTGAGGCGAGAATGGCCGATGGGCCACCCTTTACTGACCACTAGCTTAGGATTTTACCCTCCAGTTAAGAAAGCCCAAGGAGAAAATGGCAGGCATTGGGTCAAAATGATAGGAAAAATAATTCAAAGCATAGCATAAAAAGAAAAATCATATAATTTTGAGTTAATTAGCTCTAACATTTTTGGTAGCTGGCTGCCAAGAAGTTACAAATTGCAGCAATGTTTCAGATTTATGAGGTTTCAAACATATACTTCATTTATGGTGATAAAAGTAATAAGAACGGAGGTTCTTAAAGAAGTCATCCCACCCATCCCATACTCTGCCCTCTGCCCACCATTCCCAAATCCCAAAAGCATTAATTTAGATATCCTAGAAGCCTGAACTTCATTCTTGGGTCTCCCATAATCGAACTTTCTAGTTTCAGTTTATTTTCTGTAAAATAGTAATCATGTACTGAAGAGACAGGAAAAAAAAAAAAAAAAAAAAAAAAAAAAAAGACGAGTGCTTGTAGTAGAGACTGAATTCACAGTTTTGGGGGAAATTGGAACAGATATCATATAACAAAGTACCTAGCAGAATGTATGGATATTTAAATGTTGACCAAATGTTATCTCTCGTTCTCAAAATGTTTGCAGCTTTATGTCCTGTGTGAATTCTAAACCTTGGCAAATAGATGATCTGCTTTCCTAGATTTAGACAAGAACAGATAGAAGTAGTTCAATCAATATTTTAAAAATTAATTAATTAATATTTTAATTTGAGCAGAGAGGACAGAGTGAGAGAGAAAGAGAGAGAGGGAAAGTGAGAAAACAAGCTGCCTGGTCTGGAACTTGAACAGCGGTCGGCCATGTGGGAGTCTAGTGCCCTTAAACACCATGCCACCTGCTGGCCCCAGTTCAATACGTATTAATATCAGTATCAATATCTATTGATTAACAGATTGAATGATCCCATTTGAAAATGTAACCATCTGGGGCCAGCAGGTGGCATAGTGGTAAAGGTGTAGGACTCCCACATAGTCAATGGCAAGTCCTGGGCCTAGTGGCTTGATACTCATGCTGGGCATTTGTGCAGGTATGGGCAAAATCCTAGGACAAAAATGGAGGTAAGAGGGAACCAGCAGTTAGCGTAATGGCTGTGTCGCTGGACTCCCACGTAGTCGACCGCGGTTCACATCCCGACCCAGTGGCTTAAAACTCACGCCGAGCACGTGTGCATGCGTGCCCAAGATCCCGAGAGGAGAATGGAGGAGAAGGGATTGCGGCATGACCATCCCCCCTGGGGGGTGATTTCTCGCTTTCTGTCTCTCTGTCTCTCTCTGCCTGGCGAGCGCACGCAACCTATAGCAAAAACCTCTCTAAAAAAAAAAAAAAAAAGGAGATAAGATATTGCAGCCTGGCCATCCATGCTGGAAAGTGATTTCTTACTTTCCCTCTCATTGTCTCTCTTGCTCTCTCACATACGCCTTACGGCAAAACTTTCAAAAACAAAGTAAGCATCTATATGTGGGCTGGAAAAGATACTTGAACACAAAGCATTTGTGATAGTTGCAAGTTTCTTGTGATACCTATACTGTTGGTCATTGTAGAATTAAGTCCAGGTGCTGGATAGATTTATTTGTTTGTGCACAACAAATAAAACTAATGAAAGAAAATTTGGAAGCGGTTCAAGGGAAGGGAGATAAATGATTTGTGTTAGAACCCCATTTTGTCATTTAATTGACAAAGACAAGTAAGTTTAGGACAAGTTATTTAACCTCTTCACTAGCCTCAGTTTCATTATCTATAAAATGTGGATAAGATGCCTCTTTATGGGTATGGTGAGACTTAAATGAGAGGACATAAGATATCCAGCACAGTGGTTGACGTGTAGTAGGTGCCCAATAAATATTAGTTCCTCCCACTCCCTTCCCTCTTATAAGAAAATCAATTTTGCCCTTTATTTCCACTAGCTCTGGATCGTTTGCCTTAAAGAACAAACCTAAATGAAAAAGAAGAGTTTTATTGATGTGTTTGCAAACGGGTTGTTGGGAATGCAGAATCTGTTACATCTGAAGTAAATAAATTCTATTGTGATATGAGCCTCGTGCAAAGCTAAGAAGAGGTCTATAATTTGTTTTATTTAAAACATTAAATTATGATGGCTCACTTAATAACTCCAAACTACTAAGCTAACTACATTTGTGTTCAGCAAACAGTCATAAAAATCCCTGTTAGACATTTAATTACTGCACAAATTGTTTTATAAAGCACTGTAAAACAAGCATGTTGATTAGCAAAAAAGAAATAGAGTCATGATTGCAAAAACACTAATCTTTTTAAATATATAAATGTAGCTACAAGCAAGTATTCTGTCACATAGTACTCTGGCTCTTTAAGCCTAGTCAGTCTTTTGTAGCCCTATCTGTTTTCCAAGACAAAACTTTATGTGAAAATTCTTTTCACATATTCAAATTGACAGATTTGTTGCTTCCTTATGAAAAAAAGTTTTGTTGTGTTTTTTCCTTAATGAAGACTTTTATTAACATCCATGAACTTGAATTTACAGAATCTAATTTCTAAAGGCAAGACAAAAAAATCGTGCTTGAATAAATCATGAAATAAGTGAGTGATTGTCAGAGAAAGGAGATGGTCACCTTGCCAGGGCTCAGGGTGGAGAAGCTGAAGTAGTTATGGTTTCAGTTCTGTAGTCAGCACTCGAAGTCTTTATGTCTAAGGCAGAGAAACTCTTCCCCCAAAAGTATTCATGTGGTTTGCATCAATGATTTGTTTATGAGGATGCTAGTTGTAAACTCAAATCTGAAGAGCTACATTGTGACTTGAATTCAACCAGAGAAGGATAATTTATAGTGATAAAAGTCCCCTTTCAAACTCTTTGGCCTAATCTAAGCTATAGCATACTTTTGACAAGATAAGTTAGGGTTATAATCGGTATGTACTTAGGCTAATACAAATACATTCCCAGACTAAAATAACATGTGATAATTTCTTTTTAATCACATTAATTATTTTTTGAAAAAAGAGAGAAACGAAGCTATGCATTGGTTTGTTCCAGCAATGATGATATTAAAATTTATAATCCTGAGTCTTCTCAAATTTGTCAATGAAGTTACCAAAGCTTATTTTTATGTACATCTTCATTTCAAAAGATAATACAATCATATTTGTCTATGTATCTTCTCTCATTTTCAGCAAAAATAACTGATTTGTTATCATCTTTTAATTTGCTAGAGAGTGCATGTGTTCTCCATGGAGAGACAGAGAGGGTAAGAGACAGAGGCGGAATGAGAGAGAGGGAGGGAAAGTGAGAGGTCACCCCTATTGAGGCACGGTGAAGACACAGTTTTTTCTGCCCCATTTTTCCCTCCTGTGGGGATTTTGGACATGCAAGCACATGTGCCTGGTGTTGTTTACCCAAGTTGCTCAAACCATGTGGTTTGCCATGTGTAATCCAAGCCCCTTAGGCACCAGGCCACGGGATGGCTAAACATTTCACATAAAGCAACTCACAATAAGCACTATCTCATGATCCTGTCCTAGTAACTAAAAATACAAAGAGAGAGGAGAGGGAATGGGAAGGAAAAGGTGGGAAAGGGAGATATAAAGAGATAGGGATGAGGTGAGGTGGGACTGTTTTCTCGTTAACATATTTGTACAGCAAACATTTTTTTTTCAGCGACATTCTGCTATTCATGTACTGCAGTTGCAAAGATGAATTAGAACTCCCACATATAAAACACATAGATTTGATAGGAGAGAAAGGAATGTAAAACATTTAAATAAATTATAATCAGGGAAAAATATAACCATTGTCAGCCCACTAACTCACTTTAGAAAACAGAGAAAGTTAGGCTCCCAGGATGAAATGAATTCAATACTGCTTTTCAGTATTTCTAAGGAACACAGCAATGGGAACACCTTTGACTTGGCTGTGTTAATATAGGAAAGAGAGAAGTGTGGTCCTTGTTTTCCAGGATATTGCACACACATCATTTTGATAAGCCTGTTAACTGATACAAAGGAGACAAATAAATAAAGAAAATTTGTGAAAAATTGTGTCACCATGACAAGGAAATGGACAAGACAATCATGGAAAATATAGGTGTATAGCCAGCCTCCACTTGGGTGATTATTATTGATACAAGTCAGTGGAAATGAAAGGCATCTGGACCTATAACAAAGATGTTTTTTAAAGTTTTAAAAACCCTCTCTTCCAACATTTCCTTCACCAATACAGACTCAATAATACTCCTATTTGTTACTCTATGGTGGCAAAAATATTGACCACGAACTGAATATAAATGATCTCTATTCTATTCAAATTACAAAAAGAGATGAACTATGTGTAAAAGCATGTTGGTATCTTTGGTGTGCATGGCAGTTATGTCCAGTTTTGAAGTTGATTTTCATAATAAACTAACAAATTTTACTACATTTTATAAAATAATATTTGCATGAAAATAAAGATTTGGAAATTCTTTCATTAATTTCAGGTAAAGAGTAAAGGATGAGAAACTATATATTTTTAATTTGTTAGAGAGCATATGTATTTGCGGGAGAGAGAGAGAGAGACAGAGATGGAAGGTGAGAAGCACCCTCCATGGCGGAATAGCCTCACCACAATCCCTTCTTCCTCATTTCCGTCTTTTTTAGGGCTTTTGGGCATGTACATGAAAGTGCCAAGTGTGTTTTAAAAGTCGCCACGGAGTCTGGGATTTGAACTGTGCAGTTGGCCATATAGCATCCAGCCACCTTAACCATGAGGCCACTGGCTGGCCACGAGAAACAAATTTCTAATAACTCTTTCCATGAGAAGCTAATGATTAGTCAGGAGTGGGGACAATTATCCTACACACAGCCTTTTTTTTTTTTTTTTTTTTTTTTTTTGAGAGGTTTTTGCTGTAGGGTGCGTGAGCTCGCCAGCCAGACAGAGAGAGACATTGAGACTGAAAGCGAGAAATCACCCCCCAGGGGGGATGGTCATGCTGCAATCCCTTCTCCTCCATTCTCCTCTCGGGATCTTGGGCACGCACACACACGCGCCCAGCGTGAGTTTTAAGCCACCGGGTCCGGGACGCGAACTGCGGTCGACTACGTGGGAGTCCAGCGACATAGCCATTACGCTAACTGCTGGTTCCCCTTCACACAGTCTTTATGGAACCAGCTTCTAGGCTGCTAATAAGCAGTGCTTCCATGGCCATTATTTTATGATTTATCTCTTCCCTATACAACTTACCATATTATGTGCAAAATTATCATTGTAAAATGTACGTGTATTTATAAAAAGTCTAATTTATTTTTATTTGTAGAACTAGTAAGATAATAACACATTACTAAACTGATCTGCACTAGGTCTATGTTTAAAGTAGGCCCAGCAAAAATTTCACTCGTACGTCTTTATAAGAGGTGTTATGGTCTGAAGATTTTTACCTGTGAGTTATATCAGATACTAATACCATGCAAAAGGAAAAAAGCCATGAGTCTAAGTTTTTTTTTTCCCAGATTTGCATATTTTAATCATAATAAAGTAAATACAGGAAAACAAGTGAAAATAAAAGTAACATTTAAATCTAAATTAGGAAAAACTACAGATTATAGTCCCTTCATGCCTTTGTGATATGATGGACAGTGAATAAAGTATGATTTCTACTTTAGTTTTTAGATACAAATGGAAATCCATAGAATTTTTAAGTAAAATTTTTGTTTATGATTATTAGTTTTAGTTTTACTATAGGGCATTTGAGAGAGCCATAGGATAGAGAGCAGGAGAGAGAAAGTAAGAAATGATGTGCCAAGGGGATGACCGTGCCACAAACCCTTCTTCTCCATTCTCTTCTTGGGATTTTGAGCACACATGCACATGCACTGTACATGATTCTCAGGCCACCAGGTCTGGGACCTGAACAATGACGTCATTCATGTGGGATCCAGCCACCTCTACCTCCATACCACCTGCTGACCAAAGCCGTAACATTTTAAAAACTTCTTCATTTTACTCTTTTTTTGAAGAATACACTACACAAAGTGGAGAAATAAAGAGAAAAATTATTCAATTTTGATAATGTAGTTTATGAATAAATGCCAGCCTGTATAAAATTGAATATATTACATTATCTATTAAGGCATGTCCAATCGCCTTATGCTTAGAGTGGGCACAAAATGGGCCCCTAAGGACTTCCAGGCAATAGACCCAAGAAAATGTGAACAATACTTTTGGGACAGAAAGAACTTTGCAGATGTCATTGAGTTAAAGACTTTGAGTTAGAGAGACTTTCCAGTTGTACTTAACATAATGAAAAAAGAAAAATGTCCTCAAAAGTGGAAGAGGAAGAAAGAAGAGAGCCAGATATGACAACAGAAACAGAGTTCAGAATGATGGGCTATGAGAAGAAATCAACCCAGCATTTTTGGTTTTGGAGATGAAAGTGATTCATGAGCCAATAATTGTTTTGTAACCACGCAAAGTTGGAAAAGATAAGGAAAGCGAATATTCCCTAGAGCCTCCAGAAAGGAACACAACTGTGCCAACAATTTGATCTCACTACGTGACATCACCATCAGGTTTCTGACTTACCCCATTATAAGATAATAAATCCGTGGTACCAGCAATTAGTGTAATGGCTATGTCGCTGAACTCCCATGTAGGTGACCGTGGTTCGAGTCCTAGACCCGGTGGCTTAAACTCATGCCAGGTGTGTGTGCATGCATGCCCAAGATCCCAAGAGGAGAATGGAGGAGAAGGGATTGTGGCATGGCCATCCTGCCTTGGGGGGTGACTTCTCGCTTTCTGTCTCTCTGTCTTTCTGGTGAGCGCACACGCCCTATAGCAAAAAAACAAACAAACAAACAAACAAAAACCAAAACCAAACAAACAAAAAACCTTTCCAAAACAAAAAAAAAGGTAATAAATCTTGTTGTTTTGAACTAGTGGTTTTTGATACTTTGTTATAGCATCAATAAGAAACTAATACAGCTTTTAGCACCCAGAAGTGATATACTCCTCAGAGTCTCACCCCACCTAATTTAAATGATTTCATTGATGAGATTAAAAATATTTGGATTGAAAAACTACTGATAAAATTTCGGACTTTAAATTGATCTTATAATAGCTTGAAAACGGGGGCAACTTGAAATGAGAGGAATGTATTTTGCACTTGCGATGAATGTGAATCATTGCAGACTAAAATGTATAACACGACAGTCAAAATGTTATTTATTACCTCCACCACTTGGTGGTGAAGGTAATCAAAACTTTCCTAAACCCTGGAAACTGTAAATTTATGTTAACCTAGCAGAGGAGAATTAAAGTGAAAGATGGAATTATGGGTACTCCTTAGCTGACTTTAAAACAGAATTTTTTTTTTTTTTTTTGATTATCAGGGTGGGTATGGTGTAATCATATGTGTACTTACAAGAAAAAATAACAGACAGAGTAAGAGGCAGATATATTTTCTGTGGCATATGTCAGAATGATGCTGAGTGAAAAGGTATCAGCCAGTCATTCAACTAGCCACCTCTAGTTTTAAAGCTGGAGGAAATGGGCCATGAGCCAAGGAAAGTGGGCAACCTGTAAAAGCTGGGAAATTTAAGAAAACAAAAAACCTATTGGCCTCTAGGGCATCCAGATTGAATGCACCTGTTGACACCTTCATCTTAGATGAGGGAGAGCCATTTCAAGTCTACAATCTACAAAATTGTATGACAGTAAATTTTCTTTAGAGAGATTTTTGCTGTAGGGCACATACACTCGCCAAAGAGACAGAAACAGACAGAAAACAAGGAATCATCCCCCAAGGGTGATGACCATGCCGAAATCCCTTTTCCACTATTCTCCTCCTGGAATTTTGGGCACACATGCACATGTGCCTGGCATGAGTTTCAAGCCTCCAGGTCTAGGACTTGAACCTCAGTCAACCATGTGGGAGTCCAGCAATGTAACTGCTACACCATCTGCTGGCACCAATAAATTTTCATTTTAAGCTACAATGTTTGTGTTAATTTGATACAGTAGTGTTAGGGAACTGAGACAATGCCATTGTATGACTGACTTAAAGACATGATAAAGTCAAATTTATTATGAATTTCTACCATCGATTTTTAGTCATCAACAAATATTCTATTATGTATAATAATTTCAGGATTGTCTTTTCCGCTGCTGATACTGAGAAAGATATGCATTATCTTTGATTTAATGTTTCATTTTTCTCTTTATTAGAACATAGCCTAAAACTCTACTATTATTTTTATCACTATTTGAAATTTGAAATGTATCTCTATTTACACACACACACACACACACACATATATATATATATATATGTATGTATGTTTATGTGCACATCATAATGACTGAAAAAATTTGGCAATGATATTCTTCTGTCAAACTCTTTTTTTCCTTTGTCAAATACTTTTAAATAAATACTTCATTTAATTTTAATCAATCATCTCAAATCCTTTCTTGATCTGAAAACAGTAAGGTAAATGCAAGTAGTCTTTTGTGTATGTATGTGTGCGAACACACTGCATACTTTGTTTACAGATGTTAAGAAAATAAGTCATATAATTTTTAACTGAGCCTCAACTATAGATGACGTATGTTGTAAAGATATTTCTAGGATGCCATCCCATTCAATGAAAGACAAATAAATGTACAGTTTGTTCATAGTTCTCAGAGTCGTGATATAACATAATCCCCCTTTCCTGGCAGTGCTGAATATTAGAATTAGAGAGTCAAAACACAGATTCACTGTTATGCCTTCCAATTAAACAGCTAATGATCTAGAATAATGACCCTTTCTCCTAACTGGTTGTAAGAATAATTAGATTTAAAAATACTTCACACATGAATGAAATCACAGTGTTGCCAGTCAGAAAAAGTGAAGATGGAGGACCATATTTAAATTTGCTCACTTTGATAAAAGCTTTTTGATATATGGGTAATAAACAGGAGAGCTGAAATATGAATCATTGTCCAATATTACTAAGTTCTTGAGAATCAGGATATGTATTACTGGGCCACTATTGGGACTCTTTGGAACATAAAAATATTTCTAAATATTACAAGTAACTGTATGTTTGAATAAAATTGCTAATTATCAGGTTGTTTACATATATTTTTAATTATTTGGCTATACTGAGACTTGGGAAGAAACTTTTGTTTTTTACATTTTTATCATAGGGCATGCACACTTGCCAGAGAGAGACACAGAGACAGGGAAAGAAAGAAATCACCCTCCGGGGGATGGTCACAAGTGTAATTTCTTCTCCCTTATCTCTCTCAGGGTTTTGGGCCAGCAAACATGTTCACCTGCATGTTTTTCGAGTCACCAGGTACAGGATTCCAGAGTTGGCCACATGGTATCCAGGGCCTTACTGCTACATCATCTGCTGGCCCTGGAAGAAAATATTTTTATTCAAAGCTTTCTTGCTAAAATCTTTCTAAAATATACTAGAAGTAAAATATTCAATGATAACTGAAAAGCTTGGAGTCCCTCAAGAACCATCCCTCTATGCATAAATCTCAATTATACCCTAAGGATAGTAAGTAATTTCTAAGATACACACGTTTACTGATTTTAGGAAAGACCTATGGTGTGGACATCAGATTCAAGCCTACCATGTGTTCTGTGCTAAAGCTCATTACTTTCCTATGATGATTCCTGCATTGAATTTATTATTCACTGAGGTCTTTGAAATTTTAGCAGTATTTCTCTAATTTTTAAAGATTGAAATGTTCATATTAATTTCACGTTATTGACAAATGCTGGTTTTCCTCAAAGGTTAAGTTTGAATTTATAGTTATTAACAAGAGATTTATTTTTTTTTATTTTACACTCATGGACTTTATATCATTTTAGCATTCAAAATCAGTTTTCCCATCTAGAATACATTGTATGTTGGCCCAATCAAGGATATTACCATACATATTATCTTCCACAGATAATTTTCCATTTTGTGTTTTTTAACTGTTTTACTTCTGTCTTTTTTTTTCTTCTTTGATTCCCTACCTCTTGCCGTCAAGGGATGAAAGATAATGGGAAAAATATTGTTTCATGCTTTCATTTAGTTTAGTTCATAGTAATTTGTGGAACTAGGGAATGTCTGTTATAACTTTAAAGTCTCTGGTATAGTCATTGTTAAGACCAGAAAGAGGCAGATGTGTTTTTTAATTAAACATAACTTTTTTTGTTAAGTCTTAGGAGAAAAAGTCAAGGCTTGATAACTAATTGTGCACATCAGTCTCAATGCTACTCATTAATACTCCCAAATGTTGAAAATTTATCCTTCTAAAAGCATCTTCAATGGAAAAGTTGTTCCATGATTTTTTTTAATGGTCCCTGCCTTATAATTTTATTGACTTTCAGACTACTTCCACCTGTCTAGGAAAAAGGAAGGTGAGGGCCACAATTTTGTCAATTACGAATCTGTGACAATTAATTACTCTAAACAAATTTAGTACTGGGAAATGGGAAAAACAATTTCATATTCAATTTCCTGATCTTTCACCATGACGACAATCATAATACATGCCATGTAAATGCATATAAACATACAATACATGGTATTTGTGAGAAGAATATTTGGTATTACTGTTTTCATTGGTTTTAAACTCAGCTTTTTTTTCATGGTATGTTTCTGTATAGTAGATAGAGCAAATACTTTTCAATATTTATTGAATATACTGTTTACAGGTTCTGAATGATTTCAATGAAACTTGATTTGAAGACTAGTGAGTACTTCTATAATAGTTTAAAATCCGAAGTGTTACAGTGAATGTATCTGGGCATATGGTACTTTCTATATCATAATTGTTTTTCATACTCATATAAAGGTTGTCAAAGCACAGAAATATTGATAAATGATGGCTTACTCTCATTAAAAGCTCTGATTGCCTGATTTTAGAAATCAAAGGCTTTATTTTATTCCATAAATTCCTTAGGCTGCTTCAAATTTAGTTGTCAAAATTTCGATACAGTAATTGTTATCACTTAGTTCACAGGGGCCCAAATGCTGTGTCATCCCTGATAAATCGTGCTGCCATGAAGGAACATTAATTATTTCTGCTCCATCTAGTAGACATCTACATCAAAAATTGTCCTCAGCTTTCATCTTATGGTTGAAGTAAGCCCATTCATCATCTCTTTAGAAATGATTGGGATCGGATCATGAAATCTTTTTATGATTGACAGGCTTCATGGCGGATGCGAATAGGCAGCGGTCAGCAAAGACCTTGCTGATTTATTTGCTTGGTCATGCTCCTGCCTCCAGTAATTCACTCCTTCTTTGTGCTGCAACTTTTAGAGGTCAGAGAGGTGATATAATGTGGACAGAAGCTAGCCTGACTTCTGGACCATCTTCTCCATAATCTTTCGTGTTCTTGTTTTCTGTGCACATAGGGCGACTTAGAGACATGAAAACAATAGCAACTAGTTTACCATGCTGGCTCTTTGGAGTCACTGAAGTTAGTCCAAGGTCACAGCTGCTGTGTAAGGGATCTGGTTAAACATTTTCATGTGAACAGATTGCTTCTTCGGTAGAAATTTTTTTGTCTGTGAAAAGAGCCTTAGTAGATTCTTAATTAACCCCTTATTAACAGTTACTGAGTAATTGAAGCATCACATTCATGAAGGATTCCTCATTGAAAGTTGCTGCAGGAGACATCCATTAAGACAGAAGCTGATCAAAGTATGGAGTAATTCCAGAACTCCCAATAGATGTGTCCTCCACCAATTTATTAACTTAAAATTACCTGTCCTAAGCCTGGAGGAATGGAAATTTTGTGAGGGTTGCAGATATCATCCCAAATGAAATTAGTTTTGAAGGTGTTTATATTGTGAAGTCTAATTACTGTTAAATACATGTGACTCATTATCGCAGGTCCTCAAAGTTTCAGTAAACACTGAAGAAGATACATTGTCAACACTGAAATTTGGAATTGATTAATTTTTGATGCCTATCTAATATAAAAGTCATTTTTAACTTGATGATTTTAACGTAAAATATATCACAGAGGGAAACCTGCAATGCTATGCATAAATTGAATAATGTTTCCCAATGACTTTTACTACTATTTCACTGATGTTTTAAACCTGAAGGATTGGCCATCCTCCTTCTTGCCAAACATTACCCTGTGTGGACGTTAAACAAAGCAAATACTTTATTGCAGGATAATACTTTATCTTATATGTTTGAAAGAATTTTCTTTAAGTTCTAATACCTTTCTAATAAGAACAGGAAATTCAGGGAGAGACATTGATTACTCACATTTCCCTGGTAAGATTGGAAGTCAAGTGAGTTTTTCTCAACTCATCAATTGATAGCCATTCTTTCCTTACAAAAACTAAGTGGAAATGTTGTTTTCATATGTTTACCAGACATCTTTGTTCTATATTGACCCACACAAACACTCTAAGCATTGCTATGGTATTTGTTCAACACGTCTTTTTTTAGTAATTTCTAAAAATTAAAGTATTGGGGGCCAGCAGGTAGCATTAGTGTTTCAGGCACTGGACTCCCACATGGCCTACTGTAGTCTGAGTCCTGGATCTAGCAGCTTAAAAATCATGCCAGGTGCATGTGTATGCAAGCCCAAATATCCCAGGAGGAGAATAGAGAAGGGATTGTGTTGTGATCATCCCCTGGGGGGGTGATCTTTCACTTTTTCTTTTACTGTCTCTCTCTGGCAAGTGTGCACATGCTATGGCAAAAAAAAATTAAAAAAGTTACTGTCTTGGAAAATATGCAATGACTCTTTAAGAGGAATTAATAGTGATTGCTCCTTAAAGGACATTAATTTCCCACCATATCTGTGTCATACTGTTACTTCCTTTTGATATTAATCCTGCTTTTCTTTATCTAAATACGCTTATATCTCTTAAATCTAATTTCACTTCCATTCCCTTAAAAAAGCTCATTCTGTGGCTGGCTCCATGGCCTACTAGTTAAGGTGGCAGGATCCTACATAAGTAACCCTGTGGTTCAAGTCCCAGATTTGGCAACCTGAGAAACAAAAGAGGCACATGTGACTATGTACCCAAAGTCTTAAAAGAAGGGAGAAATGGAGAGGAGATTTTGGCATGACTGTTCCCCATTGGGAGAAATGTTTCCCCCGCCCCCCCCCCCCCCCCATTTCTGGTGAAAGCATTTATCCTCTAACAAAAAAGAAAAACAAAAAAGCTCAGTCTCAAACAGCACCTTCCTCAGTATCTACTAATAGTAATTGGAGATGCATTTGGACCAGACAAGTCATTCTCTTATTCTTTATAACTCTCAAAGTGTTCAACTAGGTAGGTATCCAATATATATTTATTTATATATATATATTTTTTTTTTGAGAGGTTTTCGCTATAGGGCGCGTGCGCTCGCCAGACAGAGAGAGACAGAGAGACAGAAAGCAAGAAATCACCCTCCAGGGGGGATGGCCACGCCACAATCCCTTCTCCTCCATTCTCCTCTCGGGATCTTGGGTACGCACGCACACGCACCCGGCGTGAGTTTTAAGACACCGGGTACGGGACGCGAACTCCGGTCGACTACGTGGGAGTCCAGTGACATAGCCATTACGCTAACTGCTGGAATAAATATTTATTGACAAATTAATTTCTCTGTTACTTTCTCTATTACTCAAATTAATTTCTCAGTTACTTCATATGAACTGATTTTATGTATTAAAAATTGTGTACATGTTATAGTGTAATTGATTACTGCCAGAGGGACAATGATCATCTCTCCGTATGTCTTCTTTGGCAAGATAGAGGTGTTCATGGCATAAATACATGAATACAGATTTTCCAGAGGCAGACCTTCACTGCAATATATTGTCTAGTCAAAGCTATGTTATGACCCTAAAGGTGATATAAGGCAACAGTGTTGCCATTTGTTGTTGTTGTTTAACAAAGAAGATAAGCCAAAATAATCCCCAAATAAACCCAGCCTATACTAGGTCTTAAAAATCTTTGACATATCCACTCGCCTCTTACGGATTTTCTAACTTTGAAAGTAAGAGGGAGGATCACTAGAAGCAGATACTCCCAAGCTAAGAGATATATAGCACTCCTTGATAACAGATTTTCTTCCTATCTGAAAGAAAGCGTCTAAGGTTCTTGCATTTAACTGTTCAGAGGCAACATACCCCTGATGGTGCCCCTTTGATACCAAGCAACTCACAAAGGCTTGCAGGCTTATAATTCCCAGATGTGTTAGTGTGAGCCACAATTTATGATACGGAATGGAGACTAACCAGAAAGATGAAGAAGCACTCTTCATCTCAAACATGCATCCCAAACCATCATTGCATTTTTCTTAATCCCTTTGTAGAAAATGTCTTCCTCAGGAATGTGAATTTAGGTATTGCATAGGAAAGGAAGGATTCTTAAATGTATTCTGAAATTCTGTTCTAGTAATAGCTCCACATTTTTATCACCTGTTTAAATGATCGTTTTCTTTAACTTTTTTTAACAAGTGATGAAACCTGTTTATAAATGTAGGTGAGGCATCAAGTTTCTATAACTAAAACTTGAACCAACTATGTACTTAACACATGAAGAAATGTCTTGGTGATCTAAAGAAAAATGTAAGATGATCCCAATCATTGATTTCCAGGATCTTTCCCAGAAGTAGTTCATCAGGGATATGTTGCTTCCATAATAGTGCCCATGAACCACAGAGAGAATTATCTTTAAGAACTATAACTGGGGGAACCAGCAGTTAGTGTAATGGCTATGTCGCTGGACTCCCACGTAGTCGACCGCGGTTCGCGTCCCGGACCCGGTGGCTTAAAACTCACGCCGGGTGCGTGTGCGTGCGTGCCCAAGATCCCGAGAGGAGAATGGAGGAGAACGGATTGCGGCGTGGCCATCCCCCCTGGGGGGTGATTTCTCGCTTTCTGTCTCTCTGTCTCTCTCTGTCTGTCTGGCGAGCGCACGCGCCCTATAGCAAAAAAAATCTCTCCAAAAAAAAAAAAAAAAAAAAAAAAGTAAGAACTATAACTGGCATCTCTGAATAAAAACAAGGCAAGCCTGTAGAAGAAAGAAAAGAAGACACCGTTTCTCAGCAGGGCAAGGAAAGTATGTTTCCTCCTCCTGTTTAATTAGATAATAGCTTTTCTTTACCCATGGGCAGAGGGTGACTGTGAAATAAAATGATCAGTTACAATTTTTTTTTAATGCAATGAAATAAGCAAAGAAAAATGGTTTCTTCATGTGACTAGGTAAAGCTTGTAGATTTCCTCTATATCATCTTCATTATGTGCTTCTTCAGAAAACAATTGAATTGTTCAGTATGATGATTTAAACATAAACGTATTTTTATAGAGTGAGCTAGCATGGATAGAGCAAGCGACATGGACTTTGAGGTCAGGTAAATCTGATTTAAAGTCTGGTATTATTATTGGTTTTTGTTTGTTTTTCTATTAATAACTTGAATAACTAATATCATTTCCATACCAAAAGAAATTAACCCATTTTCAGAGTGCAGTTATTATGTCTACTATAGTCACAAAATGGTGTAACCGTTTCACAATCTAATTTTAGAACATTTTCATCATCCCCCAAAGAAATCTTATGCCCATTGACAGTCACTCTAGTCCCACATCAGTCTCAGGCAACCACTAAACTACTATATGTCATTATGAATCCTAGTACTAATAAACCTAATTCAAAGATGTGTATATTGTCATTCAGAGAAATGAGGCAGTCTTCCCAGATCAAATAGCTGGTTAATTAGTATTTTGCAAGTAGATAGTACCTATGGTAAATCCTATAAATCATGTTCTGTTATTTTTCCTAGTTTATAAATGAGGGAAGTGCGATTCATGAAAATGAAACAACTTTCCCAAAGTTAAACATTTAGAACATAATGAGAGAGGAAATTTTGAAGATAAGAGTTTCATTATTCCTCATCATTGTGCTGTGAGTTATTAATAAAATTGCTCAGGAAAGAGGACAGGGTAGGGGGCAGGGGGGAGAGAGTGAAGGACATGAGAGTTTTATTTTCTAATAGCTCCTCTTGAATAAAAACATACTGAACAAAAGTATATACAAAGCATTATGCTAGGCATTGGAGGGAAACAGGAGTATAATTAGCTGTTTCTCAACAGAGTTAGAAGAATATCGGAATAACTACTATATCAATGGAGTAGATGAACACAGAGTCCTAGATGAGGTAGGGGACATCTTCAGTTTGGGGATAGTACATGCACAATAGCCTGAAAACCCACAGAAGTTTTAATTTATTACGATATTTACCACCTGAAGTGCAAATTCCCAGCAGGACACATTATTAATGAATCCTAGCATAATCTGTGAGACAGGGGCTCCTGAGGGTGAAGAAGGTAGGTTTACATATTTAAAACATATTATCTAAATAATGGAAGCATAATTCTTATACTAGGGACATAGCAGCACAATGTAAAAATGAAAGTGTGCTTTAATCTTACTTCTTTATATTAGCTACCCTGAATTGTTTTATTGGCCAAGTGGGCAAACATTCTTTTATTCAGCAAGAAGACACTGAATACAGGATTTGAATATAAAGATGCTAAGATGCTGGGACCAGCAGATGGCATAACGGTTACGTTGTTGGGACTCTCTCACAGTAAACCACGGTTCAAGTTCTGGACCCAGGGACTTAAAACACACACAAGGCATGTGTGTGTGTGTATGTGTGTGCTCAAAATTCTGGGAGGAGAATGGAGGAAAAGGGATTTTGGCATGGTCATCCACTTAGGGGGTGATTTCTACCTCTCTGTCTCTCTCTATCTCTCTGGTGATAGCATGTGCCCTATAGAAAAAATATCTTAAAAAATGTTAAGATGCATATCTTACCCTGTGGAAAGGCTTTAAGAAAGAATTCAAGTGTAAATAACTATTACACTCACTGAAGAAAGTCAAATAGACACAGGGTGTCTAATAAGACACAGGTTCTACAAAGGGCCACTTTGGTTCTATACTAGTGAGTAGGTAAAGATTTTTAGAAAAGAAACTATTTTCCTTGCATCTTCAAAGGACAAGAGGAACCAGCAGGTGGTATGGTGGTTAAGGTGCTGGGACTCCAACATGGCTGACTGTGGTTTGAGTCCCAGCTTACTTTCTCACTTTCTTTGTCTCTTTCTGGTCAAATTGAATAATAAATAAATTAATTAATTAATTAATTAATTAAATTAAAAAAAAAAAACAAAGACCAAGAAATAAAAAATTCAATCAATGGGTTCAAGATGACAGACAAAAACTTAATCCATATCATAACTTCATCATTCATTTTCTGATTTCATGTTTGTGTGATGATGTACTTGTACCCTATGAAGAACTATAACTTTGACAAGTGTAATTTTTAAAGAAAAAAGTTAGACAAAACCAGTGTGGGAGTAGATTAGAAATGAAACAGAGAGGGACCAGCAGTTAGCGTAATGGCTATGTCGCTGGACTCCCACATAGTCGACCGTGGTTCGAGTCCCGGACCCGGTGGCTTAAACTCACGCCGGGCGCGTGTGCGTGTGTGCCCAAGATCCCAGGAGGAGAATGGAGGGGAGGGGATTGCGGCGTGGCCATCCCCCCTGGGGGGTGATTTCTCGCTTTCTATCTCTCTGTCTCTCTCTGTCTGTCTGGCGAGTGCATGCGCCCTATAGCAAAAACCTCTCCAAAAAAAAGAAAAAAAAAAAAAAAAAGAAATGAAACAGAGAGAGGTTTTTACAAACAAGATCCCAGTTGTGTTTCTTTACTAAGACCAATTGTCAGTTTCCAAAATCAGCACTGTTTCCTATTTTTCTCCTGCAACATTCCATATCACAAGACTTCAGTATGTATGGGAACATTTGGAGGATATATTTGACAGCTTTGTCCTCTCCCATGCACCTCCTCCTTCTTGCACATAAGAGACTATGCATTTCCATTACTGTAGGACTTGAATTTTTCAGGTCACTGAAACCCACTCTGCTGATTTCATGACCCTGCTTTCTGATTGCTTGGGCACAGGCACTGCCTTCTTAACATAACTGAAACAAGAAATGGTTATTCCCATTCAGGCTTTCTACATCAGGCCTAGAAACAAGGATTGGGGTAATTAAGGTGTAATGTTCACAGTAGAGAAGTATATGAGGCAATAAATAGTGGTTGAGGTTGGTTACACGCCAAAATGAAGCCACGATGTTTGATAACCACAAAAGCTATTTATGGTAAATATACTCCTAAACCATGAACATTAGTCCCATTAGATGACAGAATTTAAAAAGCAATAAGAAACCATAAAAAGTAAAACATGCAATTTTGTCTCTTTGTGAGGGATATGAAAGTGCTGAGTTGTCTGATTTTTTTTCCATTGATTATGTATTCAGCACATAATGTAGGTGTAAAGGTAACGTAGTATAAATGAAAATACTTACTGCAATAAAAAGATATTAAATATAAAATGGATTGTTCCTGGTGAGATTATTATCGTTGTGGGAGTGAGATATGTTGGGAGGGAGAGAAGGAAGAAAATATTGAAAAGAGAGATCCACATTTTGCTCATATTAATTTTTATAGTATTAAATTACTTCTGATTATAATAATCTCACATTTTTCCCTACTGAGAAGGTTATATGATAGCAATTTCTGAAATATATTTCTTCAATGTTTTATCTATGGAGAGGACCTTTAGAAAGAGTTTCTTTTTCCTCTATAGTTTTGTCCCTATATTGTTGTCTTTATGTTTGTTTTCTACATATGCACTTCCTTATTCAAAATAAAGTTGAAATGCCTTTTTATTACATTCAACCATTGCCAGAGGCTGACTCATTCTTTACTTCTAGACTCATATTTCTTCATATTTTACCATTCATATGCTTTTGAAATTTTAATGACCAAAGGTCTTCAAATTAGTAAGTGTGAGCGTGATATGTGACTTACTGTGTAATTAGGACAGAATTATTTTCTCTGTTATATTTGGGACCAAGAGAAATTTTACTTTGACTTAAAAGAAAACCTCAGTACATTATAGGCTTTGTCAAATTGGTTTCTATAACATTTGCAACAAGTTCAAATGGTGTCTTCTTCTTGGAGATAAGACCCATATAAAGTTATTTTTTCTTTATTGTGAGCACTTCTTTTTATAAATTATTTTATTTTATTTATTATTGTTATTTTTAATTTGACCAGAAGGAAAAGTGAGAAAGCATGGTGTCAGGTCCAGGACTTGGACCGCATTAGCCATGTGGGAGTCTAGCACCTTAATCACTATGTGACCTGCCAGCCTCATGTTGTGAACACTTTGATTTTTTTTTTTTTTTTAAGAAAGGTTTTGCTAAAGGGCATATGCACTTGCTGGAAAGACAGAGAGGGAGAGAGAGAGAGAGAGAGAAAGCGAGACATCACCCCATCACCCCCCCCCCGCCCCCGGGAAGAGGGCCATGCCACAATCTTTACTCTTCCATTGTCCTCTTGGGATCTTGGGTACACATGCACATGCGCCTGGTGTAAATTTAAGTCACTTGATCTGGGACTCAAATTGCAGTCAACTATGTGGTAGTCCATCTACTGGTCCCTTGCTAATACTTCTAAAACATAAAGAAATGTTCTATGATAACAGTCACTTTTAAAAAATTTTAGTATATTGGGACCAGCAGTTGGCATAATGGCTATGTCACTGGACTCCCATGTAGTCAACCGTGGTTCGAGTCCCGGACCTGGAGGCTTAAACTCACGCCAGGCGTGTGTACATGCGTTCCCATGATCCAGAGAGGAGGATGGAGGAGAAGGGATTGTAGTGTGGCCATCCTCCTGGGGGTGATTTCTAGCTTTCTGTCTCTCTGTTTCTCTCTGTCTTTCTGGCAAGCACACGAGCCCTATAGCAAAAACCTCTCAAAAAAATTTTAGTATATAAGGCTCAACTATATTGATTAATCAAGCAATCAAACTTCAGAAGATCTGGTATCTTCTCTTTGTCCATATTGCATTTTTCCCTCTATCTTTATCTCTTTTTTGTATATACTCTTCTAAAGTCTGTAAATGATATAATGAGCTCTTCAATATGCCTTTAAATTATCCTGCTATCCTCAAATTAAAAAAAAAATAGTTTCAGTTTAAATTTTCCCACTCAGAGATGTTTCATAATCTTCTATCTGAAGTTCTCCCTGCTTGATATTCTCTTTGTCTATCTATATTCTACTTGTATCACGACTGTGTGTGAAGTAGTTGTGTTTATTACCCCTTCTCTGTTTGCTTCTAAGCTCTAAGTTCTATATTGGGAGAACAGCTTTCTGTTTTGTTACTATTATAAGCCTAGGTCTTAGGATGGTTCCCAAGGTACATGGGTGTCATCATGTATATGTGATGAGGGAACGAGAGAATTAATATTTTTTCACATGCAACAAGCTTTTATTTATGGCTTACTAACTCTAGGGAAAAGATTTGAGTTACTCATAAAATTCACTGATGTGAAACATGGTATTTCTTAAGCAAGATTATATAAAATATTCCAAATTTAAAGAATAGCTGAGCTAAAAAAATTCAGACTACAAATTTTGGCTTAAGTGATTTTAGAGTGAACAACTGGCCGTATAACCTTAAATTTAAGTTAGAGAGGCTATTTGGCATACTCCATACTAATTTATTTCCATTCAGCTTAATACATTTTGATTTCAAATATTAAATAAAATGCAGTTTTGCTGCAAAGAAAGATGTTCAAGAGGTCAAAGTTTTCTCACTAGAGAAATTTGAAGTCTGATGGGCGATTTTGATAATTACATATATACACAATGTAATTCAGGCCAGGATTTGACTATGTTTCACCATAAATGTGTATGAAAACAACTATAGCCATTTGGTTATGGATATACATAAAAGCCACCAAACGGATGGGCTTTATGGAGTATGAAGTGCATTGGCAGAGGGAAGATTGGCCAATGTAAAGGTGGTAGAGTCAGAAGCATTCAGGGGGTAGACTGAGAAGACTCTGCCTAAGTACGCCTCTGCGATATTTCGGCCATTTTTGTCATACTTAGAATTTATGTCATAGTTATTAAGAAACTAGACTCTAAGGGGTCATGAGGCAACCTGGAGTGAGTCCTTAATCCTCAATTCTCTAGGATTCCTCTGCACATTTAAATCTAGTATTACACTAATTTGTATAATAACTTCTATGTTTAAAATAATTAGTTATTTAATTTTATTTGTTATTATTATTATTTTAAAATTTTTGCTATAGGACACATGCACTCGCCAGAGGGAGCCAGAAAAAGAGAGGGAAAGTGAGAAAGTAAACCTCCAGGTCCAGGACTCAAACTGCCATCTTCCATGTGGGAGTCCAGCACCTTAAGCTCCTTGCCAGCAGTAGACATTATTGCTGGTCTCAATAACCTCAATTTTATTTATTTTTTTGTTTGATATTTTCTTTGGAGGAAAAGGACAAATTAAACATTTTTACCTAAATAAATTTTAAATTGGTATCAATCAATATATTTCCTTATGAAAATGATTTCTGAAGATAATGACCTGAATGTCAATGTTTTTTCCTGTATTAGGAGATATCTTTAGTATTGTTATTTTTGTAAATTCTGTAATGGCATAGAAATCAGAGTATATCAGAGTATCCAATGTTCCAACCGTTAGCTTAAATATCAATTGAGACTTTCTTTCCTGAACTCTTGGCCCATGTTCAATTATTAGCTCCAATGTCATTTCCTCAGATTGCCCTTCCCTGGTATACTTACTGCCCAACAAAGCTCCCAATCGTGCACACTCTTGTCTCTGATCTTCAGGACACTTTCAGCATTTGCAACCGCACTTACAAATTCTGGCTTATTTACTAAAACATAGTTGTGGTTTAACGTAACACATACAGCAACTAATGTAGGCTATGTTATCAAAGACTGGAAGAGCGTAGGAAAGGAAATTTGACGGGAAGATGGAGAGGTAAGGTAGGCATTTGTGGGACGCAGATATGGCTTATTATTTATAGATGAGGGTGTGCATATGTTCTCCACTGGGCTGGACTGAGGTGTGTGTCATGCTGGGTAGTCTCTTTACAATCTAAATTATGTACAGCGATTAAATGTATAAATAATAATTAAAATTAACAAATAAAAATTATTTAAAATATCAATTAGCAATACATTTTTCATAACAATTACTTAATCAAAATTAAAAATATTCCATGTATGAATCCAGGTATGTTTTCAAGCATCAAGGGTCTTAGCATGTGGACTTTCAGTCTTGCACATGGAGTGTTCCAGCTTGTACAGGTGAAATAAATGCTGTGCCTCAAATTTTTTATTTTTTTCTTATATATCTCTACATCCATGTCAATATCTGTGCTTACGTCTATGTCTATATCTATGTCTGTATATAACCTTTACATATATTTTTGTTTATGCACTGAAATAAAAATAATAGAAAAGATCTGCTTTTAACATTGGAGCTTAGTAGTGATATTTTATAGCAGTGATTCTTTGAATTAATTTCTGCTATGTTCTTTCATTCCTAATGACTATCTGCAAGAAATAGCTATGTGTGCTTCTGGAATGCTGAGTCAAACAAAATGAGCAAAGTTTCAGAGGAAAATTGCTAATTGTCACAGTAATATTAAATTAACTATTGTCTATATAGGCTCAGTTTAGCCAAATAAATATCAAAGTCATGCTCAAAAATAAATGCTGTGTAGTTTTAGTGTCTGTACTTTCAGACACTTGCAACCAGCATTGCTTTCACTGCTGCTTACTGAAAGGAACAAGGGGTCCTATTTATTCTGGTGTGTCTTTATCCTGCAGACTAGTGCAGTTTTCCTTCTGCCTTATGACACATCTAAGAAACTATCTAGGCAGTTGGATTTAAGATTTAAGTAAGCTCTAAATTTGATTCCTTTTGTGTATTCATTAACTTCATGCAGACAAAGCAGATGGTCACTTGTATAATTGCTTATGTGTTTATAAAGAAAATCAATTAGCACTACCCCTGTGGAGTTCTTACCTTTTTCCTCCTTAAATTCTCATCAACAAATGTATTGACAGAGTCGGCTTTTGGCACATGCATATTCCCATTCTTGTGAGTAAGCCAAGGGATCATCACACATGTTGAGGAAGCTTGAGAAGAATCACTAAAAGCACAGGGGAGACCTTTAGAGAGGGAGAGGGAAAGATGAGAGAGGTCGAGAAAGACAATGAGGGATTGGAGCAGCACCCTGCAAGCACTCTTGGACATCTGCCATTAACAGTGAAGGAGACTTTTTTTTTGGTGGTTGCTAAGAAGGCTTAAGGAACAGGTTGCACTGAACCTGAAGCATTAAGATAGGCAAGCAGTGTACACAATTACTGAAATTCCTTGAGGGTAATTGTTGAGATGCATGTAGAGAACTTTTGCTCATAGAAGTTGGTCACTAATCAGGTTGTCTGAAGACAAGGATAGTGGGAGTAGATGCCAGACAGGATTCTTCTTCTAGCTTTTCCTGCAATCATTCTTGATCCAAACCAATCTGCCATTACAGTGTGGATAAAGGCCCATCAATCTATTCCAAACATTCCCTGCCTCCATGGGGATTCTAGGAAAAGGTTTGCAAGTTTCCAAACTCTTTTATTATTTTATTTAGACTTATAATTAAGTGGACTTATAAGGGACTTCTTTACTCCTCAGATTTTCAAAAACTTACTTAGACTAAAACTTGACTATATTTAGTCACTCCTTTTTTTTTTTATTCTACAAACATTTTAAAAATGAAAGAAAAGAAATCTCACACAAAGTAAGATTGCTAATAATTTCTATAGGTTCAATTTTGAGCACCCTCAGGGAAATGACAAGAAATTGATTACAATTGGCTGTTTCCTCCACAGCAAGGATGTAAAGAACGCAGATTCTTACTGTCACAGATCCATCATTATGAAACTGTTTGCCAGTTAACTTGTGGTATACTTCTGCTTTCAACAAATACTTCCATTTCCTTATTTTTTTAGAGGTTTTGCCTTAGGGCATATATAGTTACCAGAAAGGGAGAGAGAGATAGTGAAATGGAAAGTGGGAAATCACCCCCCAGAGGGGCTGGCCACACTGCAACCCCTTCTCCATTCTCCTGCTGGGATCCTGGGCATATATGCACACATGCCTGGCATGAATTTTAGCCCCTGCATCCAGGATTGGAACCATGGTAGGCCATGTTGGGGTCCAGGGATGTAACCACGACACCATATGTTGCACCCATTTTCACAATTTTTAAGTCCTATGAGCAAAAATAACATTACCCAGAATAGATAACCTACATCTATGCGGTTTTAAAATATTTGTAGAGCTTTAAACCCTGAAAAAAATGTAAAAAGTGATATTTGGCTGAATAGCATATTTGTTCTTCCAGACTTCTTAAATTGAAATTGGACCAAACTCCAAATTTTCTACTTTGTCTTATTATTGCCTTAAAATCAGTTGTTTCCTTCCTACTGTTATTGTTTTTGCAAATAGCCAATATTAACTTTATTATTAAAAAGTGCCTTTAAAGAAGAACTCTATTAAATAAACAGTATGAACCCAGTGTATGTCCTTTGTTTTGTTTGCACATAGTAATATAGACATAGCTAGTTGTGTGTATTCTGAATCATAACACATATGTTCTTCTTTTACTCAACCATGTGCTTGAATGTTTCTTGTTTCTAAAAACAGAGATCCAACATGTATTTTTGAGAGCCTAATGGCAATCTAAAGTATGGTGAACCTTTAATTATTCCCTTATTTATTCTCAATTAGATTTTTCTCCATTATCTGCCAAGTTTAGTCAAGTTTTTAGTGAATATATTACAAAAATATATGTTGTATACCTTTACTTAATTGTGAATTTCTCAAATTTTAGGTTCCTAAAAGTTAAGTGGTGAGTTTACTTAGATGCTTTATTTAAAATTTAATATATCTTACCAAACTGCCCTCCAAATTATTGCATTCATTTATAATTCCAGCAACTTTATATACAAATATCTTTTTCTCATCCCTTTACCAACAATATATATTAAAAAACAGTCTCCACAGCTGAACTACTGGGAAATCATTACCTCACCCTCTCCTATTCCTCTAGCCAGCCATTTTTCTCTTCAGATGTTTAGATCTTCTATGATAATCTCCTCCCAATCTTAAATTTGCTGCCTTCAGTCTACTCCAAATATCTATGTCCTGATACTTTCTTAACATTAATTTCTCATGGACATAATTGTTACATTAGCACTCTTCTTCTTTCTAATTCCTTTGACTTAAGGAAAAAAATATACTTTCTTGTCACAAACTTCTTTGATGAAAAATTGGGGATGGTGTTCCTAATTTTCTATATAGACCTTTATTAGGGAAAAGAAGCCATGGGAGAATGGCTGCCACATAGCAAGAGGAAAATGGTCATTAAAATAGTTCCCTCAATATATAGCATGTGTGAGGAGACATTCATTACATATGGGCTTATCCAACAGTTTCTTTGGGCAAATGATAAAAAATAGAATCAAACTACAGAACTCATTGTGTCACTTGATATATTTTCTTTAGTTAAAGGTAAGTTTCTTAGAGAAGTAAAATAGCCAATAATTTTATCTTGGCCTAGAGGTTTTTTGGTTTTGATTTTTTTTTTTTTTTTTTTTTTTTTGTCTATTTGTTAAGAAAAAAATTGAATTGCTGGAGATTTGATGTCTTGATACTTTGCCCTAACTACATATTCAGATTGGCAATTGTGTCTTTGGCACAAAGATAGAAGAACATTTATTATGTAATAAAATCTATCAAAACAATGTTTTTGTATTGTTTTCAGTGATTTTTACAATCCACAGGCAAGCGAGAATGGAAGATTATGTAACTAGATTAGAACTATTTAGGTTTCAAATTATAATATCTTGTCACAGAATTTAAATTTGTTTTTGTTACTTGAAAGTCGCGAGAAGTGCCCCATTTATCACTATTAATTGACAATTCAGCTATAAAATGTACATTTTATATGCACATGAATATATGTATGGGATCTAAATAAATATGTGTGTGATATTATATGCACATATACAGAAAGAGAATGCCTGATTCTGTATTTCAATAGTATAAAATTATCAGGACATTGGTAAGCATGAACATTCTAAACAAACAATTGTATTGAAGTGTTAGTCTCCAAACTGAAAAGAAGAGTAAATACTTACAGATTACATAAGTTTGTGGTTTGAAATCTTCCAATTTCCTCAACCTTAAAGCTTTGTAACTTCTGGCATGGTGGATTTAGGTAGGCGAGCTCATTGACTGACATTTTACTCGGTGAAGAATGTTGTGTTCAATAAGACTATAAGTCTTCTATCTCTGTATTTCATTTTTCTGTTACTAAAAAAAAGTACCCATGGGACATTATTTATGCCTAATAAAGGCATAATGCATTTTATACCATTTTTAATAGAATTGATGTTTTAATAAACATTATTTATGCCTAATAAAGGCATAATGCGTTTTATACCATTTTAAATAAAATCAATGTTTTAATAAATGCTTTCCATCTCTCTTTCTTTTGAATATATCATATAAACTGAATGCATAGGGAAAAGACCTCTTTCTGAGTAGTAGATGAAGTGTTTTAAAGGGAACTTAGCAATCAAGAGAATCTGGAGGTGTTTAATTTTAAGAAAAAAGAGTGACTATGTCAGCAGAAAGGGCCAAGACTGACATAGCCCAAAACTATATAACACCTCAAGGAGAGTCCAATATTGGCAAATCCTTTCATGTGAATGTAACTGATAGTGTGTAGTTAAATGCGGCGTTTACCACCCTCACTGCCCTCATCTTTTGTCTTCATTCTGTCCTAAAGTGGAAGTTTCTAGATACCCTTATAGAAGCTGGCACAATGCTATTGTAGGAAGAGTAGGTACAAGTATTACCTAAGAGTAGAGTAAGGAAGAGAAAGAGCAAATACCCAGGACAGAAATACAGTGTGTGTTCTTATTTTCTAAAATATCTCCATGCAGGCTAGCAGAATGGTTTATGCTTTGCATGTCATAATGCAGAAAAAAATGAAGTTTTCTGCAAACTGCTTTGTGGAACTTCAATCTTTTCTTGATCGATTGTTCATAAACTTAGTCCTAACATTTTCTATCAAGAAAAAAAATGATACTTTTAATAGTTAACACTCTTTCTGGATTTAAGTATAGTAACTGCATACATTTAGTGAAACCATGTTTTGTCAAGTTTGTGGGGTTAGAGTTGGACCAGTGTTTTGAGATATGTGGAAACTGACTTAAATGAATTATTCTTAAAATATTTTTACATTTTAGGAGAGTGGAAAATTAGCCAGCTACAGTAGACATTTTATTGTTTTAATAAGTATTTTTTAGTTCTGATAATTTGTAGTTCTAGGTTTTGTTTTTTTTTTTTTGATAAAGGCAGTGAGTCCTTTCTGTATTAGCCCACTGTCAATATGCTCATCTCTTGAACATGTCGTTTTCATTGTCCAAAACCAACTTAATCTAAAACAAAGGTTTTCCCTCATTAATTTCTGTGTAACATCCTTTTTGCCTTGAAAATGGAGAATGTTATGAGAAACTTTTTTCAATAGAAATATTCAGTATGAAATTTAATTTTTAAATGAATTACAGGTAGCAATGATATAATGTAAACAATTCAAATTTATACCTGTGTCTTTGTGACAAAATGCAAATGGCATTTGCAAATGGTCAAAACAATAGTTTATCTTCATTCATATATAAGATATTTAAAATTCATGTACATAGCAGAAAGAGTTTTACCCTTTCTTTAAAAAAGAATGCTCAGAAAAGAACCTTTATTTTTGGCAGATGCTGAAACTGCAGAAGTAGGCTAAGTAAAGATCAGTTAGTCATTTGCAAGTCAATCTCTGTGAGCAGAATTGGGGTGCTTCAGCAGATCTAGAAAGACTTAGAAAATATAAACAACATAATGGCCGTTCGTGAGACTAAAATATTGGGCCAGTGGAAAGTCTGGATTTTGACTATTATGTTAATAATAATAGATGGCAATATCATATTTGCATAAGCCTTGGATTTTAGTTGGAGCAGGAAAACTCCTATAACAAAGTACCCCAGAATTTCAGTAGGTCGGCACAATAAAGATTTATTTTTGTCCAGTCATAGTCTAGCGTAGGCCCGGGACTCTAAAGAGTACCAGGTCCTTCTATCGATTCCATTGTCCCCTAGGGCCCTTGCATTGCTCTGAGTCCTCTGCACAGGTCACAGGAAATGCAGACCAGAGTATCACACAGGAGGTTTTCACAGGTGGGATTTAGAGGTGTCACACATCACTGACACACACAACCCATAAACCAAGACTCATTTGGATTGCACACCTAACTAGAGGAATACCTGGGCAATGTAATACAGCTTAATGTTCAGAAAGAAATAGGACCTACTGTGTGAATATCCAACCTGTCTCTGTTGTACTCCTTCATGGTTTATGAGTTCATTCCTGTCATAGGATCTTGGAAACAAGCACAAAACATCCCTAAAGTTGTTACTCTACTCAAAGGAGTCAATGAAATTCACACATTTTAATTTTCCATTGGTGCACGGACTGCTACCTTCTATAGGAGAATTTTGGTTTCATGTTATATGAGAACATGTGGAAAAAGTAGTACAGTTTGCCGAAACAATGTCAATCCTAACCAGGGCCCCTAAATACAGGTTTGTCAGTTTCGTCCTGTGCTAAGGAGCTGATTCCCGTAGACAGCAATATAAAGGGCGCTCTGAAGAGTTGGGCTTTTCATAACCTCCACAGTGGTGTGAGGCAGCTCTGACCTAAGTATAGCAATTTTCATGATTAGTATTTAGACTACAGGGTCAGCTATGGTGGCAATGTATGTAATGTAATTCCCAGCAATGGAGACCCAACAAGAAGGTCCCAAATTTGCACCCTGGGGTCTTTCTGTGCATGTTGGTTGTGTATACAATAGATGCCTGTGATCTTGGGGTGGATTGTAGCATAAGGACCCTCTTGGGAGTTTCTTGTTTCCTACCCTCTCTCAGAAGAAATAAGTAAGTAAATATTTAGAAAAATTTGAGCTAAAAATAATTCATCTCTGTACTGAGCTTATATTTGAAAATAAGAAGAGACTTTCCCTCAGTGTAAACATTTGGGTTTCAGTCCTTATTCTATCAATTACTGACTGTGACATTGGTCATGGTAATTAACCCACAAGAGCTGTACTATTTCCTCCTGAAAAATAGAGATATATAAGATGACTCACCTATAATACATGGAAATGAATGGAGATTTAATAATTGTCACATCTCTTTTCCTAACAAGGCAAAAAAATAAATTTACAGATGCTGCATACTTTTGAAAGTTGTATGAACAAGAGCATGTATATGAATTTTGCTAGTACATCAGAGATTCTTAAGTTAATGAAAACTGGTAACTCTACGATAAACTCAGAAATACTGCCTTATACTCCTTATACTTATCAATCTTTTGTTCCCTTGAAAGAGGATACATATGCTCATCAGAACGAGAGAGAGAGAGAGAGAGAGAGAGAGAGAGAGAGAGAGAGGAAGAGGAAGAAGCACCCCCATGGGGAATGGTCACGCTGTGATTCTTTCTTCTCCATATCTCTTTCTTTTTTGGATTTTGGGCATGCATACATATGCACTCAGCATATTTTTCAAACCATTGGGCCCATGACTTGAACCATGAATTGGCCACGTGGGACCCACCTGCTTTATCTACCAGGCCATGGGACCAGCCTACTTAACAATCTTTTAATTCAATAGTCAAAACATTTTGAGTGCTAATAATGTGCCGGGCACTTTTAGGGTACTTTGACATCTATTCTATTTTTTACATCTGTTCTTATTTTTATTTTGTTGTTTAAAGTGCCATTTGTTTCCATGAATGAGAGACACAAAAATAGAGAAACAGAGACAGAGGTACAATATGCTGGACACAATCTTGATGCAACACTCTTCCCCCAGTTTCAGCCAGACCTATATCATAGACACCTGTGTGCCCAAGGCACTCAGAGAGGCCTCCGAAAACAGACCAGCAACCATCCTATGTTGTTTAGTCTTGCATGGCACCACCATCTGGCCCCCTTCTATTTTCGGTTTACTCAGAAAATTGTATACTATTGCATTGCTAATAACACACAATTACTAATATAAAAATTGTTGTTGTTTATACCTCTCTTACCCCACACTTGGTTTTATTTACAATGAAGAGTCAGTGTAGATTAATGAACTCCATCCAATTTGTGGAAATGATGCCCCTGGAAAAAAGAGCTCAATGGACTTTGTTAGTCGCCAGTTTAAACCACTTTTAACGGTAGCACTTCATAGTCCCTGCACTTGAGTGTTTTGTTTACAATCGCTGAAAGAAACCTACGATGGTCAGAATACTGGAACTAGAATGCCCAAGACGCTGAAGTCTTTTCATTCTTTCCTCTGAAATGAATTGGATAGTTATGGCAAATGCTATATTTAATTGTCTGCCTTAACAGAATCTGCCCCCAATCTTAAACAAGAGAAAGAAATTCAGTGGGTGTCTACACATAATCTTGGCAGTGGTCATAAAGGCAGGGAGTTGTGGGAGAAAGTAGGATAAGATGTCTTTTAGTACATATTTTGGTCTTTCCCTTTATTTCTATCAATTATTGCTTTCCTTTTCAACTTGTTTGCTTAAGAAATAATTGTGGAAGTTGAAGCAAATCATTCTATCACCCTCTCAAATAGTGATCTTCTGATTTATCCATATTTCTCTTGAATATTTTCAAAGCTGAAAACATTTTACTTCAGTATTCATATAATGAATGTCAACATGGGTTTTATAGTTTTAATACTCTGCTCTCAAGAACGTGGATTTGTTGCCAAAGAGATGGAGACTCAAATTCTATGCTTGGAAATTGTTGCCAGTGTAGCCTTGGGCAAGTTACAGGAGTTCTCTAGAAATCTTTTTGCAAAATGAAAACAATTAGATCATACTTGCAAGGTAGCTTAAAAGTTGGCAATAATATATATTAAGCAGCATATGTGCTAAGCATGACTTATTAGATACATTCAGTATTATTTATGTCAGAAAGTGATTATTATAATACTGGCAAAGTAAACAACTGATTCATACATTGAACAAATAATTGAGTAAAAGACAGAACTCAGTTGATCTCTAATTGTATACATAACCTGATTTCTATATAATAATGTATACAAAGCAAAAGAGAAACATTGGCTATAAGTGCTAGCTAATGAAATGTACAACCCAAATGCTTAAAATAAATTGCCTCATCACTACCTCTGCTACTAGTATGGGAAGCTTCCTTGAAAAGCAAAATAGTGATGGGGAAGAACAGAGCGTGAATTTTTTAAATGAGGAAATTGAGATCCAAATTCTTACCCCATTTTATGAAATGTGATAGGAAAAAACTAATATAAAAGTAGAATTTTAAAAGCCAATGTTGAAGCAGTGTAGAAATGGTACAAGACTGAGACTGTTCTATTCCTGCTTACTCCTACACAGGCATTCTTTTTTTTCCCTCCCTTGGGTAACATTGTAATGTAGAAAATGTATATTTGCATTTTCAGAATGTCAGTAATCTTGAACACTAAAATGCATAGTCTTATATGTATAATTTCAAAAAGGAAATTACATTTAAAGAGAACTCATTTAATGTCCCCTTACTTTTTATATGTCAATGCACAGAGATGGAGAAACTAAAAGTCTGCCTATAGAAAACTGGGCTCTATCTATTAGGTATTTTTATATTTAGCACAGGCAAGAATATTAGCATGTGTCTGTATACCCAAGAAAGAAGTAAAATGGGTCAAGCCTTAAAGATATTTTATCAGAACTTTCTCTTTTGTTAACTGTTACATTTTCATAATAATTATGAGTTTTTCTGTGTTAGAATGCCCCTTGATGTCTTGTCATAATTTTGGGTATTATAGGAAATAGTCACAAAATAGAAAAAGGTAGAGTTGATGAATGCAGCTTTGAACTTTGTAATCTGCAAAAAGTACAAGCTTATTGAAAAGAATATTCTGTAAAAACTTTTTGTTATGCAAAATAGTTGGAATTGCCAATGGGTATGTATTTACAGAATTACTTAATACAGTCAAGTGTTTTTATCATTCTCAGTCCTTTTTCAGATGCCGACAGTGTACACAACTCTCTGCTCAGTGGGATTTGGTGGACCAGAGGTTGCAGGGTGGTTAAGACACTGGATCTCACATGGGTGACTCCATGATTCAAGTCCTGGACTCAGCAGCTTAATAAACATGCTAGGCATATGGGCATGTGTGTCCAAAATTCCAACAGGAGAGTGGAGGAGAAGTGTTTGTGATGTGGTGGCTATCCCTTCTGGGGAGTGATTTATCACTTTCTCTCTCTTTGCTTCTCTCTGGCAAGCACACATGCCCTATGGCAAAAATTCAAAGATCACTAAACCGTTGACATAGACCATTGTATTGAATTATATGGGTGGATCAGGTACCTAAAGAAGCAGGTACCAATGTCAGTTTGCTTTTGGATTATGCTGATTGGGCCAACTCGCTTTTAGCTTTGGTATATAAACTATATTGCCTGGTTTCCTTCCTGACCTATGACTTGGATTTAGCCCTGGAAAATCATTCTAACTTTTCCTTTCTTTCATGTACATATAAAGCATGGGGGTAGCTGTGACTAGTAGAACCAATAAAGACTGGTCATTTGTGAAGTTCTACACAACGGATCTGAGGCATGAAACTGATGATAAACACTCTTGTCTAATGTTTCTAATCTAACAGTAAAAATGCAGAATTGCGGTGGACATGTATAACAGAATGCTAGACATAATGTAATATTGAATATTAAATATATGACTTAGATAATAACACATATTTGTGGTTATATTTTAAGGTGACTTAGTTAATTCACAACTTTTTCAAGGTGAAAAAGTCTAGGGGCCAGAAGGTTTAGTAGCACTGAAGGCACTGAACTCCCATATGGTTGACTGTGGTTCAAGTCCTAGACACAAGCTTGAAACTCACATCAGGTGTGTGTGCCCACCTGCCCAAATCCTGAAAGGAGAATGGAGGAAAAGATATTATGGCATGTTCATCCTCCTTAGATATTGATTTCTCACTTTCTCTCTCTCTCTCTCTCTGTTTCTATGTCTCTGGCAAGTGCATGTACACTATAACAAAAATCTCTCACTCTCTCTCAAAGAAAGAAAAAGTGTAATTATACCAGTAATATACCAGGTTCTATTGGTCCAAATTACATTTTTTTCCTACATGGCTGAATGGTAAATGACTACCTCTGGAAAATTATGCTTCTCTTCATTTGAATGTCAATATCATACAGGATTTGAAAGAATGAAAAGACTAATTCTTTTAACAAAAGGATCTGAACTACTGAACAACTGTGCACCTATATGCAATGTCTTACCTTAAGGACAAAAAAGACTTAAAGTCACTGAGATGTTTGTTGAAAAGGAAGTAACAGGAGCTAGAAAATGACATAGTGGTTAAGGCACTGTTCTCCCACACGGTCAACCGTAGTTTGAGTCCCTGATCTGGCATCTTAAAAACCACACTAGGGGCCAGCAGATGGCACAGGAGTTATAATACTGGACTTCCACATGGCCAACCCTTGTTTGAGCCCTGGACCTGGTGGCTTGAAAATCATTCCGGGCACATGTGTGTGTGTGGCCCAACATCCAGGGAGGAGGATGGAGGAAAGGGGATTGTAGCGTGGCCATCCCCCCTGGAGGGGGTGATTCTCACTTTTCCTCTCACTGTCTCTTTCTCCAGTGACCACATGTACCCTATGTCAAGAAAAAAAATAGAAAACAAAAACTGACATGAATTTTAGAGTATAGGAAAAATAAAGTTGATTAATTGAACAGTTAATTTTTTGTTGACATATTCTAAATAAACTGACAATATGTGTGCTCTTTTTCACTTAGTTGATGTCAGTTAGCAGTTCAGCTGCTACCTGAAATATAAATACTTATTTTTTCTGTCTTTAATTCTTCAGATTTACCTTATTCTCAATAAGAAAGTTTCTGTCTAAGAGAGCAGATAGAGGTAAAGGGAGAAGTCATTTCCTAGGAAGATGGCCATGCTGCAATCTTTTCTCCTCCATTCTCTTCTTGGGATTTTGGGCACACATGCACATGTGCCTGGCATGATTTTCAAGCTACCAGGTCTGGGACTTGAATTATGGTGGCTGGGCCCATAAAGTTCACTTTTTTCTTTTCTTTTTTTTTTTGGAGAGGTTTTTGCTATTGTGCGCATGCGCTCACCAGACAGACAGAGAGAGACAGAGAGATAGAAAGCAAGAAATCATCCCCCAGGGGGGATGGCCACACTGCAATCCCTTCTCCTCCATTCTCCTCTCGGGATCTTGGGCACGCACGCACACGCGCCCAGCGTGAGTTTAAGCCACTGGGTCCGGGACGCGAATCGCGTCGACTACGTGGGAGTCCAGTGACATAGCCATTATGCTAACTGCTGGTCCCCATAAAGTTCATTTTTTAAGGTTTATTTATTTCTTGAATGTATGTATGAGAGAGAAATAGACCGTACCCCCCCTCCCCTCCGCCCAACTTGCTGTTGAAGTCAGGATCTACATTCATTTTCAGCCATCCCTGAATCTTGGGCACATGTATGACTGTCACATTGATGGAGGTCTCTGCAACTGAGCCTGGAACCTTCCATATGAGTCAACCTCACAGAGCATTGCGTTTTACTGCTTTGCTACTGACTTGCTACAAGAAACTTTATATTGATTGTTTTTCACTATACAGTAAGTCCAGATTTTGAAAGATCTCTTTCCATCAGTTTTATTCCCTTGGTTTTTGTGCTATTTGATTAAAAAAAAATATGCAATAACCCCTTTCATTGTACGTACATGAAAAGGAAAATTAAACTAGTTTCTTCTGTTCCTAGATGCATTTCTCCATAGCTAATTCAGTAGGTAGGTTTGAACAGAGTTCAAGTGGTTAGACCAACATATTACAACATTTTAAACCAAGTAATATCTTTCAAACACACGCTTTGGCTCTTCACAGGCCTTTATTCATAGATAAAGATTGAGAAAAGCTGTTCTGAACCTAGTATACATGGATAGGGTAAGTTTTGCCAGAGTTGCTGAAGAGAAATTGCCAAAATTTTACTGCTGCTAGTAGCAAACACTGATAGCAAAAAGGAACATAATTCTGAGCCATGTAGGACATTAGAGGTCAAATGGCACACAGACATAAATACAGAACTGTCAAATACATTACTGCACCAAGAAGATATAACTTCTGAATTTGTGTTTATCCCCATCCATTCTACTTAAAACACTCGGAAAATAGTTTCTTCAACTTCTTGTCCTAATTAGCTCAGCCTTCAACAATGAACACAAACATTTTAGAGGTCATTATTATTCTTACCTAGGATTTTACAGCACCCTGACCTATGTGCTATTTAAATTCTGCGGTTTTAATTTCACATCATTATTGCAGCTTTCCAAATGCCACTGACTGTAGATTTCTGCCAAGTAAGGCTTATTATCATCAGGTTGGGGTTATGATGTACTGCAGATAGTAGTTATTCAGTTAAGGCCAAAGCCGTTTATTTCATGTGGGTAGCTTGCAGCACACATTATGTAGGAGAAACTGACTATTGACACAGCTAAAGAAGAAATGAATAAGCACAAAATTCCTTTTAGCATTTCCCTTGCAGTTACTTTCCCAAATTTAGCACTTCTCCATTTATTTCATCATAATAAAAAGAATCATCCTTTCCCTCACAAGGAAGAGTAGTGTAATTGTTGAGAATAATTTTAATTTAGGTTCATGGTCTTCATAAATTTAAGATGTGTTTAATATGCAGGTTTTAAATATAAAAAGCATTCTGAGAAGTTCTGGAACATGTACAAAAAAGTCCACATATCATATTTGCAAAAATAACATCTTGGATTTATTTCCTCTTAGCACTCAATTTCAAGTTTTGTCTCCTGTACCTCCCAGTGAGCTGTTACTGAAAATGAAAATATCTAAACGACAAGCCAACAGAACAAAAGTTCATCTGGATAATTTTTAAAGCTCATCAATTCCTACAGAGTTTGGGCCTGTGAAGAGCCAAAGTGTTTGAAAAACAACTTCCTTGGGTTCAAAACTAATCAGATGGAGAGATGTTTTTAACTCCCCCCCTCAACACATACACACATTTCTTTTATGGTTTGCATAGCTAGGGCTTGTGTCTTCATTGAAAAACCTAGTTTTGTAAAAATAATTACCTCAGCCATTTTCATTATGCTTCTCTTTATTCTTCTCTTCCGGTAATATACTTTTACTAAACTGATTTCCTTTGCACCTCTTCTCTACATTTATGTCAATCAAAAGTCATCGCGGTTACATAAATTCAGTGCCAGTTTCCACACAGCTAACTAGTCACTTATAGCTGTGCCTTGGAGTGACTGAGTGCTCCTCTGAGCTTTTATATAATGGCTTTCTTGTCCTGACAGGTCTCTGCAACCTACTACCAGAGGCAAGTTACAAATCTACTTCTCCCTCTCAAACATACACTCGTATCTAAAAGCATAAGAATCCAGCTACCGAAGTAAATATGGGACCAGTAGGAAATAAATCAGAAAGAAAGGAAGAAAATAGAGTTGACACTGATTTCATGACCATTACAAACATACTTTCTCAGGCTAAGAAAACACCTCACTGTAAGTGCTCATCTAATTGCCCAAATACTGAAATTTGTGGTTATATCTCATTGGACTCTACATAAATTATATTGTCAGAAAGAGAAGCCAGTGGTGCTTAAAGTTGGAAGCTACTAACTAAAATCTGTAAACTTGTATCTTTGCAGCTACACATCTAAAATTTCTATTACATTTGTCATATATGACTTGACTGTCAATCAACTTAAATAGAAGTCAATCCATTTTGAAAAGAAAGAGGAAAAGTGTGGGTCTAACTCATTTGATTGCCAGGCCAAATAGTTCAATCTTCCATTTTCTTTGAAAATGTGACTGACATTTTAATAGACATGAATCACTCACAGGCACAAACTATTTTATTACAAAAAGAAAAAAAGAAAACTGTGGACTTTTTGTGTTTTGCTTTCAGACTAAACTGAACTAGTTATTATTATTTTTTAAAAATCTCAGTACAGTTGTTTTTTTTTTTTGGAGAGGTTTTTTTGCTATAGGGCGCGTGCGCTCGCCAGACAGACAGAGAGAGACAGAGAGATAGAAAGCAAGAAATCACCCCCCAGGGGGGATGGCTACGCCGCAATCCCTTCTCCTCCATTCTCCTCTCGGGATCTTGGACACGCACGCACACGCGCCTGGCGTGAGTTTTAAGCCACTGGGTCCAGGATACGAACCACAGTCGACTACATGGGAGTCCAGCGACCTAGCCATTACGCTAACTGCTGGTCCCTCATTACAGTTTTTTATAAGCATTTTCTACACTGGATTTAATTTGATTGCATGGGATAACCCATAACATTTTCTCTTATTTTTCTTTCATCTCTATCAAAGAGGATAAGTTTATAAATGGTAAAAGCAGAATAAACACTGATGAGGAAACTGAATTTTAGAAGATATAAGGAATTAAATGAGAACTTAAAAGTTCCTATAAATGATTTTTTCCTCCTCCTCAGAATAAATTTATGTCCCAGAATATGCATGTTATTTCCTAAGCCCCTTATTCTTTGAGGAATAATGACAAACAGTAAAGAAAGAAGACTAGAAACATAGACGTTTCCTTGTTGTTCAAAACTGGAAATAGTATAAAGGTAGCTTTAGCAAACATCTGATTATTAAGTAGATGTTTGCAAGAATTAAAAAAAAAAAAGTCAATCACTATAAACTAGGTTGTGTTTACCAAATATCTAAACAAATAAAAATAGATTCCAATCCAATCTCATTTCATCTTTTATGGAGAGGAGAGAGTTGAGAATGTACACTATATCAATTTCATTATCATCATATCAGCAATAAATATTTTTAAACAATTATTTTATTTAACTTTATTTATTTATTTTTTTATTTTGGAGAGGTTTTTGCTATAGGGCGTGTGCGCTCGCCAGACAGACAGAGAGAGACAGAGAGATAGAAAGCAAGAAATCACCCCCCAGGGGGGATGGCCACACCGCAATCCCTTCTCATCCATTCTCCTCTCGGGATCTTGGGCACGCACGCACATGGGCCCGGCGTGAGTTTTAAGCCACCGGGTCCGGGACGTGAACCGCGGTCGACTACGTGGGAGTCCAGCGACATAGCCATTACGCTAACTGCTGGTCCCACTTTATTTATTTTTTTAATTTGACCAGAGAGCGAGAGAGAAAGAGAGAAAGTGAGGAAGTGAGGAAGCAAGCCACCAGTTTTAATATTTGAACCATGGTTAGCCATGTGAGAATCCAGCACCCTTAAACACACGCCTCCTACCAGCCCCTCAGCAGTTAACGTAATGTATCTCAGTAGCCCAAAAGGAAAAACTATGGAAAATTTTAGAATTATTGGATTTTGTGAATGGTTGGATAGCAGATTATTTGAAAGCCGCTGATTCACTGATTTATAAAAATTCAACAATTTCTCCTGATCTATGTCCTAATGTGTTCCAAATTAGTTAAGAATTTTCAATTATTTTACCAGTGACATCAATGAAAATAGTGGGTGGCAAATTTCTATATGAAACAAACCAATGTACAGTGAATGAACAAAGCAAAATCAAATACAAAATGGCTAAATAGAAATTTGTCAAACAGTACTTTTATATTAGCCCTGGTTTTCCCTGATCCGCCATTCATTTCCACATTCAGTTGTTTTGCTATATGCAATGAGAAAGGACCTGTTACACACACACATCAACCCCCTCTGCCCCAGAAATACTATTTAATTTGTATTTGGGTAAGAGTCCTACTTATTACCTTTACATGTTCTTTTTTTTTGTTTGTTTAAATATTATTCATTTGTTTGTTTATGGGCAGTGGTTGGAGGAGAGGTACCCTTGGTAAAGTCAGAACCATGACATGACACTCCCGTCCTCCAGCCTTCCAGTTAGGATCATGGATATACTCAAGTGTGCTTGACATGTGCAGGGTGATCTCGTATCAAATCCTAGAGCCCATGTGCCTCTCACAGCACACAGTAGCACCTTATTGCCCATACCACTGTAGCTGAGCCCATTTTAATTTAAGCATTATAACATGATCATCATTCCTTAGGATCAATTGCATCTTTTCTTTTTTTAAGTACCTGAATCATGTAACTACTGGTTCTAGTACTAGTCACCTGTCCCATATGCACATCATGGTGTTCTCTGTGAGTAAAATAAAACAAACAAATAAACAAAAACAGAGATGGATGTGACTCTCAGAATCACAGGACTAGAAGAGTTGTCTACTGACACTATGATGTGACTAAGCAATGTAAAAGATCACCTATGAGGACCCCCAGCCTGGTTCACTGAGGATCAAGAAGCACATTTTGATCAAGGCTATTTAACATGGAAACAATAACAAATATTGCACATTTTATTACTATTTCCAGTTAATCTTCCTCCTGCCATAAGAAAAATCTACTTTTCATAATTAGCAATAGAAATAATATCAAGAAATAGGGACAAAAGTGTATGCCTCAGAAATATTGATGTAGGTAGGTTTTGGGAGGTGAATCATTTCTTCTCATGGGATCTTAGTATATTTGGACTTAAATCATATACACAGGAGCAAGACAAGGATGCTGACTGACCTAGACTTTAGCATCTTACAAAGAAGTCCAGCCACACTTGGGTCTTTTCTACTATCCATTGTAAGTAAGTCAGGCGAGCACCAAAACTGACAAAGGACACTACATCTCACCTGTGAAAGATGAAGAGAAAAGATTAGGTTGTCAAGAAAGCCAAATGTATTTTTCTATGCAAAAAAGATGTCATGACTTTCCCGACAACCCAATACAGAAGAAGAAATAGGATATCATTGGGTGGCTTTGCCTAATTGAAAGGGCTGAAAGAATGATAATGGTTAAGGGTGAACCAATGCTGGAGATTATAATCTATTTAAAAGTTTATTTATTATTAGAGAGAGAGAGAGGGAGAAAGGTACATATAGCATCCCCAAGAGGATCTTTTTGAAAATTTAGTTTCATTAATTAATTTTTTTATATTCAATCATTGTAAATGAATTTTCACATCATGGATACACTAATAAGTCCTGGCAAGCCTGTGCAGAAAAGGGAACTCTCCTACACTGCTGGTGGGAATGTAAATTAGTAAAGCCAGTATGGGAGAACAATATGGAGGTTTCCCAAAGACCTACAAACAGAACTATCAGATGATCCAGTAATTCCACTCTTGGGTATCTATCTAAAGGATAGAAATATACTCAGCTAGAAAAACACTAGTACATCCATATTTATTGTGGCATTATTCACAATGGCTAAGACCAAGATCTTGATGTTGCAATCTACCACCCAGAACATACTATGGGAGGTCTCTGAACTTAAACAGGCAATTTTCCCATGTAATTCTGCCTCACAGATTGTTGCATTTTATGGCTGTTTCACTGTCCAACCTCTGTCCACAGTAAACTTAGTTACAGAGCTGCCTGTCAAAAGGGCTTTCCTAAGAACCAGCCCTTGGCAAGTGAAACTTACCTGTTTGATTGTTTGATCAAGCTGTTGATTTACATTAAGTGACATAAATAAAGAACAGAACTTGGAACAGTGCCTAACTCTTATAACTGTGGACTATTACTCACTATTTTTGTGTATTCATGGCCAATTCTTGACATCTAAATGTATCAAATATTAATGATTTTATTTAGTTCAACCTCATATATTCAATGTTTCTTTTGTCTGAATCTGTTAATTAGAAGGTATATTTGCTGTTAGAAGGTAAATTTTCTTGTTCCATCCTCAACACTAATACATACAGAGTTATTTAAAATTTAGAGTTTTGGTTACAGTGAGGACCTAAGACACTGTATTATTGCATTTAGGGCATTACCATTGAAAACAGATGCCAACATCCTGAGAGATTTATAAGTCTGCATCCCTTATGCTCCCAAGTTCAGATAAATTTTAAATGAGCAATATCTGAAAGAAACAAGTATCTGCAGTATAGACAAGATAAAACTTGAGGAGATAAAAATGCTGCTTTAAATAACTGAAGAAAAATACATTTCTTTTTTTTTTTTTTAATTATGTGGAAGGTAGAACTGGATGCAGAGGTAGTAACTACTAGAAGATGAACATCAGTGAAATGGAGAACACTCCAGATGCAGAATAGCTGCCTCATTAGCTGACACCTTCTCCCACTCATGTGGAACAACCCTATAGCTCCCACCAACTCACGGAGATGCTGAACAGAAAATCTATGTGGCCACTCTAAATATAGGCTACAAGCCTGTCTCTATGATCTCATACTTGTTTAGATGTTTTTGTCTGTATGGTTCCAAAAAATTGCTCATGCTTATAATTTCGTGACTTTTAGATCTGTGGCAACTTTATCACTGAAGCTTCTAGTCCACCATTTAAATTTTAAGGATAAGACCAAAGAGAGGTTAAGCAAGTTCCTTCAAGTCACAGACAAGTCTGACTGGGCTGGAATTGAAGTCAGATGCCTGCACCCAGAGAATAGTGCCATTTCCTCTGGATCACTTTTTCCCATTTTTTAATTATAAGTAAGAGCCGGCAGATCCTGCTTTTGCAGACTGGGGATTTCAAAGTAGAATTTAAGTATTGTGTTCCTTTTCTTCTTTCAGGCTTTTTTGTCACTCCAGGTTTTCACCTCAAGTTTCATATTTTTTTTCTTCCTATAAACTTATTATCCTGCTACGTGTCATTATCTCTTAAGTGATTCCCTACCTGCTGTGTGTCTGCAGCTGTGCCCCTGTCCTTATTTAGTTCTAAACCAGAATTATAAACAGCACAATGTGCATGGTGTTCAGTCTTTGTAACACATTTCCCAGAATTCCCTTGAGGCTATGATAGTGGCTGAAACCACTAAGCTGGATGAACTCAGAAAGCCAGGCCTTCTCAAAGAGAGGGAAGTATGGAAGTGAATTCAAAATAAATTTCTTTTTTTGTAATTTTTTTCAGTAATTCAGAATTCAAAATGTTCCTATGGTTTTTCTCTCTCTTTGTTTTAAACATTCCTCTACTCAGACACTTAGCTTGAATTAAAAAAAAAAAAAAAGAGAAAGAAAAACATCTGATGCCCACTAGTAGTAATGTCTTTTTTTAAAAAATCCATGTCAAATCCCTGTGAGTCAGCATCAACGTCAAATTAACAAATCCGTTTTGTGAGTTTAAGCGGTTCCTTGTATTTTTCTAATCTGTCAAACCATTTATTATTGCAAAATGTACAATAGAGTTATCATAATGAATTAGGAATTTTTACCTTTGCTTTTTGTTAAGAAAACATGACTATATATAATACCTAGTGAATTCAACCCTTTTGAATCTGAGTAATTAAAATAGTATATATCAACTGTTTTGTTGAGGGAGTTGATATGCATAATGATTTCTGTGAAAATTTACAAGTTCCATATTTAACCTATGAATACAGCTGTGTGAATTTTAAATTTATTATTTTTATTCATTAAATTTATTGTATAAAATGTGGAACCAACCTAATTTATGAAAATACAATAGGGTCGATGTTACTTTTCTAATATTTTCCTAGTCATTGATAATTTTGAAAATTTTAAGAGTATAGGCATTTTAAGTATTTTAGACTTGATACCGTCCTGATAGAGAAAGATGATACCAAGAATTAAGTATTCAGAGTGATGGATAAAGAGAGATAAATAAATCTAGTATTGAGAGATCAAGTGTCTGCAGAAGGAAAAAAATAAGTAGTTCTTCAAAAATGTCTTTTTATACATTTGAGTCTATTAACTAGACTTATCTTATTCCTTAAGAATTACGTTTTAAGGGGACAGCAGGTGGCGTGGTGGTTAAGGGTGCTGGACTGCCACATGGCTGATCATGGTTCACATCCCAGACCTGGCGGCTTGCTTTCTCACTTTCCCTTTCTCTCTCTCTGTCCCTCCCTGGTCAAATGAAAATAAATAAATAAATAAATAAATAAATAAATAAATAAAGTTAAATGAAATAATTCTTTAAAAAATTTAAAAAAAGGATTATGTTTTAAAAGTCAGTGGTCAATTTCAATTTCTCATTTTTAAAATAGCCAGAAAATGCTAGGGCTTTCCTTTCCTTTTTTTTTTTTTTTTTTTTAGGGAGGTTTTTTTTCACTATAGGGCACGTGTGCTTGCCAGACAGAGAGAGACAGAGAGACAGAAAGTGAGAAATCACCCCCCGGGGGGATGGCCATGCCGCAATCCCTTCTCCTCCATTCTCCTGTCGGGATCTTGGGCACGCACGCACACGCGCCCGGCGTGAGTTTTAAGCCACCGGGTCCGGGACGCAAACCGTGGTCGACTACGTGGGAGTCCAGCGACGTAGCCATTATGCTAACTGCTGGTCCCCATAGGGCTTTCCTTTCTGATCACAGGGCAGTGCAGTGGTCCATAAACAGGATCACACAATTTGAAGACTTTTATATTCACTGTCTGTATTAGTCAGTTATTGTGTTGCTAACAGAAATACCTGAGACTGGTTGATTTCTGAAGAGAGAGGTTTATTCAGCTCACAGCTTGCAGGCTCAGGATCCAAGGACCAACTTTGGTGAGGCCACAACACAGATCTTGACCAGAGCGACTGTCCAGAAATGTGGGTCTTCTCTGGTCTCCTTTGCCCTCTTGTAAGCACACCAGAATTCCATAACAGGCTCCCTGCCTAAATGAGCTTATTGCATACAAATGCCCCGCCCTGGGGATTAAGTCATCACGTAACACTTTTATAATACAAACGAGTGGAGTCCCAACACATGGATTTCGGGGGACATCCACAGTATTACACCATCTTTGCTTCTGAAGAAGGCAGATTAGTAGAAAAGCAAATATTCACATACGGTCTGGGCCAGTGTTCCTGGTCACTGTTCCACAGTTTGGGAACAGACTTGGGCAAAAGTGGGATAGGCCTGTGAGTTGTAGAGTAAGTGGTGAAGGGAAATTGGAAAGACAAAATCCAAAAATGAACTTGTCATTAAAACAACAAGGCCTGGGAACCAGCAGTTAGCGTAATGGCTGTGTCGCTGGACTCCCACGTGGTCGACCGCGGTTCGCGTCTCGGACCTGGTGACTTACAACTCACGCCGGGCGCGTGTGCGTGCGTGCCCAAGATCCCGAGAGGAGAATGGAGGAGAAGGGATTGCGGTGTGACCATCCCCCCTGGGGGGTAATTTCTCGCTTTCTGTCTCTATGTCTCTCTCTGTCTGTCTGGCAAGCGCACGCGCCCTATAGCGAAAAACCTCTCCAAAAAAAAAAAAAAAAAAAAAAAAAAAAAAAAAAAAAACAAGGCCTATCTATGAGTTAAACTAAAGGAATGGTCAAAAATAAAATCCTCGGGACCAGCAGTTAGCGTTATGGCTGTGTTGCTGGACTCCCATGTAGTTGAGCATGGTTCGAGTTCTGGACTCAGTGGCTTAAACTAATGCCAGGCGCATGTGAGTGTGTGCCCAAGATCCCGAGAAGAGAATGGAGGAGAAGGGATTGTGGTGTGGCCATCCTCCATGGTCATGCTTACTCAGTTTCTCTCTCTCTCTCTGTCTCCAGCAAGTGCAGACATCCTATGGAAAATTTTTAAAAAATACTGTGAGTCGATTTTCAAAACAAAAATTTTTGACACCAAAATAAACTCATACTTTAATTCCATTTTTGACAACTTTTTGAAGTCCCCTGGCAGAATTTAATTTCAAGACAAAAACACAAACCAAGCTTAAGTAGATTAGATTGATTTGTGAAACAAACTGAGTTTCCTTTGGAACAAGTTACATTTGAGGTACATGTGATATATCTGAATCAAACTGAAAATGAATACTTGAAAATTTGCAACTGAAACTCAGGTGAAAACCTGGATGAGCAGCAGCTTTTGGCTACTAGTAAAAAAATAACTGGATAAATGGTTTTAACAATAGAATAATTATTATAGACTACAATGCTCCAAGGTGGAACACCTACTTTACTTCAGTACCATATCTCTTTTTGATTCTTCTTTACTATTTGTCTCTATTAATGAAAAACCTTTGTCAGTGTCCTCAAGGAGGAAGTCACAGCCCATTGACCATGATGGGGACACATACCCTCACCTACACCAGTTCCTACAAGGAGAATGAAGCAAGTGTGATTGGCTCACATTATGTTGCATCAATAGGGCTGGAATTAAGTCCATTTTTCTGGCCATTTAGCTACTTGGATCAGGGCTAACTCCTTATCAAGTTCAGCTGTGATAGCAAAGAGAAAATACATTAGAGTGGGGAGAAGAGAAGGGACAGATCCTGAGAGGAATACAGTGCATTTTTCAGAAAACGGTTGAAGGCATATAAGGAATAATAGGTGTTTGGAATTAGACAAAACAGTCCACAGAGAAAAAAAAAAGAATAACAGGACACTCATGAGTGAAAATTAAATGAACTGACAACATTTTAAGACATAAATTTAGATGGGGAAGTCAGGCAAATATTTAATTCCTGGGAGAGTATAGTTTAAACAATCCTATAAGTTTTATATTCCAAATACTAAATAATATTAAATATGAATAGGTATTGTTGGGTCATCAAAGCAGTCATGATGCATTTTTCAATAGAAAAACGTTAAAAAATACATCATAACTTTTCCAACAACGCAATATATCTTAGAAGAAAAAATTTTCATGTGAACTATTAAATTGGGCAACTTAAGTATGTAATATCCTTGCAGCTGGAGATATTGATTCTCAGTGAGCTGAGAATGGTGACACTGTCTTAGAGTGAGTGAATTAACAGACTTTTTAAAAAAGAGGTATTTTTGCTATAGTATGTGTGTGCTTGTTGGAGAGACAGAGAGACAGAAAGTGAGAAAATACTCCCCAAGAGGAATAGACACTCTTCAATCTCTTCTCTTCCATCTTCCTCTCAGGATTTTGGGCATACATGCACACACACCCGGCATGAGTTTTAAGCCTCTGGGTCCAGGACTCAATCAGCAGTTAACTATGTGGGAGTCTAGCAACATAACCATTACACCATCTGCTGGTGTCAAACGAATGTATTTTTATATTCACTTAAGATTTAGAAATGTTGATAAAAGATAAGGTACAAAGAGAAAATTAAAGTTCTATAACTAACAGAGGTGAGAACCCAGGCAAGTTGCCTTATAAAAGCCGGGCAAAATTTTCTTCAAAGAAAAACAATGACCAATAGAGTCACATACTGAATATTGTTGATATTTAATAAACCTTGGAAATCGAACAATGATGCAGCAGTAAAACATGATGCTCTGTGAGGCTGATTCACACACTGCCCTGAGTATGCTAGACACAGTTGTGCTCTGCATCCGGGCTGAGTAACGCTGGAGGTGGATAATGGCATCAGGATCTTGTTAGGGGTGCTGTCTTTTTGTATCTCTCTTTCTCTCTTACATTGAATAAATAAATAAACAAAGAAGAAGAGGAAGAAAAAGTTTAACCAGCCTGTTCTCGGTCAGACAACTGAAAGAATGAGAGAAAAAAGGGACAGCATGATGTCTCTAGTCTTCTGTTTCCTTATCTCAATAGGCTGTGTCTTACTCCCATTGAGTTGAATGAGGAGCCAGCCCAAGACTGCTGAACAGCCTCAGTGTCCTTTACAAAAGGGAGCCCCAGGCAGTACGGCTGAAAGCCCTCCATGTCTAAATGTAATTTTTGTAAAAATAAAATAAATGAGAGAACAACTCTTTAAGATACATTTGGTGCAAAACATTAAATAAAGAAATGTAGGAAGATGGTTAAAATGTGACTGCCAATGTTTGGGATAATTCTGCAGGCAAGAAGGATGAAGAATAGATTTGATTAAATGCTAGGAAAGAAGTAGCAGTATTGTTCACTCACTCTAGTTTATACATATGGGAAATACTTGACCATGGTTATGAGTTGAGGGATGGTATTCAACAGAGGTTCAGAACTTGGTTAAAACATACAGTACCGGCCAGGACACTTGAGCCTGCCCTGGCCAGGCCTCTTTGAGTGAGCCTGTGCTCTAGGCCTGGGAGCAACTTTGGGACTTTTGGTACACAAACATATGTGCTGCCCTTCACAGCATGGCTTGATCCTTTTCACTAAGTCATAGCTCCTTAGCTTGCTACCACCTCATCACGAGCTGAACACTGGTCCAAGAGCCAAGCACCTGAAGTTACTCATAGCCGCTCTGACCTGGGAGGCACAGCCCTCCAATAGGAACACATTGAGAATGAAGGGTGAAATTTCCTCTATCAATACTATAAAATCTATTCTAATAAATAGAAAAAAAATTGAATACTGCATCAGATGACTAGGAACCAGCACAGATCTTGAAGAAACTAAGAAAACAAAGTGGTAATTCTTCCCTAGGTGAATGTAATAGCCCCTCACCAATGGTGGTTAGCACAGAGAAATACACAGAAATGTCAGAAAAAGAATTCCAAATATTCATAGTAACAAAACTCAATGAGATGCAAGAAAAAACAGACATTCAGTTCCAGAAAATAAAAAAAAAAAACATCATTTCAGGAAATGAAAGATGAATTTTATAAATAAATACCATAAGAAAGAATCCAGCAGAACTTCTGGAAATGAAGAATACAATACAAGAAATTAAAATCTTTCTAGAAAGCATTAACAGTAGATTAGACCATGCAGAAGAAAGAAGTTATTACTTATTTATTTATTTTTTTTTGAAGAGGTATTTGCTATAGGGCACATGCACTCACCAGATAGACAGAGAAAGAGAGAGAAATCACTCCTTAGAGGGGATGGCCACACCACAATCCCCTCTCCGCCATTCTCCTCTCAGGATCTTGGGCACACATGAAAATGCGCCCGGCATGAGTTTTAAGCCACTGGGCCCGGGACTTGAACCGTGGTCGACTACATGGGAGTCCAGTGACATAGCCAATATACTACCTGCTGGTCCCCAGAAGAAAGAATTTCTGATCTTGAAGACAAAGTCTCAAACATATACCAAATTACCAAAAAGAATAAAAAAAATCAACAACAACAAAAAAATGAGGACAACATATAGAAATTCTAGACAGCATGACATGCCCAAATATCCATATAATGAGTATTCCAGAAGAATCTACTAAAAGCATGGAAAACCCCTTTCATGGGATACTAATTAAAATTTTTCTAAATATAGAGAAACACGGAGAAATTCATACCCAAGAAATTAGAAGGACCCCAAATAGAATAAACAAAAAGATCCCCCTCGCACATCATAGACAGATTGGTAAAAATAAAAACAATATTATAAAAATGGCAAAGGATAATTGGAAAGTTACTTATAAAAGATATCCCACTAGCCTATTGTCAGACCTCTCAACTGAAACAATGCAGGCAAGGAAAGAATGGCAGTATGTATTCAAAACATTAAAAGAAAAACAATTTCAGGACCAGCAGTTGGCCTAAGGCTGTCACTGGACTCCCATGTAGTCAACCGCAGTCTGAGTCCCGGACCTGGTGGCTTAAACTCACGCCGGGCATGTGTGCGTGTGTGCCCACGATTCCGAGAGAAGAATGGAGGAGAAGGGATTGCAGCATGGCCGTCACCCCTGAGGGGTGACTTCTTGCTTTCTGTCTCTCTGTCTCTGTCTTTCCAGTGAGCAAACGCACCCTATAGCAAAAAACTTCTCAAAAAAAAAAAAAAAAAGAAAGAAAGAAAAACAATTTGAACTAAAAATACTATAGGCAGCAAGGCTGTCCTTCAAATGAGAAGAACAAATAAAAGTATTCTTGGATGAAAAGAAACTAAAAGAATTCACCAATACTAGACCAGCTCTGCAGGAAGTACTGATGGGAGTGCTGTATCAGGAAAACTGAAGAAAGACAACAGAAACAGAAAAACAAAATGACTGAGAAAATGGCTAACAAAATGACAAGGATAAATCTGCAAATATCAATAATAACATTGAATGTTAATGCATTAAATTCTCCCATAAAAGACAGACTGGCTGAATGGATACAAAAAACAGAAGCCACCTATATGCTGCTCACAAGAAACACATCTCACTGATAAGGACATACGTAGACTGAAAGTGAAGGGCTGAAAAAAGATATTCCATGGAAAAGGAAATCAAAAAAGGCTGGAGTAGTGATACTGGTATCAGAAAAAAAATATTGTACAGAAAGAGTAGTAGAAATAATGGGAAAGATGGGATCAAGAGCAGTGGTGGAGAGGTTTGCACAAGATAGAAACATTAACACATGCATCTATCCAGGAAGGAAAAACAGGTCAAAGTACAGATGTTTTCATAGTCAGGAAGAAGGGGAATGGATGATTGGATTCTACCTGTTGACCTCAATAACGAACTTAGTTTGATCCTCTATTAATCTGTTAGGGCTGTTGTAACACAGCACCCAAAACTGAGCACTTTATACAACAGAAATTTACTGTCTTGTAGTTCTGAAGAATAGAAACCTGAGAGCTAGGTGTTGGCAGGCCTATATCCCCTCTGAAGGTGTGAGGGAAGGATCTGTTCTAAGCCTCCCCTTAGCTTCTGGTAGTGCCTTAGCTTTTGAAAGCATTAACTCCCACCCTTACAGGGCATTCTCCTTGTGTGCATGTATTTTGCTTTCCATGGCATTCTTTTCATAAGGACATTAATCATACTGGATTAGGGGCTCGGCCTACTCTACTATGACTTCATTTCAGCTAATCACATTTGCAGTGACTCTACTTCCAAATAAGATCATATTTTAAGATATTGGTTTTATAATTTCACCACACGATTTGAGGGAAAATTCTATCTGAAACACATACTGAAAAATAGAAGTAGGGAGTTTGGAACAACAGTTGTGGGAAATAGGAAAAGGAGTTGACTATGTTATTTTTCTTTAGAAGGCTAATACATTAATTGAATGCTATCAATGAATAGGGAAAATCAACTTCTCTCCAAATGTGTCTGCCTTTACTAGATATATAAAATTCAGAAATAACATGAGCATACACAATTATTGCAATAATTTATGAGTTTGTATCTATTATCACATGCACATTTATGTCATTGTACACACAAAGAGAGTCATATCATATAACGAGTCAAGTTAACATGCGAACAGAATAAATTGAAGACTGGTAATGAAGACTTGTAAAGAGCACGTATATGACAAACACTTAAAATACATGATTCAGAGTAAAAATATGTGGAGGTATAAGAAAAAACACAAAAAGCTTGAAATTACGCTGGAACCTTAAAAAATTGTCTCTGACAGGTCTGTAAGAATAAAAGTGCAACATCAGCTGAGATAAAAATAGGTTTGAGCGCGACTGAAGAACATTTGGATTTCAAATATCTAATAAATTGTGGCTGGGAAAAGCTAAAGTACTTCAATGATACTGCATGGTACTAAATATTTAGAGCAACCAGCCCCAATTTCAGGATAACTAATATCACTGAGGGCTGTCCTTACCTTGAAGAGCGATTTCTTTCCAGGTCATGAGTCAATGGCATATCATCTCTAATAAAAATTTTACACAAACAACTTTCTTAGACTTGTCTTGCACTCCATCTCACCTTCAACACAAACCTAGCCTGTGCCTTTATTAGTTGGGTCCTAGCTTCTTGTATTGCTCTGAAGGTTAAATTCAGTAATTCAGACTACAAATTGCCTTATACTTGCGAAGTTTATGTTTCTTTACAAAATATTTTTTCCCAACTTCTTTACCTCCAGTTATCAGCTATCTTATTTTCATCATTTTCTCAGAATCAACTTAATTGTGTAAGTATTTGAGAGCCATTTATCACTTAAAGTTTTATATAATGAGCAAAGTATGAAAATCACTACTAAATATATAAACCTTCCAATAGTCTAGTTCATAAATTTACTTAAATTACAACCATCGACATGTTCAGCAGTGGTTATTCAATTTATATTTCTTGCCTTAATGAATATAGGAAGTAAATATTGACTGATTTTTAATGACTCATCCTTTTATAGCCGTCTTCATAACTTTGATGAGAAGCAAATTGCAAGTGGTATTATACAAGATATGTTAAGGAGTTGTATTCTGTATGCTAGTCACCACCTTTCAGGAGCTCAGTATTTAATAATATACACATTATTGGCTCCGTCTAGTCTGTAGCATGCTAGACTGTAGTGCTGGAAGCCACATGGTGGACAACAGGTTCAGATCTCAGTCTGGTCACCCTAAAACATGCCAGGTTCCCAAGTAAGGGTCCAAGATCCCAATAAGTTAGAAAGGTGCCTGTTTTTTCTCTTGTATGCACATATACATATTCTCTACCATAAAGAAAAGTCATTTTTAAAAACTTAAATATGTACGCTTGAAATATGTGTTCATCACATATATGCATTAAAATTTAATTTTTTAAAAAGGTTTTGCCAGAGGGCACATGCATTTGCTGGAGATGCTGGAGAGAGACAAAAAGACAGACAGAGAGAGAAAGAGAGTGAAGGGAAGCATCCCTTGTTGAACATTGACACACTGCAATCCTTTTTTTCCATTTCTCCCTCCTTTGAGGATTTTTTTTTAAAGAATTATTTTTTTAACTTTATTTATTATTATTATCATTATTATTTTCCAGTTTGATCAAAGAGAGACAGACAGATAGAGAGGAAGTGAGAAAGCAAGCCGCCAGATCCGAGATTTGAACCGTGGTCGGCCATGTGGGAGTCCAGCGCCCTTAACCACCATGCCACTTGCCGGCCCCCCTCCTTTGGGGATTTGCGCACACTCACACATGTGAGCTGCCTGGTTCCAGCCTTGGATTCTGCAATTGTCCATGTGGAATCCAGCCATCTTAACCACCACATGACCAGCTGGCCCATAAATTATTGAACTAAAACACAAACAGAACATGCAGGGCTTTTACTTTTTATTTTGTTTCTTAGTTTTGCTATAGAGCACATGAACTCCCAGGAGAGAGACTAAGACTGAGAAAGAGAAAGTGAGAAGTCATCCCCTGGGGGTATGGACCACTGTAATCACTTTTCCTCCATTCTCCTCTTGGGATTTTAGGCATGCATGCACACAAGCCCTTCATGTTTTTCAAGCCACTGGATCTGGGACTCAAACTACAGAGTCAGCTATGTGAGGTACAGCTGCCTTAACCATCATACCACCTCACCATCTCCAGGTATTTTTCTCTAGAAAGGATAGAATATAAGTATTTTTCAAAGATGAGGGAAAAGGAATAGAACAGGGAAGAAAAAGTTAAGGAGGCTAGTTTTTAATCAATTTGAGTAAAGGGAGATGTCTTTCTTTTCAACTGTACTGTGTTCAACCTCTAATCTTTCTGTCACAACTTAAATTAATTGCATAAATTAGCTGCGAGATCATGCAAAGGGAAAAGAAACAAATGGTACCATCTTCAGAACTGGAGAAGAATTTAGGTTTAGAGAAAGTCAGATTTAAGTTTTGTCAAAAAGGTTCTGTGAAGGAACAAAGTATTGAAGAAAAATATGTTTCATTTTCTAGAGATACAAATATGCAGGAAAGATATTGCGGGCTGGGGGTTTTGAAAATGGGAGGCATTTCCAGAGTAACTTGTGAATGAACAAGTTGATTTAAGGGACAAGTATTTGTTTTTGTCCTGCTTTTTTACTCAATAGTTTCTTTCTTGAGACACTTTCTTTCACCTTTCTGGACACAAGTTTGCTTGTTGGTTTGTGTATAAAAATAGAAAGTGATCTATTATATCTTTTTCATCTATCATTCTATCACTAGGTAACTGTAAAAGTCGGATAAAACAGAGATACAAGGTCCAAAGTTTCATCATGAATTCTACTTTTAATCTATGTTGTCTTATATGCACCATTTCCACTGTAGCCTCTTCTATTTTTGTTCGTTTTGTTTGTTTAATCTAACAGTTGGTAATGGTAGTACTTTTTTTAGTGACTTATGAGGCACAAATGGATAAATACATGTGAGGATGTTAGAACAGGGCCTGGCATATAACAAGGACTTGATCAAAGTAGCTAATGGAGCCTACTGCTGAACTTTGGGGACAAATAACTGAGGCTTGCTGGGAACAGGACTTCTAAAAGGCAACTACACCTGATAGGTTATGTTCCAAGGCCGTTTTTGGCTGGCCATAAGCAGGGTCTCAGGAACCAAAAAGAGCACACAGCTCTTCTTAAAACTGATGGTGCTTATACCTGTGGTGAAATGAAATTCTGTTTAGACAAGCGGTGGGCTTATGTTTACAAAGAAAAACATAACACAGTGACTCCTGGTAGAAAACCAAATAAAACCAGAGTAATCTGGGGAAAGTACTTGTGCCCATGGAGCAGTGGGATGGTTCGAGCCAAATTCCAAAGCAACCTTCCACTAAGGTCATTGGACCAGAATCCATGTGATGCTGTATCCCACAAGGATTTAAAGTAATGAAGAGTAAATGAATAAAAATGGAAAATAAAAATCCATAAAGTCATCTAATGTTAGCTGATTGCGTAATGTAGAAGATTTATCATTCATATATTTTATTCTATTCTCTTGACAGGGAGAATGGAATAAAATATTTACTGTTAAATCTTCATATTTATAGATAATAAATACCTATCATTGAATGGGTAGTGGAAAGATTAAAAAATTAAGGACTGATGGGTTCTCTATTTACTTTTTCACTTAATTCCAGTATAACATTTGGAAAAGGAACAGCATTTATATATTCATATTTATCAGTTACAAAGTGAAAGGACTGGAATAGGCAAGCCTGTTGGGTTGTTTCTATTCTGGATTCTCTTCTGCGCATCAGCAATACGTGAACACAGCAGTGTGAGCACTCCATGGGAAATGATATTCACGTGATCAGGTACATGTTACTCATGCCGAGCACACAAAGAACATGCAAATTCCCCTCATCTGTTTCATCTGAGTGAGGGTGACCTTTCACAGTCTGGTCTGAATTACAAAATCTTTCTGGGCTGCTACAAGTGAATAGATCATATTCTTGTAGCACCAATAAAAGTCATAGTTGCTGTCAACTTGAGAAATTTTGGCTCAGTGCTCATGTTTCTCTTTCCCTGTCATAGGAGAAAGGCAATTCTTCTTATAAGGAGGACAAGATGTACCATGAGAAAATATGAAAAATAACCCATTCCTGGACCCAACCGCACCAGAAGCTATATACTTCAAAAGAAAAATGTGTTTATATTTTTATGTAATTGTTCAATATATGTTTTAATCTTCCCTGAAATATTGTTATTTAAGATAAGGTTGGGCTATACACTATGGAGGATAGCACCCCCCGTTTCTCGCCAAAATATACACTTTACTGCTGGTTCTTTTTTTTTTTTTTTTTTTTTTGGAGAGGTTTTTGCTATAGGGCACGTGCGCTCGCCAGACAGACAGAGAGAGACAGAGAGATAGAAAGCGAGAAATCACCCCCCATAGGGGATGGCCATGCCGCAATCCCTTCTCCTCCATTCTCCTCTAGGGATCTTGGGCACGCACGCACACGTGCCCGGCGTGAGTTTAAGCCACCGGGTCCGGGACTCGAACGGCGGTCAACTACTTGGGAGTCCAGCGACATAGCCATTACGCTAACTGCTGGTCCCCATTTTTTTTTTTAATTCATTTGTCTATAAGAAAAATTTCAACTCACTTCACTCTTTGGAAAAAAGATTTTAAGTATGCCTCTCAGTATATTTATCTAATTGAAAATACCTTATAATATTTACTGAGTTTAAACACTTTAGGTCTATTCTATATCTATAACTATAACTATATATATCTATATATATCTATATATCTATATATATATATACACACACACACACACACATATATACATATATATATATATATATATATACACACACATATATATATATATATATATATATACACATATGAATATATATTCCATGAGAAATGCTGAATGCTGATTTGGAAAAGCCTCAAGGTGTTATTTATCACATAGATTCAGTCAATCTAGAATATGACCATGATGACATGGAAGTCTGATCTCAGAAACTATTCTTCAAAATAATGAGGGTGACATCTGGCTTTTCTTTTCAGCTGTCTCAGTACTATTATGTATATAAGCCGAAAGAGAAAAATGGTGCAACTTGATTGAAGCACAGCCATAAAATTCATATCTTAACAGATGTGTCCTTAAGTTTAAAATAGGAGTAAAAATGTGAATCAACCTCTCTGAAAGTTTGCACAGCTGTTGTTAAGTTTTAAAGGTGGCAGCATCTTGACAGTTCCTAAGAAACAGGCAAAAATAAAGTGTGATGCTGTGATGGCTGTTTTAGACAAGAGTTTTGAAATGTTGATCTTCTTTATTCTTTAATGTGTTTCAGGGGCCAAATAACTATAGATCTAGCCTATATCTCCTTTTTCTGTGTCTTTGTTCCTTTTCACCCTGGTAAGCGTTAAACACTCCCTGTTCATTATTTATGAATCTATACCAACAAAGTTTGGATAGATATGGAAGATATCAGGTAATTGGTCAAGTCTATTCATCCCTGTCATTATAAATTCACACCTGCTCTAACTTTCCATTAACATACATGAAGCACACTCCTTCTTTACTCCTGTAAAGTTTTTTTCCTACTTAGTTTAAAAATCAATGAACTCATCAGTTCTTCAAAAAATTATCACACACAATGTGTGAAAGTCAGGCTCTGGGGCAGTTAAAATATATGCAATCATGTACCTCTCTTAACAATGTTTTAGTCAACAACAGACCACATGTGCAAATGTCAGCACATTAGATAATTGGCCAGACCATATAGCCTGGATTTGTAGTAGGCTGTACCTTCAGACTTGTGTAAGTATACCATATGATGTTTGTACAATGACAAAAATCTCCCGATGATGCATTTCTCAGAGCATGTTCCTCTTCATTAAGTGATATAAGACTAATCAAGAAGGGAGTTGTCCTCTTTAGGGAACTTTAAGACTCACTCCAGTCTTGGGTAAAGAGAATATTTATAATTATGTTTTTTTTTTTTTCTTTTTTTGGAGAGGTTTTTTGCTATAGGGCGTGTGCGCTCGCCAGACAGACAGAGAGAGACAGACAGATAGAAAGTGAGAAATCACCCCTCAGGGGGGATGGCCATGCCGCAATCTCTTCTCCTCCATTCTCCTCTCAGGATCTTGGGCACGCACGCACACGCGCCCAGTGTGAGTTTAAGCCGCCGGGTCCGGGACTCGAACCGCGGTCGACTACGTGGGAGTCCAGCAACATAGCCATTACGCTAACTGCTAGTCCCTATAATTATGGTTTTACCACACTAACATACTATTGTTCAAAACATAGTTTCAGGGTTGGCTCCATGGCCTACTAAGTAAGGGAGATATATCACACTTGTCCAACCACAGTTTGAATCCTGGACCCATGATTTGATGGACATTCCAGGTGTGTACGTGTGTTTGTGTGTGTGTGCCCCAAATCCCAAGGATATGGAGAAATGGAAGAGAAGGAATTGTGGCATAACCATACCCCATTGGAGGTGAGTGGTGTTCCCTCGGTGTCTCTCTCTGGTCAGCGCATATACCCCCTAGCAATTTATTACATAAATATTTAAAAATACTCAGAATGCTTGGATTCAAATTTCTATAGCTTAGTAAAATATTAGTCTTCTTTCTACATAGTAATAATAACAGTGTTTGACTCATTGGGTTGTTATGCTTAGGGAATAGTATTACGACCCTTAAGCTTTGTTTTTGATGAGTGCATCTTCCAGAATGTTGTGGTATGAAGATTAGGTATTAAACTCTTCTGGGTATTAGCTGTTAAATTTAAAAACAACAACAACAACAACACTGACAAAATGCTCGTAATAAAGCTACAGATGGGTAAGATCCTGTGAAAGTAGAAATTACCTGCTGACTGAGCATAGGAATTGTTGGAATTAGGATGAAGGCTGTGAGGTAGAGGGGAGAGTTAAATATGATGGCAGAATAAGAAGTAGCCAGTAATGCAAGTAGAAAACTTTCATTTAGAAAAAGTAAAGTGTCATGAGTTAGAAGCATATTAAGACATAATTTCTCTTGCTTCTGCTCCACACATATCACCACCTACTATTACATTTAGCAGTTGGTTTTCTGTCTCTCTCCCCATCTGGAGTGTAAGCCTTTTTATAAAAGCAACATTATTTATATTCTCTTTATGTCCATTTAGTAGTTGTTCAATAAATAATTTTTTAATAACCTCATGAGAAAATGAAACACCTAAGTGTCTGTACAGGAGACAGGGATAAATTTTACAGAGGACTCTCAGAAGAATGAAAGGTAATCAAATAGAAAAGGAAAATGAGATTATGGGACCAGCCAATGGCATGGTGGTTGGAGCAGCTGGATCACACATAGTCGAACACACGGTTCAAGCCCTAGACCTCTCAGCTTGAAAAATATGCCAGGTGTGCCCAAAATCCCAAGAGGAGAATGGAGAAGAAGGACTTGCAGCATGACCATTACTGCTGGAGAGAGCATTTTCACCATCTCTTTTTCTCAGTGTCTCTCTCTGTCTCTCTCTTGACAGCACATGTGCATTATAGCCAATGTTTTAAACTATGATATAATAGAATAGCTATGAAACCCTAACTCCATTAACTGGACATTTTAGAGAGTCAAACAACAGATCTTAATATTTATCTTCTGTAAGGTTTTATAGTGCAAGAGCCAAATACATATTTAAAGAAAGAAGAAAAAGAAAAATTCAACTGATTATCTATAAGACAAACATACCAGAAAAGTGGAGGAGATTAAGAAGTTGGTCTTAAAATTAAGTCTTACGATTATTTATTAAGTGTATTCTCTGGACCAGCAGCATCAGCATCAGCTCAGAAACAATGAGACCCCATTATTTTTGAGAGAACTCACCCTAGATCTACTAAATCAAAAACTCCAAGGCATAACCCAGAACACTGCTTTCATGGGTTCTCTAGGTGATTCCAATGCTGTGTAAGTTAAGAGCCATACCTTAAGTTGAAATAACTTGAAATTGTGAGGCTTAGCTAGGAAAGAAAATATTAATAGTATTACAATCAGAATAGAAAGAGCTGTTGGACCAGATGAGTGAGCTCTTGATAAAGCTAGTAGACAAACTCCTATCATTCATAGCTGCAATCTGAGGCTAAAAACATTTAGTTTTTCCCTCTTTTTTGTTTGCTTGTTTTATTTATTTATTTATTTATTTATTTGTTGCACAGCTGCCTGATAATATGGACCCAAATTAAGGTAATATTCAATTAATTGTATATGGACATACTCTGCTTTGTTAAAAGATTGAGAAACGTATCCTAAATATATATGAAAACTGTGTTAGAGAGAAGTTGTAGTAGTATTATTAAATTAAAAACCAACTCTACAGGGAAAGGAGGTGAGGGTACCCAATAGATAGGCACACAAAACCCCTTTGAGAGAGAGCTGGACTGGCATATACCAGTAACAGACACATACTCACTTGCCTAAGGTGTGAGAATTATCTGGTACCTTTCCATATCAGTCTTGAACTCTTTTGTTCAACTTCCTATTGTGCCTGGAATTTCACTATTAAAGGCTCATTAGTTGGTTAAAGCCATTTCATATGTGGAAGTCCTAGGTTAAAGTGTAAAGGATTCTAGAAGGAATCTTTCTTTTATTCCTAGTCTTTGTCCCATGCACCCAGCCTCAGTTAGTTTACTTTATCCTATAAAGTAATAGGTAGGTGTTAATCTTGAAGAATGAACCGAAGAACAGGTCTGCTGTGTGTGTTACTTTGTGTGTGACTTTACCTGGGTCTCCACCTCTCCACTTAAAGTAGAAATTACCCTATTAAGAAGAAAGACTATATGAACTTGAACCGTTCAAAGTTATGAGAAAGAGTTGTTACAAAATTACGACAAAAAAATGGAAATTAAAAATTAACCTGAATACCACTAAATGAGGAATTAATGTGAAAGTTGTTGAGGTGGAACATCAAAATTGGGCTGGGAAGGATGTAGTAATATATTTATTGTGTAATTAATTAAGTGTAATTAAATGTGAGCAAGGATGAACATTCATATCAGAAGCTATTGAAAATTTGCATTCAAGGCTGACATTGAATGCAAATTCAGTAAGGTAAGGATAAGATTATTGACAGGATAGCATAGAACAAGAGTAAATTAATGATCTAGTCAAATAAAATCCTTCAGGAGGTCAGCAAGTGGTGTGGTGGTTAAGGCACTGGACTCCCACATGGCCAACCACACTTTCAGTTCCAGACCTGGTTGCTTGAAAATCCCTCAGGGCACATATGTTTGTGTGTCCCAAGTACTGAAAGGAGAATGGAGAAGAGATTGTGTCATGGCCATTCCTCCAAGGAGTGATTTCTCACTTTTCCTCTCTCTGTTTCTCTCTGGTAAGTGCAGGTGCCCTATGGCAAAAACCTAAAAATAAAAATAAAATAATTTTAAAAATCCTTTAGACTGTGTTTTGCTGTGTTTTGTTCCTTTTAAGTGCCTGACCTCCACATATTTTTAATCCTGGTCTTCTAGACACAAAAATCATAAAATTGGTGAGATGTCATTATTAAGCACTTTTCACATGATTTAATGAGAAAACAGTATTTTAGACTAGTTGTATATGGCAATAACATAATTTACAAGTAAGGAGTATACCTAGTATATCATACCCTTAAATTAATTTAGAACTGTAGGTAGTTTCTTTTCATATATGCCATGAACTAAAATAGTGTACCTCTTAAACAAACCACTCACCATTCAAAACATAGCAAAAAATAATAATGAGAAGAGTTTCAAATTTTTATAATTAGCTTTTCAAGTGTAAACACATCAGAGATTGTGCCATCCATTCTTAATTGAAATGTATTTCATTGTTGATTTTTTTCCATTATGTTTAAAGAATTCAGTTTAGAGGTTGTTTTTTCATTATTTTTTTTCTGCTCATTTTAGAAAAACAAAGCAAGATGATTTAATTCATCTAGGATTGGTCATATACAGATGTAGATGATAGATAGATAGATAGATAGATAGATAGATAGAGATAGATAGAGATAGATAGATAGATAGATAGATAGATAGATAGATAGATAGATAGAGATATATATAGACAGAGATGATAGACAGATTTAATTGCCAAAGGGCTTGTGCACTTACAGAAAGAGAGGGGGAGAGATAGTAACTCCCCATGGGGATGTTGTCATATCATGCTCCTTTTTCCTCCATTTCTCCACCCATCAGGATTGTAAGCATGCATGCATACAGACCAGGCATCTTTTTTCAAGTCACCAGGGGTAGGACTTGAAATGCAGTGGGCCATGTGGGATCTGACTCCTAAAGCACAGTGGTTAACCTGGACTTGAACTGTGCTGTTGACCACGTGAGATCTAGCCATCTTAACCACCATGGCACTGGCTGGCCTGGCTAGATATTCTCAAAAGTATGAACTATCTAGTGAACTTTCATTATATGCACATAAAAGTAATAATCAAAATATACACTGCTGATCTGACATTCACAAGTCATAATGTAATAAGAAGAATCTAGTTTCATGCTCATTGTGTTCTTGGAGTGTAAATCACTTTATGCAAATTTACATTTTTATGAAGTAGAATTTCTGAATATTTTTAGCCTTGAGATGGCTTTAAAATGCAATAATCTTTTGGCACCAGAGCTTAACAAGGACAAATATCGTGCGGTGAAACAAAAGGTCAAGTGATTGAGAATATTTAAATACGTTCTTCATCCTTATGCAAAAACAGGCAGTATATTTTTTGTTTTATCTGCTACAAAGTGTAACCTATGAGCTCTGTTAATTTTCTATTGAATTCTATTTTTCCTCTTAAGTATGATTGCAAGATTTCAAGTAGGGCTGCTAATCTTTTATGAGTAAATTTTATCATGAGGGATTCTTTACTAGGAAGATATTTCAGTTAGTGCTAGCACCATATCATTAATAGCAAGTGAAAATACATAAAAGTTGGTGCAGCAGTGGTAGGGCAGGTAGCAGGACACGGCTGTGTGCTACTGGACCTGCCTGAGAGGCCAAGGTCGGATCATGGGTTGACCTGAACACACCAGGCATGCCCATTTGCACACATGATCCTGGTTAGCATGGACGATGCAGGGAGAATTGCAACGTGAGACCCTGTCAAGGGAGCCTCTACTCCTTATGAAATAAACTAACCTTTTAAATTAAAATTATTTCTTTATTTTATTTTATTTGTTATTATTATTATTTTTAAAATTTGACCAAAGAGACAGACAGAGAGAAAGTGAGAGAAGAGGAAAATGAGAAAGCAAGCCAGGGGGTCCGGGACTTGAACCAGTGCTGACCATGTGGGAGTCCAGTGCCGTTAACCACCACACCACCTGCCAGCCCCAATAAATTAACCTTTTTCAAAAAATTATTTTTAAATTATTTTAAAATTAGAACACGAATTTAAACTTGTATGTATTTCCCTTATGGATATTACTTTGCTACTGTGATATTTACAAAATAACTAATACATAGTTTACTAGCATCAATCATTAAAATAATAAAACAAGTGTGAAAAAAGATGTCTTTTAGTACTTCTCTGCTAATCAAGGAAGTCTTCATTTGCTCTTCTAATTTTAACGTAATAGGCTTATAAAGTCACATAATATTACATGGGCCTTTTTCTTTAACCATTGTAACATATAGATGCAAAATGATTTCTAAAGTCTCAAAAAGCTATTTAATACTTAATTTTCATAAAATTAGCTGTACCTCTGCTAATATTCGTTGCTTGATTTATAATGATTATTGATTATGCATTATTATATCTCTGGACTGAAAGGTCCATATGGAAATGCCAAGTATTGGGAACTTGTAAAGGAGAACATGTGCTTTCTGCAATGTCAAAAGTTTGTTTATTAACTTAAATTAATACAAGGCTAGCATTTATTATAATATTCATGTTCAATAACTTCTTGTACGAATTAAATGAGAAAGTTCTATTTTGCGAGGCCAGATATACTTACTGTCACTCACAGAAGTAGATTTTGCAACTTTGCAATTAATGTCTAGAGGGAACATTTATTAGCTGCTTTGCTTTGTAGCAGGAATCAAGAGAGCAAGAAAGTAAAATTGACCTGAACTTGTGGAAGAGTTCAAATGCTAAATCCTGAAATTAATTAGAAGATGTATGACCACCCTTGATCTTGATTCTAATCCAATTCTAATTAAACTTACACCATAAACCAAGAATTCACACACTGGGATAGCATTTCTTTATTTATATAATCATTTTTAGGTACTCTATTTCATGCTCAGACTGAAAATAAGTTCTAATTAGCTGAGCTACTCTCTGAACAATCTCTGTGGTTAGGATGTAAAATAAAAATTGAGCCAGCAAATGGACACAAAACAGAAAACATGCAATGAATGATTTGGGAGGTGGTAGAATTAGACAGAAAATCCTCTGGTAGACACTGTTTTATTCTAAACAGACTTACAGGCCTAGTAGCTTGTTCATATTAGATTATCACAAGGAACGAAATGAAACAAAAAAGAAATATGGATGGTAAGCCTCTCATCCTTGATGTTCAAGTTCCTATATCAAATATCCCGATCGTGCTTTTGTCATCTTCCCAGACTCTTCCATGTGTAGTGCAGGGTATGGAGGCACTAGACCCTTCTAAGCATGCCTTGTGGTTTCCCCACCTCTGTACTTTCCCTTTACCCTTAGGGTCCATGTGAAATGTTGCCTGATTTCTGACATATTCCCTAAACTATCCATTATCATTTGGCCCTGTGAACCATCATAGCACTTTGTACTTGTTCCTTGATAGCCTATTCACAAATAATCTTTCTTTCTTTTTTTTTTTTTTTTTTTTTTTTTTAAGCTGCCTCAGCTTCCCAGATGGGACTACAGGCCATGTACTACGCCCAACTCTCTTTCAATCAGACTCTCGCTACGTTGCCCAGCCCAGTCTCCTTCTACCTCAGCCTGCCCAAGTGACTGGGATTATAGGCACATATCCCTAGGCCTGACTTTAGTTTGGACAGGGAATTGGCCAGGGGCCTCACAAATGGTACTAGGCTGTGGAGAACAACATCTTAGAAGCATGTACCTCCAGGCTGGGTTTAATTTGCCATTTTAATTGGGATACCTCAATGAGCAAAACAAACAAAATGCAGCAAGGTAGTAAACATAGTAAATAAGAAATTATACATCGGGACCAGCAGATGGCATAGTGGCTACATTGCTGGACTTCCACATTGTCAACTGTGGTTTGAGTCCTAGACCTCAGGGCTTAAAAGCTGACATGGTGCATGTGCATACATACCCAAAATCCTGAGATGAGAATGGAGGAGAAAGGATTGAAGCATGGACATCCCACTGGAGGTGATTTCTAGCTTTTTTCTCTCTCTGTCCTTGTCTATCTCACTGGTAAAAACATGTGCCTTATACCAAAAATCTCTTTAATAAAAAAAAAAAGGAAAAAAGAAAAGAAAAAAAAACTATATATCATATTTTAGCAAGAGCAAATAGCTATGAAAAAAATAAGTAAGCAGGGGAGAGTGGAGATTTTGGCAGAAAGGAGAACTGCAAATTTATATCCAATGGTCAATGAATGCCTCTCTGAAAAGTTGACATTTGAGCAAAGTTTTAAAGAACTGTGCATACTGGGAGAGGCACAGTCTGGGTGGAGAGAGTGGTCAAGGAAAATGTCCTGAGGTGGGAACTGGACTAGCAAAAAGCAATTCCAGTGAAGAATAGGTTGAAGTCAAGGAGTCCTCTGGGTCAGATGTAACACAGCTTTGTTGGCCAATGCAAGGACTCTGTTTTTTCTCTAGAAAGTTGGAGCCATTTGAAGGTTTTTGAGCAGAGGAGCACAAAGACCAGACTTAGGTTTCTAAAGCATGACTCTAAATGCTGTTTTTAATAATAGAACAGACTATAGTGGGAATGGATAAACTGGGAGTTTGAGTGGACTGAGTCGTGATAAACAGAGAATGACAACAGAGGCTTGGCCTGAGTAATAGCATTGGAGGTGATAAGAAATGATCAGTTTCTGGAATAAAAACAATAATGATAAGGATAATACAATTTCTTGAAATCGTATGCCTCTTATGAAAGAAAGGGAGGAATCAAAAAACATCCCAAGGTCATCTTGTGTTATAATTACCAAACGTACCTTAATTTTCCTTCCACCACTAAACTATTGAACTAATACACATCCTTACACATAGTCATACACTTGCAGTCCTGTTGAATAATTTAGACTAACTGATAGTCTACACAATATGGTTAATTTCTCTATGGATTGTGGAAATTAAAAATGAAATGAAGGTTAGTGCTAGTTAAAATATTTGAAAGGGCTAAAATCTTTTATTCTAATTTTGAATTAGATGTAATTTTGCTTCAGGCTAGCTGGAAGAGTTCTGTAAGTGACAATTTAAACTTAAATTAATCTCACTTTAAAGCCTTTTTAATAAAGCTTTTCTTTGAAATAGTGAAAAGCCAGTAATATGAAGGCTGTAACATTCCCAGGAATATGTAACTAAAACTATAACTTAATTTGAATTTTATTGTGCCTTTTAATTAAATTCCAGATATTTAAGGACAATTAATATACGTGTATAAGACATATCTATCCAAAAAGTGATGTGAAATGGAAAATTTAGGAGTTTATCTAGATAGTGAAAGCTCTAAATCTTGCTTCTGCGGGGAAAAAAGTGTAAATCAGGCTTGGAATTTTATTAAATATCATTAAATATAAATACTAATTCAGTAGTTACTCAATTCTATATTTGACTTAATACATATTGACATGGGCACATTTTTGAGAAGGATCAAATCCATTTCATGTAGGTTTTGTAACTTTAAAATAGATTTTTTTTGTGTAAAGATTGTATATTTATTTTAACTGAGATCAAATAAAATTAATCAAAAACAGAAAGCTACATTAAATGTGGGTTACATTTGGGAACCAGCAGTTAGCGTAATGGCTATGCCACTGGACTCCCACGTAGTCGATCGCGGTTCATGTCCGGACCCGGTGGCTTAAAACTCACGCTGGGCGCGTGTGTGTGCTTGCCCAAGATCCCGAGAGGAGAATGGAGGAGAAGGGATTGCGGCATGACCATCCCCCCTGGGAGGTGATTTCTCGCCTTCTGTCTCTATGTCTCTCTCTGTCTGTCTGGCGAGCGCACGTGCCCTATAGCGAAAACCTCTCCAAAAAATAAAATAAAATAAAATAAAAAATTGTGGGTTACATTTTATTCTTGGAGAAGCAATTTAATGATAGTATATAAGAAAAATAAAAGTTGTTAAATGTAAAGAACTACAGAAAAACCCTATAATAAATTATTTTTGATTATTTTGAATAACTTTACATTGTGTACAGGTAATCATTACAAATAGATTGACTGCAATTCAGTTTCATCTTATCTCCTAAGGTTTAGAGTCAGGTTGTCTGTATTTTATTATGACTGACTTTTGGTTATTCATGTCTTCCTGAATGGAGATATTTATTTAGAAAATGGCATGACCATTCCAGGAAGAGAATACAGCATGATTTAAATATCAATTGCAACTTAAGAAGAATGATGATAATAATGTTAGTATAGATACGTTTAATCAGAGAAAGTGACAATTTGTAGTAAGACACATAAATTTTAGTTGATATCTCATTCTAGCCACATTAAGGGCATTGACTTTTTAATACCAAGGTAGAAAAAAAATCTTATATATACTGTAGAATTATGTAGACTACAAATGATAGACAGTTCAAACATAAGACCCTGCTATGATATATGTTCATGCTATGATAATTATGAAGACACTTCAAAGATGGCAAGGACATGTAAGTAAATAGATGAGTACAAATAAAAGAAATATTGACTCACACTGAGTAGTTTACCTTTTTTGTTTATAATTCAGCACACTGTGTACTAAGCACCTACTATGTGTCAAGCTGCTCATTAGATGTGGGAGTCTGAAAGGTTGAAGATTGAACACAGCAAACGCAGTAGAAAATACTACATTTGAAATGAAATAAATCTAGAAAGTAACACACACACACATATATAAAACTGGGAAAGAATGGTTTATTATTTAGCATATCTTTATTATTTATACTGATATTTTTTACAGAAATATATCCATAGCAAATGCTTTGTTTCTCACTTTAACACATTCACAATTCATATTCTAATACTTCTGCCTTAATATTAGGAGAAAATACCTTGTAGAAGAACAAGGACCTACACCAAATTACAACACCAATTTCATCAATTTTTCTGCCTTTCTGAATTAAGTGCCAGTCTTTCCAATGTAATATTTCTCTCTTTCATCTTTATTCACTCCTTCTTATCTTTCCAAAAACCTAATAACTAGTTTTACTGTTATAAATATTCAATATTTTCACTACTTTTTTTTTTCCATTTCACAAATATTTAGAGTAACAAAGCTACCTCATCTAAATAGCCCCTTCTTGCTTTATATTTACATCTAAAACTATTATTTCTGAAAGGTATGGTTTTCTTTGAATCTACGTAACTTTAGAATTCTTTTGCTCAATATTATTTCTTTAAAAAAAATGTGTAATGTCAACTTACAGTTGCTAACTTTTCTGTTTTACCACCAAAAACAAAAAGAGTAAAGTGCAACTTCACCCCCGTTAGTGCAATTTTATTTAAAAAGAATTTGAACTCCCCAGATAAGGAAGTAAATATTTATAGAATTTTTTGATTTATTTTTATTAGTCTTTAGGGTTATATTTCCAATTTCTGCAAAGGTCAGTAAAAATGTTTTCTTTCAATTAATTGAAGAAATGAATAAGTTTTGGAGACGGCTGGTCTACCTCTTCGTATGTCCTCAACGCCTGTTTTCTCTGACGTCCCTCTCATCTGTGCTCACCTCTGTTTCTCTTACAGTGGTAACCATGACCACACAGTAGCCAAGTCCAATAATGCTGTCAGTTATGATTATACTGAACGTGCTTCCAATATTTGACAGTCAACCATCCTCTTCTTTAAAAGGTTTTTGTGACACTGCTCTAACCCGGTTTTACTGTTTAGTGACAGCTCTTTTTTATTTCGTCTTCTTTCTTTTCACATAAAACTGGGCATTTACAGTTTCTGACAACAGTTCCTAGCTTGACATACCTCTTCCCTCAGTGTGGTATTTATTCTCAGTTTCAACTCTGACTCTTATGCAATAGATTCTAAAACACATATTTTCGGTCGTAATCTTTTCTACCTTGATTCATAATTCAATACTTAGTTTCTAAAAACATGTTACTAAATGGATGTTAATTAAAATTTCAGACGGAAACTATAAAAAAATGCAAATGTATTCCATCTTTTCTCTTTCAACTCCCTTCCCTACTTACAATATAATATAAACCCTTCTATTTATGTTTGTAAAATAAAATGATATATTATAAAAGTAGCACAGTTTGTATTTTTTAAGGAGTAAAGATGAGCCTTAAAAATTAACTTGATATTTTCTTTTGTTTAATACAATAGAAAATAAAACGTTAACTAAAAAAATATTTAAAATAATATTGCTATAATATTACTTTTAACATGAAAAGTAATTATTACTGATGATTTATTCTTATTGGTCAGTCACAAAGCTCAATTTATCATCTTTATTCAAAATTTCTCACAATTTTCTGTTCTTTTGCTTTACTTTCTACATACTGTACTGGACAATAATTGTTTTTCTTTAAAAGGCATTTAGAATAGCACAGCCTAGAAAGAGTCTGTGAATATTTTCTTTCTGTGCATGCTGATTACATAATTCTTGTTTATAGAAATATTTTAGTTCTCACTCCATCCTGACTCTAAGCTAGAATTTGAAAAATTGAATTACTTTGCAGTTATCATCAGTAACATGGCATCTTTTTCTAGTTTGGCAACCATCTTCAATAGTTGTTTTTCAAGAAATGTGATTTTCATATTCATGTTTTTTGCTTACATATTTTTTAAAGATTTATTTATTTAATTACATTTGTTGTTATTATTTCTAATTTGACCAGAGAGAAAGAGAGAGAGAGAGAGAAAGGGAAAGTGAAAGAGCAAGCTGCCTTGTCCAGGACCTGAACAGTGCTCGGCCATGTGGGAATCCAGTGCCTTTAACCACCACACCACCTGCCAGCCCATGCTTACATATTTTTGATGGTTTAGCATTGCTATATTTAAGGACTTATGCACTATACTTTCTCCATTCTTTTTTTCACCTTTATAGTCTTATTTATGTCTTATTTAAGAAAAAAAGTAATAATGACTATGAAATCTATTTTAACCCACATAAGTTAAATCTACGGAACAGGTTATTTTCATTTCAAAAGATGTAGTATACTTATCCTCAACACAAGCACAATGATTAGCACATAGTGGATACCTAATATAAAATTCTATGTGCATTTACTACTTCCTTCCATTTAAATACTCTCAGTGTTTCTTAGCCTCTGTGCTTTTTCTAAATCCTTTCTTCTCCACAAAGGTGCTTAAGATACTGTAGATATTGTATTATATAATCCTCCCCAAACTTAACTCCATTTTACATATGAAGGGTTAAAGCTTGAAAAACTTAAAGACCGGGACCAGCAGTTGGCATAGTTGACATAATGACTATGTTGCTGGACTCTCATGTAGTCGACCACAGTTCTAGTCCTGGACCCAGTGGCTTATACTCATGCCAGGTTCATATGCGTGCGTGCCCAAGATAATGAGAGGAGAATAGAGGAGAAGGGGATTGCGACATGGCCATCCCTCCTGGGGATGGTTTCTCGCTTTCTGTCTCTCTCTGTCTTTCTGGTGAGTGCATGCGCCCTATAGCAAACAACTCTCAAAAAAAAACACAAAAAACAAAAACAAAAAAAAAAACAAAAACAAAAAACCTTAAAGATCTGATAGTTTAAGGACCACACTGATTCTTATACAGAAACTGTTTTAGAAACATCATGGAAACTCTATCGCTTTTGTCATTGTAGAACCTGAAAATGCTACTTTGGCCATTAGTTTCTGAAAGTGAATTGTAAATCCCATGAATCACACTAATACATGAAGAGAAATGGCAGTCTTGTTAACAACAGCAGCTAGGGACTGGACAGTGGCACAGAACTAATGCAATAATCAGCAAGGCTGACCCATGTGAGAAGGCTTCAGGTTCACATCTGGGGACCTTGCTAAACATTCTGGGTACCAATTTGCCCATGATCTGGGGCTAGCAGAGGCCAGAGGTAGATCATAGCACGAGGACTCTGTTGAAGTGCCTTTCTCTCTCTCTGTTTGTCTGTCCTTCTTGCTCATGGAAGATTTTATATATATAAACACACACATGCATACATACATGCAGTGCTGTAATACTAATGGTGGTAAATAAATACTGGTAATACAGCCACGTAATCAAACTTTACAAACTTTCATCACTAATTAACTATGTGATCTTGGACATGCCACTTGGTATCTTGGGGCATTCGTTTTTTTCTCTTAAATATTGGTGCTGAAATAGGTCAACTTGCAGAGTCTCCTTAAGCTCTGAATATTGTGATTGGCATCATTATAGCCTGAATGGAATAGCTTGCAATTCATTATCTTTTTTACAAAAACAAAAGAACAAATATCTAACTGATTAGATCATTATTTGGCCCTGAGTGAAGAATCAGTTGCTAAGAATAGATTTTATGTGATGAACAATATAATCTTCTTGACAAAATGAGAATCTAAAAGTAAAAATTGATTTGATTTAATATACCCAAACATCTGGATATGTGACTAAAATTTCAGTTTCCATATGGATGTTTGACTTTGTGTGAAAATACCAACTTTATAAGAAATTGAAACTAAATTCATGTCAAAATAATAATCAGGTTTACCTCATCTGAAAAAAAAATTAAATTAGATTAATTTAGCCCTAAAATGAAAGATAACAAATATTTAGAATTTTTTTTTTCTTTATTTGACTATTGCTTAAGAGTTAACTGTATTTTAGTGACCTATTCAGGCATAACATAGAAAGTACTGTCAAAAAGTGATTCTGCCTAAAATGTGTTACCCTCTGATTTTTTAAGTTTAATTTCAACTAATTTGCTAAATACTAGATCATCTACCTTTTCTTTGATTATGACCTTCTCCATTGATAGACTCTAATCTAAAAACAAAATAAAATACATTTGAAATTTAAAAATATCAAAAGTCGCAAAATATCAAATGAGTAAAGACAATCTAGTCAGTACATTTTTTTTATATCGGATACTCTTATATTTTATGAATAAAGAAAAAAATAGTAACCTAGACTTTAATTTCATGTCAGTGATTCTAGATTGGTGGCTAAAGTTTCAGGGGCCTGTAATTTCAGGTTAAAAGTATTGATTACAATGGAAATTTATTTTAAGAACAAACATCAAGGCTTTAAAGTATTTAGCAGAAAGCGTACAGTCTCCTATGGGGGGGAAAGAGGTATAATTAAAAAGCTATCAATAGTCTGGGATTGTCAAAACTACTTTGTCACCTGAAGCACATTCGTTATAATTATCTTTTAGACTTTAAGCTAGATCACCATTAACCTCAGAATAAAAAGGGTTACTATGCTTTCTGGTGTGAAAAATTGTATCATCATGTAAATTAAACCCCATTCGACAGTCAAATTAGATTTGGGAAATGATTGAGTATTAAACCTAGTCATGTATATTATCAAGTGTCACAAAGTATGAGAACAGTAAGGAAGGAGAGGGAGTTTCTCTCTTTTCCAAAGATTTCTGAGATTCCTCTGTGCATAAAATATGACTTTAAGCATACAACAGAGACATAAAATTGAAGCAATAGAAGGAAAACTCAGAGATATTTTTAGCCTTTCCCTAAAGACTTCTTTTCTGCTCTCAGACGGTACAAAATGAGTCAACACTTAAGTAAGCCAGAAATAATATAACAAGTCTGCAAAATTACAGCTACCTATAGCTCGGATCTTCAATCAAGTAATTGTTAAAGCTTCACTAGAAGGAGGCACAAATATGTTCTCAGGTGAACTCACTAATAATTTTAACCTTATTGTCAAAAAAGGAGCCATAATTAAGGCAGCACGGTGCATGAGACAGACAGTAGCCCAATCACACCGTGATGATTAAGTGTATCCCTGAGGTGGTCTCTTACTTGTGGATCAACAAAAATCATGTAGTCTTTCTCTACATAAAAAAAATTGGTGCCTAATGCAAAATAATCAACTATTGTCATTCCTGGAAGATCCTGAGCTGACTACTAGTTGTGAAAATTTATATGCGTTAATATCAGTGACCCTCATCTGGAGACAGAATAGATCCTACAACCACATATGCAATATCATATGAATCTATGGGGAAAGGGGGCCAAGGAAGGTATTCTACTGTGGCTCTTAGTTGTAAATAACATGTATGGCAGAACTTCTCAAATTCGAAATGATCGACATTTGGGGCCAGAACATTTTTGTTTTTCAGGGCTTTCCTGTGCATTGTTCAATGTTTAGCAGCCTGTACTGAACCTCCATTCAGTAGCAACCCCTCCTTCCCAGCCATCACAAATATAAATGTCTTCAGACATTGCTACAATGCACACTAGGAGACAAAATTGCTCCCAGCTGAGAACTACTGGCAAAAGAGACTTGGAAATACTGAACAGCCAACATGATTAAATCTATATCTATACAAAGATATATGCACAACTCTCTCTATATATACCATTATATACATATACACCTATGTATATATCTACAGAATACTTACATAGAATACACATGTCTCTATACACATATGCATATATACATATATGTTGTGTATATGCACAAATATACTATATAAAATGTTTATATAAGCCAATATATGTATATATAAGTATACGTGTTTACAGATTTTATGTACATGTATGTACTCATACATAATGCAAATGCATATATATATATATATATATATATATATATACATTTAAACACATATATAAATCCATATACCATAAAACCATAACATTTGAAACTTAGATAATATTTTTAAACTTTTCTTAAAGAGTGAAGATGCCCATAATGACATTAGGTATATTGGCATATGCTTTAAGATTTCACTGTGGGCTCTCACATGTAGATGCAAAGTTTTACAAAAACAGCACAATTGAGTGAGAATGTTGTATGCAATAAATGCAAAAATGTGAAGGTGTGGCACCTGGTAGAGAGATTGTAAGTTTGTGTGTGGGTGGATACATCATAAGATTAAGATGTCTATAAAGTACCAGTGCAAAATGATGCTCCAGAAGTGGGTAAGAGCCAATCACACTATCCAGTAAATCCTCAGGAGGAGAAAGAGAATAAAAAAAGATCACCTTAGTTTTTCATGGAAACAAAGGTCAACATGTCAGGCTAAAAAGTTTGTTTAACATATTAAGCTCAAATATTACTCTCCAATTTGACTTTGTCATTTAATTTGCTCTTATTTCTATATTTCTGCCATTAAGATAACTTCTCTTTCACAGGCTTTATTTATTGGTGGTGGATATAGTTTATTGAGTGCCATGATACGAGATTCTAATCAACAAATGCTTTTCAAACCAACAAACAAAAAAAGCTGTAACAATTTCTAAAATTTTTCTTTTTTAATGAGTATTCTTTGAAATTAAGAGTAAGAACGGTCTTTAAAATGAGACTACTTCTGGACTAAACATCTCTTAAACCCTATGTGCATTTTTCGCTTGATCTTCAATCCAACAGGGTTCTAGATAGTGTGGCATTTCCAAACAGATGAAGAACAACACGGGTTACAGAATCTTAACATGGAGTTCTTCAATTGGTGCATGGAGGAAGGGAAAACAAACTATATCAAATAGTATATTAAATACCCACTACGTACCAGGAGCTTTACGTATTATATGTGGGGCAGGAGTTTGCTGAATACAAAATGAGATCTGCATAGACCAGGATTGAACATTCACTATTTCTTGCCTCTCCCCACCACCTCTTGAGAGCACTCTGGAAAAAAATTCCATGTAAGATAGAGTCAGACAGACTTGGTAAGAAACTGGTAGCCAGTCACAACTTCTGATTCTCTTTTGGAACAGAAGTTCTTCGAAAACAATTTAAAACTTTTAATAACAGGAATTTTAGGGTACAGGTAACGGAAGCCAGATGTCAGGGAGAGACAAGTCCTCTGGAAGAAAGCAAAATAAAGTCACTCTGCCCAAATATAGTCTCTGGCAAAATGGGCTGTATTTTGTACTTTGATCCATTATTTAGTGAAATCAGAAGAGGATCCAGTGTGAAACTACATTTGAATCCATATTTATACAATCCATCTTGTCTACTGGGATGGAAAAGTCCGAGCCATGAGGCAAAGCAGATCAGTTGTGTCACCAGGGCCCTTCTCTCCAACTTCGCTGAGTCTTCACTGCTGAGAGCTCTGAATAGGAAGAACACTGCACTTCCCTAGAAGTTGGCAGAGGAGTATAGTGAAGCAGGATCCCAAGTCCAAGGTCAACTCTATGCCACCATTTGAGTAACCCTAACAGGGATAGTTATTTGTAGTACTAAACACCCTCCCTTTGCCTTTTAGAAACTTGTGTAGGATAACGGAATGGGAGACAGCAAGTCTTGCTAACAGGCACATCAAAGAAAACGATCTAGTGAATTGTCAGCAAACTGTGTAAATGATCCTGCCAGAGTTTAAGCAACACCAGATTATACAAATATCACTTTATTTCTCCCAGCAGTCTAGTGCTGTAAGGATTATTAGCCCGTTTTTTTTTTTTTTTCTATTCAAAATTTAGTGAGGTTACATAACTCAGATTTGCAAAGCCAATAAGTGATAAAGGTAGAATCATAACTGACAGTGAAGCTATTACATTATTCTGACTCACAACACTCTTGTAATCTATTTATTGAAGAACAAGGTGGCCAAATTGGACTTCAGAATGGATTATGAACAAACAGCAGCAGTTAATTAAAGAGAGTTTTATCTCAATATGTCCCTAACTGGGACATTTTCTTTCATACAAATAAGCATTCAAAACTTAAGTTATAAGCTGTCAGACAAAAAAAAAAAAAAAAAAAAAAAATACAATCTTTCTCTTCTGACCATCTTCAAGTGTGGATAGATACAGTATAATTACAACAAGTTTGTATTTTGTGGCCAAGTCTATTCTATCGGACTTTAAGGTTGCCAAATTATGATGACTATATAAGCAAGCTTTTTTGTTCAGGTCAACATGTCCTCTATACAGATGCCCATTAAACATAGAATTCTTATTTTTATCATCAAGTTGACATAGCTAAATCTTTGCCACTAAATTTTAACAAAAAAATACAATGTTCTTTAAAGTTATATTGTTTATGATCTGATAACTAGCAAAAGCAGTTTCCTGCAAGAGAGAGTTACAACATTTTGTTTCTAATTATAAACTGAACAGAGAACTAATTAGACTTTTGAAAACCCAAAGGAAAGAAGATTCCATAGTTTTTCTCCTAAATTTATAATCATCTGAGTTAAAAAAAAACCTGACCTTAATTTTTTAGGGCCTGATTTCTTGGGTTAACATGTTTCTATTTTTATTAGAGTAGAAAAATCAAATTTGGACACAATGTGTTGTTTTGTTGATGGCCTAAGACAGTTTAGTTTTGGGGTTTTATTGGTTTGCTTTAGTTTGGTTTTTGTTTGAGAAGGATAAGATAGTCACCGAAAAAAAAATCTAGAAAACTCAGGCTTTTAAGCTCCAGCTGTAAAAACTTACATAACTTATTTTTAAATGAATTTTGACAACCTCTTGTAAAGAGATTCTCCACCTCCATTTAGGTTGAGAAGAGAAAATACATTGAAAAATAGCATCTCAAATCCCATGTTTCCCACCTCAGAAGTCAACCAAACGCATCAGTACTATGGGGAGACCAGAAGTCTCCCTGGAATAGCTTACCAATAAACAAAAAATGGTCCAGTCTTTTTATGATTTTAAACTGGAAAATCATTTGAAGAAGCCCTCTTTAGAAACTGTCAAGCAATTATCAAGACTATAATTTAAGTAAACCTTTTAGCTTTCTGCCAATTACTGAATGTCGATGGTGGTTGACTGCCAGAGACTCCAATCTTCTACTGCCTTCAGATTACAGAATCAAAGCTGTGAATGTGTTAAAGGAGAAAGTGCCTCAACTCCTAATACACTTCTAAAAGCTTAAAAATTCAGTGCAAGTCATGGTGATATGAACTGCATGTGAATGCAATTAATTTGTACATGAAGAGAAGATTTTTTTGTGCTATTAGCTTCCTAAGGACCTAATATATAAGAAGCCAATCATTAGTAAGCTTGCCAGAAGTTTGATTTTGATTAACTGTTTACTTCAAATTTCTTTAAGATTTAATGGATGGATCTTATTTTCTAGAATGTTCTGATGAACTCTTCTGTTGCTTATCTGTAATTAGTGTAAAAATTAATGTTATATGGGAAATTTTATTGAATTATAAATGGGATAACAATGATGCAAATAATCCTGGTTTATATGCAACCAAAAATTCAAGAAATGCAAAGATCCAAAAAAAGAAATTACTGATTTTTTTTCTAACCATAGAGAATTTTCTTTATCAATGACTTCATCCAAGTTTTCCTTGATTATTGATGAAAGTAGTTAGAAAGGAAGGTGAAGAGAAAATAAAATTAAAAAAAAAACTTTAAACAATTTTTATTATGAAAATTTCTGCCCAGCTTTCAGAAGTTAATTGCCAGTTTTTCCTGTTCACACAGGTGAGCAAATTCCTTTTTGTTGCAATACTGTGAACAGTCTTTTCATGAGGGGGAAAAAGAAAGAAAGGAAAAGAAGAGCAGATAGCTCATCACAAAATCTCAAAATGTGTTTTCGGGCCTGGTGGTTTGAAATAGGGATACACATTTTGCCAAGTAAGTGTTAAAACTAGGCTGAGAAAGGTAAATAATTACAGAAATAAAGTTAGGCCTCACACATTGAAATGGATTTGAAAAATTCCAAAACAAATTTATTTAACAAACCTCTTTACAAAAAGAAACAAAGACTGTATGTAACACTTCAACCACCATAACGTGATTATGTTGGATTAACATTTATTCATTTTTTTATTCATCATGACATGAATAACATGCTTAGTCGTGAATTATTTACTTGCCTTGCACTACATATCATAAAACCAGGCAGACAGTTCATGTGAAAACCATGGTGACTCCTGCTCTATGAGTATATATCTATACTGTCAATAATATAGAATAACTTAGGACCAGCAGTTAGTGCAATGGCTATGTCACTGGACTCCCACGTAGTCGACTGCGGTTTGAGTCCCGGACCCGGCGGCTTAAACTCACGACGGGCGCATGTGCATGTGTGCCCAAGATTCCGAGAGGAGAATGGAGGAGAAGGGATTGCGGTGTGGCCATCCCCCCGGGGGGTGATTTCTCTCTTTCTTTCTCTCTATGTCTCTCTGTCTATCTGGCGAGTGCACGTGCCCTATAGCAAAAACCTCTCCAAAAAAAGAAAAAAAAGAAAAAGAATAACTTAAACGTATCAACTGGTAATAGGACAAGATCTATAGGCCTTCAGAGAAAACTGTCTGCTATTTAATAATATAGTTTTCTCCTCAAAAATGCCCAGAACGTTCTGAAGCTGTGCTAGTGTCAATTCCCCCAGGGCTTATTCGTTGGTTTCCTATATTATTTGAAAAACACAATTGTATGTTTTATATCCTCTTACAGAATGTGTCTATCTATAGAGAATGTACATTTTTTTAACTTAGTGGTCTGCACTCAATATTAGCTTTCAAATAAGTATGGATTTCAAGGAGCATCTAACTTCCTATAGTTTCAGTTGTTTCACAGAATTTTCTCCTCCTTTACTCTAACCTTGTTACCTTTCTCCTAATGATGAAAGGTCATTTTACATCCCAGTTTCTCTAGTTATAGCATCATAATTCTCCTTAGATCCAGGAATTAAAATTGTAGAGCTATCTTTGATTAATCCTTTTCATCAGTACCCCGTAAGTCTGTAGTCACTTGTTTCTGTTTTGCCATATTTAGTTCAGTTCCACAGCATTTGTCTGTTTTTGGTTTGTAAGTTTCTTCCCATCTGTCTCCAGGCTCTCTGAAGGACATAAATTTTGAATCTTCTCTCCGCCACCTAATATCTATCTGAAACAGAAGCTGTACTAAATGAGCTTTTTAAAATGTATGCCAGAGAAGTGTGTTAATCATTTTGCATTTATTATTTCATGGATTTCCTATAACAATCTAGTGATTGTTGTGCTATCACCCTTGATTACCAGGAGAGAAAACTGAAACTTCACTTAAGATGGAACAAGATACTGCAAGGCAGGGTTTAGGCCAGGCATTTCTGTTTCAGAATACAGACTAAGTTCATAAAATCTCAGATTATTTTCATTAAACCTCTATTTTCTCTTCTCCAAATGAGAATTTAAAGAATGGTAGGTGCCTTCCAAAATGCCATACTCAGAGAATGCACAATAAGCATTCCTTATTCATATCTGACCAGGGTTATGTTGTGTATCTAACTTCTGTTGCACCATAATTGCATTTCATTAGTTTGCCATGGATTTTTCTTTCTTTCTTCTTCTTCTTCTCCTTTTTTTTTTTTTCCCCTTTGTCAGTTAGCCACATTCCTGAAATGCAGTTTCAATCTGTTTCCCTTCAGCTAGTCATTCTTACTCCTCTAAACTGAAATCTTACGCTGATTGTAAGTGGTTGGCCAAAGCGGGCCCAAAGAGGAAATGAATAGGAGATAGGTCATTAGGCATGTTCTGTGGGTCAGGGCTAAGTTTCAACACTTTATTTAAGAATCTAAGTTTCTTTACAAAAGATGCAAATCTGTGAAAAATCTGCCTGTCCACCCTCTAAATGCCACTTAGGAAATTGACGGTAGATTAGTTATCACTAAAGGCTAAGTATTCCTAAATAGCTGTCCAAAGTGTAGTTTACTACTACTCATTCCAGAGTAGAGCAAATAAATCAATATTATGAAGGGTGTTTTAGATAAAACTTTTAAGATCATATCACAAACCCCACTTAGTTCTGGGTTTTTTGTTTGTGTGTGCTTTTTTGTTTGTTTGTTTGTTTTCTTTTGTTGTGTAATTTTTAGAAGGTCTTTGGCAGAAGGCACTTCTACAAGTTGTTCTTAGAAATGGAAGTTTTGAGGTAAAATAATTGGGGATAATGCTACATTGCTGTTTTTACTTTCTTAAGTATTTAGATAATATATATAGGATATTCTGAAAAGAGATTGTTTGACTTCAACATGTTACATTACAAGCTTATTGGAACAGAAAACTATCCATTTTATTTAAAAAAGAAAGAAGTGTATTTAATAACTTTAGCTATTTTTTATTTGACCAAACACCTTCAACAAAATTAATGCTTCTTGGGACACACAGATAACTTTGACAATAATAACAGGAATGTTCCAGATGGATATCTAAGTACCGTGTTTTATGTAAAATAACCCAGTCCTCACAGCAATCTGAGCATACAGGCACACATTTACTATCCCCATTTATTAAGTGCAAAACTGAAGTTCGAAGGGCTAAGTAGTTTGTCAAAGGCCATACACTTAGGCGTTATACTGCATCTCAAATTTGGTAATATTGACTTGTTTAAAATATAATCAAACTGAGATCATAACTTGCAGTCCATTAATATTGCTGTTTAGAAGCAGAACAGGGATTACCTGGCTATGCTCATTATTAATCAGCTGGTTTACTTTTTCCCAGTCATTGTTCTTCAACATTATAGAATACTTTCATGGGTATGTGCATCACCCACATATATGTCAGGTTTCCAGGTGCACAGGGCACATACACTAGCAATCATTATATACTTGGTATTTGATAAATTGCATGAAACAATTTATACTAATACTACATTACCGGTCCTGTATATGGTAAGTTTTGAATAAGATTTTGTAGAATCAGATTGGTTTACACTGCCCCATGGCCAAAGCCTACAGTCTTTCAATGACATGTGACATCTATACAGAAAGGGATAAAACTTATTTGCATTTTTATTACCATAAATACACATGATAGCCTTTGATATGCTCTATAATCACCTGAATCTTTAATAGCGAAAACATTTTTATCCCTAACTTTCAAAAGGAAGGTGTTATAAGGACTTGTGAATTAAAATCTGTAAGCATGTTCACATCCTCATTAGTGAGTACAACAAAAGTACAAAGAGATGATCATTTCTCTAAGTGTCAAGGTAAATTCACACAGATCACACTGTCTCCTGACAAAGAATGTGCTGGAATAACATCTGTTCCTTGCTGCCCATGGCGTCCATCTCTTTCTGTTTGGTGTAGGCATTGTAATGTGAATGCATTATTTGAAAGGATCATATTTGGCTGAAGTTATATGACCAAGTGTAACTTGGTAGCATGGTTGACACTGGCTTTTATTGGACTCAGCTGCTAAGAGAGGTTTCAGAGAATTCCTGCCTGAATGTTATTTCATATTGTGACACGTGTAATTGTACGTGGCGATGCAAATTTTAAAAAGCTGCCAGACCTCAATGAATTATGTGATGTATATATAAATCTCCCATACCAGATAGACTTTAAATTGATGGTTTCACACCAAGCAGTGAAATAAAAGAGCTACCAGCACTTACCCTTACAGTCTAATAGCTGCAAATGAGTATATGAATCATTGGTTTGACGCTGGGGTTCTACCCATTTTTAAAACTGAATGTAGACTAGCATATTTTATCTGTGATAAGATGTTAATTTCAGAGAAAAGAGACTATGTTCTGAGGTATATCTATCTCTCCAAGTTTTGTACCACCAGATTCTGATATTATAATTAATATTATAGCTAATTAGGATTCTTGTCTGTGAAGAAACAAAGATTGATAGATTAATAGATCAATACTGGTTATTTAATGTCCCAAGATAGACTGCTCTGTGAAGCATGACTCATGCCATACATAACTAAATTCTTTAAAAAAAAAATCACCTTAAGGTGGTTCCTATTTTTGACATTTTACTAAAGCATTGGAACATAGAAATTAAGCACATCCAACCTTTGGCTAAGGTTAAGTAATTATTTTCTTTTCTTAGTTCAATTTATGTACTCTTCTCTTTGGTAGACACAGTGAAAGCGTTTCATAGTGATTTTATGGTGCGGCCTCCATTAAAATAAACATGAGCTGCATGGTTAAATTAGAGCATGCTGCTTTGAAAATGTACCCCACTATTTTCAGCATATTAAGCTGTCAGAAACAGAAAAAAATTGGGCTCACATGCCTAATTTGAGAGTTTATTTGAAATGCATTTATGCCCTTTCCTCTGAAGTTAGTATGAAATTTAAGTGGTAGCATCACCTGATTAGGGACACTTCTGCCGTACATGAAACAAATGTACATTTTAGAAATAGTCCTAAAAATGCCAAGGTTGGCATCTAATGGACTTTGTATTTCAAGAAAAAAAAAATCTAAATTTATTTTACCATTTTTGTCTCTGTTCATAACAGCTGCCCTTCACCTTTCTTTAAATTTTCAAGTGCGTATTTGCAAATGGTTCACTGAGTAGCATGCTAACTAATCAATTAACAAATAATTGCTTAGCAGAGATTGTGAAGTAAAGCAATGTGTTAGTCTTCTCTACACTTCACTATCCTTGCTATTTGATGCTCAATAAATATTTACTACTTAGCATTTTTTCTTTTAAATAAATTTAAAAAAATAATTTCTGACAAGCAGGCCACAGCCCTGAGGAACCATAAAGATATGGGGCTGTGCTTAAGCAGACATAACTGCCAGAGACAGCAGAAACAACTAAAATCATAGCCTTTGAGCAAAATCAAATTTAGTTTGAATGGCTAATTTTCTCACTTACTATGTGGGTGATATAAACCTTTTTCTGATTCAGTTTTCACAACATAAAGTAGGAATCATAAAAGAATTACTGTAAAACAGTGTTTTGACAATTAAATGAATTCGTATAAAGTTAGCAATTGAAACTATTTCTGGCAAAACATCAAGTGCTAGGAATGTGTTTTGATGCTGGTTTGCGATCAAAACTGGTTTGGGGTACAGATTCCTGATTTTAATTCTCTTTCCTCATTTATTTGCTTTGTGATATTGGGTATATGATTCTGAAGCATCAAGTTTGATCTATATTCATCCTATTTATAGTGTGATTTCATTACTGTCATGATTTTTTTTATAGTATTTTTTGGAATTTTCAGAAAGCACCATTTTTCTAAATATTGGTAATAATCACTACGGCAGTTCTTCGTGTATGAAATATGAAATAGAATTATGTAGTAAATTATTTAGTCCCACTTTGGTCCAGTGTGGCTCAATGACATGAGACCAAGGAGAGAATTCCTCACTCTCTCAGTAGCTGCTTCACATCAATAGGCACAGTGCAGAGGTGAGAATCACTCTATGACTTGAGGAATAGGCTGGTGGATGGGGCTAGCAGTGTCTTCCCTTCATCAATGCTACCCTGTATTTCATTTTAATTACATGAATTCTCCCTTCATGGGACCATAGTATTATATAAAATAATTTATCTAAGTCTTTGGATTAATCCAATTCATGGTCTTAGTCCTGAAGATAAGTATGTTTGTATGCTTATACTACCACTTTATAATTCTTAAAGGCTATGTAAATGAATTGATGTAAATAAATGTTTACATGGGAAATCCAAAAGTTCATGGCAAAATATAATTAAAGGTAAAGGAATTTGGGTGCAAAAAACCCTTGAAATCTATATGTAGTTATTTTTCATAATATGCACTTTCTAAAAACTTTTTGAAGACCACTTCATACTTCATTCATGAACACACTTGGGGAATTTCTGTAACTTTAAACCAGAATTAGATTAAAGACTGGCTATTTCCATTATTGAGTTAGAGAAATTGATAATAGATCATTGATCTTAAGAAGGTGGTAATTTAAGTGAAATTCAAAAATTTTAAATATTGCTGTTAGTAGAAATGGTGCACATGTGCAAAGCACAAAATTTGTTCTCAGATGATTTATAATTAATATTAAGAGTTCTACATTAAATGAGGAGTTTATTGGTTAAATTTAATGGGAAAAATCTATTCTAATTTCACATAAACTTCTCATCCTATATTTAAAAAAAGAAAAAAAGTTAGTGAAATTAAGTAGAAAGATTTAACATAATTAACAAACTATCCCTTTAATTTTATATGACTTTAGTACTAGAGATGGTATGGGAGGAGGGTGAGTAATGCAGGTGGGAGAGAGGGAATTAAGGGGGGGGGGCAAAACATTTAGTGGACATGAAAATGGAAAATGATCTGTTGACGATAATGTGTATGGTAATGTCTTTCACTGCACTGACATGTAGTGTATTCATGCTGGGAACATTCATTTTGTATGCTGTGGAAATATACAGTGATTAAATGTTAAAAAAAAAAAAGAACAAAAAATTGTAAGCCCCCAAATAAATAAAATAAAATAGAACAAAATAAAATAAAGCCACTTTTATTTTTTAAAGAGAAATTTATGCTATAGGGAGTACGCACTCATCAGAGAGACAGAGAGACAGAGAGAAAGCAAGAAATCGCTCTCCAGAGGGGATGCCACTCTGCAATTCCTTCTCCTCCATTCTCCTCTCAGGATTTTCAGTATGCATGCAAACACACCCAGCGTGAGTTTCAAGCCTCCAGGTCTGGAATTCAAACAGCAAGTCAGTCATGTTTATGCCATCTGCTGGTCTCAGTAAAGTCACTTTTTAAATCTTTATCTACCAAAACCCTTAAATCTAAATAAGCCACTGTGATCTTTTGTAACAAGTAAAAAGTCCCCAAACTTTTGTGATTTACATAATCTATACTGCTCCTAATTGGGAGAAACATAATAATTGCATGAATTATAAAATATTTATAAAAATAATTCCTGGAAACACATGTTCTTTAACAAAGTAACTTTTTGTTCCCTTTGTAATTCTACATTATCTAGAAAACTTAAATTGATGGTAATTTTAGATATATAAAATGTAATATAATAGGATAAAATAGGATTAAAATTTCAGTACTTCCAGAGCACATGACTCCAACCTGAATTTTGTCTGGTAACTATGTAACTCTCACAGACAATGAAAGTTTAATTTGATTTCAAAAAGTACCCATCTGCTAGGCCTCAGACTTCTAAGCCCTTTTGGTTGAGTAGTTGTACCATGGTTACTTCTGGGTGCTGACAAATCTGCAGTGATGCTCCGGGTATCAGCATCTCCAAATCCTACAGGCGATAAACTTGAAGAAACTGACACAATTTTAAAACAGGTTTACCACTTCTCCTCAAGACAGGAAAGTATTTATGAGTCCAGATAACAAGGAGCTGAAAGGTCGCATCCACTTGTGTCTTACCTTTGTCCAAACAATTTGTTAAATGATAAAGGATTTTTCCAGTGCACATACAAAGCCCTAAATAGTGAGCTGCCTCTACTCTTTGAATGGTCCTTTGGAGTGCATCATCTGGCTTATGTTATGTTACTGGATTAGAGGGAAAACATTTAAATACAAGAAATATTTTAAATGGTGAATGAAAATGTTATCCATTGTTTTGCCTGAGAATTTAGGACTGACATGTCATAGAGCTTCTTTGTCGTTGTTAGCTAGACAATCCAGCATTATATCCTGTAGAGATAAGAAAAATACTTGAAAATAAATGTTAGTGACTTCTGCTGTGTGTTTGGCATCTACAATGTCCCAGTTGGTTTTCTCATGATACCTTAGTAACCTCACAACCTTATGAGGTAAAGTATTAACTCCCCTTACTGATATGTACACTGAAGTTCATAGAGGTTTAATGATACTATGGGAGATCGTAGGAGACAGTGTGCAAATGAAATTATTACATGAATTATGAAATCCACAAAGAAGAGTCAGTGCTGATTCATTCATTCACTAAACATTCAGTCACTTTTAGGTCTTAGTCAAAATAGAAAGTAAAGCCTTTTACAGTAGTACTTATTTATAACGTTTTAATGAGTCTAAAATTGTTAGTATTTTATTTCGTTCCACTTTTCCATGAAACTGAAGCTTTTTTAAAGCCCACTATGTATGCATTTTTACAGGATTTCTCAGCAAAATTGCAATGTTTAATTTTAATTTCATTTAATGATCTTTTAAACAGTGAAAGTATTAAATAATTAGAAGGGTTTATATTATATTTTTTAAATTCCACCAATAAAAGCTACAGGTTATTCGTTCCATGCTTAAAAAAGGAATCAAGCTACTACTTTCCAACTGATAGGATTTTTACGGCAAGGAAAATGGAACTAGGGCAACATTGAAAAATATTGCTATTGATGTAAAATCATTATCCTCCAAAATACTTGCATATCAACCCTTAGAGTCCGTAAATATATCACCTAAATAGCAGAGGGAATTAATTGTGGATGGAATCAAGTTAAAATAGCAAGGTCTTCCTGGATTATTCCAGTAGGCCCAATGTAATCACAGTGACCTCTGAAAGTGGAAGAGGGAGGCAGAGTCACAGTCTGCGGGAGACTTGACTAAGGAAGAGGTCAGAGTGGTGCTAAGTGACAAGGGCTCAACAAACCATTCCTGGCTTTGAAGAGGAAGGATACATCCTGCAGGCAGAGGAAAGTTGGCAACTGATGGAAGCTGGAAAAGGCAAAGAAACACATTTTTCTCCAGAGCCTCTGGAAGGAACCAGCACTACAGACACCTTGATTTTTGTCCAAGGGAAACCCATGCCAGACTTCTGACCTAACTATACATAAAGAAAATACATTTGTACTGTATTGTAACACTAAGTTTGGGACAATTATTTAAGGAAATGTTTTTAATATTGATCTTCTCTTTGCATTTATAACATTATTCACTTCAACAATCGCAGAATTCTTTCTTCCAATACCACAAACTGTGTTACAAATCAACACTGGTACTGCTGCTTGTGTAAATTTTTTATAGCTGTGAGAGAAAACTAATATGCTGTCATTATTATATGCATTATTTCATTTAAATTTTCACTGACTCTCAGACCAGGGATTTGAGGAGATTTGCAGATTTCTCCCAAGCTGATCAGTAATTAGCTATGTGATTCTGGTCCAGATGCTTTTGGACCTCAATGCTGTGCATGTACAATAATGGCTTTCCAGATATCAACTTACTTGGAGACAGGCACATGAGAAAGGCACTTGTGTGATGTTAGGACAGTGTAATCTTAGTTCTTGTGCCTGGAGGTTAGTTCTCTAAGTACTAGCATCAAAATAATAAATGTCAGAAGATCTGAAACTATAAAGTAATAGAGGGGTAGGTAAAAGTGATATTACCTCCTTATGAGATAATTATTTGTACTAGACCAGAATATTCTCCTGCAAGTCAATAGAGGGAAGTGTCAAGGTTTTCTTGATGTTCTTGTTAACGTTAATTCTCATTAAAAATTTTCCAACTGTCTTTTCTTTGATCTCTTGAGCTTCCCATTTTCCTCCAGAAACGAATAGATAGATACAAATACACACACACATACACACATACATACATATATTAATGTATATATATTTAAAATAAGATCTAGAAATGTTGTGTGAAAGTATTACGTGATTTCTTCATTCTATAAACTCCTTGTGTTGTCCACAAAGCACAACAGACTTTTATAAATTGCCAGAGGAAGCCATCATTGTGTTCATAAAGAGAAAGGATTTATTTCTTTCAGTTATGGAATTATTTTTATTATGAGATGAATCATTCAGACTATACCTCAGGCCATTCACAAAATTAGCCTGCTGTTGTTAGCTGGCCAATATTGCATTAACATCTCAACTACCTGGAGGGTACTTAGCAAACAACCACAACTCTCTGGAAAATAGATGAAAACATAAAATAGACAAAAATGGCCTCTAAAATACACTCATACATGCTGCTCATGAGGGAAATCATCACAGGCTGTCACTCATAGTTCCACTGAGATTTCTTCCTGAGAAAAGACGACGGAAGAAAATGTGCCTATTTTGGTTCCTGACATATAAAAAGTCACTTCTAGAAATTAAAAACGATAAGGATATTACTAAATGGGTGTACACTGTCAAGTGCATGAAGTTCTCGCTGACAAGAAAGACATGTAAGACAAAGAGTTAAAGAAAGAATATAAACATAAAATTGAAAATTAAAGCAGGGTGGAATCATTAGCTCTGGGACAGTATCATTCTGTATCTCCTAAGTCACCAAAGGCAATAATTCCAATGTAGACACTGACATTTGAAGGTTAACCCTGAGTCATCGAGAAAAAGTTAAATTTTATACAGTTGCTTTTGTTTCAGAAGGCAGAAAATAAATATAAACTGATTTCAGTGAGACCTTCACCTATAGCTCTGGCATTTACTGTGTAACTATATAACGGTCAGACTAATGCCAAAGGCACTTTGTGAACATCATCTCAATGAATCAATGGTTAGAATTTAAAAAAGAAAAATAATAAAATGTATCTTCTTGAGGCCTGTCTGTTGCCTATGAGCTTCATGTTCATGCCAAAGCTGAAAAATGCATTTCCTAGATTCCTTTTCTAAGGTTCCTTGGCATTACTAATGGGAATCAATACCAAGAGAATGGAAGGTGGAAGGGAGGGGGGGGAAGAAAATCTGCTCTAGTGGATTCTGGTAGCACCAGACAACGACGAGCAACAGAAGGTGATCATGGGTCCCAGTGAGCTCCCAGGTGTTAGGAATATCATCAGAGGGAACACCGGCTCCTGGATTCTCATCACGGGCCACCAGGTCTCCAACAGCTGTGAGGTGGTGAGCTCTGTAACTCCAGCACTTCAGCAGCAGATATTGGTTTGCAGCAGTGGAACACTAGCAGATTCCTGGTCTTTGGGTAATTTGTTTCTGTTTAAATTTTACCCCCACTCTTTTTCCTCTTCACTAAATTCTTTCATCTTTTTCAACGTCAATGCAGCTAACTCCCTTGTTTTCATTTTCTTAACCAGACACTAATAGATTTTTAAAAATCAATCAACGTATAATTTTTATTGAAAAGTTAAATTTAATTTGATTGGAAACTTTAGCTATCCAAGCAATGTTAACCAAGTAAAATATACTGTTTTATCTTAGCCTTGGTACCTGCTGAAATTATAATAATAATTTAGGATACTTTAAGCAAAAATTCTTCTTGGCAATTAAAACTGCTTTTAGTTTTCTAGTGCTATAGTGACATGAGTGTGGATTGAAGACATTCGTAGTATGTCCTGGGAGAAAAGAGAAAAGGAACATAACTAAACCATTATGCCAGAATCTTATGGTAACCTTAGAAGTTGGTATCATGAATTAATGGCTTCAGACCTGGGTTGGCCGCATAGTGTATTGCTTAGGTGCTGTGTGTCGGGAGATGGATGTCACATAGTGAACAGCAGTTCAAACCTTGGCCCAGTGTCTTGAAAACATACCAGGTATGTGTGCATGCATGTCCAGGATCTGACTAAAAGAATTGCAGAAAAAAGTAGCATGGCTTGAACATACCTCACAAAGGGGTGCTTGCTTCCTCTCTCTCTCTCCTTTTCTCTGGTGAGTGTACATATATTTTGGTGAAAAAAAATATAGATAGCTTTACCCCAATTAGATCAACATTCATTCTCCAAATCAAGCAGCACGCAGGTTTTCAATGGGCAAATATTTCATGTATGTTATGTATGTGTGTATATCTATATCTACCTATATAGATACATAAAATTTTCTTTAACAAACTGAGACACCGAATCACTGAAATGTTTTTTCCTTCTTTATTTTTTTTCTTTCATCTCACTTTCTTTTATACATTCAATCACATTATTATTTGCTTACAAAATGGATATTTCAACAGGTGAACATTTCTCCCTAGTAGAGTTGATAAAACTACAAAATATCCTCAACAGATAATACCACATTTCTTTGTGCCATTAATGCTTTGCTTCCCTATTTTTCTTCTAAATGTCCTTCCTCAAGTAAAATTTTACTTACGAAGCCACTGTACTCATTTTTCCTAACTAGAAATTTTTTCCCTGGGGTATAAAAAGTCAGGCTGTTCTTATTAATAGAGGTAAGTTGGATCATTAATGAACTGAACTGATGCTTGTATAATTGCTTTCCTCTTCACTGAGTTCTCATCTTTCCCATACACTCAGTCTAGAGTTCCTATTCAAGATATTCCCCATGAGAAGATAAAATCATCCATTTCTGAGAGGCTGCTTCTCTATGTATATGCAACAGGGAGTTTTTCTCAATTTTCCTAAAAAATGATCCCTAAAGATTGTGGTGCATGGAATAAAAAAAAAAAGAAAATAGGGTAAATGTGATCAAGTATTTTTGGAATTATTGAGTTGTTGGAAATTTATGATTTTTTTCTGTTTTTCTAGGCAAAAATTGTCATGACTTTTTCCCTATGACCCAATACTACCAGGTATAGCAAAACAAAAGTAAAATTGAAAACACAAGTTTTGCAATCAGTCAATCTGAGTTTGAATCTTCCCTATGATTCTTCCTAAACATGTGAGTTTAGTCAAGCCAAATAAATTCTCTAAGTATGTTCCCTCAACTGTCAAAGACAGGATTAGAACACTTATAGAAATAGAGGATTAAAGCTGATAAACAAAGACTGTTGAGGGTTGTGTCCCTAATTCAATAAATAAGCAGGGTGACTGTAGATTATAAAGAATATACTTACAAAGCACAGATGTTGACATATGTATGTTGTGTTTCTGTGTGTGTGTGTGTGTGTGTGTGTGTGTGTTAGGCTGAAAATAGCTGAACTTGCTTACATTGAACTCTTTTTGACCTACAAAAATATATGTCTTCTTCCATTAAGGAAATTGTAATATCTTATGAAAGGATTGGCACAGGGCAAAGATTTTTTGCCAATTATTGATAATAACAAGACATTGCATTTCCTATGTTAAGGGCAATCAAAAATATGCTGGACATAAATGTGAGTGGCATAATACATATGGAGGGAATTTAGAAAAGGCCAGATAAATGTCTTTTCTATATTTTTTAAAAATCCTGGTTGTTTGAAACAGGTTATAGAAAAAATGTTTGTGCTATAGCTACACTTAAATTTTACTTTCTTTAGAGAATTATTTATTCATTTAATTTTATTTGTTATTATTATTTTAAAATTTCACCAAAGATATACTGAGAGAGAGAGAGAGAGAGAGAGAGAGATTAGAAAGCAAGCTGCCAGGTCCCAGACTCGAACTGCAGTCAGCTATGTGGGAATCCAGGGCCTTAACCACCACACCACCTACCAGTCCCCACAGCTACATTTACATAATGACCAATATATCTCTAAACAATGTGAGAGTAAAACTTTCCATTGGTAAATAAAGTAAGATAAAATTATTTTCTCCACAGGATTTGAATATAAATAAACAAATGATTTATAGCCTTCATAATAATTTCATAGAACATGTAGAATATTCATTCTGAAAACTAAAACATGAAATGAAACATGTATAGGAACCTATGCATCAAATAGTTAAAGAACCACTGAATCTGGAGATAGTGTTGTAAAGGTAGCTTTGAAAAATTATATTGACTAGCTTGGCTTTAAGTACAATTATACTGATTATATAAAATTATAGTTTACCTTAGTCTAAGATGATGCTGGTATTAAAATAAATTTTTAGTAAAATGCTATAATAATCTAAAAGAATGACAGACAATTCAGTACAACAACCAGCAAGCTACTTACTTTTAAAAATGCTCTCTCTCTCTCTCTCTCTCTCTCTCTCTCTCTCTCTCTCTCACATACAGACACACACACACACACATGTGTGTGCATGTACATCACTCTTAGCTATTAAAACATATACATTAAAATAGTTTTTTATTAGTCAGCTTAATTGTTATTGTCTTAACTATAAACACGCAACTCCTACTACATTGTTTGGAATAGTCTGCCTCTACATGTGTGACTACAATAACGTAACGGTAAAGTGCAACTTGGTAGGTTTAAACACTAAGATGGTTGCTTTCCTTTTTTTTTAAGCATTGTCCATTAATGGGTGGTAAAAGTAAGGAAATTTGCAACAAGTAAGAAAATAGCAAATGAACTTTAATGTTCAGTTTGACCGAGATGACTGCAACAGGGGCCAGCAAATGGCATAGAAAGTGAAGGCACTCCCATATTGTTGACCATGGTTAGAGTCCTGGACCTGGCAGCTTGAAAATCACCCAGGCACAGTGTGCAGATCAGGTTACTGGCCTGCTTGGCCCCAGTGTCTAGGGATGGTGGTTGAGTTCTCTTGGGTAACGGGTATGGCAGCAAGGAGTTGCTCAGTGATGACAAGCTGAAGGAGCAAAGGTCTGTGTGTGTGCCCAAAATCCCAAGATGAGAATGAAGGAGAAGGTATTGCAGCATGGCCATCACTCCTTGGGCATGATCTCTTACTTTCCCTCCAACTGTCTCTCTCTCCAGCAGCACATGCTCCTTACAACAAAAACCTAAAAATTAAAAAAAAAAAAAGAAAAGAAACAAAGAAAGAGAAAGAAACAGATGACTGCATGACTGCTACAGATTTAAAAAATCACTACCACCTAGCTTATTTCTGATATACAGAATATTCCATGCATGATTAATTTTTTAAAGTATATTTTAAAGTCTAGGATATGGGCCAGCAGGTGGTGATCAGGGTAAGGTACTGGATCCCACGTGAAGGACTCTGTAGTTGGAGTCCAGGGCCCTATAGCTTGAAAATCATGCCAGACATGCATGCATGTGTGCCCAAAATCCCAGGAGGAGACTGGAAGAGAAAAGATTGCAATGTGTTCATCCTCCCCAGGGAGGAGGGGCATTTCTCTCTTTCCTTATTTTTTTTTCTCTCTCACTCTCTCTCCACTTCTTTCTCATGAGCACACTCCCTATAGCAAAAACTTTAAAAAAATCTTAGATATTGTTTAGTTTATAAAAAATTAACACTCTTTCACAATATTTTAATTTCTGGTCAATTTGTTATCTTAAGTTACTTTTTACAAGCAGACTGTAAGTTTAGTTTACATTACAATAAGCCTTATAAAGCTTTCTAATTGCTGAAATGCATCCAGCAAATTTTGTTTCACTTGAGTTGGTATAAGATTGTCTGGTGGTATTGATATTTCAGGATAAAACTTAAAAACATGTTGAAATTAAAATCTTTAGTGCTGAGAAATACTGGATAATAATTTTTAAAGAATCATAGAATTACAGTGTCAGCTTATAATCAATGTATTGAATTCCATATGTAAATCTAAAGAATGACTTCTGTTCTATAAATTGATTATTTCCATGGTATAGCAACTAAAAGTAATGTAACTGCTGGATGGAGACCAAATAATTTAAAAGAATGTGAGATACAAAACTAACACATAATTATATTTCAAAATAATTTTTCCCCAAATCCGTAACTTAGTGATTTCATTATAATTTATTTGAAGGGTGACACTTGAATTCCTTCTTTTCCTGATATCAAATTATTATTATTATTGTCTTAGTTTGCTATAGGGTATGTGAACTCACAGGAGAGAGACAGAGAGGGAGAGAAACAGAGTAAATGAGAAAACAACCTGCAGTCAGGGATGATTGTGCCACCATCCCCTCTTCTCCACTTTTCTCTTAATATCCTGGGCATGTATGCACATGCACCTGGCATACCTCTCAAGTAGCTGGCCGGAGACTCGAACCATGACATTGACCATGTGGAATCCAGCTGCCTCAACCACCACTCACCTGGCTGGCTCTCAAATTATTTTGTAATCCTAACTTTTCAAGTCATCAGAGCAGAAAAACACAGAACTTATTATTTCTGAAAAAAAAAAACTAAATAAATATCTTCTATGAAAATTATTACTACATGTAAATTACTTATTATATGGCAATGGCAGTAAAACTGATAAAAATAAAAACTAGGTAATCTGTTATTTTGCTGCCATTTTTAAAACCAAATACAGAGAATATGCAGGAGGTTTTTCAAAAGAGTAAGGGGAATGTAAGATGCTCAATTATAATGTAGTAGAGAAACAGATTATGCAAACTATTAATATAAAAACTTATATTAAAAAATTAAATTGAGGGACCAGCAGTTAGCATAATGGCTATGTCGCTGGACTCCCACATAGTCAACCATGGTTCAAGTCCTGGACCCGGTGGCTTAAACTCACACCAGGTGCGTGTGCGTGCATTCCCAAGATCCCAAGAAGAGAATGGAGGAGAAGGGATTGCGGCGTGGCCATCCCCCATGGCGGGTGATTTCTCACTTTCTGTCTCTCTGTCTCTGTCTGTCTGTCTGGCGAGCGCACACTCCCCGTAGCAAAAACCTCTCAAAAAATAAATAAATAAATTGATGATACAGGTATCATCAAAATGTAATGATTACTAATGGGTGAAATTATTTTATTTTTTTAAGAGAGATTTTTCACTGTGAGGAGCATGCGCTTGCCAAAAAGAGAGATAGAGAGACAGAAAGTGAAAAATCATCCCCAGGGGGGATGGCCACTTCACAGTCCCTTCTCCTCCATTCTCCTCTTGGGATCTTGGGCACGCAGGCACACATACCCATCATGAGTTTAAGTTGCCAGGTCTGGGACTGGAATCAATCAGCTATGTGGGAGTCCAGCAATGTAACCGTTACACTATCTGCTGGTCTCCAAAAGATTTACTTACTTAATTTGTATTTGTTATTATTATCTATCTTTAATTTGACCAGAGGGAGACAGAGAGAGAGAGACAAAGTTTGAAAGCAGGCCACCAAGTCCAGGGCTCGAACCACACTCAACCTGCTGGCCCCAACTAATGGGTGAAATATTCTTAACACAGGATTCTAAGTAGAAATATTTATATACTAGGAACTTATTTATATTTGGTAATTATAAAGCTGTTATATCAATATCAATTTGAGAACATGACATAAAGAGAACAGACTACAAAGAAATGAAGAGAATCTCAGAACGTAAGAGAGCTCTCTTGTGATTGAGTTTAGAGGATATTTCGTGTTAATATAGTTTGGTGAAATTATGATTATAATCAGGGAGAACTGAGCTGTTATAACCAGGCGGCATACACTGAGGAATGTCATTGCATATGCTATGAGATCTACAGAAAACTTAAGTGAAAATCTTCCTGGAGATAAAGGAGGACACTTTTAAAGTGAAGACATTATACTGGGCCTGCCCTATAGCACAGTGGTTAAAGGAGCTGGATTCTTCATGGCTGACCACAGTTTGAATTCCATCTGAAATGGCTTGGAAAACATGCTAGGCATATGGGTGAGCCTGCCCAAAGTCCCAATAGGGTGGAGAAATGGAAGAGGAGAGGCTTCTGTGGATCCAACTCCTGTTGGGGGAATCTCTCTCTTTTTTTTTTTTTTTTTTTTTTTTTTTTTTTGAGAGGTTCTTGCTATAGGGCACGTGCGCTCACCAGACAGAGAGAAACATAGAGACAGAAAGCGAGAAATCACCCCCCAGGGGGGATGGTCACGCCGCAATCCCATCTCCTCCTTTCTCCTCTCAGGATCTTGGTCATGCACGCATACGCACCTGGCGTGAGTTTTAAGCCACCGGGTCCGGGATACGAACCGTGGTCGACTACGTGGGAGTCCAGCGACATAGCCATTACGGTAACTGCTGGTTCCCAAGGGGAATCTCTCTCTTGATCTTTCTCTAGTGAGTGTACTTGCCCTCTGGAAATGGAAAAAAAAAAAGCAACAAAAAGAGAAAATTCAGACCATGAGAAGTGATTCACCAAGGCAGAATGGAAAACCGTGCAAAATGGAAATATAACCAAGGCCAGTTAAGTACACCAAAAATTAGAACTACTTTGACTATTTCTATAAACTCCAATAACATTACTGAGTAATGCACATGAAGCTTAATAAATGTTACTCATAAATAAGGTAAAAAAATAAGCTCTTATTTTTATAATATGTAGATTTTAACATTTTATGAATGAAACGTCTCTGCTAAATACAAGTTGCCAATTACTGCTTTGATCTATTCCACCATCAGGATCTTCAGTGATTTTTATGGTATAAGCAAAACGCACATGCAATCAGTAATTCACTAAAAAGCAGAACAAAACATTTTACTTAGAGTCAGTTTATTTTCTGTCGTTTTTTAAAAATCACATTATATTTTAAAAGACTCTATTGACCTTTCTCTGTAACAGCAAGATTTGGTAGAAATAATCTTTTCTTTATATATCACATTAAATATAAGACTCTATTTTGTCTATGAGCAAGAAAGACAGAGAAAGGGAGAGAGAGAGAGAGATGGCAACCCCAACAGCTTTCATGCTGCAATCCACCCCAAGCCTCAGTGATCCCCAGATCGCAGGCACATGCCTTTTTTACTGCTGCACCATCGTCACTTGAGTAATTTTATTTTAATGAGAGGGTCTGTGAATTGATTTCCAATATAGGTTATTGATTATACATCCTTAAGGGTTTTGTTTTTGTATTTTTTTTTTTTTTGGTACAGAAATACTTGATTAATAACATTTATCTGCTATACCCTGGGACAGAAAAATCAGCAAAACAGTAATAAAGCAATCAAAACTATTAATAATTCTGTGCATAGACCACTTACATAACCTGCATATGTGACTAAGAAGTTATTGCTTTCCAAGCAAATTATTTTTCTTATTGAGATTAGAAGAGTCTAAAAGAAAGACAGTACATTTATTTTGCCTAAAAATAACAATAGTGCTAATCACAGACTAAAAGTGAAATAAGAAATTTCATGCATAAATTAAATAACACATCGAATTCAGAAAAAAAGAAAAATTATAGTTATTCTAATTTTTTTCAAAGCTTCATAAAATTGTAGGGAAAATAAATCTCATGTAAAGCATCATTGGATTAGTGTTAGGTTTATTAAAAAATGAAGAACTCCCACTTCATTTTCTTAAAAAAATGAAGAACTGGCTTAACTACCAAACCCTAAACTCTACAGACACAAAGAGAGTCAATGAAAAAAAAAAAAAAAAAAAAGAAAGAAAGAAAAGAAAATAAAAAATGAGCTTAAGTCAGCTTTATACTGGTTTTCTGTAAGGTTAATTAATCGTTGCTAATTGCACCATGCAACAGCCAGAGACAGAAGCATTGTCAGAAAGAATGCAGTGGGAAGGAAAGGAGATAAAGAAAAAGCATTTGTGGAATTGAACCTTCAAAGTTACTTTCTATCTCGCTGTGCTTAAGATGCACAAAAGGTAACACAACATTAGGAGAAGCACACATCTTAAAACAAGATGCAATTTAGTATCTTTTAAAAACATAGTAATTACATACATATCAATTCAGCCAAGTGAAAACTTGGCATTTCTTTATTTGATCAGCTTAATAGTCAAATTCTATAATTCAGTCTCTCAAATTCATTCTGAGCATAATAGACCAAAAATACATTATCATTTAATTCTAATAGATTTTTTCATGTTGAAGATAGGGTAATAATAAGAATAATATATATAAAAGCTAATTATGTGCTTGTCATTATTCTAAGAGAGCTTTACCTCATAAAGAAATAAATTCTGTTATTCCCATTTTTTTTAGGGAGAGAAGCAAAGACATGAAGAATTAAATACTTACGCAGCATCAAGGATAATACTTAGGGAATACAGATTTCAACCACTACATCAGGCTGTACAGAAACTTTACTTCATGTATCTCAGCAATGGATATTAGAGGGCTGGCAGGTGGCGTGGTGGTTGAGGTACTAGACTTCCATATGGCCAACTGTGGTTCAAATTTCAGACCTGGTGGCTTACTTTCTTACTTTCTTTCTCTCTTTCTCTGTCTTGCTCTGATCAATTAAAAATTAATAATAATTAATAAATAAAATAAATAATTCTTTGGAAAGAAAAACAGATATTAGAAGAAGTGTCTTGTGTTTTCATGAAGATCACCTATAACTTTGAGGAACTGGTACTAGAGTTCCACTTTAGCCAAAGTAGTCATTCAGGACAATTTTGGAAAAGAAGATTCAGAAAAAAAAGTTACTTTTACAATCCACATTTATTTACACATTCATAATTTTAAAAATTATGATGGTCTAAAAAGTACCACTCTATACCATTTATAAATATTCATAAATCTTATGAGATAAAGTAAATAACATTTTATTTACAATCTTCTAAAATGATATATATCAGGAGTAAACATTTATGACTATATCAAATTTCCTATAAATATTTGATAGTGATAATTACAAAATTGAGAAATATGGGATTTATCTAAAACAACCTATCTAGTCTTCTGAATTGGTTAACTATTCTTATCACTAGTAGAGACTCTTGAAACATATTTTAGATTAGATAGTAAAATGACAATTCAACCTATATTTGCATTTCTCATTTCTGAAGAATACCCAAGTACTTCCAAGTTATTTGTGTTTATATCAAATGTAAAGAAACCAAAATCAACCTTTTAAAAATGTTTTTACTTTTGTAAATTGTACATAGCATAAAATGTATCACTTTGCTACTTTTAAGTATACAATTCAGTGGAATTAAGTATACTCATACTGTACAAATATCACCACTACTTATCTCAATAAAGTTTTTATAACATCTATTTTTGAAAGTGACAATATGTACTAAGAATTTAGTCTTTGGGTAATTATTTCAAAATTTTAGATATAAACATTTATTTTAATCTCCTTGAGGAATTAGCCCAAATTATTTCATCTACACAAACCCCATAATGTACTAATATTCTTGATACAGGGTCATTTATCCTATATCACACAAGAAATATCTACTTAGAGTTTTTCTATTTTTATAATTATAAAATGTTCCTGGAATTTCACATCAAAGCTATATTTGTTTCAATTCAGAAAAAGCAATTCTAATTTGTTAGAGTTGCAAATCATTTTGTGGAGTCCCTGAAGTGAAACATGTTCTGTACATAGAATAATAAGTTCCATACTTCTGACAATTCTAAACTCTGCCTTAGTGGCATCTACCTGTACAGCTAAAAGATATTGATAGTATATAACGACTTAGATGATAATGACAGAACAACAAAATGTTATAGGATACATTTTCATTGCATTTTCAACTATCTGATCTGCTGTATCCTAAAGAAAAAAAGAAAAAAATTCTTATACTGGGAAAAATTATGTTTTATAGCTTATTTTTAAAAAGAGCTAACATCAACTCTAATTGGCCAGGAATGATAAACACAAATGATACCTAAAACAACAAAGGAAAAAAAATGTCAATCCTTTATCTACTTTCTCCTTTGAAAAGAATTTGACATTTTCATTATGGTTTCTTGAAACTACTGTTATAAAGTAATTTGAAGCAAAGTTGTTGAAGTCATATTACTGTTGCTAAACCAGAATACAAAATTGTGACACTCTTTGATAGGTATGTCCTGGCACAAAATTGCTAAGTTTTTCATCTCCATTTCATCTTTGAAGTGAAAATACATTATTTGCCAATATTCATATTGCCCAAACTCAAACTCTTAACAGAATTTACTACTTATCTAAACAGTAAGCTTAGAAGGCCATATAAAAGTCATTTAGCCATATACTATCTTGGTCTTTTTAACAAGGAGCACTTTATTTCTCCATTATAGCCTAGATTGGCAATAGCATTAGCTCACATTTGAATATATACCTGGATTTAGAGTAGAATTGTATTTATTGTTTTTTTGTTTGTTTGTTTGTTTTTTGTGGACGTATAGGTTGAAATTAGAATGCTCATTCACATTTAAATGGATCATTTATGTTAGTAGTAAATTTTTCAAATATTTTCCCAAAGAGAATCTGGCACCAGTTCTCAGCAAAACATCAATACTTGATACATGTCTAGGGACAATCAGGAAACTCTTTTTAGTACATTTTTGTACCCTATGTGATAAAGTCAGTTTGTTTATACCTCAACATGTGGACTGCGTTATGTTTATGGCCAGTATTCCCCCAACAGTGTATTTATAAATCCACAAATTAAATACAAACCTCTGATTTCTTGGATAGAATGTATACTAGAGTGAATTCTTAGATGAACATAAAGACGCTTTAAAAATGATACTCCCTTGAGATCGTGCTTTAAGACCTACATTTTTATCAATAACAACACCTTAATAAAAGCCTTAAAAGAAAACATAGCCATAGCAAAATACACCAGGTAGGCATATTATGAAAGGGGATACAGCTTTCTACAAACCTGATAGTGACACAGGGAAGATGTAATTAAAAGGTCGTTTTGTTGAGGTAGTTGATAACAATTTCTTTCTTAGACATATCCTCTTCATATATTTATATCGAGTCAGAATTACAATAGTCATTTCCAAACATAATATCATTAACCTTTATTTCTTAAGCTGGTCTGTTTCAACTCTTGCTTCTGACAGAATGTCACCTCACCTGTCATCAAGTACTCTCAAACCCATGTTATTTATTTATTTTTTATCCTTTCCCAGCTTTTTCTCTATGCTATTGTTGGTTGCATATCTACCAGTAATATTTAGTTCAAAACAACTCAGCTGTCACTCTTTCAGCTAGCCTTTTTTTTTTTTTTTTTTTTTTTTTTTGCCTACCCCTCCTCTATCACTGCAGCAGTCTTGGCTAACTGGGCTGATGCATCTCCTTTTTCTTGTTTTTGTCACATTGTGTGTGTTTCATAGTTGCTTCCTTATCCCTACTCCCTATATCTGGCGATAAATGCGAACAAGTATTTTTCAGGTTTTTATGGTTTTCTTTCACTTTTAAAAAATGTAATATGTTTAAAATAAAAGCCCCTTGGGAAGATTATTTCATTATAATATTTATAAAAGTAGCTATTTCTTCTTTTTTGACACTAAGGTGCCAAATTTGAAAATACACAGTGGCTATCTAGAATATATTGCGTTATGACCATTTTATTTTTTAAATAGGACATAGGGGCTCCATAGTTTTACAATTCAATTGTTATGTTTTCAAATGAAATCTAAGAAAAGAGAGATGGAATGTGCAGTATTTTTATCCTGATAACAGTCAGATTAGACAATGTATTTGGGATAAAAACAGTAGTGACAAAAGGAAAAGAATATCAAATGTCAAAGTATGGGAATTTGTAGTGAAGACAAGTGAAACACAGAGAAGGGCCTTGGGCATCCAAAAAACAGCATGAGGGGCCAGAAGGTGGTGTAGTGGTTAACACTCTAGACTCCCATGTGGCCAACTACAGTTCGAGTCCCAGACACAACAAATTAAAACTCACACTTGGTTCATGGGCATGAGTGCCCAAAATCCCAAGAGGAGAAAGGAGAAGGGATTGCTGTGTGACTGTGTCCCTTGTGTGTGGGAGGGTGATTTCTTGCTTTCTGTTTCCCTCTCTGTTTCTCTAGTGAGCACACACACCCTACAGCAAAAACCTCTCAAAAACAAAAACAAAACAGCACGAGGAGGATGAGGTATGTGCACACCTGAATATGAGTGTGTGCGTAACAGAGAAAAGGGAAAGGAGGTATTGAGTAGAACATTTCCTGTAAGGAAACTATTTCCCCATTTTTTTCAATGAGGTCAATTTTTTTTTCTACTCCTCTGTTATTTGGGCTGTATCATGCCTCAAGCACTATCTCAATCAAAAATATCTCCCACAGTTGCCCTGTGATTTAAAAGACCTCTACATTTGACTGCTGCAGAAACTCATTGTCTTTTGTATTCTGTATTCTAGAACACCACTTAGTATTTTCATTTTTTCTCCTTAAACTGGCTACATTCTTTTTTCTTAAATGTGAATGAAATTAGTCACAACATCAGCTCCCTCAACATATAATCTTGCAGAAATGTGGCAGAAATGCAAATGAAATGTAAAGCTTGTTTAGCATAAAAAGTAGATGCTCCTTTTCAAATACTGTATTGTTCTAAATATAAACTTTATTGTTCAAACACCTTCTCAGACTAAGTTTTGAAGTCACGTGTCTTACCCATAGAATTGACTTTATTCCCATGCAAACAGGATTCTGTTGTGTGAATAACTAAGGTGAGAGACTGTATAGGTTCTGATGATTGTTCAAGCAATTTAATGCTAATCCAAGGTTAAAGAACAAGTGTTTTTGTTTCCTTAGATATAAATACATAACACTGATTTTTTCTTTAAGATCATAATAGCAGAGTTCTTCACAGAGATAAAGCAAAATTAGTTGTGATTTTAGTGTTCAAATATAATTAGAAATAAACATACCTCACAGTGGGCAGTGGCACTTGCACCGATAGACTTCACGTTGTCTGAAGTCACTCTAAAAATATAACTGGAAGACATCCTCCTTAAAGGAAATGAAAAAACAAAGGCAAATTCCTGTCTCTAATGCTGTGATTTTCTCATGAAGCAGCAAACTCTGTATTATGCATTTGTTGTAGTTCCATATAAAACTGTATAATACATTTTCCAAACTATTTTTTGGCAACAAATAAAGTGTTCTTTGGTGATTTTCCCCCCTAATTATTGTAGATCTCCAAATAATTTGCCTCATAAGTTTAGATTTCAATCAGTCATTAGCCCAATAGGGCTTCATAAATTTCCTCCACCTATCCGCCTATGGAAAATTGTACTGACTGAAAAATATCTATAATCTATGTATAAGTGTGGAGGGAAGAGGGAAATTTCCTATTTATGGAAATCCTAGTTGGGTTAAAAAAAAAATTTTTGAAGGCAATAACACAAAATAGAACATTAGCTGATCAGTAATAGTCTAACATAAGTATTTCTGGTAGTTGGACAGGCTGAGGAGATTGGTCATAGTGTCATTCAAGGACTCAGAAGGATGAATGGTCTGACATTTTTAAATACGTTGACTATCAGGATCTTCCTGCAAGAGGGTTCTACTTCTAGCAAGCAGATGGGAGAATGGGGAAAAGAGAGTGAAGACAATCACGTTGACCTAAAGGAGACAGGAACCACTTACAAACCTGGAAATATAGACTGAATATGCACTTCCCAGCATTAATTGCATCAGCAAATAATAGTGAAACTCTTTGAGGGTGAGAAGCAGGTGGCACAATGGCAAGGCATTTTCCCTACATGGTAAGGTCCCTAGTTCATATCCCAGAAATTCTCTATGCACACTAGGAATACACACATATACCCACGATCTATTCTGGCTGAGACTGGGAGTGGACCACAATGCAAACATGCTGTGCCTGTCTCTGTCTCTCTCTCATGAAATAAATAAATAAATAAATAAGCTTTACAAATATTTGACTGACAGCCTTATTTGAATAAATTTATACAATCCTTTGGAAAATCAGGATAATTCATTGGCAATGCTAGTTATTCAACTAGATAATATATGCAGATATTATTAAATGTTGCAACAGCCTTTTACGATATCTTCAGGCTTCCATACTTGGTCTCCCCACTGTTTTTTTTTTTTTTTAAGTTTTATTTATTTGTTTGTTTATTTATTTATTTATTTATTTTGTGTGATGTGTGTGTGTAGCAGAAGATGTTATTTGAAAAATAGAATCAGTTTATTTAATCCCCTGCTTATAATCCAAATTGATCTTGTCTATAGGATCAAATGCAAATTACTAATTGAGGCTATATGGGATTGATTATCTGGGCTCTATTTAACTCTTTTGTGTGTTGTTCTTTCTTTCTCTCCCTTATTCCCAATATATATATATATATTTTTTTTTTTTTTGGAGAGGTTTTTGCTATAGGGCACGTGCGCTCGCCAGACAGACAGAGAGAGACATAGAGATAGAAAGCGAGAAATCACCCCCAGGGGGAATGGTCATGCCGCAATCCCTTCTCCTCCATTCTCCTCTCTGGATCTTGTGCACGCACACACACGCGCCCGGCATGAGTTTTAAGCCACCGGGTCTGGGACGCGAACTGCAGTCGACTACGTGGGAGTCCAGCGACAGCCATTACGCTAACTGCTGGTTCCCTTATTCCCAATATTTTAACTACACTTCTTTCTGACCTAGACCCAGTTCAGGTAATATGCACTTTGTGTCTTCTGTCTTAACTTCTCTTCCTATAGTTCTTCATATGTTAACCTTCTCATCATTCAGGTTGCAGCTCCAATGTCCAGTCCTCAGAGATCCATACTGATGATCCATAGTCTAAAGGAGCAAACAAGTAGCCACTTCATGCTTTGACCTTGCCTGATTCTCTTCCTCGCACCCATTAGTCTTATGATACATGGTACCATATTTTATAATTGATCTGGACTTCAAAAAGTCTACTCTGACCTTTTATTTTACAAATGAGGAAACTAAAACTATTATTTACTTGCCTAAGGTCTTATAGCTACTAAGAACCAAGAAGTCATTAAATATTTCCAATATTTATTTTATAAAACAATTTAAAGAGGTCCAGCTCCGTAGCTGAGTGGTTAAGGGAGCCAGACACCACATTGCTACAACTGCTGTTTGAATCCTGGTCCCCAACAGCTTGAAAATCACACTGGATATATGAGTGTGTGCACTCAAAATCTGACAGGGTGGAGAAATGAAGGGGTGTTGTGCTGTGATCATGCCTATTGACGGGTGCTTTTTTCCCCCTCTCAGTCTCTCTGACTTTCTCTGGTGAGTGTATGTGCCCTCCGACAACTAAAAGAAAGCACACAGAGAATGTAAGATGTTAACGATAACCCCTTATCTGCCTGAATGCACTGCTATTTCTTTTTCAGAGAGATCTGTTACTTCTTCACATATAGTAGGTTGGATGTAGCTTTTAAATAAATACCTAGTTGAGAGAACAGTGAAATGTAAAAGTGAACACAGTCTACAGCTATACTGCCCAATACAGCAGACTCTACTAATATGAGGCCATTTCAATTTAAGTTAATAAACTTAAGTGGTAATATTTTAGTCTCATGAGCCTGATTCAGGTTCTCAATGGTCACAAGTGGCAAGTGACTGTCATATTGGACAATGCAGGGAAACATTTCAATCACTCAGAAAGTTCTATCTGATAGGGGTAGGCTTGTCTTTTTTATACTCTCATCTGGTTTGTGATCCTTAGTTCTATATTTCATTATTACCTCCCCCCCAATAATTTACTCTTAGCATCATCTTTCCTGCTTCTCCACTGATTGTAAAAGGGAGATATTTTCTTTTCTTTCTCTCTCTCTCTCTTTTTTTTCCCCACCATAGAGTGTATGTGCTTGCCAGAAAGAGAAGAGAGAGAGAGGGGAAGTGAGAAATCACCCTCCCAAGTGGTTGGGGGGACAGCTATGCTGCAATCCCTTCTCCTCCATTCCCCTCTCAGGATTTGAGGCATGCACACATATGCACCTGGCGTGATTTTCAAGCTACTGGGTCTGCAACTCTAACCACAATTGGCCATGTGGGAATTCAGCACCTTAACCACCACACCACCTGCTGGTCCTGGGAGGAAGATTTTTTTCAACAAAGCAGTTGAGGAAAAGCAAGGAGAGGCATAATTGCAATTCACTATGAATTTCTATGAAAGGAAGTACTCATAATTTGTACTTATTTAACTTCTAATTTGTTGAAAATTGGTAATTTTTTAATGTTGTTATATAAAAATCGGACTGTAAGAACTTAAACTCACAGTTATGTGAAATCTTTCCAGGACATTATATTGCATTAAAGAGCTGCAGAATAAGCTTTGTAGCTCTGTATGCAGTGGGAAGGAACTATTCATGCTATTCCCTTTGCCTTTGTCCAAGTTGCCTGGTGCCAGGGACACATTACCCATTTACTACCTGTTTCCAAGGCAATGAGTATCACTCCTTGACCACTCTAGGGTATTGATAGTAACTCAAGAATAAGCAGCCCAGTTTCTGTAGCTAAGGCTCTGTAAATAAATGATGCTCTTGTTCTCTCACTCGTACTAGAGAAAGGATAATTTAGGATATTTGGTGATTTGGACTATTGCTTAAATTATACAAGGTGACCTCAAATATAAAGAGGTTTTGTTTATCATTCTTGTGAAAAATACATTAATGAGGTCATAAGGGAGAACATAGATGACAGAGTAAAAACCAATTACAAGAAATGGAGAGTCATGTCAAAATTAATATTCTTCTGATAATGGGCATGATGATCACTGTCATTTTCTAAGCTGGGATGTGCATGGCTTGCACTCCAGATGCATTTTTTCTGATCCAATTTGGATAAGCAGTTCTGAGGCAGTGTCTGAACTATAGCATTATTATCCCAATAGCTAGGCTGTGCCCAGGCAGGCAAAATGATTCAAATGGCATATTCCCTGCTTTGTCATTCAAATACAAATGAATATTGTGTTTCTCAATGTGTAATTTAAGGGTAACATTGAGTAATGGAGGGGAAATATTCAAGATGGCGAGAGAACGAAAAAGGAGACAGAATATGAATATGAACACAAGTAAAAGAGAAGGGAGCAAGAGTGCTTGTCCTGGGTGGCAGAAATTTGAGAAAAGACATGATAAGGTTCTTTACATGTCTGTGAGTCTTTCATGAAACTGTGATTCTACTCAGCCTATGTCATTTCGAACACCTAAATGTAACAAATAGATGGAAATTGCATGGAGGTTGTTTTTTCCATCAATGGAAGTGTTAAATGGTTGGTGGTATCTTCTTCTTACACTGGTCTTTGTTCAAACAGAATTAAATTCCCACTTACTAAGAAATTTTGAAGTATTAATTTCTTGGGGGGGGTGGCTTTCTCAGGAATTTATATTTCTTTGCTTCCTTCAAATATGAGAACTCAAATTAATCACCAGTTAGGATCTGATAGATAATTTTTGGCACTATTTAAAGAAACTTAAATACCTAGGTAGAATTGATTACTGAGACCTAATTTTATTTATTTCCTATTACTTCATTAGGAATAGACTGATGAGTAAGTACTTCGTAGGACTAATTATTTCTGTATAACATCATGGGACTCCTAGGCCCTCTCTCGTGATTTCAAGTCTCAAAAAATTGAGTTCCTTGGTTTTTTCAGAATGATTGGTTATTTTAATCTCCATCTAGTTAAAATAACTGATAATTTTATGATTTATCAGGAAAAAAAATCCTTTTGCTCAATTTTCTATTCTCATCAGTTCTTCTAATGTCAGAAAAAAATGACTCATACACACACAAACACATATGTGTGCATATACACATTCCCAGAACAAAATAAAACAAAACAAAAAAGCAGTGAATGATTCTGCAACAAATAAGCTTGTATTGATGAAAAATAATGATGTTGCGTTGTCAATGACAAGATAGTTTTATAATTTCACCCATTTACATTCCACACAGTCCCCCATCACATGGGGTATTTCCAGATGTATGTGAAATTGATTGCCTTTATTGATTTCTCTGAAGGCTTTCAGGACACCTCCGGTTAACTTGACCTCCATTTTCATAACTTGAATACAATTTTGTTTTAAAAGCACACTGGGAGACAAAACATTTTTAATCATCTACAATTATTTATCCCAATTAAATCTCTTCTTTTTTAATCAAAGAAATATGTTTACTCTTTAGAAAAAGCTGTTAAACTGAGTTCTTTGTTCTACACCATATCTCCTTACTTAGGATATTCAGAAAAGTATGAATTTCCTAAGTGTTACATAAAAGATTTTTCTCCAAAATGCTATTTTAATGCAAATGAAATTCACAGATTGCTTAGTTCTCCTTGTACATTCCAATATATGTTTCACAAAATTGATGAACAAAATCACAGTGGATTTTTTAGTAATTTGCAATGGTCCCTGATGACCCAATTAATAATAGAAGTTCTTTTTTACAGAAATGTAATTTTAGAAAAGATGAGGAAATAAGTCCATTTAAGCACTATCCATATTACAACTGTAAATTTTTCTCCTGTTAATACTGAAAAGAATCAACTGATGTGCGAATAAATAACTTGATATAGAATAATAATATTTCAAACCCTCATTTAAAATATTGTTAGAGTTATTCACATATTTTAAATACAAGATGTGCATTGTTTTTCAAAATATCACAGTATGAAATATGTATAGTGCATACATAATTCTCTTACATAATGTAGTTTATTGTGACGTTGCATTAAGAATATCAGGAATAGGGACAGTAGGTGGCGGAAAGAGTAAGGCGGCTAGATCCCACATGGCTGACTTTGCAGTTCAAGTCTCCACTTGGTGGCTTAAAAACCAAAGCAGATGCATGTACATGATGCCTAAAATCCTAGAGGAGAATGGAGAAAGGGTTATATTTGTAGGGGTAATTTCTCCTTTCCCTCTCCCTCTCTCTCTTTGGCAAGTGCATGTGCTCTATAGCAAAAACTTAACAACCAAAAAAAGAAAAGGAATAATAAATCTTTTTATTTTTTTCTGAGAGGTTTTTTTTGCTATAGGGCGCGTGCACTTGCCAGAGAGACAGAGAGACAGAAGCGAGAAATCACCCCCCAGGGGTGATGGCCATGCCACAATCCCTTCTCCTTTATTTTCCTCTCAGGATCTTGGGCACGCATGCACATGTGCCTGGCATGAGTTTAAGCCACTGGGTCTGGGACTCGAACCATGGTCGACTACATGGGAGTCCAGGAACATAGCCATTATGCTAACTGCTGGTCCCAGGAATAATAAATCTTTTCAGTTAGATTTGTATGAACCATAGACAGAATAGAAGCAACACATTCCGATGTGACACTGAGTTTGAAAAAGACTATTCTTCATAGTATTATACAACATTCTAGATCTTATGATATATTGTTGGTATATTGGTATATGGTATATATGGTATATTGGTATATTGTTCTTCCTTGTTTTTCTTATGGACAGTTAAATTAGCTATTTTTTGAAACCTATTAGTATATGAAAAAGCAAGATGTTCATGTTGGTTTTTTAACCAATGTCTCAATAAATTAACAATAAAACATCAAAAGATATATATATATCAGCAACAATTTAAAATATAATAATTATATTTGAAAGATAGGAGTCATTTTCAATGTTATAATTTTACATTCTGGAGTACAGGCTTGATAGATTTAAATGACTATCATAGCTTATTGGATGCTTTTGTTAGGATAGAAATATGATTAGAAAATTTCCAGTATAATCACTTTCTCTCCATGAGTATAAAAATTAATATTTAAAAGTTATTTATTTATAAGTATATTAAATTAATTAAGGAAATAATATTCTCAAAAACAATGTCTCTTTACTGCCAGACCACTTGTTGGCTCTGTCTAGACATCAGGTAACACTAAAATAATTCATTAAAAATATTCCAACCTTCAAAATATGTTTCAAAAAATGATATTATCTCAGAGGGATTTCATTTATTATGGACAGCATGCTTTATTTTAAATTGTCTCTGCCCATTTTATCTCATGTTCATTGTCTTCAAAGCATAACAATTGTCATGACATTTTAAGGTTCTTAGTTTGCAAATTCCCTGAAACATTTTCACAAACACTTCTCTGTGCCATTACCCTCTAATGTCACTGCAGATGAGTCCCCGTCATGCAGATGGCTCTCAGTTCTTTCAGGCATGACAAGGATAGCAGGAAGAACTTCTAGACAGGACTTCCACTCTGTATCTGGTCAAAGAATAGGAAAAAGGATAATGGTGAATAAAAGAAAATCACTGCCTTATCTAATGCATGTGTCCAATACAAAGGGTCTTTAAAAATTTTATAGAAAATGAGCATTACGAGGCTGTGGAGTGGCATGGTGGTTAAGGGAGCTGGACTTCCACATGACTGACTGTGGTTCGAGTCCCAGCCCTGGCAACCTGCTTTCTCACTTTCCTTCTCTTTCTCTCTGTCTCTCTCTGGTAAGTTTAAATAAATAAATAAATTTAAATAATTCTTTTTAAAAAATGAGCATTACGGAAAACTGTACATGGACATCAAAAAAAAGTTTTGCACCAAATAAACAGATTCTTTAATTCCATTTTTCCACACTTTCCACACACACACATATATATACATCACCTGTAGTGGGGAATTTATTGACTCTGCTAAGATCATCTTCATTGGGCAGACCAGAATCAGGACCATGAGGCCACTAGGGTAAAAAGGTCTTTGTTGGTGACATATTTTTCATTTGATCTAGAAGAGTTCTTGGGATGCAAAAGTTTGTGAATTGCAGATGGAGTAAACAAATCAATATTGATAGGATTAATACATACTCTATAAAAAAGGCAATGAAAACCTGTAATATAGAAAATTGTTAAATTTAGCATTTTCTAAGCTTGTTTTAACCAAACATTTAACTTTATTTTTCAGATACCTACTAATATCTTGCAAAAATTTAGTGTTATATAGCATTTGCAAAAAGGTGTTTTAGGTGATAAATTTGACAATCAAAAAATATCTCTGTATATGATTCAAACTTTTCATTTATCTGAACCAAAGCAAATGTGGGAAAAACAAGAATTAGTGAGGAAGAGTGTCATATTCTAATTTTAGTTTAGTAAATGAGGTATTTTAGAACATAAAAATGAAGTAAATTACGAATTTGTAAAGTATATTTTCATTTTCTGTATTAGTCTTCAGCATTTCTCAAAAATTAAAGTACTAAGTTTTTCATCATTAAAAAAAGCATTGCAGGAACCAGCAGTTAGTGTAATGGCTATGTCACTGGACTCTCATGTAGTCGACCACGGTTCGAGTCCCGGACCCAGCGGCTTGAACTCACGCCGGGCCCGTGTGCGTGTGTGCCCAGGATCCCGAGAGGAGAATGGAGGAGAAGGGATTGTAGCGTGGTCATCTCGCCTGGGGGGTGATTTCTCGCTTTCTATTTCTCTGTCTCTCTTTGTCTTTCTGGCGAGTGCACGTGTCCTATAGCAAAAACAAACAAACAAACAAACAAAACAACAAAAATAACTCTCCAAAAAAAAAAAAAAAAGAAAAAAGCATTGCACATAAATACCACAGAATAATGAGCAGATTTTACATGGAATATTGGACTAGATTATATCTTGACTCATGAGAAGAGAATAAAAATCTTTCAAATGCATTGACCCACAGAAACTTTACAGTTTTCCTGAACTAAGGTCTTAGCATTTGAATGCCTCAGAGATTATCTAATGCCTTCGTGAAACCTAATAAATATGGCTTCATTTCCTTCATTGCTGACTCTGCTTAGGATAATCCTGACTCACCACAGTTTAACGCCTGGTCATTCTCACACATCAAACACAACTGGTGTTGATGAAGAGAAAAAGACAAAATCAGCCATCTACTTTACAGCTGTGAAAGTGGGTCAACTAATTGTGTTAATGCATTAGCTGCAGTGTCCCTAAGACATTAAAAAGGGAGAAAGGAATAAAAAGAATCAGAGCGTGCCACCCTATGGTCTCTCTGCCTTCAGTACATTTATATGGTCTGTTCTGTGGCTTTGCCTGGATTGGGGCCTGCTGAAAATCAAGACCAGCTGCAGAGTTTTAAAAGGTAATGATGCCTTCCTCTTTTCATGAAGGAGGAGGATGCTCGTGTTAATTTACCAACAAGCAGGCAAGGAAACTCTTAGAACTCTGAACTAATTTTATGGAAACAAAGAAAAATGTGAAAGCACCCATACAAGCAAAATTCTTATTCCCTTGGAAGCCTGGTTAAATTTTATTAACTTACTATTGGATATTTAATACCAGAAAAAATCACTTTTGTCAAAAATTTCACAGCAAGTGATAAGTATCAGACATTATCTTGTATTAATCAAATTCAAACAGCAATAGGAAGCACGACTAGATACATGCCAACCTTCTCTACTTTAATTTTGATAGGGGGAATTATGTAGCACCTGTGGGGTACGGAGCATGTGAAGCAATGTCACAATACATTAGCTTGTATCACAGTATGGTGAGATATGATGAAACATAATAATACAAGTCAAAATAAAGTGGAAATTATGGGTATGCAATATAATTTTCCATACCGAGTACGTATAAAGAGGAAGGGTCAATTATAGAAAGTCGGGGCAAACTGTAAAAGCAAGTAATTTGGATTTATTTACAGATTAAATCTTCACTCTAGTGACACTTGGCAAAACTGACATCATTAATAATCAGACCTTAGTATCTTCCATTTCCAATTGCATTGGTTGGAAAATTAGAATACTAGTTATCAGGCTAGCTGCCATTTTTTTTTCTTTTGAGGATTATTGATATTGGTTCAGGTTTATTTACTTCCAGGACCATCAAATAATGCAGGATGTTAGATTTTTTAAGTACAATATATATTTTTTCTTTAATTGCCACAGGGCACATGTGCTTGGCAGAGAGACAGTGAGAGAGGGAAAGAGTACACTCCCTGAACGGGGCATGGTCATTCTGTAATTCTTTTTCCTCCATCTCTACAGCCCATCAGGATTTGGGGTACATGCACACACATGTGCCCAACACTTTTCTTTTTTTTTTTTTTGAGAGGTTTTCGCTATAGGGCGTGTGCACTCGCTAGACAGAGAGAGACATAGAGTCAGAAAGCGAGAAATCACCCCCAGGGGGGATGGTCACGCCACAATCCCTTCTCCTCCATTCTCCTCTTGGGATCTTGAGCACGCACGCACACGCGCCCGGCGTGAGTTTTAAGCCTCCGGGTCCAGGACGCGAACCGCGGTTGACTATGTGGGAGTCCAGTGACATAGCCATTACGCTAACTGCTGGTTCCCTGCCCAGCACTTTTTTCAAGCCGCCAAATCTGAAGTTCAAGCCCATTGGCCATGGGGACCCCTCCCCAGATGCACTGTGCTTAACCACTGTGCAATGGGGCTGGCCCAAATAGATTATTTTTTAAAAAAATATATCCTTCTTGTAGTTTTTCTTCATAATATGTGCCTATATTTAATCATTTCATCCTAATAATCTATTAATGTTGATTATCAGGACCTACACTAATTTTCCATCTTACCTACAATATTAATGTTCTTAGTCATCAGAACCTTCAGTTTAAGAGGAGGTGGGCTCTCTCTGGAGTCTCAAAAGGTTAGAAAACTTTTATGTATACTGTGTTTGATATTATTCACAATGGGCACTTTAAATTTTTGTGAATTAAATTTTTAACCTGTTCTCAACCTTAGTTGAGAACAATATGGGCACAGAGAGATGAGTTAACAGCTGGTATCTACTGACCCCTGTCACTTCACTATACACTGCCATGGGATTACAGAGGTCTCAAGTCCTCAGTATACGAAGCGCCTTATAATTACAGCAAGAAAAATAATTTAGCAACTACTTGTTCTGGTTGTAGAGTTCCTCAACCAGTTCTTTCCAATTTCAGAAGAAGGCTTCTAAGTATAAAAGAGATAGGAACTTGTTCCTCAGAGACTGTCAGTAAATACATTGAGTATAGGGCAAACTCTCATAAAAAATAAGTTGGTCATAATCATTTCAGGCCTGTCAATGAGAGTTCACCTATCAAAAATTATTTAGTTTAATACATTCTAGACAAGGGGTATGTCACAGCTTAAATAATGGTTTGTCTCCCCCAAAGATTTGTGTTTTGGAAGTTGGTTTTAGTGGTCAGAAGTTTGATATTCCCCAAAACCTCTTGCTTTGGGCCTTGGAGGTTACTGTAAAGGTGTTAAGTGAAAACAATCTTTTTATGGTGTGCTGGGTCAGGGGTGGAAGTGGGGTGGGTGGGGACTTTGGGTTTGATACAGTCATTAGGACAGGGTCCTCAGGGTTGAGTTCTGCTGTGTTTTTAAGAAAAGAAAAGGAAATGAACTAGGTAGAGGTTACATTGATTCAGACCAGAACTAGGAGAAAATTCTGTACAGCTGTTTGGCTCAAAATCCCATCCTCTTCCGGGTTGGTTTCTCACCTGAAGTCGGTCCCTAGCCACTGGAATTCCAAACTGTGAGTTGAATAAACCACCATTACTTTATAAATTCACTCATTTCTTAGATATTAGTGTTAGCAATCTTGTAGAGCGACACCGAATGAACGACCAACAAAGCCAAATTAAGTTTAAAGGGAGTCTTTATTAGCTGGCCAGCGACTACAGTCTGAATCCCGCGGAGTGGGGGAGCCGAGAGTCAGAACTGCAGCCCCGACTGAAGTTGGAGTAGTCTTTTTATAGGGGGTCAGTTACCAGGGGTTTCTGTGCAAGCAGTTACAGAAGCTGAATCAAGCAGGTTAATTATTTCTGAGGGGAGTGGGGTTTCCATGCAGCAGTTACATTGCTAGACAAAAGGGTTTCAGGCTAGTTAGCAAAGACAGTAGCAGGTACAGGCTGTCGTCCGGGATATGGTTTTCTATATGGCTAGCACGAGCTATTTTCTCATGAGTAGAATAAGCAGGTTTACAGAAACAGACCACCATGTTACGGTAAGGGAACAAAATGGACAAGCAGTTGTTCATGTGCAAGATCTAATATGTGGCCTTCTATACCAATGCAGAAAATGAGTTGAAAGGCATATTAGATTCCATTTTGAGAGGTTAACATGTCAGAGTGGGGCATTTTGATCTTACTCATTTGCTTTTAGAGAGTCATTAAAGGCTTTAATCCTAAAGACTGACATGTAAACAGCATTTCATATAGAATAGTATGAGTATTAAAATATTGATAGGTGTTAGGTCCATGCTTATGACAAGGGTATCACTGAATGATTTATTAAAGAACTCATCGATAGGATTTTATGTAATATTTCAACATTTGAATGATACATTATGTAAAATACATTAATTATAAAACAATTATTTTCTTCCTAATCTGTGATTTTATAGAACTTTTTATAACATTCATATAGTATACATTCAATTATTTTGTAACTCATTAAAAGCAGCAAGCTAGAACATAAACTCTCTGGAGCATCAACATCTCAACATCGAATACCCCAGAGCCTATCTTAGTGCTCAGAACATTGCAGGATATTAACCATAGACTAAAGGTGAAAAAAATGTAACTGTGAAGAAAGACGTTGTCCTTTTCCTTGAGATCTGTATGTGAGGCTGTTTACATACATTATGCACACACACGGTCTATGGGTCCACAGAAGTAAAGTCCTACATGTTCTTTTCTTTTCCTTTTTTTTGAGAGGTTTTAGCTATAGGGTGTGTGCACTCGCCAGAAAGAGAGACAGAAAGCGAGAAATCACCTCCCAGGTGGTATAGCCATGCCATAATCCCTTCTCCTCCATTCTCCTTCCAGGACATGCACTTGCGCCCGGCATGAGTTTAAGCCACCGGGTGCGGGACTCAGACCATGGTCGACCACATGGGAGTCCAGCGACATAGCCATTATGCCAACTGCTGGTCCCCCTACATGTTATTTTCAAACATAGTGGTTGATGTTGGTTTTAATCAACAGTTACTAAAACACATTTTATTAGAGTTTCTACTATTTAAAAATATATTAAATATGTACAATATTAAATTATATTAACAGTTGTTCTTTTCACATGTAAATTCCCACTACAGTTGGAAACAAATTTGTTGTTTATTTCAGCAATTTGTAAGTCAATGATATATATTGATAAAACACTACAATAGTAGATACAATATGAGGTTTAAAGTAGTATAAATAACTTGAAGTGAGAAATATTTCTAAAATAGAAATGCATCTGAAACTCGTAAATTTTAGAAATAATCATTTAAATAATCCTTTAACAAGTAGATTTGATTCAATTATTATTCAATGGCGATTCAATTTATGCATCATTAATCTATTGGTTTACTTAGGTAAACTAATTTATCTACATAGAGGCAGAAAAAAATGAGAACTTATTAAAATTACAAGCAGCATACTTTTTCATATCTTAGTGTTGATCCTTTAATGAATTAAAGTGAGATTTGAGAACTAAATTTCTTATAAACTGTAATACTAAAAGTAGGGATCAGCATTCTATCTTGAAACACAAATATTTCCAGATCCATCTGTTTTAAAAATTCATATTTTCAACCTTTTAATTTCAAGATGAAATGCTCAGAAACATCTAAAAAAACACAGCTTCTGTCTCATAGGTTAAATATTTCACAGGTGTGATTAATTGCAGGCACAATTTTTCTGCACCTGCATTCACCTGCTTGTGGATTTAATTAGTCATCAGTGCCTAACTTGGAGACTACAGAACTTAAAATAACACCTGGAATTTCTACTTCACTTGATATAGAATCTGAAGAAAGTGCCCTTAGTAAATAAAAACTTTAGTCATAGAATACATTTTTTCAGAAGAAAAATACAGGCACTATAAAGAATCAGTTTTGAAAATTTCTAGTAATTTGAAAAGAATTATTCACTACACTGTACGTATATATAACATTGTAGCAATTACAGGAGAAGTTATTCAATCAGACATTGGTTTCCTCACTAAAAATCAACTAAAATATACTTTTAAACATTCTTTTATGGAAAGAAAAGCTGAAGTCAATAAAATAGCCACATTGATGGAATCATGGTGATTATCATTTGCATTCAAATAAAATTACACTCAATCACTGTTCAGAATTAATTTGTATGTGGAGAATGAAACAGAAATACATTCATTTGTTTACATAATTACAAGTATCAGATACATACCAACTGGTCGTGTTAGTCATTTAAAATATGAGGGAAATATTTCCACCCTTGTCATTTTTCGTCACCTTAATAAACTTGGCTTATTAGCAGAACATTGTGAGTATGGAGATGAAAAGAGAACAGCACAGGAGAGAGACTAGGTAAAAGGGATAAAGAGTTATCAGAACGTGTGGTTTCTCACCTGGAAAATGAATGGTACTGGCCATTCGTCAGTTTCAAAAGAACTGTGTGGAGCTATAGAAATATAAGAAAGAATCTTGGAAAGAAAGGAGGGAGTAAAGACAGAAGAAAGAGTAGGAAAAAAAGTAAAAATTTATATTTAAAATAATAACGATGGCTGTATATCAAGCCATTTTTATTGGTAACTGATGCTAGATCCTCACAACATCTTTTACTGATGCCTTATGGGCTCTTCCTGCAATATAAATCATCATACCCATTCATTCACTTATTAATTTTTAATGTTACCATCGACAAAATCCCTCTGGGTACCTATACATAATTACAAAAATAGAGTATGATCATAAAATGAATAGAAGTAAATTCAAAATTAAATAAAAGCAGGTCACCTACACATTATAAAAGGCCCTAATATTGAGCAAGCTAAGCTATTATCAAACTAGAAACAGATGGCCTAAAACAAAGGGTGTATGAAGACAAGGATATCCCTAGGACAAGGTATCTTTTATTAAGGAAACAGGGAGCTTCCATAACATGACAAACTTTCCACCTATGCAAACTTTAGGGGATACTTTTATTCAAGGATATTTTACTCACTTTAAATTCACCAATTAATATATCCTTCTAATTATCTGTAAGATTATAGAGGAGATATTAGTAAGAGAAACAATGTTGATTTTGGAGATTTTGAAACTTTTCTCAGTTTATTTGACTGAGGTGCATTTTCTTTAATTCTGGCTCTATGTTGCTCCAGGCTCAAAGGCATTTTAACACCTTAAGTTTTCTGAATCATTTGTGACAACATATGAGTATTCTCCATTGATATTTGTAATGCATCACCTATCCAGACGCTTGATCCAAACAAATAACTGAAGATTTCCCACAGAAAAAAAGATTTATCTTTTTATAAATTAGATTTTATCTTTTAATAATTTCTAGGTTTTGTTCTGAGTTGTCACATACTTCGACTCTTCTATTTTTTCCCGTGATTTTAGCACAAAAACTAATATAGACATTTACCTCAACTGTGAGTTTTTATAGACTAAAGTAGTTGGAATTGATAGACTAATTTGATGACCTGATTTTTCTTATTCCCAACACCTTTATACAGCAACCAATCCAGAGCTAGATCTTTGAAAGCAGAGAAAAATGTCATCAGTGATAAACAGAGTAACTTGCAATGACTGTAAAGTGATTGACTACTCTGTAGGCTCTCTCATTTAATTTCACATTCTCTTCTTTCTTTCCCCTTTGGAGATATGAACTATACCATTAAAATTATAAGGAAACATGGGGCCAGACAGTGGCACAGGGGTAAAATGCAATACACCAGGAGGCTGACCTAGGTGGAAGGTACAGGGTCTGTGTCCAGAAACCTCTTTGAATATGCTTGCCACACACACTGACCCATAAAAAAAGTGGACAAAGTGGGGGATGTGTCCGTACATTTTTTTTTTCTTTTTTTTTTTTTTTTTTGAGAGGTTTTTGCTATAGGGCGCGTGCGCTCGCCAGACAGAGAGAGAGACACACACAGAGACAGAAAGCGAGAAATCACCCCCCAGAGGGGATGGTCACACCGCAATCCCTTCTCCTCCATTCTCCTCTCGGGATCTTGGGCACACACGCACACGCGCCCGGCGTGAGTTTTAAGCCACCGGGTCCGGGACGCGAACCGCAGTCGACTACGTGGGAGTCCAGCGACATAGCCATTACGCTAACTGCTGGTTCCCTCTGTACATTAAGATAGTCTTAAGTTTACTATCTGTATCACTCTATGTCCCACTCATGCTTTCATTCATAAAAGTAATAAATGAATAAACTTAAATTACAAAGACTATGAAAGACAGATATTGTGTGTGTGTGTGTGTGTGTGTACACACACACACACACACACACACACACACACATGGTCCACACCTTACAGTGTAAACTGAAAGAGATATAGGAGCATGGAAAATGGTTATAGATACTGGGGACAATGTGGGGAGTGGATGAGAGAAGGGAGACAGTATAAGGAAAGAAATTAAGAAGAAAAATAGAGAGGCAAGACATTTATGAGACACAGAAATAGGTTGATGATAATGTATATAGTATCCACAACTGAAATGGTGCAAAGTGTGTTTGTGTTGGGTAAATTCACTTTGCAAGCTAAGTGAGGTATTAGTGATTGAATGCATAAAATAAATTAAAATTTAAAAAAAGAAAGAAAAGAAAAATGTAGCATGTATACATTATGGGATACTATTCAGCCCTAAAAAATAATAAGACCCTGGCACTTGATAGAAAGTACATGAATATGGAAGATTTAATGCTAAGCAAAATAAGTCAGAATATGAAAGAGAGACATTGTATGTTCCCACTTAATATGTATCAACTGTCTTTACTCTGTGGTAGAAAATGAAAGATCAGAGGGTGCAGAAGCACGGAGAGCAACTGTGAATACTAAAGTATGTGTGGCGGCAATCCCAGTTCTGTGTATTTACCAAAAATATTTGTAATAATTACATTGAAGGGAGGTCTGTACTCATATTAATTGCAATACTTATGACAATAGCCAAGTTACAGAATCAACCTAAGTGTCCATAAGCAGATGAATAGCTAAAGAAAATGCGATACACACACACACACACACACTCACACTAGAACAATACTTAGCCTTAGAAAAGAAATCTTGCCATTTGTAATAACATGGATGGAATTGGAGAACATTACATCAAGTGAAATAAGCCAGGTACAAGAAAACGAATGCCATATATGCTTTTACTTTGATGTGTAATAGTCAACAATCAACATAGGACCAGAAAATAGAATGATCAATGATCATTATTGTAGACTGGGTTTGAGGTGTTGGCAGGGATTGAGAGATGATGGTCAAAGGGTGCACAGCTCCAATTAGACAGGAGGAATAATTATTCATTGTTGGAAAAGTCATGATGTATTTTTTAAATGTTTTTCTATTCAAAAATGTATCATAACTTCTACTGACCCAATGTTTTAGCATAGTGAATATAGCAATTAATAGTATACTGTACATTTCAAAATCACTAAAGAATAAACTTCAAATGCTCTCACTACAAAAACTGATGAGTATTTGAGGCAATAAATGTGTTAGTAAGCTTGATTTAATTATTCCACATTATATTCATAAGGCATAACATCACTTTGTTGTACCCCATAAATGTAAACAAGTAAAATTTGTTAATGGACAATGAAAATGAAAGTAGTGGAATAGGATTAGGATTACCTTGTCAAGTGGATAGTGGATATAATGATTCTTGACTAATTTAGACAAACTTTAGAAGGAATGCAAAGAAGTATGGCCCTGCACACCTGTGGGACAAAGAATAAAGATGGGAAAAAAGAAAACCAACAGTAATAATTCCGCAAGAGTGAGAAATAAGGGTTTGTTGAAACATTGAGGTCTTATTTTTTTTTTTTTTATTTTTTTATTTTTTTGGAGAGGTTTTTGCTATAGGGCGCGTGCGCTCGCCAGACAGACAGAGAGAGACAGAGAGATAGAAAGCAGGAAATCACCCCCCAGGGGGGATGGCCACGCCGCAATCCCTTCTCCTCCATTCTCCTCTCGGGATCTTGGGCACGCACGCACTCGCGCCCGGCGTGAGTTTAAGCCGCCGGGTCCGGGACTCGAACCGCGGTCGACTACGTGGGAGTCCAGCGACATAGCCATTATGCTAACTGCTGGTCCCGAGGTCTTATTTTTGAGAGACTATTAATAATACAATGGAGTTTAGGCAACTCTGGGAGTTATTCAAACAGTGACATTGAAAATAAAGTAGCGAAAAATTAAGGATGAATTTGTACAACATACCATGAAACCACAACAAAGGGGAACACATAGATGAGACAAGAAATATCAACAGGACAGATGAATGTATTTGGTTGAAAGCTCACCCTTGCGTTATGTAATATCAATTCCATGTAATGAAATCATTTGCTTTTACTTAGGCTTTCTCTATAATTTGGGAACTCACGTTTTATTCATGTGTACTTGGCACCTAGAATAGAAATACGTATCATGATAAATGAGTCATCCACAGCTGTCATAAAACCATGTCTTAGTTAATTATCTTATTTTGCATTTTTTTCATGTTCCATAAATCCTATGAGGTCTAGAAAGGCAAGTTAGATTGGGAATTAAAAGCAAAAAATTTTGAGAAAAATGTGTATTATATGTTGAAATGAAGCTTTCATTTCTAAAGCAGTGAAATTAGAAATTGCAAGGCACTAGAAGGCCACAGCTAATTTCTTCCATGGATTCATCATGAAAATTGCAAACTACATTTGTCATCAAAGAAAAGACATTTGTGTAAAAAATGAACAAAGGCTTTTTGCTGGGGTGTTGTTAGATCATCTACCGAGTCAAAATGGTTATACATTTTGTTGATATGTTACTGGAATAAATAATGCTGCACATTTAGCACTGGATTATGTGGCCTGCTGCCAAAATTTGTAGCTCTGATTACAAGGTGCAAGCTTAAGTAGTTCCCCATTGATTTATGTCTGATGTATTGTAATTCATTGAATGAGAGGGTATGTAACAATATTTGTTCATTGGACAGTAAAAAGCTTTTGTTTTTAAGGAGATTTTTGCTATGGTGTGCATGCACTTGTTGGTGAAAGAAGAGAGAGAGAGAGACAGAGACAGAGACAGAAAGCAATTAATCACCCTCAGGGATGATGGCTACTGCCCAATCTCTTATCCATTCTCCTCTTGGGATCTTGGGCACATATGCACACCTGCCCAGCGTGAGTTTTAAGTCGTCGGATCTGGGACTAAAACTGTGGTTGAGTACATGGAGTCCAGTGACATAACCAATACGCCTTCTGCTGGTTCCAATAAAATAGATTTTATTCTTCTGTTTTAATACTTTTAAAATTGAATAGTATGGTAAAAACATTTACAATGTGATGAAGCTTATCATATTCAAAATGACAATAATTTATTGTTTTAGATATTTTTGCCACAAGGGGCATACAACTTAAAAGAGAGAGAAAGCGATAAATTACCACCCAGGGGTGATGACCATGCCAACAATCCCTTCTCTTTCATTCTCCTCTCTGGATTCTGGGCATGAGTGCAGTTTCAAACTGCCGGGTCTGGAACTCGAACCATGATGAATCAGGTGGGAGTCCAGTGCCTTAACCACTACACCACCTGCTGTCCTTGCAATTTATTTCTTAAAATGTGTTCTCAAACAAATGTAATTAGAGATATAAATTCAACTGTGTAAGTTAGCATTTCTATATGTAGTAAGTCAGTACATGTTAAATGAATGAATACTATAGACACATCTTGTCTTTCAGCAAGATGTTTTATAAATCACTATAAAACTCAGCTGATATATTTCTAAATAAGGGCAAATACACAATATATGTTATTTTATAGGTGTTTTCTTCTACCAACAGTTTTAATACCCCCCACATGAAAACTTAGAGTCCTTTTACTATCTCATGTGTGCTTTTATAAGTTTCATTTCTGAAAAAATAAACGTGGCAAGGCCTGTATGCGTATATTTGAATAATGTAAAATGAATGAGGCACTAGCAGTTGAATCAGAAATATGTTGAGATTTTTGTGATAAAAATTGTTATCATAGTCTATATTTCACCCAATAACTCTTCTTATATTCCTATAGTGAATTAAATTGAACACTTTTAAAAACTGAAATTTTATATTAATACTGATGTTTTTATTATTTTAGATACATCCCTCTTTTTTAAAAACATTATTTTATTTAAATTTATTTATTCATTCATTCATTCATTCATTTTAATTTAACCATAAAGGTACAGAGTGAGAGAGAGAGAGAGAAAGTGGGAAAGCAAGCCACCAGGTCCAGGGCTCAACCCATGGTAGGCCATGTGGGAATCCAGCACCCTAAACACCACCACCATCTGCTGGCCCCTAACACATACCTCATTAATCTATGTTGTTATGACATTGTAATCTATCATTTTTTCAATAAAGTACACTGAATTGACCAATAGTAACTAAAAGTTTGATCTTGGAGAAATTTCTTATCCATAAAGAGAGTTGAACAATTGTGGTGGGCAGTAGTGTATTCTAAGTTACCAGATTTAGAGAATTTAAGATGTAGTAAGGGAAGAAGCAGGGCCCCCCAAATGGATAATGAGCAAAAATAATTCCATATGGAGAAACTTGGCACCAATTTCAAACAGCTTTAAGAATTAAGAAAAGTGGTATGGCCTGTGATCTAGTAATTTAGGGACCCAGTTTGCACATCACTGACTGTGGTTTAAGTCTTGGACCTGGTGGCTTGGGAAACATACCAAGTGTGTGTTTGTGCGTGCCCCAAATTGTGACAGAAAAGAGAAATGAAGGAAAAGGGATCATGCTATCACCTCACTCCATTAAGGGTACTTTCTCCATTTTTTTCTCCTGTTCTCTTTCTCTGTCATGAGGTCACATACCCTCTAGCAAGCTTTATTAAAATAAAAAATTAAAACTCACACCGGGTGTGTGTGCGTGCATGCCCAAGATCCCAAGAGGAGAATGGAGGAGAAGGGATTGAGGCGTGGCCATCCCCCCTGGGGGGTGATTTCTCGCTTTCTGTCTCTGTCTCTCTCTCTCTGGTGAGCGCACGAGCCCTATAGCAAAAAAACTCTAAAAAAAAAATTAAGTAGGGTTTGGGGATGGAAGACAAGACAGTCATTTTTAAATGAGTAAGACAAAAGCAGTGTAGTAGGTAGAGTTGGAATAACTATCTGTGTGATATTATGCAACAGAATGGATTCTACTTGCCTCAAAAAAAGTGACCTACCAGTTATATGGAAGCTAACAGCTTCCTGTTTTCTAGCTGAAGTACAAAGTACAAAGCTTTCCTACATATTAGGTCTGAAGAGCTCAGAGAATGAATGTATCCAGCAGACTTAGAATGAAATGGGAAAGGAGGACTGCTGCATTAGAGCACCTATGGGATGCTGTTTTCTGACAGTGTTACAGAATTTTGTGGGACTCCATGGCCTTCAACCATCCATACAGAAGACTATTTCAAAATCTTACTGTCAGAACAAGTGAATCAGCACCTGTCAGGAACAATTCCAAGATCATGAAGAGGCAAAATAGTTAGATGAATAGATGTTATTACAGACAATCCCATAATAAAATTTTTGTCATCAGAAAAAAAAATACGAACAATAACAACTCAATTTTCAGTGTACCTACACCATATTTATGCTGCTGCACTGTAGGCTGAGGTTGCATAGAAAGCCTGGGTCTGATTCCTAGCCCGTCCTAAAAGCCAGGTGCAATCGTGAATACTACTTGTAGTCTCAGTTATTCGAGAGACTGAGGCAAGAGGACGGGCATAGCAAGACCCCATTTAAAGACAATAGCAGAACTTAAATTTTGACATCAATTATTTTCCATTCCACTTTGAGCTCAGGTCTGGACCAAGGATGCCACAGGAGCTATCCCATGCTGTCTGCTCAACCTCATCACCTATAACTACTAGCTATCTGTCGTAGTCATACAAGCCCTTCCAGTGTTTACAGAAAGTACTTGACTCAAGAGGACTCCACTGAGAACTCTTATCTAAAATAGAGGACAGTTTCTTCCCCCATAATTCACCTGCTTTATTTTTCTTCAGAGTATTTTAACTCCCTGGAGAATCGTATGTTGTTTTGTTTACTCTGTTTCCCTCTAGATTATAAGCTTTATGAAAACAAGAATTTTATACTGTTTTCTTTATTGCTGTGTGCTATGGGTGCTAAAAGCCTTGCTCCACTTACCTGATACTCTCTTCACTTTAATAAAAATATTATGTATACTCATTTGAAGAATAGTTAAGACACAGTGGATAGGAACTATATGCATAAATGTTCATTTAAAACCAACTTGGGTAAGAAAAATATTACCTGGTGAAATTAGTCAGTGATTAGACAATCTGTATATTCATTTCTGTCTACTGAACTCTAACACCTTAATAACTCAACAATTAGCTTACAGCATAAATCTTGTCTCAGTAATTAAGATAACTTCTGAGAAATGGCTAATGCTTTCTTTAAAATGAAATAACAGAACTTTCTTACTTGCTCTCACATCTTGTTTTACTGTGGGTAGGTCAAAATAGCATGAACAGATGGTCAATTGATTATTCTCAGGCAGTATTAAAACATGTGATGGAAATTGATGTGATCATGTTCCAGCACACCTATGAGAAAGGAAAAAAGGAAGACATAGCATGTATATTCCTATCATCCATGGTGAGACAAAGAGTTCCAACAGAGGAAAAGTATACTATTAAAAATCATATTTTATATCCTAGTCCTTGGAACATATTTAACGATCAGTTCTTTGATAGATATATAAAGTTAATACAAGTCTTTTAGCCTACAAACTATTTTTAGATAGGAAAAAAAATCTACTGTATTATCAAAAGTAACTTTATTTTAAAATAATTTGTAATGATTAAAATATATACATTTTCTATTATTAAAACATACTTTCAGTATATGCTTTTATTTGTTTTGAAATAACTAGGAAAACTTTCCCTTATAATATTCTAGATTTTGAAAGAAATATGAAAAATAAATATGTAAAATTGTGAAGGAAAATTAATGTAGTTTCTTCAGTTATCATTGCAGACGAAGGGATGGACTGATAACATATAGTATTGTCACTCATGGGTCCAAATAACATATAAAACAATCATCTTGAACCATTTTTTTAGCTTACAGTTTAATCTTAAATGGTGATAAATTATTAGATACTTCTATAGTTAATTTTATATAGTCTTTTCTAGTGTAATAAAGTTTCTTGAAATATTATTTTATGGAGTATAAATATATTGGAATTTTCAATTATACTTTTCAATCCCTAATTTCTCATTTGATCTCAGGAAAATTACTTTATAAGCATCAACATTTACTCTTAGCAACTCTGCTATTGATGATGGTCTTCGGACCCTTGATATAACATCACCATTGTCCGGTAACTGTAATGAATACCTGCATATCTAATCCTAAAACACCTTCAATGCAATGTGAAGGTGTGTATGTGGAAATCATGAAGCCTTTTTTAGATCATTATAAAGGTATAAAGGGAAAATTTGAACAAACAAAACAAACTTGGCTTTTTCTATAAGGGTAAAGTGTGTTGACATCTTTTATATTCAAAATGAAAAATTTCTTTGCTAAAAAGAAATCTGTTTTATTTTTATCCACACGTATGTTCTAAAAAATGTTTTTACCCTATGATGATCAGATAATGTCATCATCTGTAAGAAGGATTAATGAATGGAGAATGAGAATGGCTATCCTTGTTACTTCAGTACTATGAAAGGTATTCAACAAACAAACTATGCCTTTCTACACAGAAAATTATTAATGTGAATAATATAAACTTGTAATTATTGTAAGTTAAAATTTTTGTGCAGATAATTTCATTTTGTTCAATTAAACTGATTTATACCTGTTTCCCGGGAAGCTATCGATCCTTATTAAACATCTTGAAAATACCAAAGGCAATGTGAATAGTCTGTGTTGAGGAATCTCATTTAAAGCATCTAAACAGATTTTAATTTTTAATTTGTAAACACAATGAAAAAGTTGAATCTAGAGGTATAAATTGCATTAGCTACTTCCCATCAATCTGACATGTGATAATCTGGGTCAAGTTAATTTACCTCCAAGGAGTCATCAATGGTTTTATCCCTTGATGGCAAGAATAATCTAATTTTTAAAATGGAAATAAAGTATCAGAAAGTTGGAATTTTTAATGACCAAATATTACTGGTTTATGAAAAATATTGCTAATTTTCATGTTCTCGAAAATCACACCATTTCAAATTTCATTATTCAAGGTAAACTAACATCAAGAAAATTGCCTTTTTTACCATTACTTTCTTTTCAACATTTTTTACAACCAGCCTCTATGCAATGGATAGAAGATATCACTCTTAGGTTAATGTAAAATTCAAGAAAAACGGAATAATATGAATGTCAGATTACACTAAGATTTTCAGTATATTGTTATAAAGTATACATTTTGCTTTAAAATGTATCCTCTTGAGCTATTGACCCAGCTTAAACAAAATTTACAGCCTCCAAAATATACCTAGGGTTAGATTGCACCCTCCTCCCTTTTTTGGTAAGGTTTTAGTTTGGGTGTCATGCAGTCACCGGAGAGAGAGACAGAAACAGTGAGAGGGAAAGTGAGAAATTACTCCTCCTGTGGATGGTTTTGCTGCAATCCCTTTCCTTCCATTCTCCCCCCAGTGTCTTGGGCTTCCACACACACCTGCCAGGGTGCGTTTAAGGCCACTGGGTCTAGAACTAGAATTGCCGTCAACCATGTGGGAGTTCAGTGAAGATGTAACCCTGGGAGTAAAGGTTGAGTGTTAAAGAGCATATATATTTTTTTACATCAAAAATGTAAAGTGTCAAAGAACAGAATTCCACACAGTAAACTAAGAGTTCATATTTTCACAGAAATCTTTGTTCTAATGACTCACTGGGAAAAAAAAAAATCGTAAGTTTAGGAAATTCATTTAATTTGACCATGTTACCTCTTGGTTGACTCATAATTATCTTCACTAATTTTATAAATAATTACTTCAAATGTTGCATTTTGCCATACATCATGAAGTAACTAAATTAAGAATCTAAATTATGCTGCTTTAGTATTTGTAGTTAATCATATTTTCACTTTATGAACAACTTTTAATTAGGAATTTGAGTTTAAACTTAATAATAAAAAGCTGAGCTGATTCAAGTTATTGTTGAAAATTCTATTCAATTTAACTACTAATAAGGTAATATACTTCAAGTATGCTTTTAAAATAGTGTCTTTTAAATGGCTTTGAGCCTTAATAAGTTTGATGTGATCTATGTCTGTTCTTTAGACTATTGTAAAATTCATCAGTTTTTTTTACTTAATATATAGAAAAGTAATATTTTAAGAATGTTTTTTCTCAGATCCACACAGTACAAATTAAAGAAGAACAATATTATAACTCCACTTAATAGTAATATAATTCTACTAAATAAATAAGAGAAAATATTAAAATATCGTAAATATTTATGGTATTTCAAAATTTAAGAAGCATTTAGAAGCATTTTAGGAATTACGAGTGATGAGCAATTTGGAAAGACAAATTTTAAAGAAAACATTCATGCTTGATGATCAAACATTATCTAAAAGTCAGAAATATTGAGGAGCACTATAATTACAATCTGTAAATATACCATACCATACTATTTTGAGAATAGCCTTCTAGAGAATTAAAACGTATTTGAGTTTGCAAATTAAATATGTAGGAAGTAGAAAAGTGGAAGTAAAATGGAATGAGAATCTATATTCTATCAAGGAATATGATTATCATCATTAGGTCTCTCAATTGGTGGTTAGGGGCACGAAGAGTCAGAGGAAGCAGAGGAAATACTAAATTTTGCTGCCAGTTAGTTGCAGGACTTTAGGGAAAAAATAAAAAGAGTTAATTTTTTTAATCCCAGTGTCTCCATCTTATTAAAATTACATGCTATTTCTTTCATTAAGCAATTTTTAAAAATTCTCACAGCCGAATATTCTTTCTTCTACAAAGTCCCACAACACATGTTCCTGTATTTCTTTTAATCCATTCAGCATTTTCAATTTATGCTATACTTATTTATGCATGTGTCTGTACACATATATGGCTCCATTTGAAAATAAACATCTTTGAAGGAGCATCTATTTTTTTTTGCATTTTTATGTGCTCTAAAAGACTTAGCAGAATTTCTGCTGAATGTAGTGAATAAACTACCTGCTTTAGAAGAAACTTTGTTACTTACTTAAAATATATATTCCGTAGGTATACTCAGTATATTGTGTCAGTCCATGTGGTGACTACTAGCCACACGTGTCTGTTCAACACTTGACATGCCTTGTAGTAAAATATTCTGTAATTGTAAATGCATACCATATATTAACATAATGATTAAAAACAAAAATGTAAAGTTTCTCAGTAATATGTAAATATGGATGGCATGTTGGAAATAATATTTTGGATATGCTAAGCTACATAAGATAGATCTAAACATTAATTTCAACTTTTTATTTTTACATTCTTAATGGAATCTGTTTAGTGCAAAAATCCATGTGTATAGAAAGATCTTTAGGTAGTTCTAATGTATACAAACAGTTGAAAATGAGCAGACCAATACACTAACTACACTTAGTGGACAGTGACAGCATAGCTCAACTCACTAGTATGTGATAGTGTTAGAATGTAAGAAAATTCTATTAAGGGATGAAAGCCCTTGCATTAAGTTCTGGCTTGATATTATAATATTGTAAAAAGAAAAGGTTGCCCTGTTCTGAATAACATTCTTAACAAAGCTTATTTAGGGTCATTAGAAACAATTAGCACCTTGTCTATGCTGGTAAACAGGAGCTCTGTTTTCAGTAAATGATGTTTCTTGCTAGCTTCAAATGAGAGACTCATATCCCAGAAAAAGACCAAGTAAAAGAAAGTAGGACTAAAAGAAAAAAAAATGTGCTTAAGGCCTGCCTGTTCAAGTTAGGTGATGAGTAAGCCTGATTAATTTACTTATTGATCCATTGTTGGTGTAAATTGGATAGATTTGAGTGAATTGTTGGAAGAGCAAGGAATACAAATCAGGAAGCATTAAATTTTTGATTCAAGAAAAATCCAGTATGCCCTAATTTCCCTTTATAGTGGGATTTTTAAATGTGGTATTTAAAGAAAAGTACATTTGGAATTAACTTAATGAAAAGCAGAGTTTTACACTAGTCTGAATTTATAAAGTTACAGCTGCAATTTATTCTGACATTCAGATATAACAGAAAAAAAGTACAATATTATACAGCAGAAAGTAGGTAATGATGCTTTGCAGGAGGAAATATGTCTATTTTAAAGCTTTTTATTTTATTCACATTTTTACCCTACAGATAAAGAAGAAAAACTGTTATTCTTAAAGAGCAGTTTAATTAAAAAACACTCACAGGACAGTTGCATTTTTCTTGAGATCCTGGCTGAAGTATAGTAGAAAGAGTTTTTTTTTTAAATATAAACAATATGTATTTTATGTGAGTTGATCAGTCAAGAGTAGTCTTTTCTTTAAAATAATCCATTTAATAAAAATAAACTACTTTGCCAGCTTTACTAAGAGTGAGTGTTGGGATGCAAAGAATCCTCTAGTCTTTTAGATTCTCCACAAGGCTTACTGGGAATGACTTAATAGCTTTTCTGAGAGAACTGAGGTTGCATTTTGTGCCATGGCAAATTTAAATCCAGGTCACAGAGATGTTAAATAGCAAATGACACATTTACTGTGCCACCCAGCTGCCTCCTCTAATGCACTAGGACTGCCTTCTGAACAAAGTCAGCATGCCAATGTTAGGCTGTGTGCAAGTGGTTTTGTTTATCACGGTGATGGTGAAAGAAGAAATTCTGCCCACAATTAAAAAGCTACTTAGCTCAATTGCTAATTCACCCCTGAAGTGTCAAATAAATAACTTGTCTCTCTGAAGGAGCTATCATCCTGAATCTCATGAGTGAAAAATTTTCAAGCTGTTCAATGAGTCAGGGTTGAGACTGAAATACTGATAGAGAAGCTAGTTTTCTGTGCTGGGTGGCAGAGGTCACAAGATATTGTCACCCGACTACTGTAGTTAATCTTTATAAAATATGTTTTGCCTCAAAAAAGAAAGAAAACAACTTGTCAGAGTGAAAGTTATATTCATGGTCATTTTGTGGTTGTGTACAAAAGACAGTATGTTGGCAAAACTCTAGTATATGAATTGTTTTATTACACTATAATTTTATATGCGCCTTCTTCAAAATACTCCCACTGGCATATTCTCCTATGCCATATTGTTAGTTAAGTCCAATAACAGATAAAGTTAAAACTGAGAAGCAGATCATCTGTAAAGGGCAAGAGCTGGAGGCTTTCCTTCGTGATTGTTCTCAGAGGGCCAGAACAATGGAATCATAGAAAAAGAACATGGAATGAGTATATCAAGTGAGAGGAAGACATTTACCTGAACACATCCTTTAATTGTTAGGCCAGTTAATCCCTCGGGATTGTGACTGAATTCTCCTACGGAGGCAAATATTTGAATCCTAGTGAAGTTGTTTGTTGACATGGCTGCTGAACATTAAAATAACTTGGCAGTCTACACACACACACACACACACTCACAGGTTCATGACTGGGAAGCATGCTAATTATTTGATGATTTGTTATTTATGAATTTGGGCCTCATTCATAGCATTCTTGGAGTGATTATAATATTCAGTCAGATTCGAAAACTCCTAGTCCTGGCCCATGCCATGAAATTGTTGTTCATCTGTAAAGACAAATGGTCGTCTTATTGTTCAAACTAAGTCCAGATTTCTTGAACCCGTAAAACCAAATTTGCATTGCAAGATAAGGTAAAATATGTATGTGTGTGTGTGTGTGTGTGTGTGTATAAAATTAAAATGTACATTTATGTAGATATAAATCAACCTTCATGTGTATGAAGAGCACATTGTACATTTTTTTGAGAGACTTTTGCTATAGGGTACATGCACTTGCAGAGAGACAGAGAGACAGAGAGAGGGAGAGACAGAAAGCAAGAAATCACTCTCCTCGGGGTATAGCCACACTGCTTTTCCTTAATCAACTCTCGGGATTTTGGGCTCACAAACACATGCGCCTGGCATGAGTTTCCAGCCACTGGGTCTGGGACTCTAAACCAGAGTTGACTATGTGGGAGTCCAGTGATGTAACCATTACGTCACCCGCTGGTCCCAACATTATGTACACATCTTTATTTCAAATCAAAGAACATCTTAAATAGTTTCATCTGGAGTGATCACTTTCACCCCATCAAAAATAGGTAAAAGAAGAAGAAAGGGTTTACTCCATGAATATTTTCTTTCTGATGTTTCCTCATTATCTTTGCGGTATTTCAGAATAATGTAGAACTTCATTTGGTAAAATCAGAATCACTCTATTCTAAATAGACTCCTGCTTTTCATTTTTTGCTGAGGACTGGAGAGATATAGTGAAGGGCTGTATTATTTGGGGCAGTATTTATCTGTGCTTTTTCCCTTTTATGTGCAAAGCACAAAGCTAAGTGTTTTGGTGGTCATAAAATTGAATCAGATATTTATATATTTATCCTGTCCTAACACATAGTATTTATAGTCTTTTAGGGAAGATAAGCAAACTACATACATAAATATCTATACTACAACAAAAAGCATCGACCATAGTGAAAAAGACTGACCAATTTGATTATATTAATATTTATTTTTCAATGGTGAAAACGTGCATTTAGAATTAATCAGCTGAACTTAATTTAGATTATCCCAGTTTTGTTGGCAACACCCAAAGCATCATATTAAGGAGCCAGCTGCACATATGGCTTCCTCTCTCTGTTAGGCCAGAGTAGGGTGTTGCCCTTAGCCACACCAATATTACAGAGCTTCTTCACAGTTTGTTTTATCTGGTGCTCGTTGGCCTTGACATCCACACTGAACACAATTGTGTTGTCTTCTCCCTTCTTCATGGCAGACTCAGTGGTCAGGGGAACTTGATGTCAGCATAGTGGTTAAGCTTGTTTCTCTTGGGGGTACTCTTCTGAGAATATCTTGGCTACCTCCGGAGAGGCAGTGTCTTGGGCCTCTGGGAGGTTTGTTTGTTTTTGTTTTTGCATGGCTGTGTATACTTTCAGCACTGTCTTCTTGATCTTCAAAGCCTTTGCTTTGGCTTCAGCCTTGGGAGGGACAGGGGTTTCCTTCTTCCCTTTTGATGCCATCTTGGCAAAAAGAGTTTTCAAGATCTTTTCCTTGGACTTATAAAGTCAATTCTCACCAAAGACTCACAATGTTTTATTTTATTTTTTTCCTTAGAACTGATTAAAATTCTGTGCATAGAAAGGTGCCATTTTATTACACTGAAAATATAACCTGCAGAATGTGAAAAAATTTTTCAATGGCCCTGTCAGACATTAGATCAAAATAAAAAATATATAAAGGATTACCAAAAATGAATAAGAGAAGACCAACCATGCATTAGAAAAATAGATAAAATGTAATTGGATAGTGAATGGGAAATAAATTGTCAACAAAACATCAAAAGTTGCTCTAATTAGTCATCAGAGAAATAAAAATTATAACCCTGGAGAAACAAGAGACATCAATTCTGCAAAGTATTTTAAAATTTGAGAAAACTGGCATTATAGATGATGTAGGACAATGGGAATTCATACATACTTCTGATGGAATGTGAGTTGGTGTAACACCTATAGAAAAACGTTTGGCAATATGTGGTTAAGTCCAAGGCATGGATACTCTAAAAAGACATTTCAGTCTTAGTCATGTATCTGTATTACTGTCTTAGCCAGAAACAGATGGCACACTCAAACAGATAATTAAGGAGAATTTCACAAAGGGAACATCTACAAAGTTTTGGCAGGCTTAAGAAAAATCAGCAAAGGATTGCAGTATCCCAGGGCAAATGTCAGCAGGAGTCATTGCTAGCTGTAGGCTGGAAGATGCAGAGAGAGGGCACTGGAACCAGAAGAAAGTGTGGGATCTGTAAAGAAGTCTGCCTGAGAGGAGCTGCTGTTCTCAATAAGAAAAAACAACCATGTGAGGTGACTCACAGAGGGAGCTTAGGGTAAAAATAATCCAACCTCATTCTCTTGCCCTCTGATTTCCTGTGAATGCCCAACCAACCATGAGCCAGGGCAAGGGAGTCCCTTGGTGCAGTTCATAAATCTCAGACTGCCAGGACACAAAGCAGGGTGGTAACAAAGAAAATTTAATGTGATCTCTAGAGAAACTCTACAGATTGAAAATGCTCACATTGGTACAGTTAGTAATGACAAAGAAATAAAAATAACCTGACTACTTACCAACATGGAATCATCTAACAAAGTATGCTGAAAAAAAAAAAAAGCAGGATACATAAAATGCATACAGTGTGTTATCATTTACCATCTAAAACATGTAAAACTATCATAGGGATGTTAATGGCACACACACTTATTAAAAATATAAAGAAATTCAGGGACATGATGCATGGCCAATTTATGAGAGCAATTACATTAGAGGAAGGCAGAAAAATTATTTGTTATTTGTCCAAAATTCAAATTTAACTGGCGTCGTAATTTTCATAAGGCAACCTTGTCAGGAGGGGATACGGTATACTTCAGATGAGTGTGCTAATTACAAATCTGTTCCCCTACTGCGTGGCTGCCTTCTAGTGTTTTGTGTTTGTATAGTATCACTTGATGGACAGACGTTGTATTTCTTCAGTTGGACAGTAGAAACACAGGTGTTCCTTTTGTTATGCTTTATAGCTTTCTGCATGACTGAAATATCCCATAAGGTAGAGTTGAAAATGTTTACACAACATAATAACTGAAACATGTCATAAGAAAGGTCCTCTAGATATGGAACTTTAAAAGATTAGGAGAGATAACTCATACTCAGCTGAGGATCTTGGAAGCTTAAAACCTTGAACTATGAATAAGATAGCTAAAATAGACAAGTATATTCTGGGAAAAAGAACTATACGAAGAAAGATCTGAAAACAGGAATGCACAGTATAGACTAAAGGAATAATGAAAACAGTAGCACTGATAATAATGATTCAATAATGCATATTGTACATGCTATATTTTTTTTGAAGAGTTTTTTTTTTTTTTTTTTTTTTTTTTTTTTTTGTTATAGAGCATGTGCGCTCGCCAGACAGACAGAGAGAGACAGAGAGACAGAAAGCGAGAAATCACCCCCCCTGGGGGGATGGTCACGCCACAATCCCTTCTCCTCCATTCTCCTATCAGGATCTTGGGCATGCACGCACACGTGCCTGGCGTGAGTTTTAAGCCACCGGGTCCAGGACTCGAACCGCGGTTGACTACATGGGAGTCCAGCGACATAGCCATTACGCTAACTGCTGGTCCCATACATGCTATATTAAACAACATTCTTGAATGCTATTTCCAGATTTTTTTTAATGTTTTACTTAATTTACTCACAAAATCCTTTGATTTAAATACCATAATTTTCTCACATTAATAAATGAAATGTTAGGTAATTTATGCAAGTTCACAAAGCTAGTAAATGACAGAGGCAAAGTTAGGCCTAGATTATGTTATTTCAACACATGCTCATAGCTGAACATTTATCTATAATAAATACTACATCTGGCAGTAGGAAGTACAATGCATCTGCCCTGTGCCAGCCATTTTTCTTTATGTGCCTTGTCTCTTTATTGGAAACTTGTGACAATCTTATGAGTTAGGTGCCATTCATTTAAACAAACTAAGGCAAAGCAACTTGTCCAGAAATAGTTACCTGCAAAATAGCAAACTGGTACTTTATACTAGTCTATAGGACTCAAAATCCAAATTAACAAAATAAGCTACACAGTTTAGGTAATACCAATGATAAGATAAAGAGTTATAATGGAAAATATATGCCTCAAATTAGATGCTGAGTCTGAAATCATGACATTGAAGTTAGACTTTCTTCTCTCAACAACTGCTCAGACAAAGGGATAAAGGTAAACACTGATGGTTTTTGAATAAGGGGGAAAATGATCAGATATGTTTCAGAAAGATTAGTAATAAAATAGTATGAATGTTAATTGACTGGTTACTGCCATGTATTTGGGTAAATGAAGTTGAATTCACTTTAACCTTTATTCTTTGTTATCCGGTCTCAACACTTATGAGTGTCTTACACATGACAAGCACTGAATATGTACAAAAACCAAATAGTACATGTTTACATCTTGCAGAGTACATAAATGAATGAATGGCATATATAATCTAACCTATTTAACAAGCTAGCTGCTATTGTAAGGGTTAGAAGATGATATAATATAGCAGCTTGATTCTAGAGGAATTCCTCGGTCTGCCACTGTCTTGCTATGTTAATATTCTGTCTATGACTTTCAAACTAGATGAGTCTTGAGATTCTTCGTGATATTATCATTATGCAATGTTATAAGAATTGTGCATTCTCTGAGTGCTCACAAAATAAAAGTCCCACTTATAAGCATGTAATTAAAATGTGGAGCTTTGGGCTCTAATAATTATCTAGCACCGGTGTTTGATATTTGAGTAGAATGAGAGAGGTGGACTATTTTTTTTTTTTTTGAGTTTTACAGCCTTTCTTTAGTTGAATTGTAAGTATTCTTGGACCTACAGGCCCATTGATATTCATTTCAGATCAATGCATTGAATATCCACTCAATAACAAAGTAATTATTTAAGTAAGGAGGGGAATGAATTATCATTTATAGGTGTGTTCTAAGACAGTATTCTGGTGAAGTGTGTTTTAGAATGATTGATGATATATTTATTTCTGCAATGTTACTAAATCTGACTCTCATTAAAGTGTTTTTTTTCTCACTAGAAATGTTTATTTATAAAGAATCATCTAATATGTATACAGACACATGCTCCTGGTCACTCTTAACAAAGACAAAAAATGATATATAACAAAGGTCTCTACTGAACTCTCCTGATACATTCAAACATTGTACCTCTCTTCATGGAACTGTCACAATCTAGATTTAATAAATTTATATCACTTAAATGTTTCCAAGTGAATAGGCTCATTGGAATACATAGAAAGGAACTTAGGATAATTCTCTGAAGCCAGGCTGTTCTTTAAGAGTATTTTCTTAGAGAATGTATACTTTCATTGAAACTGAAAACTACCACTATAATGAATTAATTTCGTCAATAGTAAGTTATATACTGATCCAAGAGGATAATTTGAAAGAAAATGTGTTTTAGCTATATTTTTGTATAGAGATGAATACAGACTTCTTAAACATCTTCCACTTGGCCTTTATTCAACTCAGTAATTTTATTCAACTATACAATTTTATAAATGTGAGGAAGTAAACCAGTTCCTTTGCTTCTCAAAGATTTCAGTATTCAATACATTTCCATGTAATCAAACTCCAAATACTATTTCACTATCACTACTTCTTTGAGGTTTTTGTTTTCTTCTTCTCTTCAAAGTACTAGTTCTACAAAGCTAATTTGGCATAGTATTTTTTTTTTTTTTCTTAATCTGGATTCCTGTAATTTATTTTTATTGTCTGACTGAAAAAGACAAACTAAAGCTCAAGCAAGCAGAGGAAAATTAATAATTGAGACTTAATAAAACCCAAAGTTGATTCTCTAAAAAGTATCAAAATTGACTAATCTTTAGTTAGCCTGACCAAGGAAAAGTGGTTAGATTCAAATTCAAAGTCAAGACAGTTATCTCAGTACACAGAAAAATCATTTGACAAAATTCAACATTCATTCATAATAAAAACTCTCAAAAAACAGGAAAAGAAAAAAATTCAAAATTGATAAAGAACATCCATTAAAAACCTACAACAAACACCATACTTAGTGGTGAATGACAGAATGTTTCCTTCCTAATACTTGAAACACCTTTATCAGCACAGTATTTTAAACTTCAAATTGAGAGAGAAAGAAAGCTAATGGAAAAAGTGATTTGAAAAAGACAGGATTATTCAATGCTGGGATAGAAGGACAAAGTTTCTAAGAAAAAATATGTTTGATATTTATTTATTGTCCAAATTCTGATCAAATGTTATTACTGTTGATCAAAGTTACAGTTTCATTGCCTATTTGAGCAATTCTTAAAGTTTTTATTAAGGTACTCAAGAAGAGTCTTTTTTTCCCCAAAGGCTACATTACTCACATAACTGAAGAAGTGTTAAAAATTTTGTTTTTAATTTAAGAAGAAATGACTCCTATCTTCTTCATGACAACTTGCCAGATTCTATAGAACATAAAGTACTTAATGGATTTCATATTTTATACATGAAATAGATATTTTATATATACATATATGTATAAGCCAATAGCCATACCTGACAACCATTTATTTTTAAAAGTTCTAAGTGAATTGTTAATAAGTAAAATTCCCCTTCATCTCAATATATCTTGACAAAAAATTTCAGCTCAAAAATAAGATAGATTTCTTTTGAAACACTTCATACAACTGGAATAAAGTTTAAAATATTTCCAGAAGTTTAATTAAGAAAAAGAGACAAAGTATCTAACATTAAAGCCTGCCATTTAAATACACTAACCTGAAGGAATTATAAGCATATACAGATAATATACGTTGTAAATATATAGCAATAGAAAGAGTATTACAATACCTTATCATTCTCCAAACTTACTGCTAAAATTTATGCCTAGATTTAAATATGAAATTATCTGTTTTTAACCAGATAGTTTTTTATTCTATTAACTTGATTTTCAAGTTCTATTATTTTGTTTACTGATCATGAATTTGCCCAGTTCCAATCTCACTGTATCTAGTGTCTAGTTCGTAAGAATGAGAATTACTTTGCTTTTCTTTTAAGGGTTTGAAACAAAATCTCAGTTTCTCTACTAAATGAATTTAAATGAAAGTGGAAATAGTAATGAGGTGTAACAAAATACAGAGATGTCCATTTTTTCTGTCATTTCTCTACATTATTTTTCATCATAAACTCTGGGAGATTTAGTTTTTCAATGGTATGGCATATAGCAAGATGTCATCTTTTAACAACTTTATTATTTATTATTATTATTTTGTGGTTGTTTGTCAGAGAATGATTGTGATTGCTAGAGAGACAGAGGGAAAGAAAGAGAAAGAAAAAGTGAGAAAAACACCCTTTAAAGGGCCTGGTCACACCGTAATCCCTTCTCTTCCAACTCTTCCTCCTTTTAGGATTTTGGCAATACAGAACATATACGGGGTCTCTTTTTTAAGCCACTGGGTCCAGGACTCCAACTGCATTGGTGGCCATGTGGGATCCACCCACCTTAACCACCATGTAAACAATAGGCCCAACAAATTTATTTCTAGTGATCAATTTTTGTTTTGTTTAGTAGAGGAGCAATTTGTGTTCATAGCTGACATTTTTAATGAATTTTAAACCCATGTCTCTATAATGATTTCACAATACATCTTGATAAATTTATGCATACCAACTGAATGATAATATAAAAGGAGTAGGAATGTGGGGGATAAGGAGATAGACAAGGAACAACAGCAACACACACACACACAATAGAAAGACTATCTCCTCAATACTTTTGACCAGCTCTGACTTTCATCAATATCATCATGGATCTATAAACACTAGTATCTATTTAACTTAGGAAATTTTTTCTCAGGCCTTAAATGCAATGTAAAACAAATCATTTAGCAGATATTATGCTTTCCTTGAAAATATTGTTATTTCAGTTTTTGATCACCTTTGATAAAAGTAAATATTTGCATGTGTGTTTTTATATATGTGTAATTTATACTTTTATTCTACCAACTATCAATATCTAAGATTAAATTGAAACTTCAAAATTTTAACATTTTATTTAAAATTTTTAAATAACATTTTAAATAAAATGTTAAAATTTTAAACTTTAAAATTTATTCAGTATAATATAAAATTTGTTATTTTTCTCTTCTCCAGTATGTCCCAATATTTTTTAATGCAATCTGGGGTTTTAGACTCTACTATCATTATTAGATTATTATTTTTATGTTTTATATCTCTTTTAGGAATGATTTTTACATATTAAAAATATACTTGAAACATTTTTTATAACTAGTATTCTATACGTAACAGTGTGATCAATCAGTTTGAATCTTCATCATGTGTTCTTCTAACACATATTTTCCACTCTTCAATTATTCTAACAACTGTCTTTGTATACTGTTTTATAAGAGGCATAAAGAATATAGGGAGAAACTTCTGGTCATGCTTTGCAAGCTTGTAAACCTCAGAGTTATTCTTTTTATATGAAAATAAATTTAGTTTGGCATAATTTTATTTAGTCAAATCTCTTTTCATAATATACTAATAGCTATCAGATGTGTATCAAAAATTATGCTAATAATTTCTATTAATTATCTATGTTCTTTATCAAATTCACCAGATGAATGAGTTTTATTATCACATTTTAAATTTATTTTATTATTACTATTAAGGCTTAGAGAGGTCATGTGTCTCAACAAGGACTACATCTGAATGAATGAATGAGTTAATTCTCTAAATCACCAATGCTTTTTACTCCTCAAAATTCACAGCTTAATAAATATTAGTTTGAAATGTCTTTGTATGAAAAACTCTGAGATGAGATTTTTAAAATATTTAAATATTTTCTTTTTTTTAAGTTTTTTTTTTTAAATAATGCTTGTCTAGTTGTTTAGGATTTTAGAAATAACAGCAATTACAAAAGTTTGTAATAAATAAATATTTCACCAGATGGTTTTAACATTTTGGTTTATTTTTATTGATTTATTTTTTCATTAAATGGAAAAGAAATCTGGTATTTAAAGGTATCTAAATGTATACATTTGCTGGAATTCATAGACCATAATGCAAATATATTCTAATGATCTCACTTTCTCCCTCTCAACTTTCTTCTTTAGTATGCCATTCTCTGTCACACTAGTGCTCTGACTACCCTACTAGAAATTTGCTGCTTTGGAAACAGTTTCTTTTTCTTTTTTTTTCCCTTTTTCTCTCTCTTTCTTTCTCTCTCTTTTCTTTCTTTCTTTCTTTCTTTCTTTCTTTCTTTCTTTCTTTCTTTCTTTCTTTCTTCTTTCCTCCTTCCTCCCTCCCTCCCTCCCTCCCTCCCTTCCTTTCATTCTTCCTTCCTTCTGTCTTTCCTTCCTTCCTTCCTTTCTTCTTTTTCTTTCTCTCTCTTTTTTTAAATTTATCTAAATTGCCAGAGGACATGTGTGCTCACTAAAAAGAGAAGGAGGGTAAAAACACCCAATTGGATATGGTCATGCAATATCCCTTCTCCATTTCTCTATCCTGTTGGGATTGGGGGCATATGCACACATCCCTGGAATATTTTTCAAGTCACTGGGGCAGGATCTGAATTGTGGTTGGCCATGTGGGATCTGCCTCCCTTAACCACTAGGCTATGGGACTGGCCCACTTCATTTGTTTGTTTTCTTTCTGAATACAAATTATTCTAATATTGATAGTCTAATCTATTTTCCACTAATTACACCATCTTTGTTCAGACTCTCAGCTTCCACTTACTTACATTGTGCCACTTATACCACAAATCTAGTTCACAAAGTCGAGACAAAAATTCTTAGCTTTAAATTTTAGTTTTGTATTATTATCCTTAGAAATAATTTTGTTTCGGGGACCAGCAGGTGGCGTGCTGGTTAAGATGATGAACATTCCCACATGGCAGACCATGGTTCAAGTCCTAGACCTGGTGGCTTGCTTTCTCAGTTTCTCTCTCTCTCTGTGTCTCTCTCTGGTCAAAATAAAACAAGTAAATGAATAAATAAAATTAAAAATAGCTAATTCTTTAAAAAAAGGAATAATTTTGTTTCTTGTTTTTTGAAATGTTTTCTAACCTTGACTAATATGTTTCCTACCCTTTTGATTTTGACTATACTAGTGATGTTGCTACCTTTGTTAATTTACTTTTCAAAAAAACATTGTTTTAGTTTCATACCAAGGAATAATATCTGTAAAATATAGATGAAAATCAGTATATGACTATGAGTAAAAGATCATTGGCTTTCTACCACATTTTTATCTGGCACACACTGTTGAACCTTCACAGTTCAGCCCACCCTAGTAGTTAGTATCTTTGGCACCAAAGATCTCTTCAATAGTATTCCTTATTAATTTCCACTCTCACCAGTGTAGATGCTATTATAAACATTTTTCCTTCTACAATCACTTACCTAATTTTATTCATGTCATATTCATGTCCCACCCTAAGACTTAGAACCTTTAAAAGTTTTCTCTGAGTCCTCAGATCATGGGTGGAATCTATTTGAATTCTATAGAAGCAGATGAGAGGGTGTTAGACACATCTAGAGCTGCTGTAGAGAAGGGAATACCCAGAAGGATGAAGAGCATAAATGTAGGAAGAACCTTTTGATCACAGAACAGTGAAAGCAAAGGGTGAATAAAGAGAATTGAGTAGGAACATGCTAGATTGCAGTGCAGTTCTAAGAAAGTCTCAGAACAGGCCTAGAACAATGGACCAGGATAGGTACCCACCAGGTGCCTATTTCTTGAGTGGGAGCTGCCTGGGGAAGTGTTTCTACCACGGTCTTGAAGGCTGTGTCAGAGCCTGCCTGCTGTGCGTACTAACAGTCATTAGCTAAACGAACTGCTGGTTTTACCACCTTCTTCCTTAGCAGTGATTCACATTACCTGGGAATGTAGCAAACAGGCTGAAACAATATTTGAGGAATTTATTCACCTCTAAAATGTGGTTTATGGCTCAAAACTGGGCCAAGGCTTTTGATTTGTTATTACTAAGATTTATGTAACAGATGAAATTATTTATTTCTGTACAACTTTGGGGTGGGGTATTCAGGGTATAGGAAAAAAATACTAATAATTCAGTTTAAGATGATTTGTTAACTAATGAGTTGGGCATTATTGTTAACAATGGTTAAAATGAATGACAGAGGCAGCAGTTCTAATTGGACTTCATACTTTTTTCTTTCAATAAATTCTAATTATTTTTTAAAGAATTATTTTATTTAACTTTATTTACTTGTTTATTATTTTAATTTGACTAGAGAGGGAGAGAGAGAGAGAGAGAGAGAGAGAACAAACAGAGAGAAAGAGAGTAAGAAAGAAAGCTGCCAGTCCAGGACTCAAACCATAGTTGCACATGTGGGAGTCCAGCACCCTTAACCACCACACCTCCTGCTAGCCCCAAATTCTAATTATTTAGATGAATAACAGATATATAATATTATGAACTGAGCTGAAGACTATCAATCAGAGTTTTAATGATATGATAATTTTCTGTTAATAATAATTAAATTAAAATAATCATAAAGATACTATATCTAAGAGGTAAACTTAGAATGAGAATGTTAAAAGTTAAGTTTTTTAACTTTTTAATTTTTTTATTTCAATTTCTTTTATAAATTCAATCACATGTTACTTAGCTTACGAAGTGAATATTCCAAAATGTATATTTCTCACCAGTCCAGTTGACAATACTATAAAGTTATCTTCAGTAGATAATCATCCATTTCTTTGTCCCATAAATGCCTTGCCTTTCTATTTTTCTCCTTAATGTCCTTCCTCAGACTCTACTCCTTCACCCGCCCTCTTCCCACACTGTATCTGGTATTCAAAACAATTTACTAAGTTTCTATAACCTTTAGTCATTCAGTTTCGATTTAATGATTAATAAACTATACTCTTTATAGGAAATACACTTGCAAGGGAACTACATTTCCTGAGACTCCTGGGATTCTGTGTGACAAACTGCTACTGCAGTACATTATCCATGAGGACATTAGCATCTTGCTCATTAAAATACAGTTGAAAGCAAAGATAATAGAAAATTACAAAAATAGAGATGGTAGCTTTAATATATACAGCATAAAGTTTGTGGCAACCAAGAAGGAAAATCATATATTAAGATATAAATACTTTGTTGCTTATTCAAAAAAAAGATTTATGTTTTGATCTAAGGAAAGCAAAAGTTGGAATTAAGGTTGACAAAAATACAACTATTACATAAAATACATGAAAAGCAATGACTGGATATAAGGAATCTGCTTTATAATATCAATACATTACACCATCTGCTGGTCCCACAATAGCCAGTACAAATCTGTTTGCATGCCTTTAAAAAATAATAAAAATATATTTTCCAAAAATTTGTACTTACCATTGATAATTGTACCTTTTTTTAAAACAGAAATCAGTTAGAACAAATAGAAAAAATTTAAATAAAGACAAATTGCTTACACTCATGCATTTTTGTATATGTATGTGTGTGTGAAAGTGTGGGGTGGGTATGTGTTTGTTAGACACAGAAGGGAAGATGTGTTACATCTCTCAAAATTCAAAACCAGAAAGATTTCACTAATTTTCTCCTGTCTTTGTAGCTTATTTCCAAATATTTATTTTATTATTTCCTCACTTTGTAATCCAGGTCAGTCTGCTTTTCCATCTGTCCATATTGTGGGTGAAAAATGGCAATTCCACAGCTTCCAAGTTTGGATTTTCTTTGATACACACTCCAAGGTCTTAGAAGAGTTTCTGCTTGACTAGGTTTGGGTGGGATGTAACTCACTGCATCTGTCCAAAAATGGCCAAGGATATAAGACTGCTCAGTAATCCTGGTCTTTTGGGACTCTCTTTTTACAGGAAGGCAAAACTTTTCTCACAGGTTTCACCCACTAAATGCAGTAGATACCCACTTTAGTAAGTTATATCTATCTGAAGAGATGCAAAGATCAGCTATTTACCACTATCAACCTCTGTACCTAATAATTCAGAGGTTAAAAAAACAGTATTGTACTATATTGGTAGAATTCCATGGGGACTGTTTCCTATAGAATATTGGATACATAATAATAAAAAAAAACATTTAAAAGTGCTGTTTTTTTGTCATCACCATCAAATTCTAATCAAGTGATAAATATGCTTTTCTGCTGGTAGGAGCCTCTCCCAATCTATACCCTCCTTGGTATGTCATTGTCACTTTTAGTGACCTACCTGAAGCAGGACAGAATATTACTGTGTTACTGTGGTGAAAAGACAGGGATAATGTCACTTTTCTATTCTATTTAGACACATGTATTAATAGTTTAGTTGAGGCCAAATTCTGCCTGTGGTTATAGTAAATGAAAAATGGATCAAGAAACTTTATAATAGGTTATTTTCTCCTAGTGATTTTCGATTTTGTGGAGTTGAAATGAGTAATAACTGAAGGAGTTAATGCCAGTTGGAGGAGTATCTGACAAACTCACACAGTGTCACTGGTTAATGGTAAATCATAGTCACTATTTGGTAATTTAAGTATAAAACTATTATTACCTATGTGGAGAATAGTACTTGAGAAAGCAAACTCTTAAATAGGTCAGAACCTTAATGTGAATCCATTTATTTTACTTAGCAGGGGGTGGAAAGGAAAAATGAAACATTAAAAAGCCTTCTGAAAGTGAGATGCAAATTGTAACCATTTTATAAAATTGAAGCCGAAGACCTATTGTTATAACACTTCGGAATATATACAGATTTTGGAAACCTAACTACCTGGGAACCACCTCATAAAAATATAGGTTAATTAGAGGTTACACATCTTTTTTAAAAAAGTCTATTTTTAAAATGATTGCTTCCAAAACAAATAAAGATAGTAAATGGAATTCAAATGTAATGTAGCATTGAAGCTCCTGAACTCTCTTAGCTACTTATTTTCATTACAAATCTATAAAACTTTCCACCTGTTAAATCTAATACCTATGCAAAATCATACTGGATCTGTATTTATTATGTCATTGGTTTCCAGACTTAATTGTGAATACCTTCAAGAGAAAATAGAGTGTTAAATTTCCATAAAACATAATGAATTCTTTGTTTAGAAAATAATTCTCAGATATCCTTCAGTAGAACTGCACTGAAACCCCCAGATTCCTGAACTGAGTTATTTATGTTTGAAGACATTTCCTTTATGTACAAGGGTCACGAGCATGACATTCTCATGTAAACTAAATATGGTCTCTTCTTAAGCCCTCAGTTTCTGCTAAAGCCAGTGTTGCTCACAGTAAAATTTACAGTGTACCTTAAAGACCTGTTGCTTAGCAAATACAGTGGCAGAGGCAGATACTGTGTTGAAACTGCTGCACAAAACTTTAGAAGATATTAAGAAACTGAAACCTTATTCAGAAAATTTATTTACAAACAAAACTCCTAAACTAATTGGAATTTACTGAATTGTAGTTTCAGGTTTTTTGTTTGTTTGTTCATTTGTATGTTTGTTTGTTTTTTAGAGGTTTTTGCTATAGGGTGCGTGTGCTCACCAGAAAGACAGAGAGTGACAGAGAGACAGAAAGCGAGAAACCAATCCCAGGGGGGATCACCACGCTGCAATCCCTTCTCCTCCATTCTCCTCTCAGGATCTTGGGTGCACACACATAAGCACCCGGCGTAAGTTTAAGCGACCGGCTCCGGTACTTGAACCACGGTCGAGTACATGGGAGTCCAGCAATGTAGACATTACACTAAATGCTGGTCCCAGTTTCAGGTTTCTTTTACAACATTACTGGGTAGAAGAAATCATATGCACCAGGGTATGCCGTTTTAAAAAAATGTGTTATCTTGTCAGAATGGCAGTGTGTTTTCAGGAAAATTGAGTATGCACCAAAAGCACTGAAAAGTAGTAAAATGAAGAACCACCCAGTTTTAGAGGGACCTAATAAATGTATAATTTACCAGCAAAATGATTAACACCAAACTGCTGTTGTCTTTCATGTGCATTTCAGAGAATTGCTCATCTAAGTACTTACTTTGTTGAACAACATATGCCTAAAGAACCTGTTGCTTTTTTTTAAATGCCCAGCCACAGTGACTCAGTGGTGAGACAACACCCTCGTTGCTGGAATCCACATGGAAGACTGGGATTCAGTTTCCAGGTCAACCATGGTCACGTGCTGGTGCCCATGATCCTGGCTTGCTGAGAGACTGGTGGGGGGGTGGGAAATGGAGTCCTGGCATGAGATCCAATGGAGGGTGCTGCTCTTTATGTCTCATGAAAAAAAGAATGAATGAGAGAATGAAAGAAAAAGAGGAAGGAAGGAAGGAAAGAAAGAAAGAAAGAAAAAATTCTTTGGGAAGAATAAAATGAAAAAAGAAAAATGTGTGTGAGGGAGTGTGTTACAATAAAAAAATACACCTCTCTGTATATTTTAATTGAAGAATTTTAACACAGACCAGCTGATTGACTAGTAGTCAATTCTCAGTGTTCACCAGGAACAGAGTCCTTGCTGCATGCTCAGGCCAGTGTGTAGATAGAGGTGTGGAGGGGGAATTATTAAACACGATGCTATAGTTGTCTTTAAAATTCTTATGAGAAGTGAAATTTTCAGAAAGATGTTAACACTCAGCATTATGTAACATTCTATTCTCAAATTCTATTTATAGTCATCATTTTATTAATAAGGAAATAGACGCAAGTAACTTTTTCCAAGTCCACAGAGACTGTGCATGATTATTATTAAATACATATTTAACATAAAATCCCATTATTTAAAACACACTAATGACTTCCTATTATTAAGGTAAAAAGAAAAAGGATCTAAAACAGTCTACAATCCTTTCTGTGGTTCATTCTCTACTCTTTTATACTAGCTTCACGTTGTTTATTGTTCTCCCAAGTATTTCTGAGCTCTATCCAACTCAGCCTCCCAATACCTGGACCTGGGGTACTTCCTACCTCAGTTTATACTAGCTACTAATACTTATTTTCTTCATCCCATTCCAGTCCCATCTCCCACCCCAGGAAACCTTCAACAGGGAACAGGTGAAAGACCTCTGGCTCAGGCTTTCCCAGCAGCAGTAATCTGTTCTAAGTGTCTGTTACAGCTGATGGTTGGCCCACAGTAGATGGAGTTTCCTGAGGACAGTGGCAAGGTCTGCATTTGAATTAGCAAATGCACTATCAAGCATGAGTTTCCCATATACACACATGAGAGACAATATTCTACTTATGACTCTGGTTTTTAAATACTTTTTAAAAAATTTTACCCAATGATGCTTTAAAATTGAAATTAGTGATAAAATTCATCAGACATAGTACTCCACAACAAAATAAACTCAATTCTGCTTAATTTCAGAAGTCCCTGAAAAGTGAGTCCTTTTATGCAACTTAAAGCTCTATTTAATTAGGCTATTACTATTATTCATTTTTAAACCATAGTGATATAAATTGGCCATACAAACAGGGCATGAGGAAATCAGATTTTGACATAAATTCAGTGCCCCAACCATCACAGCATCTGCCAGGAAGATTTTGACATAAATTCAAGTAATTTCTTTGCAATTCTAACACCAAATTATGCTCATTCATATTGACCATTCATATGGTCACTGGCTAGCTAGGTGACCTTAGGTAAATAACTTTATATTTACAGATTCGCAGGCATGGTTTCTGCATCTGTAATATAAAAGGTTAGAAGAAATCATGCCCAACCCTTCTTCTTCTTCTTCTTCTTTTTTTTTTTTTAATTCTTTGCCTTCCTCTCCAAGGAATTTTAATTCTGAAAACTGCTGCCATTTCACATCCTACTTTCTTTTTAAATGAGAGATTTTCAATCCCCAGTGATGAACTGAATCTGCATACACACTTTTATTTTATTACACAAGAGTAAAAGGATTTAGGGATAAAATTTTGACTGTATTTTGAGATTTTTATGAATATTCAAATTTTTTCTCCTAAGGAAACTAGATTAAGTTAAATGATGAATAGAAGTCAGGATAAGTATATTCAACATTTACCTATAGCTCCTTTTCTCCAGCTGTCTGTTTTCAAGTTTTAAAACATAGTAACATTTCATTAAGAAGCCACAGCAACTTCCCTCTAACTTGTGGAGAGTACATTGTGAGTTACATGCACAGTTATGAGCATTTTAGCATATTAGAGTTCTTCCTCTTTTTAGTGGATGTTTACGAGGCCTTTGAGTTTAAGCACTCTTATTCATTAGTTAGTGTGTCATTGCTGAATAAACTAATACAAATATTTCTAAACCCTTCAACAACCAGTCACCTTTGAACAGTGGCGGATTACACAGAAGGCAGTTGAATTCTAAGTGTGTGAACTATTTTGGAAATTAAGTCGTCTTTGTAATACTCCCTATCTCATCTTCTATTGTTTCTTTTGTTCATGTAGATTTTCACAGATTCTTTATCTATGCCTTGTCTTTTTTACTGTCATTGGTGGGACTGGTGAACAGCTCTTAACCACAATATAATTTAATTTACCAGATTTATAATATAGTTAATGCATTTTATGTTTTACAAAATCTTTTCTTGGGTCAGCCTACAGCTTGATGACTAAGGCATCTGGTTTCTACACGGCTGTCTGTGGTTTCAGTCCCAGACCAGACTTCCAAAACACAGTGGGCCTGTATATGTGTGCCCAAAATTTCAATAGGAGGGAAAATGAGGAGAAGGAATTGTGGCATGACCATTTCCCATGGGGAGTGATTTCTCACTTTCTCTCTCTCTCTGTCTCTCTTTGGCAAGTACATGTGCCCCTTTGTAAAACAACAAACAAAAAACAAAAGCCTCACCAGGGTATAAGATCTTCAGAAAAACTTGAAAGTTTTATCACTCACATTTAGGTCATTATTCTACCTAGAATGATTACATAACATAGTTACCTTCAGGTTCATCCATGGTGTCACAATTATCAAGATCTCTTTTCTTAAGAGAATAATATATCATTCTAAGTATATGTCAAAATTTATGTATCTGTTCATCGGCTAACAGACAAACTGCTACTATATCTTGTCTATTGTGAATAATGCTATGACAAACATGAGAACACAGATATCTCTGAGAGTTACTAATTTTATTTCTTTTGTGTAATACCCCAAAATGGTATGGCTGGATCATATAGTAGTTCTATTTTTAGGTAGTTTTTTTTTGTTTGTTTGTTTTGTTTTGTTTTTTAGAAACTTCCATACTATTCTCCCATAATGGTGTCCCTATTTCCATCCTAACAAACAGTGCACAAGCCTTTATTTTTTTCTCCTAGCCATACTTGATATTGCTTGTCTTTTTGATAATTGCAAGCCTAACAGGTGTGAAGCCATACCACCATACCATATGGTGGTTTTCATTGGCATTTTTCTCATGATAAGTGATGTTGAGTATCATTTCATATACTTCTTGGCCATTTGTATGCCTTCCTTGGAAAATAAAATGTCTATCCAGATCCTCTGCCCATTATTAAATTGGATTATTTGCTTTTTGCTACTGAATTGTGTGAGTTCCTTATATATTTTGTATATTATTTGGATATTAACCTCTCAACACATGGTTTGCAAATATTTTCTTTTTATCCATAGGTTACCTTTTAATTTTGTTATTTGCGTCTTTGCTTTGCAAAAGTTTTATTTTTTTCTGAATTCAAATTATATTACAAAACTGTAATAATCAAAATAGTAGCACTGGCAGAAAACCACACCAATGGAACAGAATATAGAGCACAAAAAGAAACCCGCACACATGCTGTCAACTAATTTTTGACAAAGGTACTAAGAACACACTGTGGAATAAATAGTTTCCAATAAATTGTGTTAAGAAAACTGGGATATCTATACTAAAAAAAAAAAATGAAATTGAATCATTGTCTCATCCAATAAACAAAATCAACTAAATGATCAATTAAATACTTAATCATAAGACTTGATACCATAAGAATACTAGGAAAAAAACTGAGGAAAAGATCTTTGGCTCTGGCTTTGACAGTGATATTCTGAATGTCCCACTAACAGCTCAAGCCATAAACAAAAATAAAAATTGGAATTACAACCAACTAAAAGTTTTTGTTAGGTTTGGTTTTAATTTAAATGTGCCATGGTAATTTTTTTATCTTTGTATTTTGTATAAATATTAGAATTAGTTTTGCAAGTTAAACACACAAACACACACGAATCTGTACAATTTTAATTGATGTTGGTTGAAATGGTAGATAGGTCAACTTGGGAAGATTTTATAGCATTATGTATAGAATCTTTTTATTCATATCATTGGAAGTATCTCTGCAAGTTTAATGAGACCTCCATAATTTTCTTTAGAACATGTTGTATTTTCTCAATAAAGGTACTTTATGTCTTTCACAGATTTATTTCAAGGCTATATAGAAAGGTACTTCAAAAAGTTTGTGGAAAACTATAATCAAAATATAAGTTTAATTTGGCATAAAATTTGAGTGGAATTACTGTGATGTATGGTAGTTCTATTTCTAGGTTTCTGAGGAATCTCCGTATCATTCTCCACAGTGGTTGCACTAATTTACATTTCACCAACAGTGTAGTAGTGTCCTCTTTTGACTGTAGCATCACCAGCACTTATCATTCTTTATATATATATATATATATATATATATATATATATATATATAAAATTTTAGCCATTCTGACCAGCATTTTATATATTTTAAAACTGATCACATTTTAAGAACTTTCTAAATTATTAAGGTTGGATAATACATGAAAAAAAAATTAGAATATTGTCCAGGATACAGATATTTTATTACATATAGTTAATATGACTTTAGCTTTATACTGCAGTGCAAAAAGACATTGATTTTTTTTTTTTTTTCTTTTAAAAGCACTAGCAGGCTAGGTGGATACTGTGGTGGTTAAGGCACCTGGATCCCACTTAGCTGGAGAGCACAGTTTGAGTCCCAGAGCTGGCAGTTTGGAAAATACACTGGGCATGTATGTATGTGTGTGCAAAATCCTGAAAAGAAAATGGAGAATGGATTGTGGTGTGGCCATTTTCACTTTCACTCCCTTTCTTTTTCTTTCTGTCTCTCTGGCAAGTGCATGAACCCTACAGTAAAAAACAAACAAACAAAAATCATTAGCGGGAAATATATAAAGAATTTCAGATATATAACTATATCTATATAGAGAGAGATTGGTAAGTTAATATTATTTGAACAATATTTAGTTAAAAACTGAAAGTATACATTTATTATATGCTAGAAATTGTGCTAATTAGAAAACTGCACTGAGAAAAGGATCAAAGGGTAATCCAAAAGAATGCAGCCACTGTGTAAAACAGTTTGGTATGGGCCAGTAGTTAGTGTAATGGCTATTTTACTGGACTCCCATGTAGTCGACTGCGGTTCGAGTCCCACACCTGGTGGCTTAAACTCATGCCGGGTGCATGTGCTTGTGTGCCCAAGATCCTGAGAGGAGAATGGAGAAGGAGGTATTGTGGCATGGCCATTCCCCCTAGGGGGGGGGGTGATTTCTCGCTTTCTGTCTCTCTGTCTTTCTGGCGAGCACATGTGCCCTATAGCAAAACCTCTCCAAAAAGAGAAAAAAAAAAAAAAAAAAAAAAAAAAGAAAAAACAATTTGGCAGTACCACAAAAGGAATGGAATGTAGAATTATACATATTAGTTTGTGTAGGGCTACCATAACAAAATATCAAAACTAGGAACCTTAAATAACAGACATTTATTTTCTCAATATTCTCTTTTTTATTTTAAAGAATTATTTTTAAAAAAATTTATTATCATAACTTTTTATATTACATTTAATCACATATATCTTTACAGTGTAGTACATTTCTTTTTCCAGGACACTTATCATGCATATCAATCGAGGCAAAGACATCATCATCATTCTCAAATAGCTTTTCATCAGATTTTTATATTATTATTATTACTATTTATTCTCATTTTTTTTAAACATTCAATCACTATATATCATTTGGCTTGTAAAGAGAATTTACCCAACATGAAGTACTCCTCAGACCAGTCCTGTTGAGAATATAATACACGTTATCATCAACAGGTAATAAGCCACATGGCCATCTTCTTATCTGTGCATGTTTGGCATCAAAATTATGCTACTTAAGGAGGGATATTTTAGCATTATTATATTTTATGAATATTTTCTGTTTACCTATAGAAATATAATATATACAATTTTATATACACCCTTTAATCCATTAATCTTGGTAACTACTCACTTATTATGATCACTAAACTGTAGTTTCAGATTGTTGTTTAATCATATAATGTCCAAGTTATGACTGACTTGTTTCTTTATTTTCATTTATATCTTAAATAGTTTCCTGATTTAGTGTGCTGGCTAAAATATTTTAAATAGAACTTAAATGAGTTTGATAGAAGTAAATAATATGCCTTATTTCTGATTTTATATAAAGCACTTTTTAGAGGTTCATATTAAAGAAAATGAGCACAGTTTCCTGTAGGAAATTTTAATCTTCTTATAGAATTTTTTTTACTTCTTTCTTGCTAAGATGTATTAAAATCAAAGATAGATGTTGATTTGTATCCAGTTTTTTGTATGCATTCATTGGGGCGATTATGATTTATTTCCTTTGGGGGAGTAAAACATAATAATATATTTTAAAATATCCAACTATCCTTGTGTTCCTAAGATAAACCAACTTGGTCATGATATATTAATTTTATACACTCATATATTTGGCCAGATATTTTACTCATGATTTGTGGATCATATACATGATTTGAATCTGTCAATAATTTCCTTTTTCTCTTAAAAATAGTATGTATTCTTCAATTGTTGGGAATAATGCTTGTTAGATTAACATTATATCACATTTAATAATGCTTTCAAAATTATCCTCTATGACTTTACTGATATTTTAGTTTATTTTATTTATTAATTATTGAGGGAGCTATTATTTTAATTATGTCATTATATAGATATCTCTTTTTAAAATTTTTGTTAATTTTATATAATATAAAAAGATCATTATACAGATGAATGCAAATTCTCACATAGCTTTCTGAGGAAACTTTCAACATTTTGTAATTAACTTTTATACTTCATAATTATGCTTTTTGGATTAAAAGATCATTTTGTGTAGGATCAATATAAAAATATTTGTACTCACTAGCTGTCTATTAAAACTTTTTCTATGCTTTTTCTTTTAACGTTCTTTTACTCTGGTGTATTAGACATTTTTTCCTATTAACGACATAAAACAATATTTTTAATAGTTTATTTATAATTATTTTTTCATAAGTGAAATAAAGAGCATGGGAGAGAAATGAGTATCCATGACAGAATTCTGATTTCACAATCCACCCCCAGCTCTTCATCATGGACACATGCTAGCCTGGAATACTCAGGATGTGTCCAGATACGAACTTAGAACCTGACTAAGTCAGTCACCCTTGCAGATTGTGGTGTTTTATTGATACATCAGTGTTGACCCCATAGATTTCTTTTCAATTTTTTTGTAATCATCTTTGCCATGCAGCTAGATAATTTTTTCACATATACATACTATAAATATTAAAGGTGTCTGTGCAATTATTTTATCATATTTTCTGCACTTTAAATTTTTATTTTTTATATTATCTGATAACATTTGATTTTTTAAGTCCATTTATTGTTACTTAGTTAATAATTAAGCAGCCAATTTCTGTAACTTCATTGGTTATCTTTGAAATTTTAAAAAGCCACCTAGGGACCAGCAGTTGGCCTAATGACTCTATCGCTGGGCTCCCATGCAGTTGACCATGGTTCGAGTCTTGGACCCGGTGGTTTAAATTCACGTTAGGTGCCTTTGCATGCATGGCCAAGATCCTGAGAGGAAAATGGAGAAGGAATTGCGGCGTGGCCATCCCCCCTGGGGGGGGTGATTTCTCGCTTTCTGTCTCTCTATCTCTATCTTTCTGGTGAGCACATGAGCCCTATAGCAAAACCCTCTCCAAAACAAAACAAACCAGCAAACGAACAAAAAAAACTTTTTTGGACCAGCAGTTAGCGTAATGGCTATGTCACTGGACTCTCACATAGTCCACCACGGTTCAAGTCCCGGACCCAGAGGCTTAAATTCACACCGGGCGCGTGTGCGTGCGTGCCCAAGATCCTGAGAGGAGAATGGAGGAGAAGGGATTGCGGCGTGGCCATCGCCCCTGGGGGGTGATTTCTCACTTTCTGTCTCTCTGTCTCTCTCTCTCTGTCTGGTGAGCGCACGCGCCCTATAGCAAAATCCTTTCCAAAAAAAAAAAAAGGCCACCTAATTGACAAATGTCAAAATTCTTCCCAAATAATCAGAAACATAAAATACTAAAACTTAATCATCTCTACTTTATCTTTCATACATTTTGGTCACATATTTTAGTTTTATCTTATTTTTAATAACCCTATTACTAATTCCCAATGTATTATTTTTTATGTATAAACTTATGTTTAATGCTTATTGGTGATCACTTTCCTTTAGTGAGGCTATACTGCTGTTTTTTCTTATTTGCCCTAAATGCATGTTTATCTTTATATTGTTGATAAAATATTTTAGACTGATAGTTATATTTTCTCCAGACATCTAATATTTAATATTACTTTCTTTTGATTTTATTTCATACAAAAGAGATTATCCATCCATGTTATTATTTTTTTCTTATAAGTGAGCTCACCATAGATACCAGCTTTTCTAGGACAATACCTGTTTATGGCAATTATCTTGAAGTAATAGTAATATTCTCCCTTTTATTCATTAAAGTGTTGGTTTATATAAAAAATTATGTGGTATTTCTACCTAAAGGTAATCTGGATTATTTTAATTACTTTTCATATCTTTTTTTAATTGGTTCTGCAGTTTAAGTATGATCTGCCAACCTATGATTTTCTCTCTATTTATTCTCTCCATATTTGCTGGGGTTACATGTTTCTGTGGAGTAAAGTTATGGATAATTCCTAGTCATTATCCTTTGAAATTATACTTTGAAAACATTCTAGTTTTTCCCCTCTGGTACTTCAAGTAGATTTTCCATCATCAGTCAAGATTTAATGGCTCTTAATTTCCTTTCAAAGTTTCCACTTTTTCTCTTTCTTAGCTACATGATATATAAATTTATTTTCTAGTTTACTAATTCTCTCACCAACACTAATAAGTCATTGTTTTATAGATTAATACCAAAGTTTTTCACTTCCAGAAAAATCCACTTTTTCTCTTTATAGTTGGCTAAATTATGATCAATTCCTTTTTTTAAAAAGTAATTTTCCTTTTTTTCTTTTATTTCACTCTATAGTTTTAAAAAAATTATGCCAGCTAACTCTACTACCTAAAGTCTGTCCTTATAGCTCTGTTTTTTCTATTTCTTGTTTTTGTAGGCTCTTACTCATGGTGGCTTGTTTTATTGTGAGTTCAGTAACTGATTTTTTAAAAAATGTATTATATATTACTCATAAACAATATGGGAATCCTTTCAGCATGGGATGATGGATAAGTTTAAATTTTTTTTTTTTTTTTTTTTTTTGGGTGGAGAGGAGAGAGAGGTTTTTGCTATAGGGCACAAGTGCTGGCCAGAAAGACAGAGAAAGGCAGAGAGACAGAAAGTGAGAAATCATCCCCCCAGGGGCGATGGCCATGCCACAATCCCTTCTCTTCCATATTCCACTCGGGATCTTGGGCACACATGCACTCGTGCCCGGTGTGAGTTTAAGCCGGGTCTGGAACTCAAACCGCAGTAGACTACATGGGAGTCCAGTGACATAGCCATTACGCCAGCTGCTAGTCTGAGATAAGTTGAGATTTTTATAAAACCTTCTACTAAGGTAATTACAACATAGAACTACTTTACGTAAACTATTAGTTTGAGTTTCTATTTGGTTGGTTATTGTTTTATTGTATGTTTTGTTTTTTGTTTGTTTTATTTCAAATTTTCTATAGAGCACTTGCAATCACCAGACAGAGGGAAAGTGAGAAACCACCCCCCAATGGGTGATGTATACCACAATCTAATCTCTTACCTCCATATCTGTCTTTGGGATTGTGGGCAAATCCCCACATATGCCCAGCATATCAGTCAAGCCTCAGGGTCCAGGATTCAAACCACACAATGAGTCGTGTGGGATCCAACTGATTTAAACACTATGCCACTGACTGACTCTTATTTTGCTTTTAATCACTCTGTTAGTAAATAAGCTAAAAGCTCATGTCAGGGCAGACTAGTAGTTATAAATATTTACCAGAAATTTTCTTCTTAATTTCCTTGAAGTTGGCGATTGTTTTTACTTGTTCAGATTTTAAACTCATGATGTAGCGTTTTGGTGTCCTTATTATATGAGAGGGATGAAGTGGTCTATATAGAAGCCTTTGGTTTTATATCTTGACCTTGATTCCCAGAGGCTTTCAAAACAGAAGTCAGTCTCATTTTATTTAGTGAATATCTGCAAGATATTTGCATGTTATAGTATTCCCTTAATTTTCTAGTTCCCTGCATCTACTTAATCTTTGACCTCAGACTATTTCTGTCTGATTGGATGCTATTTTTTATATTTCAGTAAGGTTATTTTTTAAATGTTAATCTTTTATTTGAGTTTATTTTATTTATTTATTCCATAAGAAAGAAAGAGAGAAAAGAGTCCTCTTAACTGGATCTCACCATGTCACAATCTTCCCAGGTTTCCAATCAGCAAGGATCGTGAGTGTGCATGGGCACATTCTGCATGTTCAAGTGGCCTGGTATCAAACCAGGGCCTCCTATTGGCTCCTGTGTCATGCAGTGGAGCCCTGTGTCCTGCACCACAGTGTATGGGCCAGTGATATTATTGCACTAAAGCAGAAGAAAAAGAGAGGAGAAAGGGTTACATTTTACATTTTTCTAGAAGAATTAGCTCTAATTTATAATCAAAGTTTGTCTTTTAAATCTTTTTTCATTCTTAAAACTTAGACCTTGTCTTTTTTATTTTATTTTTTTTTTTTGAGAGATTTTTGCTATAGGGCACGTGTGCTTACCAGGAAGACAGAGAGAGACAGAGAGACAGAAAGTGAGAAATCATCCCCCCATGGGGAATGGCTATGCCGCAATCCCTTCTCCTCCATTCTTCTCTCAGGATCTTGGGCACGCACGCACACGTGCCCGGTGTGAGTTTAAGTCATGGGGTCTGGGACTCGAGCCAGGGTTGGCTACATGGGAGTCTGGGAGTCCAACGACATAGCCATTATGCCAACAGCTCAACCTGGACCTTGTTAATTATATAATGAAATAGTTTCTTGAGAATCTCCTATGAAGATATGTGGATTATATATATATATATATAATATATATATATTATATATATATATATAATTCTATAAATTACTTTGATTTTAAAATGATACCCCTATAAAATATATTCCTAATGACTATTCTGATAGAACATTTTTATATTCACTGTCAATTTTGAATTCTCCTTGAAATGAAAGGAAATATAATAGTGAATAAATTGTTATATGTATAAATACAAATTAAAGGTCAAATCTGCAAGCTGTACATTAGAAGTCAAAGTAAAGAAAATGAATAAGATAATTTCAAAAAAATTTTTAATTTTTTTATAAAGTATCAATGAGGACACAGTTTTAACTACTGGCATTTTTAAGTACCTATTTTCTTTTTTATTATTCTAAAACTTTTTCCAGAGAGCATTGATGTTCATGTTAAGAAATGTAAAAAATAAAAAAAACAAAAAGGCTATTATTTTTTGATTAGTATCTTTTGCATAGTTTTTCTACAGAACATATATTTGCTCATTTTGATGAGATAGATATATATGTTTAAGAATAAAACTTCTTCAAAAAATAGACAAGTAGTTAAAAATGCATGACTGAGGCTTTTGAGCCATATAAATATTCTAAGATGATCATGAATCAAAAGTCTGTATCAAGGTGTATCTGAATTTACATCACTTTTGAGTTCGTAGTTAATGCTTTGTAACAACCAATACTTAGAATATAATTTGAAATTTCTTTTCTTCTTATGAAATATACTTACACAAGCATTAGTTGGCTTTGCTAAGAAATCTTTTATGTATGAGTCTGAGTATATTTTATAGGTCTGATGGAAAATGTAAAATTGAGGGCTTACAAGGATTAAGGAGGGAGACTCAAATGTTCAGAGGCCCAAAGTCATCACTTTGCTTCTCATGTTAATAAGAGAATATTCTTTGCCTGTATTATAGTACTTTACAATTGCAAAGTAATGAGCAGTGTACCCCGTCATTTTTTTAAAGTCCTCTTTTCGCAGGCTGAAATACTTTAATACTCTTAATGTTTAAAAATGAGCAATGGCTTTCTTCAAAGGAAACAGTTTTATTTAGGGAGTACATGGTTTGATAAACTCAAGAAATATGAAGGACTACTGAAATACCTGCATCTTAGTTTTAAAATTAAAATGCACTCAAAGTGAGAATTAAAGCTGCACTTTTGCTCACTTAGGGATTCAAAAAATTACGTGAATGTACCTTCCTCTCTACCTCTAACAGCCCATTTCCTTCTTTACTGCCGGTTATCTTTCTAAGGACAAAACTGATGTCATCACTTGTCCACTCAAACACATAATCCTCCATATTTCTATATATAAAAAACAGTAAATGCTCTAGATTAGAAAATGATTCAGTCTATAGCACCAGATTTGTAAATTTTTTTCTGGCTTTGTTTACTCCATCACTGTTCATCATGTATCCCATGCTGTTGCCATACTAATGTTAAAATTCCTTTTCAAAAATCCTTTCATTTGGCAATCATGGTTATTTTTGCACAGAATACATTTTCCCTAAAATATGTATATATTTATTCATCTTTAAAATAAAATGCAAATCCTAACTTTTTAATGAAATAATTTAGACACATAAATAGACCGTAATATACACTGAATGGATGAAAAGAAATGGATGAATAAGATAATTTCAAAAAATACTTTCATTTTTTTTATAAAGTATCAATGAGGACACAGTTTTAACCACTGGCATTTTGAAGTACCTATTTTTTTTATTATTCTAAAAATTTTTCCAGAGAGCATGTATGTGCACACACTCAACAGAGTCAGAGGTAAAATGGAAAAGCACCCTCTTTGGAGATTGGTCCCGCCATAATCCCTTCTCCTCCTTTTTCCTTACAAGATTTTGAGAATGCACACACACACAGATCCAGTGTGTTTTCTCAAGCCACTGATTCAGAATTCAAACCACATAGTCGGCCCTGTGGGATCCAGCCACTTTAACCTCTTGGCTACAGGGTAGCACTTGAAGCACTTTTTAGATCCAAGTGAGAAACTTTGGTTAGCTCCCAGGGAGCAGTGGTAACGCACTGCACAAGAGACGCTAGATCCCAAGTAGCACCTGCCGTGTGAATCCACAGCCAGGTCAGCCTGAAACACACATGCCATTAGCCCTGACTTGATGGCCTGGAGGGCTGGGGAAAAGGGGATTGTGAGGGGACTAGACCCTGTAGGGGAATCTCTGTCTCACCCACCCCAACCCCTGCCATACAGTCTATCATGAGTGAAGAAAAAAATATGTAATGATAATAAAAAACTTATCATTTAAAAACAACAACAAAAAGAAACCTTCAGAAAATTTCTTATTTAACTGTTTTATCTTTCATTTTCTTAGTTTTTTACATTCAATTACTGTACAATTTATAGCATTAAAAAATGGATTTTCCCAGCATGAATACATTATGTATCAGTCCAGTCAAAGGTATTAGTATATACATTATCATCACCAGATAATTTTTCATTTTGTGTTTGCTAATGTTTTCCTTCCTTTTTCCCCCTGGATGCCCTCCCATCTAACCCACCCTCTATTGTCCTTCTCCCATACTGTCTCTACTATCTATAGTTGCTCTTCAATGCCTGGAATTGTTGACAATGTTATTCCTCCATTTTCTAGGTACAGAGAGATTCTAGTATTTCATATTCTTAGACATGAAGTTTTTCAGTCATCTTGGTCTTTCAAGTACGTTTTGCAATGAGCCTATTGTAGAATCTGTACTCATGTTTTATGCTTGATAGATCACAAAATATGCTTTAAATTAGCCAAAACTATTAACAGAATTCTATAGAATTCCAGGGGAAAAAAAAGTGTGTATATATTTTTCATTAAAATTTTCCCTTATCTATAATAACACATACATGAACAGCCATGTTTCTTTGTATGCATTGATCATATAAACTCTAGGCAGAAAATAAATCACATATTAAACATCTCAAAGCTATGAAAAAACATGAAGTCTCTAAAAATTAGAAGGAATGGTTCAACTATTACTGAAGATAAGCTGTTCATTCTAATAAAAAGTACCTTCAAAATGATTTTTTTGGGGGGCAGGTAGCATGTTGTTAAGGTGCTGGATTCCAACATGACTGACCATGGTTTGAGTCCTGGACTTGGAGGCTTGCTTTCTTATATTCCTTCTCACTCTCTCTCTCTCTCTCTGGTGAGCACACATGCCCTATAGCAAGCTTAAATAAATAAATAAATAATAAATTAAATTAAATAAATACCAATTTATTTTTTAATTAATTTTGTATAATTATCAAAATATAAGGGAAGTTAATATCAAAATATAAGATTTAAATTTAGTAAGTTTTCTTATCTATAAAAGGAGGGCTTAGCCTACAAAATTCTTAAATTTATTTTGCTTTTAAAATACCATGAGAAGGGACCAGCAGTTAGCATAATGGCTATGTCACTGGACTCCCATGTAGTCGATGGTGGTTTGAGTCTCAGACCCAGTGGCTTAAATTCACACTGGGTGTGTGTGTGTGTGTGTGTGTGTGTGCTCAAGATCCCGAGAGCAGAATGGAGAAGGGATTGCTGCAAGGCCATTCCCCCAGGGAGTGATTTCTTGTTTTCTGTCTCTCTGTCTTTCTGGAAAGTGCTCATGCTCTATAGCAAAAATCTCCAAAAAAAAACCATGAGAAGAGATCAGCAGATGGCATAATGGTTATGGCTCTCACCTAATAAGACTGTGCTTCAACTTCCAGATCCGACGACTTAAAACTCACACCAGGGACATATGTGTGTATGCACACAATCCTGAAAGGAGAAGGGGTTGCCATGTGACCCTCCCCTGTAGGAGGTGATTTCTTACTTTCTGTCTCTCTCTGACTCTCCAGCAAGTACATGCATCCTATACCAAAAATCTCTCTAAGCAAATAAATAAATAATAAAATATCTTGAGCTTAAATTCATCACAGTAGAAGAAAAGAGCACCTTTTGATTATTTATTCATTTGTTTGTTTTTTTTTTTTTTGTTAATTTTCTAGAGGTGCACCCTCCTGACAGAGAGAGAGAGAGAGGGGGGGGGGGAAAGAGAGACAGCCACCTCACGGGGGATGGTCAGGCCACTACTCCTTTGCCATTTCTCCTTTTCAGGTTTTAAGCGTGCATACACACGTGCCCAGTGTATTTGTCAAGTTAATGGGTCTGGGAGTCAAATTGTATAGTTGGCCATGTGAGATCCGGCCACTTTAACCACCGTGCCACAAGCCGGCACAAGAATGTCTTTTTTATATTATGATTAAATTGTTTGAAACCTCAGACCAATAGGATGAGTTAATCACTGACCAATTAACCACATATGCCTTCTGCTGACACACTGCATGACTGGTATGCATTTTGAAGGATTTATTGATATTTTCTCAAATGACTGATACTGGAACTATCATGACTGAGCATTTTGTTGCATAAATCAGTCAAGCAGTTCACTAAATAGTCCCTGAGTGTCTTGGAAAGTGATCTACCTCCGAAGTCCCCAGGGAGTAACTTCCTTGGCAGAGTCTTTTCCAATAATTATGGCATTTAGGACAGATAGATGTATTCAGTGCTGCAATGAGTCTCCCTTGGCTGACTTAAAATGTCAAGTTTTGTTTTTAAAAATGTTAAAATTAAACTAAGGGTAATATGGTAATTATAATGATGCAGCGAGTACTTAAAGTCATTAATATTTTTTATAGAGGAATGGGTTGTAGCTATTACTCCGATTAATATTTAAAAGTCCCAAGGCACTGGCATGAGCCAGAATTTCTGTGTTTTATATCCCTAACATTTTTACAATTTAGGTTGTGGTGGCTTGAATGTACCAGAATGTGCCATGGGTTCCTGGAAATGGCACAGAGACTTTGGAAAGTACTTTTGGGGAATTGGTGGATAAAGCAAGCCATCATTTTTCATAGTCAATTATTCCTATGGGTTCTGGGTTCTGACAACATTCTGAAAGCTGGATATCCCTCTATGGGCTGTTTCTGCTAAATGAAGTCATTTTTGTCATCTGTGGGTAGCTCTAGCTTGATTGTGGGTTCCTTGAAAACAGAGTCTGTAGTATTTTACTTATCTCAGAAACCCAGATGATAACCTTCTGTGCAGTTCATGCAAAATCAGTAAGTATTGGTGGAACAAATAAAATAAATTCTATTTCCACATATTTATACTACAAAGTAAGTAAATGCTTTATGTCCCAAGAAGGAAGAGTTTAAAGCCACAGCATAAATGAGATTGAGGAATTTTTATTTTACATTTTTCTTCCAAAATAAGAATGAGAATAAAAATTAAAAATAAAAATTTTCTAAAACTTTAACAGTTCATCAGGAACAATTAAACTATTTTCCCATGTAAGAGCAAACATGTAGAATACATATGTGGGTATAATTAAGGAAATGCATACCTGACAAATTATGATTGTATTTCTATTTCTTAACAAGTAGTTCAAATAAGTCTGAAAATTCACTTAGCATATGTATTTTATGTGATTAATTTCTCTGCCCTGACATAAAATAAAATTTGATAATATAAACCTTAAAAAGTGTGTTTATATGTAAGATGCATTGCTGAGAGTGTACATGAATGTGGTGTGTGTGTGTGTGTGTGTGTGTGTGTGTGTGTTATTGTGGTTGCTATTTTTTGGGAAGGAGTGGTAGTGTACCTAAGCAGAGGATTATGTGGCTTTGACATTAAAAGTGACCTTTTAATTAAGTCTTAAACTTGACATTATTTTCAGGTATGTGTTTCTGGAGCATTTGGAAGATGATTCATATTTACTTCTAAACTTTATCCCAATAAACATTTCAGGTACTCTGTAGCTTTGGAAATTCTTGACTCATGACTTACCAGATATTTAGGTTAGGATCCAGTGAAAAATTTAACAAACGCAAGACATTCTAAGACAGCTTTCTATTTTTCAACATGCCCTTGAATCTTCCCTAGAAAGATAATCTTGTTAGGTTAACACTGTGGGGTCAGGAAGATTTCAGGGCCATACTAGGCCAAGCTAATAAAAGAAATCATCCCCCGGGGGGATGACCAGACCACAGTCCCCTCTCCTCCATTCTCTTCCTGGGGTCTTGGGCATGCATGCACAGACATGTGCCTGGCATGATTTTCAAGCCACCTGGTCCAGAACTTGAACTGCTGTCAGCCATGTGGGAGTCCAGTGATGTAACCAGTATGCCATCTGTTTGCCTTGTCATGACGTTATTTAAAAATATATGTATACCCTCCCTAAACACACAACTTACAATGCAAGGACTTGATAAAAAATAAATAAACCTCTGTATAAAAATTCCATTTTGTTGTTGTTTGTTTAGGGAAAGATTTTTGCTATAGGGTGCATGTGCTCACTGAATAGACAGAGAGACAGAAAGCAAGAAATCACCGCTGCCCCACCCAGGGCAGATGGTCACACCACAATCTTTTGTCTTCTATTTTCTTCTCTGAATCTTGGGAATGCATGCACATGCACCCGACGTGGATTAAAAGCCACCAGATCTGGAACTTGAACAACAGTCAACTACGTGGAAGACCAGTGGCATAACCATTATGCTATCTGCTGGTCCCTAAAAATTCCATTTCTGAATAAAGGAAGTGGGAATGTATCTAAGTGTATACAAAAGCCTTTGAATGTTACTCTTTTTTTCTGAACTATTTAATTGAGACAAGATCAACCAGTGGCAAATCACAGAGCATAGATGGGCTCTTCCATTACACGCCTTTTTCTCCTGAAATAAATGTTGGCCCTATACGCAATTGAGAGGAATAAATGACACCATGGCTAATCTATACTGAAGTGACAGAGGCACTATGAACAGGAATGGGAAGAAAAATATCTGAAGAAGGCATTGCAGTATATCTGCAACTTTAGAACATAGAGATCAGCAGATGGCATAATAGTTATGTTGCTTAACTCCCATGTAGTCGACCATGGTTCGAATCCCAGACCCGGCAGCTTAAACTCACACCAGGCATGTGTGTGTGCGTGTGCAAGATCCTGAGAGGAAATCAGAGGGGAAGGGATTTCTCTCTTTCTGTCTCTCTCTGTGTTTTTGGCAAGCACATGCACCCTATAGTAAAAATCTCTCTCAAAGAAAAAAATAATAGAACATGTTTGTGACTTTGGTAAAAGCAAACTGGAGTTTGAGTTTGTCCAACAATTTGAAGACATGTTGACTATCATCAAAACAAGAGTTTAGCAAGAAGAATGAGTAAAATCAGAAGGTACAAATATTGTTAACTAGAAGAACTCAAGAAGATTTATGATTTTCACATCAGTCTATTCTGGGGAGTGTAGAAAAGCCTCCTTAGTAGCATTGACAAGCTGACATATGTATTAGAATTCTTAGTTGCAATAAGTGAAAACTACTCCAGTTAAAAAAAGCAGAAAAGGAATATATTGGAAGGGTAGCTCAGAAAATTGACTGGTAGTTTGGAAACAGATTAAAAGAGAAAAGAGAATAAGGCCCTGATTAAATCAAGATATGGCAGCTGCATATTCACCCTCATGTGTATATAAACCAAGTTATGTCTTCCACAAAAAAAGAAAAATATTATCTGAAGGATAAAAATCTAGAGACGTTTTGCTCTAAAGAGTCCAAGCCTCATTTGAGTGATGAAGAAAAATGCGTATAGAAAAAAATATTTTTTAAATAACTCAAAATGTTATCTTGTTAGATTTGGACAAAGAGATACAAAAAGCAGTTTTGAAGATTATTTCATCAATGAATTTTTATTTGAAAAATGTACAAAATTTTCCCATCATTAATATAGGAATAACTGTAATAATCTTACAATCAAACTGATTTATGCTGCAGATATATTATGAAATTAAGTCATAATTTCCTTTAAATGTATTGTGACCTGAAGGTTTTACAAATCAATCAACAGCTATTAATTGATTATATAGTATAAACCACATAGTAGCTGCTAGTACCATCGTACCTAAGGTAGTGAAACGTCTGCTACTGAGGGGTTTATGAACTAGTCAAAGAGGCAAAAAGTATGACTCTAATTCAGTAAAGTATGACCTTGTTATAAAGAAACAATCAAACCAATGTAATCTGTTCCCTTAAGAGAGTCTCATTAAAAACATGACCACTATTCCAAACCTAATGTTTCATAATGTATGCATGTATTTTATTATCATTACACTAAGAATTTTTAAGGAAATACAAATAATCCATGTAGAATTTAGAACTATTTATATTAAACATAGTTACTGATAGTGTCATTCAATTCCCAGAAATATTTAGCATAAGAAATAAGATGAAATTAACTAATATACATATATGTGTGTTTGTGTATATATATATTTTTTCCCAAGGGAAATATATGTTAATCCAATGCAGTCCTCACCACCACTTGCATATTGTCAAATGGTCTAAAAGGTAAAGGGCAATATGTGAATTTTGATTCACAATGGAAATCTGATATAGGTTACATATCAATTCTTAAGACACTTGCTAGGTTATGTAAGGTATATAGAAAGTTGCATATATAAGGATCTAGTACATATAAAATGGTGACAGCCAAGAGATGAAGCGGGGTTTATCTGGGCTATTATTTTGTTTGTATTTTTTTCAGAGTTCGCATGCCTCACATATTATAAATAGTTCCCGTTGGCTACTTATTTTGCGAGAACTGTGATCCTGGGTAAAACAGATGAGAAAAAAAATCTAATCTTCCTTTTCAGAGAAAGAGAACATAATAAATACGTGCATTCAGCACAACAAGTATGATTGTGGAGACGTGTGTAAGGACTAGTAACTTTTCTATTTCCTTCAGATCTAGAAGCGAGCTACCTCATTTTCTGACTGTAGGAATCCGTAGTATTTCTCTGTTAATTTTTGGAATGATTTACATTTATTAACACTCTCCTCATATTTATTTTCTTTCCTTTTTTAAAAGAGAGATTTATGCTATAGAGTGTGTGTGCTCTCTGGAGAGAGAGAGACAGAGAGACAGAAAGCAAGAAATCACTCCCCAGGGGATGGCCATGCCACAATCCCTTCTCCTTCATTCTCCTCTCAGGATCTTGTGCTGGCACACTCATGCCCAGCATGTTTCAAGCCGCCGGGTCCAGAACTTGAACCGTATGAACTCGACTATGTGGGAGTCCAGCAATGTAAGCATTACACCATTTGCTGGTCCCTATATATTTATTTTCTGTATTTCTTTTTTATTTTCTTTCTTCAATGAGTAAAAGAAAGAGAAAGAGAAAGGCAGAGACACACAGAAAGAAAGACAGGGATCCCCGACAGGATTTTCACACTGTAATTTACCCATAGCCCCAGCCAGCCCTACAGCATACGCATACCCCTGCGGGCATGTTCAGGGAGCTGAGTGGACGTGAACCTGGAACCTTCAGCCTTGCAGAACACTGTGTAAGTGCTGTGCCACCTCCCAGATCCCTTGTGTACTTTTCGAGATAACATGCTAAGTGACTGAAAAAAGAAGTTATTTAGATGATTATTTTGTATATCGAGATGACAGTCATTAAAAAAGGAATGAGCAAAATACTGTATATGATGATGATCATAATTTTCACTTACCTAATGCCTATGATGTATGAAGCTTGTTTCTCTGTGTTTTTTTTTTTCATAAATCATGTAGCTTGTTTCTCTCTCTCTCTCTCTCTCTCTCTCTCTCTCTCTCTCTCTCTGTGTGTGTGTGTGTGTGTGTGTTTCATAAATCTTCACAACTGTCCCATCTGATAGAAGCTATTATCCCCAAATTGAGAAACAAAGATGTTAAGCAATTTGCCAAGGTTATACTACAAATAAATACAGGGCTAGAATTTAGACCAAGAAGTCCAAAGTCTGTACTCTTTCCACTAGACTTTGCAGAGGATACGAATGACCTAATAGATTGCCTTGCCCAGCAGAGCCAGAAATTGCTTCTGGAGGCATGTCTGTATTAGCAGCATGGAGTTGATCCTTATGTGATAATTGTGCCATTAATGTAATAGAAATATTGAGCAGCCCAGATCTTCCTGACCCGAGGCTAAAGTGTAAAAGGGGAGAAGGATAATAGTCTCCTGCTGGTTTCAGCTGGGGTCATTTTCAGGACATTGTCTAGCTTAGAGGTAAGAATCAGAGGCAAGATTGTAATAATCTTCTTTGGTCTGTGTTTATGGCACAATGGGTTTATGAATTCCTTCCCCTTACCGTAGTTACGTTTTCATGGGCAATGTATGCATATTTTTAACCCATTATCAGTCCGGAACAACGTTATCATAAAGGCATGATTTTCATAAAACTCCTAATTTATCATTTTATACTTTTATAATTGAGAACACAATTTTCTATTCCAAGAACAAAATCAACTTTTACCCAGAAGAAAATATACTTGGACATTTATAATGTTATAGAAGCTATTTTTATTGGTCAGTGAAGTATAGTGATACATTTGACATTCAGTAATAGAAATAATATAGAAAATTTTCAAATTAACATATGAACTTAGATAATACCTCCTATTAAGAAAAGAAGGAATTTATCTAATGGCATAACCCTGATTTATTCATCTGGCTAACACATTTGCCATTGTTATGTCTATTCTATATTGAAAAAGGCTGCTTGTCAGATTTGTCATATGCTGTTTGTAGAACTGGTAATTACAGAATCAAGATGAATTAGCCTCTATTTTTAAAGGCTATAAAACAGACACCAACCAATTAATTTAACTATACCTCTCATTCTTTGAAGAAAAAAGAGAAAAATCAATCCCATTTTAGAGTCATTTATCTATTTCCTCCTTCTCTTCCACCCATCACCACGGGGTTGTGTATTAAAGCCTGCGATTCCTCTTCTTACCATTAGGAGAAGCTGCTTTAGCATAAGATGCCACGGAATTCCCATGTAACATTCTTTTCTTATGAATATATAACCATGTATGTTTTTGAATCTGAAACATATTTGGGAACAATGCCCTAATTCACTCACTTAGTTTGACACTTTGCAGGTGAAACACTCCTTTTCCTAAGTTGGTTTTGTTGCCAATGCTAGAAATTAGGTCAGAAGAAATAGCTGTTTAAACACCAAAATGCCAAAACTGCGGATTTTACTTAGCTCGAGTAAATCACTATCCATGGCTTAATCCTGTAGTTCTAGATTCTTTTGAAAAAAATTATTATCTTTTATCTGCAAAGATCATAACCATGAATAAAGATCATTACAAAGATTCTATAATTAGTCTTTATAGAATATATGCTCTTAAATAACTGTAAATTCAGGGTTAAAATACCATAAAAGACAACCAGAAATTTGCTTTGGTTGGGAAAAAAATTGAAATATACACGGACACACTCACTGCCCTCCCATACATACGTGTTAGTGACAAAGAGATGACAATGATTTTCTTAAAAATTAATATTAACAATGCTCTACCTATTTTGCTATAGAGATCTTTCCCTATTCTCACCATTATAAAACTATGCATTAAAAAACATCTATAAATTAAATGTTTTAATAAGAGTGAGAGACAGAAAGAGAAACAGCCAGACAGAAAGACAAGCGCCCTCCACAGAGCCTGAGACCATAACCTCCCCAAGCCATCTCAGTCAGCCCGGATCATGGGCATAGATGCCCGTTGTTTCCAGGTCGACAGGGCGCCAAACCTGTAATCTCCCATATGGCTCTAGCATTGATTGAGCAGCATGTTACCACTGCACCACTGAGCCAGCCCTAAAACTTTATTTTTTGACAAATTATATTAGACCCTCAGTGGAGAAGGTGAGTCATTGTCTCTTTTGGATTATTTTTTTCAGATCTTGTATCATATTCTCTTTCTGTCTTCATTTTTTAATGCCTTATCTCCAGTTTCTTTCTTTCTTTTTTTTTTTTTTTTTTGGGGGGGGAGAGTTTTTTGCTATAGGGTGTGTGCTCACCAGAAAGACCGAGAGAGACAGAAAGTAAGAAATCACCCCCCAGGGGATATGGCCATGCCGCAGTCCCTTCTCCTCCATTTTCCCCTTGGGATCTTGGGCACGCATGCACATGCACCCAGTGTCAGTTTAAGCCACCAGGTCTGGGACTTGAACCACGGTCGACTACACGGGAGTCCAGCGACAACACCATCATGCCAACTGCTGGTCCTCTCCAATTTTATAATCTCTAAAATTTGTGAAATCCTCAATTAGGTAACTAATAGAAGTAAAATAATAGTATATGCAAAGAGTTCTAATGCTCTTTGGTAGGAAGTGTTGACATGATTAGCATAGCTAGGGATATGTCAGATCCTGTGTTTTACATGTATTAGTATCTCCATCTGTTCTCCCAATCAAACAGGCAGAGGTATTCTTACCATTCTTATTTTACAGCTAAAGAAACTGAGGTACATGAGACTGCCGAGATTCATGGCAAGATTTGTGTGACTCTACAGTCAATGTTTTTGACCCTAGCGTTGACCTTCACTGCTTCTAAAGCTGTTGATTTAACAACCTGTTCATCCTCAGTCCCATAAATGAGCATTTTATTCCTTTCAGACTAATATTTAAACACACGCTACATACGAAAATGCTAAAGCTAGCAATGGGTGCCTGGCATTGGAAAGCAAGATTGAAGATTCAGAGGAAACTGAGTAGTAGAAAATACTTGCAGTGGAAAGTAGTCCAAACTGCTTTTAGAACAACTAGAAAGTATAGAAATAGAGAAATGATAGATATCACAAGCTGCTTAGGTGGGGCACTCATGAGATAAAACAAAAACGAACAAACAAAAATCCTCAGATTCTTAAAAATCGGTATTCCTGGACCAGACTATACACAAATGATTTAAGTTGTATCAGTAGCTTCTTATTAAAATAAAATGTTTTTCAGAATACACTCTCACGTATTTTCTTGGAAAATTTAAGACAGTGTGAATGTTCAAAATATTCACTTGTAGAAAGCATGGTATTAAAATGCAGTTCCTTTCCTTACAACATGTTAGGAAATACTGCCTTTCAAGGATGAGAAACTGCAAGGGTTTATAGAATCTGGAACTAATTGGACAGCCTCTAAGGGAAATAATTTGTTATTAGAACATAGATTCCTGAAACACCATTTTTTTACAATTACAGATTCAATACTGAAGTTTGAATACTTGGTTGGGCACATAGGAAGAGAGGAAGGAATGTTCACCGAGATTTGTCAAGTGTTCTCAATTCAAAAATTTTGATATCAATATTAAGAATAAAATGTTATAAAAGAACCAAAGTAATACTAAGTTTTTAAGGAAAAAATGGTCATTTATATTACTCTTATACATCCATATATATTAGAAAATAAATGTTCTGGTTGTAAAATTAACACAATGTAAATAACCAAGTTCTCTGTTCATTTTCTGGCATTAATACTGGGTTGTTAAAAAAGTAATGATGTATGTTTTTCTGTTTTTCTATGCAAAAATGCCTCATGACTTTTCCAAAGACTGAATGCATTAATACAGCCAGTATTTATGGAGTAACTGTGATACATACGTATATAGTTAATTAAGCCTTTAAAAATAAATAAAAAATAGGAAAAAACCCTATAATCTAAATGGTTATAGAAATTAGCTTACAAATGAAACTTCGACTTGGTTCATTCATCTCAGGCTTCCTGGGTGATGTTATCATTAGCCAATTGCAGTTACAAAAACTCAAATTTATTCTTTTCTCCACTCAACATACTGGCTTTTCCTCCAAGTCCTTCCAATATATTTCTAAATGATATTTTTCATTTACATCTCCCCTTTCCTATTCTCATTACCTCATCAAAGTTTGGGCCTTGTACTCTGAAACTAAATCCCACAATTATTTCTAGTCCATCATATTTTATGTGTATGAGTGCCCAAATGATTGAGAAGATGAGAAGAAAGGAAGATAAAGAGAAAAATTCTGGGTCTCTCTGACATTTCTCTATTATTTTTTTTGGGTGAAATAGTTATGTTATATATTATTTGTATGATCCATTTCATAAACAACATTTACATTGAATATATAAGTTGACCAGTTTTGTTTTCCAGTAAGATGAGATAAAAATGAAAGAATATTATGAACTGTTAAATGGTATTCAAATGTTAATGTTCTGACTCAAAGCTATATCACCTATTTTTAATCTATAAGTAGATAAAATAAATGTGTGGCTATAATATAATATTAATATTGTCATACTAATAGAACAATAGTATTACCATTAGGGCATACTTTGTTTCACAATTTTCACTCACTTAAGAGCTAAATCTGTCCAGGATTTAAGTTAGTTTAAGATTTTTTTAAATACTACCTCCATATTAACATGTATTCCATATAATCCTAAAGTGAAATAATTTCTATAAGAACATAAGTTCAAGTAAATTGGTGTATGTGTATAACTATATATGTATATATAAATATCTATATGTTATATATATTATATAACCAGTGCATGTTTATATACACACACACACACACATATATATATATATATATATATACACACAGACACACCTACATATATAAATATATTTATACACACATACCAGTTTATTTAATCTCATGTTCTTACAGAAATTTACATATCTATCTATCTATCTATAGATACATATATCTATAGATAGAAAGATATTCAGAATTTTTTTTGCCTTAGGATGTGTGCACTCACTGGAAAGAGAATGGACAGAGATAGTGAGAGGGAAAGTGAGAAATCACCCTCCAGTGTGGATGGCCACACCACTATCCCTTCTCCTCCACTCTCTTGGGATCTTGGACTTGCATGCACACATGCCTAATGTGATTCTCAAACCACCGGATCCAGTACTCAAACTGTGGTTGACCACGTGGGAGTCCAGTGATGTAACTGCTATGCCATCTGCTGACCCCCAACAAGTATATATCTTTTCTTTTTAAACTCTGTGTCTATGTATAGCATTGTATCTATATAGTTTAGAACAACTTACTCAAACACCGATTTATATCCTGTATTATATCAGGAAATATTATATACGTATGATATGCTGATATCAGAAGTAAAATGTAAGGCTTATTTTGCAAAATTTATATATATATATATATATATATATATATATATATATATACACACATAAAATCATAAACTGCATGTGAAATGGTAGCATTTCAATTCTTAAAAAAATAAGTAATTCACATTTTAAGGCATTTCTCTCTCTCTCTCTCTCTCTCTCTCTTTATATATATATATATATATATATATATATAAATAATATATATATGTACATAGTATACACCTATATATTATACATATATATGTACCTTAATATTTGACTACTCCAATATGCCAGTGTAAAATTGTATTCTATTTTGTTTATGAAAACACACAAATATTGGGACCAGCAGTTAGCATAATGGCTATGTGGCTGGACTCCCGTGTAGTCGACCGCGGTTCGAGTCCCAGACCCAGTGGCTTAAACTCACGCCGGGCGCGTGTGCATGCGTGCCCAAGATCCCGAGAGGAGAACGGAGGAGAAGGGATTGCAGCGTGGCCACCCCCTCTGGGGGGTGATTTCTCACTTTCTGTCTCTCTGTCTCTCTCTGTCTGTCTGGCGAGTGCACGTGCCCTATAGCAAAAATCTCTCCAAAAAAAAAAAAAAAAAAAAAAAAACCACATATTCATAAGAGGCCATTTGTTTCAACCCTTTGATTTATTATCTTTTCATAGCTGTATAATGATCATCATTTTGTAAAAAAGAAAATATTTTTAAGGGACAATCAGAATCATTTCTCCCATATTTTAAATATATGAAGAATGGTATATCTGGTTTGGCTTTCAAAGTGTATATAATACTACAAGCAAATGGATGACAGTCTCATTAGAATTATTATTGTGGGGACCAGCAGGTTGCATGGTGGTTAAGCTGCTGGACACTCCCACATGTTCAACCAAGTTTGAGTCCTGGACCTGGTGGCTTGCTTTCTCACTTTCCCGCTCTCTCTCACTGCCTGTGTGTGTGTGTGTGTATGTGTGTGTGTGTGTGATTAAATTAAAACAAAATGAATGGATAAATAAAATAGATAATTCTTTAAAAAAATATTATTTATCATCGTATCCCAAGCATAACAATCTTGAAAGAATAGGGATTGTGAATAAACTTGTCATGGCTTATTCAGTGGTGACAACTTGCAGTCTTTGAGACATGGGGAAATCTGGAGGTTATGTGATAAATAGTATCATTGGGCTGTTATCCTGACTGTTTCCTGTACTGCTAATACATATCTTTCCCTTTTAGTAGAAGGCCCACAGTTAAAGTGGAACATCCAATTCACAAAAAGAAACTAATTCACCAATATAATAGAATGAAATTGATTTGTGAGATAGGAAAACTCTGTAGTTTGTGAAATGGATGTTATTAAATTCCACAAAGAGTGAGTTTTTTAGAGTATGCCCTCATAGCAGCTCCCAAATGTTTGAAGGTTATCTCGTTTCCTCCGTTTCCTCTTCTCTTTTTGCTCTGCCCCCTGCCTTTCAAAACAACCAAAAGAAAAAAAAAAAAATCTCAGTCCTGAATGAACACACAGAAAAGATCTGGTTGAAATAGCTTTTCTTTCCTCAGTGGTGCCAATAGTTGTTATCGTTGAAGATTTTAAATGCCATAAAATCATGTTTAATTGTTCTTATGTCCAGAAGTTTTTTTTTTAAGCATTATATATTCATTGTAGTGTATCAAGCAGTACAGAGGATCATAAGAAAATAATTAAAAATTACTCTTTTCCCCCAAAAAAGTCCAATAATATTGTAGTATGTATGACCTTTTGGGGGTCATTTTCAATAATAAAATAATATCAGTCACATTTCATATTAATTCATGCACAATATATAATATTTGTTATAACACTTCGGGTGAATCATAATTTTACTCCTATTGATGGACAAACTTGTCATTGCTTGTTTTCTTGTCATTTGAAATAATGCTACAACAAATCTTTTTCTACTAAACACACGTACTTTCAGGTGAACTAAAGTGTGTTCTGTATTGAAGATACTTTCTGTGCAAAATCTTACCTGAGTGCTGTAAAAATTAAAAAAGGAAATGAAATTGTTGCTAAGAAAATGGACTGCGCAATTGAAACAGTCGAAAGAAGAGTAAATGTGGATAACTGGAAACTTACCAGATGCCTAAGTGGCAGAGGTAGATAGTAGTTTATGTACTAATTGGCACAACCATTGTGTTATTGGGTTGCTGAGTAATTTGCTCTCTGCTGTGACTATGAGAAATCCTTCATATTTATCTACTTTTCATACAAAATTCCTTTTTGCAATTCATATGAGATTATTAAGAGAAGAAAAGATATTTTTCTTTGATTAGAGTTTTCAAATTTCTTAATATAAAGATATCAATTTTCCACATAGTTATTCCCTCCAAATATCTGTTTATCTGGCACTTCAAGTCAGCAGTTCATTTGTTGACTGTCTACAGTATTAGTTAATGTAATTACAAACATTTGATTTTTGGGACCAGCAGATGGGGTAATGGTTACATTGCTAGACTCCCACATGGCTGGTCACGGTTCAAGTCCTGGATCTGAAGACTTGAAACTCACGCCAAATGCATGTGCATGTATGACCAAAATCCCAAGAGGAGAATGGAGAAGGGATTGCGACATGGCCCATTCACCTGCTTTCTGTCTCTCTGCTTCCTTTTGTCTCTCTGGTGAGTACATGCACTCTCTCACAAAAATAAAAAATCCCTCTCTCTTAAAAAAAATGAGTTTTCAGCATTTATTGTGTTCAGTTTTTACTAATTTTTACTAATTGATATTTTTAATTGCTATTGACACTATTTTCTGTTACCAATATCTTCCTTGATCTTTTTGAAAATACACATTATTTACCATTGTGTTCCTTTATGCTATTAATTTAAACTTGCATGTTATAGATGCTTTTGTTGCTTATCTTTCTTTCATAAACACTGTCCCACTCAGATATTACTTCGTGACCTCATATTCCCAGAAATTAATGTGGACTTAGGGACAACGGGCTAAGGCCCAGGTTTTTGTCCCTCTTGGAGGAGGTTAAGGGAAAGAGAGTCATTGACTCTAAACAATATAACTTCGACTTTACAGCCACTTACAGTTAGCACTTTGATCTCAATGGCAACCCTACCATTATTAGAAACTTCTTTTACACCAACCTCTGATATTTCTCTTTCTCAATGGGGTCAATTTTGTCTATAGTTAACAAAATTTGATTCTGCTAGAGTGAGGTGAGGAAGAAATCTTAGGGGCCAGTTTTTATGTTTCTGTTTTTGGTGTTTTGCCAGAAGGTGCATGTGCTCACCAGAGAGAGACAAAGAGACAGAGAGGTAGAGGAAGAAAGTACTGTCCCACGGAGTCTAGTCACAGTGCGAGCCCTTCTCTCCTATATTTTCAACCTGTTAAGATTTGGGGCATGCACAGTCACTAGCCCCATGTATTTTTCAAGCCAATGGGACCACAATTCAAACCACATAGTTCACCATGTGGAATCTGGCTCTCTTAACAGCCAACCCACTAGGTCCATCCTAGGGAAAAAAATTTTTAAACAAGCTATTGCCTCTTGTTTATCAGAGGGTATTCCTAAGTCCCCATAATTTTTGTCAACTGGGAGTGCTGGCTTGGTCTGGCTGTTTTTCAGCATCAATGTCATGGGACTGGCAAGGATTTACCTGCCTATTTTTAGGGTAAAAAAGAAAAGATATATCATCCCCATGCCTTTTCTATACAAATCAACTTTTTTTGTTTTACTGATACTCAGCATCTAACCCAAAACTCAAGTAAGGTCTAATAAACAGCTGTGAATTGCTCAAAATTTCTATTTTTTCCCTCCAATTTGGCCAAAATTGTGGTAAAATCCTCAAGTTTTCCATTTCCATAATTGTGGTAAAATATGCATAACATAAAATTTCTGATCTAAGTCATTTTTAAGTATACTGTTTAGCAGCATAAAATACATTCACACTGTTACTGAACTGTCATTACTAACCTGTCTCCAGAATTCTTTTCAGCATGTGAAACTGAAACTCTATCCCTTGTAGGGAAGGCAAAGCTTCACCTTTACCCTCTTAGCATTTTCATGCTGGGTCTGGGAATCAAGTTGACATTAAAACAGATTAATAGCATTATAACATACAAATTTATTTAACACAAGTTCTGTGGCATGTGAGCTATCATAAGGAAATGAAGACCCAAAGACAGAGAGTGGAATATATATATACATATATATATATATATATATATATATATATATATATATATATGTATATATATATACTGTACTGAACAAAAAGTAGTGACTGAAACAATGTAAGTAGACTTGAACTAGGGTAGATTATTTCGTGAAGACAAGGCCAGGAAGGTAAGGAATAGTCTAAAAGTGTTTTTGTTTGTGCAGATTTCTTTTAGACTCAAGTTTCCATTTTTTAAAAGAATTACTTGTTTAATTTTATTATTATTATTATTTAATTTGCTACAGGGCATGTGCAGTCACCAGAGAAGAGAGAGATAGAGAAATGGGAGAGAGAGAAAAAAAGTAAGCTATCAGAACTGGGACTTGAACTGCAATCAGCCATGTGGGAGTCCAGCACTGTAACACCACGCTACCTGCTGGACCCATCAGGTTTCCATTCTAGATTGTAAACATACTATTTTCCTTTCAGTATAAGAAGGGCATCTTTCACATGGGAATTTTGTCTTCTGCTTTTAAAAAAATAGGTTAAAGTCAAATTGATTTTGTACCAACTGTATGTGCTTGTAATTCAAAATAATCAATAAACTGAATGCTTGCTGTTTGGAGGTAGCATATTGTGAACTCCTTCAACACATTGAGTAGTAACTCCCTTTCCACTCTTCCCCAATATCTTCTGAATTTCTCACAGTTTTTATGGAAGTTTCTTAGCTCTATCAGTTTTTCTTATGCCTTAGTGTTTTCGGATGATTAATCCCCACCTTTTTTTTTTTTTTTTTTTTTTTTTTTGGAGGGGTTTTTGCTATAGAGTGCATGTGCTCACCAGAAAGACAGAGAGATGGAAAGCGAGAAATCACCACCACCACCATCCCCCCCCCCCCCATGGGGGATGGCCATGCCACAATCCTTTCTCCTCCATTCTCCTCTCAGGATTTTGGGCATGTACGCACATGCACCCGGCATAAGTTTAAGCCACCAGGACCAGGACTCGAACTGTGGTCCACTCCCTGGGAGTCCAGCAACATAGCCATTATGCCAACTGCTGGTCTCCTAATCCCCACCCTTTTTCAGTTGCTATTTGATCAGAAAGTTGCCCCTTTTGTTGTATTGCTGTTAATTTTTACCAATAAACAAACCCTCAACTCTAAATTTCGAGACACCAACAGAGAATATTGGCCAAATATAAAAAGGGGTATATTAGCAGGTGTAATTTCATAGTATTAAGACCTACTTTGGTGTTGGCATCATACATAATAATTAGTGGAATGATACATAAAACGCCCTAGCTTTCACCATACCAGAAACCAACACCTGTGAGTGATCGGTAGTTGACATCACTCTGAAAGGGATATCAACAAAGCAAAGTGTATGTATAGATGAAAACCCAGATGAAAAAGTGCCCCAAATTGCCCTGTGTGGAAGAGTTGAAGTCATTATCATGTTTGTTCTAGAAGACTCAGAGGATATATGATAGCTGTGTTTCAGAATATGTGAAGGTTTATACAGAAGGAAAGACAAATTCAGAGGACAAATCCGTGTAAAGGAAACTTTAAATAGGTTGCTAATAATTGGTAAATAAATTTATGTGCATGCACATAGGGGTTTTGAGTTTTGAAGGCTGGTCTAGGAAAGATATATGACCATAAAGTGGCAATAGCACATACTAGTTTAATTTTGATATTGTGTTTTTTTTTTTTTTTTTTTTTTTGGAGAGGTTTTCGCTATAGGGCTTGTGCGCTCACCAGACAGACAGAGACATAGAGACAGAAAGCGAGAAATCACCCCCCAGGGGGGATGGCCACGCCACAATCCCTTCTCCTCCATTTTCCTCTCGGGATCTTGGGCACGCATGCACACGCACCCGGTGTGAGTTTTAAGTCAATGGGTCCAGGATGCAAACCGCGGTCGACTACGTGGGAGTCCAGCGACATAGCCATTACGCTAACTGCTGGTTCCCAATTTTGATATTGTTTTGAGAGATGTCATTGGGATCAGTTCCTTCTGACATGAGAGTATCTAGAGACTCAAATCATCAGAGATATATCTCTAAAGGAGGAAGACAGACAGAGAGCGTATGTGTCTATCCAATGCCTCTCAAAGGACAGTGGAAGGATCTCATGTTTCCAGAGCTCCAATGGCCAGCAGCAGCACACAGTCTAAACGGAGGCTCTGCTTACCTTATCTATGGCTAGTAATGTTGCATGTAGTTTCTTGCATGGCAAAACAGGAAGTTACTACATTACTAAAATTCTGCTTCTTTGATTTGTTTAAAACAATTTCTTGTGTGAAAATCTGATTTAGTACTGGCTAGCTTTTGAGCTAACAGGTCACAGCCTGCTGTAAAGTAATGAACAATCTAGAGGTCTGTACACAGAGGTCATTTTTGGCCCATTTATATAACAATGCTAAAAAATCCATTTTGCTTATATAACTTCATTTATTTAAAAAAAATCATTGCTGAATTAGAAGTAGAGCTCTCCAAAATGAAATTAACTTCTTTAAATATATTAGAAAAGAGGTAAAATAGAGATCGAACTAAATGTAGTATAAAACCATTTTTAGGTCACTCTTGTGACCATATTTAAAACATATATAGTTGAGATCAGCAGATAGCACAATGGTTACATTTCAGGACTCCCACATAGTTGACAGGGTTTGAGTCCCAGACTCAGTGGCTTAAAACTCACACCTGATACATATGCCCAAAATTCCAAGAAGAGAAAGGAGCACAAGGGATTCTGGCGTGGTCATCCCCACAGGGGGTGATTTCTTGCTTTCTGTCTGTCTTTCCAGTGAACATATGCTCCCTATAGCAAAAATCTCTCTTTAAAATAGATGATATACAGATATCTAAACCAACTGAGCTATCTTTATGAAAAGTACACATAAGTGCATAAACACAATTTTATCACTGAAACATTTTGTATTTTTAAAAAATCCCCTTAGTTTTGTATCTTGAGTCCAGAATTCAGCAATTCCCTTTTCTATATAAATACAGATGTGTGGGCCCAGCCAGCATCATATGCACTGCTAAGACAGTCTCTGCAGGCTGGAACCGCATAGGTGGTCCGCTTTGTTTTCTGGTCCAGCCTGTAGGCCTGACATGGTTAGTGCCCAGAGTCTCAGTGACTCCAAAGGCTCGGGCTGCAGATAGATATCCAAGTGTCTTTCTGACTGAGTGGTTTCCTATCTTTTGGATAGTTACCTAGAGTAGGATTACTGTGTCATATGATTGTTTACTTGTAAATTTTTGAGGAGCTTCCACGTTGTTTTTCAATGACTTACAATTGGATTAAAATGTGTCACATATCCACGAGGAATATTATTTAGCAATAAAGACCAGCAAGGTTCTGTCATTTGATACAAAGTGGACAAATATAGAAGATTTCATGCTAAGTGACATAAAACAGATTATGAAAAGCAAACACTATATGTCTTAAGTCAATGAGCTTACCTACTTTAGGTGCATTTATGATTAATATTGTTTAGAAAAAGTGTTTCTCACTCAGTGATGCCAGGATATAATACATATGTGTATGTATGTATATATTATTATGTCATTAAGTGTTCAGTTATAAGACATTTTAACTCATTTTATGTGGAAATCCAGTACTTCAAAATTTTTAACTATTATAATTTAATGTCATGATTAGCTGGTAGTATCCGATCTTACCAAAATTTATTGAATTTTAATAGGACTGAAAATGTGTAAGTCAGATGGACATTAAAAAATCTGTCTGATATTTTGGGGATAACAGTAGTAACACACTTTTTATCTTAGTAGTTCTCACCTTATTTGTAAAAGACATTTTCAATCTCACCTATGGATTTGACATAAACACTGTGTAGCAGAGTGAATGCTCTTAATGGATGTCAACTTGGCAGTGCATTAACTAAAGCTAGTGCCTTCTTTCACTTATACCAGCCCATAATTCCTCTGAATCACTGTTTCATAAAGAAACCTGGGTAACTTATTTTAGAGATGACTATAACAAACTTTTCTTTCAAAAAGTAAGCCAAGATACTGTATAGTAATCAATCAGCTTCTCGCCATACCCACAAGAATCTGATCCAAAACCCATAGTGGATACCTGAAATTCAGACAGAACCAAACTCCATATATAACATATATATATTTTTTTTTTTTCTTTTTTTGGAGAGGTTTTCGCTATAGGGCGCTTGCGCTCGCCAGACAGACAGAGAGAGACAGAGAGATAGAAAGCGAGAAATCACCCCCCAGGGGGGATGGCCACGCCACAATCCCTTCTCCTCCATTCTCCTCTCGGGATCTTGGGCACACATGCACATGCGCCCGGCGTGAGTTTAAGCCGCCGGGTCCGGGACTCAAACCGCGGTCGACTACTTGGGAGTCCAGCGACATAGCCATTACGCTAACTGCTGGTCCCATATATATATATATTTTAAATCTGATAATCATGATGACTACTGAATGTCCAACAGGCAGGTAACATATATGGCATGATATGCTGGACAAGGGGGAACAGAGTGAGATGGTACAAGATTTCATCACACTATTCGAAATAGCACATTACTTCAGACTTAAGAATTATTTATTTCTGTGATTTCTCATTTAATGTTTTTGGACTACAGTTGACTGCTGGTAACTGAAACTGCAGAAAGTGAAACCACAGAGAAGAGGGACTATTATGCATATATTAGGTCATCGGGAAACTCATGATGCATTTTTCTCTATTTTTCTATGTAAAAATGCATCATGACTTTCCCGATGACCCAATATATTTTTAAATATTTAGTTTCACCAAAGAAAAATGTAAGAAATAGTCCCTTTACTTTATTTCTTCTTTTTTAAATAACTACAATAAGTGGGAGAAATATATTAAGCCCTAGCTGGCAAAAGGATAGTTCATACCAGATATGGCTTATTAACTGTTGATGTTGACATGTATAGTATTCTCAACTGGATTCGTCTGAGAAGTATTTCATGATGGGCAAAGTATTTGTACAAGCAAAATGAGAAATAGCGATTGACTGTTTTAAAAAAATAATTAGAATAATAATAATAATGATTGGGGAAAACATAGAAAAGATATTGAATGTTGAAGCAGGGAGATTAATGTCTCTGTACTGACTGACATGCATGGCATTCCCTTTTGAAAAAACAATGTAATACACTGTAAAGTTATATGTAATTCAATGTAATATAAAGAAGAATATGATGATAATAAAAAAAATGAAAAAAAAAGTATAGTTCATATCAGAGATGGAAAGCCAAACATTAGCCATCAGTCATCCACTGGTTATAAGAAAATTTAATTGGAATTTTTTGAACAGCTTCAATGTCTATAATGTATATGTTATTACTACACACATAGTAGGTCTGCCAGTTAGATATCCCTGTATTACATTCAACAGAAAACACAATTGCAGGGTCGCTTTACTCTGTCAGCTAATGGGTCATTTTAAAGATAATAGTGGTTACTGCTGCTGTGTTTCTTGTCTTCTCTCTGCTATGGCTCTGTATCATCCACTGATGAGCACAAATAACAACCATCTGTCCCTGGGACTACAATAAAGTGTATATAAATACCTTGTCCAGAGGTGGAGAACAAGTCTGGGACTTTAACCTGATTAAATCAATTTAAGTGCCTGAACTGGCTACTCTGTGCAAGAGATGGAATCCTTGTGGTAGATTTAGGTTAGTTAGGGCACATTCTTGATGGGATTCAGAAAATTATGGCTAAAAAAATTAAACATTCACCCAAACTAAATTAAAAGTTCATTACTTTTGGGTCCAGCTGGTAGCATGATGGTTAAGGTACTGGACGCCCTCATTGCCACATGCGGTTTGAGTTCTGGATCTGGTGGTTTGAAAATCATGTCAGGCATGTGTGCACATGTGCCCCAAATCTGAAAGGAGAATGCAGGAGAAGGGATTGCAGCATGATCATCTCTCCTGGAGAGTGATTCCCCACTTTTCTTTCTCACTGTCTCTATCTCTCTCTGGCTAGTTCACATACCGTATCACAAAAACAAAACAAAACAAAAAGTCATTACTTTTGTTAGATTTTAGATTTTAGTTTGCATCCTTGTAATTCATTGTCTTAATAAGAGAATTACTCCTATTTTTAAAACCTTTCTTATATTTATTTGAGTGTTCAGTCTTAAACCTGAGCAATAGACACAGATCATTTCCTTATTGTTGACCTTTGGAACAGTCAAATATAGAAATGGCTTGCCAGCAAGGTATGTATATCCTTCAATATCCCCTTTTAGGAACTGATCTTTGGCTAGACCTAAACCAATGTTTTTAAATATTCTCTGTGTTTTAATAAACTCTTCGTACTCTGATATTTTTCAAAAATCATAACAAACAATGGATAATAAGAATGAACTTTGGCTACCAGCAGCTGGCGTAATGGCTATGTTGCTGGACTCCCATGTAGTCAGTCGTAGTTCGAGTCCCAGACCCGGTGGCTTAAACTCATGCTGGGTGCTTGTGCGTGCGTGCCCAAGATCCAAAGAAGAGAATGGAGGAGAAGGGATTGCGCCGTGGCCATCCCCCCGGGGGTGATTCTTGCTTTCTGTCTCTCTGTCTCTCTCTGTCTTTCTGGTGAGCACATGTGCCCTATAGAAAAACCTCTCAAAGAAAAACAAAAAAAGAGTGAACACAGTCTGTTGTGCTCTGGGTCTTCCATAATTGCCATATTGCTTTGAGTGTTTTCTCAACCTTTCTAATATTATGTTCTTCATTTATAAAATGGAGATAATACAGGTAATACTCACCTCAAAGGAGTGTTGAAATTGACATCACGTAGTATTTGCAAGCATAAAGCCTTCCATTTGGCAGTCAAACATTTATAATTGTATAATCTTATAATCTGTTGGTGAAAGCTTACATTGTTACATGTTTACAGTTGATATTTGGTAATATATATTTTAATAAATAAATAAATAATGCCTTTAATAATGGGCATATGCCTTGTCCCAGCCATTCCATTAAAGGAACTTACTTGGCAGATAGTAATAGAAATTTGCACATATAGACACAGCAGATGGCATAATAGTTACATTGTTGGACTCCCACATAGTCAACCTTTGTTTGAGTCCTGACTTGTTGGCTTAAACTTTAGCTGGGCACATGTTCATGTGTGCCCCAAATCCGGAGAGAATGGATTAGAAGTGATTGTGGAGTGGCCATCCCCCCAGGGAAATGATTTCTCATTTTCTTTCTCTCTGTATCTCTCTGTCCCTCTGGCTAGTGCACATGCCCTATGGCAAAAAAATCTCTCTCTAAAATAAAAAAAGAAATTTTCATATATATTTATGTAACTAATAAATCCTTTATAATGCATTTTACACATGATTTTTTTTAATTATAAGAGATTAAAAGCAAAAATTCACAGTATCTTTACAACTTCTAGTCAGTGTCATATTAGTTACTTTATTATGGGTATAGCTCTTTTATAAGCCACGTTTATCTTATTTATGTGTTTTATCTCCCCAATAATAATGTAAGCTCTTTGAGAAAAGGAGTCTTATATGTTTTATTTATTGCTCTGTCCTCAATGTCCAGATTGAAGATTATCACTTAGTAAAACATTAAATAGAATTTTTTAATTGCTTAACAAAGCCACAAGTATATAAATATTTACTAAGGTTGAAAATATATATTACAAACATGAGAGAACAAATGACATTTAAATAATATGTGCCATAGAATCAAGTTTGAACATTAATTTGCAAATTTTCTGTAAACAGTAACAATAGATACTCTTAACAATTTTGATTTCTCCTTTTACATGTTTCCATAATTTCCAGATTTTCTGCAGTATGTTTTATTACTTTTGTAATAGAAAGAAAGTTATTAAAATTCAAGTTGCAATTTCTAAGCTTAACTGCTACTCCTACCTCATCTAAACTCACCATTTTAGCCAATTAGGCACCTAACAGGCCTAGCAAGTAGAAGTCAGAGAAGTAGTAAGTTTTAATTAGGGGTCAGGAAAATCTGGAGCCTACCTGGGCAAGCCATTGATACATCCAAGAAGTGAGGAGAGAATAGGAAATTGCATAATTGCATAGCCATGCTCATTCCTGTATGTGCTGTCTGTGACTGATTTTGCACTGAAATGGCAGAGTTGAGTAGTTGTTGCAGATACTGTATGTCCTCCAATGCCTAAATATTCAGTATCCAACCTGGTACGTGGAAATATTAGCATTTGTCTTATCTAAGCCATCTGGATGTTTTAGCTTATAAGATTTATTAACCAAATATGACTTCCTTCTCATCTCTTAGGGTACATTAAAGATAATTCTAAGCCTGTAAGTCTGAAAGTGTTGCTCTTAGGTAAATATTCCTATTTCCTCTTTGACAGATAAATAAGAGGACAAGAAAAAAGATTTTAAAGAAGTAATAAAAGATAGTACTTTTGAAAATGTGGAAAAGGGAGAGAGAAATTTTAAAAAGTGATGTGGACATCTGATGACTACAATGACTTTTAAAAATTATAATCATATTTGGGTTTAAAATGGAGTAGTTTTGGGACCAGCAGGTGGCATGGTAGTTAAGGGTGCTGGACTGCCATATGGTTGACCGTGGTTTGAGTCTCAGAGCTGGAGGCTTGCTTTCTCACTTTCCCTCTCTCTGTCTCTCATTCTGTGCCTCTCTGGTCAAATTAAAATAAATAAATAAATAAATTAATTAATTGATTGATTTTTTTAAAAAGGAGTAGCTTGATTTTTTGTTCTTGTTGTTAGTTTTTGCTATAGGGCACATGGCTCTTGCAGGACAGAGACAGAGAGAAAGAGGAGAGGCAAAGTAAGAAATCACCTGCAGAGGGATGGCCTCACAGCAATGGCAATCTCTTCTCTTCCATTCTCTTTCCAGGATTCTGGACATGCCTGAACACACATCTGGCATGTTTTTCAAGCCCCTTTTTCAGGGTGGGAACAACTCAATTTGCCATTTGGGATTCAGCCGCCTTAACTACCATGCCACCTACTGGCCCAGGAGCAGATATTATGTTCCCCAGGTATCAATATGCTAGATTAAACCATGTGAATACTTAAAAAAATGTTATTACTGAGGATTGAGCTCTGTATGTAATTTGACCTTCAATTTTATTTAAAGTAAGTTATTTGGAATTCATGAATTCATTAAAATTTGTTTTAATACTTCTCTGAAAATAATCACTGAAGATTCATTAAAATGCTTTAAGTAGAGCAGATACACAGTAAAGCAGTTTAGCTAATTTCATATCCAAAGTTTAATGCCAACTACACTACACATTTGATTGTATTGATTCTGAAATCCCTCTATAGCACCACCCCTGTTGAACTGCACATATCTCTCTATAAATACAATCTGTTTTGGAGGTGTAAGTCTTTTAGTTATTTTCTAAAGTTTGCCAAAGGGGCATGTGCATCTGCCAAAATGAAAAACATGGGACAATTTTTGTGCCTCTAGGTGGCTCTAAAATGGCATGCCACCATCTGCCAGTGGGCATGTTCTGACGATAAACATTTAAAATGCTGTGTCTAGTTTACAAGATTACAAGTATTCTGAGTCTTTATCTACTTCGGAGCCATAAAGACAGATGATTAAAGCACAGACACACATATACACACACAGACATACTCATGCAGAAACACACAAAATGAAACTTTAGTATCAACTTGTTTACTTAGGAAGCTTAAAAATAAATCATTTCCTTACATCACTATGCCTGTGATCATAATGGGATAATCAATGTCATCAACAGGAAGATGGGCAAAATAAAATTAACACCAATATCTTCTCAGCTAAACAATTTTTATTTAGTCTCTTAAAAGTTTTTAAAGTTCACAGATTCAAAATTTGTAAAATTTGAAATAAGAAACCTTTAGCTACACATTGATTCAGATTTCTATATGCACGTAGTAGGTCATCAAAATTTGCTTGGAAAAACATCTGTCAACATTTTAACTGCAATATCCATGACAAAAGTATTTTGCTTCCTCTTATCAATAAACCAATATAATTAGCTATAGATCTGAAAGGGAAGGCTGAAGTGGATTCTCATGTGGACATTTCAGTCAGCTACTGTATTTGTCTTTTCTTTTGCCAGTATCACACTAGCATTATTGTGTACCTTCACGTTAAGTCTTAAAGTTGGGTAGTGTCAGTATTTATGAGATGGGGACGTCAAGAAAATTCATGGAAAACTGGAACTAAAGTGTGAGTTTATTCTGGAGAAAAAGATTGAAATCCATGCATATTTTTTTTCTTATAACATGCATTTTTATGAGCTCTTCAAGAAGCCTTTTACTGGCACCAGCAGTTAGCATAATGGCTATGTCGCTGGACTCCCATGTAGTTGACCACGGTTCGTGTCCTGGACCTGGTGGTTTAAACTCACACCGGGCACATGCGCATGCGTGCCCAAGATCCCGAAAGGAGAATGGAGGAGAAGGGATTGCGGCGTGACCATCCCCCCTGGGGGGTGATTTCTCGCTTTCTGTCTCTATGTCTCTCTCTGTCTGTCTGGCGAGCGCATGAGCCCTATAGCAAAAACCTCCCCCCCCCCAAAAAAAAAGAAGCCTTGTATTATGCATTGGGGGGGGGGGGGTTGTTTTGTCTCTAAGAACATAAGGCACAGTTTTTTGAGGACTTAAAAAAATGCTTTCATATGTAGACCTAAAAGTGCACTATCACAAACTGAATGTGTATCCTGCCAATAAAGAAACAGGGTGTTACTGGCACCAAAGAAGCTCCTGTACCCCTCTCTCCACACAAAAGTACTGGTTATCCTGACTTAGCAGTCCAGTTGAGTTTTGCCTTCTTTTTTACATTATATAGAAAAGGTACAATTTTTAAAAATGTGTACATAAACCTACCTTTTATAAGAACTCTACCACTTTAAAATTTATTTTTTAGTATACTATAATCTTAACCTTTTTTTGGTTTCTTTCTATATTAGGTTACCAGTTATCCCTTGTACTAGTTATTACATAATTTTTCCTTTCTTCACAATTCAGAAAATGGAAAAAAATACAGTTTGTTAAAAGGGACAAAAGATTATGAAAATTCTCTCTTTTTTCTAGACTAGGATTTGTATTATAATATCATTAGGTAATAATTCCACACATCAATTTTAGATAATTACAGTTTTCTTATTGACACTTATTTATCTATTTTTGCTATAAGATGTCTGTGCTCATAGAAATAGAGAGAAAATGAGAAATCATCCTCCAGGGGAGCTGGCAACACCACAATCCCTTTTCCTCAATTCTCCTCTCAGAATTTTAGGCACATATGCACCTACGTGCCTGGCATGATTTTCAAGCCTCTGGGTCCAGGGCTCCGTTGGCCATGTGGGATCCAGTGCCTTAACCTCCGCACCATCTGCTACCCCACACACTTAACTGTTTAAAGACTTATTTAATAAGAGCAATTTTATTTGCATGGCAAAATTGAGAGGAAAGTACAGAGATTTTTCCATATACCTCCCCCTCTCCCTGCTTCCTCCATTTATCAACACCCTCACCAGAGTGGTACATTTGTTAACAACTGATGAAGTGTCATTGCCACATCATAGTCACCCAATGGCCATAGTTTGCATTAGGGTTAACTCTTGCTGTTATACATTCTGTGGTTTAAGCACATGTGTAACATGTATCCATCAGGATAGTATCCTGTAAGTATATTCGCTACCTTAAAAACTCTGTGCTCTACCTGTTCATTCTTGCCCCCGCCCCCAACTCCAGGCAATCGTTTTACTGTCTCCATGGTTTCAGCATCTCCAGAAGGTCATACAACTGGAACTGCACAGTATGTGCCTTCTCATATTGGCTTCTTCCCTAAGTAATATGCACTGAAATTCTCTACATGTCTTTCCATGGTTCTACAGCACATTTCTTTAGCTCTGAAAGAAATTCCATTGTCTTAACATACCATGATTTATCCACTCACCTGCTCAAAGACATCTTGATTGCTTCCAAGTTTTAGCAGGTGTGAATAAAACCACTATAATCATCCATGTGATTTTTTTTTCTATACACAAGTTTTCAACTCCATAGACAAATACCAATGTGTAGGATTGTTGGATTATATGATACAAATGTTTATTTTTGTAAGTAACTTAACAAATTGTCTTCCGAAGAGGCCATTTATCACTTTACATTCCCACCATGAGTGAGAGCTCCAGTTACTCCATATGTCGGCATGTATTTGGTGTTGTCTCTGTTCTGGTTTTTGGTCAATCTAGTGGGTATGTAGTGATATCTTCCTGTTGTTTTAATTTGCATTTCTTTGATGACACATAAAGTGTGGAGTCTTTTCATGTGCTTATTTGCCATCTGTAAATATAACATTTTTGGTGAAGTGTTTGTTTAAGTCTTTGGCCTATTTTGTAATGAGGTTGTTTGTTTTCTTATTGTTGAGTTTTAAGAGTTCTTTGTATAATTTGTGTAACTATCTTTTATTAGCTGTTTCTTTTGCAAATATTTTTCTCCTGGTGTAGGTCTTATTTTCTCATCATCCTAACTTGTCTTTTGCAGAGTAAAGGATTTTAATTTGAACAAGGACTAGCTTACCAATTATTTCTTTAAAGGAAAGGTGTAATTCTTTCTTTTATGATAAGGATGAGCACCCCCAACAGGGTCTCACCCCATGAGACCCTCACAACCTCTGCCTGTCAGCCAGCCAGGATCATGAGCAAGGACATGTGCCTGGCATGTGCAGGTTACTCTGGGAACAAAACACCGATCTTCCATAGGGTCCAGAATTTCACAGTGTGGTTCCACAGCTGTGCCTCGGAACTGGGCCTTACCAGTGATTTCTCTCGTGGTCGTGCCTCTGGGTTTTATCACTATACACGAGGTCATCTGAGCTTTCTCCTGTGTTAAAGACTAGGAGTTTTATAGTTTCATGTTTTACATTTGGGTCTATCAGCTACTTTGAGTTATTTTTTGTGAAAGTAAGGTCTGAATCCAGTTTCTTTTTCTTTTCTTTTCTTTTTTAAGCAGGGGATGTCCAGTTGTTTCAATACCATTTGTTGAAAAGATAATTTTTGCTTCATTGTATCCATTGTATTGCCTTTGCTCCTCTGTGAAAATTCAGTTGATTGATTTCTGTGTTCTCTATTCTGTTCTATTGATCTACAGTATTTGTGTATTCTTTTGCCAACGCCACAGTCTTTATTACTATAGCTTCACAGTAAGCCTTGAAGTCAGGTACTGTCAGTCTTCCAACTTTGTTCTTCTCTTTCAATATTTTGTTAGTGATTGTGAGTCTTTTGCTTCTCCCTCTCCATACATTACAATTTCTCAAAGTTTTCTAGAGAACATTGTCCTGTTCTGATTTTGCTGATTTTTATATATTCCTTTTGGGATTTGGAAAAAGAATAAGAGCTAATCCTAACTTTAATGCTGTGCCACTAATTTTTTTTTTTAAGAGATTTTTGCCATAGGGAATGTGTGCTTGCTGGAGAGACAGAGAGATACAAAGTGAGAACTCACCTCCGCTGGGATGACCATACCATAATCCCTTCTCCTCCATTCTCCTCTTGGGATGTTGGACACCCACACGTATGCACCTGGCATGAGTTTTAAGGCACTGGGTCCAGGACTCCAACAATATCCGACTACATGGGAGTCCAATGACATAACCATTGCACAATCTGCAGGTTCCACTAATTATACTTCTTAGGATGAACTGCTGTTGATTGGCCTAAAGATTTCTATGCAATATTTTATTTAGATTTGATTACTTTATAAGCATAGATGTAGTGTAATACTGGTTTATAGGTGAGAAATTGGGACTTTAAACTATTGACATGGCTAGGATAAAAGAAAGTAGAAATTCAAAGCCAGGTTTTTTAAAATCTTGAGCCTGACTCATGCCCTATTTTTATATTTGTGCAATGAATTCCAAATAGCACTATTACAGACTCCCAAACTTATAGATAATTCAGTAGAAAATGGAAGTCATTGTTTAGAAGCTATGATCTCCCAGCCTTTCAAACTGGAAGCCACTACATGCTTCATTGAGTATGATCATATTTTTTATGATCATATGCAATAAGAATTGTTTGAAAATGCATTCTTTAATGAATATTAATATAGTACCCATAGTCATCAGTATTTATCTAACTCAGAAATTCATGTCATTGGTACTTCTAATATTAGGTTATCATGAAAGTCATGATGTATTTTTCTTTATTTTTCTGTGGAAAAATGTGTCAAATTTCCTAGAGACCCAATATATCTAAGTTTTTTATTAGACAAGAAATTGGGGGACCGGCAGTTAGCGTAATGGCTATGTCGCTGGACTCCCATGTAGTCGACCGCGGTTCACGTCCCGGACATGGTAGCTTAAAACTCACGCCGGGCATGTGTGCGTGCGTGCCCAAGATCCCAAGAGGAGAATGGAGGAGAAGGGATTGTAGCCTGGCTATTCCCCCTGGGAGGTTATTTCTCACTTTTTGTCATCTCTCTCTGTCTGGCAAGCGAATGCGTCCTATAGCAAAAACCTCTAAAAAAAAATTGGAAAATATTTTGTGATGGGAAAAAGATAGGAAATCTACATATAGCTTTGGTACCTAAACGATACCTTATTTGATTATTTGATAGGTACTTATTACTAGATTTAACTGAGTAGAGAGTTTTTTTGTTTTGTTTTGTTTTTGTTAGTTTTAAGAAGTTTTTGCTATAAGGTGTCTGCACTCACCAGAAAGACAGAGAGAGACAGAGACAGAAAGCGAGGAAATCAACCCCTGGGTTGGGGAGGTGGCTACTCTACAAATCCCTTCTCCTCCATTCTCCTCTTGGGATCTCGAACACGCACACATGCCCTGTGTGAGTTTAAGCCAACAAGTCCAGGACTCAACTATGTGGGAGTCCAGCAACATAGCCATGACGCCAACTGCTGGTCCCAAGTGCATAGATGTTTTTCATATAGAGATGTAATTATGTAGTATTTATCTTTACCTGAGAATTTTCAGTAGTAGTTCAGTTGAAAGTACTGTATGTTGGATGGTTGCTCTTTTATTTGTCAATAGGTCGGATTTCTTCAAATAAATACATTTCTCTTTCGAGCTAGTCTGTTGCCTGGTAGTTAAGTTGACTGGATCCTACATGGCCTACTGAACTGTTTGAGTCCTGGACCTGGCAGCTTGAGGAGCATGCCAGGCACATGTGCATAAGTGAGGAAGGTCCCAAAGAGGGGGAAATAAGGAGGAGAAGGGATTACAGCGTGACCATAAGTCCTGACGGAGATTTCCCTTTTCCTCTCCGTCTTTCTCCCTCTCTCTCTCTTTCTCTCTTTCTCTCTCCATGTTTCTCTCCTGCAAGCTCACATACCTTCTGGCAAAATTTTAAAAATTAAAGAAAAAAAAAAAGTGGGGGGCGGGGGGGAACCAGCAGTTGGCGTAATGGCTATGTCACTGGACTCCCATGTAGTCAACCTGGTTGGAGTCGGAACCTGGTGGCTTAAATTCACACCAGCTATGTGTGCGTGTGTGCCCAAGATCCCAAGAGGAGAATAGAGGAGAAAGGACTGTGGTGTGGCCATCTCCCCTGGGGGGTGATTTCTTGCTTTCTGTCTCTCTGTCTCTCTCTGTCTTTCTGGCGAGTGCACGTGCCCTATAGCAAAAACCTCTCAAATAAATAAATAAATAAATAATTCTCTTTTAACTTCCCTCCTTCCCTCCCTCCCTCTATCCCTGAATTTCTTCCCCCTACCCTGTGTCTGGTCCTTTCAATGATAGATATAGGCCCATTTCACCTAATGAGATAATCTTCTCAAGATAGTTATATGAGTGAAAATGTCTTGATTCATACAAAAAATCATACTGTTTAAGTACTCCCATGCTGACCATGAGGTTTCCTCCTCTCCCTCTTTCCTCCTTAATTAGGCCTCAATTTCTTTCTTGATTGCTGTTCATATTCACTTCCAACAATCTCTACCTTTTTCTGAATTTCCCCATTCATCAGAACCTTTACCTCTTAAAATTGCATGTACTGAGCCTTTCACTATTACTTAACAATAATTATATGTAACTTTATTGATTTGACTCACTTCCTATGGCAGCAAATCCCAAATGGACCCTCAGTATTGTCAAGTACCAATGTAGCCACACAACCTCTTTCATAAATTCTCCTTTGCATTTTTGTTGGTCAGCTCTGTCACAGCTCCTCTAGTTTCCTACATCATCTCCACTCATCTGCTCAGCTGTCCAACCATTACCCCTAGAGGAGTTTCCCTTGGTGGCAGGCCTGTCACTGTGTACTGGATGCTAACTTCCTTCATTTCTCGAGAGTTTCATTGTAGGAGTCAACTTCTTTATCTTCTATACATCAATTCCTAACTGTCTTTGGGATTTTTTTGTTTGTTTCAGCCGAAAAACCTCCTTAATGTCATCCATCTTAAGACAAAAAGAAAAAAAATTTAATTCACCCTTTACCCGGAGATTTTCTTCTACATGCTTTCCTACTGACCTATATTAGAACTAATGTTATAGGGCAGGCCCCATAATGCAGCAGTTAACCATTGTATACAGAGGCCAGATTCCATATGGCCTACTGAGGTTCAAATCTCAGCCCCTGAAGGAAAGCAAGGTATATTTGCATGTCCAGTATTTTGAAGGGATAGAAAACGTAGGGAAAGGATTGCAGCATTGTATGGTCTCACTGGGCAGTATTCTCTTTCTTTCTCACCCTCTCTCACACATATGCATGTATGTCTGTGCATTCATACATATGTGCACACACCCTCTGGAATTCTTGGGCCATGTGGTAACACAATCAAACCCACCTGGCTATCTCAGATTCTTCCTGAGCATGCCTGCTGTGTATGTACGTGCCTGTGATCTGGCTGAGACTAGAGGTGAATCACAATTGTGATAAAGATAAATAACGTTGTCTGTACTCTGTGGATTTCCCTTTTCACTGTCCATTATCTTCTTAATTATCTCTAATTGGGCTCTAACTCTCACCACTTTAACTAGAAAGTATCTTACTGAAAAATTGGAGTTTGCCCAAGTTGGTGGTCAACTGTGTCCTCGTCTTATTAGACTTGTCAGCAGCAATTAAAACAGGTGATATTTTCTTCTTTGTCCAAACTTTTTTTTCTAAATTTTCATGACATAACACTACTCTGATTTTCCTGCCTGTCAATTGACAATGTTTCTTTTGTTTCTCTACTATATACTAGATTGTCTGGTTCTAAAAGTTTTCTACATGTTCAAGTTATCCATTTTTCTCCCAAGTCATCTTCTATTTCCCCTCGTTCTTTCCTTAAGTGGTACCATTTAGTACATGGCTCTAGGTTTTATTCATTAATGGTTTTCGAATTTAGATATTGAGCCTGAATCCCTTCCCTTGGAGTGAGGCTCAGTACCTACTGCCTCATACAGACTTCAAAGCCAACAGGTCCAAAAAGAAATATTACCCAATATCCATATTTTATGCTCCCTTGAGCACCTGTCATTTTAGGAAATGAGACCACCATATACCAACTCAGCAGGGCCAGTCCCAAGGTATATCCCTGTTTCATCCCTTCCTTCTTGTCCCACATCCTCGTTATCAATACTTGCTGGTAGCTGACTCTGTAAGCATAGCTCTGGGCTGACCATTTCTGAACATGCCTGCTACTAAAATTAGAGACCGCACCCACATTGTGCCTTGTCTGGAATACACTAATAGTCTCCCAACCAGTGTTCCTTCTGTTCTGTTCCACAGCTTGGGGTCCCTACATACTGTGGTCACCACAGCCATCGCTGCTCTTCTTAAATTTAATTGTTCAAATAAGTTCATTTTTCTGCTGAAAATTTAAAATTGTGTTTTATTTCACTTACATAAAATTCAAACTTGGTGTAGAGTTCTATTTATCTTTGCCTGTAACTCCATTACCATATCTTTCTTTTTCTCTGATACGTATTCATTCTCAAAGCTCTTGCCGCTGTTTGTTTGGATAGCTTGTAGTATTCATACCCCAGTTATTTTCATGGCTATGCCTATTTATCTTTCCTAACCAAACCCAACCGTTGTCCTCTCATTGCTCGAAATAAGTACCTGATCCATCCATTACGTCTGCTATATAACTACCACATGGCTTGCTTGACCCATAGTACTGGATAATAATTATAGTTATCTTATTTACTTATCACATATTTTTTATGTTCACTTCCTCTACTCCCACACAATCCATAAAATCTCTGAAGGAAATAATTCTATTTTTTTCCAGCTCCATTTCACTAGTATCACATTCTCTTCTGTGTAGTAAAAAGCTCAGTAAATATACTTGCTTAGGAGGCCAGCAAATAGTGTGGTTAAAGCGCTGGATTCCTGCATGGCCTATTGCAGTTAGTCCTGGACCTGGTAGCTTGGAATTCACTCCAGAAGTACAAGTGTGCATGCCCAAAACCCAGGGAGAGAATGGAGAAAAGAGGATTGTGGCATGGTCATCCCCTCTTAGCAGTGATTTCTCATTTTCCCTCTCCCTGTCTCTCTCTCTGTTTCCCTCTAGCAAGCACACACCACTATGGCAAAAATCTTTCCAAAAAATATACTTTCTCAAGTGATGGGAGCAAAGTCAATTAATATTCTTTATGCATTTTATTTAAAATGTCCTATTCACTCGTCTCCTGCCAGATATTTAAAAATTAATTGCCTTTCCTTGCCGATTTTTATCTAATTTTCTTTACACTAAAGAAGGCCCCCAATAAGTTGTTTTTGTGAATAGTTTATTAATGAAGAACCAGTTTAGTGACAAAATCAGGTGTTTTCAAACAGTAGAATCTCATGATGTAAAGGGAAAGCTATCATTAGGTATGGATTTCAGAGGTGGAAGCTCAGAATCCAATACAGATTTAACAACGGCTTGTTGTGTACCGTGAAGTTACTTTACTTTCCTGTAAATGTCTCCTCAAATCTATAATATAGATCTGGTATTACCCAGTTCCCAACCTCACAGATACAGATGTTTAAGAATTAATTAAAGAGTGTCTATAAGAGTCTTTGATTTTACTTTAAAATTTGTCACTAAAGTAGTTAAAAATGATTTACACATTACTATGGTTAAGAACATTTTCCCACCTTACCAGCTAGTTATCACTGTCAATATTAAAGAATAATAAATGTTGCAGGTATACCCAGGATGGGGAGGTGGGATCTGTCAATACCAGGTTTATGCAGTAGAAGAAGAAATAGTCTACAGACATTCAAAAATAATAAAATTGGCTAAAAGTTCATTGAACTTTTATTATGTATTTGTGCTAACAGTTCTGAACAATATCAGTGACAGAATATTCTTCCCAGATTTGTCTAAGGTCTAAACAATTGCTGTAGTTATTATAGAGTTTTAATGATATAAATGTAAACCTTGTATCATTATCCTTAAATAAATATTGCATGCCTTATTCTTCAATAAATATTGGAACTTATATACACATTACTATGAAGAATTTCCATTTGCTCAGTAGGATACAGCTTCACTTGTTTAAGAGAAAATTCACATCAGCTTGGAATTATTCTGGGGAATTATACTAGCTCCCTTCAGACACAGTTGAAATGTGCTACATGTCCTTGCATTTAAACAGTAGATTTAAAGTAAGAAATAATAGTATATGAATTGTCAAAATGAAGGAAAAGAATTTGGATTTCTTCAATTCTACTACTCTTTGCAACCACTTACAGATTTTGTGTTTAAAATTTGAAAGCCACTGAAATACAGTTGAAGACAGCAAATTTTTTAATGTACAGATTCAATATAATTCAAATAGACTTTGGTTATCCTTACTTGTAGCTATTCTAGTTTATATTGTCTTTTCCTTTTTTTTTTTTTTGGAGAGGTTTTTGCTTTGGGGCACGTGCGCTCGCCAGAAAGACAGAGACAAAGAAAGCGAGAAATCACCCTCCAGGGGAGATGGCCACACCACAGTCCTTTCTCCTCCATTCTCTTCTTGGGATCTTGGGCATGCACGTACATGCGCCCAGTATGAGTTTAAGCCACCAGGTCTGGGACTCGAACCACAGTTGACTACATGGGAGTCCAGAAATATAGCCATGACGTTAACTGCTGGTCACCCAATTTATATTTTCAATATATTTATATAATTATACATTGATGATATAAAATTAGGAATCTTTCTTTTGGAAATGATTTTTTATTTTAGAAAATGTTTTAGCAGTAGTTCCCTTTAAATAAACTGAAATGATCTTTTCTGAATCCCACAGGCATAGCCTGAGGAGTAAGTGAAGTAATCTGTATACAATATTGCTTTGATACTTGAAGATTTAAATTGTAAGTGAGGGTGACGATGTGGCATAGTACTACTGGTATTTAAAAAGTACAGGATTACTTAGAAAAATATTGGTACACAACTCTTGAGGAATGTACAGTGACACAGATAGATATAATCAGATGGCTTCTTTTCTTTTGTATACCAGCAAAAATGATTCACATACATACTTAGAAGCTAGATCATGTGTGAATAGGTAGCTCTTTTCAAGGTCCATTTTATTAGTTTGGTTGAATGATTGTATCTTTTGTTACAAATGAATTTTATTTACCTGACTTCGAGACAGTGTATGCAGCATAATGGCTCTTTTTTCTTGATTAAAAGGATAAACATTTGATGCATCATTTTAATAATGCATACTTCTCCATACTAATGGGGGATAAACTAAATCAGACAATCATAAATATAAATCACAAAAAAAATTATAGTAGCACTTGAGACAGCAAACTGTATGTCACACAAGTTGCCCCATATAATTCCAGGGAGCGTGTTCATCTGCTCAAGTGTTATCACAGAGGCATTCCAGGTTGCACTTTGTGTTTCTCAGCCCAGTTAGACATTTGACTGCACAGTCAGTACAATAGCTCCCAAGCAGGGGGTAAGGATTTTACTTAAAATGCAAGGAGTTGTCAATGAAAACTCAGGGGGTGGCTAGATACCAACAGTGTATCAGAGCAAAGCTGAAATGTTCTTGGAAGTGAAATCTATTTCTGAGGTGCAGTATCTTATTTTGAAATTATTGTCTATTTTTTCTATCAAAAATGAGTCATTTATTTTTCTTTGTCTACGTGAGATTTTCCAAAAACAAAAGCAAAATAAAGTTGCTGAGGAGAAAAAGAAGATAAACTTAATGAAGCTTTGGTCTACAAAGTAGACTATTTGCCTGTATTTTCTAGAAGTACAGAGACAAGTCCAATTTATACCTGTAAAGGAGTATAGTAATTGGAAATGTTTCAAAAGCTAGCTCCCACCTGAATCCCAGAGGCACATAGTGTTTATAGTGAGTGCTGCAAGCTCTGATCTCATTTATAAACTTGGCAATTTCCTCTAACGGAAAAATAGGCAAAGAGGCAGGTGTATGATTCCGATTGCCTAGAGTTTATTTAAATTGTCTATTTACTTTTCTGTTGAATGTAATAAAAGGTATTTACCACAGCATATGCCACATGACAGGGCACTTTTGATTTCTTCGAAATTGTTATGTTTGGGAGAAGACAGACTTTGGGAACTAAATCTTCATTAAAGCTGTGATTTAAGTAGCAAATTTCGTCAGCATACAAGCAGCCTCAATTAAAGCTATATGAGAGCTTTTTATTAGCCTGTCTCTTTAGATTGCAAAGAAATAGTAGCTTTACACAGCCACCCTCATGTATATTGGGATTAAATAATTTTAGTTTCAACTTAGCATCAATATTTTTGAGATGGTGATTCTTTGTGAGTAATTCATTCAGCTCTCATAAATCATGAACACACATTTTAGTGCTGGAGAACAATTTGGCTAACACATCTCTGTGCAGAAGGCTGTGGCCTGATAATAATGCAGTCGGACAGAGGGCTTCAACCATTATTTGAATAGACTACACTGAGGCAATAAATTATTTTCATTTTGGAATGACAGGTTGCACATCTTCCACGCTGTGCCTCACCTGCTTGTTGTTATCAAAACCCTTTTATTCTGTAACAAATTATGGCAAATGGAAAGGGCTTTATAGTGATGACATGCAGGTAATATCTCCTGATAATAAGGATGTAACACTTGCTGCCACAACAAATGTACTTCCTGCTGGTATTTTTTATGTGATGTTGCCTGCCGTTTTTCTCATTGCCCTTACATGCAGGAAGCTTTCATATATGGTCTGACAGGTGGACCAAGATAATGTATCCTGTGAAGCACTTCTAATGTGAAGAAGCATCGTCTATCATTCGTAGACTTGGATTGGTTTCATTCTCCTTTTTCTTATTCCTGGTATAATTAATCTTCTACAATTAGCAATGTGTCAGATCAATCATTGACTTTTAATCAGTATAATTTACCACCAAAACAAGATTAAATCTGATTTTCTAACCCATGAGACAAAGACTTGAATTCCATGAGTTTCAGCCCCAATCTCAAAGACCACAGACATATTTTCATTGTATTAAATTAACTTTGTGATGTGTTTTCGCCACCCATGGGAGCCCTTTGTAGCTCTGGGCATACTTCTCGTGGAGGAATACAATTGGCTGAGATCTGGCTCCATCACTTCCTGGTGAGCTTTGAGGGAGGCACGGAGAAATGCCAGAGGCAATGGAGGGTATAGACAGCAGGTTTTGTTTGAACCAGGCAAAAGCCAGAGTTTGATCAGTAGATCTCAGAAGGGAGGCAATCTGACTTGTGTCACATCAAAATGAAAAGAAATCAAACAGATCAAGCTAAGAGCTTTGCCCTAAATGCCTGTATCTACTATATCCTTTTATTGAGCTAATTTATGATTAGATAGAATGTGAGTTATCTGGGTCAATGAGATGATTACTTGACTCAGAAATCACCTATCAAATACCAGCTTGTCAAAGTAGTCACTGTCAGTTATCCATGGACATGTATATAAGCATAATACATGTCTATGTTTATGTGTGTGTGCGTGTGTGTGTGTGTGTGTGTGTGTGCGCGATAGAGAGAGAGAGAGACAGAGAGAGAGAGAGACAGAGAGAGAAATCCTTTCTATACATACAGCTAATGGAAAACCATCAGCCTTGTTTTGGGATAAGGTTTGAAATGTGCGTAGGTTTGTTTGGGATATCTCAATGACTATTTAACAAGCTAAGCTAAATGATCATATTTGCCAAATAAGTGTAGGCATTTAAGCAGATAGTAATTTCTTTATATTACATAGTCTCCTACCTCACACAGCAGCCAATTGGACTTCCTGATAGTACGTTGACATGTATGTCATTTCTGATGTGGTACAGACACAATGAAATTGGGAAAAACAATCTCTATCTGTATATGAACAGCACTTTGTGGGTTAGTGTCATGCTGGCACTGGAGGGAGGGAGTCGAGCCCATTAGGTTGTATGCTTCTATTCAGACTCAAATTCGGCTTCTGTGAAATATTCATCTCACACATTCTGACTGTCTCATCTGGTGCAGAAATTAGATATCGCTGACTCGGTCCTACTTGATGAGGCGATATCAGCCCTAAGTAACATCCTCCATGCTGATTTTTATGTGAGCAATCAATTGGCAAGCCCAGACATCTGAACAATTGAATGTTAGCATTAGCTACCTGTTGACTTTATTTTGTCTGGTTCTGTCTTAAAACTTTAAACATACATATTCTTTTTATCTTTTCCCTGAAATATTTTTTTGTTTATTTGATTATTTCTTTCCTAAGACAGAGAGAGAGAGAGAGATAGAGAGAGAGAGAGACAAGAACCCCAACAGGGTCTTCATGCCTTTGCCATGTCTCAACCAGCCCGAATCTTGGGGATGTGCATGCCTACGATGCACAGGAAGGTCCCAGGACCTTTCCACGTCTGTGCAGTTGCATTTACTGCCACGTCCTCTCCTGCCAATGATCCACCCAGATGACCATTTGCATTTGTCTTTGTTTATAGAACAGACAGCTACTTACACTGAATGATTTAGACTTTTACTGATCTGTAATTAGAGAACTAAGATATCTTTTAAGACCAATCCTTTACATCTTCATGATGATTTGATTCCAGAATAGGGAGAGCATATTCTATAAACATGTGACGTATGGGACAACTCCACAAAAAATCAGGCAGTGGCCTATGCCTTAATTTCTGGTGGTATCAATTAGCAAAGACTGATTAGAGAGAACATCTGAGTTCATAAGATACAACAACTTATCAAGGGACAGGCCCAAGCTTCGTGACAATGTCCAGTTCCACCCCTGACACCAATGTGGAGCAAATCAATTTTGATGATCTATTTTTAGATTTGGAATGTATTTCAATTAGACTGTGAACTCTGGTATAGGACTGACCTCACAGAGAATTAAGTGCAATACACTGAAAGGTGGATCACAATTAGCTGATAGCAGTTTAGATCTAAACCCAGAAACTTGGTAAACATGCCAGATGTGTGTGAATGGGCCCCAAACCATGATAGAATGAAATATGGAGGAAAAGGGTTTGTGGCATGGCCATTCTGTTAGCAGGTGCTTTCTCTCTTTCTCTGGCTGATGAGTGCACACACCCTTTGGCAATAAAAAATAAAGTATTTAACAACAAAAACTAGAAATCTTGGTTTTAATCATTTAACATGATGATTTTTATTTTAGATTTTCATTTATTTTATGTGCACAATAACCTAAAAATATTATAATTGAATTCAGCCAGCTAATTCCAATATCTACATTTCTGTTTGCATTTTTGATGATCCTGGTACCATAGATTACATCTTAATTTTCCTGGACTCATCATGTTTGGTCCATACCAAACAAAGGCCAATAATTTCAAAATGTGCTATGTTAATAAGGATTGGAAAATGTTCTAGATGGTGAGATGGTAGGAAAATTCAGTCATCCTCAGCATGCGTATATGTACAGTGTAGCACCGTAGTCATGTCAGAAGGACAGTGTAGTTTCAAGTAGACAACATCATTTGTCACTTTAAGTTAGAGTTAGTACAGATTTTGTTGTCTTTTTTTTTTTTTTTTTTTTTTTTCTGAGAGAGAGGTTTTTGCTATAGGGCATGTGCGCTTGCTTGCCAGAAAGACAGAGAGAGACAGAAAGTGAGAAATTACCTGCTAGGGAGAATGGTCACACTGCAATCCCTTCTCCTCCGTTCTCCTCTAAGGATCCTGGACATGCACGCACACGTGCCAGGCCTGAGTTTAAGCCACGGGGGCTATACCGTGGTTGACTATATGGGAGTCCAGCAATATAGCCATTATGCCATCTACTGGTCCCTGTTGTTTTGTTTTTATTAATTTGTTATTTAGGGGTTGGCAGGTGGCTTGGTGGTTAAGGGTGCTGGACTTCCACGTGGCCAACCGTGGTTTAAGTCCCGGACCTGGTGGCTTGGTTTCTCACTTTCTCTCTCTCTCTCTGTTCCTCTCTGGTGAAATTAAAAATAAATAAATAAAGCTAAATAAAATAATTATTTAAAAAATTGTTATTTAAACTTTCCTAAGAAATATTTTGGTTATTTTTTTCAGAGGGCAGGTGCATTCACCAGCAAGAGATAGAGGGAAGGAGACAGAAAACGAGAAAGCAATACTCATGGGGTGTAGTCACGCTACAGTCCCTTCTCCTCTATTATTCCCTCTTTTCAGGATTTGGGGCATACACACATGCACCTGGCATATTTCTCAAGCTACCAGCTCCAGACCATGAATCATACAGTAAGCCATGAGGGATACAGCTACCAGGCCACATGCTGGCTCTATTATGTTAGCGTTTATAATGACTATCTCCTATGCAGAGATTATACCTAATGTTAAATTTGTATGTGCTTAAGTAAAAAGTAGTTAAGAGGTATTTAAGCTCAATCTGAGAATTTGAAATAATTTGCCTTTTTAAGAGACTTTTCATATATTATTCAACTTTGAGAAAAACTATTGTAGATATTATTTAAGTTGTACAATATTTCACATATATTTTGACATGAGTAGGCATTTGAGAGTTATGTTGAGGCTCTAGGCATTATTTGGAACATTATTTTTACAGGAAGCTAATGTTTAAAACTTTGTGCTTTTCCTAATGAAAACATGATAGGCATTCCTTTGTTTTCATGCAAGCTGAAATACTTACTCCCTCCCCCCCATAACAAAGAAGAGGTGGCTGTCCCAGTTTTTGCTAACTCATAAAACAAAAACCAGTGCCTCTAAATTGAAAGTGCCCAGGTGAAAAGGTGAGTGGGCCCAGGAAATAATGGAAAAGAAAATAAAACTTACTTAGAAGTGCAAAGCGGGTGTTGAAGTGAAAAGCAAACATGCTCAGTATGGTAATAAACAATGATTTTTTTTTTTTTTTTTTTTGGACTTAGAGGAGCAGGTGATTTTTATTTAACATAAATTATCTTTTTTAAAAGTGAAATATAATAAATCTAGTTTTATAGTTTTTATGCCTCATATTCTCCAAAGAAAAATCAAACAGTCGAGGTCTAAAAGTGGAAAAAAGTCATTAGCACTGTCAAATCCTTTGTTTCTTTCCAAACATTTCTTCAGTTCCTATCGATATTTTTCTCATATCTAGGCACTCATTGCCAATTTGACCCAGTCATATTTCTCTAAATATTTTTTAAAAATGGAAACTAACAAATAAGTAAATCAGACCAAGACTATAACTCTCCTTAAGCTAACATATGTTTGCATATTTATTGTCATTTTGCTTCGAATTGATCACACGATGTCCGTGGCAGCAGGATTTGTGCCCATGCTCTAATCCCATGGCCTCTGAGATGGCCTTTTCTGCCTGGCTAGAAGGGAATGGGAGCCACATTGCACACATCACAGCCTCAGCCTTTGCTCATAACTCACACTAACTCTAAGTCATCTCCAACCAGGATAGCTTTTATTGCTGAATAATATGTAAAAGCCTATCATTTTTTACTTTAAAATTTTATAATTGAAACACAGTAATTGTCCATAGTTATAGGTGACTGTTTTTCCACTGTATGACTATCAGATCAGGGTAATTTGCAGATGCAACATCACAAACAGTCCTTATTTTGTCTTAAGAACATAAAATTTTTCTCTTTTAGCTATTCTGAACTACACAATAAATTATTGTTAACTAGAGTTGCCCCACTGTGCTATACAACACTAAAACTTATTCTTCTTGTCAAACTATGTATCTAGGAACTAACATCTGTCTGTCTTCCTCTCCCTCTCCCTCCTGCCCTTCCCATCACTAGTAATCACTCTTCCTCTCTACTTCTACTAGGTCAATATTTTTAGATTGCATGTATGACTGAAAATGTAATTTTTCTCTTTCTGTCCTTGGATAATTTCACTTAACCTAATGTTCTCCAGGCTTGCCCATGTTGGCTCAAATAACAGAATTTCATTATTTTTAATAGCTGAATAGTATATCATTATATATGTAGTGTGTATATGTATACGTAGTTTGTGTATATATAATGAAAACACGTATGTAATTAAGTTTATATATGTATGTATGTGTGTGTGTATATATATGTGTGTGTGTGTATATATATGTGTGTGTATATATATGTGTGTGTGTGTATACAAAAAAAACCCCTTTTATATATACCACATTTTAAAAATTCATTTATTGATGGATGCTTGGGTTGATTTCATGTCTTGGCTGTTGTCAATTGTGCAGCAATAACAAGAGTGCAGATATTTCTACAACAGTTCATGTCCATTCCTTTGAGTAGATGACTAATAGTGGGCTTGCTAGATCATATGTCAGTTCTGTTTTTAGTTTTCTGAGGAAAATCCATAGTGTTTTCCATAGTGGTTGTACTAGTTTATATTCCTATCAGTAGTGTAAAAGAGTTTCCCTTACCCTACATCCTCACCAGCAATTATTTTTTATATGATAGCTATTCTAGCGGGTGAGATATCTCCAAGTTGCTTTTATTTACACTTCTCTGATTAGCCATACTGAGGTTTTTTTTTTTTTTTTTAATCCAAAGTTATGGGGTTTTTTTTTGGCTGAAAGGTAAATTTGTATTCAATTGTTTCACAAACTTTAATGTTTTGTGTATATGTATTTTCTCAAATTAGATGGGTTGAAATTATTTATTAATTGTTAGACTTTTTATATGGGTACATATGTTGTTATAAAGTATGTGATTGGTACCATCTTTGACCATGTAGATTCCATTCATATATATCAGCTCTATTTAGAATATCCTCTTGTTAACATGTTTTCTTTCCTTATGATGATGAGTATTGCTTCACTCATGGTTTTACTGCTTCCAAAGATGTACATGTGTTCAGCTATAGGTACGCTACTATGAGTTGGTATTAAAATCTAACTTACAACTGGTTAGCAAAAATGAAATGAAATGAAACACCTCATTTATTTGAAAAGCACCATAAGGTGTTTTAGGGTCACCTGAAAGCCTGCCCTGACAAAAAGAACTAGAGGAAGATACAGAAGGAAAGAAAATATTCCATTTTGTTTCATTATGAAGAATTTCGATGCTTAGGCAATTTTTATACATTTTTTTTTCTTTTACATCAGTGTTCCAAAAATATAAATACAACCACAAACCATAACACTTGCTAATAAGTTACTTTTGTGAATGTGTTCTTTTCATTAAATCATCTGTGCTTCTTTAATCAAGATGCGTCTTAATTCTCAGTTATTTCCAATATAATTTGAAGAGACTGATATACATTATTCAGATTCCAATAAAAAGATTTTTCTTCACAGTCTAATTACTACTGCTGAAAAGTAGGCAAAGAAACGAAGCATAACTCACTGAGCATTACTTCTTGTAAAGAGTCTCATGGAAAGAAAAAAAAAGGAAGAAATAATTTTCTATTTCTTATTTTATGATACAGATGGCTAAACTATTTTGGCTCTGGATTTGTAAGTCATAATTTATTTTCATTGCTACCTCTTGGTTTCATCCAGATAAACAGAGGATGCCAAAACGTCTTTAAATGGTTGGGACCAGCAGTTAGCATAATGGCTATGTCGCTGGACTCCCATGTAGTTGACCACGATTCGAGTCCCGGACCCGGTGGCTTAAACTCACGCCGGGCGCGTGTGCATATGTGTCCAGAATCCCGAGAGGAGAATGGAGGAGAAGGAATTGTGGCGTGGCCATCCCCCTGGGGTGTGATTTCTCGCTTTTTGTCTCTCTGTCTCTCTCTGTCTGGAGAGCGCACGTGCCCTGTAGCAAAAACCTCTCCAAAAAAAGAAGGAAAAAAAAAAGTCTTTAAATGTTTGAATTCATCTTGAAACCCATAAGCACACTAAACACAATGGTCATAGTGCCAAGCAGTGCTCAGTAGGATGTCCAGTGAAAATCCTGCCAGCATACTCTGTGGCTAACTTGCTTCATGGCTTCTATAATGTCATAAACTTTGAAATAACTGATGAGTGGCTTCCCAGTATAGGCCTTTTCTAGTTCTCAAAAGTTTGACATATTTATAAAAAATTTGGTTTACAAATTACAAAATGATAAGCAAGCATGTCAAAATCACTTGTCCAAACTGACACCCTGGTGGGTTGCATGTCTAACAATGGACATGGTTTTGATTTTATATCATGAAAACTTTTTTCAAATTTTTCTTTTTAGAAATACTGAAAAAAAAATCAGCATGTTCAAATAAACCCAGCTGAATAAAAATGATATCGAAGTATGAATAAAATTTCTAACCATATGAGTATTTTCAATAATAAAATCATGACACAGATATGAGTTAATATTAAAATGCTTCTTTTTCCCAATTACTAATACAAATAAATCAGAAAACCTATAACTCATATTTATCAGATGATGATGAGGCTCAAATTGTCGTGTCAAAACAGTGGTAATTTCTCAAATGTATATGTAAATTTCTCAAAACTTACCTAACTATAAAATTTTCAGTTTCATTGAGCTTTTCAGCAACTGGGAAGTAACAATGATGAATCCGGAATCAAGAGTAAGACATCATTTTAAGCTCTATAATTTTTTCTAAGTAATTTTTTCTATCTCAAACTGTTTACTCATTTGTAAAAAAGGTATCATAATAACTTCTTTCCAGGTGTAATAAGAATTCTGAGTGAATTAATGAATGTAAAAATAAAGTGTGTATTATAAATGCATACACATGTAGAATATACTATTATTGTTCACTTTCTATTTTAAAATTTTATCAGTTATTCCTCTACAGGAATTAGGCCTGGGATTGTCAATACATAATTATTAATTTCCAAAAACAAAAAATCAAAGTGCATATCATATACTTACATATTATCCTTTTAATAAAGATCTTATTTCGTATAGTAAGTATTAACATTCTACTGTTTATTATTTTTTAAATTTCTACAAGAAGTGTCTATCCATATATTTACAGATTGGAAATGATTGGAACCTAAATATACATCTAGCAAAGTTTTTAATATTTTATTTCTATTATCAAAAAGCTCTTTCCATGTGTGTGTGTGCGCTATTTTTTCTTCTTGGTTGCTATCATGTTTTACATCTGAGCTCCTGTTGTTTGTTATATTTAGTTCTAGAAGAAGAATTTCTGTGTGTGAACTATAGCTGATAGAGGTCTTAGCATGATCGAGTAACTATTTGTTGAGATTATCTTTCCCAGATTTCTATGATTAATAAGTAACTTTCCCAAATCAATCATTTTTTTGCATGTTACAATTTTTAAAATAGTGATAAACTTGGTAGAGATGTGAGTTTTGTTCTTTCTTCTTTTTTGAGGTTTTTGCATAGGGCACATGTTCTTTTCAGAGAGAAAGAGAGAGAGAGACATAGACAGTGAGAGGGAAAGTAAGAACATCCCTGGAGGGGTGGCCATACTGCAATCCCTTCTCATCCATTCTCTTTTTGGGATCTTGAGCATGCACACACCATATCTGGGACTCAAACTCAGCAGTGGGAGTTCAATGACATAACCTATACGCCATTTGCTGGTCCCCAAATTTTGCACATTTTTAAGAAATTTTTGTTGCAACTTCTGTATTCACATAATAGTTGCATATCTTTAGGAGATCAACAGCTTTTCAAAGCATATATACAATATGTAAAAATAAAATTAAGAAAATAAGCATATTTACCATCTCCAATATTTATTGTTACTTCATATTGTTTAAAATCTACTCCACCTGTTCTTTTCAAATATATATTAAATATTCTTTACTCTACTGTGCTATAATGTTTTATGATCCATTCTACTTGCTAACGTGCACTTTAGTATCTGTGAAGAAAGTTTCTCCCATTCCCCCAACCATCTCTCCTTTCCAGCTTCTGGTATTCACCATTATTTACTTATAGGCAATAGAGTCTTTTAGCTTCTGATAATAAGTAAAGACATAAAGCATGTATTTTTCAGAGACTGACTAATTTCACTCAGCATTATTTATCTTAAATTCATCTATTTTGTGACAATTGACAGAAATTCACCCTTTTTAAAGCTTCTGCACAGCAAAATAATCTCGAAGGAAGACATAGAAATGGCCAAAAAATTGCATGAAAAGGTGTTAAACTTCACTAATCATAAGAAAAATGCAAATCAAAACCACGATGAGGTATCACCTCACCCCAATTAGCATGGCTCTCTCTCTCTCTCTCTCTCTCTGTGTATGTATGTATGTGTATATATATATATATATATATATATATGTGTGTGTGTATATATATATATACACACATATATATTTGTATATTATATATATTATGTATATTATATATACATATATGTAATATGTATAATTATATATATGTATATATATGTATATAATATATTTTTATATATATATATATATATATATATATATATATATATATAAAAGATTTGGATAAAAGGGAACCCACATGCTCTATTTGTGGGAATATAAATTAGTATAGCCATTCTGAAAAGCATATGGAAGGTTCACAAAAAAAAAAAAACTAAAAATGTTTAAGTTTTTTAAAGATTAAGCTGTGTGCAAAATGTTTGCATATCTAAGTTCACATAGTTAGAAATAATAATCATCTCTTTATGTGTGTCTATTAACACAGGAAATTTATCAAAGAAGTATTATGAAGCAAAAGTCATGCAGAATGAAAATTCTCCACTAAAATTATTAAAAACATTTTACCTTATGCACAGTTTTACAGTTTATTTTTGTTTATTTTTCCCATGAAATAGGAACACAGCAAGAGTGAAGGTAAGAGGGAGAGAGAGAGACAGAAATAGAGGATCCCCAGCAGAATTGTATGCTTTGATCCTACCTCTAGTCTCAGCCAACTCAGATCACAGCTTTGTGTACCTGGTGTGTTCAGGCAGACCTCAGGACACAAACTTTCCCATGTGGATGCAAAGCACAGAATGTTATATTACTGTTGAGCTAGTGTGGCTGGCCCTACCCTAATACTTATTGATAGGTATAATACATGTTTACCTGCTATTAGAGAGAGGTGAATAAATGTTTTTCAAAATGTTGATAGATTAGATTTATAGGATTCTTTGGGCTTTTCACTAAGTAACATTAATATCAACATTATCATGTCTATCACATTTTACAACAGAACGTTCTGAAATTAACAAGTCCTTGTAAGTTTATTAGCATAGAGTAAAGGTGAAGTATTTTATTTTAAATTGTTGTAATATTCTAAGAGAAGAATATACAAAAGCTTATAGTTTTCATTGCTTTCACTGGATTTGGTAATATGTATGTGTCACCTTTGACGAAAGACACAAGTTAAAACATAGTATGTGGCAAAATGGAGGAATGCATGAGCGAGTGACGATAAGTCAGGTTCAGAGCAATGCAGCTGATATTTTGGACTTAGATATTATTAGGTAAATATCATTGTTTGGGAGACTGGATGGCAGAATGTGATTTTCTGTAATGTGAGAAGGTTCTGTTTGCGTCTAGCAACCTCCCTGAGTATGCTCAGCACATAGCACTAGGGGTAGATACCAACATGAAAACCTTGTTGAGGGCACTATTTCTCCATGTTCTCATCTTTCTATTTATCATTCATGGAAGAAAGAAATAAACTTTAAAAAATATTTTCCCCCATGGTGACTGCTTGTTTAATGCACATTGTTCTAAGACAACTAGCTTCCTAAAATGTTTACCCTCAAGTAGTTGAATTGAGGAGTACATTTGTCTCTGAATAATTTTTGCTCTCTTCTTTCTTCATTTTACAATTTTTTTCTACCCAACACTCTTGGTGATCATGTCATCTATTTTTTTTTTCTTAAGTCTGGCAATTTTTTTTTTTTTTAAAGAAAAAAAAAAGAAATGAAAAAGAAAGATGAGAGAAAGTGTTTCTGTGAATATTTCATACAGTGGCATGCTGTAAAGTGTGGAGGGTTAGATCTCAGGAGAGGTAATCTTTGTCTTGAGATACTCAAATAAAAAGTAGGTCATTATTCCTTTAAAATGGCTGCTCAGACCCTGGCTTTTTAGCTTGACCTCAAACTAGATGATTGAAAGAATAGGTGCAATGTTATGTGGTTGCTTACAGTGGAAATCTCATAGCTATCATTCTGTAAGAGCATAAACAATGATTTTCATTGTTCCATAAATCTCTAGTGAGTACATAGAAAACTTGGTGTGGTATTCTATGGATATATTCCCACAAATTTCTTAAATGTTTTTAAAACACAAGAAAAATGTAAAGATACGTTGGAATCATATATTAGTATAGTCAATATAATGTTTTCTTATGTCAGTACATGTTACTATATGATGAATTTAGCAACAAGAATGTGTATTGAGAGTCAGGGCCACATAAAAGATTCATCCTCTGTGTCCTGGTGTTCTTTTGTATATATTCATGTAAAAGTGTCAACGTTAAGTTGTCAGTTCCATGATCCATGTTATAAGCTGCTGAGTAAACATCAGAACTTCTGCTATTTACCCATGTCTTTTAGCAATATTATACACTTAGATATGCAATTGGTTGATATGAAACTTTTGGTTGATTATGTGAGAGCCAAAGAAAACATTTAATTTCAATTTGGCATGTATTTATTGAGCACCTACCATACAATTGTCCCTGTGCTAAGTGGATAGAGAACAACATAAGCAATATAGACATGACTGCTGGAGTCAAGGAGCTTACAGAGCAGTGGAGATATGTTTTCGGGAAAAGCCAATTAAAATAGTGTTATGGAGGCTGTGACTCTGAGAGGGCACTTACTCGGCAGAAAGGTAACATATAAAGTCAGATGCAAGTAGGACTGGGAGTTAGTTAGCCAGGCTAATGGGATAGAGAATGGCCAGCGATCGACAGGTACACAATGGAGGACTGCAAAAGGGGAATGTGTACAACAGACAGCTCATGCAAATATAAGGAAGAAAGAGAAATGATGGCATTTTCCTGTTATGCTGAACTGGCATATGCTGTCTTATTTGATGAGAAAGATATGCCACTAAATCCATACAACATGTCAGACGAATGAGGTGAAATCAAGTTTGCTACAAAAATCAGCAAATTTCTTACCAAATGGTCAAATTCTTGAGTTCTGGTTTATGTATCTTCACTTTTTCAGGACCAAGCAAGGAGTCCTGCCTCAACATATTACTGTTTAGGAATTGATCGCATTATGGTTATTAGGTTAGCGTATTTTATGTATGGCTGGCCTTCTTTTTTACCATAATGGACAATAACTAATGCTCATGGTAGTAAGAGTGTAGGTAAAATGTGAGTTGCTGTGCTAAACACTGGCCATATAAACGTATTAGAAAGGTCTATGCTTCCAGTCACTTCTAGCCTATATGATACATAGGGAGGCCTAATTAGCCCTATTCTTCATGACTTACAGCATTTCCCAACATACCTCTCTCTGTAGGTGCACTTACTATGAGAAGAGCAGTAGCCTGTTCTAAATCCTGAGTCTCATGCTTACTTCAAGACATGTCTATTTATCTATAATCATTTTCTAGAAAAACATATTAAGTCAGAAAGAGTAGCATGATGATCTTGAAAAAATAATAATAATTTCAGAACAGAGTTTAAAAAATAGAATTCTTCCTAATACAATTTCTTCTGAGATCTTGTTGGGAATAGTATTTTCTTCCTCCGAGGTAAGATTTATGATGGTTTCTCTCATTCTTTCTCTTTTGTGTCACAGTTTTGCTTATTTATTTATTTTTTTGTTTGTTTCAAATGCTCGCTAATCCTTACTTACCTTCATTACAAAGAAGAAAAGTTTTGATGTATATGAGCATGGGGCATAGATTTACAGGCTTCGAAAAGAAATTAAGCATTGTGTTAGGCCAGTCAGGTAATGTGGTGTATAAGTCATCTGAACTCCACATGGCTTACTGTGTAGTTCAAGTCCTGAAACGGTGGCTGGAAAAACGTGGTGTGTGTGCATGTGTGTGCATGCCCAAAATCCTGAGAGGAGGCTGGAGAAGGGATTGCAATATGTTCCTTCCCCAGGGAGGTGCTTTTTCACTTTCTCTCTCTCCTTTTCTGTCTCTCTTCAGTGGGCACACACATCCTAGAGCAAACTAAAAAATGAAACAAAACAAAAAAACCTCTGGAAATGCTGTGCTGAGAGAGGTCCCATTATGGGGTATCTAAAACCCACTGTTTCTCTTAGTGTGTTTCTCTTAGTTCTTTCAAATTGTTCAATTATTATTAATTTATTAATGCTCGAGTTTCTCACCTTCACCATCCCTATTTGCCCCCAAAGAAACTGTATCTGATAAACTGCCATGAACAACTCTTCATACATACAATATATAAAAGTGGAAATACAAACTGAAATACTTAGCCTTCAACTTATTGCCTGGTTTTCAGCCTCACCTTCATTCCTGTCCTCCATCCTACTTCAGCTCCTGTTGTTTTGTCAGGTGAGTGGCCTTTCTGCCCTGGTCTAGTTCCCTCTCCCCACACAATCTCACCTCATTTCATTTGGTATCTTTACTCCATATTTTTCAGTCTGCTTTTCATCTTCCAGAATTTTGTGAATTTTTTTTTCTTTTTTTTGGGAGAAGTTTTGCTATAGGGTGCGTGCGCTGGCCAGAAACACAGAGAGAGACAGAGAGACAGAAAGTGAGAAATCACCCCCCAGGGGGGATGGCCACGCCGCTATCCTTCTCCTCCATTCTCCTCTCGGGATTCTGGGCACGTATGCACATGTGCCCGGCATGAGTTTAAGCCACCGGGTCTGGGACTTGAACCACGGTCAACTACGTAGGAGTCCAGCGACATAGCCATTACACTAACTGCTGGTCCCAATTTTGTGTAATTTTCATTACTGGTGATATTTTACCCGCATTTTCCCCTATTGTCTGCTTACAGTTTGTTGTTTTTGTTTTTCCAATTCTCATTTAAAGATTATATCATCTCGGGACCAGCAGTTAGCGTAATGGCTATGTCGCTGGATTCCCATGTAGTCGACCGCGGTTTGAGTCCTGAACCCGGTGGCTTAAACTCACGCTGGGTGTGTGTGCGTGCGTGCCCAAGATCCCGAGAGGAGAATGGAGGAGAAGGAATTGCGGCGTGGCCATCCACCCTGGGGGGTGATCTCTCGCTTCTGTCTCTCCGTCTCTGTCTGTCTGGTGAGCGCATGCGCCCTATAGCAAAAACCTCTCCAAAAAAGGAAAAAAAAAAAGATTATATCATCTCAAAACCAGAGATGTAGAGATTTCACTCCAGTGAGAATGCAGAGAAATGGACTCAGTATCTCTTAGTCAGGACAATGGGCTAACAAATCGCCTCATGGTCTGTGCTGGAATGCTACTTCTGGACTGGAGGGTTTTAATGTCTTCTGTCAGGCTATGCCTTCCTATTTAGTTTTTGCTCAGGGACAAAAAGACAAGTTTAATTTCTCAGGCTACCATATTAAATCAGCTGGCCTAGAGTGTTGAGGGATTATAGAAAAGGATACTTACTGTGTAACTGGAAAATAGTAAGATCATTTACTTTGTAAACACAATAAACCATACTCTGCATTTTCAGAGGATTAGGGCGTTTGGACTGAGGAGTAAATTACCTGAAAATTCCAACCGCTCATTTCTTCAGGCTCCTGATGGGATCCCCATCCCAAACTCAACCATCTCAGGATGCACTGACTTCAAACCTCATGATATCACGAAAAACAAATCCTTAAGATCCAATGATACAGACACTAAGAGTACTAAGAGGAGGATCAGCTTTAATGATTTTTTTCCAGGTTTTTGCAGTAGATTGCATGTACTCGTCAAAGTGAGAGAAAGTGAGAAATCACCCTCCAAGAGGGGATAGCCATGCCACAATGCCTTATCCTTCATTTTTTCTCAGGATTCTGGGTATACACGCACATGCACCCAGTGAGATTTTCAAGCCACCAGGTCCTCCCAACAATTTACATTGGGGCTTTTGGTTGATCCTACCAATGCCAATGCATTAAAAAATTGTGGGGACCAGCATTTGGCGTAATGGCTATGTTACTGGACTCAAATGTAGTTGACTGTGGTTTGAGTCCCCGACCTGGTGACTTAAACTCATGCTAGGCGCATGTGCATGCATGTCCAATATCCTGAGAGGAGAATGGAGGAGAAGGGATTGTAGTATGACCATCTCCCCTGGAGGGTGACTTATTGTTTTCTGTCTCTCTGTGTCTCTCTGTCTTTCTGGCAAGCACACAGGACCTATAGCAAAAGCCTCTCAAAAAAAAAAAATGTGAATATAGCTTTGTAACTAACAGTCATAATGAATACTTTCAGACAAGAAACTTTACGTAGATGATTCAACAGCAGACAAAGCTGCAGTTTAACATTAATCAGTGGAAAAGCATCCCATCTAGAAGTACACCACATAGATTGCACAACCAAATGTAACTATCATTTCTGTAATAGAAGTTAGTAGCCTTGTTTTTCTTTTCTTTTCTATTTTATTATTTTTTAGAAAGACTTTTGCTATAGAGTGTGTGTACTTTTCAGAGAGGAAAAAAGCAAGAAATCAACCCCCAGGGAGGTTACTCATGCCACAATCCCTTCTTCATTCTCCTTTCAGGATTTTGGGCACACATGCACATACATCTGGTGAGAATTTCAAACTGCTGAGTCCAAGTCTTGAACTGCAGGACCAGCAACATAACCTTTATGCCATCTGCTGGTCTAAACAGTCTTATTGTCTTATTTTTACTTCCAGGGTCCTGTCTTCAATGTAATTGCTTATACATGTGTATTCTTGGCAATTGAAAGACTCATTTAAAAAGAATAATAAATATTTTTATCAACAGTAATAATGTTCTGAGTACATTAAAGGAAGAGAAAGCATAATACTGCTAGAAAAGCCCTGAGTTACAGAAGTAGCCCCTGAAAAACAAAAGGAGTTCTTTAAATTATAGCATTTCTAGGAAAACTGTTGAATGCAAATTTACATAGATGAAACCTACTACCCCCTACATATACACACAGTCAATACTATGGAGTGCCTCAGTGATACTAACTCACTTCTGTATGAGAAAGAGAAGTTAACACAGACCGTTCACCAGTAGCACTACTGAGTTGATCTGAGGATGAAGGCAGAATGTAGTATAGGAAGGGATGAAGGCAAAAGTACCTTCACACATAGCATTTGGAGAAACAAACACACAGGGTAAGCAGTTTTAGTTAGGGTTATTTAGTGAGGAAATCTTAAAAATGATTTGGCCTATAATTTGATTTTTTTCCAAGGGAGATTTTTGCTATAGGGCACATGTGCACATTGCAGAAACAGAGATAGAAAGTGAGAAATCATCCCTCAGGGGGATGGCCATGCTGCAATCTCTTCCCCATTTCCTTCTTGAGATTATGGGCACAAACGTACATGTGCCGGGTGTGAGTTTCAAGTGATTGGGTCTGAGAGTCAAACCATGGTCAGCTACATGGATGTCCAGCACCTTAACCAGTACCCTACCTGATGGCCCCTAACCTGACTTTTTAAAAGTTCACTTATTTATTCCATGAGAGAGAGAGAAAGACAGGGAGGGAAAGAGGCAGGCCTACCAACAGGGTGCTCAAACAATTTACCCCCAGCCTCAGTCAGCCCAGATAATGTGCATGTGCTCAGTGTGCACAGGGAGGCCATGGGATGTGAATGTGGGACCTACCCATGTATTGGGTTTTCAGAAGAATTATGATGTATTTTGCACAGAAACAGAAAAAGTACGTCATGGCATTTTTGACGACCCAATAACTCCAGTTGTGTTACCACTGTGCCACTATGTGATCCCTAAAGACTTATTTTAAATGTCAGTCTTTAGCTGTGCTTCAATACCTTTGTGTCATAGATATATTAGTAGTTATTCATGCTTGACCTGAATTCCAAGGACAGCATATTTTTGATACCAGGAAATTTCTATCCTCAAAGTAGCTTTACTCTAATGCATTCATCTGACAAGATTCATGGAATGAAGTCTTATCAGTGCTAAGTTATTTATGAGGATAAATAGTCTAGGGCGATAAGTGTTACCCATTGCATATGGCTGGAAGAAAGAGATTCCCTTTATGTAGGTCAAAAGGAATTTAACCCATCTATTTTCAGTGTTGCATTTCAGACAATTATGTCACAAGTACAACTTTTTTTTTTTTAATTTGCTATAGGACATGTGCACTCACTGAAGTGACAGATACAGAGCGAGAGATGGAAACAGAGAGAGAGAGAGAGAGAGGGAAAGTGAGAAAGCACCCATTGAGGGAGATGGCCATGCTGCAATCCCTTCTTCTCCATTCTCCTCTCGGGATTTTAAGGACTCATATACACATTGGTACACCACAGGGGTTTTGAAACCATGACCCACCACCAGCCATCCTTGAATCATGGGCACACATGTGACTTGTGTGTTTTTCAGACCTCTGGGTCCGGGACTCAAATTGTACAGTCATACAGGATTCGGTCACCTTAATGACCATGGCCAGGGCTGATCCATAAGTATAATTCTTACAAGAATAAACTTACTTTAAATGTCATACAGCATGCTTTCTTTTTCTAAAGAAAAACATAAGGAAGTTTTTTCCCAAGTGGAAAAATGCTAATACTTTAAAAAATTGTTAGCATTTTTGGATAGCCCCTTTATTTAAGTGTGAAAAAACTGCTGACCACCCTTTTATTTCTAGTATAAAGACAACACTATGAGAAGAGCCAGGATGCGGTGTGGCAGAAGGAGCTGATGGAGTCACATGGGCTGTGGGTCAAGTGCTCTGGTTTAGATATGAAATGGCTATGTGAACATTGCAAGTAATTAAATGTAGTCATTATAGTCATTACTGTATATATGCTTAGACAATTTCCAATGCTTAGGCAATCATGATTACCAATCCACGTATCACAGCAACCTTTTACACATCTGGTCTGTGCCATCATATAAGTTTCTCAAAGAGTTTTTAGAATTTTTTTTTTTTTTTTTTTGGAGAGGTTTTTGCTATAGGGCGCATGTACTCGCCAGACAGAGAGAGAGACATAGAGACAGAAAGCGAGAAATCACCCCCCCAGGGTGGATGGTCACGCTGCAATCCCTTCTTCTCCATTCTCCTCTCGGGATCTTGGGCACGCAAGCACAGGCGTGAGTTTTAAGCCACCGGGTCCGTAACGCGAACCGCGGTCGACTACGTGGGAGTCCAGCGACATAGTCATTATGCTAACTGCTATTTTTTCACATCTTCACTTAGAAAAAAAAAGAACAATCTATTCATCTTCTTTTATTGCATTAACTTATCCTTTGCAGGTGATAACAACTTGTTAACCTGGACATTAGATCACATCCTTACCAATGTCAATTTCTTTCAACAAGTGCTCCTCTTTTCTCCTCCTCCTCCTCTTTCTCTTCCTCCTCCTTCTTCTTTGTTTCCTTATGTATTTATTCTGTGAGAAAGAGAGAGAGAGAGCACCTCCACTGTGTATTGACACCATGATCCACCTCCAGCTCCAGCTGGCCCTGAATCATAGACATATAGGTGATTGGTGTACTCAGGGATGTCTCTTACAACCTTCCCACATGGATCACCCTTTTCAAGTGTTACATTTTACTGCCACACCACTATCTAGCTCAAAGATGCTCTTCTTTAATAGACAGCATGGGACATATACTCATAACCTTACTTTGTTTTACTTTGAGCTTTCAGTTCTTCCGTTGGTCTACGTTGGTCCTAAATTCCATCATCTAGACAAAAATGCCAATTGATTGTGAGAATAGAGAGAGAGAGAAAATGTTCTCCTATCCCCTCGAGTTTTTAATTCAACCTTAAATCAAAAGGCTCCCACTGTGCCCATTTAGCACAGTATGTGCTAAACTGTTCATAAACTTGTCACCTGTCTATGATGATGCCTGATCATTCACACGGCAGGATTCTCCTTCAGACACTGAGCACCATTCACTGGAAACACCAGCTCTACCAAAACTACACCATAACAGCACAACTCTGATTCAGAGTCCTTTCCATCCACAGCATTCTTTTTTAAATGAAGATACCATCAATAGCTTACAAGGTGAGAGCAAGGAGCTTAGATTATTATTTTTTTTCTTTATAGTCATTCTCTGTATCATGAACATACTCTTCTTATTTAAAGAATTCTTAATCTCAGTCCCCTCTATTACTCATGCCCGATACCAATAGCAGTTCTGACATCAGCAGCCCAACTCCAGTAAGAGTAAAAGCCTGTCCTTATTCTTTATGAATCTGCTTTGTAATTTTCTGTTATCTACTCTTTCATACTATGTAAGAATTTTCACTAATAGCGAAGTGAACCACAATGCCATTGTTCTCAATTTAAAAGCAATATTCTAAGATACTTCATAAAATTATATTTACATAAGTACATAACAATTTAACTATTTAATATGAAACCTTCATATCAATTTATATCACACAACATCTGAATAATTAATATGAAAACGTCATGTTAACCAGAGTTGAAAATGAGGTATCTACTACAGCATAACACAATGACCTTGTAAAATATATCAACTAACTTTTCTGAGCCAGTCAATGAACATGAATATATTTTTAAGGTAAATTTTGTTTTCTGATGGAATCACTTTTCAGGTGCTTTCTGATTTACCATCAAAGATTACTTACTTTCTCTTGGAAATATTAAGATATGTTATGATGGAAACCAGCAGTTAGCGTAATGGCTATGTCGCTGGACTCCCACGTAGTCGACCGCGGTTCGCGTCTCAGACCCGGTGGCTTACAACTCACGCCGGGCGCGTGTGCGTGCGTGCCCAAGATCCCGAGAGGAGAATGGAGGAGAAGGGATTGCGGCGTGACCATCCCCCCTGGGGGGTGATTTCTCGCTTTCTGTCTCTATGTCTCTCTCTGTCTGTCTGGCGAGCGCACGCGCCCTATAGCGGGAAAAAAAAAAAAAAAAAAAAAAAAAAAAGCCTCTCCCAAAAAAAAAGATACGTTATGATATATGAGACTAAGGGTATGGTGTAAGGGTAGTAGTTTCTTCTTAAGTGAGGACAGTTTGAAGAATATTAGACATATTCCACCTCTGCCCATTCATAGTGTCTTTAGGTTATAACATTCCCAACATGAAAAATTTGTTAAGTCATCATCAGGCCATAACATTTTAGCATGTGTTGGTTTAAAAGATTAGTCTTACAACAAGTCCCTGAAGTACAGGAAAATTCTATTATCTATTATCTTCTATTATCATATACGGAAAGTTGGTAAGAAAGGACAAAAACAAAAAGTAATGTGGAAAAATAATCACAAAGTCACTGTAGCCAATATTTTTCATGGGATATAACTTTGTAATGTGTGATATTGTGGGTCCTTTAGGTCGTTAACATTTTTTAGATCCAGTTCTTACATCATGAAATAAAAATTACTTGAACCATATCATTGTACTTTTTTAAAAGAGATTTTTGCTATAGGGCATGTGTGTTTGCCAGAGAGGCAGAAAAGGAGAAATCCCCTCCCCACCAAGGGGAATGGTCATGCTGCAATCCCTTCTCCTCTATTCTCCTCTCAAGAGTTTGGACACATATGTATATGTGTCCGGCATGAGTTTTAAGCCGCCAAGTCCAGGTTCAAACCACAATCTACTACATGGGAGTCCTGTAACGTAACCATTATACCATCTGCAGGCTCCTCACTGTACATTTTTAAAGAAGCAGATAAAGAGTCAGAGATTCTGCTATTATTAATGCAAAATATATACATTTCTTGCTTTTGCAAATAGTTTATTTCATCTATTTTGCTATAGCATGCATGCATTTACTAGAGACAAGACACAAAAGAGAGTGGGAAAATAAGAAAACAAAATGGGATAGAATGGGGTGGTTATGCTACAATCCTTTCTCCTCCACTATTCTTTTAGGATTTGGGGCACAAACACAGGTGACCAGAATCTCAGGGTTCAGGACTTGAACTACACAGTCAGCCATGTGGAGTCCAGCTGCCTTAACAGCCATTCTATCTACCGGCTTGCAAAATGGACACATTTAAATCTAATATTTAAAGTGAAAAGCAATTTGTTTGTTTAAAAATTTCCAAGTGTTTAGTTTTCTTTCTGTCATGTAAAATCACATGTCCGTGTAGACTTGATAAAAATATCAACCTGCACTTAGTAAGTAAATATTTTCTTCATGGGTTTTTTGTTTCTTTTCTTTTTTGACCAATTCCAAGTAACTATGGGCTTGGAAAATATTGAGATTAAAACTAATTCAATCTAGGTGTTTCATCATGATCAATATTTTTAGTATTAGGCTTCTTCTTAGAACTGCCCAAATATAGTCTCTGGATGGCAGAATGAGCATTTCCTTTTAAAAAGCCTGATATAATTTTGAATCATGGCCTAGTAGTTTCTTCAGTCTACAAAACTAGTTAAGTTTCATCTGTTACTTTAAATCTTTCTTTTCTCACCAACTTTAAAAAGATCAGAAATACTTATTGCTATTCCTCTTTCCAGCTCCTTCTTGGCTTTCTTGTAATGGTGTTATAAACACGAAGAGCATTGGAGCGAATAACTGCAAGCTACTGACCTATAAAAATGTCTTTGTGAAAATCTTAGGAAACATTTTTTTCTTGATGGGTCTGTTCAGTTTGAGGCTGAATGGGGTGGTCATTTAACACTTAGTAGCTCTTGTAGGCCCAGTGAGTATCATAATCCTGGCCATTTGACAGTATTAATTTGGCTCACAGACAGAAGGTGGAACATTTCCTTGCTTTGAAAGTATGATCATCCAACCAATTTTATCACAAATAAGATGATTTTTCTTAGTTGTGAACTTTAGCCACAATGCCTATGGTTGTGCTGCTTCTAAAGTTGCCAAATTATGTACCACCTGTCATTCATGACCTAATAAATATTTGGGGCCACACAGCTTGTTGGCTCCATTACATTAAAACTTTTAACAAGATATTAAACCTATATTTTTGTTTGTTCTGTATACTTCTACTAGTCAATTTCTTGAGAGAAAGATATATTTATATGTACATGTCCATGTCAGTTCATAGACTATATATAAAATGTGTATCGTAAAGTAATGAATACAGACAATCTAGGAAAAAATGTAGAATGGGATCTATGCAGAGTACGACCTCTCTTCTTACTTATAATTATATATTTGACTATTTTTTTTTGGGGGGGGGAGAGGTATTTTCCCTATAGGGCGCGTGCGCTCGCCAGACAGACAGAGAGAGACATAGAGACAGAAAGCAAGAAATCACCCCCCCAGGGGGGATGGTCACGCCGCAATCCCTTCTCCTCCATTCTCCTCTCGGGATCACACACGCACATGCGCCTGGCGTGAGTTTTAAGCCACCGGGTCCGGGACGCGAACCGCGGTCGACTACATGGGAGTCCAGCGACATAGCCATTATGCTAACTACTGGTTCCCTATTTTGACTTTTTTAAATAGTAGAAGTATTCCTATATTTTATTTATAATAAAACATTTTGTTATATTAAAAATTATATTATTTTAAAATTTTTATTTTATCCAATTTGAGCTGAGTGTTATATTTGTAGAGTTATCACATGTGTTTCATATTTATAAAGTAAGCCCTTAAAAAAATGTTCGTTTTGGGCTGCCTCCTTTCTCTCTGTTAATTATCATTGTAATTATAAACACAATTGGAAAGGTAGGTGGGTTTTTGTTTTATCCCAGGTTATTCTTTTTGTTTTTTTCAACTTTAGGAAATTGTTAAGAAGGTTACATTACTCTGTCTGGAACTCATACATAGCCTTACTGTGTGTACAAATGAAAAGCAGTGCCATTCTTAATGGTTTCTCCTTCCCAATTCATAATAGCATCTAGTAAAAATTTATGTATTGTTGACACTGGGTACAGGAGTAGACTTTACTTATATTTTATCTGCCTTGTACAAAGTTTAAAATAAAGATATTTATTTTTTTTTAGAAATTCTAAAAGAAGTTGATTTTGTTAAAAATTTTCAAAATCAGGGAACCAGCAGTTAGCGTAATGGCTATGTCGCTGGACTCCCACGTGGTCGACTGCAGTTCGAGTCTCGGACCCGGTGGCTTACAACTCACGCCGGGTGCGTGTGCGTGCGTGCCCAGGATCCCAAGAGGAGAATGGAGGAGAAGGGATTGCGGCGTGACCATCCCCCCTGGGGGGTGATTTCTCGTTTTCTGTCTCTATGTCTCTCTCTGTCTGTCTGGCGAGCGCACGCGCCCTATAGCGAAAAACCTCTCCAAAAAAAAAAAAAAAAAAAAAATTTTCAAAATCACTATGGAAAAATGATGTTTTTGTCTGTATTTGGTTCACATTTTGTGAGTGAATTCATGTTATAAATATTTATATCAAGTCTTTATTTTCCCTATCTCAACCTATCCTTTATGTCATGGCTGAGAAACTGATCATATATATAGTACTTCATTTTCAGCCATCAGAATCATGTCCTTGTTATGGGCTAAAATTTTGAAAAAAATCAATAGTAAATAAATTTTTTCTATAATATGGTACTCTGGTCCCTGTTAATTAGAGTGAGGAATGTTTACAAATAATGATATATCTTTTTATAAATAAATACCTCTATATTGATACATGTAAATAAACATAATTTTTTTGATTTATTGTAATAATAGTGAATGCTAAGTATATTTTTAGAACTCTTGTTTTATAATATACTTTGAAGCTAATTCTGAAACAAAAAAAAAAGTCGTAGTTACTTTATCGATGTAAATTCTTCCTTCTCAAAAAAAGAAAGGTTTATATAAGGAGAATGATAATGCTGGCGATGTGATTGGGGAATTTGCTTTTGATTAAACATCTTAGCACTATTAAGTGTGGTAGGATTTAGAAGGAATATCAAATAACCTTTCAAGGAGTAGTAACTGCCCTTCTGTCCCATAAACTGAAAAGAATTCCAAAAAGATTTTAACATGTAGTGATTTTATATGTGTAAATATAATTTGAATGTTCTTTAATTAAAATGAAGAACTTGCATATACTTTCTCTATATTTATTTAAGTAATTTATTAGTGAGGAAGGGACTCTGAAAATTAACACACATAGTAATTTACTTACTTTTAGTTTATAACTTCACCGAAACCTCAAAACTGGAAATACTACTCTTTTTTTGAAATATGCCAAGCTAGGCCTCTCTTTCTTTCCTTTTTTCCTGTTTCTTCCATAATTTATTCTATCATCTATCATCCTATCTCTGGTTAAGTTTTTTGTTTTTTGGGGTATTTTTTTGCCAGTACCTTAGACTCTGCTCACTATTTGAGAGAAAGAGTTATATACAGTTGTTTATCCCAAAGTAGCCTCCTTAAGTTCCTTCATATCTCAAATCTCCAGTGTCTTTCTAAGCACTGCAAGGCCTATAGGGAGGAGTCTGGCTGGTAGCCATTTTGTACTTTGCAGCTATAGCCTAGAGGAACGTTCTAAAGAGGTATAAGGGGGAAAAAATCTTATTGTTTTTAAGTGGATTTGCAAAGGCCTTTAAGGAGGAATATTTTTCTTCGACTTTGCCACTATTTCAAAACTGAGTTGTTTACTGGGAAGTTTATTTTTAAGAATGCAAACATTTGAGAGAATGTCAAAACAAATTTTGACATATGCCAAGGAGTATGTGTCTCTTCTCTGTTTTCTCTTTTTCTTAGTCAAAAATATCTCTAAAGGAACTGTTACAAACCTAGGTATATTAATCCAGTTTGTTTACTTATTTTAAAGTTTGTTTATTGGCAAGAGAGGCAGTGGGGAAGGGTCGGGGGGAGGTCAGGGTCTTGATACCACACTTCACTCCCAGTTTCAGCCAGCCTGGATTATGGGCACACACATACCCAGCATGTCCAAAATCTCTGGATACAAACCCAGACCCTCCTGAATGGGTCAGCCTTACATATATACATGTATATACATATATATGTATATACATGTATATACATATATATACACACACAACATATATATACACACACATATATGTGTATATATATACACACATACAACATATATATATATGAGTGTGTGTATATATATATATCATATTTATAATATGTATAAAGTTTTTTTTTTTCCTTTCATGAGAAAGAAAGAAATGGGAACTGCTATCAGGGTCTTCATTCCTGTAATCTAACCCTAGTCTTAGCAAATCTAGATTGTGTTCATGTGTGTGGGTCCAGTATGCTCCAGGTGGTCTCAGGATTTGAACCAAGGACGTTTCTGCTGGGAGTACAATTGCATTATGTCTGCACCACTTTCTGACCCCTTAAATATACATAGCAGTTACCATTCACATATTGCTATTGCCTCAACTTCTACCCTTTTATGTAGAGTTCCAAAATGTATTTATTGTTCTACGAGAAAAAGAAAAAAAAAAAAAAAAACATTTACTAGAAATAAAAAATAGGTTCCCCTTCAACACCTCATCCTGTCCACCCTGATGAACACCATCATATTAGTTTGGTTAACATCAACTACCACAATAAGTAAGATCCTCCATTCCAGAGGATTTACTAATTAGAAGTTTGAGAGTCAAATGTGAATGTTCTGTCCAGTTTGTAGCTATCCTCCACATTATGACTCAGTGACATCTTTTTTATGGATTTTTTAAAGATTTTTTTTTTTTTTTTTCATGAGATAGATACAAAGAGAGATACAGAGATACTACACTCCTGGCAGGATCTTGATCTTGCAATACACCCTAGCTTCAGTTAACTTTGATCATGGACATTACTGTGTCCAGAATACACAGAGAGGTCTTGAAATTCAAACCAACATTTCTATGGGGGTCCATCTGGCAGAGTGTTGCATTTTACTACCATGACTTAGAATGGTGCCACACTCTCTCTTACTCAAACTTTTGACATCCCTGGCAGGCTCCGAGCTTCCTGTATCAGCCTGTAGATGAGAGAAGAAATTATGAAGGTATGTGTGTTGCATACTCAACTTGACCTACAAGTAAGCAAGAAGGATCACTTCCACGCATATTCCAATTGCAAAAACTAGTCAAGTATTCCTACATAGATAAGCAAAATCCTTTGTCAACTGCTACCTTCCAGTAACAATTGTACCCAATGTCTAGGAAAGAGAAATGTTTGGTGGGCAGCTAATTGTCTTTCATATGCCAGGTAATGAAACAAAAACTATCACCAAAGTTTGGGAAAATTTTCATTAAAAAATAGTTTTTGAGGGTCCGGCAGGTGGCATAGTGATAAAGGGCACTGGACTCTCACATGGCCAACCATTGTTCAAGCCCTGGACCTGGAGGCTTGTTTCTTTCTCTCTCCCTCTCTCTCTCACTCTGTCCTCTCTGGTCAAATTTAAATAAATAAATAAAGTTAAAATACTTCTTTAAAAATAATTTTTGATAGTCTTCAAAATATTAAAATGATTTAATGTAAATATATTTTGTCCTTGATTATATGGTAGGCAGTAGGTAGGTTTCCATTCATTATATAGGACTTCATGCATTGCAACTTTAAGTATTATTAAAAAATTTTAAATTTATTTAAACAGTCTTCTTTAGGTAGCATAATGGTTAAGGCATTGGATTCCTACGTGGCTGACTGCACTTTGAATCTCAGGCCTGTTAGTTTGAAACTCATGCCAGGCACATGTGTGTACATGCCCAAAATTGCAAGAAGAGAATGGAGGAGAAGGGATTTCAGCATGACCAACTCCTTGGGTGTAATTTCTTACTTTCTGTCTCTTTGTTTCTTCATCAAGCACCTGCACTTGTGGCAAAAGTCTCTCTCAAGAAAAAAAGTCTTTCAAAACTGAAAATATTTCAGAGACAGTTAATGGTGTAGTAGTTACGTTGCTGGGCTCCCACATGGTGACCAAAGTTCTGGTCCCAGACCTGGGTGCTTGAAAATCACACTGGACACATGTGCATGCATGCCCAAGATCTCAGGAGAAGAATGGAGGAGTGGGGATTGTGGTGTGAGCATCCAGCCTGAGGGGTGATTTCTCTCTCACTCTCTGTTGAGTGCATGCACCCTAAGGCAAAGATGTCCTTTAAAAAAAAAAAGAAAATATTTATTGTCTCTTCCTTCTTATTTTAATTTGAAATTTATATATATATATATATATATATATATATATATATGTGTGTGTGTGTGTGTGTGTGTGTGTGTATATATATATATATATATATATATATATATATATAATCTTTTTAAAGAGAAAGGTTTGGGGCCAACAAATGGTGTTGTGGTTAAGGCACTGGACTCGACTCCCACTACACAGCTGACTGTGGTTCAGGTCCCGGACCACTTTCTCACTTTCTCTCTCTCCTCTCTCTCTCTCTCTCTCTCTCACTCTCTCACTCTCTCATTCTCTGGTGAGAGTACAAGTCCTGTAGCAAATTAAAAGGTAATAATGATGATAAATAAAATCAGCAAAGAATTCTTTAAAATAAAAAAGAGAAAAGTTTACAATAAAAATAAAATACAGGACTGATTTAGCTTAATTGAAAACTAACTTCTGGGTTAAAACTGGAATTTGATAAAGTAATTATAATTTAAGTACTATATTAATAGAATTTCAAAGTCATGTTTTAAAGTATAAAAACTTGTAATTTGGGTGTGAGGATACTCATCATAATTTTCCAATTACCCTCCTGTAATGATAAATGCATGTGTAAAGCAAATGTAGAAAACCTGCATCTATTTCATATTAACAGCCTTATTTTTCATTTATCGTATTATCCTAACTCTCAGCATGTTGTAATTCAATCATAACATCAAACAGTATTGTAAAAAATGAGTGGTAGTCTCTCGGATTAGAAAGACTAGAAATTTAATGGGTGTCTAGAACTAATAGAATTAGCATGAGCCCTGTGAACTGAACTTTTGGGGAGGTAGGGAGTAACTATACAATCTGTGGAGCATCTTTTCTCCTGAAGGAAAGAGATCTAATTGATGTGGGAGACAGCCCATGTCTCTCTCAATTACTAGTTTCTCTCAGTTCGATGCAGGCTCTTTTGAGGTCATTCTTTTTCTTATACTAGTTAACTGTTCTTGTTTACTATCTTCATCTATCCATGCCAGTTTAAATCTCTAAAGTAAAACAATATCAATTATTATTTTTTTATCCATGATAGAGTGCATGTATGTGTATATGTGTGAGAGAGTTATGGAAAGAGGGAAATGCACACCCTCCACAGGGTCTGGTCATACTTCTGTCCCTGTCCTCCAGTCTTCCAGTCTGTCACATCTTCAGCACTCTCATTGTGCCTGGTGTGTTTCAGACTGACCAGACCAGACAGCTGAACCATGGTCACTATGTGGGGTCCAGCTTCTCTTGGGCACTGTAGAACTGCTGAAGAAAGGAGCCATCCCTGACCCATGAATTTTAACGGATGATGAAATGGTTTGGAATTGGGGAAATGACCTATCATAAAGGCAAACATCTTATTTGCAAGTGAAACTTTCTAGATATGTCTGAGTCTAAAGAATTGGAGCTTTTGATGGGCTATTTGTTATATTAGATTCTCTGAAAACAAATTTATCCTGGTAAGTAAATAGTGGATTTTTAAATGCTTGTTATATTCACATGTTCTTCCAAAATAAGATAATAAACCAGAAACTTTATAAATACACATATATGCTTCTGCCTGTAATTTTTTCTTATATAAAGAGATCTTAAAGAGGCAAGATTCTTGAAACTTTTAGAAAATTGTTAGGTTAGCTTTCAGATTAATTGTATTTACTTTTGGAAGTAAAAAATATATTCCATTCTTGGGACCAGCAGTTAGCATAATGGCTGTGTCGCTGGACTCCCATGTAGTTAACCGTGGTTTGAGTCCCGGACCCGGTGGCTTAAACTCATGCGAGGTGCGTGTGGGTGCATGCCCAAGATCCCGAGAGGAGAATGGAGGAGAAGGGATTGCAGTGTGGCCATCCCCCCTGGGGGGTGATTTCTCACTTTCTGTCTCTCTGTCTCTCTCTATCTTCCTGGTAAGTGCATGTGTCCTATAGCAAAAATCTCTCAAAAAAAAAAAAAAAATCAAAAAACAAAAAACATTCCATTCTTCATGTTGAAAAAGAAATAACTTGTATGTTATTTGTATAAATACTTACACATTTCAGATATATTAGCTTCATTATTATACACACACACACACAGAAAATTTTTAGATTTTAGAAATAAAGTAACTGCTGCAGATCTCTTAGGGGACTCAAATATAGACTACTTAGGGTATTTACTGTGAATGTTGAATAAATCAGTGTTTTTATTTTCTAAAGGAAAAAACTAATGGGAAAAACCTAACCTAAATTTTTATAATTATAAAAATATTCTTTGTTGATATAAGTGTTGTTTAAAACCAAAAGAAGCCCTTCCTATCACTAATTTTAAGAGATACTATAAGATGTATATTCTATAGGAAAGGTTCCTTATTGTAGGACAAAAAGCATGGTTAGTCATACTCATGTTCTCAAGCAAATATTTCAGAAGTAAAACAGAAACTTGTAGTTGCCTGAAGGTTAATGCTGACAGGATATCTACATGTGATTAGGAAAAAATGAATTTTGTCAACAATGTATGACAAAGGGGCCAGCAGGTGTCATGGTGGTTAAGGTGCTGGACTCCCCTATGGCTGACTGCAGCTCAAGTCCCATACTTGGCAGCTTAAGAATCATGCCAGGCCTGTGTGAATGCTTGCCCAAAATCCCAAGAGGAGAATGAAAGAGAAGCGATTGCAGCATAGTCTTCCCCTTTGGAGGCTGCTTTTTCTCTCATTCTTCCTTTCTCTGTCTCTCTGAGGCAAGTGCACATGCCTCATGGCAAAAACCTAATATAATTATATATATATATATATATATATATATATATATATATATATATAGTGATATATAGTGTGTGTGTGTACATATACACAAATATATGTGACAAATAAGATGTGATGGTTTCTCTATCATATGTACTATAAATGGCATTTCTCCATACCACCTGATGCTTACATTGGGTCATTGGAAAAGTTGCAATGTATTTTTTCTGTTTTTCTATGCAATAATGCATCATGACTTTTCTGATGACCTAATATTTACAATAACATTATCTTCACTGAAATGTAAAAATGTAGTATCTTTTATAATATTTACATAGGGGTTTAAATAAATTTTTACCTGCCTTTAACAGCGAAGGTACACAAGTGACTTTATAAAGTTCTTAGTGACTCCATACTAGATTCCAAATTGTCCTTTTTTTTTTTTTTTTTTTTTTAATTTTTAGAGAGAGGTAGGGCTGGTGGGCTGTGTGGGAAAGCACTCTCCAATGAGGCATGATCACTCTGTAATCCCTTCATCTCCAATGGCGCATGGTCACGCTGTAATCTCTTTTTCTCCAGTGGGGCATGGTCACGCTGTAACCTGTTTTTCTCCATTTATCCATCCTGTCAGGATTTGGGGCATGCATACACCTGTGCCTGCAATGTTTTGCAAACTTATGGGGCCACAATTCAAATCATAGTTGGCAATGTGGGATCTGAATCCTTTAACCTTTAAGCTATAGGGTCAATCCTAAAAAGGGCCTTTCCAATAATATAGGAAACAAATAATAGGAATTAACTGCAGAATTTTGTTTTGTTTGGTTTGTTTTTATTTATTTTAACTTGCCAGAAGGCATGTCTGCTCTCTGTAAAGAGTAAAGGGAAAAGAGAGAGAAACATTGAGAAAGCACCCCCATGGGACATGGTCATGCTGCAACCCATTCTCCTCCATCTCTCTCTCCCATTGAGATTTTGAGTCCACACACACACACCCCTGATGTCTTTATCAAGCTCTCGAGTCCAGGACTCAAACATGCAGTCAGCCATGCGGGATCCAGTCACCTTAACACCATGCCACAGTCTGATGAAAGTTTTATTTTTTTAATTTATTTTTTAAAGTTTGTACATAGTTGACTGCCGGTCACAGAATTCTGAATTGTATATTCTGTAATTTAAAGTATAAGCACTTCTGACATTTTTTTTTGGAGAGCTGTTTTTAGTTTTTGAAACAGTTGTTACTGAAGTCATGATACAATTAGAAATTCTTAATATATTTATTTCTCTTTTTCAAAATCAATTGCAGGAATTGTTTCAGCATAAAGGGGATTTTTTTTGTTCGTTTTTAGAGAGAGAGATTTTTTTGCTATAGGGTATGTGTGCTCACCAGAGTAACACAGAGACAGAAAGCAAAAAAACAACCCCCCCAAGGGGGTATGGTCACACTACAATTCCTTCTCATCCATTTTCCTCTTAGGATCTTAAGTACACACGTGTGTCATGACATAACAGACCTGGCATTAATTTTAAGTCACTGGGTCTGGTACTCGAACCATGGTCAACTATGTGGGAGTCCAGTGATGTAACCATTACATTATCTGCTGGTCCTAGAAAGGGGATTGTTTTTATAAAATAGATTTTATTGGCAAGTGGCAGTTAATATAATAATTAGTCATATTTGGGTAGAATATTAAATGTAAGTTTAAAGTTGCTTTCCATACAATTGTATAGAGCCTATCTGTTTTTTCATTCGACAAAAATTAAACACAAATAATACTTTGAAACCACAATGCACTCAGAATCATATTTTTGATCAGTACTAGTGGGATGTTTTTGATTATAATTAATAAAATATAATAAACCTAAAATTTAAAAAAATGTTAATTTTAAAGGTTGAGATACTCACAGGTTATTTATATATTTTGCAATGACAAATATGTCTACTCTTCAATCAAAGTCAGAACTGAAATTTAGAAATCATATAAGCAAACATTCTTATTTATATCCCTAAACTATGAGAAGAAAAAAAATAGATCAGTAATATATTACATTTTTCCCCTAAATTGATTTCTTTCTTTTATAAAAGAATAAGAAAGAAAGACAGAAGCCATGCAGCGATACTCATTCAGCCTTCTACCGGCCAGGACCGTAGTCATGCCACAGGGTGCCTGGCAGGTTAAGGTTGACCTGAGATCCAAATTCTGGGCCTTCCCACATGGTTCCATTTTCACACAGTAGCACCCTGCTGTCTGAGCCACCACAGCTAGACTTACCATATTTCTCATTTAATTAAAATTTCAAGACAATCTTTAGCCTGAAAATTTTAAGAGAAATTCATTCCATATACTTTATTTTATCTTTTATTCAAATCTATAGAAAGGTTTAAAGAATAGTACAATAAAACTCAGATAGCATTGACCTAAATTCACCAGACACATTTAGTTTCTTTCTTTCCATGCCAAATATCTCCTAAATACTAGAAGTTCTCTTCCATAAATGAAATATTATTATTGTATGCAAGAAATTTAACATTAATCTGATAAATACTTCCCATTCAAATATCCTTAATTATACCAATATTGTTCCTTGGAGTTTTTTTTTTTTTTTTTTTTTCTCTCTTCCCAAGGATCACAAGGATCACAAGGATCTACTCAAGGATCACAAATTATACTTATTGTTTTTTAAACCTAGAGTAGCACCCCCCCAAACCTGCTTTTTATTTTAAACTTTTATAACATTTATTAAATGTCTAGGCCAGTGTCTCATATAATGGCTCACATTCTGAATTTGTCTATTTCTTCACATTTAGATTCAGATAAAACATTTTGGGGCAAGAATACTACATATTTGATATTGCATCAAATTGTAGGGTACAGCATTAGACATTCTCAGTCGCTTGATCTGTGATCAAGATGAAGTTCACCAAGTTTTTCTACAGTTGTGTTGTCATTTATGCTTCATTATTAATATATGATCTATAGCTAATTCTTTGAAACTACATGAATAACCTATTTCCTAATATTTGACCCAATGATTTTAGATCTTTCAATAAGTTATTACATTGCTGGTTATAGTATGGATATTTTCATATTCTAGTACTCTTTTTAAAAATAATTATTTGTTTATTTCTTCATTATTATTTAATTTGACCAGTGAGAGAGAAAGGAAAAGTGAGAAAGCAAGTCTTTTGGTCTGGGACTTGATCAGCGGTTGGCCTTGTGGAAATCCAGTGCCTTCACCACCTCCTAGCCCTAATATTCTATTATCCTTTCACATTTATTTGCTGACACAATTTTGCAAAGAACAGTACTTCCTTCTATTTCCACCTTTTCATAGTGTCACTATGGACTTAGGAATTATTTTGAATTAAATGCCTTATATGTTTTGAACTCGAGGTATAAAATTGTTGAATATTATTGAGCAAGCAGAATGAATCATCTCCAACACACAATAAGGCTGATTTTAAATAGTAATAATATTAACTAAAATATTTATGACACAAAAGGGAAAATTCTGTATGATTCTATCTTACAAAGTTAAAAAAATATGCTGTCAAAAGTCAGAAAAATGGTAATTTTTGTTGGTAAATGAGTATCACTTTTAGGATTCTCATAGTATTCTATTTATTGATCTAAATTCTGATTAAAAGAGTGTACTCTGGTAAATCAGAGTTAATCAAGTAATACCTTTATAAAGCTGGTCTTTGTTTATACATTTTATATCAATAAAAAGTTAGGGAAAAAATGAACCACCTTTACTCAGTTGGGCAAATCTTGCCTCTTTGACCTCTTAACATGATCCTATCAGTTATTAACCAATTCTTTGATCTTTAGTCCTAAAAACATTTTCCATTTTTGGTTTTTACTTTTTTTTTTTTCTCCAGACCTGAAATCAACATTTCTCTATAAAGTCCTATTTCTTTTCAAAGCTAAGATGTGGCACTAACTCTGTTCATTGCTATTAGGGTGTCATTATTTCTAGACTCTTTCAATGGATAGAAATCTAGAACACACAGATACAGTTTTTTTTTTTTTTTTCATATTGTATGGTCACATTGATACCATTATTTCAAATCCAAGACCACAAAATGTTTACCTTTCCCATCTCATTTATATTTCTCTTCTCCCAGGTGAGAACTCCAAACCCTGATATTATCAATGTCATTTACTCATTTGGCCTTTCTAAAAGAGACACAAAATGTGTTTAGAGTCAAATCACTCTTTCTATTACAAAAGAAATTCTCCTTGGGACCAGCAGTTAGCATAATGGCTATGTCGCTGGACTCTCACGTAGTCGACCGCGGTTGGAGTCCCGGACCGGCGGCTTGAACTCACACTAGGCGCGTCCGCGTGCGTGCCCAGGATCCTAAGAGGAGAATGGAGGAGAAGAGATTGTGGCGTGGCCACCCCCCTGGGGGGTGATTTCTCGCTTTCTGTCTCTCCATCTCTCTCTGTCTTTCTGGCGAGAACATGCGTCCTATAGAAAAAAAAAAAAAAAAAAAAAACCTCTCCAAAAAAAAAAAAATAAATAAACCTCCTTTTTTTTTGAGAGGTTTTTGCTACAGGGCACGTGTGCTCGCCAGACAGACAGAGAGAGACGGAGAGACAGAAAGCGAGAAATCACCCCCCAGAGGGGGTGGCCACGCCACAATCCCTCCTCCTCCATTCTCCTCTCGGGATCTTGTGTACACACACACGCGCCCGGCGTGAGTTTTAAGCCACCGGGTCCGGGACGCGAACCACGGTTGCCTACGTGGGAGTCCAGCCATATAGACATTTTGCTAACTGCTGGTCCCAAAAGAAAACCTTCTGAGTAAAATCCAATGTATAATAGATTGTTACAATCAGTGCATTCTAACGCCTCCTTTTTCTCCTTTGTCATTCAATTAAGGTGTTTCTATTTTCCCAGAACATAAACATGTTTAAATGCTGTTCTTTTACTTTGTTCCCAATTCTGTTTTGGTCAGAAATCTGACAATAGTGTAAGTCTCACTGTTACTCATATGCTGAAGTTGTCCCATTGTCTTGAATATATAAACTAAGTTTTCTATTAGATTTGTAAGAAGAGAGTACTTAAATTCCCCTATTCCCTGTATTCTTACGTGCGTAAATATGATTTGAGATAAAATTTATACTTCAGGTAAACATTGGTTGGATAATAAGGTCTTCATTCATTTGTTCGTTAAGTTTTTTAATGTGTTAATTTATTGTGATTTTGCGTTTAATTCTGCTGTCAAAAATATGATGCCAACATAGTTTTCATCTCTTTGTGTTTCACTCATTTTATCAAGTAGCCCAATTTTTTTTTTTTTTATTTTTAAAATGTAGGGTTTTTTAGAAGTGTCTCAGAGTTGGACTTTTGCATCAATATTCCCTGTGATATGGTAGGTTGCTTTAAAAAGTTAAATGAAGATTTCTTGTTGTTTTCAGAAATATTTCTTAGATTATAATTTTATATGTTATTTCTGTTCTATTTTTTTTGTTTCTTATTTCAAAGAAACCAATTATACAAGTAGAGAAGCATTTAATAGCTCTTTTTAAGGTAGCTGTCTCTGTTCTGTTTGAATAGCTCTTTTTAAGGTAGCTGTCTCTGTTCTGTTTGAAATGTCTTTTGTTATAGTTCCAGTCAAACCTATCCTCTAGTGGGAATTTTGGGTTGAATCTTCTATTTCCGAGACATTTTTGTTGTTGTTTTCTACCTGAATTCAGCCAACTTTCATATGCTAATTTGCTTCTTTCAAAAAAACAAATTCATTTCATTTCTGGTATTTAAAATTGCAGGTTAAACACCTACACGTATATACAAATATTTCAAATGTTTATTTTCTATTAATATTTTCAGGATCCTCAAGGATAACTGTACTTCCAAAGTTGTCTCTTTTCCCCCTAAATGCTTTTCAATACTGTCACTCGTGAGTCACTTCCATTCCTGTTTCAAGTCCTGTCTTTCAGTTCCAGAGTAGCCAATACTCTCTTCCACCAGGTTTCACAGTTGTTCTCATGAATGCTGAGAAATCTCTCTTGGAAGAGTTCTAGACCCGCTAGGCCCTGATCACATCCTCCTTTTCCCTCACATGCTCTTTTTTTTTTTTTTTTTTTTTTTTTTTTGGAGAGGTTTTCGCTATAGGGCGCGTGCGCTCACCAGACAGACAGAGAGAGACAGAGAGACAGAAAGCGAGAAATCACCCCCAGAGGGGATGGTCACGCCGCAATCCCTTCTCCTCCATTCTCCTCTCGGGATCTTGGGCATGCATGCACACACGCACGGCGTGAGTTTTAAGCCACCGGGTCCGGGACGCGAACCGTGGTCGACTACGTGGGAGTCCAGCGACATAGCCATTACGCTAACTGCTGGTTCCCATCTCACATGCTCTTTTGTAAGATGGATTTGAGCTGACTTTCCTAGTTAGGGAATTTTCCACCTCCCACTTACATATTATTTTAAGCATTTGTTTATTTTATTTTATTTTATTTTATTTTATTTTATTTTATTTTATTTTATTTTATTTTATTTTATTTTATTTTATTTTATTGGGGGGGGGTGTTTTTGTTTTTTGGTTATAGGGCATATGTGCCCAGAGAGACAGAAAAAGAGAGAGGAAAAGTGATCAATCCCTCTTCAGGGGAATGGCCACACCTCAATGCCTTCTCCTCCATTCTCCTCTTGGGATTTTGGGTGTGCACGTACACACACCTGGCTGAATTTTCAAGCCCCACAGTCTGAGATGCTAACCCAGAAGTTCTCTATGTGAGATCCAGCTGCCTTAACCTCTGTACCATCTGCTGGCCCATACTTGGTATTTTAATATTGTACTTCTCTTGAACTGTAGGTTAAGGCTGGTTTTATCTTTTTCCTTGTTGATCTGTATGACTTTTAGTATATGCATAGAGAGACCCAGATCTGTGTGGTCTCTGTTGTCCTACATAAACTAAACTAAATGCTTTCTAAGGTGGTTAAATTGTGCGTTTATCTATTTTCAGTTATAATGTTTGTGTATCCATGCTATGATGTATTATAAATACTTTTGCATGATTTAGCATTTAGTAATCATGTACAAAGAAACAATTATGTGCCAAACATACAGACTGTTTCATTTCACTAGTCTTTGATGTCTTTTGATAGGTATAATTCTTTAGCCTAATATCAAAGGCATAAGAGTTATTATTCTCATTTGTTGGTAGAACCATTTATTATCTTCATAAAGTGCTTTGAAATAACTTTATTTGTTCCCACAATAGCCACTATTAGGAAAACAGCTTTTGCTTATTAAAATTAAGGAGGGAAAAAAAGAGGAACTCAGTACAATTCACTAAACAAATTTAAAAAATGCAATAAATCAACAGAATGTAATGTTTATTATGAACTAAGTAAAAGTAAAAAAATGTAAAAAAAAAAAGATTAGAAAAGTGTAATTTAGGGCCCTAGCTATCAATATCCTCCACTTTAATAAGAGTAACAAAATTAAAGCATGTGGGATAGTAGATACTTCGAGATTAATTACATGTTTAGTAAATCTTAGAGGTTATGTTGAGAGAGGGTTAAATGTCAAAATGTCAAGCACGGTGATAGTTGAAAATTGTGCTTGGTAATTTGTTTTTATTTTTCTTTTGATGTACAACTTTGTTTTATGTAAATACATTCCTCATACTAGAGCATAACCCTTCAAAATCAACCAAGTATATTGACAAGTAAAAGTTAAGTGACCAGAAATATTTTATTCAAGTTTTAAAACCAGAATGATCAGTGCACATGCATGAGACATTGAAGGAAGGATTTGGCTAGTATAGATGGTGAGTTTTATAAGGGTTCTAGAAAGTAAGGTTATATGGGTTGGAGCAGGACTAGTATATTCACAACCTTGAAAGTTAAAATGAGATATTTCAAATTAATACAAAGAGAAATACAAATTATTTAGTTCTTGACTTAGAGAATACTGTGATGAAAGCCATTCATTAGGAAAAAATGACTCAGGACCAGCATGTAGTTGATCACGGTTCAAGTCCTGGATCCAGTTTCTTAAACTCACACTGGGTGTGTATGCATGTGTGCCCAAGATCCCGAGAGGAGAATGGAGGAGAAGGGATTGTGGTGTGGCCAGCCCCCCCTGGGTGGGTGATTTCTCGCTCACGCGCTCTATAGCAAAAATCTCTCCAAGGGAAAAAAAAGGAAGAAATGACTGAAGTTATTTTATAGCAGTTACTCTTAAATATATTTTCCATTGTGACATCTATGTCAGAAATTTGTCTGAGAGTGACATATCCCCACCTATGACTCCTCTAGTAGAGATATAAAAAGTTGAATTTTTGCCTAATTCTTGCTGTTCTGGCAATAAACTTGGTCCCTTTTTCCCCTGCTCTTGGGGGAAAAAACTGCAAATGTAAGCAAGTAAAAGTGATGTCTCTACATATAGAAATGTATAAAAATATACTTTATGTATATTTAAAAAGAGAATAAGGCTTCATTACTGCTCACTTGCCTTCAGGTATGAGTAATTTTCAAAAATACGGATTTATGGGTGTTTGAATTATTTTACAAACATAGGCTCTTCTTTACCACAAATGATTGCTGGTGACCCTTTGCCACTGAATCTACTGAAACTCTACACTGTGATTTGCTGGCATAAAGGAGAAGTCAATTTTGCAACTCTAGAATTGAGGCTGGCAGCTATATGGCTAACACACTCTTCTGGATGAAGTCATCCGAATAGAAAAACAGCACTGATAGTGGAAAAGAATGGTGGAAATGAGAGCTAACTTACAGTAAAAGTGACAAGACAGACTTATTATAAAGGAAAAGAAAAAATAACTTAAAGTTCTTTTCTGAACTTTGAATTATTATCATCACAGTGAAATGATGAAATCTAAAGAAATTAAAGGAGCGTGAATACATATTTTCTTAGGCCTTCATTCAATAAATGTTATTGAGAGAGACTTATATTGCAGTCACTGTTCTAAGCTCTAGAATTTGATAATTAATAGAGCAGAACAGCCTGTGTTCTCTCAATTTACAGTGAATTAAAAAATATATACACCGTACTAAACTCTTTTTTTATTTCTTTGATTAAAATGTATGTAAACTTTCTGGAGTTTTATGTTTTACTTTGTTTCTTTTTTATGTAGTACTAAATATACGTACATGTGGGTGTATGTGTATATATGTGAGTGTGTGATAAAAATCTTACATAACTAATATACTTAGGGAATTTGACAACTGGAAAATTTTCTTAATACTTATTTGAGCCTGGCACTTTTTTCAGGCATCTTGTATATAAACATGTTATTTAACTCTTTTTAACATTGTTGTAATAAGTATTTCAAACTTTCAAAGATAATACAGATGAATCTTAGAAAAATTAATAGCTCAGAACCAGCAGTTAGCATAATGGCTATGTCACTGGACTCCCATATAGTCAACTGTGGTTCGAGTCCCGGACCCGGTGGCTTAAACTCACACCGGGCGCATGTGCGTGTGTGCCCAAGATCCCAAGAGGAGAATAGAGGAGAAGGGATTGAAGCATGGTCATTCCCCCTGGGGGGGTGATTTCTCACTTTCTGTCTCTCTGTCTTTCTGGTGAGCGCACGTGCCCTATAGCAAAAACCTCTCAAAATAAATAAATAAATAAATAAAATAAAATAAAATAAAATAAAAGAAAGAAAAGAAAAGAAAAAATTAATAGCTTGACTTAATGAAAATAGTGAAAAAGGATTTGGCTGAGAATTTAAACACTGATATATGCATCAATATACTTTCGATTAAATGGTTTTTTTATGATGAGGTGTATATGGCAGTAGAGATACACACAGACAGATTTTCTTTCTTCTTTGAATCTATGCTACTGAAAAAATCTTTCAAACCGTATTAGTAGGAGTTTATTTTTGTTGGTAATTTAATTAATATAGTTTTTCTTTGAAATTTGAGAATATATATGAGATATAGAACTGCCTCATCCAATGTACAGCAACTACCTGTGGATACTTACATTAAATATAATTACAAAATTATTTGCTCAGTTATAGTAGTCTTGCTTCAGCTGATCAACAGCGACATATGGCTTGTAGCTACTGTAGAAGACCATTAAGATAAAGAACATTTCATCATTGCAGGAAGTTCTACTGAATAACATACTGGATTCAATAAATACCAATCTTGATCCAAACACTGAATGAATTTTGTCTTATCCACATTTGATTAACCTTCCCGACAAACTTAATTTATTATTTTCTTGTCTCTTTCAAGAGCAATACACCAAAATCCAATTGATGGTTCCTGTTAATTTAGGCTTGACTGCATGCTTAACATCTATTCTCAACATTCAAAGTTAGGTTAGTAAGTTTCTACCTATCTAGATAAAAGCTTTATGTTTATCAGTGAGCACTTGGAAAGTGAACTTCAGTTATTAGGTAATAAAAGATCTTACCTTTGTTGATATTTTGTTTCTTCATGTGCACCTAGAGATGGCTGCCATTTCATCAACTTATTATGGGTGTTTAAAGCTTGAGATTTATCATAATTCTCATTACTAAACTAAAGAAATGAGAAAAAAAGGTATATATCCTCAGTTTGCTTGCCTTAGTCAACCCAGTTTTTGTGTGGCAATATCATATTTCCGAAGTCTTTCATTCAACAATAGAAACAGACAAAGATCAGGTCAGTACTTCTTCTCTACAACTATTCTCAATATCAACAATTTACAACAGCTCATCCCTCCTCTGAAACATCGTGAATCAATCATTAAGTTCCTGTCATCTGTTACTGCATCATGCAAAAATGACAGGGTGGATTTTCACCAAATTTGGAACAGCTGGAACTGAGTTGCAACAAAGGGCCCATATGAATACTAATTTTACAGAGACAAGCCATATGAATTTTGATGCTTTGAATGGAGAAAACAAATAGCAGTTTCAAATTTGAAATTCAAATCAAAAGTCAGAAGTGCAGATGGTTGAAATGACAAAAGTGGGACTGGCAGTAAGGCTGCTTCTCACCTGGACAGCTCTCTGCATTATGGGCTAAAGTGAGTAGCCCTAGGGATTTGGATATTTAATAATGTTCAGATATTTCTCAAGCAATACTTGTGCCATAGTTACTAAGACTTCTGCCTCTGGTTGCAAAATAAAGAAAATGGGATATGCTTAAGTTGTGTTGTTTGGATAAGATCATTACAGAAATAATCCTTAAGGGCTTGATCACCAGAATAGATGTTGGCAGAAGGGGTTTACAGAATGGTAAAGACTGTATTAAATGACTGCCTATTTGAAGATGATAGCATTAGAATATCTATGAGTTGATATTTCAACAATGTCCGAAATGAACTGAAAAGCCATGGCATGTCTAAATGACCCTTGCGGTCTTATTTTCCACACACTGGATAAAACTTGAGTTTATGTAATTTGTTTTATTTCTCCTCTTTAAGACATCTGAAGTGAAATTACACATACAGATAGAGACAAGTTGGGTTTTGGAATTGAAATAGATGGATAATATACTACAGGGCAGCTCATACCTTTCTGAAATGTGAGAAGAAAAAAGCTTGTTTTTGTATCAGCAATATTTTTATTTCAGTCATATGACAAAATAACTTAGAGGTACTGCATCATAAACCTTATTGTAAGCATAAGGCTGACAAAAATGTAAATGATGTCACTTTAAAATCGAATAGTAAATGAATCGATAATCTTATTTTTTCTTCTAGTGTTCTCTGATTTGTAAGCTCTGAAAGATATGAGTTATTCTGAGTGATTCAGAAATCTTAACTTTATGTAGGGTATAACTTATTATTTAAAAACACAGACTAGTGAAAATAGTCATTTTTGTATCTATTGTCTTCGTTAAAATAAGAGAAATATGATTAAAAAATTAATTCGGCTCTAGAGTAAGAGAGTTAGAGATAGTTTTGTTTGTTTGTTTGTTTGTTTTGGCGAGAGATAATCCTGAGAAAACATTTATGTGGACTCATCATTTCAGAATAGAAAACCAAATATCCAAGAGATGGAGTGATTTTCACAATGTATTCATGAAATTGGAGATCAGTATTACTAGGAGCTGGTCCCAAATCTTCATCCTCGCCAAATGATTTCATTTAACATTGTTTAAACCCTAAAATATTCTTTAATGATTTCCTCAAGAGTTTTTCATTTGCTAGAGTTCCTTCCTTCTTTTCTCCTTCCCTCTCTTCTTTCCTTAATCTCTTTCCTTTCTCTCCTTCCATTGCTTCTTCCCTTTGCTCCTCTATCCTCACCCTTTCATTCCTCCTCCATTTTATGTTCTCTCCTTTAATTTCTTTCCCTCGTCCACCTCTTTCCCACTGATTAAACCAGCAAGGAATGTTTTAGGTTCTAAAATACGAAGAAACCAGGACATGTTCTATTCCCATGGAATTAAAAGTCTTAGGGAATTTTATTGATGAAATAATGTTTATTGAATAGTACTAATAAAGTAGCATGTTAAAGATGAGGCACTGAAATTACTGTCCTGAAATTCACTAACTTTCTTAAACAAGTGGCAAATCTTATGTACTTTTATAAATCAATATGAAGAGTATTATTTTTCAATTGATTTTAACTAATACAGTTTATAATCCATAAAATTTGATAGTCTTTTTGAAAGTTTATTTATTCTATGAGCAAGAGAGGCAGAAAAGGAGAGGCAGGGATATAGCCTCCTAGCTTCATTCAGCCCATGCAAATCCTAGCATATTCTGGAAGGTCCCTGAACCTAAACAAGTAACCTTCTTACATGGACCTTCTTCCCAAAGCATCACATTTTACCACTTCACCACCATTTAACCCCAGGGAGCCATTTAAAAACTCTGTTATGTGTTGTTCCCAAATCCATTACCTATTTTCAATTTTTTAAAAAAACTTTGTTTATTTCTTCCATGAGTGAAAAAGACAGGGAGAGAAAGCAAGACAGCACCTACAAAAGGGTCTGGATACTGCTATGCATCCCTCCCCTCCAGCCATCTCTGGATATGTGCAAGGGTATGCCTACTTACTCAGGCAGATGTCCAGATATGACATGGGGACCCTCCCAAATAGCGTCTCACAGAGTGTTGCACTTTACTGCTAGGACACTGTATGGGACACCTTACAATTATTTTAAAAGTATATATGACCCTATTAACTAGAAAATTATCAAGAAGCTATAGACTTGAGGCAGACTTTAGCAACACAAAAGTAGAGTTCCTACCCATTTTTGGATTTTCTTTTCTCTACACTGAAGTTAAAAATTGAATACAGGGGATGACAAGTAGCATGGTGGTTAAGGGTGCTGGACTCCCACATGGCCAACTGTGGTTCAAGTCCCGGACCTGACAGTTTGCCTTCTCACTTTCTCTCTCTCTCTCTCTTGCTCTGTCACTCTCTGGTCAAATTAAAATAAATAAATAAAGTTAAATAAAGTAAAATAATTCTTTAAAAAAAAATTGAATACAGCACAGTAGTCTATATAATTGCTAAACAAAAAGAGGGATTTCTACTCATAATTCAAAATAAGCACTTGTTGAGTTTCTTGATTAAGCTGTGTCTATAGAAAGAAACATAAGTAATGATTCCTTTCCCCAGGAGTCACTAAAAGCCTTAAGGAAACACCTAAACACCCATGTCTGTTCTCCAACTCTGCTCAGTACAATGGAATAAATAATTCATTTTCAAAAGTACTGAAGCCAGGAACCAGCAGTTAGTGTAATGGCTTTGTCGCTGGACTCCCACATAGTCGACCGAGGTTCGCGTCCTGGACCCGGTGACTGGAAGCTCACACCGGGCGCGTTTGCGTGTGTGCCCAAGATCCCGAGAGGAGAATGGAGGAGAGGGGATTGCGGCATGGCCATCCCTCCTGGGGGGTGATTTCTTGCTTTCTGTCTCTATGTCTCTCTCTGTCTGGTGAGCGCACGTGCCCTATAGCAAAAACCTCTCGGGGAAAAAAAAAAAAAAAAAGTACTGAAGCCAAAGCAAAAACATTTTTGCGTTTATATTCATTGTTCCAGGAGACTTTTGTTCAGTCAGGTCTAAAAACACAACACATTTTGTTGAAAGAAAATTTAGAATAGAGAAAACACTGAATTCCAAGCTCTCAGCTCACATTGCAGCTTTACCATATCTTTTCGCTATGACCTTGAGTAAACTCATTTAATGTCCTCTCTTAATGTCAGATCACTCAGAAAGAAAATGGCATCTGTCCCACAGGACAAGTTTGGGATTAAATGGCGGAGTTTACATGTACAATGCTTAGCAACATGCTGAACAGCCAGCAATGTAGTTCCCCTCTCACTCTCTTTATGGGACTAAGATTTTTGGCAGGATAAGATAATCTGTTCTTGATAAATTCTAATGAGTCTTTTCATCAGTCCCTTAGAAAACATAGCTCTGAATTTACTCAATTACTAAATGGAGTAGTGAAGCAGGGTAGAGATACCACAATGCATTGAACACAAAATTAAACCAAGCCAACTTGAAACAAAACAAAACAAAATTGGGAGGCAAGGGGGTATTGGTTATAGGAAAGTTATTGCCACTTTTGCTATCTAGCTGAAGAACCAAAATATATTTTTTAGTTTGCTGGAAAGGTAACATTTCACGTGTAAATGAAAATGTCTGCATAGTTTTAATAATCCAGAGTTTCATTAGCAAAAATAAGGTGACCTATAAATACTGTAAATATGGAGAAATAAAGAAACTATGTTTTGACATGTGCTATATTCGTGGTTCATTATCACATTCTTTCTCTTTAATAAGTTTTCTCCCCTTGATTTTAACACAAAACAAATAGGTTCAAGTAGAAGAAAGATGAATAGTCATTTTAATAATGTCTGGATATTGTTGAGTGCACATTGTAGACTTCTTTCTGGTTTGTTCTGGGCCTTGCCCCAGATCTCCAAGAAATTAAAAGAGACAGCAATATAAATATTGGTGTTGTGATAATTAGGAACATATTTTATCAAAGCAGACTTATTTTATAATAAACAAGATACACATTTCTAATCCTAAGAAATTAAAAGTAGCTTCTATTGTTGCATGAACTTTGGGGGTTTAATTATTAGCTTTAATCTGAAAAGCCTATTTTAAATGAGTTAAAATATAATTTTTTTCAGCATAAATGGCCCAGATAACATCTTTAGTCATTCATAATATTTATATGACTCATCAATTATACTCAGCACTGGCCACAGAGATTTTTTTCATCTACTTTATGTGATCAGTTACTTTTATTTTAAATTTGTTTCTGTTGTAGTTGCTATTTAACAAAAGCATTAAAATTTTGTAACTTATAATTTCTTATTACTGGTATTAAAGTTTTTTTTTCTTTTTACCAAGTGTTTTTATTTGCTAGTGCTGAAAGTAACTTAAACTGAGATTATCAGTTTATTTACATTAAATTAGATAGACTAGTTTGCCATTCTAGATTAAGACAATCTCTGTGAGTATAGTGTTTCTCTCTGATAAGTTCATTCATTGTTATTAAGTACCAGAATTAGATAGATCCTATCATGGAAATATTTGTGAAACTTTCAATACATTGCAAAGTAGTGGAAAGAAAATAAATAAGATAGATTTAGGTTTGATTAACTGCTCAACAACTCGTACCACCTTATGCTTCTAGATACTACTTTGTACACTTCTCTAAGATTCAGTTCCATGATCCATTAAATGGAGAAAATGGTGTCCAGTCACATTATTTTTATAACATATAACATTAATTTGATGACATAATAGACACCAAAAATATTACTTGATTTCTATCATGAAAATTAAGCAGAATAATTTATGTACACAACAAGGGGTATCAATATGTTGGAGTGACAAATGATAAAAGGAGACTTCAAATACATTTAATGTGGAAACTACATTCAACTGACCTAGATTACTTGCCACCACTTTGGTGAAGCCTTTCCTTGACAACCTAATGTAAGGAAGCTTCCTTGGCTCTTTCTTCACCAGCTTTTATTTCTGTCTTATCACTACAACCATCAGAAATGATGTGACATATTTGTTTTATAATTGTTTCCACTCCAGATTGTAAACTCCTTGGGGACAAATACTTTAATTTGCCTACCACTATGTTCAGTGCTTGCAGCTGTGAGGCATATTGTAGGAGCTCAATAAGTGTTTATTGAATGAATGAGTACATAGCTGAGTATGTAACTGATGGAAAATACTGCATTTGGTGCTTCAGGAGTTTAAATATGAATATTTAAACTAAATATGTAAATATTTAAACCACAGTTAAAAGTAGCTTTAATCTGATAGTCAGTAGGACATGTGAAACAATCATGGAAATAAAAGGAATTAATCTCACCAATATATGCAAAATGCAAGGAATGACAGAACTTAGTGTACAAGAGAAAGCACAGAGATAAGAAGGTATATGCAGGGACCTGTAGGTGGCACGGTCATTATGGTGCTGGACTCCCACATGGCTGACTGTGGTTCGAGTCCCCAGCCCGGCAGCTTGAAAATTACACTGGGCACATGTACATACATACCCCAAATCCCAAAAATGGAGAAGGAATTGCGACATGGCCATCCACCTGATAGGTGATTTCTCACTTTCTATGTCTCTCTTTTTGTTTCTTTCTGGTGAGCACATGTGTCCTATGGCAAAAACAAAAACACACAAAAAAGCAAAAATGTGTATTCAGGAGTAACTAAACCACTTATTATAGTTTATTATGATAATAATGAGAAATGCTCAGGTGCTATTGAGAAGTACAGACTGTTTCTCCAACTTTGCTTTTCAGATTCTCAGAATTCAGCTTGTGAATATACTGAGAGAGTACTTGTCCAATGTGGTTTATTGATGTTATAATTTCAACATAAATATATAATAAGTTCACTTGGTTATCTATATGGCCATATTATAGCCACCTATATCTACATAAACTCAGTGACTAAAATGACTTATGTATTTATGACAATGTGTGTGTCTAACTATAGCAACTTAGTGCTATAGGAGAATGAGGAAAGTGTAGTGGGGGACTTTGGGTGTAAATAATACATATTAGCCTTATAAACACCAAACAAGGTTTCAGATAAGTTTCTGGAGAAATTAGAGGGCATATGGGTGTGTAGTCTTACAAAGTCAAGAGACATATAAACATTAATTTATATTCTCATCTAATGATAAAATTTTTCAGATTTTTGCTATAGGGAACATGCATTTGCCAGAGAGAAAGTGAGAAATTATCCCCCCTGAGTGAAATAGCTACATTGCAATCCTTTCTCCTCCTTTCTCCTCTCAGGAGTTTGGGCACCCATGTGCACATGCCTGTCATAAGTTTCAAGTCTCTTGGTCTGGGACTCAAACCATGGTTAATCATCTGGGAGTCCAGTGCTTTCACCACTGTGCAACCTACCGGCCCTCAATTAGTGTCATTTAAAAAGTTTTATTTTGTGGGGTCAGCAGGTGGTTTGGAAAATAAAGTTCTGGATCCCACATGACCAACTGCAAGGTTTGAGTCCCAGATCTGGTGGCTTGACTATCACACCAGGTGTGAGTGCATGCATGCCCGAAGCCCCAAAAGGAATATTGGGGAGAAAAGATTGTGGCATAGGATCCTTCAAGGAGGTGATTACTCTCTCTCTCTCTTTCTCTCTCTCTCTCTCAATACAAAATCCCTATAACAAACACACACAAAAGTTTTATTTTGTACTTTAACGTATACTTTACCTGAAAATACCAACACAAGGATTTGATATCTAGAGCTAAACATGTTTGAGTATGGTTAAGTTTCATTATAAAAGCATAATTTTGATCAATACTTGGAGTCTATTTTTTCTATTAAGAAGTTTTGTATGTTTATAAAAATTTGAGAAATGATTATCAGCAGTTCTAATTTAGGCCTTCTTTGCTTTCTTTTATAATTTTTGAGTACCTTCATGTTGGCCAAGACTTCATTAGTATTAGTAGGAAGAAAACAGGGAACAGGGAGCTAGCAGAACACTTAGCAGTCTTGATTGCTTGATCTGGAGTCACTTCCATTTCTGTAGACTCTAAGAATGGGCAGCCCACTAGCCAAAGTATAGAATAGTTCTGTTTATATGTTGAATGTGAGGCCCTAGTAAATTTTCAGATAGAGTTCTATAGGTCTAGGACTCAAGAGAGAGGAATTCTCATTTAGAAAGAAATTTTAATCCGATAGGCAATAGGACATGTGAAACAATCATGGAAATACAAAGAAATTAAGCTTACCAATATATGCAAAGTGCAAGGAATGACAGAACTTAGTGTACAAGAGGAAGCACAGAGATAAGAAGGTACATGCAGGGACCTGTAGGTGGCATGGTCATTATGGTGCTGGCTCCCACAAGGGTGACTGCGGTATAGAATGGTTCTGTTTATATGTTGAATGTGAGGCCCTAATAAATTTCCAGAGTTCTATAGGTCTAAGACTCAAAGAAGAGGAATTCTATTTTAGAAAGAAAGGACAGAGAGGCAGTTGAGAATGTGACAATGGATGAAATTGTCTTAGATTATAGGCAGAACCTTGCTAAAAACTTCACTTCAAAGAAAATTGATTATCAAATTCTCTGGTAGAAAATTTTTATACACACTAGTAATTTAAAAAATAAAGAATTATTTTAAATATTGGACTATACATTTTTAAGAGTACATAATAAAACCCATTTCCATAGAGGAAAGCAGTGAAAATCATACAGTATGGAAAATGACATTTGGATGGGAATAAAATAGTAGAGTATAAAAGAAGCAGAAAGCTTATCAAGTATGCATGTACCTAGAGGCTGATCCTAGATCAGATTTTACTTACCTTGAAATTTTGTTTTTCTATAAAGCGTAAATAGTGTTTTTCTAAGGTTGCCATAAATATGCTATGTGATAATGCATATCAAAATGCTCTAGAAAAAATCATCATTATTGTAAAAATAGTAGCTACAATATTATCTAGTTAAGCTTCTTAAAATTGATACACTGCCATGCAAACATTTTCCTTAGTGTCTCATTATTTTTATTTATAATTCTATTTTTACCATCTAATTACTTTTCAACATTTAATATGCATGAATGTCGGGAATATTCTATACCATCTCTACTTTTATTATATAGATCTCACAATGTGAATTACACAGCATGATGAAGCCATTAACTTCATTAACTAGAAAAGTGGCTGAGTTTTGAAATACAGATAGTTTGTAAGTGGTATGAAGAACTAGTAAAGGTAAATTGCTTTTCTTTGCCATCTTAAAAGATCTAATTTGGATTTTCTAGAAAGCTTAAAGAATAAATTATTAAGTTATTTCAAATTTTTAGAGCCAGTATGAATAATTCTATCAATATGGTAGGATTATATAAGAACTTTGCACGTCCCCAAAATAAAATATGAAAGTACAGTGACTATAACCTGGAGAAATAGCTAACTTTAGAGAAAGTACTAAAATTTGATGCACAATTACATGGTTGCATATCTTATTTATGGAAGATCATCTCATCATTTTGGAGTTTACAGTTGTCTCTTTCACTCCAAAGGGCACATGGGGGTTTATCTAAAATGCTCAGCAATCATCAAGGTGCAGGATACAGTCTACGATGGACCAAGAGATAGAAATAAAGCGTTATGGTAGAGTTAGAGTGCTGGTTCTAAGAAGTGTGTGATGTATAAAAATGAAACACTTTTTTGAAACAGTTTGTTTTTTCGGAAAATGAACATGAAAATACAAAACACAAGCCTGCTTGGCATTTAACTACACATTCTAATGTTGTTGAACATTGTGTTCTTATACTAAAATGGAAAGGGTGCATAAGTACTTTATATTGGAAGCAAATGGTATGTGGGATAAGAGGAAATCACACCAAACCTATGAACTTTTATTTTCCATGGCTGAGGCTTGGAATTTGTACCCATAATAAAAATATACTTTTTAAATCTCCACCACTCCCGCGTGCTCTCTCTGGTCAAAATTAAAAATACATGGTCACTTTTTCTCTCTCTGTCTCCTTTTGTCTCTTTCTGGTGAACACATGTGCTCTAGGAGGAAATAAAAACAAAAGCATATGTTTTTGTCCCTCTGTCTGTCCCTCTCCAGTCAATATTTAAAATAAATAAATACATTAGATAATTATTTGAAAAAAAGGGGACCAGCAAGTGGTGCTGGATTCCCACATTGCTGACCATAGTTCAAGTCCTGGACCTGGTGATTTACTTTTTCTCTCTCACTTTGTCGTGTTGTCTCTGTCCCTCTCTGGTCAAAATTAAAAATAAATAAATAAAATGAAATGAAATAATTCTTTAACAAAAAACTCCATCACTAGTCTGCTTTCCCCAAACCACAAATTTTAAACTAACTTGTTAAACTATTTGAGGATGAAATTTGTATTTCCATTCCTAAATTATTAATATATGCACATATATATGTATATATGTGTATATATTTAATATATATATATATTATACACACACACACACACACACATACACACACATATTTATTTTGGCTAGCATACACATATACATATGAGAGAGAGAGAGACAGAGAGAGAGAGAGAGAGAGACAAGGCGAATAGGGAAAGAGAAAAGAAGAGAAAGAGAGAAGGTACCCTCAAAGGGGCATGGCCCAACCACGATCTGTTTTCCTCTATTTGTGCATCCTGTCAGAATTTGCTTGCATACATGCCTATTGTGTTTTTAAGATGCAGGGATCCAACTTTCTGCACAGGAATTAGCTACTATGCTATGGGGAATGCCCAGTATTTTCTGCATTTAAGAGAAAATCACAAGATAGTTCTGTGATCCTTATTTTAAATATGAATATATTTGGGCCAGACAGTGGCATAGTGGTAAACTGTGAAACTGTGGGGCAATTCCACACAGCTTCCTGGTTCACGGCCAGATCCCCCTGAGTGTGCAGCACATACCTGTGCTTGCGACCCAGGGCCAGCTGAAGCTTGGGGTGAATCACGGTACCCAGACCCTGTTAGGGATGTTTGTCTCTTCCTTTCTCTCTTTCTCTCTATTATGGAATAAATAAGTGTTCTAAATAAGTAAATCTATTTATTTGTTTGTGGCCCTAAAATGCTGAGAAGATAGCACAATGAATGGCTTTTCATAAGTCCAGAGTATTTTTAGGACACAGAGATTCAAGAAGGAAGAAAATAATACTGAATTTAGTATCTTCTATCTCACTGAAGATAATAGCACAATATTTTTCAAAGAACTAATGCGAACAAGAAAAATGGAAGAAAGCATATCATGATAGATATTAGGAATATTTAAAGATAAAACAATTGTTTGTGGGGAATAAAGACTATTCAGAGAAATTTATTGTGTTTCTAGTACAAAAATAGAAAGACTTAAATTGCAGAGAGATAGATTTAAATTAGCCTAGAGAGGGAGAAAGAGAGGGCAACCTTGAGTGACTGATGGTCTTGCTAGAAATTATTCCGGGGGCTTTCTGTGCAATTCACTATTCTCGTCTTACTCTGCCTCTGCTCACCACTCTCTGGTTGCTTCTTCTCCTCCTGCTGTCTTGTTTTAATAATAATAATTATCTCCTTTCTTATATTAAACCACCTTGAGACAATTACTTATCTTAGAGCATCTGATTCCCATCTGCAAAGATGATTCCCAAACCATACTGTAGACATGTTGATAGCAGCATAGGACTCGATCTGATGTGTTAATTGATGCATAATTGATCACATGTTGGGAAGTCAGTATTTATTATTATTGTTGTCATGATAGGACAGCATACTAAGTCAATATTTACATTAAAAATAAAAACAATATAGATGCTCCTCAACTTGTAATGGGGTTATGTCCTGATAAACCCACTGTGCGGTAAAGCAAACAAACGAAATGAAATAGCAATAGCTATAATTAGATTTAATAAAACTAACATAGAAAACAGCACTGCTTAGCCTAGCGTACCTTTAACATGTTCAGAACACATACATTAGCCAAAAGTTGGGCAAAATAATCTAACACAAAGCCTACTTTTGATATTCAAGTGCTGAACATCTTATATTAGTTATTGAGTACTGAGTTGGAAGTGAACAAAAAAACCAGTTGTGTGGGTACTTGAAATATAGTTTTTACTGATGCATATCACTTTCTAACCATTGTAATGTGAAAAATTATAAGCCAACATAAGTTGGGGACTATTTCTCTTTCCAACCAGTAATCTTTCTGAGGTAGCAAAATAAATCAATATTTTATCACTAAATATATTATTGTATTGCTCTCTCTCTATATATATATAGATATCTACATATAGATATATATGAATTATATCTATAGATAGATAAAGATATATATGAATTAGTATCACTATGAATTTATTCATTCAGCAATCACTTACCAACTTACCTGTGTCAGGCAGGGTGCTATTCATTAAAAATGCATGCAAGATACGGGTTACAGTTTGTATCTTTAAAGAATTTACATTATAGAATAAGGAAATAGATGTATAAATAAGTAGATGCTATATAATATGGGAGTTATATAAGATGGAAGCCCATAGAAATTATAATGTGAATGCAAAAAGGAAAGAAAAAACCAGAAAGATCAATTCTACATGAAAGAATAAAGAGCAATTGAGAGAAGTTGCCCAGAAGAAATGACATTGAGTAAATAAAACTTGGCAGTCAAAATATGATGTATTCTTTCTCTGATTCTGATGTGATAAGGTTAAAAATGAGAGGAAATGAGGGTCCAGACAATGGAGCAGATGTAGTACAACTCAACTGCCATGTGAGGATCTGCCATTGGCATCCCAGGGTCCCTCCCTGTTTTCCAGGTGTGTGTACACATGCTCATAGTCTGGGCGGGCTGCTAGGGGTCAGATCGTGCTGTGATGACTCTGTTGAGAGTGCCTCTCTCTCTCTCTCTCTCTGTTTCTCTCTCACATAATAAATAAATTTTTAAAACTCTTTTTAAAAAATAGAAGAACTGTTATGTTGGATTACCTAGTATGGTCATCTTACATAACAATTCCCAATTATACGTCAAAACTGTATTGCCCGAAAACTCAACCAATATTTATTTACTCTGTTCCTGTAGGCCAGTTATTGCATTGGGGAATGAAAAGACTTTAAAAAATCTGGAACTTTATTCATACTTCTCAGGTGTAGTGTGGAAGAGCTATGTACAAACAGTAATTTAGTTTTAACTGTAGTAGTAGAGATAGAACCAGTGAGAAGTGGTTTATTTTCTTTGGATTAAGGTGATACTGAAGGTAAGATTTAAATACAGTACGAGTGAAAGGCATTTTGCAAAAGGGAGCAGAGGAGGCCAGTGTCATGTAAGTCAGGAGACAAAGACAGAAACAGGCAACTTTGTGAAGGCTTGCATAATGTTGAGGAAGTTGAACTTCACTTGGGAAAAACAAGATTTCATGACAGGATTACTCTGTTGCTTTGTTTTTAAAGCTTGGCAGTGATGTAATATCTGCATTTTCAAGAAGAGAGAGAGGGTAGAAAACTAGTTGAGAATTTATTGCAGCATTCTAATTGTGTGGTAACAAAGACTAGAAACAACGTCGTAGGGATGAAAAGGAAAATTGTTGGAAGTGGAACATGAAGGAAGAAGAAATAATGAAGGTAGACTTTCATACTTCTAACTTTCATGATCAAGCAGTTACTATTACAGGAAGAAGCAATTTGAGCTGGAAAAATAGGTCATGTGGTAGGTGAGTATATATAGCTTTCTAGATAATCTCACAAATAATCTAAAAATGCAGAGAATAATTTTCCCATATACATCTAAGGAAATTAGTAGTCCAGGCTACCTAATAGAAAATAAAACCCAGATCTCTGGTTTCACACTCTTCCATTTTTTTTTTTTTTTTCTATAGGGTGGGTGCACTCACTAGAAAGACAGAGACAGAGAGACAAAAAGTAAGAAATCACCCCCCAGCGGGGATGGCCATGCCACAATCCACTCTTCTCCATTCTCCTCTTGGGATCTTGGGCACGCACGCCACGCACCCGGCATGAGTTTAAGCCACTGGGTCTGGGACTCACCAGAAAGACAGAAAGAGAAAGACAGAAAGCGAGAAATCACCCCATTTAACTTATTACATAAATTAAACACCTTTAATAAAGTAATACCAAAAAAATGTTTAAATTTCAGCAAAGTGCCAAGTTTAGCAAGAATTGACTGGAGATCATCAAAAGGGAGAGCGTGATCTGATTTTTAGCATTAGCCCCAAGATATATGTAAGTCTTCATTTTGATGCTTTTATGAAAGAAGTCAAACTCATGTCATGATAAAAGAAACTCTCTAAATTTGCATCACCTTGCCAGTTTTTGCTTTGTTTTGTGTGCTATGGGTTTTTACTGTGTAAAAACGATGCACGATAATAAATCGCAGTTCTCTAGAGAATAGTTCCAAAAATATTTGAAGCCTGTATAACTTGGTTCTGTGAGAAAGGGCTAAAGAATTTGTGTTTAGCCTTAAGAAGTAGCAGCTGGGGAGTGATCTATTTATGACTCAAATACTTTTATGGTTGCTGGGTGAAATATGTTTAACAGTGGTTCTCCCTGTGTGTGGAAGCACAAATACAGAAGAAATGGGCTTCCCACTGTCCCCTGTCTAGAATAGCTAGGACAGACACTTGTCTCAGCGCTGGATCAGATGACCCCTTTCAGATCCTTGCCAGCGATAGATTGAAACTCAGAATATGGAATTGGTAGTTTATATTATTTCATTTCTGAGCAGCAATTTATGCATTCTATATAAATAGAAGATTTTTGGATAGGTGATACTTTTCTTTTGCCAATATCTAAGCAGCTTGGTATATATTTGTAAACATACCAAATGCAATTCAAGAAGGTTGCTTAAAATGAAAAACATTTATCACTGGAAGACATTTTTCATATATGGTATTTGTTTCTACATATTTTAAACAAATTCTCTTTTGGATGAAAAAGGAAAGCACTTAAGGTAATTGTCTTTGTGTTTATCCAGCACCTTTAGTTAAGACACCTGGATAGTTCATGCTATTAATATCGGTGTCTTGTTTTGTTTAAACTTTAATTTTCCATTATAAAATATGATGATCATTAGTAGTTTTTATTTTTAACATAAATTACTTAATGCAAGAAAATCCTTAGTCTGAACAATTGTTATGAATGCAAATTTCTTCTGTATTTCCTTTGACCATTAATTCAACAAAAAGTTATGGGGAGTTGTTTTATACTGAGAACTGATATTAAAAATAAATGCATATTTTAAAACCCACACATTCATTGTTTGGAGGAAGAGGAAGAGAGAAATTGCCTGCTTCTTGATATCCTTGTAATTTTGCCTTGAATTGCTCAATGACATGGGAAGTCCACATTCTAACAACTATGCCAGTCCCAACTGGACAATGGTAATAGTGGCATAGGCTTATTTTTGGAATGTTGCTTCAGTTAGCTCCACAAATTGTCTGATACGAAATCAGTCTTCTTTTAAAATTGTCATTGTTGATAATTACCCTCATAAAGTATTCATGAGCTTGGCATATTTTACTGGAAAATGTTGGGATTACAGTGCCACATACCCTTGCTTTCTTCACTTTAGCATAAACTGAGAAATCTGTTCTAGGCTTACACAGTGCCCAGCTCTCTTCCTTCAGTTATGCCAAACAGATCATGTTTCTCAGCTTTGTTTTCCAAATTTGGACATTTTATCCCATTAAGGTGCAGACAGAGATTTACTCTGCTTGGAAAAGATGTTTTATTCATAAGCAACAGAAAGAAAAGAAAAGTTGTTACACCTGTTCCTTTCAAAATCCAAACTCTTACTGAATTGCTATGTTAGGGTAGTCTTGAGTGCTCACCTGGTTGCTTCATCTTGAGGAGCCACACCATGTTCCCACACACCTGTCAGATATAGGATCTGGTCAGCCTTCACCTTCAACTTGGCACTTCAACCTACTTTTGTCTTTGCAAGAAACAAAAACTTAGATCATTTTTTCTTCCTCTATACAATTGATGTCCATTCTTTTTTTATGTAATGATTTAATTTATTTTGTTTTCTTAATTTGACTAGAGAGAAACAGTGAAATAGAGGTGAAAAGTGAGAAAGCAAGCCACCAGGTCCAGGATTTGTACCACAGTCAGTGAGAGTCCAACACCTTAACCACGATGCCTCTGCCAGCTCTCGATGTCCATTCTTAATCAGTCATATTGCTTAGTATTTCACTTTATGTTTACATACATTCATGAATTTCCCTCCAAGAACCTTATCTTCCTTAGCTATTCTAAGGCTGTGCCCTATTTTTTCAGCTTTATCTCTGTGAAGCAAAATAATCTGATACATATTCAAATAATGAAAATAACAGATATAGATAATACATTGGGTTGTTGGGAAAGTCTTGATGCATTTTTGCATAGAAAAATACTTCATGACTTTCCCGATGACCTAATATTTGAAATATTTACTCCTAAAAACAGTTGTGTAAAGGGAAATAATTCAACCTTATTAATATTCTTCATTATTTCATAAATTTATATATGATACATTTCTAGAACTTTTTTTTCAGATTTTTATTTTTCAGCCTTTGTTTTTCAGTTTTCCTACTTACAATATTATGGCATCCACATTTGATAAAAACACAAATTAAGACACTATTTTAGTTAACATTACAAAATAATGGACAATGGATTAGTTTATCTTCCCTACAAAATGAACTTCAGCAGATGTGTATTGCAGGTGTAGATCATCAACATTTTACGATATGCCTGCTTTTAATTTTCGTCTAATGCCTTGATTGCTTATGAGTTAGTCATGTGTGGTGTTAGAAAAATTTTGAAATGCTGCTTAATCAGTTGTTAATTAAGAATAAATCACTACATTTAAAGAGATGGTAAAATATCCTTTTCTGATGAAATGGCAATTGCTTTTTCTTCTTTGCTTTTGTTATACAAAATTGAGCTCTGAGATGTGGATGATTAGAGATTAGCAGGCACAATTATGAGGATGTTCTGATTTAACATTTTCCTCTTTGTGAGACAGTAGAAACTTGTTGATGCTTTTTAAAAATATAAGTGTGCTTCTTTGACGCTTCTATTATGAGGATCAGTCATGATTGATATTTGGAAATTAGTTCACCGAAGGGTTTACATGAATGTAACATAATTGCATTTCTTTTTGTGCCAGTTGATTTTATTACTATGTTTAATGGTTTGTTGCATACTTTACAGGATAATGGATTTCATTTTCTTGCATTATTCTATAAATAACCTGGAAATTTTTAATTAGACTAATCATAGCAGCTGTGTTAACCTTGCAAATATGCACTGTTCATGCATTTGAGAACTGAAATATCTATCTGTCTTAAGCCACACCAAATATGACATACACACACACAACCATAAACACATACATATGTTTTCTCAAAAGGGTGTATTTGCAGGGCCAGCAGTTGGTGTAATGGCTTTGTCACTGGATTCCCATGTAGTAGACCATGGTTCAAGTCCTGGACCAGGTGGCTTAAACTCACACCAGGCGTGTGTGCATGTGTGCCCAGGATCCCAAGAGGAGAATGGAAGAGAAGGGATTACAGTGTGGCCACCCCCCCCGTGGGGAGATTTCTCTCTTTCTGTCTCTTTGTCTCTCTCTGTCTTTTTGGCGAGCGCACATGCCCTATAGCAAAAAAGAAAAAAAAAAAAAAAAAAAAAAAAAAAAACAACTCTCCCCCAAAAAAGATATATTTGCATATTTGTTAGAAAATGTTCTTTTCTATTTACATTCACTATTAAACTTTATATTTATATAGCTAGAGATGACATTTTATACTAGCCTTCATTACTCTTTAACAGTTTATTTGGCAAAGTTATAACTTGAAGATTTTTGGAATAAGGTGGTGATTTAAGCTTAAATATAAAATTCACTGGCACATTTAACTATAGTAGATACCTACAGTTTATATTGAAATCAAAATTTAAAAGAGCTATTCTTTTTGGCCATTGTTAATTATGCTTAGACTTAGCAACACACATACAATTTACAATTTCAACTGATACAAACTGAAATTTTTTGTTGTAGAGTACTTGAAAGAATTTAAAACATTGATCTATATAAATTGACAAAACATTAACCTAAATATAGCAAGCACAAGGTAAATAGAGTAACAATTAACATACCTATGATTATTTTATATCATAATGATCTTTTACAACTATTATAATTTGTTAAGTGATGAGGGTGGTCAGGTTTTTCAAGTTTTCAGGAACATGCTCTGCAAATTATTTATTATACAAGCAACCTAGATATGGCAACAAGTCATCTTTCCTCAACATTCTAGACTTTATTACCAGGATTTGTAGAAATAAAACAGTTTCATAGAATCTGTAGTTTAAAATCTATGATTTAATGATTTTGTTTTATTTATTCTTCAGGTAGCTAATGATCAGCAGAGATAGTAATACTGAAATAATAAAAGTATATAATCTTAATTCATGTTGCCATGGGAAGCAGCCTACAATTATTGTTTTTCTTTTTTATTATTATTTAACGTGTTGGCCATAGGGGGTACATAAGCTCACCAGAGAGAAACAGAGAAACAGAGATAGACAGTGAAAGGGACAGTGAGAAGTCATACTCCCCCCCACCCCCAGGAAGATGGCCACTCCACAATCCCTTCTCCTCCATTCTCCTCCTAGAATTTTGGGCACATATGCACCCATGCTGGTGTGATTTTCATGTCGCCAATCTGGGACTCAACCCAAGGTCAGTCATGTGAGAGTCCAGTGTCGTAACTACTACTCCAACTGCTAACCCCTTATTTTTCTTTCTTATTTCCATGTTTTGTATTCATACATTCTCTAATAAAACATCTTTGTACTATTAAAATTAGAATTAAAACAATAAATACTTTAGGCTAGAAGAGGCATGGTGGTTAAGGCACTAGATCTACATGGCTGACCCAGATTCCACAGCTTGAAAATCGTGCAGGGCGTGTGGGAATACGTGCCCAAAATCTCAAGAGGAGGATGGAGGAGAAGAGATTGCAGTGTGGCCATCCTCCCAAGGGTGTGATTTCTCACTTTCTCTCTAGCAAATGCATGTACCCTATGGCGAAATTCTTAGAAACAATTATAATAACAGTAATTATAAAAAACCTTTCAGTTATTAAGAAAATGGTATCAAAATTAATTAGATGGCAATGGTGCATTTATCATTTATTCTGTATTCCAGGGCTTTTTAAAAAATTTCTTCCTCTTCTGTCTGTTACACTTAGAGTGTCATCTCCTAGGGGCCAGCATAGTGATTAAGGCGCTGGACTCCCACATGGTTGACAGTGGTTCAAATCCCAGACACAATGGCTTGAAACTTAGGCCAGGCATGTGTGAGTGTGTCCCCAAAATCCCAAGAAGAGAATAGAGGAGAAAGGATTACAGCATAGGCATCCCACCTGGGGGGTGATTTCTCAGTATCTGTCTCTCCTTGTCTCACACACCCTATAACAGAAATCTCTAAAAAGAAAAAAAAAGGCAAGAAATAATGTCATCTCCTAGGAATTTTGTATAATTAATATGTGATGGTTTTCTTTTAATATTTTAATTAAAATATTTGTCAATTTTATGTGATAGAATCATGGCTAATTTCTCAAGTATATTAAGGTTAGAGAAAAATTGTAAGGCCGTTGCTTTAAAAATGAATTTTGTGGACAATATCAAATTTTTTAAAAATCTACGCAAGATATAAATTCCCATTCTTAGGGGACTGTTATCAAAAAAAAAAAAAAGTCTAACATATTTTATAGTCCACTCCCTGAACCCAGAAGATTTTCTGATAGATGTGTCTATCTGGAAATAGCTGAACCGATCTTCCAGTGTGGCCAAAAAGTACTTAGGTTAATACAAATTTCTTTTTGTTATTCATTGGCATTTAGTTTAAAAAACTCAAACAGTAACAATCTCTTATCCATTTGTAACTGATTAACTGATTTTCAAGATTATCTCTAAGTAGGGTGCTTAAATGTCCATCTGATGTTTTCACCGGTTTCTTCAGTATACATATTCTTAAGAAATCTATTTTTGCATTACTAATGCATTTCATTTCAAGCATTGTTTTGATTTTTTAAACTGGCAAATTTTCACACGGTTATCTAAATTTCTTATTTAGATTAATAGCTATAAAAGAAAGCAGAATATGAATATTCTTGAGCAACACCTGATTTCTGTACGAAGCAGAATAGGAAACTGCATTTGTGAAAGGTCTGCCCATTGTGGGGAGAGTGAGCATTGTGCCACACAGACCGAGGGAACAATCACCAAGGTGAAGAACCTTTGGTTTTACCAGGAGCTAATGGAACAGACACATTTCACCTTCTCCATCTCTGCCAAGTATAATATTGACAATCTAGTATTCACCTCTTTCTCTGGAACAAGAGCTTTTTCATGTTTTTAATAATTTTTCAACCATTGGCCAAATGAATATATACTAGAGATTTCCATTCGTCTTTATCTACCTATGAGAAGCACCAAGAAAATAGAAAAAGGGAATTCAAGTTGCCTGTTTAATCGAAATTCGTTGTTAAGACTTCCAGATTCTTTCTACTAACCTCTCACTTCTTGTGAAGGGATTTTATTGTGAGTAGTTAATATTTTATGGGAATTCTGTCAGCCTCTTACGGAGCCCAAAGGAGTTATATATTCTTCCGACATATGATCATAATTCCCCTCAGTATGTTTAATGTCAGCATCTGTAGGGTTCCTTTGATTTTTAAGGAGAACAAAAAAATGAAAGAATTCCAGACTCGTCAAATAAGAATAACTGTGCATGCTTCAGGAAATTCTTATTACTGTAGGTGAATGCTTTGGGACCAGAGGAACAGATATGCAATGGATACCTCTTAGCAATTTGCTGGTTAACCCATTCTCCTTTTTGTCTGTTAAATTGTGCCTAGAATGAGAAATAAAGAACAAATTTTCACACATACTCAATTTATTGTAGGATAAAACTATACAGGTGTATGTGTGAATACACTCATAAGCATGTATGTACACATAAATATATGTGTATGTGTGTGTGTATATATATCATGTTATATTACGCACCATGGGTACTACATGATCATGTATTAAAATTAAAAGAGCAGTTTTTCATTTAAAGCAAAGCAAAGGAAATTTATTATGTTTAATACTGTAAATGATGCATGTTTCTACTATTAGTCAATTAACAATAAAATCTATGTCCAGCCAGTGACATGGTAGTTAAGGAGGCTGGATCACCAATGGCTAGCTGTGTGGTTTGAGTTCCAGACCCAGTAGCTTGAGAAACACACTGGATGCAAGTTCCAAGAGGAGAATGAAAGAAGTGATTGTGGTATGACTATCACTCCAGGGAGGGGATGTTTCTCTCTCTCTCTCTCTCTCTCTCTCTCTCTCTCTCTCTCCTTTTGCAAGCTCAGGTGCCCTAAAGCTCCAGAATAAAAACCATGTTATAAAGCACAAGACCACAAAAGAAATACATTTTTTTGGTCTGTGACAAGCTTTAAATCAACTGCGATCTAATCAGTTTGTTTTGCTTAAGTTTTCTTTATTCTTTTTATTGAGAACTTTGAAAAGAAGCATGAAAATGACCTCTAGAGAAAAAGGGGCAGTTGGATTGATCATTTATTCTTGCTAAAATCTACTTATTTAATAGTGAAAAATTATTTGATGAACTTACATGAATGGCCTTTTTAACAAAATTTAATGAATCATCCCATCTTGGCATCAAGTGTGTGTAGGTGCCAAGCATAAAGTACTTGCTGCTGGGAATCCAAGTTGTGCCCAATTCAACTAAAGAGGCCTTGTCAAATGTTTTCTGCCAAAGCTTCATTTATATAAAATTTACTCTAGCAACAGGTAGATTTTTTTGTGATGATTTATTCAAGTTTTCTGAGAATCAGAGATTTTTAAATAATTGGTTTATTTTTCCCAGATAAAATTTTGGAAGTACTGAGTCTCACTGTAAAGTGTGATGTGGCAATGGAATCGTTACATTTGACTTTCTAATCAAAATTAAGAACTTCATAGTTTCCATAAGCTCTATCCAGAGAACCTTTTATTTCTTTCATTGCAAATATTTAAATACCATACAAGAGACCTTGAAAAAATTCATGAAAAATCTGTATTACAAAAATACTGCATGGACGTTTTATAAAATTTGCACTAAATAAACTCACATTTCAGTTATTTTCCCATGAATTGTGTGAAGTCTCCTTGTAGTTAGCATAAACTGTAAGTCTGGCATGGAAACTTTGTTTTTCTATGTATAAATTCTTTTTTCCTTTCTTAGGGACCTATACAATTATTGTATAGGTGTTTATTGCAAGGTGTTTTAAATTATGAACTGATTATTGCAAGGTGTTTTAAATTATGAACATGTATTTCATGAGAAAGGTATTATGAGACAGTAGGGATAAAATTTATTTTGAAAATGTAGAACTAGGGGCCAGCGGGTGCACAGTGGTTAAGGTGCTGGACTCCCACATGTCCAATGTTAGTTCCAGTCCCTGACCCTACAGCTTGAAAATCTTGCCAGTGTATTTGTGCACCTGCCCAAAATCTCTCAAAACAAAACAAAAAAGGTTATTTCTCTTAAGAAGTTACACTGATTTACAAAAATAGCACAAGATCCTGGTCATCTTTTTTTTTTTTTTTTTTTTTTTTTTAAGTTTATCTATCTTTCAAGAATAAGAAAAATGGAGAAAAACAGAGAAACAACACCCCAACAAAGTCTTGATGCCATGATTCACTCCCATCCAGCTGCAGATGCATGGGATGTACTTAGGGAAGTCTCAGCATCAACCTGTAACTTCCACATTCAGGATCTCCTTGCAAAGCATTATGTTCTACGGCTGCATCACTTTTTCAGATTTTATTCACTTTCTATGTTTCATAAATCTTATATTCAAATAATATAGCTATAGGCATGGGGTCAAAGATACAATATGCAGTTTATGATGATCTACTATAAACTTTCTTCAGTGCCTACTTGTTTGAAAGCTCTATACTAAGAAAAGTCCTAGGTAACTATCTAGCCAAATGTATGTGGGTGGAGGGAGAAGGGGATCCATGTAATTTGAGTCTCTGTATAACTTCCTTTCTGAGGTCCCTTTTAGCAGGACTTGTCATTCCTCAGATGGCTTTTACCCATTCTCCCATTCTGGCATTTTAAAAAATCTATCTTAAGTCAAACTCAACATCATAATTAAGATGCTAAACACTAGCGATAATGTGATTATGAACAACCCCAAAAAAGTACATATCACAATTAATATTCTGACAAAGCAACAAGATAAGAAATTATTAAGGGACAAAATTTTCATTATTTGTGCACAATGTGATTATACACTCAGAAAACCCAAGATAATCTGCTGAAAATCTTTTAGAATTAATGAGAAAATGTAGTTTAATGTTGGATAGAAACCCTTGTAAGCCTGAATAATTAAAACAATTGAAATTAACACAAAAATAGCAGATCAGTGTATCAATCCTCCAGAATCATGTTTGGTATGTTAATTTGTTATTGCCTTTCATTAAAAATGAACACAAGTAAAATGAGAAAAAAATTATATATTTTAAATTATTCTTTTGTGGACTTTTTGGCACATAGAATTTATCTAATTAAAGTCCGCCGCCTTCATATTTACTAAGCACATACTACTTGCTGGGCACTGCCCTAGGAAGAATCTATATGACATTGATGAAAACAATAGTCAAAAGACTCTGTCCTTGGGAACCAGCAGTTAGCATAATGGCTATGTCGCTGGACTCCCATGTAGTCGACTGTGGTTCGCGTCCTGGACCCGTTGGCTTAAAACTCACGCCGGGCGTGTGTGCATGCGTGCCCAAGATCCCGAGAGAAGAATGGAGGAGAAGGGATTGCGGTGTGACCATCCCCCCTGGGGGGTGATTTCTCGCTTTCTGTATCTCTGTCTCTCTCTGTCTGTCTGGCAAGCGCACGCGCCCTATAGCGAAAACCTCAAAAAAAAAAAAAAAAAAAAAGACTCTGTTCTTATAACGTTACCATCTGCTCATTCCAAGTCTTTCTGGTTTTTCATTTTGGTCTATCAGTTCTCATTATCCTATACCAGTCATGTTGCCCTCCAGGAATGGACATTCAATTTTATTTCTATAGACTGTATTTTTTCTTCTGTCTTTCACAAATAGTTAATAAATTGATATGTGTATTCTTGAAACCTTGCATAAACGTTGTATCTGTAGCTTATGTTAAGGTATATAAGTGATGTTAATCCCCACTTTACATTTTTCATTCTGCATTTTATTTTATGTTCTGTGATTTGGGCTGTATTTCTCGTGGACAGCACTCTGTTGTATGTCTATTCGTATACCACATGTTATTTATAGACTCCACTGGTGACTGACACCTGAGTTGAATTATAAACATTTTAACGTAAATTCTGTCATGATAAATATCTTTCTATATATAGCAGGCCCAGATGGTCCATTTGGTTTTCCTAGGACAGAGTCAGTTTATGCTTTGTCCCAGCATGACATTCAACCTCGCCTCTTTACTCCAGGAGCCCTCTCTAGAGTTTACACCTGGTGTTAGAATTGCTTAGTTATGATCTTCATGTGAAAAAATATTGTGCTTCAAAATAACTTTCCCAGTTTATCTTGAGTTTCTGTTTTCCCAGTTCTCACCAACAGTTGGTATTTGTCTGTCATTTGCTTTTAGATAGAGATACTTTACTACCATTTTAAGTTGCTGTTTTTTCCCCCTTATGAGCAAAGTAAATCATTTTTCTACATTATTCTTACTCGTTTTAGTCTTTTCCTTCATTAATTGCTTATTCATATATTTTGTATGTTTCCATATTGACTTAAAGTCATTGTTTTACTAATTTGAAAAGATATATATGTGTGTGTGTGTGTGTGTGTGTGTGTGTGTGTGTATATATATATATATATATCCCCAATGTTAGAGCTAAAATATTATAGATATGTTTTCTGATTTGTCCCTGCTGTAAGTTTATTAAAAATCTTTAATTGCACTCAGATATTATCAATTACTTGCACTCATTGTCACAAAAGCAAATACATTATTTTTTAAAGTTTAATCCCTTTACATTTTGGTAAGGATTTGACCTTCTTTTTGTACATGGAATTAGAGAATTTTCTCCATGTAGTGAGCAATTTTACACCTAATGCCAATAACTAATTTAAATTTTACCTAATGACCCATTTTTAATGTTAAAACATGTGTATTACTTCTTTCATGAATAAGAGCAAAGGAGAGAAACTGCACCCATAACAGAATCTTGATGCCACAATCCGCTCCCAGCCTCAGCTATTCCTCAGGGAGGATTCCAGATGTGAACCTGTTACTTTCCTGTGTGGGTCGGCTTCCCAGAACATTATGCTTTTCTGCTGCACCATCATCCATTCTCATACTCCTATCTAGATTTTCAATACCATCTCTGCATTGAGTTGCCTTATGTATGCAAGTCTGACTCAGGAATTTCTATTCTGTTCCACTGTACTATATGTTTTTCTGCACCTGTCTCATGCACTTTTAAATATAACGACAGCATTATATCTAGTAGATGAAAATCATAAATTTTTGTTCTTATCAAAAGTAGTTTTATCCATTTATAGACATATTTCCTTCTACATTTTTGTTGTTGTTGCTATAGGGTGCACGTGTCTGACGTAGAGAGACTGTAGAGAGAATGGGGGGGAACATGAGAAAGCACTCCTCCCCAGCAAGGATAACTACACTACAATCCATTATCCTTCATTCTTCTCCATGGATTTTGGGCATCTATGTAATGTTTTTTGAGCGGTCATGTCTGGGACTTGAACTGTGCAGTCAGCTAAGTAGGCTCCAGACATCTTACCACTATGCTACTGGTTGGTCCTACATTTTTTATTTTTTTATAATTAGTTGTCAGTTTTCTTTTCTTTTTTGAGAGGTTTTTGTTATAGGATGTGTGTGCTCGCCAGAGAGACAGAAAGAGACAGAAAGCGAAAAATTACCCCCCGGGGGTATGGCCACCCTGCAATGCCTTCCTCTCCACTCTCCTCTCTGGATCTTGGGGACACATGCACATGCACCCAGGGTAAGTTTAAGCTACTGGGTGCAGGACTCAAACTGTGGTGGACTACATGGGAATCCAGCGACATAGCCATTATGCCAACTGCTGTTCCCAGTTGTAAATATTTTGAAGACTCTGATGAGATATTGAATAAAGATGAATTGGATTTATAAATTGGAGTTGATGAACTGGCATCTTCACAGTACTCAGTCATATCAGTATAAACAACATTTTTCTTTCCACTTAATTTGGCACTTTTTTGAAGTTTATCTGTAATGTCTTGTGCACTTGATAGTTTAATTCCAAGGCTATATATATTTCATTGTTGTAGCAAATTAAATCTTATTTTCTCTTACCTTTTTAAATTGTTTCTGGCTGTGATTGAATCTATTTACCTATTTATTTACAGATTTTTGCTATAGGGCAAATGTGCTTGCCAAAGAGACAGAGAGAGACAGAGAGACAGAAAGCAAGAAATCACTCACTAGTGGGGATGGCCATGACACAATCCCTTCTTCTCCATTCTCCTCTTGGGATTTCGGGCACACACACACACACACACACACACACACGCACACTCCTAGTGTGATTTTAAAGTCTCCAGATCTAGGACTCAAACAGGAGTCAGTCATGTAGGAGTTCAGCAACGTAACCAGCAATGCTATCTGCTGGTCCCTGTGATTGTTTTTATAATCTCACAAACTTGCTGAGTTCTCTTCTTAGTTCTAATAATTCTAAAAAGTTTATTCCCTTTTATTTTCTATGTAAATGAACATTTAATTGGCCAAAACATAGCAAAACTAAAATTTCTTTCTGTTTCATATTTATGCCTCTACTTTTTTTCTTGATTTTTAAGTTAGCTAGAACCTTGTATAGCACATGAACATTGAGAATGATCAGAAACATTCTCTTCTTTCAACCATCAAAAATTGTATCAAAAGTTTATTCTCTAAATATAACATCTCCTATAGAATTTTATGAATATATTTTTGTAGTTAAAAAATTTCTACTTTTAGATTTCTAAAGCTTTTTATTGTAATTAAAAAGCTCAGTCTGAGGCTTAACAAGAATGGAAACGTTGTGATACTAGATCCAAGATTGTGTCCTGAGGCCTTCTGACATATGCCCGGCACACATACATGACAGCTGCACATATATGCCCAATGCACATACATCCCCGTGATCCAGGGTGGTTGAAGCTGGGGGTAGATCACATGGTGGAGTCTAGAGGGATTTTTATTTGTCTGTCTCTCTCCCTGATGTAAGATACAAAGAACTTTAGCAGAAACATACTTTATTGTAAGTTTTATTTCACCCTAGTTACTATTGTGATGTATTAGTACTTTAGCTAATTAATATACATAATTATATTGGTCATTTTTCTGACATAGAATAATTGAAGTACATTTTACCTATGTTGTAATTATTTAAATACACCACTAGATTACTTTAATTAATATTACATTGAGGATTTTTATAACTACATTTATAAATGGAATATACTTATAATTGACTTTTTGTGTACTATCTCTACATGACTTAGATTGAAGGACAGTGCTCCAGCACTTCTTTTATTTTCCTTTTTTTATTGAACAACTTATTTACTTTAAGATTAATGTGTGATTTCATTATAATATTGTCATAGTTCTTTTGTCATTTTTTTTTTTATTTTGTCCATAGGGTACATGAGCTTGCCAGAGAGAGATAGAGAGAGACTATGATATGGAAAGTGAGAAATCATACCCCAGGGAAGATGGCCACACCACAATCCATTCTCCTCCTAGAATTTTGGGCTCATGTGCATACATGCCCAGCGTGAGTTTCAAGCTTCCAGGTCTGGGATTCAAACTGCCGTAGTCCAGGTGGGAGTCCAGTACCTTAACCAACATGCCACCTGCTGACCCCATATTGTCATAGATTGTAACTCACCTGAAAAGAGAAATAACTATCATCTCATAGAAAAAGATACAATTTAATGTTTTTTTGTCTAAATCAGAAGCTTCTTTGACATTTCCAAAGACCATCATATTTTCTTCTTACCATAAATTCTTTCAACCTTACTTCCCTCTGCATTCTTATTTAACCCTAATACTATCTGTCTTCTCTTTTTTATCTAATTCAGTTGGTTTATTGTAAATTACTGTAGGGATTTTATAAGGAAAATGAGACTGAAATATTAGTTACTCTGTCAATCTAAAAAGAGCCCTAAAGATGAAAGAATTAAAAAAATTCCCATTAGTGAATTTTATCACTTTTCTTGGAAATGATGACTGTAACAGGACTAAACAATTTACAGGAAAATGTGCCATAAATTAATGAAGATTATCTAATTGTGTAACTGATGAAAGAAAAAATACTTAAGTGGAGTAAGAGAGACTAAGTTCTGGACAAAAGAAACATTCAGATAGGTATGAGGCAAACATGAAGAAATTCTGGAAATTCAAACCTAATTGGAATACAAATCCCTATTTCTGCAACCTCATAGAACTTCAAAGTTTTTAGGATATGGTGTCTTTGGGATATAATAGAAGTTGTCTAATCAGCACCTCACTAAATTTTGTCAACATTTAGCACCTTTGAAAGTCATAGAGTATGCAGTCATATCTGTTTTCTTTACTCATGATAGAATGTGTTCACACACGCATGAAAGTGAGAGAGAAGAGGTGAGCATTCTCCCCAAGGTCTGGTCATGTGGCCAGCTCCTTCTTCCAGTCCTTTGGACCATTAGGTCTTGGACACTCACATGGTGCCTGGTGTGTTCCAGGCTGGACTGGCTGGGCATTTGAATTGTGATCCCCACATGGAATAAAGGCTTCTCTTGAGCAGCAAATTACTGGGTGCACCATGGAGCCAGCTAATATTGTCGTATTTTAATAGCAGTTTAATACGTTGAGCATTTCTCCCATGACATTTGAACTAATATGGCTGAACACCAAATGTTCTCAGATGAAGATGTTTCAATGTATGGAAACATTATATTTTTTCATAACCGCTGTAGCTTGGTAAGTAAAATTATGAGGTTTTAAATGGATGTAAACACGTTCACTCATATACTTATCTGAAAAAATAGTCATTATACACCTAACGTACACCGGGCACTGTGCTGAGTGCTACATTATTATGAAGTAATACTAACATTGTGAGAAGATGAAAACGGTCACTTTGTCAAGGGTACCTAGCTTCATGAAGGAGACAGTCACTTAACAATTACATCCCAAGTTACTTAATTTTAGTTTCCATGTTAGCAAAAATGGTAAAATACAGAGCTCTGTGAAAGCAGATGGGACTGGGAATGGGAGATGTTCAATAATTCTGGCTAGGTAGGGAATGCCTTCCTGGAAATGTTAAAATCTAAACCTGGTCCTGAAAAAAAGAGAAAGCAGCTAAGAGAAGGGGCAGGGTGCAGACAGAAAGAGTTGTCTAGTTTCCTGATTTTCCTTATCCATAAGCCTAACTGATTCTGAGTGAGGACAGACTCTAGCAGAGGCTATTAGCCTTGCTTTCCGGTTTTGGTTTTTCATTGCTCAGGAGTACGTTGTGGGAAGGGAGGATGTGATTATATAGGATCTAAGGCAGTTTGCAATGAAGGAATGAATGAAAACCTTAGGATCACCATTTGTATTGGTAGGTTTAAATTGTCATCCCTGCTGGCTGATGTTATTGTTCCCTGGGTAAAGCATTTGCTGAGTAAATGAGGTGAAGAACATACACTATTGCCTGTGGCCTCTCCACTCATACTGACTACCTCAGCATGGAGGCTAGTGATTAAAAGGATATGGAAATTTGCTGCTTCCAACCCCGAGAAGGCCCTGTGCAATAATTTGCAGCACAGTGGAATATGCTTTGGTTTCTTGTTAAACAGCTATATTGGAAAGGAATATCTGGTTAGGGTGCCTCTTTATGATTTCTGAAATTCATTATAATTTAATAATTATAAAGGAGGCATAGTCTATGGAAGAAGTAATTCCACTTGTGTTACTGAGATTAGCAAAGGTTTTTATCCACTAATTTTAGTCTTTGAAACAAAAGGTTTGCAATCAAGTAGAACACAGATGAGTTGGACCCTCATGATGTTTGTTATAATGCATTCTCACTTAGGGCACAACTTACTTTGTGATCATGCATTTAATTAAAATACAGACGTTAGCCTTGGCATTGTCTTGTATACAATCTGGTTAAACAATTTATAAAAGCTTCATTGGAATTACAGAATGACCTGTTTAAAAGAGTGAAATTCAGAGCAGCACTGTTCTATATTAAAGATGGATTATACATAAGCAACTCCTATTTTACCAATGCATTAAATGTTTGCTTCATTTTAGAGCACTGTGTAGTGTAACTATTACTGCTGTATTTTTGGTACAAATGTTATTTATTTATTTATTTATTTATTTTTGGAGAGGTTTTTGCCATAGGGCACGTGTGCTCACCAGAAAGACAGAGAGAGACAGAGAGACAGAAAGTGAGAAATCACCTCCCAGGGAGGATGTCCACACCACAATCCCTTCTTCTCGATTCTCCTCTTGAGATTCTGGGCACACATGCACACGCACCTGGCGTGAGTTTAAACCACCGTGTCTGGGACTTGAACTGCTGTCGACTACATGGGAGTCCAGCGACATAGCCATTACACCATCTGCTGGGCCCCAAATGTTATTATAAATGGCATTTCAAGAACACTTATGAGTATAGCCAAAAATACCATGTTCAAAAATATTCACTAAACCAAAAAAGAATAGAGGAAATTTACTGATTAAGAAAGAAATTAAGCTTTTTTCCTGAGATTTCTAGCTATATCTTCAGACTAAGAATATTAAAACAACCATAGGTTTCATTTTTCTTCTCAATTTAAAAAATGACTAAATGTTTTTATTAATTGTTACTAAGCCATAATGTTAGTTTTTAAATGATTTCCATTTGATATGAAATATTACTGAGATTTTACTTGAAGTGGTTACTGAAATATTTACTTGAAGCATTTATTATAAGATATTGCTACCCTCTAGCAAAATAAGATCAATAGAGCTAGTCAGAATTAGCTGTGCACCAGGACTATCAGTTCTAAATGTACTTAGTATATCTTTAAAATAAGATAACGCAGAGAAGTAAATAGGCAATTTTCTTTCTTTGTAAAATAATTGACCTTTAGCAAATATAGCTCTTACAGACTGTTTTCATTATCCATTCATTTATATACCCACTCATGCATTAACTTACTTACTAGCTACTTACTATGTGACATACTATGTCATGACAATGAATAAAATAGATAGTACTAAGTATTACCTTACTGAATATTTATTTTGCATCAGAAATATTTTAAAGCATTTCATGTATAATAATATAATATGCAATCCAAAACTACTGTATAAAACAAGTAGTATAATTAACCACACTGTAAGTGATACAGGCAAATCCATAATGTTTTATCTAAATTATAAAATGAATTTTAAATCATTTTAGTAAAAAACATAAACATGTAAGTAGATAATTACACACTCTAATCACATCTGTTGTAATTAGGTCCTAGAGGTTCAGGCAGAGTACTAGAAACAAAGTCCCAGGTATCTTTCAGAAGGTATGATCTTATATAGCAGGGGTTCTCTTCCACTAAAAAAAAAATTAACAAAATCCAGATAGCAACCAACTCTTAAGAAAGTGAAAATAATATAATAAAGGGCTACATAGATCACAATTTACATAACTCTTATTTAAGCGGTGCAAATGTCTTAGTATTTTATTTCCTACCATGATTTTTCTCCTTGGTACTACTCTAGCTTCTCTGTCAAAAATGAACATATATTAATATTTTCTCTCAAATAATTAATCATATCTAGACTTGATACTTCACAACATATGTATTTATCATTGTAGCTTCATACCTTAATACATTTTAGTAATTACATGATGCAATATTTTGAGCAAGTAACACTCTCCTTACTCTTATATAGAGGATTTAAATATATCAACAATCCATCTTGTTCTGTAAGAACATCATTACTTACAGATATAACCCACAACCAGAATCATTTGGATAATCCCTCATTGGCTTCCACTTAAGGCTGACATTTTGGCTGTTGTTTTACTCTGCATTACATTGTGCCATATAAGATGTTTATCAACCTATTTGGTTTATTAATTTTATTTTTTTATTATTATTATTTTAAATTTGCTATAGTGCATGTGCACTCACCAGAGAGCGAGAGCGAGAGCGAGAGCGAGAGCGAGAGAGAGAGAGAGAGAGAGAGAAAGTGCAAAAGCAAACCGCCAGGTTCAGGATTCAAACGATTGTCAACCAAGTGGGAGTCCAGCACCTTAACCACCCTGCCACCTGCTGGTTCTAATTCTACCTAATTTTTTATAGAGATTTCATGGGGAGAAACAGAGAGAGAGAGGGAACGTGAGAAATCATCTCCCGGGGATGGCCACACTGCAAATTATTCCCCGGGGAGGATGACCACACTGCAATTCCTTCTCCTCCATTATCCTCCTGGGATCTTGGGAATGTATGCACATATGCCAGGCATGTGTTTCAAGCCATCAGGTTCAAGCCACCAGGTCTGGGACTGGAATTGTGGTTGACCATGTGGGAGTTCAATGACATAACCACTATGCCATTTGCTGGCCCCCAAACAACTATTTTTAAGCAAAAGAATAATAATAGTAATAAAATAGTCTTACCTGGAAAGGCACTAATAACAATGGAGCAGTAACTACACATAGAGAAGAAAAGACACGAGTGGGGGGTGGGAGGGTGATCTAGTAAATCCAGGAAACAAATACTTCTAATATGCATACATTTTTAATGAAAAATATATTTTGTATTTATTTTTTGTAATTTAACACTGTTCAACCAATGGCTATAGGACCAATATGGTAATCGCCCAGATTTAATCAATATACATTGTATTATGATTCAATTTTAGAAATATAGGTATATAATTCTATCCTGTGACTAATGAGAAGCTGCTAAAGTATGAATCACTTGTAATCTGTCATTTAGAAAGTTACATTTTGGGACCAGCAGTTAGCATAATGGCTATGTCACTGGACTCCCATGTAGTCGACCGCGGTTCGAGTCCCGGACCTGGTGGCTTAAACTCACGCCGGGTGCGTGTGCGTGCGTGCCCAAGATCCCGAGAGGAGAATGGAGGAGAAGGGATTGCGGCGTGACCATCCCCCCTGGGGGGTGATTTCTCGCTTTCTCTCTGTCTCTCTCTGTCTGTCTGGCGAGCACATGTGCCCTATAGCAAAAACCTCTCCAAAAACGAAAAAAAAAAAAAAAAAAAGTTACATTTTTTTAAATAGTGTTATTTTTTTATATTCAAGGGCTAAGTATATTCATATATTTTTATTATTTACATTAAGGTTAGTCTGTGTATGCTCTTAAAACTATCACTCAATAATACCCCTACAATTTTGGCTAAGGTATATAATTATATCATTAAATGCTCTTGGTTCAATTAGAAATATATTGGTTTTTAAGTTTTGGAGAGGTTTTTGCTATAGGGCGCATACACTCGCCAGAAAGATAGAGAGAGACAGAAAGACAGAAAGCGAGAAATCACCCCACAATGGGGAAGATGGCCACCCCACAATCCCTTCTCCTCCATTCTCCTCTTGGGATCTTGGGCATGCACGCACACACGCCCAATGTAAGTTTAAGCCACTGGGTCCGGGACTCGAACTGCAATCGACCACATGGGAATCCAGCACCATAGCCATTATGCCAACTGCTGGTCCCAAACTAGAACTATTTTAAAGCTTTCTTTGAAAAGGTAGTTCTCATTTTTAACAAAACTACATTAATCTGGATCCTATTATTTTTATTTATTTATTTTTTGGAGAGGTTTCTGCTATAGGGTACGTGCACTCACCAGAGAGACAGAGAGAGACAGAGAGATAGAAAACGAGAAATCACCCCCCAGGGGGGATGGCCACATGGCAATCCCTTTTCCTCCATTCTCCTCTCGAGATCTTGGGCACACATGCACATGTGCCTAGTGTGAGTTTAAGCCACCAGGTCCGGGACTCGAACCGCAGTCGACTACATGGTAGTTCAGCGACATAGCCATTATGCTCACTGCTGGTCCCAATCTGGATCCTATGATTAAGAGACAACTAGGTACTTTGTTCTAGAGAAATATTAATCCTAATTTCTTATACCATATAACTGGTAGACATACTTATTTCTGAATGAAAGCCAGTTTGTCTCTAAAAAAGGAAAAAGTACTACCTTTTTCCCTAGATGCACTAGAATCAACATTTCTCTAAAAATAAAGAATTATAAGTATTGGTTAATATGAAATAGGACTCAGTAGGGAGGAGAAGAGCCCTTGGGCAGATTATAGCACTGACCAGATACAACAATTATTCTGACAAGTTTATTACCTCATTTGAGGGGTATGTACCCAGTAACTCATTGGCCATCTTTCACTTAAAGCTGACGATTAAACTCTTTCTCCATCAAGAGAGATACAATCCTGCTTTCAAGCTTTTGCCCTAACTCTCCCTTTGCCTAGAAAATCCTTTATCCAAATATACCTTCCACTGAGTAAATTACTTTCTTAAAGACTCTGTCAACTTTGACTTTACCTGCCCACTGTCCTCCCACTCCTTCCCTCCAGTCCTGTATTCCTATAGTCTAGATCTCTTGCCACTCTACTTTTTCCGTTTTCCTACAGCACCTAACACAGGTTAGCAGATATAGCAAATAAAAATAATGACACTATTTACATTTTAATTTCAGATTAACAATGAGTAATTTTTTTGGAAATTTTATTTATCCTTTATCTAAAATTCAAATTTAAATTTTATAAAATTAGATATCTGTATTTTGTCTGGCAGCCTTAACTTACCACCTTCTAAACATGCTATAAAGTTTACTTAATATGTTTATTTTGTGTTCCTTTTTGCTCTTTATGCCAGGGATCTCTAATTATTTTCATTATTTGGCAGCTGTTTCAAATCGTATTCTGCTTGAAGCAGAAGCTCAGTCAAAAACTTTTAAGATGAAATTTGTTCTAACTACGATTACCTAGAGTTTTTGTTTTTTTCTCAAATATAATTTCA